>OY776293.1:17275935-18604218 GCA_963675345.1 Trididemnum clinides | reverse complement strand
CTGGTGAACAGAGCAAGGACATTACATGGCTGACAGTGTATTACTAAATAAGAACTCTTCCTTCATCTTTTTATCTTGCTAGTTTCGGGCAAAGGCAATCAAGCGGCTTTCTGAACTGCTATGGGTAGACTTGTCCAGTTGAATGCTAGCCTGAAGTGTACTTTTGATTTTGGAGCAAACTTGCTGGCACACATTAGCAGTCATATCGTCAACCCATCGGCGAATAGTGTCATTAGAGAGCGAAGCTTCCTGAACCTACTTTTTTGTTCCTGATCCAATCATTATTTCAATCATTTTTTCTGCGTGTGGCTTAATAAGTTTCTTATCGATAGTATGCAGCTTCTTGCACTTTGCAATTCGATATGACAACTCATAGCTGCATTGAAGAGTAGACTTTTCCAATAAAGTAGACCGTTAATTTTAAATGAGGTAGCATTGGCTTCAGGTTGTATCGTACTCTTTTGGCAGAAAGAACATTGATGTCATCACTCTTTCTTTGGGGATGCTTTTTATCGCAGTGGTTTTTTAGTTTAGAGGGTCGTAATGACACATTTGCCATCACGATGGAACAGTGAAGACTTTATGCACAATGACGACTGTTTCTGAGTAACTTTTGTGAAGCCAAACGAGATGTAGCTCTCACTCCACTTGCGAATTTTCAACATTTACTAACACAAAAATGTTGTTTAAAGTAAATACAGTGTGTCCAAAAAGTTGCTACCGTTCAATTTTCTCAATTTAAAATTTTTAATGTAGAAATAAATTTCAATGTTATTTGCATTACTGTCTATTGAGACAGTGCTATGAATGTATGCATTGATTTTCTAACGAGGAGTTCATACCAAAGCTTTGAAGACGACAACTGAAGAACATCCATTTCCAAAAAGACAGAGCACCAGCTTACACTGCCACAAACACACAAGCCTTCCTAAATGAAGTTTTTGAACCGATGGATCGGTAAGTGTGGTCCAGCTCCTTTGACGGTTTAAAACCCTGATCTTACTTCTTGTCACAATGCTCTGTGGGGAATTATTACGCAGCATGTTTTGAGAGAATACCTTCTGATATTGACACGTTGAAGCACTGTTCTTGATGCAATCAAAAATTTTGACATGAATGTGCTGCCAGAAATTCACTCACGAACCTATCGCCAAATATGTCTCTGTGTAACTTTGAGAGGACTTCAGGTAGATCCCTACAACAAATACAATAAAAGAATGTTGTTTAGTCATCTACGTTGTCATTTAACCCATTCAAACACATAGCCTATTTTAACCCATCACATTCTTTGTTAAATAAATGATGGATAATACATGGATTTTTGAACGGTAGCAACTTTTTGGACACACTGTATATGTAAAACTTAAGGTCTAGAGTCGAAACAGAATACAAACAAAGAAGTAGTTAAATTTTGATTAATACAATTACAACAGTCACAATTACTCTATCTTCGCAATTCACCAACTTTATATTTTCCAGGGCACAATGCACCAGATTCCTTCCACTACTTGCAACCACTTTTAGAACCGCTATCTTTGTAATAACAACAAATCACAACGATATTGCTAGGGTATTTGGTCTCTATCCACAACTAACTCTCACCTTGAGTTAACTCTACTTAATCATCAATGCATACCTTCCATTTATCCCCACAACACGTTTCGACTCTAATCCTACCAAATAGCAAAGTGCAAAATTTCGGTCGTATACATAGAAAGCGAGCAAAATTGAAATGACCAGACGCACTATTATGTAACAAAGGAAGTTAGCAACTTTAGATGTTTTTAGTTGTAAACAAGATAACGCAATAATCTGCAACTTGCTATTACAAGATTCCATTACTATTTATAAAGATTTAATCATTTATGTTATGTCATGAGACATATTAAAACCAAAGCTACAATGTATTGAATAATTCAAGAATGTTCCAAAAAATGCGTCACTGAACGTCACAAGGAAAGTCAACAACGTAATAATTAAAACTAAAAATTTAAGTTTAACTGACGAATACTTTATATCGTAACACTTTGGTTTTGCAATACTAGTGAAGGCCTCTGCAAAGCTATCTAGTGAAGGCCTCTGCAAAGCTATCTAGTGAAGGCCTTTGCACGTGGCCCCCAAAAAACTGCTCCATATTCCCCAAGAGAGTGAGGGCCTCATTTAAGAAACCCTGGATCAAGGATCAAATGCCTTATGTTGGGAGTTCCTTGTTTAAGTTCCTCAACAACTGTATTAGAACATTCTACAGCCTTACCACGAGACACCTCACAAACATTCAAAACTTTTTTCAGAATATTCGGTAAATTCAGAGATGTAACCACTGCAAGCTATTCCACCTATTTGTCAACGTGCCTGTAGGCTTCCATGCTTTTTTCATCCCAGTGTAGTAAGTAATGAGATCTATCTTGTCTAAAATTTATGATAAAAAAATAAATTGTAAATACAAAGTTGTGAAGACAATAAAGCAAAGACTTTAGTATTAAAACAGTTTTTTTAATTTTTCCTGAGATTTTGACCATGCAGCTCAAAAAAAGGAATAGGAAACCATATATTCTGCATCTCTTGATCTTAAAATGAAGTCTCTAGCACAAGCGGTTATCGAGATAGTCATCTTGGTGCCTTTCAAGGCCCAATAAAATTAAGGGAGCTTGATAGACCCCTAAATGTAAATCAAGTTCAAAAAGCTTGGCACATGGCAGTTTTGCCTTGAAATGCAATCTTTTAGCGCCTGAGACCAAGAATAATTAAAAAAGTTTGTGGTCTGTTCTCTTTTGGCAAAAGAAGCTGTGGGGTTCTTGTCTATACAGCTCACTTCGTGGTACGAAGGCTACTCTTTCCTATTTGGCAGGTCCAATGTGTTCAAGTTTTTCTGCCGAAGCCTGCGTCATTTCACAAGCTCTCCGCTGGTCTCTGCAGCACCAACAAGTCTGACGTTTCTTTTCTCTTTCCTCTCAAACTCACGCTCAATTCTCGCCACTATTTCCTAACATCCCTCTTTCGTTCTCTCTCACACTCTCTGGCACATCTGGAAGGAATTATCCGCTCATTATTTCTCATTTTCTACATGGGTAAATGGGTTACTGGTTTTTAAAGATTGTAAATGTAGCTGTCATAGTTGCACAAGCTCAATAAAATCTTGGTTTATTGCAGAACTTTCCAAAAAAGTTTGAAAATTCCTAGTACTTCCCAAATGTTTTGCAATTATTAATATCATCAATATTATATCCCTTAATATTTCATTACACTGAAAAATTTTTCTTAAAATCTTAATCAAAAAACTTTTACCGAGTGTTCTACCAAACTCGATTGAAGCAATACAAACTATTTCCGCTTCAGGCTTGTTTGCCACTCAAGTTCATTCATGGCTTGCGTAAGGATTTCGTCAATGCTTTGCATTCTTCGTAGTTATGATAACGAAAGCGTATAAATTAAACTACGGCATTTTCGCCTATATCATTTTACATATTTTGGTTCTTATATCTTAAGAGTACTAAAAATTCCCAGTTTTCAACTATGATTGTGAGAGATTTTTTGCGATTTTCTGGTTTTTATTAACAACCGGGAAATCAAAAATCCTACTTTTTACAGTTAAACAAGTATCGGCTAAATTTTACCAATATCGATAATACTAACAGAAGCCACAGAAACCAGCCGGCACCACAAATACCGATACTTGGACATTGGTACATCAATAATTCGTAATTATTACTTTTTACCCTAAAAGGGAGCGAAAAATTGCAGATAATAGTGAAGGAGATATAAACCTCACAAGCGATAAAATAAATATAATTATAATTAATAATTTTTGTTGATTGCGTTTAGCTCTAGGTAAGCATGTACTAACTAAATCATAACCAGCTCTTTTTGTGTACAAGTGCTATTTTTGAAAAACTAAATATAAACTTGTAGCAGGATTTACCAAAACGGCCAAATAATAGTATCAAAAACATTGTTTGAAATTTTCAGGCAATAAAAAGGTTTTATCGGAAAACCTGTCTTGCCAAACGCAGATTTTAAAATGTTACTGTACTATTGAAAAACTTGCGCAAAAAAAAACATAAAATTAATAATGCTTGAATTCTTATCTTCACGTAACAAGTAATAATTCTTTTTCATTGTAGCACAAAATGCATTCGAAGGCACAGTGTGTTTTTTTTACTGTATCCTTGAGCTCCATCTTGCATGCAAAAACAAAATCCTTTAAAACAAGTAATTTTATTTACGCATACTCTATTGTTTGATCTCATTAAAACTTTACAAGGACGTGTTTTAAATGCTGACAATAAGGAATGACTTGTGAAGTGAATTGGATTTTGAAAAAGTACACAATCAACCTATCCTAACAGATATTGTAGTTTACCTGTATCGTCACATTTTTGATGTCTTAGAAGGATTTTTTTTATTTATAGTAACCGTTGAAAAACTTTCATACAATTTTAAGGCACATGACTTGCTTTGTCACCACACAATGAACTCAAATTTTACACTAACTTCTCGTTTTTGTAATTAAAAGGCAGGGAATAGGTTGCTTCTAGCAAGCAAAAACGTTGCATAAAAAGTAATTTAAAACCTGTTTAAACTAAAATTGCGCACGAAAGCAGTAGGATAGTTGATCTACAAAAGAGTTTTTCCACCTGGTAAATTTCACCGCATCTGAAATAGCTTTTGATCACAGTTATAGTAAACACAACTTGATACAGACAAGCATCATCTATAAAACTCGTTTTGTGACTTACAAATAAAACAATGTGTACCAACAGGAAACTTGAAATCAATACGTCATGAAGAGACAACTGACAACCTAGGCCAGTGGAAAACCATGTGGGTGCTTTTGGGATTACTTGAGCAACATACCATCAATAAAAAAACAATAATGTTTTATTTACCTAAATAAATTAACGCAACAGTTTATAATCAATATAATCAAGTAACCCAATAGTTTGCTGAATTAACGCAACCTTAAGTATCGATGAAAACAACGACTATCAGAAATAGTTTAAACTTATGTTGTCAGCGTGTAAGTCAAAATTTTATCAAAAATTTTAGTTTGGACCTGCAGATGCTTTTTATGTCTAATAATATAACTTAAGCCTACAACTACTTACCATTACCCCAAAGAAAATTGCACCGTATATCGCCTAGAAGACAATCATTTGAGGAACAAGTTCCAGTGTCACTCTTACATGGGACGCCATCTTCTTTATGTAAATCATCAGAACACTAAATTGGTAAAACTATCATTCATCAGTAAAACTAAATCCTTATACTACTGTAACGAAAGACAACTTTACTTTATTAATAACCTGCAATAATTAACAATCATGTCAAATAAGGGTGGCCAACTTTTCTCCTATTAAGATTGACTGAAAAATTTTTCAACAACTCGCGATCGATAGGTCGGCAACAAAGTTACAAAAAAGCTTTTTTTGTTAACCAATCTTTTTCTCGAAGCGAGAAAATAGGCAAAAACTATAAATCCCACGAAATAGGCCAACTTTCCACAGCCTAGACCAAACGTTGTATAAAGAGATTGAGTTGCCGAAGAGCTTGGGCATAAGGAGTACGTAACAGGATCTAATGAGATTATGTGTTCTGAATCAAAAGACCGCAGGTGCTGCACGAAGAACTTTAATTCTGTCGATTAAAACGCAGTGTTTGTTGCAGCAAATACGAGAAGGGACATAGGAAGAGTGATGAGGGATAACAAATTCTCTATCAGAGAATGAAATAACATTTTGGGCAAAAATGTTGAAGAGACAGTATGCTTCCTGTAAGAGAAAACATCAGTGAGTACGAAGTGCAAGGGACTGTCGATGGCCAAGCTATCGCACTTCTTCTGACTAACCTTATTAATCTGCCGTAAAAGTGCCCCAAAGAAATGAGTGATTAATAATCGATCCTTTTGATTGATTGTCATTTATTTTACCATTTACAACACGCGCCGAATAGGGACCAGGGTCTTACAGTAGCATAGCGCAAGATTCAACAAAAAATGGAGCAAACTAAGCCAGCGCTCTTCAACCAGGGTACATGGTGCACCCTAGGGTGCACCACAACTGTCTCAGGGGTACATGAGTTCAAAAGGGTGCATAGGGGTTCACCACGAAATTTGTAGATGCGCACTTGTGCATTGTGATGACGTTAATTCCTTCATGGTAAATCTAAGCTATTTTCAATCAAACACATTTTTAACATTTGGAAGAAGTTATAGCGCTCAGATATGACGTAATGGTAACCGCAAAGAAACAGATACACTCCCCGCTATGCTTACTGCCTGGGATTTTTGCGGTTTTGATGCCAAAAATTTTCATTATTAAGCAGTAAACGAGGCTATTGTTAGCAATGCACAAACAAAGAGGATGAGGTAATGCTGTAGTAAAGTTTAATTACTGGATTTTGTAGTTGCAGTCTTGCTTATCAAGTTATTTGGTTAAATAAACTACCCGTGTAGTGGCAGAAAGTTTAGTGATGTCTTTGCTGCAATACTTTAAGAAAGCTTCAACTGCTAAAGATTCAAACACTAACAATGATAATGAAACTGATGGACAAATGCAAAACATAGATGTTGAAAATTGTAATGATAATATAAAGCAACAAAAAATCCAAGCTTTTGCTTCCAAAATTGGTGAAAAGAGAAAGCATTAGTCGCCGCCCTCTCCCACACAAAAACGTAGAAAATGGAAAGACGACTATGTTAAGTATGGCTTTTTTCTTCCAAAAAGTGAGCAGAGCAATCTTTATCCTACAGCTCAATGCCTACTTTGCCTTGTGGAATATGCCAACTCGAACCTTGTGCCTTCGAAACTCCTTTCCCACTTAAAAAACCAACATCCCGAACATGAACATAAGTCTCAAAAATTCTTTCAATCAAAGCTAGCTGCATATGTAAAAGAATAAGGTGATTTTGAAGCACGAGTGACCGAAAAAGTACCTGAAAAACTTACTTTGGCTTCATTCCAAATGACTCATGTGCTATTGAAAACCAAGCGACTTTATACTGAATTACAGACTGTGGTCCTACCGTGCCTCAAAATGCCGAAGCTTTAATTCATGGAGGAAGAAATTCTGTTGCTAAAGTTGAAGAAATTCCAGTTTCTGACACAACAGTCTATCGTCGCTCCTTAAGCATAGGAGAAGTCTTAGAAAATCAGCTACTTCTTAAACTGAGAAAAGCTCCTTCTTTTGGTATTCAGTTGGATGAGACAACAGATGTAGGTTCAGAAGCTCAACTGCTTGTTTTTTGTAGGTTTCCTGATGTTGAACTGAACAAAATCTCTAAGCATTACCTATTTCGTCAACCTCTAGGGGTGAATGCAAATTCTACAGCTATTTTTCAAAAACTTGACGATTATTTCAAGAAAACAACCACAGTTGGAAAAAATGTAAGTCGGTTACAACAGACGGTGCTACCGCCATGCAAGGGAAGATTAATGATGTTGTCTCAAAAATAAAAGATGTTTCCCCAGACTGCATTTCAATCCATTGTGTTATCCACCGAGAAGCACTAGTTGCAAAAAAGTTGAAAGGAACGGTTAATAATGAATCGAGTGCTGTATTTCAAAGTCTTCTTGGCGATGTCATTAGTATGGTGAATTACATCAGGGGCCGTGCCAAAAAACACAGGATGTTCATGAAGCTGTGTGAAGGAATGGAAGCATCACATAAAATATTGATCTTTCATTGTGAGGTTCACTGGCTTTCAAGAGGAAGAGTTCTCAGTCGAGTGTTTGAACTAAGAAAAGAATTGGGAGCATTTTTTCTGGAGGAAAAAGATCAACGAGCTACAAAATTTTTCGATCATTTGTGGTTAGCAAAGCTTTCTTACATGGCGTGTGTTTTTGAGCACCTCAACAAACTCAACATTAGCCTGCAAGGAAAAGACAGCGATATTTTTAAAAGCACTGGTAAAGTTGATGCTCTGAAACTAAAAATTCCTCTCTGGAAAAAAAGGGTCAAGTCACAGAATTTTTCTGATTTTCCGATGTTGGATAATTTCATTGACGAATGTGAAGAAGATTTTGCAGAATCTGTAATGACTGATCTGGTAACACTGATACTGGCACATTTGGAGCTGCTACAAGAAAACTTTGAAAATTACTTTCCAAAAGAACAAAGTTCTTATCTAGAAGCAAATACCTGGGTTTTGCAACCCTTTATCGATTCACCCATGGAAGATGAAGACCTGCTTGATCTCCGTACAGATCTCTCTCAGAAAGTTTTGTTTGAAGGCACACCATATGCCGACTTTTGGGTGCAACTTTGGCATGTTCCTGAATATAAAAAACTAGCTGAAAAAGCCATCTCCCTGCTCATTCAAAGCCCATCAACATATTTGTGTGAAAGTGGGTTTTCCACTTTAAGTCAAATAAAGACCAAGCAAAGGAATTCAATTGAGAAGATCGACCATTTGATGCGGGGAGCACTTGAAACTGAACTTGTTCCTCGCTATGACCAACTAGTGGGAAAATTGCAAAACCAGAAAAGTCATTGACCTGTGACAAATATTCTTCTTTATTTTCTTTCAATTAAGGGGATTGTTACTGAACCAAATTTGATTACATTTGGAAGCGCTTTTTATTTTCTGTAAATTTTGCTTTTATTTTACACACCTACTGTGTTACTGTTGTTGCTTGATGATGGTTTGCCTTTCCTGATTATTATCTATTTAGTATTATGTGCATCTGTATGTGTAAGACTGTAAGTTATCTTGATTTGAACTTGTGTCCATATTTGCCAAGTGAATGTCCTTTTATTGAGACTTGAGTACTGGTAGCGAAGAGCTGATTATCATTAGTTACTGATAAAATTTGTTCTTCAACTTTTATGACAGAGAAAAAGAACGTAAGGTTTGATGTGTGTATCAAGGTAATTCAATTTTATCACAAGGGTACATAGAATTGATAGCATATCTTCCAAGGGTGCACCACACAAAAAAAGGTTGAAGAGCCCTGAACTAAGCGGTCTATAATCTTGTGATTGCACGCCCACAAAGCGCCTTATATCAAACCAGAAGTGCAGGGGTCATCAATCCAAATTAAAACGTCGTGGTTTGACAGAGTAGTTAACAATACGAGCACCCTTGACCAGAAAGAAGGCCTAATTTAGAGCATAGGGGGTAGCAAGAGCGAATTCCACGCTGAAAGAAACTTTCAGGGAGAAGAGCAAATGAAAAGAACCTTTATAAGAAGGGTAAAAAAGAAGTGTCTCCAAAAAATCGTAAACATGATTTTATTTTTAGTCTAAGTGATCCTGAAATAGGTAAAGATGATGGAAAACAAAAAACCAGTTTATAGAAGACAAGGTAAACTGAGTCAAGGAAACTGGCGGAGGTAACGGAGATCTATCAAAAAAAAAGTGCAAGCGATCACAAATGATAATTGGGATGGCGCAGCTGAGCGCTCAATTCTGCGTTAATTAATTGACGTCTCAAGATATTGCGCTTTCTCACCATATTGAATCAATTCCAAATAGCCTTTCGGAGAAAGAATTAGTTTTTTAAATGTGATTTTGTCTGCGTTAACGCTGGTGGCCAGATTCACCTCGTGTTTCTCGACAGTTCGTACACACCATTACGCCACTTTACTCAGTCAGTGGCATCCTCCTTTTTCAGTCCAATCAGATCGGAATGCTCTTTTACCTGTCTCTTCCAGGTCATATTCAGTCGCCCACGCCCGCTTCTTTCTGCCACTTCAAACTCCAACGCTCTTCTCAAAACATCAAAAGTAAACAGGACACTTTTCAGGGCCAAATCGCTTAAGAGTGGAGAACTGAGCAATTTTCTTGGTGATCTGAGTGTTGATGATGTTTTTAGGATAGCCATTGTCCAGTAATACTCAGATCACCAAGAAAATTGCTCAGTTTTCCACTCTTGAGCGATTTGGCCCTGAAAAGTGTCCGGTGTACTTGAGGGTCCCTTGAATAGGTAAGCCATCGACAAACTTGGAAAAAGAAGTCAAAACCGCCGTGGAAAGCTGCTATGGTTCCGTCAGCATCCGCTTGGTCTTTACGTTTAAGCGCATGCTGCCTGTGGCCCGCAAGGATGTTCTACCTGCCATTCAGAAAAGTTTTGTCATATATGAATACAAGTGCCATTGTGACAGTCGGTACGTAGGGCGAACATCTCAACGACTACAGGATCGCATCAAGCAACATGTTCCGCAATGGTTAAGACAGCAATTGACTCGTCCACGCCGAACTCAACCACACAGACCGTGCAAACGAACCGAACCGATACCAAACCGAATTGTGACTCCGCCATTGGTCAGCATCTTTTAGATAATGATCGATGCGCATTAAACTATGATGATAAGCGGTTTTCAATCCTCGCCGAAGCGCGCAGCTCTTTCCATCTTAATCTTTTAGAGGCTACTTATATCAAGACCCGACGCCCGGTGTTATGCAGACAGAAAGAGTTTGTTTATACTCTCAAACTCTTTCGATAATCGTGGCATTTGGCCTCCTGCTGCGCCTTCTCTAACTTTCGCAATTGCGAAATCTTTCTTTGGCGCGCTTTGCAATATTAGCGCTATCATTGACTTGTCTTGCTTGCGTAACGTCCAAATTGTTCACATATAACACATTTATTCACTCTAGATCTTCCCTTTTGACGCGATACCGCCACTGATGAGAGCGTCACGAAAAGGTTATGGCTCAAACAGCTTTTTTCAAAGCCATATTAAAATTCTGTACCACCAACAAGATTTTTGAATCCTTAAATCCTTCTTTCCAGCACTCTTTGAACGATCTTCATGGCGTGCTCTAACAGCTTTACTCTTCTGTAAATATTGCAGTTTCTTACATCTCCCTTTCCCTTAAAAAATGGTACCAGCACACTTGTTTGCCATTCATCTGGCATTCCTTTCCCATCTAACATGCGTTGTCAAAGTTCCACCATCACACTAACCCCTTCTTCTCCACTAGCTGGTATCATCTCTGCACATACTTCAGAAGGTCCAGCTGTCTTTCCTGATTTCGTCACTTTTATTGCTATTGCCATTTCTTTGCGGGTAACATTTTCAATAGCTTTCTCTATCACACTAGCTGCTGTCACGTGGTCCCAATCATTCTTTTTATTTATAATCTCCTCAATGCAATTTTTCGATATTTTTTCTGTCTTTTTCACTGAAACCTAAACTTCCATCTTTTTTCCTCTCATGCATCTACTTCCTTCAATATCTTTTCCATCTTTTTTCATGAACTTCATTAGTGTAAAAATGTTATTTGGTTTTTTATTTAATTTTGTTAACTCTTTTTCAGCTTCTTTCCTTATAGAATTAGCAACCCTCTTTCTTTGTTTAATTTTTGATCTTCTTATATTTAGCCTAATTTTCCTCTGATCGATTTTTGCATATCTTTTTATATGCCACTTTCTTTTGTTGTATTGCTTCCTTCACCTCTTCATTTCATCACCATGTATTACCATGGTTTTTCTACCTTTCTTCTTTCCACATACTTCATCACAAGCTTGCAGCATATTATTTTTAAAAGTATTCGATAGATTGGGAGCATCAACATCGACCAGTTTCTTAACTCTTTCTTGAATTCTTGTTTTCATGTTGTTTTCCTTCAACTTCCAAACCCTCATTCTAATAGTTTGTTTGTTCCTCACTACTTTCTTCAACTTTCTTTTCTCTATGACTGTTACCACCAGCCGATGTTGCAATTCCCAGGGGATGGCTTTCACGTCTTTTGAATACTTTCTATTGTTTTTACTGACCAATGCAAAGTCAATCTCAGTTTCATTTCAACCCATACTATGTGTGTTATTTTTCTCTGCTCGTTTTTTTCAAACCATGTATTTGCTACGTACAACTCCTTTTCATCACAAAACTCGAGTAGTCTTCTTCCCTCAACATTTCTTTTGCCAATTCCATACCCACCATGCACACCTTCAAAACCATCAATTCGTCTTTCAACATGTCCGTTGAAGTCCCCCAGACCAAGAACCACTTCACCAGAGCTTTGCCAATCTCACTCATTTGCCATGTCATTATAAAATTGATCTTTCTCGCACTTTGATCTTCCAACTTGGGAAGCATATGCACATGTAACTCAGAGTTATTAAGATCATCGGGATGGCTAACTCCTAAAATCTTCTTTGTATATCTGCCCAACAGTAGGGTAACCTACAAATGGTGTGTAATAGGCTGGCTCATTTTCCTTAATTTTTAAAAAATTTTTTGTCGGTTTGTAAAAGTGTTCCATTTTGCTTACTGATATTTGCAAGCAAAAATTTTTTGTTGAGTTTTGACCTTTGACCCTGCCTCATTCAAGGTAATATGCAGAATTTTTCTTAAAATTGGTCAAATTCAAAGCGTGTAGCCGTATTTGATCAAAAGATTTCCCAAACTTTGACCTCATACTTTTGATGTCATTTTTGTTTAGGACTTCTGCTTAGAATACCTTTACTTTGCTTCAAGTCTGAATAATGTCAAAAAGTGTATGTTTGGTTTGATATTTTAGTTGACTCTGCAGCCAGATAAAGTGCTGGAGTTGTCTTTTTCTAGCATTTAGCATCAGTTCGCAAGTTGGTGGGCAGAGAAAAATCTTCTAGGCAGTGGCTTTCCTACTTATGAATTGGAAATAATAGCTGGGGATTTACTTGATTCTTAGTGTACAATGTAGGCTATCCAGCAGATCTTGAACTTTTGGTGTGAGAATGAGATGGGAGCAGTCATTATTGATAATCACAAAGTTTGAAATAGGACCAGTAGATCTGCCAATAGAAGTTGTTAAAGTAATAAAACAACTATATATGAGCAACAGGCGTACCAATAACTTTGACTGTCCTGTTTCTTACAGATAAAAATTGTCAGGTATTTGATGAATAGCTCGTAAACTATTATGTGTAAAATGACAACTAGGTCAAAAGGAAAGCTTAAGATATGGCTTTTTAATGAATGTGATGAACCAACAATCAAAACTGTGTACCTGCATTTTCGATGCTTACACTCTGAACAGCAAGCAAAACAGCCTGGAATATCTTCTCTGCGTAATTCTGCTAAATTTGCAATTGAAAATGTGAAGCAATGGTAGTTATATAAAGCTGGCATCCCAACAAAATCTAATAACACTTTCATTGACATGATCTTAAAAATTCACAAAAATTGGACAATCTTGTTTAAGCAACGATTAAAAACAACGCAGCAACAACTGGACAAAAAGAGATGCCTTTTCAAAAGAAATGAAGAAAACATTTTGGGTCTCTCAACCAAATTGGGAGAAGGGATTAAACGAGGAAGATAGAAAGTTTGTGGAGAATATGAAAGGCAGCAGAGAAGGTGGAGTTTTATCATTGGATAGGAAAACAGTGGTCACAAAGAAATGAAAAATAGAAAAGGTTTTGCAGTTGAAAAAAAGAAAATACAACAAAGAACAAAGAAAAATGGATTACGCAATGAAATCATTTATTACTGCTGAACAGGAAAAAGACAGTAAAGATAGTACATCAAGTGATGCTGGTGAAGAGGACGATGACTTTCATTTACTTAAAACATCGAACAAAAGAAAGAAACAACTGCAAGAAAAGCGGCCTGCTGTTAGTCTAAATCTTGATCCAATCAAGTGGAATGAAACAGTCAGCCTTGTGGCAGACAAACATCATATAAGCCGCAGAGGGCTAACAGAAGTAATGCCTGCTGTTGTTAGCTCTGGTGGTGGTAACATCAATGACTTGTCTTTGTCAAAAGAAACAGTGCGTAAACATCGAAATAGCATGTGAGAGCAAAGGGCCAAGTGCATATTTGAGAAAAAACCTTAAAACAATTCATAATTCTGAAAGTAACAGATATTTGCTACACTGATATGGAAAAATGCTACAGAGCATAGAATATGTAGGAACATCCAAAGAAGTCATTGCTACTCTCTTGCCTGCAACTCATGAAAAAAGTGAAATTTTACTCCAGATTGAAAATTTAGATCAAGGGCATAGCAGAGCTGCTGAGCTAACTAATATAATTTTGGACACTTTAGACAACTGTAACATTGGGAAACATCTAATCATTGGTTTAGTGTTTGATGCAACTTTTATCAACACAGGAATTCATAAAGGAGTAACTGTATGCTTGGAAAGACCATTTGGCAATAATCTTTTGCAACTGGCATGTCGACATCATGTGCTGTAACTCTTATGTGGAGCGGCTGCTTCTTTAGGTTATAGTACAACAAAATCACCAAAAGAAGCAGCTTTTCACACCTTTCTCGACCGCTGGCCTGGTGTTGATAAACTGGACTTCCAAGTGCACAAAGCAAAAAGTAGGAAAGAAAAGACTGAATGTGAAAATGTCATTGGTTTTTGCCAAGCTGCACTCGTTAATGATGCCTCCAGAAAAGACTATCAAGAAATTTTAGAGCTGACTGTCGTTTTTCTTGGTGAGCAGGTTTTTCTTATTTAGATGCCTCTACATGTAGAAACAATATCATATTATGTGGTTACTGTGGTAATTAGTGTACTGATAGATTTATGATAATATAATGTTGCATGTAATATTGCAGGAGAGCTGCCAGATAAAAAACAATTAGAATAAAGGTACCTGGAGCAAGGTATCACGCTCGCTGGATGTCGAAGGTGATCTACACTACTAAAATTGCCATGTTGCCGCACCAATTGAAAAATGACATCCCAGAATGTCTATTAATGAAAATTTTGGATCTTGCTAAGTTTCTATGCCTGTACTATGTCATGCCATAATCTAGAGAAACCTTACCCTTTCAAGCCCCGATTGAGGATTTAAACTTGTACAAATTGTTGCTCACCAACATAAAAGGACACAAATCTGGGAAATTTCGACAGCTAAGCCAAGCCCTTGTTGGTAAGTTTGAAAACCACTTTTGGTATTTGACAGAGCGTTTAGTCGTCCTTTCGCTTTTCAGCGATGCTAGTGCTCAGCAAAAACAAAATATGGCTAGAGCCATGAAAAGATATGATAAAGAATTTTCTTTTAAAAGTGCTGTGCAGCAGATGCCTTTGATAACACCTTCCACTCAGTTGAAAGATTTGATTGGTCCACAGTCATGGTTACTTTTCAAACCTATCGACGAACAACTAGTGTTTTTTATCAAAACTGCCTTCTCTCTGGGAGAGAGATAAGGACTACATTCGCATTCAATCAGGACTTCTTCATCTAAAAGTAGTCAACGACTCTTCAGAAAGAGCACTTGGACTTGTCACAGACTATCATCAGTCTGTAGTAACAAAATCACAAACTCAAAAACAATTCCCTTATCAGGTAGTGAAACACCTTCGTGAAAAACAAAACAGTCTCTTGTTGAAACCAAACGCAGAACGTTGTATCAAAAAGATCATGTCTAAAATGTGGTAAAATTCAATAACTTCGCGTGAGTAATATATATGCCAATGTATATGGAGTTGCTTAAGTAAACCAAATTTGCTTGCCAGAAGTTTAGATTACTGCTACTATCGTGTTAGAGAGTAATAGAAGACGGCGGTTGAGAAGTTTTGGGGATAGGCAAAGTTCAATATTTTTTAAACTTTCAGACTAAGTGAACCAGGGTCAAACGTAAAAATTTTTTTGTGAAATTAGATGTCAGAGATACATTTACCAAAAGGAACAACATAACCAACTGACAAAAGAATTAAAGAAAAAAATTTTTTTCAAAGATCTTGAGCCAGCCTAGTGTGTATCAAGTTGACAGCCTAAGCAAGTATGCACTAGTACGTTTTGTTACAATATAGAGTATTGCTACTTAGTAGTATTGTAAAATTTGATCTGTACAATTAGGATTTTAGCTACGGTAATTAGTTTAAAATAAGCTTATTGCTATCTTGTTGCTTTTTTACTCTTTGTTTTAAATCAGCTAATTATTGAGGTTTTTGTATTTTTTGTTAGCTTATAACAAGCTACTGGCAATAGATGCTTTCACATATCGTGCAGAGATACTCAGCCAAACAAAAAGACTTGTAAAAAGTCATGCTGGTGCTAAAGAAGTGAATGTAGCTTAGCTGCCAGCTCAGCTTTTTGAGCTTGCTATTACAAATGTAAGCTTTGGATAATATTTTACATGCTCTACTTTTAGCTGCTTACCGTAATGTTCAGTTGTTTCAAATGTGCTAAACTATTTTAAAGATCTTTGTACGGTTAAAGTTTTTGTGTCAATTTCTTTCAACTAATCTTTTGTCTGGTCTACATATGTTGTGTGCCTGAATGCACTACAAATTATAAATCTAATAAAAGTGATAAAAAAATTACATCATTTGGATTTCCTTCTGATGAAAATCTTATTAAGAAATGAGTTGCAGCTATACCTCGAAAAGAATGACAGGTTAGTAAAAGTCACAAAGTGACGAGTGACGTTGAGACCGAGATAACCAGACACTAAAAAGACTTCAATTAAAGTCAAATGCCATTCCTTCAATATTTCCTGGATTACAAAAATATTTATCAACTACCAATACAAAGCCTAGAAATGGGGCATCAACTTCAACTGCTCGACAAGTACAACAAGAACTTAAACTTGACAAGCTCAATGAACAGTTTTTATTAAAAGATAGCATTTTGAATTTTTTTGTTTTAATGAACAAATTGGATAAGATCTACTTGCCTGACGGTTATATATACAAGATTAAAAGCAATTGGTTGATTTTTCATCTTTTGTTGCACAATGATAATATTTGTGTTGCACTAAAACTGCTGCTTGTAGTGGTATACATGATGAGCTCAAAATAGCATTTGCTTCACAAGCTGCTTTATCTACAATCATTTGCTGACTGTTGGATCAGGTGCAAGTTTATCAAGTCTGAGCAACATTCTAGTTCTTTCCAAGACTATTGCAGAAAATACTCTTGCTTCTACACAAAAATCTTGTTTGATTGACGTGGCATTAAATGCTTTAAGTCAATATTTATCACTTTTAGAGGCTGCAGATCAAGACAGTGCTCGCTGCATTTCACTGCTACATTCCATTTGTGTTGAGTAATTGCAACTATTGCAAGTGCCAAAACATAGACATCGATACTCCACTAATTTGACTTTATCTTTTCTTTGGCAGTTAATGAGTTTTGCTTCATATAAAAAGCTGCGTGATACACTACTTTTGCCTTTGATTTCAAGATTACGTCAATATTCCACTGGGATGTCAGTAGAGACAAGTTCTTTAAACTTGTCATTTTTGACTACAAGAACAAAAGATTTGACAGAAGAGTGACGCATTATGGTGTTGATAATTGACAAAATTTATACTGCACAAAGGATTGAATACAGTAATGGAAATTTTGTGGGCCTAATTGAAGAAGGCAAACGAGCAAAAACTGTTTACTTTTATAATCCAGTCAGTATCTCACAAATATAAAGACGTGGTATGTCTTATGCTTGTACAATTTGATACGGAATTTCTGAAAAAATGATTTGATGAAGTCATGGTTGCTCTTAATGATTTATTTTTTGTGGTTGCTGTGTCGGTTGACGATCATGTTTGCAACAGGTATGCCACATGCATGTTACTACTTAACTTATATAACTCATAAAATCGTCTCTTGACTACAGCCTTGCCAATAAAACTATGTAATCTTAAAACGACTATTGCCAAAGTAGTTTTACTGTAATTAAATTGTTATTCTTCTGTTGGTGTTTATGATAGAAAAAGTATTAGCAAGCTGAATACACAGAGAATGAATTAAAAAGTTTAAATTATGTCAAATGTACGTAACCCTGTGTCTAATATTATTTTTCAGAAAATTGTTCTTGGATTTGTGCAATGGGACTTTAAAACCTTCACTTCACAACCCATTCGACATGGGAAACGCTTATTACTGTTGTTTGACTTGACATCTTTTTTTAAACTTTACTTTACAACTTTTCTCATCTTTTTTTCTTTTCTTACACACAACCTTAAAAATATATTCAATAATTTTTTGAAAGCCTTAAACTCACAATCTTTTGGTCTTCGAGCATACTAAACTACTTTGGCAACACTGTATTAACCGAGTAAATTTTTCTTATTTTAAGTGGCGTATGCTAATATATTTTGTGTAAAAAAGTGTAGGCTATTACGTGTTCTTCTTCCATGTTTGTGTAAATATCTTTGAAATGTCTGTAAATATTTTTAAACTGTAAATATCTTTGAAATGTTGTGACGTTATATTCTAAATGCTTGATTTATGCCAAAAATGAAATAGACAGGCTTAAAAGCTAGAAAATCTGCAGTCTTGAAAAAATAATGTCGGCCCTACTAATGGCAGCTGCGAAATCAAGTGGTTCATCCCAAAGTTTTATATATTCCTGATATAACTCTTACAACTTCCTCCTCAAAAACCAGCACCATTGTCATCTGTTACTTTTTCTCCAGACTTCTGCGACCTTGTTGTAAAGTTCCCTTTTCACTAAAATTCCAACCCCTCCTATTTTATCATTATTTCCAGACCACCACAGCTTAAATGTCCTACCTCTGTAACCAACAAATCGACCTCCTTACTCTCTCCACCTTACTTCCGGTAGACAGCACATATCCACTTCTCTCTTTTTTTAACTGTTCACTCACTTCCGTACCTCTTCCACAAAAACTTCCAAATCTTACCTCAAATTTATGTAACTCGGAGATTCTTTGCACCCCCTGCCCATTTAAGAGCTGCCGGGGACTGGGAGCCAATTCTTTAACAAACTCTTTCATGAGGTAATTTTTAACAAACTCTTTGTTTTTTACGGAGACCATCCCCTTGCTTACCTCCAACCTGTTTTTAGACATGAAGGTAACGAAAAGTCCTCTCCAACGAAATGCTGGGTGAATAGCCTCACTATTCTATTTGCAGTGAAGCATGGCTCCTCGCAGTGTCTCATAAACCCGCGCACTTTCCAAACAGTATAAATCCGCACTTGTTGCATCATAATATGCTTGAATAGGCATGGCAGATTGGTTTGTACACCTACTAAAGCGCTATCTGAATTATCTACGTAAATGACCAATATTCCTTAATATAAGAAATCTTGTCCCATGCATAATCAGACCCGATTGATCAATGGGGGGACTTGCTGGCCATCCCTGATATAAACCATACAGTACTGTATACCAAACAAAAAAATACGAGCATTAAAATAGCTTGAAAACTTACATAAGGTGAAACACCATCGCAATATTCTGGTAAATCACATTCATTTGTTGCTTTCCTACATATTTCATTTTTAGGAACAATTTGACAATTGTCACAGCACTCTCCACTAGCACATGTACTTCCTTCAGTAAGCTCGCAGGTGTCAGGATTACAACACTTTCTTTGAAACAAAAATTCGATTTTGTTTTTTTACAGTGATTTGCAGTCTTAGACCTGCTGATTCAGTGTGGTCTACACTACATACTCGATTTAGGACCAAATTTTTGCTGAGTAACGCAGCTCTTTAACACTTTAAGTGCCATAAGACGTACGGTAATGTACGTCAGAAGTTTTTTTTTACACGAAGTGCCTTATGACGTATATGACGTCATATTCACAGAATCATCGGTTTAGTGCCAATAAATGATATTTTCATTATTTTCGACTGAGCATTTGTTATGCTTTGTTGCTCAGCAATTTCTGCGTGGATTAGCACATATATGTGCAGGTTTCTTTAAGTTCCAATGGAGGATTGTTTTGTCATTGTCATTTGAACAGTTAACAAAAATGAGAAAGTGCTTGGCACCAACATGTACACATGCGCGAAATGCCTCTGGCACTTAAAGTGTTAAATTCCAGACGTTCTTTCGGACGAATACCAATGGTGCTTAAATAGAGTTTTGTTCTGGAAACAACGACGGCTACCTATCAAAATATAAGAGCAGTAAATATTGTGAACTGTACCCACTTCAAACATTAAAACAAAAACAACCAAAATTAAGTTAAACAAAAAAATTTTTCAAAGTGTCCACCCTTTGCACCGTAAAGAAGAACCACAATCACATTCTTCATCTTCTTCAATAATCATATTCCCACAAACACTGACTTCAAATTCATGAGATTGATCATGCGGTTCAAGTAAACAAGAAAGAGTATCAGTAAGATTTTCAAAAAATTGTTTGCTGCATGTCGACCATTCAAGTGGAAAATAATTGCTAAAAAAAATGAAACTCAATATGAACTCTTGCACCTGATGCATAATGCACATTGCATTAAGTTAAATGTTTTTCTTGACGGTTGCAGGCCACGCCAATAGCTATTAAAGTCTTTATCATAATAAAAAATGAGTATTTTTAATTCATTGAATTAAAATATTCTGCGTATCAACAGTTTTACCATGGAAAATTATTACAAAATGTACTGCTAAGAAACTACAAACAGCTCAATGAAAAACGAAACAAAATAAAAAAAAGTCAAAATGAACATCGTACAACGTTCCACAAATTTTCTTTTGAACTCACAGTGAGTATGAATTACAAACTTATTGTAAAAAAGATTGATGAAGTACCAAACCTAACAAACTTGACAAGAAATACTTATTGCTTTGCAATCACATCCTCCTTAAATCACTACGGTATTTAAAAATACAAAGCCTTACAAGAATGCACTGTTCATCACACAAATTGAAACATTACATGAACAAAGAGGGAGAACGTCATCGTGGGGCATACCGAAATTACGACCCAACTGATGAGCCATAGCACCAGCTGCCAATGTTGTATGTTCATCATCCTGCAAAAAAGTTGTATATATACACACACAATCATCATAATTGGCCACCTTTTGTCGGCTTGTTGTTGTTGCGGTTACCGCTTTTCTACCTTGAGATGGAAGCACGGCATGAAACGATTTTGCACGTTCATGCCGCAAGTCTAACTAAATTGGGCTAGAATTCATTCACGCGTATGAGCTTATGCTCGGTTTGCATGTCTTTCGTCAGACTGGGCCACCACGACGGGTAGACTGCTTGGCCCCACCATCTGTCTGCCACATAAAGACGGAGGCGTCCCGTTAAGTGCCTTGCCCAAGGACACAACAAGCAAGCTTGCCGGCTTGTTCTCCACACTATCCCTTATGTGCTGAGCGCCAAGCAGGGAAGCTGTGAATACCATTTTTTAAAGTCTTTTGGTATGACCCGACCAAAATCGTCAGACTGGGCCACCACGACGGGTAGACTGCTTGGCCCCACCATTGGGCTAGAGAAAAACTAGCAGCCCAACTCGAACCAGTAATAAATGCAAATTACAGGCTGGTGGCCCCACCACCGCAAAGTCGGACTGCCGTTGGTTTGTACCCATAACTCGTCTCTTACGACATAATGGCTGGGAGAGCAGCTTCACTATTCCAACCCAGTAAAGCACTGGCCTTATGTCTGCTTTGTACAATCAAATGCAAAACACAAAAAACAAAGAAACCAGCTGAAACCAAACATTGTAAGTATGCTCGATTGTAGCACAAGGTAATTTTCGCGTCAAATAGCTGACGATTAGAATCAAGAGATTAACTATTTAATCGACCAGTTAATACATCAAGCGATAGAGGCCGCATCCAACATCATAAAAGCCGACCGTAAAAACGCATGCACACTTCAGTGATTTGCCTTTGCATTGCAATGTTAGCCTCGACAACGATCAGTAAAACCAAGAAACTTTGATGAAATTTTAAAAATTCTCTAAAAAAGTTTTGAGTTATTAGGCAGCAGAAGGGTATGAGGTGCCACTTGGCGTCACGCCAAGGAGTTAGTTGACGTCTGGGGATAAGGTTAGTGGGCTAGGTTTTATGCGTGGTGTGTGTTTAGGTTGGAGGCTATATCTTATTGGATTTGTTCACAGGCGTAAAAGCAGGGTTTTCGGGGGGATGAAGCCCACCAGAATATTTTCAGCTCCCCCCATACATTTGGGCAATCGTTAGCAAAAATAGAAGTTCTAGCTTTGAGATTACCCACGATTGGTGAAAGCGCGTGCAAATTTAAACCAGTGAAAACCTTTTTCAAAGAGAGTCACTGGTGCGTTGAAAAGCATTTTCATAAGCGCAGCATTTTCATAAGCTGCTGCTGATCTCGATTCTGATGCCACTTACGAGATTATTAGAGTTAGTATCGCTTTTCGCACCACCAGCATAAAGCAAAGTGGCAAATACCAGTTTGGATTAATCTCGTTTCTTAAAAAACAGGCAGCAAGAAATTTGGCTCGCAATTAGGCTTCTTCTTCTTCTTCGTCGTCGTTTGAGCTATTCGTTCTGAGTATTATGCAGAAAGATGTACATACACTGCGTGTGCGCTCATGCTCGGTTTGCGAGTCTTCAGTTGGACTGGTCCACCACGACGGGTAGACTGCTTGGCCCCACAACCAGTCTGCAACACGAAGATAAAGGAACCAGTTAAGTGCCTTGCCCAAGGACACAAAAGGGAATCTTGCCACACTATCCCTATTGTGCTGAGCGCCATGCAGGGAAGCTATGAATACTATGTTTTTTAAATCTTTTGGTATGACTCGACTTGGAAAATGAAACCCAGGTTTACCGACTGCGAAGCGGACGCTATAACCACTACGCCATCGCGCCGATAGGCTTGATTTGCTTAAGCGTGTTTAATAACGATAGGCCAACGTAATATATGGGACATTACTGAATTACGTTTGAAAATCCTGCGATATATGAGCAATGCGATAAACTAAAACGATATTTATTAATTAACACTACAATTACCAAGATTTTTTTTATTTCTAAGAATTACCACGGTGTCCTGTAGGACACCATCAGTAATGCGGCATTTTTTCTGTGTAACTGCTGGTGCTTGAACCATTATTACACATTCTACATGAAGGCAGTTTCCAAAGAACACATTTGCATTCAATTTGCATTGTAGAAAACCGATTTCGAGCACTTTTTGTTTTCGATAATTATACTCAGCAGCAGCATCGCTGCCGCCACGCTGAACTATTAAAGTGTCTGAAATGTAAACATAAAAGATTTGCTGTAGCAATTTTACAAATGTTATTGATTAGAGAAATTACATTTGCTCGGAGGAAGAAAACAAGATAACTTCATAATTATTTAGCTGCGACAGGCAGCTATTGATAACAAGAGATTTAAACTCGAAATTAAGGTTAATAGGCCAATAAGTAAGTGTACAATGCTTTCAGGTGTCGAAAAATTGAAAAAACGCAATAATTCCTTAAACAAATATCCTGAGAATTCGTACAACTCAGCAACATCAAGTAAAGTAAATTTCGTTAAAGTCAAGGAATTTCAGAACAAAAGCTCTTAACTCGAAGCGGAAATTGCAAATAAAGGAAGACCCGGTGTCCTACAGAACACCTTGGTAATTGTAGTGTAAAAGCAGAGATAAGAATTAGAAGTGTTGTTGGTATTACTACTGCACAATATTTTGAACAGGTGTTGTTATTGAGATAATTTATTTAATGATATGGATAAATTTGTGGTCAGACTTTAGGATAACGGAACATGTGATCCACAGTCTTCAAATGCGGACTTTATTGCCGAGAATACTCTCTAAGAGCCTTGTCCTAGAACAAAGTAACAAGTGCCGTATTCTTCCGGTAATGAACATGAATTTTCTCCACCTACGCGAAAGCAAATTCAATTAAATGCAAAAAAGGGGGGGTAGTAAGACAGGTCATTTTAATAGAACATTTTAAGCCAAATAGAGGAAACTTACGGGTGGGTTTGCTACAATACAGAATAAGACAAAACATTTTGTTCAGTTTGCAAAGCTACAAGAGGGTAACAATTCCAAAGTGTTGCAACATCACAGGCAACGTGACACTTTAGAAGCATTTGTTTATGAGGGATTCAATAACTGGAAAAAGGCGTTGTCTGCTTTTGATCGCCACGAAAAATCAGAATTAGATCGGTCTTCACTTCAGCTAATACCCAAACAAAGAAACGATACTGTCGTGAAACTGTCACACACACGGAAAATGGAAGTAATGAAAGAAAATAGCGCAATAGAAAAATTTTGCTCAAAATGATCACTAGCATCATACGGTACCATACAGCAATCTATTACATCATGTCAATAACCCGCGACCGGTTTCGACCTTATTGGGTCTCATCAGGCGGGTGTAAAAAACACTCAATAATAAACATGCTAAAAAACAAATTTGCCATTGGGTGCAAAAAAATGCAATACAAAACAATATGATACAGCAATACTAGGGTGATGCAAAAATGGTGACCATTTCAAAATTTGTGGGGTACCCCTTAATTTTGTTCATTTTGGTATAAAAACACCCTGTGTAATGTTTTTTTTAATTCTAATAATATTTAGAGTATGCTACCACAGGTCAAAGTTTGTAATTTTGCTCTTTTTTTTTATTTTTCAGATTATTAAATATAAGTTACATAACCTAGTTATATTTACTAATCAGATACTGTAAAATAGCAATTTCATCACTGCTGCATAATTTTCACACTATCATTGAGTTAAAAGCTAGTCTCACTCTGTTTATACAGTAGAAGAACTGCTCTCCCAAACTTGTCCCCACCTCAACCCCCTGCTATAAGCCCCACAATAACTTGAGCCAATTGTAAGACAGAGCGTCATAGCTTCAGTACCCTCACAGCTGTCACAGAAGGAGGTTGTGCTTCTCTTTGTTCTAATAAACAGTAAGCAATCTTCATTTTAATACACAGTAAGCAATGGCGTCTCGCCATCCAACCAGAAGCATTACAGATATATGGCTAGTTGGTCAGCCCATAGAAGCATTAAAAACTTCTGTTCTTCCATCTAAAAGAGAAGCAATGTCATTATTCATGAATTATAAAACAAATTGTAAGCAAACTGTTAGAGAAGCTCTAACATCAACTGCTAAAGATGTGATGCAAGTCTGGGAACAAGCGCGAATTCCAACAAAACTGAAAAAACATGTAATTGAGAAATTGAATTCTATTTACAATGAATGGTTGAAATTAAAGAAAAATAAAGAAAATAAGAAAATACAAAGTCAAAATTTGCTAAATAAACAAAAGAAATGGGATCATGACTTGGATAAATTATTTGATATTGCCCATGCTGATGCTCTGAACTTAATGGACAATGAAGAAGATAAAAAGTTTTTGATGTTGCAAAGGCAGCCTAAGCGTGAAGGAAAAATGGCTGGTGTGGATAAAAAATATTCACAACTTCAAAAAGCAGCAAGTGAAAATGAAAAGAAACTTGAGATTAAAAGAAAAAGACAAATGAGTGATTTTGAAAATACAGTTGAACTTGCTGATAGTGGCTCATCATCAATTACTTCTGCAGAAAACTCCAGCCAGGATGAAGACGAAGAGTACACAATTGATCCTAGCAAACCATCAACATCTAGAATCTCTTCAGCAAGAAAAAAAGTCAAATTAATGGATGACAGGCTACTAGCTTCTCTTGATGTTGCTAAAGTCAGTGATAGAAGTGCTTCATTGATTATGATTCCCACTGTGAAAAATTTAGGTCATGATCCGGATGAATTTAATGTCAGTTATTCAAGCATCAGGCGTGCAAGGCAAAAATTTCGCAAAGATATTTCAGAAGCTCTAAAAGCTGAATTAAAAAATGATGTTCCCTTAACTATCCACTGGGATGGCAAACTATTGGAAGATATTTCGGGAGAAGAAGTTGTTGACAGGCTTCCAGTTTTAGTTTCAGGAAATGGAGTTGATCAGCTCCTTGGTGTACCAAAACTCAGCAGTGGCACTGGAGAAAACACTTCAGCTGCTGTGTTTAAACTTGTTCTTGACTGTGGTCTATTAAATCAGCTAAAATGCATGTGTTTTGACACAACAGCTTCGAACACTGGCCGTAAAAATGGAGCTTGTGTTTCACTTGAGCACAAAATGGACAAAGATATGCTTTGGCTTGCCTGTCGTCATCATATTTTGGAGATAGTTTTAGAATCAGTTGTGTCCACCTCATTACCAGCTTCATCTCGACCAAATATACAAATATTTAAACGTTTTAAAGTACAGTAAATTGGGATAAACTGAATAAAGAATCCTTCCAGACAGCTGAGAATGACCAAACCATAGCCACCAAAATTGCCAAAATAAAAGATGATACAATAACATTTGCCAATAACCAGCTGAAAGAGCACCAACCCCGCGATGATTACAAGGAATTGCTTGAACTGAGTATAATATTTGTTGGAGGAATCCCATCTTCAGGAATACGCTTCAAAAAACCAGGAGCCTGTTATAGAGCCCGATGGATGGCAAAGATAATATATTCTATGAAGATCTGGATGTTCAAACAGCAGTTCACTTTGACAAAGTCGGAAGAGAAAGGTCTGAGAGACATCTGTTGCTTTGCAGTTGAAGTTTATATTAGATCCTGGTATACAGCACCTGTTCCTCGTTATGCTCCTCGGCTTGACTTGCAACTATTAAAGACTTTAGTCAAATACAAAGAAAGCAAAGAAAAAATTGCAACAATTGCACTCAAAAAGTTCTCAAACCATCTCTGGTATCTTTCTGAAGAGCTTATAGCACTTGCTTTCTTTGATGAAGAGATCTCCATTGAGATGAAGAACAAAATGAGGGAAGCTCTGGAGAACCCTGCTGAGCAGAATAATATCAAACGAACCACTATTGACCATGCAGTAATTGAACAGAAGCAGCTTAATGATTTTGTGACTTCACACACTAAAGTCTTTTTTGAAATCCTTGGCCTCCCGTGCAGTTTCCTTGAATCAAACGCAGAAAATTGGGACTCTAATGATGAATATTTGAAAGCACGTGAAACTGTAATGAATATGAAAGTAACAAATGATTTAGCAGAAAGACGAGTGAAGCTAATGGAAGAATATAACAAGATCCTCACAAATGATGAGCAACAAAAGCAGTACCTTTTGCAAATAGTGAAGAAGTTCAGATCTTCTCTACCGGACAAAAACAAGAAAACAATTATGTCACTGAAATAAATCGTCATGATGATACATGCTAGTGGTTATGATAGGCTTACTGGGGAGTTTCCACTTAAAAAAAGCAACGCGCCCATGACTATACCTCAATAGGTGGTGTGGAAATTAGTCTCCAAAATGTAGCAAAAAAATGAAAATTTACTTTAATGTTAGAATTTTTAAAGGCTGGTAGCAACCTCTAAATATCAATTGATTGACCTCAAATTTTGTATGTAGTGTTTTTGAGGCAAACAGTATCAGATTAGAGGGTGCCCCATTAAAATTTCAAAAAATTTTCAAAACCCCCCTTTTTGCAACACCCTAAGCAATACCTATATCATGAGGGTCACATTCAAGGACACACACACATGACATGGACAACAAGTCACATCGATAAGCCCTAATAGGGGTGCAGGATCATTGTCAAGACTTATCATTAATACATGAGTTGCTAATTGCTAGCCAGCAATTTTCAAGGCAATCTCCTATCAAGAGGGATCTGCCTCCAGCATCAAAGTACAATAGAAAAATTTTTTTGTCCTTGAATGTGACCCTCATGATATAGGTATTGCTGTATCATATTGTTTTGTATTGCATTTTTTTGCACCCAATGGCAAATTTGTTTTTTTAGCATGTTTATTATTGAGTGTTTTTTACACCCGCCTGATGAGACCCAATAAGGTCGAAACCGGTCGCGGGTTATTGACATGATGTAATAGATTGCTGTATGGTACCGTATGATGCTAGTGATCATTTTGAGCAAAATTTTTCTATGGTACTTTGATGCTGGAGGCAGATCCTTCTTGATAGGAGATTGCCTTAAAAATTGCTGGCTAGCAACTAGCAACTCATGCATGAAAGAAAATAGAGTAGTTTTGGAAAAATTTTCACCAGTTTGAGATTTCTCGGATGCCAAGGTTTAGCCATAAGAGGGAAAGAAGAAGTTACGTCTAATCTTGCGATGTGGTTACAAAAGCGCGGAAGATGTGGCGGCGATAAAGCAACGGGTTAAACGAAAAAAGTTGATAAAGTACTCAACTTCTGCGATAACTAATGAAATTTTAAATGATTTCAGCCGTGGTGTTTTAACCAAACTGCAACAAAACATTCAAAAAGCAAAATATTACGCCATTATTTTGGAAGAAATATCGGATGTGTCAGGTATAGTACAAACAAGTATTTGTTTCAGCATTACTATGGACAATTTAGATGTGCAAGAAGTATTCTGTGGCTTCAATGAAACTACGTCAACCACAAGTTGGGAGCTATTTAAAATCGTAAAAGACAGGTTGCAGCTACCAATTGATAAATGTAGACGCCAGTGCTAAGATGGTGCTGCTAATGTTTCCGGACACGTTAACGAATTGTGTAGAAGTTGATTTATGTAGAAAGTCGAGCTATATACGTTTATTGTAGAGCGCACAAACTCAATCTCATAGATCAGGATGCTTCAAAAAATAGCAATGATCTGAGAAATGTGATGGCACTAGCACAAAGCCTGATTAGTTTTATTCGTGGCTCTCCTAAAAGATTGTCTTCGTTTTACCTGTTTCATGCAGCGAAGGTAACGATCATCTTGCATCGTTGAGGCCATTTTGTCCCACTCGCTGGAATATGCGACTAATTTCATTGAAAGCCATTAGTCGTAACCATACGCCGATTACCATGTGGCTGCAAGAAGTTGACGAACAAGCACAATCAGATACTGAAGTAAAAGCAGGTGTTTTTTTTGTTAATGAAGCAAAAGTCCAACACTTAGTTTCACGTTGAAGTGTTGCGGATAGTTTTTAGCGTTGTTGAAAACGCTAGAGCACAGTTGCAGATTGCTCAGTTTAATTTTTGCAAAGCCCAAGATATTTCTTGAGCAAAAGCTTTTCTATCACTAGCGCAAGGAAAGATGCCAGATTTGAGAGTTTATGGAAGTGGAATTTTGATTGCTACAGAAGCGAGCGATGTTTGATCCAGAATTGTCAAGACAACGAAAAGTTTCCCGACAGCTTGATGAATCTTTAAATGCCTTTTTTTATGTAGAGACCAAAGATAATTATAGACAGTTATATTACTAAGTGCGGATTCCGTAATTTCTGGGTTAAGCGATCGTTTTGAGCCAGATGCTACAGGTGTTCATTTAATAAATGTAGAAAACTTTCTCAGTGGCAAACGTAAAGATTCTGACTATATTGCTCGCTCTGACAAAGACGATGCTAACGGGCCGTGATTGACTTGCAGAGAGATATACTCAATGACCAGCAATGTCAGCAGGCAACCGTTGGAGAGCGTCAATGATGTAGTTAAACTGCTCAAACGCGAAGAAGTCTTTCGTGAACTGGTACCGGAGTTGACGGCTTCAGACGGTAGAAAACGTATTTGCAATCGGTAATGAAGCAGCAGCGAATTAATTCTGAGGCAATCATAAATGTTCACACGAAAGAAACCAAAACCTTGTCAATTGCTACACTTATTGACGATTTAACGTGTCTAACCTCTGTTCAAAAAAATACTTTTCACTTAATCAAGCTGCGACCTGACGTGCTGGTAATACATTGTTTTATTCGTATTTTTTCGCCTTCTATTTGTTTTTTAACTCGTAAAAAAACAAATTTAACCTAACTACTAAGGCTTTCGTGAAAAAGGTTAACTTAAAAATTCAATCTAGTTAAAAGCTAGGTTTATTCACGGAAATAAAGTACGGTATAGAAAAAGGACTAGCCTTGTTTTGTGACAGATCACCACAAGTATACTGCGATCGTCATAACATAAAAACCATCACATGCAGACTGCGAAGTATGGGAAAAAGGGAGACATGTCCCCCAGTGTTCCCTTGCAATAATTTGATTTCCTTAAGTTAAGGCCACTTTTCCTCAATAATTCATTTGTGCATTAAAAAATTTCGAGAAATAGTGATATGTCCGGTTTTTTAACTTCATTTCCTGCCAATACGCCAAAAATTACTAAAATTTAGTTCCAATCATTACAAACGACTTTTTGCTTTTTACTTTTATTTCAAGGGCGAATTTAGGCCTACAAGCTTCTAAGCTTTCGACGTAAAAGGGTATAATATTTTTTTTAGATATCACACTTGATTTCGAGTAAGAATTTTAATTTCTTGGCAGGCATAGGCATAAAAGTAGTGAGGCTGATGTGCTGCAGATCCCCATACTGCTATCGCCCCCCCCCCCCCCTTCAGAGTCATGTCAGACCTCATTGCCTACATTTCAAAAAGTTGATCCCTAGCAAGGTATTGTAACTTACGATGCAAAACAGTTTTTCTGACGTCAGCCCCCATAAAATACCAAATGTTATCCCTATGAATTTGTTAGGGTAATTGTGGTATTAACTGTCAGTAGAGAGCGATATTGCGTCAATTTAACTTCGATTACGTAACATGAAAATGAGATCCAGATTTATACTGTCAGCTATTATATTAATTTGCGGCGGAACTATATGCATGGGTGGGGGTTGGTAAGATAAGAAATGATAGTGACGTTGGTTGAGGATTTATTTGGGGTAAGTTATATTTACTGTGTTGTCACTAGGTTTAATTATATTACCATTAGAGAATAGTAAGAAGTCAAATGGTGTCAAGGCTAGCTTCTCGTTTCATTTTTGCAAGGCTCTTAAAACGTTAATGAGATTGCTTAAAGTTGATTTTTTTAAGCGTTTAACAGTGACCAATTCGTGTGTGCCCGCAAGCATGCTATGAGTATTTACGGCATGTGCACAGTATGCTACTGCTTTGTTAGTTGATATAGAACTGACGCATGTAATGTAAACCCACGTAAACCTGTTCATCTGCCAAGGTAAATCTATCTTTTTCGTTTAAATATTTTGACCTATTGAACTAACTTGATAGTAGAGGGGATGTATTTAACCCTATTTGCAAATTATCAAGTATCTTCTTTACCAACACAACTTAAATAAAAATGGCATCTAAAAAAACATTTTTTTAGATTGTTAGGATGCGTTAAAAACACTGGTGGACATCAAATCTGTTGTTTAGCCAAAACATAGTTTTTTGGTACAATTTGAGGTCGCTGTTTCCAAATCTGCAAACGATTTTTTCCATCACGTCAGTATTTCGCGCAATTTTTAAATTAAGTTTATTATTAAGCAGTTGATTGTTACTGCACTATTATTCATTGTTTACTGCTTGTTATCCTATATGACGTAATAATGGAGCCATTTATTGTAAGTACTGTAACAGTAAGCTTTGTACGTTTTCATTCAACAGTTTTCGGACAAAGAAGGCGTTTTTGTTGTCATGTTAGAAACTGTATCAGTGTATAAGCACGGTGATTATACCTAATGTAGAAGGGAGGAATGGCAGAAAAATATACCTTAGAGCTTGATTGGAGAGACCACACAACGACAATATTTCTGTAGTTATTTCTGTAGTAAAATACTTCTATACGTTGATAAGAAGCTGCTAGTTGAGTTTAACCATAACATGACTTTGCGAAACTTAAGACTAGCAGATTTAAAACTGTCCTTTCTGTTTTAGCAAGGCGTTGTTAAGTGATGTTTTTTGCAGCAGGTTATAAATGTCATTAAGAACAAGAGACTGTGCAAATGATCCAAATAATTTCTGTTATATATGTGGTAGCTTTGTTGCAAAAGCTCAGCGTCAAAATTTGACAAAATTTGTTTAGAACGTATACTATGCATACTTGGGAATAAAACTAAGTGACCAGGACACAACATGGGCTCCACATCAAGTCTGTCGCAGTTGTGTTGAATCATTGCGTCGATGAAACAATGGAAAGCAAAAAAGTTTGGCATTTGGCATCCCGATAGTGTAAAGAGAGCCCAAGGCACATGGAAACGAATGCTATTTCTGCAGTTGCAATGTTTCTAGATTCAATGCAAAAAATAAGCATCACATTCTCTACCCTAATCTACCATCTACGGTTCGACCTGTCCCTCATTGACCAGATGTCCCTGTACCAGCACCTCCTGCAGTTTTGAAAGACTTGAGGAGTCAAGTGCCGAAATGTCTTCTGATTGCAAATCAGAAGATGATTCAGAGTACGAATGCAATGGAGACCACAGGCAAACGCTATTTGGGCAAGAACTAAATGACCTAGTGCGAGATCTGGATTTGCCCATACTTTCTGCTCTTCAATGTTCTAGATTAAAGTCAAAAAACTTGTTGAATAATGATGTCAGATTTTCCTGGTACAAGCATCGTGAAAAAGAGTATCTACCGTTTTTCATCAATGAAAATCTATTGGTTTATTGTGTCGATGTCAAAGGGCTAATTGAAAAACTAGGCACTGCATGTAATCCTCGGGATTGGCAACTGTTTATTGACTCATCAAAAGCTAGTTTAAAAGCAGTTTTATTGCACAGTGGAAACTTGTTTGCTTCCATACCTTTAGCACATTCCACCCAAATGGAAAAAACTTATGAATATATTGAAATTATGTTGACCAAGCTGAAATATGAAGAACATGAATGGAAAGTTTGTGTTGACATTAAGTTCTTAATATGCTTCAAGGCCAACAGTCTGAATATACAAAGTTTCTCTGTTTTTTATGTGAATGGGATAGCAGAGATAAAGGTAATTACTGGATAAAACGGGACTGGCCTCAAAGAATATTGTGAACACCTGGGCATAAAAACATTTCCAAACGTGCTCTAGTAGATCCTCAAAGGTAGTACTTCCACCTCTCCATATCAAGCTGGGTCTCATGAAACAGTATGTTAAAGCTTTAGATAAACAAGGTGTCTGCTTTCTGTATATTGCCAACAAATTTCCGAAACTAAGTAGTGAAAAAGTCAAAGAGGGCATTTTCGTTGGTCCACGAATTATGCAACTCAAAAATGATGAACAGTTTCAGTCAGACAGATGTGAAGAAAAGTGCATGACTGTCCTTCAGAGAAGTGGTATCTAAATTTCTTGGAAATAAGAAAGATCCTAACTACAAAAGCATCATGGGAAACATGCTAGACAATTTTCAAAAGCTTGGGTGTCGAATGAATATAAAAGCACATTTTCTACATTTTCACCTTGATGTTTTCCCTTCAAATTTGGGTGCTGTGGGTGAAGAACAAGGTAAAAGATTTCATAAGGATATAAAAATACTAGAAACAAGGTACCATGGACGATGGGACTGTTCAATGATGGCCAACTATTGCTGGCCATTGAAACGTGATTGCCATCAATCTGACGAACCAGGAAGAAAAACGAGAAAAAGGCGATTTATGCCACGTGCCAAAAAAGCAAAAGTATCTGCTTCATCTTAATCCTGTGTCAATAAAGGCTAGGTGATATTATATATTTACGTGTAATCTATATGCATCGGTTGAAGATTTTATATCATTGTTTGTAAAAAATTGTGACGTGATAGAGCGATTTCGAGAGCAGATTTGGATTCAGCGAGGTCGAATTATCCAAACACAATTACTTTTACAAAAACAACAGAAATTTTTTTTTAAATGTCCACCGGTGAAATTGCTATGCTTATTTAAGCTCAGTGCAGTGTTCACTTTAATACTTAAAAACTCTTGTAATTAATGCTGTAGTGGCATAAATTAATCATGCAAAAGACCGTGTAATCAATTCTGTAGCAGCATAGCAGTTTTATACATATGAAGTTTTAAACATTTCCTCTGAAGATGAAAGGTAAAGTCTATCGTTGTTGTGTAAGATCAGCAATACTGTATGGAAGTGAGACATGGTGTCTAAAAGAAAGTGAAAAAGCAATTTTAAGGAGAACGGAGAGAGCTATGGTGAGAGCCATGTGCGATCAGAAAGTGGTAGACAGGAAGACGACTGAAGAACAGATGGATATGTTGGGGTTGAAGGAAACTGTAGACCGGTTAGCAACAGCGAATGAAGTTAGATGGTATGGACATGTGCTGAGGAGGGATGACGATAGTGTTTTGAGGGTTGCTCTGAATCTTGAAGTGAGTGGCAAGAGAAAGTGAGGACGACCAAAGAAGACCTAAAAGAAGCAAGTGGAAGAGGAGACAGAGAAGATTGGTTTAAAGAAGGAGGATGCCCTGAGACGAGACAAGTGGAGGGACGGAGTGCGAGCAATTGCAGAAGGAATGGGGTAAATCCAGCCATCTCTGTTAAAGGGACAACACCGGATAAAAACTGAATCACTACTGAATCACTACATAGACTTATTTATTGCTACAGATATAATATTACTAGGTATCAATTTACAGTCAAAGATGTTGTGTAATCAGATTCATTGAAATAAAAAATAGACATCATTTGCCAATATTGCATAGATCTTGCATCATGAATCACGAAATTAAGCAAAATTATTCCTCTTGACTAGTTGTATAAATAATTCCACCACTCTATGGTAAAACTATCACTTAGACTTTTACAAATTAATCGTATTCACTGCAGAACCAGGAAATCTCATAGTGAAAGCTTAAGACTTTGAGTTTGCCTTCAGGTAAAGAATAAATAAAAGATGGAAAATTAAGGGTATCAACAAATTGACTTTAATAAAAAAATCAAATATATATATATATATATATATAAAGTGCGATTCTGTTTGTAGGTATGTATGTACGTACGCTTAAACTTCTCCAAAACCACTAAATGTAAAAACATCAAAACTGGAACGATGGCTCACCACCCCGGGATGAGTGCCATAAGTAATGACGTCACTGACGTAGTGATTCAAGATAATTCTTTTTATATACACTTTTTAACACAGCAAAACCGTATTGCGCTCAAACGGAAGTCTACGACTTACCAACTTACAAAAAAACCTTATCTATTTTGGGCCTAAGATGATGTCACAATCAACGCTTGACTACACAATTTGTTATCGGAATTTTCTCAAAAACTACTCATCGTAGAAACGAGATTAAACGCATTTTCAGAAGATATTAATAATGTGCTTTCGATAAAAACAACTGTTGCTGTTACCCGACCCCTTCCGAGGGATGGGGGCATGGCGGAAAACCATGGAGCACCAGAAGCTGGGCAACTCTCCAGGGTCTGGACCAGAGATCGGAAAGAAACAAGAGAGTCGCAAAAGAGTGAGCGGTGCAAAGAGTCCGTAGCTGGATAGTGCAGAATGAGATGAGAGGTGTCTTGGGACGAGTGTCCACAGGCGCTGCAGGAAGGATTTTCTATTCTGCCAATCCTAGAGAGATAAGAACCTAAAACAAGGCTGTGTCCGTTGCAGCGAAGACGAGAGAGGACACAGCGAGCATGACGAGGGAGCAAAAGTTCCTCGGTGGAAATCGAGAGGACCTGTGTGTCAAAGAACTTCGATGAGACAGTACGCCTCCATTCCGAGATAAGACGAGAGTGGATACGAGAGATAAGAGGAGAGAGACTACAAGGGATTGCGCAGGGCGCAGGTAGCGCTCCCTGTCCGCCAGCTCATCAGCCTCGTCATTCCCCGGGAGAAACGAGTGTCCGGGGATTGTAGTCTGATAGAACCGGAGAGAGAAGACATTGTAACTTGATAGTACAGGAGAGAGAAGACAGTTTCATTGTAGCCTGATAGAACAGAAGGAGAGAGAAGACAGTTCCCACTAGATCTGCCACAGAGTCTGAGATAAGAGGAAAGATGGAGGAGAGGACAGGGTGGCGAGGAAAAAACGAGAGTCAGATAGTAGGAGTAGAGAAGAGAAATGGCAGACTTTATGGTGCTGCCGAGACCAGCAAAGAGCGTGCAGAATGGCGCAGGCTTCAGCGAAAAAACTTGAGCATGCTGGGCCTGCCGAAAAGAAAAGAGTGCCACAGAGAGAGCAGTTGGCAAAACGCTGGAGCCGCCTCTGCCAAAAGGAAATGGAACAGAGCCGTCAGTCCAGAGTACCAGATCATGAGGGGGGAGAGGGTCAAGATGGGCGAGAGCCGCACGTTGGCAAGAGATAGGAGGATTAGAGCGAGAACATGAAGTGGAAAGGGTGGACTCCACGGTAAAGAAAGACAGATTTCAAGGAGGAAAGGGAGGGCAAGCAAGAAGAGCTTCCCTAGGAGACGTAGAAGGAAGCATAAGCGGGTGAGTGGACGCAAAAGCTCTCCAGGACGATCTGCAGAGTCTTGATTTCACTCCTAGTCTGGCCAAACCTGAAACAGGAAAAATGGTTGGGATACGAAGAGCCAGCTCATAAGACAAAAAAGTGAAAAGAGTCAGGGTGACTCGTAGGGAAATAAAAACAACTCGTTAACAGTTTTAGCTCATTTGTTATGGCAATAAGCGTTTCTTTATTTAAGCATTTTAAGGCTTCTAAGCATGCTTCTTCTCTTTTTTTCTCACATGCCTGCAACTTGCTCTATGATGTCATAATACCGTCTTCTACGATTAATATAGTCTTTTGCTACCAGAGATCATGATATGGTAATTTTACCAAAAGTTGCACCATTTTTACAAAATTAGTTTACTTAAAAACTGATTTATGGCCTCATTTCTCAATTGATGTTTGAACTTTTTCACCAAATTAAAGTTAATTCAAGGCGATTCCAATAGTATATAATATATACCTTCGGTATTACTTTTTATGCTAAAAAGTTGAAGTTTAATACCGGTAGCGTAGCCTTTTTTCTAGCTCTCCCCAAAAGTGGTAAGCTGAGTAAAACAGGTAAATCTAATACATAAAAGTTATTAGATACTAACAATCGATGTCGTTTAAAAGCTTAGAAAATTTGATTTCCATCAATATGTGACTCTTAGTTGGGGCTAAGGATCTGCTTTTAATGGCTGACCAAACCTTGGTTGCCATACATCATGTTCTATTTCTAGTTGAACCATGATCTTACTTGACCTTACTAACTTGAAATTGTTAGACGTTTGTTCTTTGTTGCAATTCGACTGCTTTTCCTCACAAGCACAGCTCTTTGGCATTATCCGTCTGTGCTTTCAAAAAAATTTATTAATAAACAAAATCACTAAACGTTTGTCAAACGTAGTATACCGGCAAAAAACTCAAAATTTTGATGCCTGCATTTCACAAAACTGCTCCCTAATAACATGGATCTTTGACATTATCTATCAAAATATTTATCAAGATTGATCAAAATCAAGTTTTCAACTACTTTAGAATGTAGCCGACTCCAAGCAAAACACTTGGTGAAACCCCCCCAAAAAAGGGGTATAAAGATGATCCTGTATTTATCTTTGACAACAAAACATTAGTGTCGAGCTACATACGAATTAAATGTTAAAGCAACTTCCTTTGCAATTGGGTGAGGCGGGACCAGCCAGCTGATTTGATGTTCTTAATCTCGACATTATGAATGGAAATCATGCTATTGCAATAGCTTCACCGTGAGTGCTTCGCTTCGGGTTTGCTCTTTTCATAGCTGCGTTTATGCCAGGATCAAGCAACAGGCGCGCAGTCAGAGGCTTAAGAACGCTTATGGTGAAAACAGGGCAAATAAGACGTTGCCAGCACGCGATTAACTTGATAGACATGTAGTGGCTATGAGTTTTTAAAAGACATCAATTTTTGCTAAAAGTAATTCCATAACATCTTGTGCTGGTGCATCTTATGCTTATAAAGGTGCATCAAGCGATTATTCATCTAAACGTTTTTTAAGCATGCTGTTTTCTTTTGTCGTGAATCCATCCTTTTAAAAAGTTTTAAAACATTAATCTTTGTTTAAAAGTAGGGAGGCTTGGATTAGGGACAAAACTAAATGCAATTTATTTCAATTTTAAGAAAAAATCAAAACAAAGTAATAGCATCAATTTGTAAAACTGGGTTAAGAGGGAATGTTTTAGTTTGAAAATATTTTAATAGGCGCCTATTGGTATAGGTTATATGACTTTGGAGAAAGGCATAGGCAAACAGCGTCGCCTAAGAACCTAATGTCACAAATATAAATACAAAAGGGGCCCACCAAATCGTCAAATAGGCATTGTTTTAGTTGTCAAAACGACGGCCATTTGGATGGCACTATTATTTTTAACTATGCTTTACCACCACTCCCTCTTACACATATCAAAAACCTACTTCAGTGCAAAGGTCAAGATTTTTGATGAAGGCCAAATAGAGCTTCTTGAGTTGAAGTTCAACTCTGCAGCTAACACAACCTAAACAAGCTAATTCTTGATTTGATCTGGGCCAGTAACTTCCTAGTTACCTTCAAATCAGATTCTGCAAATTCTAACTTCGTTCCCATTCACATATCTTTGTGGGGCTGCATTGTCCACGCGTGTTGCTATTAAGTCAAAGTACACCAACATACTGACAGTTAGACCTGCGTTGTGCATTCATTGGTGTCAAAACACGCATTAAAGATCCAGCAGATAAAATTTGAAGTCAATTACCTCACTAATGCTTTATCAATAAACATACCAAAAAAATCGGCTATAGTGATTAAAAATCTGGGGGAACATTAATAAGGATCAATAATTAAGCAATGCATAATAAAACAAAGGTTAAGAATCACTGACCTAGAAGTTTTAAGGAGGCGAACGTAATCAAATTTTCCGATTATAAAAATCTAGATTCACATACGTAGATTAGCTAGTACTAATAGATCACGGACGTAAAACCTTAGTTTATCCTTCAGTCTACATTGGGGTCCAATGGACCCCAAATTCATTTTTGTTTTCTTGCTACTTTGTAGTTATAATCGCTAGGAAGGTTGCTCCTTGACTTTTTCATATTAATATTTATATGGTTTTCATTGGTAATACTTTTTGCCCCATATGCAACTCTAACTGCCCTAGAAAAAAAAGCAGCATCTTAAACGGCTGGGGTCCATTGAATTCCAACAGATATTAAGTATATATTCAATAAATAAGAAAAAAACCAAAGAAAGCCAGATGCCATATCTATGAAAGAAGCAGACAAAAAATCCCGCACCGCTTGCTGCCTTTGCAAAAACTTTGCTTGTGTTCAACATTCTAATGTAGTTTGTGAAGTGTTGGTAAAATTTTTTGATAACTTCTAGTGGTAATTAGGTTTTTCGTTTGCTTTTTAGTTAATCGTTCATATTTTTCATATAATCGTTTTTTCATTGCTTAATTTTTGTTTATTTTGATTTATTATCAACCAAAACGTTTTTCATTGAATTCAACTAATAAAGTAGTGTGGGGTCCAATGGACCCCACTCGTTCACGATGCATGCAGTTTTTCGCAGTAGATGGAGGGCTATACAGTTGCTGCTTCAAGACTAATTTTTATCACCATGATGTTCAAGCAAAACTGGAAGCATGTTTTGTTTGTTCTATTGAACAGAACTTCAAGTGATCTAGTTTGAATCATTTCAACTTAAATTGCTTATGCTTCTAGGGGATATAATTGTTCATTGTTAAAGCGTTAAACTGATTTTGGTAAGGCCCCACTAGATCCAGATGTGGAACATAAACTAATCAAAGTTGAGCACATAAAAAGATTTTAAGTGTAAATTTTAACCCTATCGATGCCATTGTAGTGTTACCTTAAAAAGACTTTTAAGAACCTAACACTAAAAATTAGAACTTGAGCTTTTTTATTTCATTGATTTTAGCTTATGCGCACAAAGGAATGGCAGAATTTAATCAACTGTTAACATGAATCATTTTAACACAGAATAAATGAAACTTTTCAAGCCTAGTGTTACAAATACAGATTTTTTCAATGCGCAAAAACTTTGAAGACGAGAGGCGTTTAATAAGTTCTTAGCCCGACCATTAAAGAGTGGGTGCCAGGTTGAACTTATGTCTATTGAATATTTTATCCATTTTGTAGTAGGTGCATAAGGTTTTGGTTACCAAGTACTAATAAATATTTTACCCGTTTCATTGCAAGTGCATAAGGTTTTTGTTAGTAAGTACTTCCGCCAGATTTGGTAAAAAAGTTGAAATTTTCTACCGGGTACTTCCAAAAAAATATCTGTTTCAATGGATATTGTTCAACAAGTGCAGTAATCCGTTTCATTGTGCTGCAGAAGAAGAAGCCAAAAGAAATTCATGTGGAGCTGATAGCAAAATTAGATGACAATGCTTTTTCGCATGTCACAATGAAGAAATGGCAGCTCTTTTGAAGACTGGTCGGGAAAGTGTTAATGATGACTAACAAAGTGGCCGCCTAACACGTAGAGTGACAGGTGAAAGCGCGAAAGATGTGGAGAAATTTATCATGAAAGATCGCCCACCCTACTGCCCTAATCTTGAACCAACAGATTACCATCTTTTTTCTCGTATGAAAAAGCAACTCCGAGGTCACAAGTTTAAGGACCGCGATGAGGCAAAGCAGGCTGTAAGAAAGGTTTTGTGAGTTTCCAGTGCACTTTTTTAAGAGGATCTGGAAGCTCTAAAGTAGCGATCCGAGAAATGCGTCGCCTTAGATGAGAATTATGTTTAGTGTAATATGCAACAAAGAATACTTTTACTCCTTTAGGTTGGGATGCGAACTTATTGAATGCCACTCGTAGATAGGTCAAAATGCAACATCAAAAGATAGCAACTGAAAAAGCTTTTTCGGAAAGAAACATTACCTAATCCAAAGTAACACTCAAAGTTGAGTCCACTCCATTAAAATTAACGTTGCCAGGTCACGCAACCCAAATTTATGGTACATGTACAGTAGCCGGCTTTGCAAGAGTCACTCGACCGAGCTACCAGTCAGTTATGCCCAGTTTGACATCTCGGTTCAGCTGGCTACGCCAGCTTTACCCAAATTTATGAGAGCTTTAAATTGGTATATATGAGATCAACGCTCCTGTGTCACCAATTCCAACCTTTGTACATTGAATATGACTGGTCTTCATCAATTCACAAATTTTGTTTCTTCCAACAAGTTGTTTTGTTTCTTCCAAATTTTGTTCTGTTCCAACAAGTATAGGGACACTAAGTCAAATTAAGGGGTGGGCGCCGTAGAGATTTTTGCTTTTGATTACAGACATAAGTTATTTCGAGGTAAGGTAAACTAACGACTAGGTTCACATTCCCCTTTTCTCTATTGATATTTGTAAGACCACGTTTTTTAACTGCATTAATGTGTCTTGGTCCCGGAATAGACCTGAAGGGCTATTTCTTTTACCAAACGAGTAGCATCTGATCACCCTGTTGGTCTAATAACCAATTTTTAAGGAAAAGCGTTCGTTTTATAGGTACGATCTTATACAATGATTTTATTCGGTGATGTAGACCCACTGACCTATTGTTTACTGTTGATTTTCTTCAAACTTGTGAATTTCATAAGGTACGGCCACAATATGGAACTTTCTATAAATAAATTAAGACTGCACTTACTTAGATATTATTTTGCAAATTGTCATGCTTTGTTTTGGGTAGGGTGTCCGTTTGGGTCTGTATTCCTAAACCCAGGTTTTCCCGGGTTCTATCTGCTTCTAAAAATAGGTGCTTTTACTTTTCTTAGCAAATTAAGAAAAATGGTGAAACGTATTTAAACTATCCCTTAACATAACACGTCTAAAAAAATATAACAAAAGGAATTATATTTTTAATTTAGCCTACACAGCAAATTTAAAAAATCGAGAAATGCATTTACACTTTTACTTTACATAGAGCATTTAGAAAAAAATCCAGAAATGCATTCGTACTTTAATTTTGCACCTTGAAGAACTAGCGTAATGCATTCATACTTACACTTAAAATATTTTTCAGAAAATAATGAAGTACTGTACTTGCCTCTTTTACATGTAGCACATTCAAAAACATAACTAAATCCATTCATAATATTATTTCGCTATATAGCAGTAAAAATCACGCAAAGCATTCACACCTTTTTGAGCACTCTTAAAAAAAATAACGAAATGCATTCATATTTTTAATTTTTCACTTTATAAGGACCTTTATTTTTTGTAAAATTGGCGCATTACAATTATGGCGTTTGAAGTGTCATCATTTAGCCTGTTCCTAATTTTGGTAGCAAAAAGACCCATAGCAGAAAATGCCGGCACTGCTTCTACAGAAGTCGGTTTAATTGTGAGGAGAGAACGATAAAGGTTACCTAAATTCTCCAGTCTCTTTTTGGTAGCCTCAAACAACTTCATCTCTTTGTTGATGACTAGCGCTCCAACACTTTGGACTTCTTCAATTTTCAGCCCGGGTTATTTTAGAAAGGCTTGAAATTCTTCAGACAATGTCATATTTTTTGGCAGGCTCGCTTCATCGTTGCCATCATCATTAACATTGGAATTGGATGGCGATTCCATCATTTCGTTAACAGTATCTGTTGTCACTTATTGTTTGAACAACCGTTGTTGCAGCTTTGTAGCCAAATTTGTAATTTTATTTTTTTGAATTTTCATACCAAATTCATCATATGACTGTTCAAGGAAGTCAGGGGATATCAAATATTCCAATAAATGGACAAATTCAACATTGCGTCGCTCCTGAATACGTTTCTTAAAGCTTTCGAGCAAAGCATTTCCAAATGGAGTTTTTAACTCACTTAGTTTCTTAATAGCAAAGACAATGACTTTTTCTGATAGAATAAGATCTGTATTTTCTTTGCATAAATATTGCACAGCTATTTCAAGTGGAGCTAAAGTATCACAGATTTCCTTAATCTTGTCAAGCTCTTTACGGCTGATATTGAAAGTCTTTGTCAAGCTGAAGCATTGCAACTTTAACTTCTTTCCTCATTTCATAAAATCTTTGAAGCATAATTAGCAAATGTTCCAGCGAGTTTTGCAGTCCAGAAACAAACTTCTTTTCTTTCCAAAAGACTGCTGAACTTGTGGTTGCAAATTGTCATTTTTTACAGATTTGCGAAAATTTTTGAAAATTTTTCTTACTCTTTTGATAATTTCTTTGATTTCTGGAATGATATCAAAACAATTTTGCCGTTCCTCATCACATTCATGTTCATCTGATTTTTACTCAGCATTTTGTTCTCTGTCACTTTCGTCATTCGCTGTGGCGTTACCAGTACCACCACCATCGCGACACTTATCTACTTGTGCTTTTCTTTATAAAATACATCGCAAACACTAAAATGTATGGCATGTGCAAGACAAGAGAAATGTAATGGCTCGGTTTCACGGCCTAATTTCATCATAATGGACGCACCGTCCGTTATAGTGGACACAATATCATCATTGAGGGATAGTGTATATTCGTGAGGTCTCTCTTGCACTAGCTCAATTTCCCTTTCTGTCACCATGCTTCCTTTCACGAGAATTAAGCCGAGCGATTAAAGTCCAACTGGAAAGTGTAAGTTGAGATTGATACATCTTTGATTACGAGTGGATGTTGACTCGTCAAAACTGATCGAGAAACAATTATTAGTTTCTTTAATTTCACGAATTTTCGCAACAATTTTACTCTGAATTTCAGCAAATTGTTTCATAAACACCTTTTTTACATAATCCCGGCTGCTTGGTAAACTGTAGCCATCTGCTGCAAATGCTCTTATCAGAAATTTTTTGCTTGCAATTTGATTGAACGCTAAGCCGTCAACAGCCACAAGCTTTGTCACAACTTCTCCCAAAGACTCACGGCGATCTTTTCTAAGATATGAATCAATTTTCCGTTTCTTAAACAAAGGCTCCGTAAGACTCTTTTACAGGGACCATTCCATATAAATTTGATGCTTAGATTTGAGATGAGTAATAAGACTTTTAGTGCTGGAACCTGAAGCTTTCATGATTGCTGAACACAATGAGCACTTTGCTTTCTCCTCTATCTTGTTGCAAGTAAAATGCTGCCACACTTTAGACTTTTGCTGAGAAGTTATATCTGAAAGCGATGTTGTTCATCAGCCAAACTTTGTTACACTGCCACCAATTAACTATTACTTAACTTTTAGTCCCGGAGTGATTTGCTATGTTATTCCACGTTATATCGCAAAATGGCTATTGTTGTTATACTGTATTATAAACAACCCTTTGTCACTAACAATGATAAAATTACATTTTTCATGCAACGTTACGTCGGCGTTGTGTAAGATATTTTACTGTTAGAACAAATTTAAGCCGCCTGGTGGAATTTAAAAGCCATTGCATTGACTTTAAATATTTCAGTTATAGTATAATATTGGTACTTTGTTACGTAATGAAACCCGGGTTTTGTACTAAAAAATACCCCGGTTTCGAAAATTACCCCAAAACCAGGGATGTGGAAGCGGTTATTTTTCAAACGCTTCCGCTTCCACACATATCGCTTCCGCTTCCGCTTCCACTAACAAAAAACGAAAAAACGACCGTTGACAATTTTTTTTAAGTTTTGTGGGTATGTAGCCTGCCTTCTCCTACACTTTATCATTTTGAGAAGACAAAAACCTTCATTTATTGCTATTACTTTGCCTACTTCGCTTGAGCTTATTGTTTCGAACTACTCTGTGTTTGTTTTTCTGAGATATCAGAACTCGTGTTGAATGTAGAACAGTGCTTTTCAATCTTTTTGTCATCGTGGAACCCCTAATGTACTTTCGCGTTTGTCACGGAACGCCCACTGACAAAAATTTAGAAATCACAAATTGCTTGCAAGAAAATCATAAATTTCGTTACTACAATTCAAAAAATAATTAAACATTTCAACAAATAGACAGTTATTACAAGTTCCTTTACTACTTACAACTACTTTTACAACAGTTAATCTAATGCTTCCCAGATCTACATTGTAAATCGTATGATCACATCATAGCTCACGACAATAACCTGTCTTCACAACAACAAATTACATCGTATAGCGCTAATTTTCCCTCTCTATTCTCAACTAACTCTGACTTTGAGTTAACTTTAACTCTAATCATCATTACCTTCTGTCCGCCGTCAAAACACGTATTGACTCCGATCTTTTTGGATAGTGAAGTGCGAAATTTCTGTCATATATATAGTATGTACATGTAAAGCGAGCAAAATTAAACTGCACCAATCAACAGCCGCCTCAACGTGGTGGTGCGTTCCCCGACCCGTTTGGGTTGGGTCAAAATGGCTGTTGGTCTTCCCGAGGGTTCCAGCTACCCCGGGCACTCCCCTCACATAAACCATTTTTTCGCCGTGCAGCCCCCTGAACGACCGCAGAAGGGTAGCACGCAGCCTCTTTAAAATTGGCTTGTCTTCTCCTGCCTTTCTCTTGACCGTCTTCTCATTGTTCTCCTTCTCCTGAAGAGTGGCAACGTTCATTCTAACCCTTGTCCTGTCTTTCCCTGCTTAGTGTGCGCTGGAAATGTGACCTGGCGGGGTAGGTCAGTGCAATGCTGCACATGCTCTAATTAAGTTCATTTAAAGTGCTCACTACTCTCCTTTTCTAGATTCAGAACTCTTGGCAGCTATCATTTCTGGAGCTGCCATCCCTACCTTTTTTGGAGATTCTACACCTACCAGCACTGTGACTTCCTCCTCGGACTCCTCCAGCTGGTATACCTTCACTGCTCAATCTGGCCCTCTTCTGCTAATGCAGCACTCGCACTTCACCCTCGCCTTCAAACTTCTTATCCTTTTTCCGCCCACTTTGTATCTTCTCCCTCTGCACCCTCACAACCGCCTCATGCTCCTGGCTGTTTCTCTTTACCTTCTGCTTTCTCTTCCCCTCCCTAACTCTCTTAGGGTTCTTCAATGGAATGCTGGGGGTATCCGAGCCAGAAGCACTAAACTAATACAATTTCGTCTCATCCCGTTGACGTTGTTTATATCCAGGAATCCAACCTCATTTTATCTTCTTCTTTCCGGATCCCTGGATTCTCTGCTCTGCAATCCCATGGCACCCACTCCCGATCTAGTATTTTTTCTACTGATGTCGCAGATGCTAGCGGCGGCGTCATCATTTTCGTCAGGCAGGGCTTATTCTTCTCTGAGCTTTCTACCTCCTCTCTTTCTTTGCTTGGCCCCTACTCTGATTATGTAGAGGTCAACATCTCTCTAAACGACTCCTCCTCGCTTTTATTTCTTAATGTTTATGCTCCAGCCATTCGTTCTTCTACGAAGGATGGCAGAACCAATTTCTTTTTTCTCTCCATTCTTCCCTCCTATGTGGAAGCGGAAGCGGTGGATTTTTCGCGCTTCCGCTTCCACAGAATAAGTACCGCTTCCACCGCTTCCAGCTTCCGCATCCCTGCCCAAAACCCGGGCTTTCGGGTACAGGGAAACCCGGGGCAGACACACTAGTTTTGAATAAGTGCACAAGCTTAAATTTAAAGTTGAGATAGGACATAATAAACTTAAGTGAAGTGACTGATGTCTCTAGATGATTTAAGCTGTGAAGTAATAGGCCTAAAACTTACAAACTTTTTCGTAATTGTAAGTTTAGTTGTAAAACTTAAAGCATCAGGCTGATATTTCTTGTTCATGGCATAGCCTACACGAAACCAGGGGATGGCAAAGTGACCTGAAGCAAAGAGTTCAGCATTTGCAGTAGCCTACAGTTATAATACGTTAGGTTATGGCTGAAGTAAATCATCTGCAGACCAGGTTTTCGTGCTAAATAAAATAATGTTTTTCTAAATCTAGTAAAAAGTTTACATCAAAACCATAGTAAAAATGCCCCAAGATACTAGGGTACATAGACTTTACCATAAAAGTATTACAACGTGAAGTCTACCTACAGTTCAGTTATTATAATTTTCGTATTTCCAATGATATTAAAAATTATATTCAAACCTGCATGTTACTGCAGTAATATATCATTACAGGCAGCATATCAGTAATAAAATTTGACTGCTACGTTTGTCTTCTAAATAACAGTGGATAATAAATACAGTTTCTATTTTCACAAAAGTGGTATCAAAAAACATTACAACGTTATTTCACATCATGACGAAAAAAATCTTTTACGAAGCTTCCATATTTGGAAAATAGCGTGCCTAAACTAGCGCTTGAATGCTAAATCGCTAATTGTATCGTTGAAAAATTATTTTTATCAGAAACACCTAGTCAAAATTATTCAAAATACTATCAACAAGGTTTTAATGATAGATATTTGTTGAGAAAGTCAAACATATAAATTTTACAAAAAATCGTTAATTATGATGTTATCTTACTTTTCAAAACAGTGAAGAGTTTTGAAGTAAGTAATTTGAACGCTGACCGTTGTTTAAGTAAAATAACGAGCTTTCTTTGTCAAGAAACGGAAATTTTAAAAAGATCTTTTTCAATGCGACGTCATCATGACTAATGTCGTCGTAAACCCCTCATCTGCACCAATCAACAGCCGCCTCAACGTGGTGGTGCGGTTCCCGACCCCGTTTGGGTTGGGTCAAAATTGCTGTTGGCCTTCCCGAGGGTTACAGTTACCCCGGGCACTCCCCTTCATTTATTCGCTATGCTGCCCTCCTGAACGATCGCAGAAGGGCAGCACACAGCTTCTTTAAAATCGGTCGCTTGTTTTCTCTTTTTCTTTTCTCCTGCCCTTCTTTGTCTTCTCATTCTTCTCCTTCTGTTGATGAGTGGTAACGTTCATTCCAGCCCTGGCCCCATCTTTCCTTGATCTGTGTGCATTGGAAATGTGACCTGGCGGGGCAAGTCAGTGCAATGCTGCACTTCCTCCAAATGAGTCCATCTAAGAGGCTCACAACTTTTCCTCTCCGAATTCAGAGCTCTTGGCAGCTCTCACTCATGGAGCTGCCCCCTGGCAAATCACTGTGACTCCCTCCTCGAACTCCTCCGACATGTATACCTCCACTGTGTAATCTAGCCCCACCTCTGCTAACGCTGCTCTCTCGTCTCCAAACCTCTTATCCCCCATCTGCCCATTATATATCTTCTCCCTCTGCCCCCCCACTACCGTCCCTTGCTCCTATCTTTTCTTCTGCGCCTCCTGCCTCCTCTCTCCCCCAGACTCTCTCAGGGTTCTTCAATGGAATGCTTTAGGTCTTCGAGCCAGAAGCACTGAACTACTCCACTTTCTTTCGTCCCATTCTGTTGACCTTATCTGCATTCAGGAATCCAATCTTAACTCATCTTCCTCTTTCCGGATTCCTGGGTCTTCTGCTCTGCGCTCTGATCGCACCCACTCCTGGTCTGGCATTCTCTCCTCCGATACTATGCACGCTAGCGGCGGCGTTGTCATTTTTGTCACGCAGGGCCTATCCTTTTCTGAACTTTCTACCTCCTCTTTTTCTTTGCTTGATTCCTACTCTGATTATGTAGGGATCAACATCTCTCTAAACAACTCCTCCTCGCTCTCTTTTCTCAATGTGAATGCCCCCCCTATTCACTCCTCCCCAACGGATGGTAGAACCGATTCCTTTTCTCCCTCCATCCTTTCCTTCTCCAGAAATCTCTTCATTCTGGGGGACTTCAATTGCCATCACCCCCTCTGGGACTCAAGAGTTGCTTCTGACCCCAGTGGGGAAGAAGTATTTGACAGGGTCATCTCCTCTGACCTCTTCCCCCTCAATGACCCTGACACACCCACCCTTCTCCATCGCTCATCTGGCAGTCGCTCCTCTGGCAGTCGCTCCTCTCCTGACATCTCCTTTGTTCCCTCCTCTTCTCTTGTCCTTTCTTGCTCCTGGGAGGTGCTACAGGACCTTGGTTCTGACCACCTACCAATTCTTCTATCTGTCCCTCTCTCTCCGATCTTTTGCCCCAACAAGCGCCCCCCTTCCTTTAATTTTCAGAAAGCTTGCTAGGATGGCTTTGCCTCTTATTTTGACTATCACTGTCCTTCAGCAGAGGAATACTCGTCTCTTTCTCTTTCCTCTGCTGCTGCTACTCTTATATGTCTCTGGCACTAAATGCGGCCAAATCTTCCATTCCTTTCGGCCGCATCATACGCCATCCTAAAGCCTGGTGGTCTGCCAAGGTGGAAAAAGCGATTAGTGAAAGACGCAAGGCTTTCGCTGCCGCTCACAGAAGTGATGAAGATCGCCAGGCTTACATCTCTGCTTCTCAATGCGCCTCGTCAGTTATCGTCAAAGCCAAGGCGGAGAGATGGCAGACGACTAGCTCTTCTCTTTCACCTAAATCTAGCCCTAAATCTGTACACTCTCTTCTTTGCTCTATCGCTGGCTCCTCTTCCTCATCTTCTTCCTCTCCTAACTTCCCCAACTGTTCTTCTCCCAGGGAATCGGCTTCGATCTATGCCGCTTACCTGAGATCCCACTTTTCCGTTTCTCAGCCAAAGGCTCTGCGCAGCAAAGCCAGAGGCTACCTCTCTGAGCTCCACCGAGCCACGTGCTCTGTGGAGTCTCACTCGTCCTTTTGCTCTCCTTTCTCACTTGCTGAATTTCTTGCAGCTGCCTCCTCCCCTCGTCCTCCGCCACTGGTACAGACGAAGTTGCCTATTCCATGCTAAAGCACCTTCCTCGCTCTGGCATGGATTTTCTTCTTCACATCTTCAATCTCTCCTGGTCTTTGCATTCCTTTCCTTCCATCTGGAAGACATCTTCCATTATTCCCATACACAAGATGGGAAAGCCTCTCGACTCTGCTGCTTCCTTCAGGCCTATCTCTCTCACCTCCTGCGTATCAAAGCTGTTTGAACGCATCATTCTATCCCGTCTACTCTTCTTTGTGAAGTCTAATTCCACTTTCTCTCCCCGCCAGACCGGTTTCCGCCCTGGACGGTCTACACTTGATCAAATTCTGTACCTTTCTCAGTCCATTTCGGATGGGTTTAACAAACCCAGACCGTGTTCTCGGACGATCCTGTCTACTATCGATTTCTCCAAAGCTTTTGACTCTGTCTGGCATCCCGCCCTTTTTCACAAACTCATTTCAACTGGCCTTCCTCCTTGCTTTGCTCGTTAGACTCAATCTTTCCTTTCTGATAGGCGCGCTTCTGTGGTTTATCAAAATCACAAAAGTCGCTCCTTTCCAGTCCGTTGAGGTGTTCTGCAAGGATCCGTTCTTGGCCCTGTACTTTTCTTTCTTTTCATTATTGATCTTCGGACTTCTCTGCCTTCTTCCATCGGCTGCTGTCTTTACGCTGACAATCTGGCCATTTGCTCTTCGTCCCCCTCGGTCCCCACTGTGGTGGAGGCCACACAAGGAGCTCTGTTTCGATTGGAGCGCTGGTGTGAGCACTGGTGTCTTCCTCTCAATCCGATCAAATGTGAGGCTCCTTTTTCTCAGTGGATCCCCACCAGGCTAACCTCCAACCCAACCTCCTCTTACTCGGCTCCCGCCTCTGTTTCAATCCCACTCCAACTTTTCTTGGTGTCACCTTCGACCGCGCTCTTTCCTTTTCTAAGCATGTATCTTTGCTGAAGGCCAAGTTCTTCCCACGTCTCAAGGCCTTACGCTGTATCTCTGCTTCCTCATGGGGTCCCTCTAAGGAGTCCCTTTCTATTCTGTATAAATCTTTTCTTCGGTCCCTTCTCACTTACGCTTCACCCGAATGGTTTTCTTTCCTAAGCGCTACCAATTTCACCAAATTGGAACGCCTCCACCGAGCGGCCAGTCGCGCCATCACCGGCTGCCTCTCGTCCTCCCCTATCCCAGTTCTCCTCTCCGAGGCTTCTTTACCTCCCCTACGAGTCACCTTGACTCACTTCACTCTGTCATCTTATGAGCAGGCTCTTCGTCTGCCAACCTCTTTTCCTATTTCAGGATTGGCCAGACTAGGAGTGAAACCAAGACTCTGCAGATCGTCCTGGAGAGCTTTTGAGTCCACTTACCCGCTCATGCTTCCTTCTACTTGTTCTAGGAAGGCTCTTCTTGCTTGCCCTCCCTTTCCTTCTTGGAATCTGCCTTCCTCCACGGTGGAGTCCACCCTTTCCACTCTATGCTCTCGCTCTGATTCCCCTCTCTCTCGCCAACGTGCGGCTCTCGCCCATCTTGACCCTCTCCCCCCTCATGATCTGTTGCTTTGGACAGACGGCCCTGTTCCTTTTCCTTTTGGCAGAGGCGGCTCCAGCGTTCTTGCCAACTGCTCTCTCTGTGGCACTGAGGCCACTCTTTCCTTTTTGGCAGGCCCAGTATGCTCAAGTTTTTCCGCTCAAGCCTGCGCCATTCTGCACGCTTTTTGCTGGTCTCGGCAGCACCATAAAGTCTGCCATTTCTCTTCTCTACTCCTACTATCTGACTCTCGTTTTTTCCTCGCCACCCTGTCCTCTCCTCCATCTTTCCTCTTATCTCAAACTCTGTGGCAGATCTAGTGGGAACTGTCTTCTCTCTCCTTCTGTTCTATTAGACTACAATGGGTCCCCGGATACTCGTTTCTCTCCCGGGGAACCATGCAGCTGATGAGCTGGTCAGATGGGGTGCGCTACTTGCGCAATCCCTTGTAGTCTCTCTCCTCTTACCTCTCGTATCCACTCTCGTCTTATCTCGGAATGGAGGCGTACTGTCTCATCGAAGTTCTTTGACACACAGGTTCGCTCGATTTCCACCGAGGAACTTTTGCTCCCTCGTCATGCTCGCTGTGTCCTCTCTCGTCTTCGCTGCAACGGACACAGCCTTGTTTTAGGTTCTTATCTCTCTAGGATTGGCAGAATAGAAAATCCTTCCTGCAGCGCCTGTGGACACTCGTCCCAAGACACCTCTCATCTCATTCTGCACTATCCAGCTACGGACTCTTTGCACTGCTCACTCTTTTGCGACTCTCTGTCTGTCTACAACCTCTGGTCCAGACCCTGGGGAGTTGCCCAGCTACTGGTGCTCCATGGTCTTCCGCCATGCCCCCATCTCTCGAAAGGGGTCGGGTAAACAACAACAACAACAAAAATAACCCCTCATCACTCTTATCCTGGAAATGTGATTAATATTGACAAGCTTCTTGCTTCTAGGTTCAAAGTGATTTGGGAGGAGGTAAAAAACACATAGTTGTGATTGGTAGTGCAGATGCGTACATGAAACGCTTGGTGCTTGGAAATGCATCAAGTAGTTGATCATATCATTCTTTACATCATTTGGCATCTTTATTTGTTGTTCTAGAGCACCGAAATGTCTGCTCCTTAACAAATTTAAAAAAAATTAAAATAGATGTAGATCCCTAAAGTGCTTATTATTGTAAATTGCAATGGGAATTACAAACACAACTGATGTTATCTTATCACGTTAATACAAATGGGTTTATACGGTGGTGAAAATATTGGCTGGCTTTATTCCACATAAATATCGTGATTCCGAAACAGATCTCTAGGCTGCAGCTCGATGCGCCTTTCCGTTACATATCTAATATATCACAAGCAACAGAGAGTTTCCAAATTATCTTTTTACCCATCCTTTACAAGGCATATCAAAAATTTGTTGTGTCAAGATCAAATTATTAAGCAAATGATAGCAATCAAAGTTTTTATGCGAAGCAGGAATATTATATATAATTTATCAAAAAAGCCTGGAATAATATTTATAGTGATGTACTATATACAATCATTGGTTCTGCTTAAATTGGCCTGCTTCTACGATATCGATTGGTAATATCGGCAACATTAAGCTGATACTGATCAAACTATTAAGTACTAAAACAAACAGAGTTTTTATAGTTGGTGTAACAGTGTCTGCTTTATTTCTAACTTTTAAAAATCAACACAAGATTGATTTCAAAAGTCTCAAATTGATAGACTATTTGAGTTCAAGCTCATTTAATTCATTAGCATATTAGTTTAAATGACTTTTCTTTATTAATTTTTGAAGTGTTTTTGTTTTGAAGTAAGAAAAGTTTTAGTTGTGACTACAAGAGATACTTAAAGTTTAAATTAAAAAGTATTATTACATTAAAATTAAAAAAAAATTGAATTAAAGATTTCTGTTTTGACTTGTGAGGTTTTTAAGCTTGATAACACAGGATGTCTCAAAAAAATGTACTCACACTTTAACTGTCCCTAAAATGCTGCCTTTTTTGTGTTGCAGGTGTAATTAATTAATCACAGCATGGCAGAAAATCTACTTAGTTTGGAAGAGAAAATTTTTAAACGATGAGGAAATCTTTGAATTAAATGGCCCAACAAATTGCCATAATTGCACGTATTGGGGTCCTATAAATCTTCATGTAACTCTTGAACACCATGTAAACTTACCACAAGTAACAGTGTTGTGTGGCATATCAGCATTAGAAATCATGGGGCCATGCTTTTAACAAAACTGTCACTGGGGAGAGTTACCTCAACTTGCTTCAGGAGTTCGTCGGTCCACAAATTTCAGATGTTTGGTGATGACGGCAAGATTTACTTTACGTACTTGCGATAGTTGTGTTGTTCTAACTTTTCTGGTTCTAATTTGTTTTAGAACTATTAAGCTTTCGATGACAAGTCAAATTCAACGACACACTTGACCCTCCTTGTTCTGAATTTTGGTTTATCACGACAGAATGCAGTGAAGTAATAGTTCCCCAGTTCGCTGCCATATGTTCCCGCCCTTGTCATACATGTATTTAGAGTAGCAACAAGTCTTTTTAGTCCTTTAAATGGCGTTTATTTATTGTACATAGAATGAAAGTAAGCAAAACTGTATTTTGGATACCTTTTTTTGGAGTTATTTCTTTTTCGTTTGCATTATACATATATTTGTCTCATCCGGACCATTTTCTGGGTCATTTGGTGCAGAAATTCAAGGATCAAGTGTACATTCTTTACTTCAACGTATAAATATTCTATTTGATAGTGTTCAAAAGGTTCAAAAGAATTGTTGGTATTGGTTACATACTGGTACTGTTAGTAGCATCGATTGAAAACACAATTTTGGCACATCGCTAAATATGTAATAGTGAATAAAATAGTTTAGATCTTTAACGTGAAAAATATCTCGCACAAAATCGACACGAGTCAAATTTGCCAGGTTGTCCATGTCCTTGAATGAAAACAACACTGGAATAAAAACTGGGGTTAAAAACATTATTACAACAAAAACAAAAAAATTTACTTGATAAAGCAGTTTTTTAAATATTTTACCGGAATAACAGATATTGCTGTAATTTTACAAAATGCATTGACTGTGGCCAAACCATTTCTGCTGGAAATAAAACTTCCACCATGTAACAAAGAGATAGCATCAGCATATACCCACGGAGATGACAAATTAGAATATGCTGATTTACGTGATTGAAATTCTTCTAAGTGATGTAACAACTAAACATAATAAACGCATTAATACTGCAATGCAGAGGTCAACAACGTTTTGGAAACGCAAGCCACTTCCAGGGTACTGACTAATGCGATGAAGAACCAGGTTAATACTATTAATGTATCTAAAGCAAATCAAAAAACCTTTTTTTGGAGATCCATTATTATCTCATCGTGTTGAAAAAGTATTGTACCTTAACTAACACATTTCTATCAGCCACATCAAAAGCGATAACTTCTTTTTTTGGAGATCCACTATTGACTAACCCTTTGGTAGAAATTTTGGTCCTACAAACAGCTTGGGCCCTATTCCTCCGTGATCGACTGTTTTCACACTGCCCATTTTGAGAAACACTACGATATTTCTGGAACAGGTCGGCGGGCAACTCATATTGTCTTCATGAGTAACCTGACGCAAGCGGCCACTGGTTTGGAGACCCTTGCTCTAATCTGACTAATTTGAAAGTATGATACAAATGCTAGTCAAATATTAATTTATAACATGTAAACGCGAATTTTTCAACTTCAGGAGCCTGAATTCAGGTAATTTTTTTCTAATTCAAGTGCATAGAAATTGCCGATAGCTTCAGACCTACCTTTGAAAGAACATGAATAAGGAGCACGGTTAAAAATTTTTGATATTGAAATATAGGCAAAGTTGTGTAATTATGGAACCCCTAGTTGCCATTTTTACAGGTACAGTATAATACAATTGGGCAATAAATAGTTTTTGTACAGCCCTGCATTTCTTAATTAAATCAAATTTTTAAAAAAATACTTTTTTTTCCTTCATTAATTAATTCATAATTTATTTCCTAATAAATTTAAAGCCATTTCTATTAAATCCCAAGTATAGTAAAACGTAATGTTTTCGTGCATAATAAATTTTGCAAGGTGAAAATACATTTAATAACACATTTATGCTAATAAAACATTAAATTTATTTTTTAAGTATGTTTTTTTAATTGTTCCAAAAATGGAATATTGGGAAGTGGATACTAGGCTTTTTTGCGTAATTTATGAGCGCACTACAGACTGCATTCAGAAATTCAGCGTTAGTGCTGGCGAATGATTTTTGTTTCTTTGCTCTTCGGGCGCCATTTTTTTCTTTTACCTAAATTTTTTTTTTTGGTGCAATAATATTGAAACTGACTTTTACCAGTTTTTCTAGCAATTTTATTTTTTTAGACGCAATGCATATAAAGCGCGATCAAAGAATCAAAGAATCTTATGAAACGCATCAGCACATTTTATGTGAAGCAATACATCACATTGTTTGCTCATGTATAAGATATTTTTTCCTTGCATTGTTTGCAACGTCCTTGTTTTGCAGCAGGTTTACAAGCATGAAAAACTCCTCCAAATCTTGTTCCATAAACCGGCATTCTACTGGGACCAGGTCTAATCGTTTTATCAGGTGCTTTGCCAAACAATGTTCGAACTATTTCTCGACGAAACTGTAAATGACTCATATTCCCTTTCAACTCTTTGTGCAATCGCCAAGCCGCCACAACTGACGTGTAGAGAAAGTTGGCGAAAAGACACCACCACCATTTTTACGACGCAGCCGTAGCCTGTAGTCACTCAAAAATCGATTCAAAAAATCTACGCCGCCCATAAGCTTGTTGTAGCTTTTGATCATCAGAGGTTGTGCAATATTAACTGCGTTTCTTTTTGCTGAGCTCCATCTTCGCACAGAGGCTGTTGAGTCAACGCCTTCATGATTACCAACTACACAAACGGGTTAGTTGTCATTCCATTGGCAGAGGGTCACTTTGCCATCACCAAATACTTCAAATGCTCCACGTTCTCATTTTTTCATGGTGGACGGACTAGAGAACGGACAACTTTCTCTTCTATTTTGTTGAACAGTACCAGTGCAGCGAAGACGTTTTTCAGACAAGTCTCTGCAAAGAGTTGTAGAGCTAAAAAAGTTTTCAAAGTACAAGATGTGGTTTGAATTTTCTTCTAACACCTCAGTCAGCTCATTCACAACTCGTTCTCCTAGTAGTCCTTCTTTTGAATCACTCTTTCCAGTACAAACTTGAAAAGCGAAATAATATCCTTGAGAAGACGCTAGAAACCACATTTTCATTTCCCCAACTTGTTCATCATGTACATTTTAGTAGAAAATTGTCCGTATTATGGTACCATTTGCTCGTCAACAGAAAGCCATTTCGAAAAAAGTCCAAACTGAGCAAAATTTCTCTGCATTAGATTTAGATACGGTCTGACTTTTACTAACTTGTCGCTTTTTGCTAAATTGTTATTGTGAGCTAAATGCTAGTAGCGTTTAATTTCCTGAAATCTATTTCTCGAAACCTTTCTTTTTACTAAATCATTACCGACATCTTAATTGATTTATTGAGTTATAAAGGCAATCTACACGTTTTATATGTATGTTTACACGAATGACGTGCTATTTCACAGAGTAATAGTATTGCACATAATAAAAGCCTCCCTCCCATACTTTGACGATACCATCCCTGGATGCGTTTCGTACTTTTGGACTCATCAGCAGGGCCTGTCCCGTCATTACCAAAAGCCAAAATCCCATATTTGCAATATGAAAATGTAGTATCATCCTATTAAAAATTCCTTCGCACACATCACGCGCGTGGTGCGTGCTATCACTTTGGCACGGGGATCCCATTCGTATCGAAGATGCAATGTACCACTCCGAGAGTTTAGGGTTTTAGAAGTAAGGGTTTTAAATACATCTCGATTACTATAAACTCTCGGAGTGGTACACTGCATCTTCGATACGAATGGGATCCCTGTATCAAAGTGATAGAATGCACCACGCGCGTGATGTGTGCGAAGGAATTTTTAATAGGATGATACTACATTTTCATATTGCAAATATAGGATTTTGGCTTTTGGGAATGACGGGACAGGCCCTGCTAATGAGTCCAAAAGTACGAAACGCGTCCAGGGATGGTATCGTCAAAGTATGGGAGGGAGGCTTTTATTATGTGCAATACTATTACTCTGTGAAATAAGCACATCATTCGTGTGAACATGCATATAAAGCGCGTAGATTGCCTTTGTAACTCAATAAATCAATGTATGATGCATTTATGGTGACCACGTGCTATGTTCATAAAGGTAAGGGTTTTAAATAGATCTCGCTTACTATAAACTCTCTGAGTGGTACAAGGTCGACATCTTAATCGTTACACCAGTATAGGCACTACTGAGAAAGTACACAATATTCGCTGAAAAGTATAATTCCAAAAAATACATCCAACTCTATAGGAGACAGATTAAAATCATGATGTAGTTTTTATCGACCATACCTTTCCTACGCGAACATAATAAGCGAGCAAACATCTTCACTGAAAATTTGTTGAAACATGTTGATTGGGAAAAGACCACATAATTCTGGATGTTGTTCTTTAAGGGCCAGGTTTATTGTCCGGCAGCTGTATAACAAATTCCTCTTTCTTTGCAATTTACCTATACACTGTTTTTTCGAATTTTTTGGTTTTGATGTGATACTCTTTTCCTAACCATCTATTTGTAACGCAGGATCAAAAACTTCTAAATGTCCAGCTACATCTTGCATATCCAGGTTTTGTTCATCTAAGTTTTTCTCATCATTTTCTTCGTCTGTAACTTTGACTTGATTTTCTGGAGGTCAAACCACTACTTCGCATTCCTCGTCGTCACTTAGATGTTGTTTACCCGACCCCTTCCGAGAGATGGGGGCATGGCGGAAGACCATGGAGCACCAGTAGCTGGGCAACTCCCCAGGGTCTGGACCAGAGGTCGTAGACAGACAGAGAGTCGCAAAAGAGTGAGCAGTGCAAAGAGTCCGTAGCTGGATAGTGCAGAATGAGATGAGAGGTGTCTTGGGACGAGTGCCCACAGGCGCTGCAGGAAGGATTTTCTATTCTGCCAATCCTAGAGAGATAAGAACCTAAAACAAGACTGTGTCCGTTGCAGCGAAGACGAGAGAGGACACAGCGAGCATGACGAGGGAGCAAAAGTTCCTCGGTGGAAATCGAGCGAACCTGTGTGTCAAAGAACTTCGATGAGACAGTACGCCTCCATTCCGAGATAAGACGAGAGTGGATACGAGAGGTAAGAGGAGAGAGACTACAAGGGATTGCGCAAGTAGCGCACCCCATCTGACCAGCTCATCAGCTGCATGGTTCCCCGGGAGAGAAACGAGTATCCGGGGACCCATTGTAGTCTAATAGAACAGAAGGAGAGAGAAGACAGTTCCCACTAGATCTGCCACAGAGTTTGAGATAAGAGGAAAGATGGAGGAGAGGACAGGGTGGCGAGGAAAAAACGAGAGTCAGATAGTAGGAGTAGAGAAGAGAAATGGCAGACTTTATGGTGCTGCCGAGACCAGCAAAAAGCGTGCAGAATGGCGCAGGCTTGAGCGGAAAAACTTGAGCATACTGGGCCTGCCAAAAAGGAAAGAGTGGCCTCAGTGCCACAGAGAGAGCAGTTGGCAAGAACGCTGGAGCCGCCTCTGCCAAAAGGAAAAGGAACAGGGCCGTCTGTCCAAAGCAACAGATCATGAGGGGGGAGAGGGTCAAGATGGGCGAGAGCCGCACGTTGGCGAGAGAGAGGGGAATCAGAGCGAGAGCATAGAGTGGAAAGGGTGGACTCCACCGTGGAGGAAGGCAGATTCCAAGAAGGAAAGGGAGGGCAAGCAAGAAGAGCCTTCCTAGAACAAGTAGAAGGAAGCATGAGCGGGTAAGTGGACTCAAAAGCTCTCCAGGACGATCTGCAGAGTCTTGGTTTCACTCCTAGTCTGGCCAATCCTGAAATAGGAAAAGAGGTTGGCAGACGAAGAGCCTGCTCATAAGATGACAGAGTGAAGTGAGTCAAGGTGACTCGTAGGGGAGGTAAAGAAGCCTCGGAGAGGAGAACTGGGATAGGGGAGGACGAGAGGCAGCCGGTGATGGCGCGACTGGCCGCTCGGTGGAGGCGTTCCAATTTGGTGAAATTGGTAGCGCTTAGGAAAGAAAACCATTCGGGTGAAGCGTAAGTGAGAAGGGACCGAAGAAAAGATTTATACAGAATAGAAAGGGACTTCTTAGAGGGGCCCCATGAGGAAGCAGAGATACAGCGTAAGGCCTTGAGACGTGGGAAGAACTTGGCCTTCAGCAAAGATACATGCTTAGAAAAGGAAAGAGCGTGGTCGAAGGTGACACCAAGAAAAGTTGGAGTGGGATTGAAACAGAGGCGGGAGCCGAGTAAGAGGAGGTTGGGTTGGAGGTTAGCCTGGTGGGGATCCACTGAGAAAAAGGAGCCTCACATTTGATCGGATTGAGAGGAAGACACCAGTGCTCACACCAGCGCTCCAATCGAAACAGAGCTCCTTGTGTGGCCTCCACCACAGTGGGGACCGAGGGGGACGAAGAGCAAATGGCCAGATTGTCAGCGTAAAGACAGCAGCCGATGGAAGAAGGCAGAGAAGTCCGAAGATCAATAATGAAAAGAAAGAAAAGTACAGGGCCAAGAACGGATCCTTGCAGAACACCTCAACGGACTGGAAAGGAGCGACTTTTGTGATTTTGATAAACCACAGAAGCGCGCCTATCAGAAAGGAAAGATTGAGTCTAACGAGCAAAGCAAGGAGGAAGGCCAGTTGAAATGAGTTTGTGAAAAAGGGCGGGATGCCAGACAGAGTCAAAAGCTTTGGAGAAATCGATAGTAGACAGGATCGTCCGAGAACACGGTCTGGGTTTGTTAAACCCATCCGAAATGGACTGAGAAAGGTACAGAATTTGATCAAGTGTAGACCGTCCAGGGCGGAAACCGGTCTGGCGGGGAGAGAAAGTGGAATTAGACTTCACAAAGAAGAGTAGACGGGATAGAATGATGCGTTCAAACAGCTTTGATACGCAGGAGGTGAGAGAGATAGGCCTGAAGGAAGCAGCAGAGTCGAGAGGCTTTCCCATCTTGTGTATGGGAATAATGGAAGATGTCTTCCAGATGGAAGGAAAGGAATGCAAAGACCAGGAGAGATTGAAAATGCGAAGAAGAAAATCCATGCCAGAGCGAGGAAGGTGCTTTAGCATGGAATAGGCAACTTCGTCTGTACCAGTGGCGGAGGACGAGGGGAGGAGGCAGCTGCAAGAAATTCAGCAAGTGAGAAAGGAGAGCAAAAGGACGAGTGAGACTCCACAGAGCACGTGGCTCGGTGGAGCTCAGAGAGGTAGCCTCTGGCTTTGCTGCGCAGAGCCTTTGGCTGAGAAACGGAAAAGTGGGATCTCAGGTAAGCGGCATAGATCGAAGCCGATTCCCTGGGAGAAGAACAGTTGGGGAAGTTAGGAGAGGAAGAAGATGAGGAAGAGGAGCCAGCGATAGAGCAAAGAAGAGAGTGTACAGATTTAGGGCTAGATTTAGGTGAAAGAGAAGAGCTAGTCGTCTGCCATCTCTCCGCCTTGGCCTTGACGATAACTGACGAGGCGCATTGAGAAGCAGAGATGTAAGCCTGGCGATCTTCATCACTTCTGTGAGCGGCAGCGAAAGCCTTGCGTCTTTCACTAACCGCTTTTTCCACCTCAGCAGACCACCAGGCTTTAGGATGGCGTATGATGCGGCCGAAAGGAATGGAAGATTTGGCCGCATTTAGTGCCAGAGACATATAAGAGTAGCAGCAGCAGAGGAAAGAGAAAGAGACGAGTATTCCTCTGCTGAAGGACAGTGATAGTCAAAATAAGAGGCAAAGCCATCCTAGCAAGCTTTCTGAAAATTAAAGGAAGGGGGGCGCTTGTTGGGGCAAAAGATCGGAGAGAGAGGGACAGATAGAAGAATTGGTAGGTGGTCAGAACCAAGGTCCTGTAGCACCTCCCAGGAGCAAGAAAGGACAAGAGAAGAGGAGGGAACAAAGGAGATGTCAGGAGAGGAGCGACTGCCAGAGGAGCGACTGCCAGATGAGCGATGGAGAAGGGTGGGTGTGTCAGGGTCATTGAGGGGGAAGAGGTCAGAGGAGATGACCCAGTCAAATACTTCTTCCCCACTGGGGTCAGAAGCAACTCTTGAGTCCCAGAGGGGGTGATGGCAATTGAAGTCCCCCAGAATGAAGAGATTTCTGGAGAAGGAAAGGATGGAGGGAGAAAAGGAATCGGTTCTACCATCCGTTGGGGAGGAGTGAATAGGGGGGGCATTCACATTGAGAAAAGAGAGCGAGGAGGAGTTGTTTAGAGAGATGTTGATCCCTACATAATCAGAGTAGGAATCAAGCAAAGAAAAAGAGGAGGTAGAAAGTTCAGAAAAGGATAGGCCCTGCGTGACAAAAATGACAACGCCGCCGCTAGCGTGCATAGTATCGGAGGAGAGAATGCCAGACCAGGAGTGGGTGCGATCAGAGCGCAGAGCAGAAGACCCAGGAATCTGGAAAGAGGAAGATGAGTTAAGATTGGATTCCTGAATGCAGATAAGGTCGACAAGATGGGACGAAAGAAAGCCACTTAGATCGTTGACACACTCAACTGCTTCATCAAGAGTAATAAATTTTCTCAGCACTTTATTATTTTACATTTAAAAATAGCTAATATTTCATAAATCTGCAAAATACAAATTACTGTTCAAACAGATTCTCGGTGAAAACAAACTACGTGTTAATGATGAAACGATGGCTGATGCAACTGCAGTAGGATATTGCGTTATATAAAACTGTATTATATGTTTACAATGATAAAACCTACAAATGCTTCGAATCTGAATGACTGGTCTTTTGCTAATTACTGTAGGTTAATGATAAAATCTACAAATGCCTTAAATCTGAATGACTGGTCGTTTGCTAAATAGTGTAGTAACCGTCTACCACCACAAAAGCGGTGCGGTTGACATGTACTGGCTTGAATAAACAAACGAGTCTTGTTTGAACAGCTCAATGTTCCATTTTTGGAACATCGGTAAACAATACCAAAAAACAACTGCTTAAAGATTAAGTTATGACTTCAAACTTACAGACATGTTAGAATGGAGTATAACCAAGAATGTAAATAAAATTTTTGGCTAAAAAAGTATTACACATCTTCGTAGTAAAGTTAAACGTGAATGTCGCTAATTAGGTGACAAAAGTGCCATGTTTCAACCTTGACCCCAGAGCAATTATACGCTCCAGTGCACAATAAATGATGCCATTGGAAATGGCAACTCAAGCCACGGACTTCTTAATAGTAGCATCTGGACTGGAAACTAAAATGGCCGCTATGACAAGTTGAGGCCAAGATTTTGAAATCCACTTTCTTGCCGATAATTCTTATTTTTGACATAAGAAGAACTTTATTATTGTTATTATGTCATTAAAATCAAAATGCGAGGAAACATAATGAATGAAATGCTTTTGCTAATATTAATAAATAATAAATAAATAAGGGAAGACATAATAAATGTCATATAATGTGGAAAATCATACGATTTTGATGCAAGGTAAACGACTAGAAATTCACACAGCAAAGCAATTTATGGCGAGTATTAGCAATAAGGAAAATTTATTACCAACAGCAACATTGTCACAATGATAAATATACCGGTACCGCAGTAACAATAATGTTTAATAAAAATATGTCCTTGAAATTGAGATTAAATTTAAGTGAAAAAGAACTCGTAATTTTCAAATCGTAACGACTTGGTAAGCATATTCGCCAATCATGAAAATGTAACAGCAACAATGAAAATACTGTTCAAAAAAAGTAATAACAATATTGTATGGACAATAACTTTTCTTAAGCATACTATAAATTTAGTAACCTTGAAACAAAATACTGACATCACAAGGGACGATTAGTAATTTACGAAACAAGTGGCCTTGTAAGCACATTAGCAGGCACAAAAATCTAACACCAATAATTAAACATGTATCAATGATAATAGTAATTAATAATAATATTATTAATACCAAATTGATAATAACACATGAAGAAAATATTAATTTAGTGACCTTGAAATTGAATATCGACATTATTTTATCACTATGAACTAGAAAACAGTTTGCATTTCAATTAACTCCAGCATCAAAATGTTTACAGCAGAAACGTTGTAACACCATATCAGTAATAAAATAGTACTGCTACTTGATCAATTAAGCTACCATAATTGAAATAGCATATTGTATACTGCAGTGATTAAAAAAAATATCACCTTACCAATCATAAAAATATAATACCAACATTATAATGCTGAAAGCAGTCATAAGTTATGTGACTTTATAACTGAATTTTAGCCAAACATAAAATTTAATAAGGTTTCAAGATGTTTCGAGTAATAGTGACAGTATTGCATATAAACCCCATTTACGTGCCATAGAAAAGCAGTATTAAACCTAGAAATAAAAGCAAAAGACTGTACCCAAAAACAATCATATTGAAACTTTAGGGACACTGTACAGAAAATCTATTGAGCTGCATTTTTTTTACCGCAAAGTTTTCTAATTTTTCTAGCGGGTCTGCTGCTCTCGCTCTCATTGAGATCTTTGACGAGATTTTTGCACATGCAATTGAAAAATTGCATTGCTATACCATCAATTATGTCATGTCCGTTGCTGCATACTGAAGCAATGACCAAGGAAGCATAGCACATGTATCGTAAAAAGAAATATTTACGATCTTTTTGAAAACATCTTTTTGGTGATCGCAACGTAATAACTTTTGTTTTAATTCAGTCACACTTATTTCAACAAATACTTTCCAGCAGAGGATACCAATGTCTCTGATACCAACGTCTCTCATAACCTTGCGCTGGATTACCTCGATATTATTGTTAGGGTTCATTATTCCTAATACCATGTAGAGTGATCCCATCCCACTTAAACTGAAAAACCCCCAAAATATTTTCTTCTGAGGGTGCTTTACATGCAAACAGCATTTCCAGGTGGTAGGGGCATTTTTGAGCAAAATCTGGCCCAATGTGATGTTGCCAAAAAAAGTAAAGAAAGTGTCTCAATAAAAAACAAATAAAGGTTCTAGATTGCCCAGTGAGCTCACCATACTTAAAACCAGAAGAGAATTTGGAAGATATAATTACACATTGGCTGAGCTTTAAAGATTGTACTGACCTCACCAAGCGGATAAAGGCCGTTTTCAACGTTTGGTACCATGATGAGAAAACTGCAAAAAGTTGCCAAAACTTTTTCATCTTTTTCATGCCAAAACGTGTAAAAACAAGTTGCAAAAAACAAAGGAGACCATATGTCATATTGAGTGTAAATTTTGTTATGCGTTTTGAATAGTAAACCATTTTGATTAAAATTTCAGCTGTTTTCTCGGGTCAATTAATTTGTACACTACTGTATTAGGACAAATCAATGGCAAAACAAAAGCAAGAACTTTTTCAAAACCCATGATCAAATTTTCAACCTACAACATACTTTTGCTATTGAAAAAGTAACAAATTTGTTCAAAAGTTAAACAAAACTATTACCAATACACTACTTACTTTTGATTTTCCCATAAAATCACAAATTGTCCAAAATTTGACAAGAAATTCAATTTCCAATCTTCAGGTGACTTAACAGGGTCACGCACATTGTCCCAATGCGTCTTCCAATAGTTGAGTTAGAGACATTAATAGACCAAAACTTCAAAAATAACTTAATGAAACTCGCAGTATCATCGAACCCAAAATATAACGCATTCACAGTTGACTCATGAAAAACAGCCAGTGCTAATTTAACATTGACTTTTTCTATGGTTTTTGGTTGCAGAACTGTGTCTGTTAAGCAATGAGCAATTTTAAGAGGTTTTTGGCATTCATGGTTATGTACTGCAACAATGTCATCAAAACGAGCTGTAATTGTATTAGGAATAAGCGGAGGCATGGCTGGAAGACTCTTTTTGATAAAAAATTGTTGTATGTTCTTGACAATATGGGTAGGATCAAAAATCAAAAATATTTGTTTACCAGTAAAAGGGTTGACTACTGATTCCTTCAAAGCACCACCACTTAGAAACTCTTCAAAAAATTTTCTATTAGCAGGAGCATTGTCGACGGAAATGCCGATAACATTAAATCCAACTTCATAAAGAAGGGCCATAACTTTACCAAAACAAGCTTTCTGAGTTTCTGCTCTTAGATTTTTGATCGGATACATTGCAACCATATCTTTATATCCACTTGATAAAGACTTGATCATGAAACACGAAGCTGTGGCAGCAACATTACAGTCAGCAGTTGGGCCAAAAACTTGACCGCCACTTGCTTCAACACGTTTTGAAAGATAAATCTTATCAATCATTAGCAAAACATTTCTATCAAATGCATTAAGCTTTGAAAATCTCATTTTTAAATATCCGGCATCATCCAGCCCAGTTCTTTTATCTAGATTCATTGTGATTTTCTTAAAGTTTTCACAGAAGGCAAAATCAAAATGCGTTCTTCCAGTATCCTTTTATATGCTTTGGAGCTTGTTGCATTAATAATGGAGGATACTAGCAGCAGATCAACTTAATATCTTCGCTGGTGCTTGCTTTTGGTCATCAAGTTTAATTGTTCCAAGGTGAAATCGCACAAACGACGATACGTTTCATTGCTGTCATTCATGTCAAAAAATTCTTCAATTAGCTGTGCAATATTTGCAATAAGAATGGATGAAGAGCAGTCAGAAGTTTTAAAATTCTTTAGAAAAGCCATTAAACTTGTTACCTGAGACAAAAGAATCACATCACCAGCAGCTACAATGTGCTTGTAGGAGGAACAAGGTAAAAGTTGTTGATGAGAATAAAGACAGACTTTGAGTTGTTTATCAATATGTATAGTTCCAGAAATAGTTGGTGGCTGTTCTTGTGATAAACAAATCATATCAATTCCAGAATCTGTATAATGCATAAGGAAATCTTGGGGAAGTTGTCCTTTAGCAAGACTACTTAATAAATTGTCAAAGTTCTTCAGTTTATCTGTTTCTACAACTTCGAGAAATTTTGCTGCATTTTTATGTCGGGATGATGATAAAGCCTTTCCTGTTCGTGAATGCACATCATCAAATGCAAAATAAGACGGCAAACCACTAAAAATACTAGGTAAAGCATCTTTCTTCAGACGCCTGTTTAATAACTTAGTGTCTTTTCTACCTCTTTTGCGACTTTGTGTTTGATCGGAGAAATCTTCCCCAAAAACCTTCCACTTTAAAGTTCAATGAACATAGCCTAGAATATTTAGTAGGAGTGAAGTCTTTTCGTGCAATGTTTTTTAACCAAATTTTCAAAAGTTTTTTATCACTTAAAGGAAATTAAAGAAAAGTTACGTTTGGGTCTTTGCACTTACCGGAATAACCAGATCTGCAGTTAATTGCCGCGCATTTCTTAACCATATCAGATGTATCAGCAGTTGCAAAATTACACAGATATAAATTTTAAAATTATGGTAAGTCTACAGCTTAGATGCTTATTAAATATTACAGTTCTTACATGACAATAAGGTTACAATACTAAAGAGCTAATAGTGAACTAAAAAAGCGTAAAGTTAGTTCATCAAAATTAACCGTGATCTATATAGCATTCGTCAGCAATTAAACAGCTGAGTTCTAAAAGTATTTAAGTCACATTTTGACCTAATGCAGTCGACACCTTTCAGGTGGTGGAAGTTGGCTACTTGTGTAAACTATGTGAAAACCAATAGCCAGACAAAAAGTGCCTAAATCAGAATTTTTAAGCTAAAAGTTACTAGCAACTTATATACCCCTATTTCTCAAAACGGACAAAGTGTGTCTAAAGTTCTTTTAAAGATAGGCTCTGCAGTTGCAGGTTTTCAACAAATTCTGCTAATTTATTGTTCAACTTACTGGCACATGGCTTCAGTCGCTAACTGTTTACAAGAAATACATTGCTACACTAGCTACAATGACAGTACTGTAGCGCATCTCACGTAACGCGCTGCCACGCTTAACAGCTCAGACGCTAAACGCCGCAGATAACTGCTTGGCCTCAACTTGCTATTCAGCGCGCTGATTTTTTCTCGCGTTTCCAGTCCAGATGCTACTATTTAGAAGTCCGTGCTCAAGCACTTTCAAAATATATTTCGTTTGCATGAAAATTCCAATTACAAGCTACATTAAATCTCGTTTGAATATGTGTTCCGAAATTGGAACATTGGGCATTAATGGGTTAAATGCATGATTATTATTTTTTGCATTTTGTAAAAATGGGTCCATATTACACACCTTATTGCGCAATTTGAATCCCCCTAAATAAACATACTGATATCTCCTTTAGAGCTACATATAAAAAACATTTATGCAACGTTTCACGAAACCGACATTACATACTGGCGCATGCCATTATAACAAATCTACCAAACCAAGTTTTTTCTAATGAACACATTCAAACATGACACTGTCAAAACAACAATGCATGTTGAAACCCCCTAAATGCTGTTATCTTTTATCACTTCACGACAAAAAGGCTTTTGTCATCAAAAATATTGCCACATCTTTCCCCCTAAGCTCTTATTGGAACCTGCAATTAATTTATGCTTCGTATTGTCTCCGTAGCATTGAACTAACAAGGAGCCTACATCACGCATGGTTTCATATCAACCGACTTTCACCTTTTTATGTTAGTAGCATCATTTCATACCCACATCAAATATTTCAGATAAAAAAACTCTATGTACATCCGTCTTATCGTTTTCACGTAAAAAAAGGTACCCTATCATACCTCAAAATAATTATTTTTTCACTGAACTTATCAGTGCAAGAACTCACAATTTCCCATACAGCTATGCAGATTCTATGTAGCTATTAATTTTTTGTGGTGCTGTGTGAAAACTGATTTGATAAATACATAATAAAATTATACCCTTAATTAAGTACAAAAATAATTGGCTAAAGGCATAAAAGATGCATATATTAAAAAATGCCTCTATCTAAAATTTCTTTTTTTGCAATTCACACACCTTACAAGACAGATGCTAAAAACCCTCAATGATAATACAATATTTACCTACAAAAGTGTCTTATTGTGTTCAATCAAAAACAACTTCTCAAGTCAAATTATAAACAATTCTTAAGTTCGAACAAGTTAACTAGAACTTATTTTATGAGCCATTATGCACTGGTCAACGCAATTTTTATGCCCCAGATTTTTTTATCGATTTTAGTGTAGGTTTGGACGCCTAATCCAAAAAGTAAAAGTTCTTTTCCATTGACTACATAAACATTTCTTAACCCAAAATTTTAAAATATTATAGTTTGATAACATTTTTTAATTTTGGGTTTAGAAATGCCTAAAATCAAAAATATCACTGTTTTATATTTTAATTTCATTGTAATGACACACTCTAATGAAAGGACCTTTTGATACAACTTTTTTATCCTTGCACTACTGTTTCTAAATCGTAAATCTTACACTAAGATATCTACACATATTCTAAAGCACAAAAAACAACAATCAAGAAAAAATTGCCAGAATTGAAATGAAAGTGTAGATATAAGCATGAAAGTACTACAATAACTTAATTTTAAAAAAGTGGGAAAGAATAGTCCTTAAGTTGCGTTCAACAACCAATACACTTGTGTAGGTCTTTAAGTGCTTTTCGTATCTCAAAAGTTGCCCAACAGCAGAAAATTTGCCCACACGTGTGGCAAGGAGGTGCAATACAAGCAACACAGATCTGTGAAATGTAGACGCATAGTAACACAGAAAATGGCAAAAGTTTGTAGCAGCCAGTCGTTCATAAAAAACATGAGAGTTTTTTCTTTATCAACGACTGCCTGTAGACTTTCTTATAACGGCACCAATCAACAGCAGCTTCAAAGTAATGGTGCGGTGTCTGAACCTGTTTGGGTTGGGTTGAATTGGCTCTTAGCCTTAATGAGGGTTCCTGTCCCCAAGGGCACTCCCTACATCCACTCGTTTTTTCGTGGTGCTGCCCATTGAACGACCGCACAAGGGTAGCACTCAGTCACTCCAAATTAGGTAGCCGGTCTTTTTCTTGCCCGTCTTCTCATTTTCCTTTTGATAAGCGGCATCTTTATCCTAACTCTAGCCCCATGTTTCCCAGCTCAATGTGCGCTGGAAATATGACCTGTAGGGGTAAGTCGGTGCAATGTTGCACCTGCACTGAATGGGTCCCTCTAAGGTGTTCACTGCTTTCCTCCTCCAAATTCAATGCTCTACGCAGCTCCCACTTCTGGACCTGCCCTCCTTGGTGCGTCTCTGCTTTTCTTAGGGTCCCCAACCTTCCAACACCGTAACTTTTTCTTTGGAACCCTCCAGCACGCACATCTCCACTGTTCAATCTGGCCCTTCTGGCCTCATCTGCCAATGCAGCGCCTCAGCACCACCCTTACCTACAAACATTCTTTCCTCCTTTTGTCCATTTTCTATTTCTTCTCTCTACACCCTTCCCACACTCTTATGTTTCTGGCTGTTCTACTTTACCTCCATCTCCCTCTCTTTGACTCACTCAAGGTTTTTTAACGGAATGCTGGAGGTCTTCAAGTCAGAAGAGTTGAATTTTTCCACTTTATCTCGCTTTATCTTGCAAGACTTTATCTGTATACAGTAATCCAACCTCAACTCGTCTTTTTCTTTCGAGATCCCTGGATACATTACTCAGTAATCTGATAACACTCACTCCCAATTTGGCATTCTTTTTCCTGATGACGTGCATGCTAGCGGCAGCGTCATTGTTTTCTTCAGGCTGGGAAAATCTTTCTGTGAGCTCTCTAACTCCTCGCTCTCTGCTTGACCGTTATTCTAACTATGTAAGGATCAACATCTAACTGCTTAACTTTTTCTTGCTCTCTTTCCTTAACATTTATGCTGCTCTTATTTGCTCTTTGACGAATAGCAGAATCGATTTCTTCTCCCCCTCTGTTGTTCCCTCCACCAGAAATCTCTTCATTCTGTAGGATTTCAATTTTCATAACCACCTCTGACCCTCAACAGATACTTCTGATTCTCGTTGGGAGAAGTATTCAATTTGGTCATCTTTTCTGACCTCCTTCCTCTCAATGACCCATACACACCAAATCTTCTCTATCGTTCCTCTCCTGATATCTCCTTTGCCTCCTCCTTTCAGGCTACTGGGAGGTGCTTTAAAACTTGGATTCTGATCACCCACTAATTCTACTAATTGTCCCTCCCTTTCCAGTCTCTCGCGCCAACAAACGACCTCCTTCCTTCAATTTTCAGCAAACTCGTTGGAATGAGTTTTCCTTTTACTTCAACCCTCACTGTCCTTCTGAAGCAGCTAACTCTTTTCTTTCCTTTGCTGCTGCTCTCTTTACCTCTTTGGCACTGAATGTGGCCAACTTTTCCATTTATTTCGGCCGCGTCAAACGCCAGCCTTGTGGTCTCTTGTAGTGAAAGAAGTGGTAAGCGAAAGATGTAAGGCTTTTGCTGTCGCTCATACAAGAACTTATGAAGATCACCAACCCTGCATCTATGATTCCCAACATACCTCGTCTGTCATCACCAAATCCAAGGCTAAGGCAAGTAAGGTGACATGTTTATCTCTCTCCTAAATCAGTCTATTCTCTCCTAAATCATCTTCATGTTGTCATTGGTTCTTCTTCCTCTCCTAAGATCCTCAACTGTTCCTCGCCCAGGGAGTCAGCTTCGGTCTTTGCCGTCTACCTGAGATCCCACTTTTCCGTGTACCAGCCAAAAGCCTTGCATAGCCGGGCCAAAGGCTACCTTTTCGAGCTTTGCCAAGCAACGTGCTCAAAGGAGTCTCATTCTTCTTTCTGCTTTCCCTTCTCTTCCACTGAATTTTGCGGCTACCACAAATCTCTCCTCGTCCACTGCCACAGTCAAAGTCGCTTATTGCCCTGCGCAACCGTCAATCAGCATTATTTTTTTTTAATGTTTTGCTCGCTCAAAACTTTTGATAAGTACTATCATAATCCAAAACTCTTACCAAATTCTACCCTCATAACAGCACATATACTCACGAGGGACGGATCTTTGCCAATTGAAATTAAATTACCATCGTTCCATAATTCAAGATGAGATAGTGTTATGACAATATTTACTTGTGAATACAAATTGTCAACTTTATTCACAATTTCCTTAACATGTGCACTCAACTTTGTTGTATGCTGCAAAACCTAAACTTAAAAACAAAAATCATAAGCTTTTTCTACAAAATATTATTATGATTAAACCGTACACTCATGTAGAAAATTTAGTTAAAAAGTACTGGAAGAAACTGTAAAATGGTCAACTAAAATTGTTTCTACATCACAGTATTGAAAAGCAAAAATAAACATACTTTATAAAAATATACTTCGAGTATATGATAACATGCCTTTGATTTAGCCTGATCAACAATTAATTATACAAAGTTTATAAAAATCACTTAACTGCATTATAATCCGCTACTACAAATAGCTCAACAGTTTTTGTGGTAGATGTTCGTTTCACACTTTGCTGCGCGATGCCTGTTTAATCAAAATTGCTTGTAAACCCTCAATATACTGTAAACATTAACCACCAGCCAAGCTTATATAAGACAATATAAAACATAAATATTTGTTTCAACTTTTAAATGACTACTTAAACCTCAACCAAATAAGTTCAAAAATTAGTAGTTTAAATTTGATGTCTTTTAGAGCTTTTGCATTTGCAAAAAAGCAAGTTCGTGTTTCCTTGCTTTGGCAATTCAGCATCTTTATCCAATTTAAAGATTCAAATGGTTACCAGCAACAAAACCTTTTCTTAAGTTAGTTTAGTTCATATACTATGATCTATGAAGAGGTTGTTATTTCAAAACTCACAAAAAGCGTTTAAGCCTTTCGCGCTATTCCATCGTGATCCTAATAGTAAGTGTAAAACGATACAAGTTAATGGTTACTAAAACCAACATTCAACGCATGCAAAGTAAAGCATCATGACAACTTAAAGAAATGCGTTTATGAATTCGATTAACGTCATTAGAATAAGTGTTACTTCCACAGCATCGTTGAAAGATGGTATTGCCTTTCACTTCTTGACGATAAATTGCATGCGATCCATTAACAAATGGCTCGATCATCAAAACCTTGTTTGAAACAAGAATCGTTCCTCTAAAATGTACCGTTTTTTCTTTAATTTTACAAGTATTTAATCTAAAACTAACCTAATCAATTTATTATCATAGATAATAAAGGATACTGGTGAGTAGAGTGTGATATTTTAAATAGCAGTAACGTCACTAGTATTCAATGGCTATGGCAAATAATCAATCATTCTATTTTTGCCCAAACCAGCAAACACAGAAAATAGAAAAAAAATACATATAAATATAAAGTGTTGTTAATCACAATAATTTGTGCTGCTACTGCAATCCTTTTCAAGTACCGTACTTATAACGACAAAAATGGTTTTTGATTTGTGAACACTCAACTTGCCATGATTTTCTAAAAAGGCTGCGGGAAAGAGTAAACCGTTAATTCTACTGAAGTGGCTCCGCATTGTTTCATCGCTTGACTAAAATTTCATCGAGATTGGGGCAAAAGCAATTTTCCTTGCATCTTAAAAACGGTGTCTACAGGACTTCAAAAGAATGAACCACCAAGTCTATGTTCTATTTTTAGATAACAAGGCACACAAAAATTAAAAAAATACTTTAATCCATTACACGTAGAAACAACCACGTTACTTCCTTTGATGCCTCTTAGATAGCCTTGATAATAGCAGTGAAGCAATTCCTGATAAAACGTTATCATGATTGTTGGTCTTATCATAAAAAAAAGTAAAACTACATTATTAACAAATACAAAGCAGCAATGCTGGTAAACATTTTGCTTTCATACCAAAAGCATCTTCAGCCACACCTACTACATGGAGTATTACTAAAGGTAAGTCGTCTGCAATTAGCGTTTTTTTATCCCATTGTTCCATGAATGGAACATAAATTTTCAAGGCTTAATAATATTTCAGTCAAATGAAAAAAACAATTTTTTTTATTTTAGTGGGTCGACTAACCCTTCTTTTCGTTATAGATTAGTAATAGCAAAATAATTTCAACTCTTATTACAATGCTCGATTTTCGCAAGGTAAGTAAACATTTTTTTGGGAAAAAATGGTTTAGGTGGAAATATTATTAGGACAACGTTATAAAGTCTACCTGTATGTGTAATCATAGAATCTTGTAATTATGAGTTTGCTGTTGTGTGCATTGCGCACATTGATTTAAAAAGTTTATGTTTCATTTGTGAAGCATTGGAAGGTTTGCATAGTTTTCACTTGAATGCAAAATCATCATGTTTAAAGCAAGTATGCAGGTTTGAAACTGTCATTACTTCAAATTGAAGAAAGTTATTCTAATGTGTAAGAACTATCTGACTCGCTCCCACAAAAACAATAATTCAGGGCAATTTGACAGGGGAACAAAGGTGCAATGTCTGATGAACCCATCAAATCAAGTGAAGTGGTTCTCTTTCAAAATTTGATGAATGAATTTTAATTCTTCAGTTTTTGACATCTGGATGAAAATTTTTACTCCAAACATTGTTAAAATGCTAGTTCACCAAACAAATCTGTACATAAACCGTGATAAAAATTATAAAAAATTTTCAGTGAATGATAGTGAAATACATATTTTTTTAAAAACTACTTTGATTTCAGGATACCACGTGTTATCACAGGAAACCACTATTGGTCTATGGAGCAAGATCTTGGCGTTCCAATAGTTTATAAAATTATGAGTAGAAATATATTTCAGTAAATAAAAACTTATTTTCAGCAACTTACAATCAAAATCTTTCACCAGGTGACAAAATGAGCAATGAGCAAATCCTCTCTACCAAGCTACTAAGAGAAACTAGGTAAGATTTGGCACAATTCACAACCCCTGAGCATTGACGAGTCAATGGTACCGTATCATGCTCGTCACAGAGCTAAAATGCTTATTAAAGGCAAGCCTATTTGTATTAGGTACAGGATATGGGCATTGTGTGGAAATGATGGATATTCCTATCACTTGAAAATCTATCAGGATAAAGAAGCAAATCCCAGTGGTCAAGTGCACAAAAGTTGTTAAAACCATGGTGGGAATAATTCAAGTAAAGTCCAGTGTTGAAAAACATGATCTGTACTTTGCAGCACCGGTAAAATGTCTTTTAAAAAGAGCTCAATCACAATTAAATTCCAATGGAATAAATGAAACATTAGAAACTTCAAAAATTATGGAAGCTTTAAAAAGAATGATTATCCCAAATGGTTTCTAAAACCCACAGTTAAAAGTTTGAAAAGAAAAACAAAATCATCGTTAGCCAATAACAAGGAAACTAAAACACGTATTGTGCTGCCTTATGTTTCACAATACTTTGAGGCTTTGTCAAAAATTTTAAGAAACGTAGGAATTTTGGTTTGTAGCAAACCGCATTTAACTTTAAAAGACATTTTACCAAAGGCAAAAGACTCGGTGAAAAGGTCATCTGGACCTGGTATAGTTTACCAGATTTCTTGTCGAGATTGTGCACTGGTATCTACATTGTGGAAACTGGACAGGCTTACAAAACAAGATTGGCTGAGCATAAAAGGGATTTTATGCAAATCTGGCAAAAGTTGATAACAGTTTTAATAAAAAACGGCGTTGGTTAAGCATGTCATCACCAAAGATCACCTAGTTGACTGGGATCATAGCAAAATTTTAACCTTTGAAATAGATTTTATTAAACGTCGATTTCTTGTATCTTTTTTTATTCATAATTCTGAAAATGCAATCAATGATAAAAAATTGTTTTTATTCTGAAATTTATGATAATTTGGCGTAATCTACAGTTGCTTATTATTTGCTTTTAAACCTTTAGTTTTGCCTTTTTCTTTCGATTGCGTAGCACACTATTTATATTGCCTCACTCGTGCTTTTGTTTATTGTTAGTCCTGATGAAAATCAGCTGTATAGCTGTTCGAAACGTTGACAGATATAGAAGTTTTTTGCATGCTCGGTAAGAAATTGTATCAACTTGAATAAATGCTATCATTACCAGAAGAGCTAAATAAAATGAACTATTTTACTAGTTAAAAGCTTTTGAATGAGTTATTTGAACGGGGGTTCGTTCAACAGGCACTGTCTGAGGGAACCAAACAGAGGAAGCTAAAACAACCTTATTAACAAGAAAGTACTGCAAAAAAAAGGAAAGCCAGGTAGTTTTGACTACTGTTGCGACCGAAGAGTACTTGTTGCAATGTGGTGCGACATTGCGGAAGTAACCATAGCAAGCGATTGGAAAACTCACCAGAGCCCGTTCGTCAAACAAAAGATCGTGTAAGAGGTAGAGGACAAAAAGAATTTACTCAACCCCACTGCTGTGCTTCACTGGTTGTAAAGAATAGCGAAGTTGTTTACCCAGCATGTCATAAGGGGTGACTATTGAGTACCTACCAAATACAGTTTGACTGTTAATGGTGGGGTTGCCAGCTTAATTGGTTGGTCGGACCACTTATGTCAGAAAACCGAGGTTGGAGGTAAGCAAGGGTATGCTCCTTGCAGAAGAATTTTACTGCAATAAATCCCCATGATCAGAAAAAATAAACAAATGCTCCTAGTCCCCGGCAGCTCTCAAATGCGCAGGGGATGCTAAAGAATTTAAAGAATCTAAAGAAGGGTTTAAATCTGAATGTCATGGGATAAGATTTGGTACATTCAATGTGGGAAGTCTTTGTGGAAGAAAAACAGAAGTGTGGGAAAAACTGAAAAAGAGAAGAGCTCATGTGTGCTACATCCAAGAAGATGGAAAGGCAAATGAGCTGGTTTTGGGGGTACTATTCAGGAAATGATGCAGGATTCGGAAGGGTAAGAATTTTGGTAAAAGAGGAAATATCTGGAAACGTTGTGAGAGTTAGAAGGAAAAAGGACAAAGTAATGGCAATTGTGCTAACTTTAGGTACAGAAGTGATTCGCATAATATGTGCGTATGGACCGCAAAGGGAAAGATCATACACAGAGAGAGTTCTTTTTTATAATGAAATAGGGAATGAGTGGGTTTTCGAAAGTTTAAGTGAAATCATTGTTTCTTTGGAGGATTTCAATGGATATGCGGGGAAATGTGCTAAAGGTTTTGAAGGGTACACCTGGCGAATGGTATGGTGAAAAGAAATGCAGAAGGAAGAAGATTGCTGGAGTTTTGTGATGAAAGTGCTGTGCGTGGCCAACACCTGGGTTTAATAAGACAGACAAAAGAAAAATCACTTACAGTGCTGGTGGATGTGAAACAGAAATTGATTTTGTGCTTGTGGAAGAAAAATACAGAAAGTATACAAGGGATGTAAAAGTGATTCCATGGGAACTCACCACAAGTAGGTGGTCGTAGATCTAGATAAAAAGGTTCTAAAAAAATTATGAGAAAGCAACGAATTATAAGAAAGGTTTGGAAGTTGAATGAAAACCGAACAAGAGCAAGATTTGAAAAATGAGAAAAAGATTGGTAAGCACAGACGTGCCTGATTTGTGGAAAACTTTCAAGGGTGGTGTTCTAAATACATGTGATGAAGAGTGTGGAAAGAAGTCTAGGAGAGATCGAGGAGACATGTGATGGTGGAATGAGGAGGTCAAGGATACCAATGCAAGAAAGAAAACAGCATCTAAAAAGCTGTGCAGATTTCCATCATAAGAAAATAAGACTAAATACTAACGTATAAGAAATCAAACGAGAAAAAGTGTTGCTAGAGCTATGAGAATGAAAGCTAATCAGGAGTTAAATAACTTATATCAGAAATCTTTAAGTATGTTTTACTTCCTTAGAAGAATGAAAAAGAAAGGGAAGGAGGAAGGTGCTTAAGAAAAAGAGATAGACAATTGAGTTCTATTGAGGAAGATAGGGCAAAAATTTGGAAGAAATACATGGAAAAGATCACGAATAAAGAGAAAGAATGGTACCACATGGTGGAAACTGATGTAGTAGAAGGACCAGTGGAAAAAGTGGCTCGTAATGAAACTGTGGAAGCAATGCAAAAGATAAAATCAGGAAAGGCAACTGGACTGATAGTTGCAAGCAGCGAAATCGGGGGGAAGTGATAATAGAACTGTGTCAGTGTGCATTGGATGGTAGAGAAATGCCTGTTGAGTGGAAAACTAGTTGTGCCTATCTTTAAAAGAAAAGGTGATGTGGTGAGCTGTGGATCATAAAAAGGAGTAAAACTGCTAGAACATGCCATGAAAATTGTTGAAAGGGTACTAGAGAGGCGAATAAGAACACTAGTCAATTTGAATAAAATACAGTTTGGATTTATGCGAGGAAAACGAACAGTGAATGCGATATTCATTGTGAGAAGAATGCAGAAGGAATATCAAAACAAGGACAAGAAGTTGTATATGTGTTTTGTTGAAATGGAAAAGCTTTTGATAGAGTGGACCATCAGAAAGAAGGGTCTATCAGAACTAATGGTTCAGGCGGCTATGAGCTGCATGAAGGTGAAAAGACAAGAGTGAGGGTGGAAACTGCATATTCAGAGCAATTCGAAGTAAATGTTGGTGTACATCAAGGATCTGTGCTGTGATGTTGTTACCCGACCCCTTCGGAGACATAGGGGCATGACGGAAAACCATGGAGCCCCAGAAGCCGGGCAACTCTCCAGGGCCTGAACCAGAGGTCGCAAAGAGACTAGATTTGCCAAAGAGTGAGCGGGGCAAAGAGTCCGTAGATGGGCAAATGAGAAGTGTCCTGGGACAGTGTCCGCAGGCGCTGCAGGAAGGATTTTTGATTCTGCTTGGTAAATATTTTTTGTTGTAACCTTCTGCTGAGTTTGTGAAATTTGTTATGCTTAATGAATGGTTCATTTTTTCTGCCGAATTGTTCATTAAATTTATGTCTCACGTTTTTGGAATTTTATAACGCCGTTGAAGTCTTTAAGTCCTAGACAAGGATTCTACATTTGTTGACAGGATTTGCCTAGCCTTTTCTGAGGAGAGACTAGGCAAAAATTAATCAACACTGCCAATCCTAGAGAAATAAAAGCTTAACAGAAGGCTATGCCTGTTGCTGCGTAGACGAGAGAGAACACAGCGAGCGTGACGAGGGAGCACAAGTTCCTGTGTGTCAAAAAATTTATGAGACAGTACTCCTCCAGTCCCTGAAAAGAAAAAGTGGATACGAGAGATAACAGAAAAAGACTACAAAGGATTGCAGTGGGTGCAAGTAGTGCTCCCCGCCTGGCCAGCTCATCAGCCGCGTCGTTCCCTGGGAGAAACGAGTGTCCGGGGACCCATTGTAGCCTGATAAAACAGAAGGAGAGAGAAGAAAGTTTCTGCCAGAGAGTTTGAGGTAGAAGACGGAGAGGATTGGGTAGAGATAATAGAGCGAGAGTCAGATAGAAGAAGAGAAGTGTCAAACTTGATGGTGCTGCAGAGACTAGCAAAGAGCGTACAGAATGGGGCAGATTTCAGCGGAAAAACTTGAGTATACTGGGCCTGCTGGAAAGGAAAGAGTAACTTCAGTGCCACAGATAGAGCAATTGGCAAGTACGCCAGAGTCGCCCTTGCCAAAAGGAAAAGGAACACAGCCGTCAGTTGAAAGCACCAGATCATGAGGGGGAAGACAGTCAAGGTGACCAAAAGCCACATCTTGATTAGAAAAAAGGAAATCCGAATGAGAGCATTGAGAGAAGGTGGACTCCAGAGTAAAAGAATGGGAGTTCCAAAGAGGAAAGGGTGGACAAGCAAGAAGAGCCTCCATGGGGAAGTAGAAGGAAGCATGAGTGAATGAGTTGATGCAAAAGCTCTCCAGAACGATCTGCAGTCTTGGTTTCACTCCTAGTCTGGCCAAACTTGAAATAGGGAAGGAGGTTGGGAGACAAAGAGCCCGCTCATAAGATGAAAGAATGAAATGAGTCAAGGTGACTCGTAGGGAAGGTGGAGAAGCCTTGGAGAGAAGTGGGATAGTGGAGGACGAGAGGCAGCCAGTGATGGCACTGCTAGCCGCTCAATGGAGACGTTCCAATTTGGCAATATTGGTAATGCTTAAAAAAGGAAACCATCCGGGTGAAGCATAAGTGAGAAGGGACCAAAGAAAAGATTTATACAGGAGAGAGAGGGACTCCTTTGAGGGCCCCATGAGGAAGCAGAGATACAGCGTAACGCCTTAAGACGAGGAAAGAACTTGACTTTTAGTGAAGATTGATGTTTAGAAAAGGAAAGAGTGCGGTTGAAGGTGACCCCAAGAAAAGTTGGAGTGGGATTGAAACGGAGGTGAAAGTGGAATAAGAGGAGGTTGGGCTGGAGATTAGCTTGGTGAGGATCCACTGAGAAGAAAGAAGCCTCACATTTGCTCGGATTGAGAGGAAGACACCAGTACTCACACCAGCGCTCCAATCAAAACAGAGCTCCTTGTGTGGCCTCCACCGCAGTAGGGACCAAATGACCAGATCGTCAGCATAAAGAGAATAGCTGACGGAAGAAGGCAGAGAAGCCAGAAGATTATTGATGAAAAGAAAGAAAAGTCCATCGCCAAGAACAGATTCTTGCGGAACATCTCAACGGACTCGAAAGAAGCGACTTTTGTGATTTTGATAAACCATGCAAGCACACCTATCAGAAAGAAAAGATTGAGTCCAACGAGCAAAGCAAGGAGGGGAGGCCAGATGAAATGAGATTATGGAAAAGAGCGGGATGCCAGACAGAGTCAAAAACTTTAGAGAAATCAATAGTAGAAAGGATCGTCTGAGAGCCCGGCCTGGGGTTCGTTAAACCCATCTGAGATGGACTGAGAAAAAAGAATTTGATGAAGAGTAGACTGTCCAGGGCAGAAACCGGCCTGGCAGGTAGAGAGAATGGAATTAGACTCGAGAAAGAGTAGACGGGATAGTGTGATGCTTTCAAAAAGCTTTGAGACGCAGGAGGTGAGAGAGATAAGCCGGAAGAAAGCAGTAAAGTTGAAAGGCTTTTCCATCTTATGAATGGGAATGATGGAAGATGTCTTCCAGATGGAAGGAAAGGAATGCAAAGACCAGGAAAGATTGAAAATGTGAAGAAGAAAATCTATGCCAGAGCAAGGAAGGTGCTTTAGCATGGAATAGGCAACTTTGTCTGGGCCAGTGAAAGTGGACAAGGAAAGGTTGAAGTCAGCTGCAAAAAATTCAGTAGGGGAGAAGGGAGAGCAGAAGGACAAGTGAGACTCCTCGGGGCACATGGTTTGGCGGAGCTAGACCCTGGCTTTGCTATGCAGGGCCTTTGGCTGAGACAGAAAAGTGGGATCTCGGGTAATTGGCGAAGACCAAAGCCAACTCCCTGGGAGAGGAACAGTTGGGAAAGTCACAAGAGGAGGAAGACGAGCCAGCAGCAGAACTAAAAAAAGAGTACAAAAATTTGGGTAAAAGAGAAGAGCAAGTCATTTGCCATGCCTCAGCCTCAACCTTGGCGATGACTTATGAGGCACCTCGGAAGACGGAGATGTAAGCCTGGTGATCTTCATCACTTTTATAAGCGGCAGCGAAAGCCTTGCATCTTTTTCTAACCACTTCTTCCACTTCAGAAGAACGACCAGGCTTTAGGATGGCATTTGATGCGGCCGAAATGGAAGATTTGGCTGCATTCAGTGCCCAAGAAGTGAAAAAAGTAAAAGCAGAGGAAAGAGAGAGACAAGTATTCCTCTGTAGAAGAACAGTGGAAATCAAAGTAAAAAGCAGTCATCCCAGCAAACTTTCTGAAAATTGAAGAAAGGGGCATACTCGTTGGAATGAAAGACCAGAGAGAGGGGGACAGATGGAAAAATTGGTAGGTGATCAGAACCCAGGTCCTGAAGCACCTCCCAGGTGCAAGAAAGAGCAAAAGAGCCGGGAGCAAAGGAGATGTCAGGGGAGAAGCAATGGAGAAGGGTGGGTATGTCAGGGTCATTGAGAGAAAAGATCAGAAGAGATGACATAATCAAGCACTTCCTCCCCACGGGGATTGGAAGTACTTTTTGAGTCCCAGAGAGGGTGATGGTAATTGAGTCTCCCAGAATGAAAATATTTTTGGAGGAAAAAATGGAAGGAGAAAAGGAGTCAGTTTTGCCATCCGTCAAAGAAGTGCAAATAAGAGGAGCTTAAACATTAAGAAAACAGACAAAGGAGGAGCTGTTTAGAGAGACGTTAACCCCTACATAATCAGAGTAGAGGTCAAGCGAAGAAAAAGAGGAGATTGATAGTTCAAAAAAAGATAAGCCCTGCTGACGAAAATGATGACACCGCCGCTAGCATGCTTGGCATCACGAGATAAAATGCCAGACAGAGAGTGGGTGCGATCAGATCGATGAGTAAATAATCCAGGGATCCGGAAAGATGAAAATGAGTTAAGATTAGATTCCTAGATACAGATAAGGTCAACAGGACGGGACGAAAGAAAGTGTAGAAGTTTAATGCTCCTGGCTTGTAGACTGCCAGCATTCCATTGAAGAACCCAGAGAGAGTCAGGGGGAAAGAGAAAGCAGGAGGCGTAGAAGGAAAGCCAGGAGCAAGAGGCGGTAATGAGGGAGCAGAGGGAGAAGAAACAGAATCGGAAGAAGGGGAATAACAGGTTTGAAGGTGAGAATGGGGCGGGAGTGCCGCATTAGCAGAGAGGGACAGATTGGACAGTGGAGGTATACAGGCCAAAGTAGTCCAGGGAGGGAGTCACAGTGTTAGAATAAGATGCAACAGTGGAAGTCACAGTGTTACAGGCAAGGACTAGCAGGGGGACAGCTGCAGGAGTGAGAGCTGCCAAGAGTACTGAATTTGGAGAGGAAGAGTCGTGAGCACTTTAGATGGACCCATTTGGAGCAAGTACAGCATTGAACTGACTTACACCGCCAGGTCACATTTCCAGCACACACTGAGCAAGGATAGATGGGTCCAGGGTTGGGATAAACGCTACCACTCATCGAAAGAAGAATGAGGAGACGAAAATGGGCACGAAATAGGCAGGAGAAGACTGGCGACCAATTGAAGAAAAGCTGTGTGCTGCCCTTCTGCAGTCATTCAGGGGGCAGCACGGAAAAAATGGTTTGAGGGAGGTGCCTGGGGTAACTGGGACCCTCGGGAAGGCCAACAGCCATTTCAACCCAATCCATATGGGGTTGGGACCGCACCACCACGTTGAAGCGGCTTTTGATTGGTGCCGGATCTGTGCTGTGGCCACTATTGTTTGCAATAGTTGTGGACGTTATTACAGAAAATGCAAGAAGGGGTGTTGCTAAGGAATTACTGCTTGCAGATGAACTTCTTCTTATGAGCGAAACCATGGAAGACTTAAAGGAAAGATTTTGGAATTGCACGGATGCACTGGAAAGCAAAGGTTTAAAGGTCAACACCAGAAAAAACAAAAAAGCTATGGTGAGTGGGTCAGAAGGGGAACTATTCAAAAGCAAGAGAGATCCATGAGGAGTTTGTGGGAGAGTCATGGCCAATTCAAGGTTGTGCACAAAATGTGAAAACTGGGTTCATGGCAGATGTGCAAAAATAAAGAGAGTTATCGCTAGGTTGGCAATGCATTTTGTTTGCTCAAGATGTAAACGAATAATGGAAGGAACGGTGGATTTGATCGAGAAGTTGTGCGATGAAGTGGAGACAGTAAATGGATTTTGTTATTTGAGAGACAGACCAAATGCTAGTGATAGTTGTGAAGTGGTAGTTACAGCAAGAGTAAAAATCGGTTGGGTAAGATTCAGGGAGTGATTGCTTGGAAATAGGTTTGTGGAGAGGAGAGTTATTGTTTGGAAATAGGCTTTCTCTGAGAATGAAAGGTAAAGCTTATCATTGTTGCGTAAGATCAGCAATACTGTATTGAAGTGAAGCATTTTTAAGGAGAACGGAGAGAGCTATGGCGAGAGCCATGTGCGGTAAGAAAGTTGTTGACAAAAAGACGACCGAAGAACAGATGGATATGTTGGGGTTGAAGGAAACTATAGATTGGTTAGCAACAGGGAATGGAGTTAGATGTCATGGACATCAGCTAAGAAAGGATGACGATAGTGTTTTGAAGGTTGCTTTGAATCTTGAAGTGAGTGGGAAGAGAAGTGAGGACAACTGAAGACCTGGAAGAAGCAAGTGGAAGAGGAAACAGAGAAGATTGGTTTGAAGAAGGAGGATGCTCTGAAACAAGACAAGTGGAGAGACGAAGTACAAGCAATTGCAGAAGGAATGGGGTAAATCCATCCATTTTTGCTAAGGGGACAACATCAGATAAAAACTGAATAACTACAACTACTACAATATTTATTTTACAACCAAGTAATGGGTAGTGTAGACGTCATGAACAGGCTATTTTTTTCATATAGAACCAATATTAAAAAGATTTGGTACTGGACTCTTATCATCAATGCCTTGAATATATCTGTTGCGGCTACGTGGAAAGTTCAATGCAAAATTACTTAAGAAAAACTTTCCCACTTGGATTTCAGACGCGAACTAGCACTGTGCCTGTTGAAATGTGACAAACTAACAAGTACAAATGCATCTACATCCGCGAATTCGCCAGAATACGCGAGATATGATGGCACAAATCATTTCCTTGGATCTACTACTCAAGGCCGTCGCACAGTTTGTCAAAAGAAGGCAAAAATTATGTGCAAAAAATGTAATGTCCGACTTCACGCTGGAAAAGGAAAGCCTTGCTTCAAAACTTACAGACAAAAGAAGTAAACTCAATTCTCACAGACTATTTGGCTGTTATCTTCTCACTTTTTGAAAACCGATTTTTTTGTATTTCTTGTGATTTACTGTATGTTGGACAAAGTTTTTCACGATTAAACTGAAAAAAGTTATGAAATTTTTTACGCTTATCCTTTATTGTTCCATAAATGGAACAAGCCATATCTTTGCTAGTAAATGACCAAAAATTCTAATTTTTTGCAAATGACACGTCCACACCAAGTCCATCAAAATATCTTACAAACACAAAAAAATTTGCTAAAAACTTAAGTTGATAAAATAAAGGTTTAGAGTGCAAAGCGCAAAGTGCACAACTTCTGCAATTGCGAACCTTGGGCTGCATACCAAGAAAATGAATTTACTTTCGCACTTATTGCAATGCGCACACTAGAATAAAAAAAATGAAGAGTTGCGCTCTTTTGTATTTCACTTTAAAGCATTTTTAATTTGGAAAAGCGGAACCGAAAATAGCCTATCTTTGTTTCCTCATTAATTCACACATGAAAATGCTGGTCATTCATGAATCGACTTTTGATTGAAGAACTAAAAAAATGAAATAAAACCAGTCTAAATGGAATCGCTTCCATTATTTCACATTCGAGCATGTGTTAAGGTGACCTTGATAAGCAACAATGAATAGCATTCTAAATTTAATTTCAGCAGATGGGTCGTTTCCGATTGAATCTGAAATTTTAATACCAAAGGTCAATTCTGATGACCTCGCAAATTTCGAGCACTTTGTAATATCAAAACAGAGATTCCAAAACACTTCATGATGCGAAACCGCAGTGTAAAGCTTTGGTACATGCAGACAGTAGGGCAATTGTGACTTTGCTCTATAGCGTGGTAACACTGAGGGCTAGTCAAATGTAATTTTAGCAGGTAAAAACTTGCAGTTTAATATTGTGAAATCAGTTGCCAAAAGATTAGGGAGGAAAATACATATTTAGTGCTGGTTGTTTTTAGCTTTTAAGCATCAGCCTAAATGCCTAAAATAGCTAAGGGTGACACTGTAGCAGTGTAGTTATAATACCTGCTGTACAAGCTTATATCAATAGTGATATTGAATCTATTGGTCGATCTGATTACAGTTCCTTCAGCGCTCAACTGTGGAATAATAAACTGAAAAATGTTTTGTGCTACAATAAAAGTTTAGTATTTTAGTATTGTAGGTACGTGTTATCTTCATATTTTATGACATATTGCTTCCTTAATTTTTATTGTATTTATCAGAAAATAGCTGATTGAGGATACACAGAGTGGAGGAAAACTCCAGATTAGAGATTGCTTCGCGGTATTCCATTGGTTTTTGTCCGGGAAAATTCCAAAGAATTAATGTTTTTTCTCGAAAAATCCTGGCTTCTTTTAAAGCATGAGCGAACAAAAAATAATACATCCTTCACAATTAGAAGCTATTGCCATAGAAGAAGTGTACCTATTATCTAACACTGGTCCAAACGTTTTTCATACCTAACACTGTACTAAACGCATTTCATATGTATATGTCTGGAATCTGTGCTGTGAGGCAATCTGATGCAGGTAAGTTGCTTCGGTCACTCGTCAACTTATAAGTTGTTATTTCGCTCACTTTGGCTCTGCTTAAGAGAGCAAAGCAGCAAAAGTGTTGTGAGTTTTGAGAAATTTTGCAACCGTTCTTTCTTGCAATGTCAGAGAGAAAAGTATAAAATAGCTGTATGCAAATACTTCGAAAAAGCTATAAGTAAGTCTTCTAAAGGAGTTACTAATGAAGTAAAACGTAAAAAGTATGCTGCTGTAATAAGGTGTGCAGGTGGTTCGACAAGCAGCTTGCTTCGACATCTAATAAGCTTCGACAAGCAGCTTGCTTCGACATCTAATAAGCAAACTTCCGATTGAGAAACCAAGCCCGACACAATCAGATGTCTCTAGTAATAAACAATTAGCTAATTCTCCAAAGCGTTCAAAGGGTGCTTATATTCAGCCAACACTGCATAATTTCGTAAAGAAAAAGACTAGAAAATATATGGTTGTTAAACTTATAGCTGCTGATGGTTTTCCTTGTTGTGCTGTCTGTAAAAACAGTGACAACAATATGCCTCTTCCAAAAAATCCGAATCCTGTTATGCAATTAGTGCATAAACAAGGCGAAATCGCAAAAGATGTTGTTTTGATGAAAATGCAACAATCTTTGAAGAGTGGAAAAAGGATCAGTCTGTCATTTGATGAATATTCATCTCTTAAACATAAAAGATATCTGAATATTTATGTTTATCAAGATAAAGATAAAATCATAAAACTTGGGATTGGTAGCAATTAGTGGATGAATGACTGTTGAAAAAGCTGTTAAAGTAGAAAACTAAATGACTGAATTTAGTTTTTCCCTAAGTAGGCATGTTGTTGCAGTTGTTACAGATTTGCTGAGTGTTATGGTAAAATTTGGAAGGTGTATTGACTGTAAACATCATCAGTACTATGCACATACTATACATCCTGCAGTTTGTGACGTTTTGTACAAGAAGACATTTACCAAAACTGACGTCACAGAAGCGAAGACAAGTGCCGATTCTGATGCAGAAGAATTAGAAGAGGATGATTGCCGAGAAACAAAAGATTTAAAATCTGGCATAAACATGGTCATGGTGAAGAACAAGCTGCAAGTCACATTACGAGCAATCTGGTTTCAAATGCAATTAATGTAGTTACTGCCATTGACAAAGTGAGAAAGATTACTAACATAATTTGCAAGTCTCACAAAAAAAAAACGAGTAGAAAAAACATTGATTGGCCATAACATAATCAACTATTTAAGTAAAGCAGAGTATGCTGCACTCGCTCTTATAGTTAGTGCTTTGAAACCTATCAGGTTGGGCTCTGAGAAACTTTGTAACGAGATATGACACTTCTTAGTAATTGTCATTGAGGAACTTCATAAACAAAACTCTGTCTTTCTATTAAAGTTGAAACAAGCATTAATATCTAGACTGAATGAAAAAAGGCAAAAACTCTAACAGCGTTGCTGAAATACATAAAAAATGGAAAAATGTATTCTAAAGAAAGCTAATCATTAGAACACAGCAACACTGATTTAGAAGCATTGCCGGCGAAAAGTGTTCTTTATCTGCAGCAAAGCAACTTCTTACTCGCCTATATGACCAAAACTGACGAAATGTTTGCTTTATCCAAATCCGAAAAAAAGGGAGTGTCTTAGTCATTCGACCCAGATCAAAGCCAAACAGCAACGCTGTTAGAGAAATTTGACGGAGCAATAAAAAAATAAACAGAGTGCATTCCTAAAACAGCCGAAACAGGTCAGGCGATTTGCAGAAGCATGAATTGAAAAATTTGAAGCAACTGAGCAAAGACAGCAAACGTAACTAAGATAACAGCTGCATTAAAATCTCACTGTAAAACAGAATATCGTTCAGACAAAAGTGATCAAAAAACTTGATGGTTTCGATTTCCAGCTGGTGTTGTGTTACGTCACGCATGGATTAAGGCAATGTCTAGCGAAAACTTAAAAATCACTGACTCAACCAGAATATGTGCTAAGCACTTTCATGAAGTAAACCTTGCAACAACTATCAGTTCACGTAAAAGGAAAGAAAAGATTAATTGTTTTGTCCAAGTCAAAAGATTTCGTCTAAAGTTATCTGCCATTCCAAAATTGTTTACCAATTTGCTAAATATTGACCTGAGGATGCACGGCCTAAGCGCACAGCGTCAACTTCTACAAGACAAGTGAAAGCTTGTGTTTTACTTAAAAAACAAATAGCAAACTCAATGTTTGAAGGCTAAAAAAAATTTGAAGATTAAACTCTGGTAAAGCAAAATTGAATAATTTAATGCTTCCATCAAGTAACATAAAAGTTATAGCAAGATTCCATACAATTTTATTGCATTATTTTTGTTGAAAATCACCCATTTGCTGCTCCCAAACTGGTTTTATCTTTATTGATGAATGAAAATTTGAAGACGTTAGCATTTGTTGATGGCGTTCCTGCATCACAAACAACATACATACATTTGCCTAGTTGATATTCCATGAGCAGTCTTTTCAAACTTTGCAATGTTCTTTCATTCTGTGAAATTTCATCCCAGGATTGCTGTCTCTCCACAGACAATTATATTTCAGTCATAGTGACCACCAATGCATTAAGCAAATATATTTCAGTTCTCCAGATCAAGATATGGTATAGTGGAATTAGTGCAGCTTATCATATAGCAATTAAATTGCTACAAATGAAGAAACACCACAGAGTTTCACCAACTTGTTAACAAAAGCATTTTTATGGAACTTACGAAAGCATTTATGTACAAAAAGTTATGCTCATTTTTTGTTGCCTTCACTCAGGAAATTGCAGCAGCTTTTGAATTTCTACTATGTTAAAAGTTGCTCCATTGATTTGAAGTAATCGGCACAAAGAACTGTGGAATTTGCCGAAGCTGAAAAAGCAGTGATTATGCTTACTGATGAAATGCAAGTGGCACAACTTGTTGAATATGGAGTGCTTGTTGACTTGACAGAGGATTCACATGCCAAAACAGTTTTAAAATTTATTTTGCTAAAATTACAAAAACGTCTGTTTGGTGCCAGTGGATAAACTGGACACAAATATTTTAAATTATTCGTATGAAAATTTATGCAATCACTTTAACGCACTTTTTACGTCGTCGCACTGACAGTGGACAACAATATCTTTAACAGATAGGCTGTGCATTAGTTAGGCTTATAGAAAAAGGATACATGAAATTTTACTTTTTTCTTGGCAAGCATTATTTGTAGTTGTCTTAAATTGTCATTATGTGTGATTGTTTCTGAATTATATGAATGTATAAATGTAAAAAATTATATTTAGAAAACTACATGGATTTGTGTAAAAACAAGCTCTCGACAAGTGTTTCTCATCCTGTGATAAGTGGCGAGCAATTGTACTATTTTGACTTTACTTACAGCATCACGAATGTCTATTAACTTTATCAAAAAAGCCGTTTCCACAATTCCAGATAAGAAAGACATTCTCGAAAAATCTTGGTGGTGGTACAGAACTTTAATTTAGCTTCAAAAAAAAGTTGTTTTTGCCACAAGCTTTTAGATAGACAAGACCTCCACAAACGTGGAGAAAGAAGTCAAAACAGCTATGAAAATTTGCTATGGTTCCATCAGCAACCGCTTGGTCTTTATATTAAAGCGTATGCTACCAATAGTTTGCAAGAATGTTCTACCAGTCACTGAGAAAATCTTAGTCATATATGAATGCAAGAGCCAAATACAAGTGTCATATATGAATACTGTGATAGTCGGTAGGTAGGTTGAACATCTCAACGAATACAGGATCGAAACAAGCAATATGTCTCTAAATAGTTAAGAGAGCAATTGACTCATCCATGCCGATCTCAACCAGACAGATTGTGCAAACGAAACGACACTAAACCCGACTGCGACTCCGCCATTAATCAACATTTTTCAGAAAATGAACGATGTGCATCAAACTATGACAACAAACGATTTTCAATTCATGCAACAGCACTCAGCTCTTTCCAACTTAATCTCTTAAAGGCTGTTTATATCAATAATGCAGTGCCCGGAGTTATGCAGACAGAAACAGTTTGTTTACACTCTTAAAAACTGTTTCAATCACTTCGGCGTTCTTATATGGTTTCTATAGACTGGGCTTATTTTAACATTTCGCTATAGCAAAATCTCTTTATTTTGGCACGCATTACTATGCAAACGCTATTATTGGCTTGTCCTGATCGGCTACCGTCTAAATTATTGAGATAAAAGAACTTACGCACTCTAGGTGTTTCCTTTTGACGTCATACTGCCATCGATGAAAACGTCACGAAAAACTTATAGCAAAAACAGCTTTTTTCAAACCTGCGTCAACGTTCTCGGTAAGCAAAGCTAGCCGCGATTTGTCCATTCAACGCGCTTGTATGCTCTGGAGGAACACAAGGCATTAAAGGCTGCGTTCACACCAAAGAAAGTATCACTAAATCTCTGCAACATCGATAGGATTTCTCTACAAGCCCTAAGTAATTGTATGTTATCAATATATGACAGCCTGTAAATTCCGTAACTTTTATCTACTTTTAATTGTATTGAATATATAAAAACCATGAAAATAGTTTTAAAATTCTGGTGTTTGGAGGTGTGTTTAATGAGGCAACAGCTCGTGACCTTGCAATGTTAACTGATGGTAATCCTGGATTCTTTGAAAACTTTGCGGTCTATTGAATTCATATCAAACGTTTAGATGTGTATTAAATTGCCATTTAAAGGTCGTATCTTTGCATATCAACCCTTAAATGCCTAAATTATTAATTTAGCCGCTAAATATTTTTTGCAAAATTTTTGGTTTAAGTAAACTGTTTTTATTAAGTAGTCATATCTATAAATATTTACCTTATTTCGCAGGTATATTTGGGGTTTGTTAGCTGAAAGCAACAACCGTCTTTAAAGAATCTCAAACTAAGAAAAATATTAGAGTTTCATTTCACGTTTTATCGCGTGTGAAACTTCAGAAAACAATTAGATTTTGGAGTGAAATACAAATCGAGTTTACACTTTGTGCAAAACATTTTTGTAATGCCTTTGCAGCCTGGCACCTTACACTAACTTCGGAAAACGAACAATTTGATCTCTACGGAAAAAATCTGGTATTGGTTTGGCAGCGCCCTTTTTTGTTGTACTTTAAAATCCTGCTCAAGAGTGCTGGATGGCCTATCCTTTTCCGTACTATTTTTTTGCTTGCAGAATGCCTTTGCAATTTGTGCTTTAAAGTTTAGCAGATTTATTCCTGCAGCAGCAAAGCATCTCAGATTCACTGCCTGTTCACAATATTCTCTCCATGCAGTGGCATACATCATTTTGACAAATGGAAGAAAATCTTGTGATAAAACTTGAGTGTACGGATGCAACTTCAATAAAGGGCAATTCTGTGATCTAATCTGTCTACATCGCCCATGTGTGAGTTATACTAGAAGGCAATCGCTGGGACTTGGATGGGAACCTTCATTCTTTCCTTGCTGTCATAATTTTGCTTCTCTACGGCAGGTAAAACAGAAGCATAAGTTGTGAACATCACACAATGTTTGTCAAAATACTTGACGGTTGGCACTCTCTGTCCACATAGACTACCAAGGTTGAGCGCTACTCACCACAACTCTTTCCTTTTTCATTTGTCCTGCAGTGAGCAAACTGATGCTAGAAGTGCGGTTTTGACACACTATTTCAAAGGATTGTATTGCAACCTTCAATCCACGCTCTTAGACCAACACTGGTAAACCAGTTATCAAAAAAAGTTTTTAATTTTTCATTGGAGATATGGCGACTCCGCAGAATACGAACTTTGGAAAACAGATATTTTGCTGAAATTATTGTGGGTAACTCAGAACATTCTTGCCTTGTGCGTGCACTCGTTATTGTAATAAATCATTCGTCGACCTAAACGTGAATCATTCGTTGGCCTAAAACTTGTTATAAAAAAAGTAGACATATCTATACTCCATGAATAACGTTCGCTCTCTTGTGTAATGAAATAATACTGGATTAAGCCATATGCCCAGGCGTAGTTCCATTTCACGCATGGCAAAGCTAACAGGCAAATAAGCGTATAAACATAGCATAGTAATTGGTCAAAATGCACTAACATTCGAGGCATTCACAAGGCATTTGAAAAAAGCATTAAGTTTCAAAGTCATCATTTGAGTACTTAATGTTATGGTTTATGATTTGAAAATATAATCGTTTCTTTGGAGTCAGACGTGCTGTGTGAACAAGAAGCAACCTCAACAACAACGCCAACATACAGAATATCGACGCGTACCTCTTTAAAGAGGCACAATGTTGGCCAATTTCAGAACAATTTAGCCAGTTGCACCACATCTGGAAAACCTTCCACAGAATCGATTCTGTTACAATATATTTCGAAGTTGTAAACGATTCCTCTGTCGTCGGTGAGAAAAAATTTTTATATCCCCATTTTTTGGGCTTTTTCGAAATGTATTGCTTGCAGCTGTGGTTACTGTAGTATGGAAAAATCTGCTCATCCGCACAAAGACATTTTTGGGGTACGTTGCACCTTTTTTTGCAAATTTTCAACAACAATTCCTGATTTTAAACACATTCTGTCAAAATTATTATCTTCTCTAGCAGGCTGGAGTAAACTGTCCCCGAAGTGAATGTTTCTTTTCATTTCCTCCAGTCTATCACGGGGCATTAGATCAGCCACGTTGTCATTGTGATGAAATTTACTCAAGTGAAGTCTGCTGCTTGGAAAAAAAACGCATGCCATGTATAGCACTGTTTTCAAAAACTGTACTAGTTCCATTACAGTAAGCTGCAGTGGCTTATCGGAGTTTTTTGTACAGCGAAGAGATTCGATTGCTGTACAATTACTTTCAAAGTTTGTTGATTTCAAAAATTTCTAAAATAATCCACTGGAGATCCTAATGCTTCCTCAGACGTAAAAAGATCTTTGCATTCAACCAACAACGTTGACGCAGAAGTTTTGAAAATGCAAACAGAAATGTTTGATTTAAAATTTATTGTGACACCGAAATAAAAAAATTGAACATTCAAACCTTCGCATTCAAACAGCAATAATGACGAAGAAGTTTTGAAAACTTAAACAGAAATAATTCATGTGAATTTATTTGCAGACATAGAATTAATAATCTGAACATTCAAACAGAAACGTTGACGAAGACCTACCCATTTAAACAAAAATGTTGATAAAGAAAGCTCTGGCGTCCTTGCCAACTGCTCACTTTGTGGCACTAAAGCCACCCTTTCCTTTTCCGCAGGCCCAGCTAGTTCAAATTTTTCCGCTAAAACCTGCACCATTTTGCAAGCTCTCCGCTGGTCTCGCCAACACCAACAAGTCTGCCACTTCTCTTCTCCTCCTCTCAGACTCTCGTTATTCTCAAAACACTGTTTTCCCCTCTATTTTTCCTTTTATCTCAAACCATTTGGAACATGTGGCAGGAACTGTCTTCTCCCTTCTTCTGTATTACCAGGCTACAATGGGTATCTGAGAACTCATTTCTTGCGGAGAACGACACAGATGATGAGCTAGCTAGGCGTGGTGAGCTACTCGTGCCTTCTACAATTCCTTGTAGTTTCTCTCCTTTTACTCTCGTATCCACTCTCTCTTATCTCGGACTAGAATTGCACTGTCTGTCGCAAATTCTTTGACAAACAGATCCCCTCGATGTCCACAGAAGAAATTGTGCTCCCTTGTCACACTTACTGGGTCCTTTCTCGTCTTCGATGCAATGGACACAGCCTTCTGTTAAGCTCTTATCTCTCTAGAGTTGGCAGAATCGAGCCTCCTTAATGCAGCGCTTGCAGTCATCCGACCCAGTATACCTCTTATCTAATTTGCAGTACACAGCATTTGTGCTGCACGCTTTTTGGCGACTTTTTTCTCTCTACGACCTCAGGTTCAGGCTCTGAGAAGTTGCTCGGCTTCTGGGGCTCCATGATCTACCGCCATGCCCCCTTCCCATAACAACAACAACAAGTTTTCTTCATCGGAATGGACTTTTATCTTTATAGAAATGGTGATGTTGTAGATAATGTACAAGAAACAGAAGACCGCAGTATTTCTTGGTTAGTGTTTAGCAAAAAAGAGGTCATAGTTTCTCACCAGCAACTTTGCTGGGTTCTACATCAGATGATGAAGGTCAGTGAAAGCCCTCCTCATCACTTGTGTATGCGCGTGATCTATCATCATCATCTACGAGAGTAAAAGTATCACTAAAGGTACTATAAACAATCATTTCGTAAGTTTTATGAAAATTTAATTAAAAATCTTGTTGGTGGTACAAAATTTTAATATAGCTTTGAAAAAAGCTGTTTTAGCCATAAGCTTTTCGTGACGCTCTCATCAGTGGCGGTATCGCGTCAAAAGGGAAGATCTAGAGTGAATGAGTCTTTTATGTGAATAATTTGGATGTTACGTAATCAAGACAGGCCAATGATTGCGTTTGTATTGCAAAGCGCGCGAAAGAAAGATTTCGCAAGTGCGAAAGTTAAAGAAGGCGCGGCAGGAGGCCAAATGCTACGATTATCGAAAGAGTTTGAGAGTGTAAACAAACTCTTTCTGTCTGCATAACACCGGGCGTCGGGTCTTGATATAAGTAGCCTCTAAAAGATTGAGATGGAAAGAGCTGCGCGCTGCGGCAAGGATTGAAAACCGCTTATCATCATAGTTTAATGCGCATCGATCATTATCTAAAAGATGCTGACCAATGGCGGAGTCACAATCCGGTTTGGTATCGGTTCGGTTCGTTTGCACGATCTGTGTGGTTGAGATCGGCGTGGACGAGTCAATTGCTGTCTTAACCATTGCGGAACATGTTGCTTGATGCGATCCTGTAGTCGTTGAGATGTTCGCCCTACGTACCGACTATCACAGTGGCACTTGTATTCATATATGACAAAGCTTTTCTGAATGGCAGGTAGAACATCCTTGCCGGCCACAGGCAGCATGCGCTTAGACGTAAAGACCAGGCGGGTGCTGACGGAACCATAGCAGCTTTCCACGGCGGTTTTGACTTCTTTTTCTAAGTTTGTAGATGGCTTACCTATCCAAGGGACCCTCAAGTACACAGGACACTTTTCAGGGCCAAATCGCTTAAGGGTGGAGAACTGAGCAATTTTCTTGGTGACCTGAGTGTTGATGATGTTTTTAGGATAGCCATTGTCCAGTAATATCTTCTTAATCCATTCTATTTCTTCATTGAGTCTACGCTTGGTGCAAATCATTAGAGCTCGATGCACCAATGTAGATATTAGACTTATTTTGCGTTTGAGAGGACTAAAGGACTCCCAACGCAAATACTGGCCAGTGAAAGTGGGTTTACGGTATACACTGGTCTCCAAGCCAACATCTGTTCTTTCGACGTAGACATCAAGAAACGGTAGACATTTCCCTTTCTCTTTTTCAAAGGTGAACTTGAGGGATGGATGAAGGCAGTTAAGTTTGGTCAGAAATTCATCTGCTTCAGCTTCGTGATCGAAGATGGCAAACGTGTCGTCAACATATCTGAAGTATGTTGAAGGCTTTTGCGTTTGAGAAAATAACTTTTCCTCATAATATCCAACGAAGATGTTGGCCAAATCCGGACCAAGTGGTGATCCCATAGCTACTCCGTCTGTTTGCTTGTACATGGTGTTATTGAAGCTGAACTCAACTGAGGATGTAGCGCTCTTCATCAATTCAACAAACACGTCCTTTGGAATGACTGGTCGGGAATTAGACTGGTCGTAGAGGGCTTCCGAACAGATTTTGATGGTTTCCTCAAGGGGAACGTTGGTAAACAAGCTGGATACATCAAAAGAACACATGAAGACATTAGGGTCGATGTCAAGATTTTGCATGGTCTTAGCAAACGTAAACGAATCTGATATGCAGTGTGACGAAAACCGCTCCAACACAGGTTGTAATAGGCTAGCCAACCACTTGCCAAGTTCATGATGGGACGAACCTGTCATAGACAGTATTGGGCGAAGTGGAGTGCCTTCTTTGTGTGTTTTCGGCAAACCATACATTCGAGGTCTTTGCGATCCAGTTGGTCGTATTGCGTCATATATCCACTTCGGCACGTGATCAGCTTTGACTAAGTCAAGCAACCGCTTCTGAAGGCGCGATTCAATGATGGCTGTGTTGTCATTGCTGGAGGCCGGACCAAGTCTTCTAAATTTCGATTGATCATCAAGTATCTTGTTCATTTTATCGACGTAGTCGCTTTTGTTTAAAAGGACAACGCCGGAGCCTTTGTCGGGTTTGGTGACAATGATATCATCATTCTTTCGTAACCGGTTGATTGCACGAAAGCACTCTTTGTGCATTGTGAAGTCACGTGAGTCTATCGTGCTGTCACTGTACAAATGAGCAAGGTCGGCGAGTCGGGCTTTCAAAGCAGTGCGTTGTTCAACAGTTGTTCAACTTTGAACAACGCACTGCTTTGAAAGCCCGACTCGCCGACCTTGCTCATTTGTACAGTGACAGCACGATAGACTCACGTGACTTCACAATGCACAAAGAGTGCTTTCGTGCAATCAACCGGTTACGAAAGAATGATGATATCATTGTCACCAAACCCGACAAAGGCTCCGGCGTTGTCCTTTTAAACAAAAGCGACTACGTCGATAAAATGAACAAGATACTTGATGATCAATCGAAATTTAGAAGACTTGGTCCGGCCTCCAGCAATGACAACACAGCCATCATTGAATCGCGCCTTCAGAAGCGGTTGCTTGACTTAGTCAAAGCTGATCACGTGCCGAAGTGGATATATGACGCAATACGACCAACTGGATCGCAAAGACCTCGAATGTATGGTTTGCCGAAAACACACAAAGAAGGCACTCCACTTCGCCCAATACTGTCTATGACAGGTTCGTCCCATCATGAACTTGGCAAGTGGTTGGCTAGCCTATTACAACCTGTGTTGGAGCGGTTTTCGTCACACTGCATATCAGATTCGTTTACGTTTGCTAAGACCATGCAAAATCTTGACATCGACCCTAATGTCTTCATGTGTTCTTTTGATGTATCCAGCTTGTTTACCAACGTTCCCCTTGAGGAAACCATCAAAATCTGTTCGGAAGCCCTCTACGACCAGTCTAATTCCCGACCAGTCATTCCAAAGGACGTGTTTGTTGAATTGATGAAGAGCGCTACATCCTCAGTTGAGTTCAGCTTCAATAACACCATGTACAAGCAAACAGACGGAGTAGCTATGGGATCACCACTTGGTCCGGATTTGGCCAACATCTTCGTTGGATATTATGAGGAAAAGTTATTTTCTCAAACGCAAAAGCCTTCAACATACTTCAGATATGTTGACGACACGTTTGCCATCTTCGATCACGAAGCTGAAGCAGATGAATTTCTGACCAAACTTAACTGCCTTCATCCATCCCTCAAGTTCACCTTTGAAAAAGAGAAAGGGAAATGTCTACCGTTTCTTGATGTCTACGTCGAAAGAACAGATGTTGGCTTGGAGACCAGTGTATACCGTAAACCCACTTTCACTGGCCAGTATTTGCGTTGGGAGTCCTTTAGTCCTCTCAAACGCAAAATAAGTCTAATATCTACATTGGTGCATCGAGCTCTAATGATTTGCACCAAGCGTAGACTCAATGAAGAAATAGAATGGATTAAGAAGATATTACTGGACAATGGCTATCCTAAAAACATCATCAACACTCAGGTCACCAAGAAAATTGCTCAGTTCTCCACCCTTAAGCGATTTGGCCCTGAAAAGTGTCCTGTGTACTTGAGGGTCCCTTGGATAGGTAAGCCATCTACAAACTTAGAAAAAGAAGTCAAAACCGCCGTGGAAAGCTGCTATGGTTCCGTCAGCACCCGCCTGGTCTTTACGTCTAAGCGCATGCTGCCTGTGGCCGGCAAGGATGTTCTACCTGCCATTCAGAAAAGCTTTGTCATATATGAATACAAGTGCCACTGTGATAGTCGGTACGTAGGGCGAACATCTCAACGACTACAGGATCGCATCAAGCAACATGTTCCGCAATGGTTAAGACAGCAATTGACTCGTCCACGCCGATCTCAACCACACAGATCGTGCAAACGAACCGAACCGATACCAAACCGGATTGTGACTCCGCCATTGGTCAGCATCTTTTAGATAATGATCGATGCGCATTAAACTATGATGATAAGCGGTTTTCAATCCTTGCCGCAGCGCGCAGCTCTTTCCATCTCAATCTTTTAGAGGCTACTTATATCAAGACCCGACGCCCGGTGTTATGCAGACAGAAAGAGTTTGTTTACACTCTCAAACTCTTTCGATAATCGTAGCATTTGGCCTCCTGCCGCGCCTTCTTTAACTTTCGCACTTGCGAAATCTTTCTTTCGCGCGCTTTGCAATACAAACGCAATCATTGGCCTGTCTTGATTACGTAACATCCAAATTATTCACATAAAAGACTCATTCACTCTAGATCTTCCCTTTTGACGCGATCCGCCACTGATGAGAGCGTCACGAAAAGCTTATGGCTAAAACAGCTTTTTTCAAAGCTATATGAAAATTTAATTCTGATACAGAAGGATGTGCTAGACATAAACAAGAAATTAAAATATTTACATTCAGGAAGAGGACTATATTCTACACTATCTTCACACATAGATGAGACATCACTGTCAAGCGGTAAGAATGTATACCGTGTTTTGCCGTAATATATAGAAGTGGATACCATTGTATGATAAACTAAACTAGTTTACCTACTGAATATACAGTATATATACTGTATGTTGATTAAATTATGTATTGTAGTTAACTAGTCTATCTTTGACTACTTCTAGCCGCCTGCTTTCAGCTTCCACCGCGCCAAAACCACTGCAAGTAGTTTTGAGATCTGGAATCTAAAGTTTTTTGTTAGTGTTGCTAAAAGTCTCCATGAAAATGGCTGAACAACCATCAGATAACAAAAAATATATTACCCTCAAAACAACTTAATAATGCATGTCTATAGCCTAATATTGCCCTCCGATAACCTTCATATATATGTGTGAATTCGAGCACAAAATCTTTGCACGCTGCCTAAAGTTAACATCTGACGTTTAAGGGCCAAGAACAACTGATTTTCGTAATTATAAATTATGCCAATGTTATCATCAATTATGGCTGAAATTGAGATGTGAACAGTTGTACATATAAAACTCTTTTTCGTATGGACAAGATCTTTTATTTTTGGAGAATAATCTCAGGTTATATAGCCTTTTTGTTACATTTAAGTTAAAACTCCTTACACCTAATTTATAAAAAACGTATAATTTTGTAAAAACTTCGTTCATCAAGTTAAATGTGACGTTCAATTCTTTCTCATCCTCTTGCTAAACATTGTACCTTACACTTGTTTTTCAGTAATGCCAAAAAAGATGGAATGCGAACGTCTTTGAGGTTTCCTTCCTAACGTTCTGAGCAACCATCCAACTTGCTCCACCTTTTAAAAACTAAAGATAGGCTATACTTGTTTAATGGCAGCTAAACTTTCCTGGCTTGTATTCAAACGATTTCAGCAGTACTTGAGTTGGGGCATTATGTAAAGGTATAGTTTGGCAAGGATTACATTTTTCCTGGAAAGTTAGTGTCGGGTTCTCTTAAAGGGCGTATCGGGTGGTTCTGTCAGGTAAACGGTGAAGAAACTTTTTCATGTCTCTGAAGCAAGTGTTGTAAGTATAAAAAATAACCGGAAACTTACGATGGTGCAGCAACTAGGGTTTACTGTCCGAGTTGCATGCTATCGATAACGCACCACTTACATCTGTGACAGAGAAAGCTGTTACCTCCGAATCTTTAGAAAGAATTTCTTGTTCAAGAAGTAGCAACAGAGGACTATCAGAAAATGATGCAAACGCTCCTTTTGTGGCAAGCGGGTTTCTTAGCTGTAGAATTTCCCGTCGTCGATAGTGTTCAGCATGCAAATTCTGCAAGTTGAGTCCAATGATCCTTTCCCTTTGCCACTGTGCGAATTAGAATACACCAAGCTATTTGAAATCACTGACCATGGTAATCCGTCGCGTCCTTTTAAAATTTCTTTTGGGATTAAAACCTTAGCGGTTTAACTATAAACTGCTGTATCAACAAATGAAGACACAAAAGTAAATCTATTTGCTTGCACCAACCAACATTCGGCATTTGCTCAAGCTTCTAAAAACACAGCAAAAGCTTCACCTGTTTTAAGTACAGCTTATAGTGAACTTTGCTAAAAAGGGCTACCAAATTTTAATGCCATCATTCACACCACCTTCAATTGATCTGCAAAAATGAATAAGAGTGCTTTAATGCTTCTCGACATAAAGAACTATATCAACTGGCAAGAAAAGTCGGTATACTCGCAAGCTGCTCAGCAAAGTTGTAGTTTGCTGTAAATGCTTCAATGATGTGTCAAATATTTTTAGTTTTGGTCAATATGTTTTAAAGGAGAAGTTTTCCTTCATGAAGAACCATGTCCAATGGCGAGAAAAGTCCGTATACTCGCAAGCTGTTCTGCAAAGTTTTACTTTGCTGTAAATGCTTAATGATGTGTCGATTATTATTTTTAGTTTCGTTCAACATGTTCAAACAGAAGTTTTCTTTTGTTATTTTTTAACTTAAATTTGCCTTAATTAGGCAAACAAGAATACCGATCATATTTAATGATTAGACTCATCGTCTCGAATGTATGGCAACTTACTGATGCTCACATACAAATATGCAAGTTTTTTTTTATATTGTGTAGGCTAACCATCACACAAAAAATAAGTTTTGCTCATGTTTCACCGGGGATAGAATAATGAGGCTGTTCACCCAGCATGTCGTAAGAGGCGACTTTTGGGTACCAGCCTATGTTAACTAAGGTTGGGGACCCACTCGTGTCTAAAAACTGAGGTTGGAAATAAGCAAGGGCATGCTTTCCGTAAAAAAGCAAGAGTTTGTTAAAGCATTGGCCCCCAGCCACTCTTAAATGGGCATGGGGTGCGAAGAATCTCCGGGTTACAAAAATTTGAGGTAAGATTTGGAAGTTGGAAGTTTTTGTAAAAGAGGTTCGGAAGTGTGTGAACGGTTAAGAGAGAAGTGGATATGCGCTGTCTACAATAAGATGAAGAGGGCAAGGAGCTCGATTTGTTGGTTACAGAAGTAGGACACATAAGCTGTGGTGGTCTGGAAATAATGATGGAATAGGAGGGGTTGGAATTTTAGTAAAAGAGAAACTTTGCGAAAAGATTGCAGAAGTTCGGAGAAAAAGTGACAGAGAGATGGCAATGGTGCTGATTTTTGAGGAGGAAGTTATAAGAGTTATATGTGCATATGCTTCCCAAGTTGGAAGATCAAAGTGCGAGAAAGATCAATTTTGTAATGACATGGCAAGTGAGTGGGATTTACAAAGCTCTGGTGAAGTGGTTCTTGGTCTGGGGGACTTCAATGGACATGTTGAAAGACGAATTGATGGTTTTGAGGGTGGGCATAATGGGTATGGAATTGGCAAAAGAAATGTTGAGGGAAGAAGACTACTTGAGTTTTGTGATGAAAAGGAGTTGTACGTAGCAAATACATGGTTTGAAAAAAACGAGCAGAGAAAAATAACATACAGTATGGGTGGAAATGAAACTGAGATTGATTTTGTAATGGTTGGTAAAAACAATATTTAAAAGATGTTAAAGCCATCCCCTGGGAATTGCAACATCGGCTGGTGGTAACAGTCATAGAGAAAAGAAAGTAGTGAAGAACAAACAAACTATTAGAATGAGGGTTTGGAAGTTGAAGGAAAACAAGATTTCAAGAAAGAGTTAAGGAACTGGTCGATGTTGATGCTCCCAATCCATCGAATACTTTCAAAAATAATATGCTGCAAGCTTGTGATGAAGTATGTGGAAGGAAGAAAGGTAGAAAAGCCATGGTAATATATGGTGATGAAATGAAGAGGTGAAGGAAGCAATACAACAAAAGAAAGTGGCATATAAAAAGATATGCAAAAATCGATCAGAGGAAAATTAGGCTAAATATAAGATCAAAAATTAAACAAAGAAAGAGGGTTGTTAATTCTATGAGGAAAGAAGCTGAAAAAGAGTTAACAAAATTAAATAAAAAACCAAATAACATTTTTACACTAATAAAGTTCATGAAAAAAGATGGAAAAGATATTGAAGGAGGTAGATGCATGAGAGGAAAAAAGACGGAAGTTTAGGTTTCAGTGAAAAAGACAGAAAAAAATATCGAAAAATTACATTGAGATTATGAATAAAGAGAATGATTGGGACCACGTGACAGCAGCTAGTATGGTAGAGGGACCTATTGAAAATGTTACCCACGAAGAAATGGCGATAGCAATAAAAGTGATGAAACCGGAAGGCACATGGACCCTCTGAAGTATGTGCAGAGATGATATCAGCTAGTGGAGAAGAAGGGGTTAGTGTGATGGTGAAACTTTACAACGCGTGTTAGATGGGAAAGGAATGCCAGATGAATGGCAAACAAGTGTGCTGGTACCAATTTTTAAGAGAAAGGGAGATGTAACAAACTGCAATATTTACAGAGGAGTAAAGCTGATAGAGCACGCCATAAAGATCGTTGAAAGAGTGCTGGAGAGAAGAATTCAACAATTAGTAAATATCGATTCAATGCAGCTTGATTTTATGCCTGGAATGACAGATGTATTGTTTGTAGTGCGAAGAATGCAAGAGAAATATAGGGATAAGAAGAAAAAGTTGTACATGTGTTTTGTTGATATTGAGAAGGCATTTGATAGAGTTCCAAGAAAGGTGATGGAAGGGGCAATGAGAAAGAAAGATTTATCAAAAGTAATTGTAAGAGCTGTGATAAGCCTTTATCACGGGGCAAAAACGGAAGTTCGAGTGGGATCTGAGTCATCTGAAGCATTTTCGGTACAAGTTGGTGTATATCAAGGATCTGTGTTGTCACCACTGCTTTTTGTAATTGCAGTGGATGTAATCTCGGAAAATGCAAGAGAAGGATTGATGAATGAAACTTTGTGTGCAGGTGACTTGGTTTTAATAAGTGAAAGTATAGAAATTTTGAAGGAAAAGTTTTTAAAATGGAAAAAGGCATTTGAAAGCAAGCGGCTGAAGATAAACCCCAAGAAAACCCAAGTAATGGTAAGCGGTTCGAAAGGTAAGGTACTCAAGAGTAAAGTTGATCCATGTGCCAAGTGCGGCAAGAGGGTGATGGCAATTCAATGATGTCTACAACGGGTGGTAAATGGGTATGTCGGAATTACTTCCTTTGATATTTTTTAAATTATTTGTTTGTTAATGTATTGGATGTTTTGTTTAAATTTATTCATGCGTTAATTTTGTATTTTACCTTTAAGTTGCGTAGCATCACCTCATTTTAATTTACTTTGTTCATTATTTTGCCGTTTTTAATCACCATGTAATCTCTTGCACACCCGTAGGCAAATTAGTAGGTGATGTAGTTTAGATTTTGCATTTTTTAATCAATTAGAGATTTGCGTCTGTAGAGTATGAAGACATTTTTGAAAATCGGAGACTTTGGTCTTTCAAGTTTTAAGTTTAGTTGGCAAAAGAGTTTTAAAAATAAATTGTTTTATCCATTTCCGTAATTGCTTTATCTAAGCCCGGAGTCAAAGACAGTGTAGCAACTTCAACTACAAACCACAAGCAGAAAGTCAACAACAACACTTGGCTTTGTATATGGATCACCATCTATGTTCAGTAGCTATCATGATAAAAGTGACTAATTGCCACACGGAGTGCACTCGTTTTTAACCTGGATTACAGTCGGATGCTTCTCTTTGTGCCACACTGGAGACCCCGCAAATAAGCTACATCTTTTCGGATGTAGATGCACGGCAGCAATCTCAGTCAAGCAGCAAAAACCATCATCGAGGCCTATCGTGAAGACCGCCTTGCAATTGAAGTCTTGTCGGAAATCTCACTTCGGCTGGCAAACCTCACTCTCTCAACAATGACAAGAAAGGCATGTTGGGACCCCAGTAACTTCCTCCATCCTTACGCACGTCTCCGCTAGCTGCGTGTGCTTCAGGAGGGGAATTGTGCAGCAACCCCAGCAACTTCAACTACAAACCACAAGTAGAAAGTGGCACTTTATATATGGATCGCCATCTACAATCCATCTACAGTGGATTGTTGCACAACGGCAAGCATCCGACTGTAATCCAGGTTAAAAACGAGTGAACTCCGTGTGGCGACTAGTCACTTCTATCATGATAGCTACTGAACGTAGATGGCAATCCATATATAAAGCCAAGTGTTTTTGGTGACTTTCTACTTGTGGTTTTTGTAAGAAATGAAAGGAAGGATTTATCAGAGTTGTGTAAGATCAACAATGCTGTATGGAAGCAAGACGTGGTGTCTAAGGGAGAATGAGATGACAGTTTTGAGAAGAACTGAAAAAGCCATGATGAGAGCAATGTGTGGAGTTAAGATCATGGAGAAAAGGAGCCAAGAGCTTATGAGTTTGCTAGGTTTAAAGGATACTTTGGATGGACTAGCCAGGGCGAGTGTAGTGTGATGGTATGGGCATGTTTTGAGAAGGGATAATGGTGATGTTTTGAGAAGAGCGTTGGATTTTGAAGTGGCAAGAAGAAGCAGGCGTGGGTGACCAAATATGAACTGGAAGAGATAAGTGAAAGAGCATACCGATTTGATTGGACTGAAAAAGGAGGATGCCACTGACAGAGTGAAGTGGTGTAATGGTGTTTACAAACTGCCAAAAACCACAAGGAGAATCCCGCCACCTGCATTAACACAGACAAAACTGGATTCCCCCCTCCCGTCTCTTTTCTCTGTCTCCTTGCAATTGTCATGTGAAGCAGCTCTACTGTTAGCAGGTTGCTTTTTGAGTTTAGCATTCTGGTGGTGCTTAAGAATCTTAGTATTGAAAGATTTCAAGCACCAAAATCAACTTTCAATCGGAATTAAACAGGGGGATTTTTGATAAATCATAAAATTGCTGTTGATGCTACGCTGCAATGAAGATGTATTGCTGTCGTGCAGTCTTAGATAGCTGAATTTAATGGCTCTAGATTTTTGCTGTCAAAAGAATATAGCCGAGGATGAGGATACCAATCACGTTGTTTAATTCTTTCGCATACTAAGCAATGGTTCCTTACAAGATAAAAGAAGCACAACTGCACATGTTGTATCCGCATCAAAACACTGAGTACCGGCATCGCAAAAAAAACACTTTTCTTAGTCTTCTTAGTAGTTGCGACTCACATTGCCGGCAAGCAAATTGTAGCCCACAACTACAAGGTGGGCAGGTCTGAGCGAAGCCACAGATTATGGTTGGCAACTGATGGCATGTATCTTTGTTTAATATAACTAGGTCGCTGTGTGAAATCCTGTAATCTTAACACACTTAAAAAATCTCGTACAGCTGTTTACGATAATTTCATTTTGGTTGCCAGTAAATAAAACTTTCGGGAAAATAGTGATTAAAAAATTAGATCCAGTATTCAAAAGTAATTGCATTATGCAGTTCTATTATCAACATAATGGTCATCAACAACCTGGACTTACATACGCCAGCTTTACTAGTACTACTACACTCGAATCCTATTTTTAAGCGATTCTGCACAAAAAAGTTGAGAAAAAAAATTGCCAAAAGTGATCCCACAATTTAATGTGTGCCAAAACGCAGCAAAGATACTAGATGTTGAAACTGAAATTGAATAAAAAAATATTAAGTGTACAAAATTAATTTCTAGAAGGCTTTTTTGTGTGTAGTACTTAAATTATTTTACAAAACATAATTTTGGCCAGTTAGACTGCACACTTTAAATTGAGGCACAGAAAAATCAATCTGTCTAATCTTTCTAGACTTATACTTAACAATCATACTTTCAAATTGTAGTCGATCCTCGCGATTGCAGCAAGAATCGGATGACTCTATTTGAACCTGCTGGACAGCTATAGCTAACCTAGTCTGTCCTACGTGAGAACAGAAACAAAACCAACTCGGGCGAAGAAGCAAGAAATCTGTATTATGCAACAAATAGCTTTACAGAAAGCAATTAGCAACTTGTCCTAATTGGCGTTAAAAGCCGCTAATTCAGCATCTAAAAATAAAGCAAAAAGAAAGCAATGCACAACTACGCGAGAGTCAGAAAATGATCATAAAAACCTAAAATTACAGTTTACTGCACTAAGCAGAGCCAAGTGGGCCAGATAAAGAAAACCGATAAATTTAGTTTACAGACTAGGCTAGCGTTGGTATCGATAAGAAATCTAACTAAGATAGGACGGCAGGAGCACTACAGTATGGCCAAGAGAAAAAATATAACTGAACTAACACGAAAAGTAAATTCCCAGTAAAACTAGCTTCTGCATTGCCTCAACGAAAAAATATAAAAACTAACAAGCAATGACCACGCTGACCAAAACTGCAAATATTAGGTCTCTGAGACTAAGGCGACAACGCGTCCGTCACGGTAGCGAGTATGATTCATAACACATGAAAAGGAAAAGGCAATAAAAGTGACAAAGGCGTCAATGATAAATAGGTTAACTGGACACCACGAAATCTTACACAAATGTTCTACGAACGACTGTACTTGGAGATACAAAATTTAGGCTGATTGTAAAAAATGTTTTCACTAATTTTGGTTCAAAATGTTTATATGAATTGATGTAACTTAAAAAAACTATTTCGATTAAGGGAGTGCACTGTTTTCGACTTGGGGTAGTAAAATTTTGATTGAGTGAGGCACATGTGGTAATTTATGAAGAGGCAATGCCCCATGGTGTTTCTCATGGCATCAGTTCCAGTTACTCCTTTTTTGTATTCAAATTAAAACCATTTTATTTGCTTTAGGTAACTACAAGGGCTATAAAATGCATTTGAGTAGAATACATTACCAAGTTGATGCCATAAATTTTGGTTGAAAAAACATTTAGTTCTTTTTGGTAATTAGTCATTATAGATTAGAAGCTTTGGCTTAGAATAAAAACGCGTGATTGGGATTATCCAACGTTCCAATGTCTAATTTAATTTAACTTATGAAAGTTTACATTATTCACAATTTGGTCCACCGAAAGTCAAAGCTATATCTTTGTAGCTCCCTCTGTCATCAAATCTGCCCGTGCCTGCTATGGAAACCCAATTGCTACTTACAGTAAATTTAGAAGGGTTATTGCAATTATTACATTACTAAGAAAATAAAAATACAACTGGAAATGTAATAACGATTAACAAGGCTTTAATCATAAAAAAGCACTAGAGCAACACCGGCTTAGCAGCACAACTTGTTGTAGCGTTGGTTACATCTCACTAGTGATATGATAAAGTCTTGTGGTAGTGTTGGCTACCTCTCACTAGTGTTATACCAAGTTACACAAAAATCATCCACATTACGTATCAAGGCAGTCAATAATAACTGGATCTACCTCTACATCTTACAGCTGCCAATCTGTAAAAAACAAAACTGAGAAGAGAGAATCACACAATTGTTAATTCTTTTGATGAGTTTCAAATATGTTTAGTAGCATTGCTACTTAATTTTTTTTACCTCAAAAATGAATAGAAATTTTACTTTTTTATGCTGCTGTATGAATCAAATGTTTAACTTTCAAGAGCTTACATAACAGACCCAAATATTTATCAAAGCCAGATTTAATTATTGTTAAGCAAATGCAATTTGTAATCTTGCTTTAAGTGTCAAAAAACTTACCTTTGTACTTGGCTTATGAATCTGACGTTTTCCACGTTTTGTAAAAGTAGTGATAGAAAACTTTTCAGACAACAGGGCTCTATTCAAAGTTAAATCAATCATGTAAACAGATCCATTAATTTTAAAAGAATAATAATCGTGCTTTTCATAACGTTTGACCTTTAACAAAAATTTAGTCATAGCAATATACAAGAAAATCTTATGTTTTGAAGAAACAACCTATTGGTTTAAATTAGATTTGAACACCACTTTTTATTAAAATTCTCGGCCCTCATTAGAATTGCATTTTTTTTTGAATTTTTTTTCTAATCAATGGTACCAGTATGGCGTGGTACGCACAAGAAAATTGGCCAAGTTACTAACAAAGAATTGATAAAAAAAATATTTCTGAACAACTACGATGGCAAGGTGTTCCAGTTGGTTGCAGTGCCATTTTCCCCACAATTATATAGCTGTGTATTTAATGTCCACGATATATGAGATCTTTAGCACTTGGGAAAAGCAATTAAGATAACAAAGATAATAAATACCTACCTTTCCACATTATTCAAAAACGAAGCAAAACAAAACAACTTCCATTACTCGGCAGATTCTAACTGGTAACTAAAGCAGAATGTTGAAACCAAAAAGTTCAGCCAGTATGAACAACTCGTTTTATGTTCAGGGACATTGTAAAGATCTGGTCAAATAAGCAGCTAAACAAAATCAATAAAAAATGACAATATTTACATCTGGCAAACCATTCAAAAAGTTCCATTTTTTAAGCTTATGATCATAATCTTCGTATTGCACTGGAAAAGTTAATTCCTGAAACTTGTAATTCCAATCACTAATACTTGAAGTGTGTATCCACTTATCCCCACCTAAAGTCATTACATTTTTCTCAATTTTATTTCAACTACAAAATTCAACTTTTTTCTTATCCAGTGTGTTATAACATTTTTACTCCAGGTCTTACAATGTAAATGCAAAAAAGAGTAATGGGACTGCGTCAGTCAGGTTCATTGCTAAATACTAATCTGCAAATCACTTGTGTTGCAGTGAGGCAAAAATTTTAAGGATTACTGTGAGGTAATGGCAATATGATCATTGCTATAGGCGTATGATTTTTTGCCTTGATAGATCATAATAATGCTCACAAAGTAAACTAACTAGAAATAATGATTTGACGAGCCAGGCCTCCCAATTTTAGGGGTCTTTAACTCCATGTGACAATTGAAAATAATTGATTTTGTTTGGAAGGACATATATCCCATGAATGAAAAAACTTCTTCAAAATTGAAGTAACTTCGTATATTTTGGAAATCAGGTAACTTTGTTATCTTCCATATTAAAAAAAGAATTACATCTACTGCACTGGCAGGTAAACCAGCAGCTGGTCTACTTTTGGTTGAGTCAACCTCCCTGAACCAATTTAGGTCCTAATCTTGCGCTTTGCAGTTTAGGCTTACTTGTAGCTTCTAGCCTGTTTAATTTGGCCTAGCTTAACTCTTAAAAAACTTACAACTAGGTGTTAGTGCAAAATTAAGCAGTAACGAAATAGAATGCTGGGGTGCTTGTGTATAATAAATAACAATTTTTAAAAATCTTACTTTATTCATGTTCAATAAGCCTACGTTTATTCAAAAAGAATACAAGCAACCAGGAAAAAATAAACACAAGTTAATCAGGTTCTTTATTAAAGTGCATAACCCTATCTTTAGTTATTGGTTCTAGAGAATATTGACCACGTTTGAATGGATTTACACATTACAGAGATTTGTGAATCTTCAATATCGTGTAGGCAAACATCAACTTTCACTAGAACATTGTATTACAATGCAGAAAACGCAAGTCAAGAGAAACATGAAATTTAGGTTATGTTACATCAAACATCTGTGTAAACCCATGGAATGCTCAACAATATTAAATGTGTAATGCTGCAGTAGTCCCTGGTTTGATGTGTCAAATAAGCTTTTTTTCTCATTTGAAATTACAAGCGTTGCTTTGCAACATGCGCATAACATTAAAAAAATGGTCTCAAGCTACATTTTACCTTTACGTCAATAAGGAATGGTGAAAACAGACCCACATGGTCTCCATATTTCATTATCCTTAGAATCATTAGACTATAACAGTCATTAGGCTATAACAAAGAATCATTAGGCTATAACAGTCAATCAGTCACGTTTAGAACATTGGTTCTAAGGGTGAACGGCTATCTATTACTATTATTTAGGTTAATGATACCTACCACTATTCTGCCCTGTTTGTTTTTGCATTTGCTTAATATTGTTGGTTGTGAGCAATAGATTAGCGAACTCAACTTTTAAATTTAGCATGTTTTCTGAGAAAAAGTCAACACTTTTACGAATGCCAATTTCAGTGTATTGATTTTGACCCTTAGATTATGAAAAGGCATCACATCACATCACAGTAAACTGCGCATACAGTTTGAAAATATGTGTTTTGATATTGAATTGGAATATCTATATAAACTTGGTGCTATCCTACTATTTATTTTTGCTTCTCATATTGATATCGCTCTGTTGTTAAACGTTTTGTAATAAGATTTAATAGGTGAATGTGAAAAAATTTAGAAGTCAATGTTATAGTTTACTTAACATTAAGAGGGGTTGCACAGAGCTGCCATATTTTCCCAAAATTTCTTAAGTCCCTGCAGCAAAGTGGGAATCACTAAAAGAGTATTTGTACTTTACTTTCATAATAAGACTTTTCTTCATGCCACTTTACCTTTGCTTTTATAAATAAAAATTAATGGCTTATATTATCTAATCTCAACGCTTTTCCATGCTGCTGTGGAATCACACTTATTATGGACAGTAATAAAGGGTGCATTCGTGTTTGACATCTTAGCAAGTGATAGTATTTGTTAAGTCCAGCACTAGACAATGCAAAAGGCTTTGTACCGATTTGGCTACATGTTTAGATTATAAACGTTAATCATTTTAGAAAGTGAATATTATTAATTAGATTGTAATCTACTAGCAAATAATAATAGCCATTGAAAACACTAAGCTACACAAAAATTTTGGCTTTTGCAACTGATTTAGGGTAATTTGGAGTCGCTGATTTCAAATTTGTATTCAGTTTTTTTTAGCACATCAGATTTTTCAGATACAAAATTCTCACTTACAACGCAAAATTCAAAATTTTGTCTAGCAGAATCATTTAAACAAGTCAATATTCTAATATAATGTCTTGTAATTTAGTTGCTTAATGAATCTATATTAAGATTAGAAACACTTTCAAATAAAACAATCACCATGGTGTAAAATAATGCAAGCAATACTACATCATTAAATACACACAGAACGCAATAAGAAACCTTTTTTGTGTTGTCATTACCATACACTTTTTCACTAATACAAAAACAAAACACAACTTGCAGTTTAAATGCAAGTTACAATAAGGACCAACAAAATTTCTCTGTAAAAACTATTTTTGTAGGAAACTTTGAGAACATTTCTTTTTAAACTCCAGTAATAGTCTGCCATCATGTTGCTGTCCTATCGATCTTGGTAGCATTCCTTCATTGTTTTGATATCTTGACGAAATCATTCTCCTTATTCCTAACTTACATTACCAAGGTTTTGAGGAAACTTGACTGGATGGTTTTTCAAATAGTGGGGTGTCATGAACAAGCAAATTTGCGTTGAAAGAATAGTTTTGATATTTGTATAGTTACTGTAATTTGTTGCTTTATTTTGCCGTAATTATTTTATTTGTAAATCTGAATTGTCTAAAGCCCAAAACTTGCTAAACTGTTTTCGAAAAAAGACATTTTTTCTTTTGCATTTATTAACCCTTTTGCTGCGACGTTCGGATATATCCACAAATTTTACATTACCGTTTACTGCTACGTTCGGATTTACCCCACGATAGTATAAAAACATTTTTCTTCAATGCGGCGTTTGGAGATATCTGTCACTTCAAAAATGATTGCAATTGAAGTTGTACCTAAAGAAAGTGATTGCTTGTACCTGGCAAGATACAGGAAAAGCCAATATGATTTCAACTGTAGGAAATCCTGGAGTAACTTCAGTAAGAGTAAGAACAAAAAAGGGCCACAGGGAAGTAAGTAAACCGACAATTCAAGTAACATACAATAAGTTTATGGGTGGAGTAGATAAATTTGACCAGCTTTGCACAACATATCCATTTCAACACAAGCATAAAAAATGGTATCAAACACTCTGGCATTTTGTTATTGAAGTAGCTCCAGTTAATGGATACATTTGCTATAATACACAGAACCCACAAAAGAAGATGTCACAAAGGAAATTCAGGCAAAATTAATTGATGGATTGCTTGATGGATTTGAAAAAAGGAGATCCTGTAAAAGAGGTAGAAGATTGTCTGAATCAACTAAGGCTAGGCTTGTGGAAAGACATTTTATAAAGCATTATGAAGACAAGAAAATGCAACCAAACTGTATAGTGTGCAGTATTATGCCCTCAAAGTGCTCTAAAAAAGGAAAAGGAATCTGTAAGAGAAAGCAAACAACATACTATGTGGTCAATGTGATGGAAACCCTCCATTGTGTGTTACTCCATGTTTTGAACTATATCATACTATTGTAAATTTTAAGAAAGTGTGTAAGTGCAATTAGTTTTGAATAAAGTAAAATCTCTAAAAGTCTTTTATTTAAACCTTACAAGTACATAACTATCAAGAAGGTAAAAAAAATCTTGTAGTTCTATTAAAAAAAATAGTATCAGCGAATTTCAGCTGCATTAAAAATTATAAAAAAACCCCCTTAAAAATTCCTAAAATTAAAGTTTTTCAGAAAATTAAATTCATCCTTGGATATAAAACAAATAAAAACATTTAAATGCAGTAAAATAACGTTGTTTTTAAGAGGTTAATTTTTTTGATCATAAATTGCAATTTTTTAAGACTACTAAAAATTCTAATTATGCAGCAAAAGGGTTAATGGATCTGTAACTCACACGCCTTTTTTTGATGTCACAATGGTTGACTACATGACCAAATTCCAGTGTATTCTAGTGACACTTGTTTCATCTTAAAGACTTTTCTTTTTTTTAATATTACTGATCACGTAATTTACTAACGGTGTTTTTTTCTGTGTCACATGATGTTCCAGTATTTTCCAGAAGATCGTCTTTTTGTATATAAGGCAGCAAGATTTTTTACGATTGAGAGATTAGTTAGTAGGCAAAGTAGAGTGTAGTAAAAGGGCAATGTTTTGTGTTGATTGTTGTGACAGGAATCAAGCAATTATTTTGGTGGTCTATTAGTTTTGGTTAGTCTTTGATATTTATATATCAAAGTGCTTTAGTTTCTGTATCTGACAAGCGAAGGAATTTGAAGTTTTAAAGTGGTATTGTGAATATATTTGCTCTGTTCTTGATTGAGAAACGCGTGGAAGTATCTTTGTGGAAGCCAATCTTTTCCTAGCAATTAAGTTGCAACCAGACTTAATTATTCGAGCGATACCACAAGTCGCCTCAGTTTAAAAAAGTAAATTAAGACTGAGACAGAACAAAAATTCTATTAAAACACGACATGGAGTTTGATACTCATGTTACAACCCATTTCCTCAAAGTTCGACAGTAACTCTTTTAGCTGGTCTTTGTCATTATCAGCTTTCTTATTTCCAAAGAAATTTTTTATCACTTTAGTCAGAGCTTTCCAAGTTTGAGCGTCTTTAGAAGTGTCACGAAACTTGAATCCTTCATTAGCTCTCTGAATTGAGGCCCATTGAAGATTCCAGCTTTTACCTTTTCTTCACTTTATAACAGATATATTTAAAACAATCTCCATGAAAATCTAAAGCCTTAACAAATTGTTTCATAGATCTGAGTTTAATGTGTAAAGGAGGAAAAATCTTTTTTTTTTGGTTTAATCAATTGCTCATTGATGATGTTTTATATTTTATATTGCTTTATACTTTATATTGCACGTTGATGATGTTTTTTTGTCGTCAGGTTGTAAGCTGTTTCTTGCAGGCCACATATCTTTGACTCAATGTTGAGATTTAGCTCTGGAATCCCTATAGAACAGAAAACGTAGATGCTTCATATATTCAGCCTGCTTTTCTTGCAAATAGTTCATCAGTTTGGAATCCACACAAATTAGCCAGCGATGCTTATGATAGTTTATTTTGTCAAATACAAGTTTTGCTTTATCATATTTTTCTTGTAGAGTTATGAAGTGTCTCATTGGAATTGAGCCAAACTCGTTTCCATTATGAAGAAAATGCATTTTAGGCTTAGCTTTGATCTGTCAATGAAAAGCCTGTATTCTTCAGGATTATACTCAGGCAAACCTCCACCTAGAAGAAGGTAATGTATAACATTGAAAATTACCAAACCATCTTCAAAAGTAAAATACTTCAACAACTCTTTTTCTCTCTTCAGAAAAAAATATCACACTGGTGCTTGGACGTGATGACTTTTACTTGCTACCTTGGTGACAGCAATTCTGCAGACTGCTTGGGCAAATATAGATCTCTTATCAGATCATTTAACTGCAGCTGATCAAACGGCAAACGCCTATCCAAACTGTGAATGAGGTCACAAAGCGAATCCAAATTTAGATATTGGATGAAGTGTTTAATTTTTTGGCTATAACCTTTCACATTAACCACGCAAAAACAACAATTATCAGCATGTTTTTTGTTCCTGTTGTATTACAAATTGTAACCAACTTTTTTCCTTGGGTCCAAGATCTCAAAAGTCTCAACACAGGTCTTATAAGCTTTATGAGAAGCCCAGCTTTTGCCCTGAGCTCCTATTTTCACTTGGAAATAACCAAGATAAGCCTTTTGCACAAAGAGACTAATATTGCGTTTTTTGTCTTGCTAACATAAAACAACTACATCAATAGGAGAAAATGTCAGGGTGTATTTTCTTCTTTTAATGCAAGAAGACATTTTAACAATAGCTGTCTGTATCAGTAGGGCATATCAAGGCGATCTAAAACAAAAAGTAAAATTTAGGCTACCTACCAACTAGAACTTTAAAATCACTGAGTAATAGACCAGTAACAGTCAACCAGACCAGCAGCTCAGTGTCTGAAAATTCTGACTGATACAACATTTCTATCAACAAGGAAAATTTGTTATCGACTTTGCTGCTACAAATCATCTAACTAGCCCGTGAACAACGCACAATAAATGTAAAATGCCCACAAAGCATATAGAAAAACGAATGTTGGTAAAATAAGCTTAAATTTAGTGTTTCAATCCTTGTTATTGCTTAGATTAGCATATAGCAGTCGCACTAATGAATGAGTTGTATCAGCACAATCCCATGTCCTGGAGCTGTATGCTCTTGAGATAAAACACAACACAGCATTCAACATAAAATGGATTAGTAGAACAAAAAAAAGACCATACAATCATTTTAAAATTCGGAAGTATATGGTGGTCTACTTTTGGATGCTGCAGATACTGGTAATGAAGTAATGGTACTTGAGGTAAAAGTACTAATGTTCGCATCTCTTTTATTGGTTAATATGAAACTGGCACAATATACGTGGGTCAGTCAATAAGTAATGAGACTTTCTCAATAACTCAAGTTTGCAATAACTGGTAATCAGAAAATGCTTTTTTATTTTTCAACATAGTCTCCCTCCTTTGCAACACACTTGTTCCATCTTGATATTAGATTGTCTATTCCTTTGGCATAGAATTCCGTGGACTGGGACCTTAGCCAGTTGCTCACAGCAGCCTTCACTTCTTCGTCAGTCTGGAAGTAAATTCCTGGAAGATGTTAACGGATGATCACAAAATGCAACGCCTGATGGCTTCCAGAGCATCACTACGCAGATACAGAAAGGAGGGAGATGCATTTCTGTCGAGAATAGTGACAACTGATGAGACCTGGGTTTTTCATTATGAACCTGAATCGAAACGACGATCAATGGAGTGGAAGCATGTTTCTTCCCCAGTGAAGAAAAAATTCAAATCTCAGTAAAGTTTAAGGAAAGTCATTCTCACTGTGTTCTGGGACAGAAATGGGCCGATCACTATCAGTTTCTTGGAAAGGGGCAATACTGTGAACTCAGAGAACTACTGTGAGCTGCTAACTCAAGTGAAAAAAGACATTAAGAACAAACGGAGGGGACTTCAATCAAGAGGTGTGATTCTTCTTCAGGATAATGCAAGGCCCCACACAGCAGCAAGAACCCTAGCCAAAATTGAAGATTTAGGCTGGAAACTTCTAACACACCCACCCTACAGCCCAGACCTTGCACCATCTGATTTTCACCTCTTCGGCCCACTCAAAGAGAGTATGAAAGGAACTCACTTCCAGACTGACGAAGAAGTGAAGGCTGCTGTGAGCAACTGGCTAAGGACCCAGTCCACGGAATTCTATGCCAAAGGAATAGACAATCTAATATCAAGATGGAACAAGTGTGTTGCAAAGGAGGGAGACTATGTTGAAAAATAAAAAAGCATTTTTTGATTACCAGTCATTGCAAACTTGAGTTATTGAGAAAGTCTCATTACTTATGACTGACCCTCGTAATATGAAGTAATCATGAGCACACCTAAAAAATAGCAATTAAAACACGTCTACAGTTCCTCTCAAAATGCCTTCCAGAAATACGAAGGTGCTAAAAATATGAAGGCTAGAGTAGCTACAAAATCTGATGTGATAGAGAAAATCTAATCTCAAATTTGGATTCAGTGACCTCAAATTAACTAAAAAGGCTTGACAGAACCAAGGCCAGAGCAAAAAATTTTTTGTACACCAGTGAAATAGAGATTTTTGTAAAAGTGTGTTAATAGTTTATGGTACTGCTTATTTATTTGGTTTAAACCATGTTTTGTACCATGTAACTTGAACTTATACAACTCATCAAACACAAAATAAATGCAGAGTTAAAAAAACTGCAGAAGGATCTAACGACCTTTGGGTTAGCAATTACCCTTAGATGTCATTGCATTCACCACAAACCAATTTCAAATTTATGACATAAGCTTGAGAGCAAACTGTGAGTTTGCTCACCAATGCCACATTTTTCATAATTTTATGAACACTCCAACTCACAGCCTTTTGAACCCCCAGTCTGTGCTGCTGACATGTTTATGTTCCGTGTAATCTTGTTTAAAATAAAAACTATACTAATATTTGTGATAGTGTTACAAAGAGAAGTTTAGGACTGTTTGCAAACATAAATCATACCTGATTATTTTATTTAGATAATAAAGACCACCTACCAAAAAGAGTTTGCAATCGTTTATTAATATCTTTTTTTGTTGACTATTGAATTGATTTAACCACTTGTTATACCTTGACTTTATTTATAGGTGACAGCATGTATAAATTTAAATAAGGCAATGGCTATTTTGCTGTCAAAAACATTTTACCCTTAGAGGCTATTTTGCTGCAAGTGATTTGTGATTGGTCAATCTTAATGACGTATTAAACATGTTCCTTTTGGTCATCTCTCATTGATCAATTGTAATAACCAATTAAAAAGATTTTGCACCCATAGTGTCCACTCCCTTCCAGTGTACACTACCCCATGCATTCACATAGTGAGCCTGCCCCTCCAGTGAACACTGCCTTTCTTGTTATGCCCTGCCAGCTGAGATTTGAACCTGCAACCATAGCATTTTAAGACCAGCACACTATACACTACATCACAGCATCACTGGCAGAATTGTAGCAATTATGGCAATATACATATGTGAATGATTACAGCAAAATAGTTTCCAAGGGTAAAATGCTGTCAACAGCAAAATAGCCAACAACAAAAAAAGAAAATAGGACTAAAATACAGAAACCTAAACAACACTAATTAAATTACTGAAATCAGGGCAATACAGAAATTAATGAAAATCAAATAATTGATCCTAAGATCAATTACCTGGTCACCCTGACTCTAACCCAAAGCCTAATCCTAGTTCCAACTCTAACTTGCATTATGCAGGCATGGCCGGACATTGCATACATTTACTAATTAAAACTACCATGCAGTAATTTCATATTTTTGTATTAATGCAAATCTGCATATCCATATTTTAGTATCACTGCTAACAACTAACAAAGTCAAATAGTAAACTGCTAGTACTTCAATAATAGACCTTCATAACACTTAGCTGCTAAACAAACACCTAATGGTATTGTTAGCATTGTAAGAGAAATTCTCCTTTGTTTGAGAGCTCAGAGCACTATTTGTGTAACGTGCATGCAGCACATACAAGCAATAATTGACAACTGCACTAAATCTGTTTCAAGTTTAAATTCAACTTATACTGAATGCAATACATGTAAGATTACTGCCCACTTGCAGATTGTAAAGTTACTTGTCAGTCTCTCAAACACTCCGTTTCTTGCATGGTTCCTCCACTAAATAAGTGATTACTATCATTTTTGTGTTGAAAACAAGGTTTGTGCAGACTACAATGATATGCATCGGTAATTTCTGACATGAACATTTAAAAATCATTTCTTAGTTTTTCAAAACTACGGCATTGATTTCTTTTTTGATTTGACCTAATGAATAGATTAGCCTAATTTAACATCATTTAAAAAAGTTTATTTTCCTAGACTAATACAATAAATGTTTGACTTACCAACTTTTGTCCTAAGACTTAATAGCATCACCATAACCCATATGATTGCTTCTACGAATTTTATCCAATACATTATGTTGCACAAAAGCTTTTTACGGTGAACATTCATTGTACTAGATTTGATTTGCAAAAACATAAGTGGGCTATACTAATCATGCATTTGACCTCGCACTTCTGTAATTTGTGAGATCAATCAGCTTTACTGTCTACCACCAAAATCTACCGATTGCAGTTCTTCATCAATGAGGCTTTCCATCATCGCATAGCCTACAACAGTGATGGCAAAACTATGACAGTGACACGCGAAAAGATTCTCACTGACACGCAGGGACAATTTTGCAACGCATTGTTAGTCCCATTCATTCAGCCTGTCATTACAGCTGATAATATTTTGAAACAACAACTTATTACGCAATTAAGTCAGTAAACCAGCATTTGCGTGACTTTGTATATTCGCCTTTTTTCTTGTTCTTGCGCAATCATTTCGCAATTCGTTATTTAGCAAATATACCTCGATACACGTGAGCCGCTCACTTCAGATAGCGTTGGTATCTTTCAGACGGTGTGGCTCAGTTCATTATTGTATTTCAAGTAATTGGATAGAATTCTTATATTTGGAGCTAGAACAACTGCAATTGCGTTTATATAGTAAGGGTTGAAATACTACGTGTGATTTGTAGTGTGCTAATTTCTAATTTATTGTTGCCCGAATTTATCTTTGCGTTTGTTTCAGAGCTACGCACTGATTATTTTCAACCGTTCTTTAGTTAATTATTATAATTGTAATTGCTAACGATTGTGGTACTCTTCGTTCGTTTAGAGGTGCTATAGTTGAGGCAGAAGACCGAAGTTCTGTTCGGAATAGAATCACAGCAAGATCGGGATTTGTTGTAGGCTTACCCTAAATCTTGGCTGTAACATTGGACAATTTATTGAAAGTGAATTTACGATTTGTTAATTTTTTTTTTTTTTTAGACCGGCATAAAGCAAAATAAGCAGTTTTAATTAGTGAATGAATAAGTTTAGTATTTTATGTCATGTATATATATATGTCTTTGTTTATTTTACGTTCTTTGAATTTTATTATGTGTTATATTTTTAATTTTATATTTGACTTAGCACTTATTTGTAGTATTTACTTGGCGCTGCTGTTGAAGGTAACTGTTTTGCCTTGTTATTAGATATATTTTCGAGTTTATTATTTCCATAAACAGCACCGTATTTGAGTTAAATTCCTCATTGTAACTTGACGTGTTAAATGATTTAGCAATTACATTCTCAACCCCTAACGAGTTGTAAAAAAAGAAAATATCAGAAAACCGTAGTAATAGAAATTTCCAAGATTGCTGGACGGATCAATATGGAGTTATCAAAAGAAATAGTAAAGCTCTGCATATTATGTGATGAACAAGCTGTAAGCAGAACCTGCAATGTGAAAAGACATTGCGAAACAAATCACAAGTGGTTGTTAGAAAAAATTGAAGAAGAACGTAAAGAGTATATTAAACAAGAGTTGAAAAAAACTCTACAATCTTAAAATTTGTTGAGATTGATTAATCGAGATTAAAATTTAGTTTCAGCCAGTTTTTGTCTTTCACATAGTATTGTAAAGCATGGAAAACCCTTCTGTGAGGGAGAGTTTTCAAAGACCGCTTTTGTGGAATGCGCATCTTTTGTATTTGATAATTTTCAAAACAAAACCGCAATTATCAAGCGCATAGAAGGGTTGCCTATCTCCAGAAACACCGTAAAAAATAGAGTAGTGACTACGCATTCTTGCGTAAAAAATCAAATAGAAAAAGACTTGGCTCTTTGTGATTTCTTTTCAATTTGTCTCGATGAAACTACTGATGTTACATCATCTGCTGGACTGTCAGTTTTTGTCAGGTACTTTACTGGTAATGAAATACGCGAAGAATTGCTTGGTTTAGAAATTTTTATCTTCGAACACCACAGGAAAAAATATATGTGATATTGTTGTAAAATGAAATTTGTTCCAGTTAAAAACACCTCAACAGTCTGTTTCACCTAAGGCGGCTCGTCAGGAGGTAGTTCTAAAACACAACACTGGCATAAGATGAAATCCAACATTAATAAATAAATAAATAGAAATTAAAATTAAATTATATTATATAGAAGACTCGAAACTCAGGGGAAGGTAAGCTCTACAGATCTGCCTTACTCAAGCGCTGCTCACTACAACTGGCAGGTAGATGATGTTGTTGTTTTGCGCCTTGGCATTAGTAAGGCGGGAAGTTATTGGAGCGTGAAAAAAGTTAAAGGTAAACAAAACGATGGCAAGAATTAAAGTAGAATAAAAAACAGAATAAAGGTAAAAACAGTGCACAAATGAAAAACCACGAATAAAACGTTAGTATTAATTAATGTTTTTCAACTTGAATTTGGTCCGGTGTCTGCATTTGGAGATGAACTCAGATCGTTTGTTTAGGAGCGTACGTTGGTCAGCTTGTAAGATCGCCAGTTTTTCGGCTAGGCAGAGGTTACAGCGCTTGGCGCCACTTTTGAACGCAGCCGCTTTGCATGTGATGGACCAAGATATGAACGGCTCGATTCCTCTGTTCTTGTAGTCCCACACAGCTTTGGAGAGTTCTGTAGCGTTCATCTTTCGTTGGTTTTTGAATGATGAGCGGTGGTTGTAAAACCGGGCTTTAAACTCGGTCTCACAAAGTCCAAAATAGTGCCGTGTTGGGGTGTTTGGAGCTGTGATGGAGGCTTTGTACACGATTGATTTGATTCGGCATTTGCCGTTAAGTGGGCATTCGGATTTGGTTCTGCAGTTGCACGGCATCTCGTCGGTGTTGGCGGTTGGGTATATTAATTTATTGTTGTGGCCTTTGATGATGCATGCCATGTTCGGCATGCAGCTGTAGCTGAGTTTCACGTTGAATTTGTTGCAAATTTTGTGGAGGCGGTTGTTTGGGGGGAAGTGCTTGTTGATGAGGTAGAAGAACTTTTTGCCAATATTTGTTTTGACTTCAATGTTGTATGGTGGATTGAACCAGGTGATGTTTCTCTTTATTGTTCTTTGCTTCTTGCAGTTTGGTGGAGTCGTTGGGTGCATGGGGTATGCCGTGCAAGGCAAATGCCCGGCTTTTCTCAAAGCCTCGGTGTAAGGTGGAATGGCGTTGTTAAAAGACTCACGGTTACATGATAGCTGTGCAATTCTGTTGTTGATCATGTGGGGCAGCTGTTTAGTAATGGAGGGTGGATGGTTGGATTGGGTGTTGATGTAAAGGGGCGAGTCGTTGGGTTTGCGGTATGGCCAAAACTTTCGGGAGTTGAGGTCAAAGATTGCATCCAAAAAAATCTGTTTGAAATAAGTTGGTATCGGCTGTGACTTTTAGACCATGCGTTTTAAAAAATGGCGATTACCTTTTTCCTGGTGCGTTCCATTTCTGGTCCGGACGCGTTCCTAATTATGGCGAGGCCATCGTCGCGGTATAATCCAATATTGTCTATGTGGATGGTGTTGGACAGTTTGCTTAAAAGGAACAACCCAACAAGCTGGCAGATTTCCGCACCGTCATAAGAACCCATTGTTACGTCGAACAGGGAACCGCTGTGCTTTATCCAAACGGCATCTGCGCTAAACAGAAGTGATTTTCTTGAGTGCAGGATAGTGTAAATGTCGCTGCCTTCAATGTCGACATAGGATTTCGCAAATGCTATGGCGGCTCTCAATATGTCTTCTGAGATGGTGGGGTAAAAGTCAACTATATCGAATTTGAGAAATTTGCATTCGCTTTTGTTTGGAATACTGTTGAACCACGAAATTACCGAGGAAGTGTTGCGCCACTGGTTGAAGTTGCTTTGTGATCGGATGGTATTGTTAATTTTTTCCAGGATCTGTTCGCTAACAATTCCAATCTGCGATTTGGCAGGATTTATTAAGCGGCACTTAAGGTTGTTTGGAAAATTTTCTTTATGGTCTTTAATGGTAACAAAAGCGTTCTTATCTGAGAACCGTTCAATCCTGCTGTCTAGTTGGAGCTCCCTGGCCATGGTTTTTGCCTCGTTGTTGATGTCGCTTACACTATCCGCACTGGTTTTCTTGTATTTAGCAGTGATGTTATCATTCAATAGTTTGCTGTAATCTGCAACGCTCATTCTATATAGATTGTTGTAAATATGTGATATTGTTGTAAATATGTTCAATGAAAGAAAAATAGACATACCGAAAATTGTGTCAGTAACAATGGATGGTGCTCCCCACATGGTTGGTTGTAATGTTGGATTTGTAAAGCTCTTCACAGAAGTGGTTGGCCATCGCATTTGACCTTTTCACTGCATCATACACCAAGAAGTTTTGTGTGCTAAAGCTAGGTTAAAAGAATTAAATGATGTGGTGTCAGTCGTCACTAAGGTAGTTAATTTGATATCATCACGAGCATTGCACAAGTGTGAATTCAGCATATTGCTTAACCAGGTGGACTCATCTTATCATCGGCTGCTACTGTACAATAACGTACGTTGGCTTTGTAGAGAAAAAACTCTTGAACGATTTGTGGAGTGCCTGAATGAGATTAGGCACTTCTTAAGAATGAAAAATGTGAATGACTTTCCTGAGCTAGATGCTGCTGCCTGGGTCAATAACTAAATGTTTTTTACTGATCTGTCAATTCATTTAAATGAGTTGAATGTAGCAAAAGCTAGTTTGGAGAACTAGCAATTGTTACTTACAAAACTACAAATCTTCGCGCCCGCTTCTAGTTGACCAAAAATCTATCAAACGAATGGATCCATTATTTATTAATGAACTGAGGAAAAACAAAAACAAGTGAACCAAATTTTTGACTGACTTTAAAATAAATTGAATTGATTTTAACTAAATTGCATTGCATTTTCATAACCACGTGAAAACAAAGTCAAAATGATTTTAAAACTATTCCAAGACATGCTTAAAGCAAAACTAGAAACTTAAAATGTGTCCTAATCAACTAAACTGTGCAAACAAAGAAATTAACCAAAAGCGCTGAAAAGATAAGGTGATACAAGACAACTTAGATAAAAAACACTGTTAACATAAAAACCAGGTTCGAAACCGCTACATGAATGTTAAGCTACAAGGCTATGGTAAAAGTGTTGATGTCATGTTTGGGTTAATTCTTGCTTTTAAAAGTAAGCTTAAGATTTTTCAGCGTGATTTGGAAACCAAAAGTTACAAATACTTTTTGAGACTCGAAAAGGTCCGTGATGAATTAGGTGAGCCAAATGAGGCTATCATGAACAATGAAGATGCTTACTTTTTGTCAATTTTAAACTCTCTGAAAGATCAATTTTGCTCAAGATTTGTCCAATTTCGAGAGCTTGAAAAAACGATTCTTTTCATAAAATATCCAGACCAGGCAAGTTTTCCCAAACTGAAAACAGATTTATTTGAATGGCTCGGCATGGATAATTTTGAAATGGAGTTAGCAAAATTGCAATCTAATTTCATTTAGAAACAAAAGTTTATTAATCTCAGGGCCGACTTGAAGAAACGCGAACGAGGCAGATTAACTGGATCAAGTTCGCGGAATCAAAATGAAGAATTGATGTGTGCTTGGAATGACATCCCTAAAACATCTAGTACTCTCAAAAAATTTGCTAAGGCAATACTATCTGTGTTTTCTTCAACATACACTTGTAAGACATCATTTTCTTTACTAAATTACATCAAGGATGAAAAGAGGAATTGGTTAACTGATGATTCCAGTTCAGCAGGTGTGATGCTCAAAAACACAAAATATAAACCAAATATCAAAGAGTTGGCAACCGGGATACAGCCTCACTGAACAAATAAATAAGCAGGCAAATTTTATTTTTCTTCTTTTTACTAGTAAATGTTCATTATTATGTTTACTTTATATGGTAGTAGAAAGTATTAAAATAATTAGACTGTTCTTAACTAGTGACGCATAAATAGAAATAAATGCACAGTTTTAGTTCTTTTGACACGCCGTCAAAAAAGTCTTGCCATCACTGGCCTACAACTTTCCGCCATTTTTGACTCTATGCTTTGCCGTCTTCAACCATAAACATAATTGCCAACTAGATATGTGTAAAAATCCCAAAACTGAGTGCAAAAATATTCACAAAATAGCAATGTTAGAGTAAAAAAATAACAGCATTCTGAAAAGTTCTGGCTCGTATTCTGTTTGTGTCCAGCCACACATAGATTTCTCAACGGTTTTGTAAAAATCCACCCCTGTGGGGTTGATCTCCAATTTCAATCATTTTTAATCAATCATTTTATTTTTGCCCAAATTAGCATACATTGAAAATAAATTTGACAGCAGTGGACAAAAAAAAGGAGACGATGGCAAAACGATATAAGTTAATACTTGCACATGAAAAGAATTTAGATTAAATGTGAAGATAGTGGCACGGCCATCGCACCTGCAAAATAGCAGATAAATAAAAACACACACAAAGAAAAGCATTTACAGTGTGTAAAAGTGTTGCTAGATACAATAAAAATAAAAAACTGTCATGTTGTAACCCGAACAGGGGAGGCTTTCAGGTGCCGCACCTTCCCTATGGGTAACCTGGGAGCAACAACAGCTAAAAACAGCTCCTTTACGTCTCAAGGCACATAAACCCTGACGCCGGTTGTAGTTTTCAGTCATACACCTAGGACTAAATTAAACACATAGCTATTATAAAAAAGAAGTCACTGTGGGTTAGTAGTACCGGTATGGTATCGCCAGCTGCATTGCTCGCGTAAAATTTAATCGACTCAATTAATAAATAATTTGATGCAGAGTGACCTTAAAAGACGAAAATAACATATTATTCTAAACTGATATGCAACGATGAAGTTTCAGTAGTTCATTGGTCTTTATGAATTGATCGTTCATGATTGACTGTTCTCACTTTACTGTCACAACCTTCAGAGGTTCCATCTGAAAACAGAAAAAAGAACACAGAAACCATAGCGCTGTAAAAGACTATATCATAAGCAGTTACATTTCCTAGATGTGAATTTCAAGTGGATTAAATGTTCATGAAGTGATAAAGAACTGCCTTGATTGATTTATTAAAAATTTCAAAGATTTTATTTCTCTTAATGCTGGAGGAATCTTATTCCATTGCACAAGATTTTTGTATTTGAATGACTGCTGGGTTGGTTTAATTTTGCAAAATTTAGAAAATATTTTAGCTTTCGACCGTGACCTACCAGTATTGCAGTTTCAATAGTTGTGCTGAAAGAAGTTATTAAATGCATCTGGTAGCATGTTATTAAAACATTTGTGCATAAATTTAACTATCTCCAATTGAGCAGTTTGTTCTATTGTCATAATGTTATGCTTTTTCATAACTGCTGTTATGTCATCCTCTTTTTTGGCATTAAATGCTAATCGAATGACTTTATTTGTTATGTTTTGGGGTCTGTGAATCAGTGTTTTGTTGTTGAAACACCAAGAAGAAATACAGAATCGAAAGTGACTTTGAATCATGCTAGCCTATAATAGAGCAAGTGAAGTAATTTTTTGTTAAGATAGGGTTTTATTTATTGAATGATTTCATGGCCCATTCTAATTTTTTCAACAGCAATTCAATTTCAGATTTCCACGTTAGATGCTCGTGAATTGTTACACCTAAAAATCTAATGGATGTTACCTTGTTTTATGCATTGCCATTTAGCTTGATTTCAAGATTAGGTGGAACTGGAGGGCTATTACGAGTTTTAAAAGTTATGACTTTAGTTTTGTCAATGTTTAAAATAAGCTTGTTTACAGTAAGCCAGGAATCAACTTGGTGCAATTCCTCATTTGCCTTTTTAAATACCGTAGTTGAGTATATGAAATATTTTCAAAAAATAAGTTTGTATCATCAGCAAACATGATAGCTTGACCAGAAGTAAGACATTTTAATAATGAACCAAGAATTGACCCATGTCGGACGCCCAAGTTAATCAATGTAGGAGGTGATAATTTCCCATTAATTTCAGTTTGTAAAGATCGATTACTTAAATATCTTTTGAGCCATTCATAGGGTAATCCCCTAACTCCATAGTGATGTAATTTGTAAAGTAAGATGCTATGATCAATCTTGTCAAAAGCCTTTGCAGATCCAAGAAAACACCCAGTGAATATTTTTTTCTTCAAATGCTTTTGTAACATTTTTTATTATAACTTTGAGAGCATTGCTTGTGGAGTGTTTTTTTCTAAAGCCATATTGAAAAGATGAGAAGTGGTACAAAATTTCAATAAAGCTTTAGTCATCGACCATTTCATTGTACTCTTTTACAAAGAATAGGTGAAAACTCTAACGTTTTCGTCTATCTCTCTGTAGGAGTTATCGCTAGAATGAAGCCTGGTGTTGATGGCGAGGTATTTATAGCGAAAGCAGCTGGTGAAAATGTTGGAACGTTCTGATTGGTAGACAACCAGACGTTTCGTCGAGTTCGAATCAATGACGTAATTTTAGTGTGTAGACGAATTCTTTCTGGCGACAAAGCTCGTGTTGAAGTATTTTGATGAAAGTCGCTTCCAAGGTAGATAAATGAAAAAGTGTTCTTCCTTTAGCCAAAGTAGAAAATTGGTTGTCATCACAGTAAGAGGCGCATTTTTCATTGTTGAGGAGGTGTTGTCCAATTGCCGAAGTACTGGTATGGTTGGATTGAAATAAATCACGATTTGGTTGAGCTTGATTTCTTATTGCTTTTGTTATGTGCTGTTTTATTCTATCCTGCAGTCTTTTGGATGTGCGGCCTACGTACCGACAATCACAGCGGCACACGTATTGATAAACGACCATACTTTGTTGCTTGGTAGGCACGACATCTTTGCGGACCGTTGGAAGCATCTTTCTTGTGGAAAACGCTACACGAAGTTTTACTGCACCAAAACAAGAGCTGACAGCAGTTTTGCATTGATTTTCAAATTTTGTGGAGATATTGCCAATCCATGGTAGTTTAAGGTAAGCTGGACATTTTTCCGGTCCTTCTTTTTGTGGTAATTTAAACTCTTTAATCTTTCTTGTCGGTAGATAATTCTCCATGAATACTTAAAGAAGTGCAGCTATGGTTTTTAGTTTTTCCTAAAAGAATGTTAATAGTCTGCCATGTCTTTTTAATATTGTGTTTTTGTTTTTCAAGAATTGATGCAAAGAAAGCTACCTTTTTTCCTGAATGCTATGAAAATATTTATTTCTAGCTTCTTTGTATTTTGTTTGGCTACGGTACTCTTTTTGGCAATATATTTTTTAAAAACTTATCTTTTTTTTCATTAGTTTTAGCAGATCTTCATCAAACCAGTTCTTGCTTTTTTTAAAAGATCTTTTTTTTACCAGAGGGAAACATTGATAAAAAATAGAAGTCTATTCATTAATAAACATACAAAAGGCTGTATTGGGATCAGTTTCTTGCAAAATCAAATTTATATTTATTTTTTTAATGTTTTTTGAAATTTTTCAATGTTTTTGCTTGGTCAAAAATTCTGATTTTGTTGTCTAGCTTATGCTTTATTTGAATGGTATAGTAACAAGTAAGTACAGGTAAGTGGTCGGAAATAGGATGAAGAAGCACTCCTGTTTTGATGTTTTCAGAATACAAATTTGTCCACACATGATCTAAAATAGCTGCACTAGTGTCTGTAATGCAAGTAGGTTTGTTTATCAATGAATAAAATGAATTATCTGACATAATGTCCAGTAAATCACTAACTACATTATTATCATGTTGAAGGAGATTATAAATAAGATCACCAAATATAAAGCATTTGTGGTTGCTCTTTGCAGACTCAAAAGTTTCTTCTAAGTGGTCAAAAAAGAATTGATTTGATCTTGTGTCATGTAAAGGAGATCTATAAATTGTTCCACAGATAATATTTTCATTTTGCAATTCTAATTTAATAAAGATAGATTCAAATAGCTTTTCATGCATAGTGGTGAGTTCAGTCAAAACATGAAACCTAATTGTGTCTTTGGCATAGAGTGCTACTCCTCCTCCTTTGAAATGAAGCCTAGAGTTGTGAACAAACTTGCAACCTGGTAGATTTAAGAAAGCACCTGAGCTTAGAGGAGTTATCCAAGTTTCTGAAATAGATATAATGTCTGGTTTGTATGTCATAAATGATAACAGTGCCTCTAACTTGCTAAAGTTAGCATTATTTACTAATAATCTCATGTTTAGTTCCAAGGCCAGAGAAGCGATGAAGAAGAGTAGGTATGTCAAAGTCATTGAGGGCAAGGAGGTGACCCGATCAAATGAAAGCACTGTTCTACATTCAACACGACTTCTAATATGTAAATAAAAGAAACGCATAGTAGTTCGGAACAATAAGCTCAAGCGAAGTAGGTAAAGTAATAGCAATAAATGAAGGTTTTTGTCCTTTCAAAATGATAAAGTGTAGGAGAACGCAAGCTACAGACCCACAAAAGTAAAAAAATTGTCAACGGTCGTTTTCTCGTTTTTTGTTGGTGGAAGCGGAAGCGATAGGTGTGGAAGCAGAAGCGGTCGAAAAATAACCGCTTCCACATCCCTGATTATAAATTTCAAATCTTGTAATAAACTAAGTTTAAATACACAATTGTTTTCACATGTCCCCATAAAAAAAATCAATAAATTAAAATCTTTCAGAGCCCAAGCTCTAATCCTGCCCTTCATACAGAGTTTCTTGGACTTGCTGTAAAGGAATCTTCTACGGATGCAACACTTTCGTCACTGAGACATTGCCTTCCAGACCGTGGCTTATCATGGACAAAGCCAGTCTCTTGAAACTTTTTTTATCCATTTGGCAGTAGTGTTCCTATGAGGTGGTTCTTTATTGCATTCGATTCCAAACTTTCTTTGTATGACAATAGTAGATTTCCGTTCAGCCAACCAAAGGACATAGTGTACTTTTTCCTTAGTTGAAGTCATGGGTCAAATTGATTTTTTAAACAAAAAATTACTTATCTAGGAATTGTTACAAATTTTATGCTAAAGAATTATTTATTATCTATACTTCAAACTAGGTGCATGAAACCTTATAACACTTTTTGGAGATTATATCTATCGCAATTACAAATAAAGTTATAAATTTTTTAAAGTGCACACAGACTTTATGGACACCCTGTATAAAAAGTTCATAATTAATCGGTTACATGGATACGAAAATGACTAAATAAACGAGCAAAAAAACAAAAACAATTCCAAAAAAACATTACTTTTTTAAACATAAATAGCCTTTTTAAGATCATTTTATATAACATACTGTAGCAATCTTGCTTTTGTGACCCATAGTTTTGATACTGCACTTCAGAGCAGCAAAGACTCAATCAGATTCAAGGCTAAAAGGAAGCAACAATGGTTTGTAGCATCAAACTTACACAGTGCAGTATCCCTAGTAGGGTACAAATGTGTCACTTTATTCTTTGACAATACCAACCAGTGCATAAAATCTCTTACAACTGGTTTTAATTCCAAGTAATGTTGCATTCCACAATTTCTCTACAAAAGCTACATAAACAAACAAGAGAAAAGATTAATGAATCTCATTCTACACAGCTGTCCTCAGAAATGGAAATTTAGTCGCAACTAAAAGCGGTAATGCCAAACAAAGGTTAAGAGCTAATGATTTATTAGGCACTATTGAAAAATAGATTGCCTCTAAAAGCTAACCACTTATACATCTACAATAAATTATAACTTTCAGATTGCAAATGTAACAGCAAAAACCATATCTTAGTGACACACAACCACAGAAAATTAGCACGGTTGCAAAAATGTTTGTAAAAGATAAAAAACACAGGGTATTTAGTGTATCTGTGGGGACCAGTTGATAATTGTTGTCAAAAAAAAGAAGCAGCTATTTTGACTTCAATATTATTATAACTTGGGAGACTATTGTGCTGTAATTGTTTACATGTGTTCATTTTGCCATAATTGCTACAATTCTGCAAGTGACACTGTGATGCGTAGATAGTGCACCTGCCTTGAAATGCCATGATTACGAGTTGGAATCTTGGCTGACAGGGCACTTAGAGAAAAGCAGGTGCACTATCCACTGGTGCAGTGGAGGTGAAGGCTCGGTATGTGAATGTACACTGGAGGGGGAGGCTCGGTATGTGAATATGCAAGTTAGTGTACAATGGGAGGAAGTGTGCAGTGTGGGAGAGTGCACACTGGGGATGCAAATTCTTTTGATTGATTTTTAAAATAGACCAATTAGAAACGACCAAAAGTCACGCTTTCAATACATCATTAAAATCGACCAATTACAAATAACTCACGGCAAAATAGCCTCCAAGGCTAAAATCCATGGATATGAAAATAGCCACTGCTTTTAATAAACAACAAGGTAACATAAAAAATTTGACTCAAGAATAATCACCAACATTTTATGATACCATGCAACAATGGTTCCCAACCTATGCGCCGCGGCACACCAGTGCACTGCGAGATGTCATCAGGTGCGCCGCAAAAAATATTAAAGTTAAATTCAATCAAGTACGCTTTAAAAAATTCCACGCCGTCGACGTTAGTCAGTACGGCACACTAACGATATTGTTGGTAGTAATTGAGTTGTTTTTGGTTGGTGAATGTATCATTCAAGTTTATTTACGCTTGAATAAGGTTCGTTGTGTGGCTACATTGTGCAAAATAATGCATGAAATAAATAGCGATTGTGACATATACAAACACTGACACACATCTAAGCCAGTCGACTGTGCCCCAAATACTACCGTACGATACTAAACTAAATTGTTTGCACTCGGTCAAGATATTATACTTGTCGCGCTTTAAGTTACCCAATAAAATGGATAAATTTATCAAGAGGAAACAAGGTAATAATAATGAATCAGAAAGTAAACGTTCCAAGGCAGCAAAGCCCTGTGATAAGCACCAAAAGCTCGATCAAAACGTTAATACTGCGATGATTATTTGAAATATGGATTTTACTGGACTGGTAGTAAGGATCAACCTTTCCCACTGTGTGTCATTTGTGGCGAAAAAATGTCAAACAAAGGTATGGTGCCCAGCAAGTTAAGTAAACATTGTGTAACCAAACACTCGCAGCTTCAAGATAAAAATCTGAACTATTTTCGGAGACTACAAGAGCAACAATCCAAACAAAAAACCGCTTTTCAAAAATTGTTAACTGTTTCTGAAAAGGCACAAGCTGCTTCCTATGATGTCGCCGAAATGATCGCGCAGCAAACAAGATCACATACTTTGACTGAGTCGATCATCTTGCCTGCTTGCAGAAAGATAGTAAAAAGAATTCTGGGTGACTAAGCCGAACAAGAAATACGCAAGACTCCCCTGTCAAATAATACAATCCAAAGACGTATTGTGGATTTGTCTGCTAATATCGAGGAAACTGTACAGACTAAACTTCAAAGCACTGTTGAATTTGCTTTACAAGTTGACGAATCAATCGACATCAGCGGTAAACCATAGTTACATGTATTTGCGTTTATTCGTTTCGTTGATGAAAATCAAATAATAAATCAATTTTTGTGCTGCAAGGAAATGTCACTCACTACAAGAGGCCAAGACGTTTTTGACATATTATCTGCTTACCTGAAAAATGGAATTGATCATGGAACTCGTGCATTGGAATATGTACTGATGGGGCGCCATGTATGGTTGGCAGTATTAAAGGTTTTGTATCACTCGTACAAAAAGAAAATCTTAATGTTGTACAAACCCACTGCTTCCTCCATAGGGAAGTACTTGTTTCAAAAACAATACCAGATAACTTAAGTCAAGTTTTAAAACAAGTTGTTCAAATGGTTAATTTTATCAAAATGAGGCCGAAGAAGTCTCGTTTTTCTGAGAAAATTTGTGTTGATATGGACTCTCGGCACAAACGTTTGATTCTGCACACTGAAGCGAGGTGGCTCTCAAGAGGAAAGGTGCTATGGCGTGTATATGAACTGCACAAAGAACTTCATGCATTTTTCAAAACAGATTAACATGAACACTTCTGTGAATATCTTGAATGTGAATTCTGGCTTTCAAGGCTAGAATATTTGGCAGAAATATTTGCACATCTCAATGGCCTCAACACAAGCATGCAAGGCAGAGAAGAAAACATTCTGACTTCATCAGATAAGCTGATTGCATTTAAAAAGAAAGTAGCAATTTGGAAAAACAGAGCTAAAGATGGTAATTTTGAGATGTTCCCTGCAGTACAACAAAGCTGCATAAAGAAAATTAGCCCCATTGTATTTCAACACTTAACAACTCTGGAAGAAAAAATTAACTTTTATTTCCCATCACTGAAGACCGATGAGTATGACTGGGTTCGAAATCCTTTTATAGAGAATTCATCTAGCACTGGTCTTTTATTATGTGAAGAAGAGGAGTTGGCACGTGTTTCCAGTGATCGTGGACTTAAAATCAAACATGCTGGGGTACCAATAGATGCATTTTGGATTGCTGTCAAAGAAGAATGCCTTTCATTAGCTAAAAAGGCTTTGACCATTCTGATGCAGTTTTCGACATCATATCTATTTGAGCTCGGATTTTCAACACTCCACATTATGAAGTCCAAAAAACGAGAGCGGCTTTGTTGCATTGAAGAAGAAATGAGGGTTTGTCTCTCTGAAATACGTCCTGACATTGAAATGGTTGCTAAGAAACATCAAGCACAAGTTTCTCACTGACAGAATTGTTGCAATCCTGTCATAAAGACGCAAGTACTGTACAGTGAATTTCCTGGAAACAAGCTAAATTACGGTTATTGCCTTAATTTTTCGTTGTGATATGTAAAAAACGGTCAATTTGAATAAATTTTGTATTCAAAATATTCGAGGTGTGCCAAATAATTTTCGTTTTTTTCTAAAATGCCCCGCGACAAAAAAAAGGTTGGGAACCACTGCCATACAGCAATCTATTACATCATGTCAATAACTTGTAGCCAGTTTTGACCTTCTCGGGTCTCATCACGCGGGTGTACAAAATACGCAGTAATAAAAATGCTGAAAATTGGTACCTAACAACTAGCAACTTCTTGTTTCATTAAAAAAACAAAACATTAAATTCCATAATCGAGAGTGCATCTTTGTCTTAAATTTAAGGATCTTCCTTTAGGTATTTAAAAAAATTATACAGTTTAAACAATCGATTGCATGTTCTAATTTAGTTATTTTCAGATAATGGCACTAGGGCTCAATTATCGTCTACTGCTTGCTGATGTTGTACCAAGCACAGGGTCCAAAGCAGACATTTTGTGCACCAGGTCAAAAAAATTTAGTAATTTCTTGACACCATCAGCATTAATAATTCAAACACCTAATCTGATACAAAAAGTTATGCGAAACTAGTTAGAAATATATTTTTAACTATGTAATGAGTAGCTGATAAAGTTTGATTTGTAGGCACAGTTGAGTGGTAAGTTTAAAAGCAACATTGGTTCTCTATACCATGTAATAAGCACTTTAATGTGCTGAAATTATAACTTTAGTTTGTGGGGACATAGCCACAAATTAGGTCATTGGGGCTTTGCTTATTGTGCTGACAGATGTAGACTTCAAACCTATTCTTTCTTAATGCCTAGATTGGAAAGGCATCGATGCTTGAATCTTGATTGTTTTTTAATTGCAGGTTGATGGCTTACAACAAATTTGCTGCTAAACAAAGCGTATATTTGGAATATTAAATTTGGATGATGATTAAAGCAAAGAAAGGGTGATCAAAAATAATTAATCATAATCTTGGATTAGACCCAGACAACAAGTTTAGAACAACATCAGCCGATGGTAAATAACTGATAGCCTACTGGTGAAAAGGCATTTCAGCCATTCACGCAGCCGACAGGCTTACCGGTATTGCAGTGTACAGCAGCAACACATCAGTTAACCTTTATGCACCATCTAAAAAATAAATCAATGCAAACTCGAATATATGTGTAACCATTTTTTTACATTTTTTTAATGCTTGAAAGCCACTTGACTTAACTTTTGAACAGCTAAAAGAAATATGTTCAAGCTCTTTCGCCAGTTTCATTTGTAGCTTTATGTATGACTTTAGGCACGAAAAAAACCTAGTTTCTTTGCTTGCACATCAAACAACGGGACAAAAAAAAAACAATGTCATATTCTATCCTTATCAAAGCATAGAAGATGAATCATCAAGTTTATAGTTGTATGCCCTTCATACATTAATGGGGGTTGGGCTATTCTTTTGTTAGTATGGCAAACGTTTTGTCGTAAGAAATGCTACCTTTTTGCAAAATAAATCAAAATTTGGTAAATTTTCTTAATCTGATCTGCCACTCACAAAAAAAAATTTCTCAAACAACCATATTTTTTTAATTTTCCGAAATTATTGTTTGCTTTCTATACTTTTACATTGTTTGTGAAGTCATCCTAAAAAAGCGAAAACGCCCGTTTACATTTAAAATCTTTTTGGTAAGATTTTTTTTTTTTAAAGCAAGTTTTAATAATTAATTAGCTGTAAAGTTGAGGAGGCTAACAATAGTAACCAGGCAATGCTTGTACATTGGATATCTGATAGTTTAGATTGGTGGAGCCAAGCCTTTTTATTGAGTTCTTCCATCTCCATCAGCACTGAAAATGACATTTGGGAATAGGAAGATTTCACGCACGTAATCAAATGTCGTAAAAATGAGCCATTGAAAAAATTGGCTGACCACTTTAAGTGTTTTTGCATTGAATTGAATAGGTGTGTTACCGGTACCGTTTTTTGCAAATCAATTGGATAAACTAGACAGTTTTTTAATAAACGTAAAATATGTTGTTTTATTGATTTTATGGAATGAATCTGAAGTTAAAGTAAGCGAAGAAGTGTTAAGGTTTATTTGTTATTGCTACTAGTAAACCTAGTTTTATGGGCTAAACATGCCAGCTCATTTGTTGTCAGCTTCTGGTAGGGTTTAATATTCGAATAATCAGCGTATTTGGGAATACTGAGTTTAAGTTAATTGTAATATGCAACTTGTTCGGCATATTTAGTTCCATGAGCATACTGAAAAGTTGTAAACCTAAATTATACTGAAGCCTAGATGACAGGTCAGGCTTATGTACCGTTTGCCAAGTGTTGGATTAGATATTGATGTATATTTTCACCAGTCTTATGAAATTTTTTGTCAATAAAGCTCGCTAACCGGTCACATTGATCTGTCAGATGTAATTTTGTGACCTTCACTTTTGTTTAAAGAATTTTTGGGCTATTGCCTAGGCCAGTGGTTTACAAACGTTTGGTGTTATGGAGCCCATGAAGAGGTTGACCATTATTTACGGAGCCCCACAATAAATTTCTAAAAATAAAAACAAAAACCTTGTTACTTACCGATTGATGTTAGCAAAGTCAGTATTTTAATAAGTAAACAAATAGCTCGCGGAGCCCATAGGGTTCTCTCGCGGAGCCCTGGGGCTCCGTTCGGAGCACTTTGAGAATCAATGGCCTAGGCTGTTGTACCAAGTAAGCCAAGGATAATCAAAAACTTACGGTATTGGTAGTAATGATGTGATAGTGGCTGATTTTGCTAATGTACTTACGGATATCTAATTGGCATAGAGCTATTTTTAAAAGAGGAATGAATTATACTACCCGTAAGGGCAATTTTTTGGCTGATTGGTACATCGTACTAAGGTTGGACTTGCCAACTGTAAGGCCAAATCACAACCAAATTGCTTTTGATTAAATTAGCTTGTTTCCGAGTAACTCACTAGCAATAATTCATTCCAATTTTTAATTAATTTCTCGTTAGTGTTGTAAATAGTCCCTAAATTTTGTGTTCGCCCCATATCTTTCCCGCATAAACTACAGCTTTTGGTCACCAACCTTTTTCGCGCCAAATTTTTGACGTCATATTTATTCAACCTTCTTTTTATAGACTTTTGCAAGCTGTTTTTACTGCTAGTCCGGATTGTTGATACTCCTACGCTTTTTACTGCTACTCCAAACGCTTCTCGTACTAGAAAAGGGGAAAATTTTATAAATGATTTGCCAAGCTCGATGATGCATGTATATCTTATAGTATATCTATTTATGATTGCAGGAAAGGAAAATTTTATTTCTTGAATAATTGGATCGCCGAGAATTTTTTATGGAAATTACAAAGACTTTTTAATATGTGGGGCTGATGAGGCAACGCCGTCGCCAGAGCAAAACGAAGTTGTGGGGCACAAGTTGAAAGTAGGGGGCACTAAAATTGACTGAATTTTGCTTTTTAAAACTGTTTTTGCACGGCTGAAAATCTTGTGCAATTTTGAAAATTCTGAAATTTTGTTTAAAAAAAGACATTATAGGGTATAGAATGTTTTAAATTGTATACGATGCAAACCTTTATGATCTTAAAATAGATATAAATGGGCTCTGATAACTAGATAAATTTATAATTTAATGTAACTTGAGATTTTTGCCATACTTGATGACTTGATTAGTTTATGCGTGTGTAAACTTGGGTTTGAGAAATGGTGTTTGAAACTTAAACCACCGAACTATCGGTATCAAAAAATTTAATACACGGGTGATATAGGCTACGTTGGTCAAGTACATCGCGTATCAAGAAAAATATTGTACTGTTGGTAACCACAGAACCACGATTAAATAAGTAAAAAAGAATATAGTCAAATACTAAAATAACAAATTTTTGTGACAGTTTTTTACTTCCTGGACGCGATTTGGATTTTCACTATGCATAACACAAAAATATTCTTGCAAACAATAATTTTTTGCATCTCGCAAATGATAATTTGCTCACAATATTTGCGAGTAAAATATTGCATGATAGTTATTTGATAAAGAAACGCGAAATGCTAATTAAATTCAACCACAAAAAAGATGTTTTAATCTTTTCCTATGAGCTTTGTGTTTTGTTTTTGACACATCTATGTGAACTGCTGGGTGTTGTTTACTAGTCCTTTGTTTGACTGGGCACCACAATAGGTAGACTGCTGGCCCCACCATCTGTCTGCTACTGTAAATATGGAGAGATCAGATATAACGTTAAATGTCTTTGCCAAACAATACCTATCGAAAATGCGGGCTTGTTGCCCACACTAACTTTGTCGTGATGAGCGCCAAGCAGGGAAACTGTGAATACTCTTTTTCAAGTCTCGTCTGCTTTTATTTTATTCTAGGAGCCAAACAGTCTATTCGCCGTTATAGTGGCCCAGAAGCATAATAAGATTGATAAATACAGCACAAGCTAATAAATTTAATTGTCAACATGAATAAATCACTTAAAACTGAGACAAAAAGAATGGTTATACAGCAATACATACTTTGTAAAGCATCTTTGCAGAGAACAAAAATATTGTTCCTTAGGGTAGCCCTTAAAATTGAAGTTTTGAAAAGTTATGCTTCAAACCTCTAATTCTCTTCCAATGCAGGAAAAAACAGTTTTGTGAAAATTTGAAGTGATTTGAAGACGGTTTAGAACCTGCACATCAATGCTAAAGATTTAGCGGTGCATCAGCATATATTATAAGGGAGCGAAAGCACAATATCGAATGTAACTCAAAAATCATAAAGCCTAGTAACAATCAACCACTTTGAGTAAATTGTGGTATAATTTTGGTTGTCGATTAAAACAAAATGGGAGTTTTGTTAACTCAAAAACATTTTTAGCAGAATAGTAAAAAGTTGCCAATATTTTAATTTTTTTACATAATTTTAAACATATCGCAGTTTATAATAAAAAAGGATTGTGTTGTCATTTAGTCACATTCTCAATGCATAAAAATAGAAATTCTCTACCTGCAAAAATATTGTGCCTTGGCTTTTATCGCCTATCTGGGTTTATAGTGGAAGAGCATACTCTGGTTAAGCTGTCATAAAAAGGAAGCAAATGATTTAATAACCATTTTGGTGTCTGGAAGGGCATATGGCTATACATCCAAGATCGAAAAAAGCATGAGTATTTCGACATTTTGCAAGCTCACTGCACTGATGAAGTAGTACCAGCATATCAAAGAATTTCAACAAATTAGAGAACTTTCTGCAAACTTGTTTGGAAATACAGCAGACCACAAAGGTCATTTTCCCTTATCAAATTAATACCTACATCTTGGGTATATGTTCCCAAAGTGCTAAGTATTAAGCAATTGAGAATTACTTATTTTTCTGAGACAAAAAGCTATCAATTACCTAAAGGGATCAAAATTAGAAAAATTCATGGCTTTATGAGTACTTTTTTATGATAATTTTTGTTGTAGATTTTCGTTTTTTGACATAATTAGCGCTTCGATTCAAGCAGCGGTTTACTACCTGCGTTTTAAGTAAATACAAGAGATTCCCAGCTATCCCATTAACGTAAGGGTATGAATTTTTTTTGGTTACGCAACGGTGTTTTTTTTCTCAACCAGTGATCATGGAATCAGCCAGCAGTTTTAATAAAGTAAATTGCTAATAGTTGAAGTAAATTTCATGTGAATTCGAGCGAAAAGTTTTTTGCCTTACCTAAGACAGTTTGGTGAGTCAATTGAGTTGGTGTGTTTATTCACAAAATTTTTTGGGGGAATATTTTTTGGAAAAAAACGTACTAAAGCAAAACTACTGCGCGTCAATTCGGCTGCCAAGGAACTAGTCAGCTTTTTGTGTGGCTAACAAGGAGTAGCAAGGTCACCTGGTAATCGTGTAACTAGCAATGAGATTTGTTAAAATTTGCTCAGATATATGAAATTGGGGCAAAACTTATTACCTTATCCACATTTTAATTCTTTGCAGAGTTTTTGATACAATCGTTTTTCAGCATTTTGATAAGTTTATCATTATGGCCACTCGTTCTACTGATTATTTTTGTACACCAACGGACGGAATTAAAGGATCCAAACTTCCTTCGAAAGGAAAAATTTTGTCATTTTTTCTTCACATTCACATTAGCAATGCAAATACAATTAGAGATAGCGCAACCTCTGTGGTTAATCACGTATTAGAGTTTTGGGAAAAAGCAAATATTGCAATTGATCGCAAAGATAGTGTAATTTTAAAGGTGGAAATGCTATGCAAACAATATCATAGCTTAAAGAAAGGGAAAAAACAGGAAGTCTGCTCCACAAAAGCAAAAAAGGTAATTTTACGGCAGAACTTTCCAAGTTGTTTGATGTAGCATCTATTAATGCTCTCACATTGCTGTCGAACCAGGAAGACAGAGAGTTTTTTTTAGCACAACGTAAACCTGGCCGAAGAGGAACGATGGGATCAGCTGATTTCAAACTATCAGCAAAGCAAAAACGTTCTTTAAAGAGACAGCAGATGTAAAGAGAAAGGAAAACACAAACGGAAGGAGCCACTGCAACTTGCAGTAAAGTAGTATTAGTTTCATCTTCTAGCAGCGATGGTACAGATTCTGAATGCGATAAAGCCACAATAAGTGTTGTCCAAGAAGCTAGTCTTCCTAAGCGCTGGAGGGCAGCCAAGAATGTTCTAACTCCACAAGTAGCTATCGCTCTTGACAGAACAAAAGTAACTGACAGGTCTGCTGCTTAAGAAACAGCGCGTTCAATTAATCATGACCCAAAGGAATTTAGCATTAATCGTACTTCTATTCAACGTTAGCGCAATTTTTATCGAAAATCACTTGTAGGAACACTGAAAGCAGAATTTCAAGCCAAATGCCCCCTAGTTGTCCACTGGGATAGCAAACTACTTAGAGCAGTGGTTTTCAACCTTTTCCTGGAGCGGAACCCAAGGAAACATTCCAGTGGCTCGAGAAACCCCTGTGCAATAATTCACTTGTAAAAACAGCATTTGATTTAATTAATGAAATAAAATTAAAATTTGAGTAACTTCTGGCGGAACCCTGGTTGAAAACCACTAACTTAGAGACTTGACAACCAAAGAGCATATTGATCGTTTAACAATTATCGTTTCCGGTAACGATGTATCTGAGCTTCTAAAAGTGGCAAAATTGTTAAATGGAACAAGATTACAACATGCGAAAGCTGTCACAGAAGCTCTTGACGAATGGAATTTAAAATAAAAAGTTGTTGCCATGCCATTTGATACTACAGCTTCTAGTGCAAAAAGAAAGCAAGATACTTGTGTTTTGACTGAAAAAAATTGCAAAAAGATTTTTTGTATCTAGCATGCCGTCACCATATTCTTGAACTACTGGCACGAACAGCCTTTGCTATTTAAACGATTTGAAGTCCAGTGGAAATTTTTGAATAAGAAGGTGTTTACCACAAGAGCTAATGATGAAGAGCTGTTTGAAACAGTTAAAGATTTGAAGGTTGTTGCTTCGGCTGAAAAATCTTTGAGAGAAAGAAAGAATCTTTGTGATGATGACAAAGAATTTATTGAACTCTCATTAATTTTTATGGGATATTCTCCATCAAGAGGTGTTTATTTTATGGGTCTCGATCTTATGCATCTTGCCAGGTGGACATCAGAAGTTCTATACTCGTTGAAAATCTGAATTTTTCATAAACATCTCAAACTTAAAGATAAGCAAAAGAAAAGGACTTAAATGTGTGCTTTTGTAGTGAAGATCTACCTCAAGGTATCGATAGAAGCTCCTATACCTGCGGCAGCCCCAAGCAATGATTTGAAGCTTTTAAAGTTTATTCAAGCATAAGCCAGCATTAATAGTGCAGTGTCTAAAGCTATGTTATGCAAGTTTTGTTCTCATCTGTGATATTTTTTTGAAGAACTTGCGATCCTTGCCTTCTTTTATACGTCTGTTTCGGTCAACACCAAAAGACTTATGGTGAAGCAACAAAGAAAAACAATAAAACAGAGGATGCTCCTAAACAACAGATAATCAATCTTAAATTGTTTGATCACATAGAACTGCATGATCGTGCCTCTAGAAGATTGATTTCATTGTTTCAAAAACTTGGTTTATCATGTAAGTTCAGGTTGGAGGATTCAAAAGTCTGGCCACTTTGCGATGATTACTGCGAGGCATCAAAGGGGTTAGTGCCCTTACTGTCACAAATGATGATGCTAAGCGAGGAGTAGTGCTCATAGAAGAGTACAATAGCATCTCATAGTAAAGAGGAAACACAGTGTCTTCTTCAGGTGGTTTCTGAACATCAAAAGAAATTTTCTAGCTGCAAAAAAATCCACCCTAACTCTGTAAATAGAAAAAATGCTATAGTAACTTACAATGAGGATTGTCATTTCACCTCAAAAAAAAATTGATTGCTTTTGTAGAACTCTGGTAGTGAAGAAGCTGATAAATGAAAACAAGCCAATGTGAATCGTGTAGTTTTATAATATTGGTTACAAGCAACTTTATATCTTTATTGGTCAACCTAATTTAGGTCAGTCTAGAATTATAAAAAAAGATATTTAAATGTACAAGTGCGTGAAAAGTGTATATAATTTTTACTCAATAAAAACATAAGTCTTGTATCTATTAAGGTGTTCTCTTGTGCATCCTTCAGTAAAGGAGTCACTAGTTACTCATAAATTTTCAAAAGGCAGATCATAAAAGTAAAGTTTATACAATGTTTAAGTGTCATTGACGATTTTTTGAATAATTAATAACTCTGTCGGTCAAGTCTGTCAGATAGACTTGTTGATCATCTTGTCAAATTTGTTTGGCGTATTTTATAATTATGCACCTACAACATAATATTTTTTATAATGGTTTGACTACGTTTTTCTCCTTGGCTTGTGTTTCTTCAAGTAAAAATGTAAAGAATTTCTATTTCATAAGTATTTAGAACACATATGACGTAAAGCGATTGATTTTATATTAGAAATTGCAAAATTTTTAAACTAAAATTTCGTGAAAAATAAAGCATTGTCTACTGTTTGTATATTCTGCCAAAACTAGTTTAGAATTACAACAAAGCTGTTCTTTAAATGTTTTATTTGGATAGCCACAATTATTTCACGAATTCTAAGTGTTTAAATATGATTCTGGACTTTCTGGTTGAAGAGCAATATCTTATTTTGTGTTTTCCGCTCCTCTCGATATGCTCTAATATTCCCCAAAAACTTTAATGTTTATCTGCAGGGTCTAAATCTTGTTGGAATCACATCAAACTTTTACAAAATTATTTTTCCCTGCATTGGAAAAAATTAAGGGTTTGGACGTGGCCATAACTTCGTCAGGTGGGGCTCCGGTGCAAACATCTATTATGGGACCCCCGTTTTTTCTGTACTTAATATTCAATATAGCAGGCATTCCTCGTATGTCGAGTGTAACGGTATTTCAATCAGATCACTTCGTTCTTTCGACAAATTTTCTATTCAAATTTAACGTTTCGCTCCCCTTAGTTACCGGGGAGCTTCTTCAGAACACGGTAGATGTTAATAATGTGACATACAAACTGTACAACATAAAATTACAAAGACTACCTGTATTACTAAACACTAAAAATTATTTATCAACAGGGCAGGCAATCACGTAAAAACAAAAACATTGTTACATCACAGATACAGGAGTGGCCAAGTGAAAAGTGTTGTGAGAAACATGAGACATTACTTATTGGAGACGAACACACTATAAACAGTCGGAAAATTCGCACCATCATTGCGATTAATAACATTACATGAACAAGCCTTTTGATTTATCAAAAAACTTTCCGCAACGCGACGTCTGTATGCATGTGATTCTGACTTCAGAATTTTGACATTATCCCAATCTATTCTATGATCGAATTCCATAACATGTTGACTCAGCGCTGACTTTTTAGTGTTAAAAGTCTTGACCGCATCAACATGTTCCCGTTTTCTGGTTCTAACACTACGTCCTGTTTCACCTACATACACATGCATTTCCCCCACCAATTAAATCGCGAAAAGGTTTCCAATTAGCTCGTAAATCTGGATGGGAGTTTCTAAATCTTCGAATAAATGAATCTCATAAAAAAATTGGACGTGCTAAAACATTAGTTGAAGAGATCAGGTTTCAATTAAACAGCAAATGACATCCCGAAGACTTCAATGACCTAATGAATTTTTCGGATTATAAAAAAAGTAAAGTTCGTTCAAAAACCGAATATATTCATAACCAAAAACTAAAACAGCTTATTCCAAGAGAGCGAGAAACAAAGAGCTTGAATCGAAATTGGATTAAAAACTTATCCTCGCGTTCGCTCACTAATGCTCAGGAATCACTCCTGAAAAAAGGGAACAAATTTGCAATAGCGCCATCAAACATTCCTGTTTTGGATATTATAAGCGGAGTTGAATTAGGTCTAAGCCAAGTAAACTTCGCCAATAAGTGTTCAATTGATTCCGCACGATCTAAAGTGGTAGAAATTCTGAAAAGAGCCAAACCACCCAAACCAAATCTATCAAAGGCCGAAAAGCGCGCAATGGAAGAGTTGAAGCAATATGATGACATCGTAATCCTCAACGCGGATAAAGGTAACAGCACTGTGGTAATGGATAAACTGGAATATGATGAAAAATTTTTAGGGTTGTTATCTGATTCTGCAACATACCAAGTAATTTTAAAAAATCCAATCTGTTCTATTGAAAAGCGTTTAAATCGTTACATCTGGAAGTTATACAAAAACGACAAGATTTCCACTTATTTGTACAAAACTTTACGTAGTAGTGATTCAGTTTTGCCAAGAATATATGGACTTCCGAAAATTCATAAACCCAATGTTCCTCTTCGTCCTATTGTTTCCTTCATTGGTACAGCTACCTACCAGCTTGCCAAATTCCTTAAGCAAATTCTTGTTCCCTTAGTGGGAAATACCCAATACACTGTCAAGAATTCCTCTGAATTTGTAGAATTGATTTCATCCATCAAACTTGGCAAATCTGAATCACAAGTTTTGTTTGATGTGGTAAGTTTGTTTACTTCGGTTCCACTTATAACCGCCAAAACCATTGTGGCTAATAGAGTCGGCGATGATTGCACCTTGGGAGAAAGAACAAGCCTTGCAGTGCCGGAAATCATGGAAGCATTAGATATTTGTTTACAATCATCGTTTTTTGTGTATAATGACGTCATTTATAAACAGATTTTTGGTTGTCCGATGGGCTCTCCTTTGTCACCAATAATAGCAAACATGGTTATGGAAGAGATTGAACAAACAGCTTTGAACACGTATTTGAATCCTCCGTCTTTATGGTTACGTTATGTTGATGATGTGTATGCTATTATGAAAAAAACTGAGGTCGAGCCCTTTCATGATTACTTAAATACAATATCTACTTCAATAAAATTCACTAAAGAATTGGAAAAATCAGGACAATTAGCCTTTTTGGACGTAAGCATACAACAGATGGAAGATGGATCCCTTGCTACATGCGTATACAGGAAACCAACACAAACGGACAGGTATCTTCAATATTCGTCTCATCACCCGGTTAATCAAAAGGTTAGTGTGGCTCGTACATTATTCTCCAGAGCCAACAGTATCATATCCAATAACGAAAAAAAGATTGAAGAGTTTCATCACATAACAAAAACCTTAAAAAATAACGGATTTCCCAGTAACAAATGTAGTTTTAAGAAGTACTTGAAAAATCATAATTTTAGAAAAACAGAAAAACTGCAACGGTTCACTTCGATTCCCTACGTGCAAGGTGTCTCCGAACCTATTAACCGAATTTTGACTCAAGTTGGTATCGGAGTGGCTTTAAAACCACATCACACGTTGTCTTCGTTGTTTCGCAAACCTAAGGATGTTATTAATTTTGAACAAAAGCGTGGTTTGGTGTATCAAATTTCTTGCCGGGATTGCAATGCTGTGTATGTAGGTGAAACAGGACGTAGTGTTAGAACCAGAAAACGGGAACATGTTGATGCGGTCAAGACTTTTAACACTAAAAAGTCAGCGCTGAGTCAACATGTTATGGAATTCGATCATAGAATAGATTGGGATAATGTCAAAATTCTGAAGTCAGAATCACATGCATACAGACGTCGCGTTGCGGAAAGTTTTTTGATAAATCAAAAGGCTTGTTCATGTAATGTTATTAATCGCAATGATGGTGCGAATTTTCCGACTGTTTATAGTGTGTTCGTCTCCAATAAGTAATGTCTCATGTTTCTCACAACACTTTTCACTTGGCCACTCCTGTATCTGTGATGTAACAATGTTTTTGTTTTTACGTGATTGCCTGCCCTGTTGATAAATAATTTTTAGTGTTTAGTAATACAGGTAGTCTTTGTAATTTTATGTTGTACAGTTTGTATGTCACATTATTAACATCTACCGTGTTCTGAAGAAGCTCCCCGGTAACTAAGGGGAGCGAAACGTTAAATTTGAATAGAAAATTTGTCGAAAGAACGAAGTGATCTGATTGAAATACTTAATATTCAATTGAGCTACTTTTCTCAACACAGGAATTATTGACGAATTCGCGTTGTAGAAAGATTTTTCAATTAAAATGATGAGACCAAAAAAGCATTAAGCTGAACAGGTAAAAGGAGCAAAAGCTAAGTTTACTGTGCCTGCAAATGAAAGCGTTTAATTGGGATAAGATTTCACCAAGGTTGCCTGGTTCAACATAATTTTTGTAATTGCAGTGTATTAAAACCAAAATAATGGCATAGCATGGATTTTGTGGGGGCATGCTGCAACAACAATTTTTTAATTGTTTAATTATAATTGCTGGCACGATGGCGTAATGGTTAGAGCGTCCGCTTTGCAGTCGGTAGACCTGGGGTTCAATCCCTTTGTCGAGTCATACCAAAGAACTTCAAAAAATGGTATCCACAGCTTTCCTGCTTGGCGCTCGGCATCTAGGGGAGGTTCTGGAGAACAAGCCGACAAGTTCGCTTGTTATGTCCTTGGGCAAGGCACTTAACGGGATGCCCCCCGCCTTTGTATGAAAGATAAGTGGCCCAGACACCTCAGAAATGGCAACTCCCAAGCGAGTGCGGACGTCCCGTCTAAAATATTGCGATACAATTCGCTTTCTCGTGAATAGGGGATAAATATGACAAATTAAAAAACAATTAATAAATAAACGTCCCAAAACAAAATTGTTTTAAAATGACAAAAAAAATTATGTGCAACCTTTTGAGGCAAGGTGCTTTGCAATACGGATAAGTCGTTTAACCCAAAAAGTATTAACGTACAGTACACTGACATCACCACAAAAGACTCGAACTAATAAAACACAGTACGTTGAGGCCAATTAAGTAGGCTACCGCAATTTACTTGCGGGTGGTTGGAAACCTGAAATTTTTCTGTCTTGCTTTTGCACTAGCGAACTGCTGGATAACTTTTCTAAAATTTAAACTTTTAGCTTGTTTATTTTCTATCGATAGCAGAGCCAAACCGCCAGATCTCCTTGGGACATGGAGCTTCGAAGAAAGCTTTTGATCAGTTTGAGTTTAGAAAAAGACCTCTTTGCCGTAGCAACTGTTACAGATACTGTCATATACATCATGTATGCCGTACAAACGTCAGGATAAGTTGTGGCAAGTGATGCATTTCCAACAATCAAAACAGGAGCCATTACTTTAGCAGATTTTGAATGGGCAATCTTTTCTCTGTACGACGTTTTGATGGAGAGCATTTGACTAGGAAACAACGGATAGACGTTATTAGAAAATTTGTTGGAAAATTTTTTTGCTTCAAACTCAAGATGCAGATGAGAAGCATTAGATGGAAAACTTGGTTCCAAAATTTGATATGACGTCACCACTGATTTCATTCCTTCAAAGCGATTACTTGGTTGGCAAGAAAGCATGTCCATCATCGGAAGAAACGCAGTTAAGCAAAGTTGCTTCTTAGGATCGATTAGCATTATTCCTTCCAATATTTCATCGAAGTAGGCTTTTGTTTTCTTTGCTCTTTTGTTTTACAACTGCTTTGGCAAACTTCATGTAGAAGCAATAATAAAAGCTTCGCTTAGTACTACGTAAAACTCTTTCTGAGTTAAACAATGTCTTTAGCAGCAGTTTGCCGGAGTAAATATGCAGAAATAAAGTAAATTGTTTTGCATTGCATACCTTTCGAAGAAATGATGACGATCTGCAAAATCTTGCATTGCACAACCAGCATGCATACAAAGTCAAAGTTTTCTATCTGTTTCTTTATTGCCATAGCTTCATCTCTCTCCTTTCGCTTTGCGCTGGTAAGTATTATGTGACTCAAGCATTTTACACCGTCACAAAATCTTTCCTTCAAAGCATAGACAGCATCATATCGACCGGACCACCGAGATGGATTAAACGCTTTTAATGTAGAATTTGACCAAGAAGGAACATGGACATTCTGAAGCTTTTTCCACCGCACAATACTATGTCCGAAAAAATTATATACCGACCTAATGGTGTCGAAAAATTAACGAGTCTCAGTCACGGCTTCCATGGCATCTTTTAACACCAAATTTAAATTGTGCGCAGCACAACGCACGTAGTAAACATGTGGAGAAACATCTTGGATCTTCTTATGCAAGCCGGAGTACTTCCTGCTCATCACTGCAGCGCCATCATATCCTTGTCCACGGCAGTTTTTTTATGTCAAGCTCCTTCCGCTAAATGGAATTTGTTATCAGCTTGTGCAATCCAATAGCAGATGAATCATCATCTTTGATAAACGAGGCAAACGCTTCAACAGCTTTTAGTTCTGTTGGCGTTCCATCATCGTGGTAATCAGTTTTGACGTAACAAAACATTTCACTTAACTATTCTTTTTGCTGACATCTTGAGTGGCATCAAGAATAATGGCAAAAAAGGAGTGCTTTGTAGTTCGCTATTTACATCACGGATAACTTCTTCAGCTAGTACTGATATCAGTTCATTTTGCATCAAAAGACTCAAATATTTTGCAGAGCCTTTAGATAGCTGTAAAAGTTTGTCTAAAACGGTGTCATATTTTTGAAGAAGCTGTGTGATAGAGAGAAAATTGCTCCTTCGAAAGTTCTTCACTGGATCCGCAAAAATATAAGTAGCACTTTGCTAATATCAACATAATATTTACTTGTCTTTTCAAAACATTTTGCCAAAAGTTTGTTTTTCCAGCAAAGACTCGTGCAACGCTTCTTCTATTGTCCCCCTGTTTCTCCATTGCTCATATATGATCCAAGCTTCCGCATGATGTGTGGAGCTTTCATGGCTTCGAATTCGCTGCAATAAATACCTCCAGTAATTTAAACCTGTGGTACCCAAGGGTTTTAAAGTGCGTAAGAAGTCCCTGGAGAGACATTTTCATGAGAACATAACCGGCTGGGCTGGCAGTAAACACGGTCCGTGCAAGATGAACAACATAACCAATATCTTCATAGCTTCAGACCTGATTGTGTTAAAAAACGGTCATAATTTGTTGAAAATGAACTACCGTTTTAGAGTGGATTTTTAGGGAAAGGTCCTTGAGGTTGTCTGGGACCTGCTGCAATAATTTTTTTCTTGATCTCTGAGGTTACAATGATGGTGGGAAAGTCGTCATTTTTGCTTGCATATAATCTATCTTTAGTAGTATCAGAATTTTTAGTCTCACGAATGCTGACGTCAACAAGTTGAGAAGTACATTCTGTCTCGCGAATGCTGCCGTCTTGCTCATCCTCTTTGGATGTTTCTGGTCGAGTTAGCCACGAACTCAGTTGCTGAGAGTTTCCGGCTGCCTCAGCTATTTTTCTTCTCTTAGCTTGTCTCTTTTGTGCTCCGCTTTGATAATTTCTTTTCATATTAAATTACAGTCAACTAGAGTTTTACAATGTTGCTACTCAAAACCTCAAAAGTTTTAATAAGATTTAGACAACGGTTAGTAAAGTTTAATGCAACAATCTGTCTTTGTCGTTGTTTTTCCTGCTCACGAAATAAAACTGCTGCAAGCGTAAGAACTACGCTATGTCTAACAAAAAGGATTCAAATAGAAAGCTTAAACCTGACTTTCCAATCACTCAAACAGAAACCACAAATCTGATTACTGACTAATAGAATGACGTCTAGCATCCAGATGGTTGAACCAAAATTACATAGGTTATTCAAATAGAATAATCATTATTCTCACAAACTACAGCGTTAGATCGCACTAACCCTTAAAACTACAACTCCTGCCACACAGGCAAAACAGTAACACAACAAAACGCTGACTTCTACAGCACAAATTACGAATTTACATATTTATATGTAGTGGGCAGAATTTACCAGAAGAAATTAGAAACCTTCAGAAGATACATTGTACTATCTTCTCTTAATTAATTATTTTATGACGATATAAGCTAGCCAGACAGTTACTGTTACGTCACAAAGCACCAATTTAAAAGACTGGTAAATAATTTATGTAACATGTAATAATATTAAGTTACTGAACTTCTTTTCCTTCTTTCCGTTTCTCCCTATTCGGGGTCGCCACAGCGCGAAAGTATTCTCCATTTGACCCAATCGACTTTGTCTCCCTCCCTAGCTCCAACCCTTTCCATGTCTTCTCTCGCCAAATCCATCCACCTTTTCCTTGGTTTTCCTCTTTTCCTTCTGCCTGGCACCGCCATCTCCATTATCCTTTTTCCCACGTAGCCTTCCTCTCTCCTTTTCACGTGTCCATATCAGCATAGCTTGTTTGTCTCCCAGCTTTGCAATTTTCGCGGTTCCTCTCAGGTTTTCGTTTCTTATTTTGTCCTTTTTCGTCACTCCCAGTGCCCGTCTCACCATTTTCAACTCTGCAACTTCCATTTTTCCCACCTGTCTTTCCGTCACTGCCGCCGCTTCCATTTCACAAAGCATGTCTGATCTAACAACACTCTTGTACCTTTTACCCTTATCCCTTGCTGATAACTTCCTGTCGTACAGAACTCTCGACACCTTCTTCCAACTCATCCATGCTGCTTAGATTCTTTTCCTCACTTCTTCTTCACGTTCTCCATCGCTACTAACTGTCGAACCCAGGTATTTGGAATATTTCGCTCCTTTTACCTTGCAGCTTCAACTCTTCTTCATCATCCACACCCTCAACCTTTAAATACTCTCGATCTTACTCCGGCTTACTTTGAGGCCTCTTTTCCCAGTGCATTTCTCCAAATCTCCAGATCATCCTCTAGCTCTCTATGATTTTGCCTAGACAGCGCTATTGTCATCTGTTAACAGCATATCTCATGGTGCGTCTTTCGTGATGTCCTCCGTCAGCTTGTCCATGATGTTGGTAAAAAGAAATGAGCTGAGTACTGACCCTTGGTGAAGTCCAACACCTACCTTGAATTTCTAAGTCAACTCTGCTGTACTTCTCACAGTTGTTGTCGCTCCGCCATACATATCCTTGATAATCTTTATGTAGCACTCTGATGTTTCAGCTAACAGCAAGCACTCCCACAGTTCCTCTATGGGTACCCTGTCGCATGCTTTCTTCAAGTCAATAAAAACACAGTGCACTGCTTTCTGCCCTTCAGTCCACTTTTCCAACAGCATCCTTAGACAGAAGATTGCGTCGGTGGCACTCCTTTCTGGCATGAAACCAAATTGTTGCTCAGCGATTGTCACTTCCTTCCTTATTCTTGCTTCTATTGCCCCCTCCCACAGTTTTATAGTGTGGCTCATCAACTTGATTCCCCGGTAACTTCTACATTTCTTGATGTCTCTTTTACCTTTTTACAAAGATACGAGCACGCTCCTCCTCCATTCATCTGGCAACTTCTCTCCTCGTAAGAGTCTGTTGAAGAAGTTCACTAGAAACTCCACACTTTTATTCCCTAAAGCGATCCATGCTTCCACTAAAATGCCATCAGGTCATTCAGCCTTTCCCTTCTTCATCTTCCTCAGCCCAGTCTAGACTTTTACTGCAGAGATATCTTTTACGTCCCTTTCTCTCTCTTCTGTTCTCATTTCTCTTCTTTCTCTACGGTTTTCCTGGTTGAGAAAGTTATCAAAATACTCCTGCCATCTCGGGTTCCCTTTCTCTTTTTCCATCGCCATCTCCCCAGTTTTACTCTTGATTACTCTTACTTGTTGTCAGGGCTGCGAACTCGAACTCGAAACTCAAAATTTTGTGGAACTCGAACTCGAAAATATCTAAAGCAAGTTCGAGTTGATTTTCATTTGTAAAATATCAATGCAACTGAATTTAAAAAGAATGAAATCTTTTTATTGGAAATTAAGAATCTTATGCGAAAAGTAGGCTTAAGCCAGGTTTTTTCTAAAATTGTCTAAGCCCAACTTAAGTCATCGATTTCGTATGCAGAAAAAAGTTATAGCGTTAAGCATGGCTTAACTAATTGTTTAAGTGAGCCCTTTATAAGTCATCATTGTAAATGGTTTAAGTCGCGACTTATGTACCCAATGACGCAAAACCCTTGTTAGGGTATTGCTGTTGCTAAATTTTGGGCAACGGCCTCAGGTAGCTTAAATCAGTAACACGGTTACGTAGCATGTCGTATCACTTACTATAACCGCTTCAACCAAATCTTTTTGCAAATAACAACTTCTATTTATATTGCACCATAATAACGTACGGCGTGTCACCTGCTAATATGACGCTATAAAATATAATATATTATATTTAACGGCAACCTCATAATCCTTTTATAAGCTGTATTTTTGATAACGGTAACGTCATAATTTATTGAGCCTAGCTTTCAAAAGCCTCGTTTGAGTTTAATTTCTGCCTACCACCAATCCTCCCTTTGCAAGCCCGACTTGCGCAGACTAAGGCTTAAGCTCGACCTAAACTAAGTCTGCTTTCTGCAAAAAACCCTAAATGTTTTATGAAAACATTAAGGAGACTGAAAAGAACGCTCCAACTAGATTTTAAAGTTTTACAATGTAAACATGCAGGGTACCACTCAAAGAGTTTATAGTAATCGAGATCTATTTAAAACCCTTACCTCCATGAACATAGCACGTAATCACCACAACCGTATTATATATCGATTTGTAGAGTTATAAAGGCAATCTACGGGCTTTATATGCATGTTCACACGAATGGTGTGACTATTTCACAATGTAACAGTATTGCAAATAATAAAAACCTCCCTCTCATAATTTGACGAGCCCATTCCTGGACGCGTTTCGTCCTTTTGGACTCATCAGCAGGGCCTGTCCCGTCATCACCAAAACCAAAACCCCATATTTGCCATAATATGAAAAATATATCACTCTAACACAAATTCCTAAAGGACAAAACGCGTCCAGGAATGGGCTCGTCAAATTATGAGAGGGAGGTTTTTATTATTTGCAATACTGTTACATTGTAAAATAGTCACATCATTCGTGTGAACATGCATATAAAGCCCGTAGATTGCCTTTATAACTCTATAAATCGATATATAATACGGTTGTGGTGATCACGTGCTATGTTCATGGAGGTAAGGGTTTTAAATAGATCTCGATTACTATAAACTCTTTGAGTGGTACACTGCATCTTCGATACGGATGAGATCCCCGTACCAAAGTGATAGCATGCGCCGCGCGCGTGATGTGTGCGAAAAAATTTGTGACAGAATGATACATTTTTCATATTATTGCAAATATGGGGTTTTGGTTTTGGTGATGACGGGACAGGCCTTGCTGATGAGTCCAAAAGGACGAAACGCGTCCAGGGATGGTCTCGTCATATTATGAGAGGGAGGTTTATATTATTTGCAATACTATTGAATTGTCAAATACCCACATCATTCGTATGAACATGCATATAAAGCGCGTGGATTGCCTGTATAACTCTATAAATCGATGCAATGTAATTTTTAGTCACAGTACAAAATGGGCGACCTAATTAACAGGTAACTTTTTCTTTTTAAACAATGATTCGCAGACATAGCTCTTGTTTTGATCAAAAGTGCATAATCACGGAACCTACAATGATTCAAGTGTAAGTTATTTATCAATTTTCGCTTTCACTGCAAATTCACGACACACATATTGCCTGGCTTATGGCAACGACATTTGCTTATTACAACAAATGTTTGAACATAAATTTTAACGCGCAGTTTTATTACAAACGTGCTCGGCTAAGTCAATCACTTTATTTTCTTAACTAAAAAGAACTTGATAAATTTTCGCAGAACTCGAACTTGAACTTGAAAAAATGAAAATGCTGAACTTGAACTTGTAAAACAAGCTGAACTTGAACTCGTAAACTCGATATAAAAATCGACCGAGTTCGCAGCCCTGTTTGTTGTACATTCTTGCTTTGTTTGTTTCTCTGCTTTGCCATCTTGAATAACTCCTCTATCCCCTCCTTAGTTTCCAGTTTTTCTTACAGTTCCTCATGTGCTTTGTTTCTTGCCTTTGTCACTTCTATCTTAGCTTGTTTTCTTGCAGTTTTATATAGGTTTATAATATTAAGTTACTGGACCATGGTGGAAAATTGTATCATTATCTCGAAACCATCACGTGAAATTACGTATGATTACGTCATTAAGCAAAACTTATTAACAATTACAAGGTAAAATAAAGCGGATAAATATGATCGTTATAGCTTAAACTTGTTTTACTATGCAGACTCGAGAGGGGGTAGCGTACCGACTACCTTCACAATTAAACTGAATATGTCACCATTGAAACAATAAATATATTAAAAAATATTTCAAACAAATCAGATGGTGAAGTATAAATTTAAATTATTAATGAATTGTGACATTTATTAATAGTAATGAGTTTACTTGAGCTTTTGAAAAGATATTTTACAATTACATGTAGCAATGCGGGGCGCCCTCGTAGTGGAGCCCCGGTGCATAGCACCGGCGGTAGTTACGGCCCTGGGCTTGCAGTAAGGAAATCGGCAAAAACGTTTTTTGTCCATTTAAGGGCCACACTATGGCTCTTGCACTTCTTGAAGTAGTTCTAATGTCTCTATAAGTGTTTCTGCTTCATATGCTCTTGAAGTAGCCATTTATCAGAGAAGCGATGTTATATATTGAAAAGAATTGAAAATAGTTGTTACTGTAGCCAGATGACCAGTCCATTTCTGCTCAAGGAGGCGTTTCAACTTTTTACTATTATAGTGAAATACAACTGTGGGCTTCCGAAAAAAATTATTGATCGTTTGTTCAACCGACATTGCGTGCATCACAACAAGATACAATTGATGGTTTAGGTTGTGCACACAAGGAATCTTTCTGTTTTCTCATTCCTGCAATAGACGTTGAATTCCTCCACCGTGTCCTGTCATCTTCTACACCAGTTGGGTCCTTGGTGCCATCAACTTTTATTCTACACCAAAAATTTCCAATTTCTTACTCAATACGCTTGGTTGCCACCGAGCTTATAGCAGCAATAAGTTTGTCTTGCATATCGGGACTGGTGTAAGTTGCATTTTGTGGTATAGCTATAATCATTGCACGTAAACACTATCTTTTTCAACAGTGTAATTAAACAGACTTAAAAAGAGTCAATTTCTCCTTCGTCTTTGCTTTCAAATGCGTCGATTTTTTCTCTGAATGCCAATTGATGAGTTGCCAAAAAAACTACTATGTCAATTGAGATAGAAAATAGTAGCCATTTCTTTCAATTGCTTCTGTATTTACAGATGAGATAATTTCCTTATCCATTTCAGACCGCTTGATTTTTTCTTTCCAGGTACTGCAGCACGCTAAGTGTTCTTTTTGAAGGCAGCATGCTTGGAAAAACCACCATTCATTTCAATAGCATGCTTCCAATTACGATAGCCATCGGTTGAAAAAGTTGATTCACAATGCATTTCTCGAAAGTCTCCTCCAGCTTTAGATTCAAAATCACAGCAAGGAAAGCAAAAAGTTGCATCAAACTTGACACAATATTTCAACCAATTCCACCTCTGATACCACGCAGCATTGAAACATCTTTTCTAGGCCCCAAACATGCTTATAGGATAAGCACGCAGCTTAATTTGTTTTGGGTCGTCAATTCCCTAATCTTTAGCATCAGCAGATTTTCGTTTGCTCATAGGCCTACTTGCAGCAGATGTTGTAGGTACTGACCTACAACTTTCACTCAAATCACGACTCGAATCACAGCTTTGCAACCAATTTCTCAAACTCACTTTTCGCCTTTTACATCCTCAATGAAAAAAGCGAAACGAAAACATCTGATGTACCGATAACTGTTGAGGAGACGGTTTTCTGCGTAACAATTATTGTGTTACAGCAGTGGATTGCGCCCAATTGTGCAAAGAATCGACAGCGTCAAAGGAGAATATGTTGAATTAAACGTTATTTTGCATCAGAAATCTAAGTTTCTTAATACTCTTGTTTATTGTCTTGTCTTTAACGCTGTGCTCCAAACAAAGCAAAGAATTTAGAGTAACCGAAAATAGGGGGCACGTCCCCTCTGTCTCTACCATAGCGACGTCACTGTGATGAGATATGTGTTTATTATGTCCTGATCTAAAAAAAACATAAAAACTCCCAAAGGCCTATGTTGTTGTTTATAGTTAAGCTTCTGCGGTGTTATGCAATTACCAAGTGGATATTAGTTGTCTACTTCCGGAGTTTTATGTGCATTGTAGAACCTGCTTGCTTCATAAAAAAATGTTGATTATCCAACTTTGTCACCGGTTCTCCAGTGATAAAGTGAGATATTCAACATTTTTTGTCCTAGTGGATGGCAATAACATCACAGAAGTTGTTGTCTTCAAAATAGCTTCTTCTGCTATGACGTCAAGCTTTCGCGTTTTTAATTTGCAGTTTCCTCCATATTTAAAAAACTTTGTATTTTGTTGCCATTTATATCCTCATGTTAAAATTGGATAATGAACCAAACGCAATCGTTCGCTTTATAAATAAACTGCCCAAACCAGGGATATGGAAGCGAAAGCGCGAAAATTCTACCGCTTCAGCTACCACATGGGTTATTTGACTTGAAGAGTAGCTCGGCGAAAAGTTTTGTCCATTTCCCAATGTGGATTAAACGGTGAAGTTGCACTATAAGTCTGAATGAACGTGCGATATCAGCAGCGCGAGAGAACAAGAAGTATAACTAGCATCACATTTTATATCGATTACGCGTAAGAAAAAGGTAGTTTGGACAACGAAACGTAGCTAATAAAATGATGATTTGATTAAACTTAATTAAACTTGGTTTGGGGGTTGAAAACGTTGAAAAAGAAATTACTTACGACGGAAATAACTTGATCATTTAACATCAGTGCTCTTTAACAGGGATTTCGCAAAACATGCAGTTGTGTTTCGTGAGTTTTAAGGAGACCGGGAAGGTACTTCGTTTATTACTAGTGTTTATTTCTTATTTCAGTAAATTGATTTCTTATATGTAGTGGTGTTCCGTGTATACAAATAGTAATGGAATCTTGTTTTACCAAGTTGCAGATTGTGACGTGATTCTGTTTACAACTTTAGGAATGTCTGAATTTGCTAACTCCCTTTGTTACGTAATAGTGCGTCTGTAATTTCAGTTTTGCTGTTGTTGTTGTTGTTACCCGACCCCTTTCGAGGGATGGGTTGACGGCGGAAGATTTGAGGCCCCAGAAGCCGGGTAGCTCTCCAAGGCCCGGACCAGAGGTCGTACAGAGACAGAAAATTGCCACAGAGCGAGCGACTCAAAGAGTCCGTAGCTGGACAGAGCAGAATGAGATGAGAGGTGTCCTGGGACGGGTGCCCGCGGGTGCTGCAGGAAGGATTTTCGATTCTGCCAATTCGAGAGAGATAAAAGCTTAACAGAATACTTGTGTCCTATGCAGCGAAGGTGAGAGAGAACACAGCAAGCATGACGTAGAAGCACAAGTTCCTCAGTGGAAATCGAGGGAACCTGTGTGTCAAAGAATTTAGATGAGACAATATGCTTCCAGTCCGAGAAAAGACAAGAGTGGATACGTGATATAAGAGAAGAGAGACTACAAGGGATTGCTGAGGGAACAAGTAGCGCTCCGAGTCGTTGCCCGGGAGAAACGAGTGTCCGGGGATCCATTGTAGCCTGAAAGAACAGGAGGAGAGAGAAAACAGTTCCTGGCAGAGATTACGGTAAAAGAAAAGATGGAGGAGAGGACAGAGTGGCGAGAACAGAGCGAGAATCAGATAGGAGAGGAGAAGTGACAGACTTGTTGGTGCTGCCGAGACCAGCAAAGAGCTTGCAGGATGGCGCAGGTTTCATCGGAAAAACTTGAGAATGCTGGGCCTGCTGAGAAGGAAAGAGTGGCCTCAGTGCCACAGAGAGAGCAGTTGGCAAGTACGACAGAACCGCCTTTGCCAAAAGGAAAAAGAACAGAGCCGTCTGTCCCGAGTACCAGATCGTAAGAAAAGCATTTGATGTCAGAGAAGTAAAGAAGAGCAGCAGCAGAGCAAAAAGAAAAAAACGAATACTCCTGTGCAGAAGGGCAGTAAGAGTGGAAGTAAGAAGCAAAGTCATCCCAAAGAACTTTCTGAAAATTCAAGGAAGGGAGACGTTCGTTGGGGCGAAAGACCGGAGAAATATAAAAGGTTAGTTAAATTGGTAGGTGATCAGAACCCAGGTTTTGAAGCACCCCCAGGAGCAAGATAGGGCGAGAGATAAAAGAGCAAAAGAGATGTTCGGAGAGGAGCGACTGCCAGAGAAGCGATGAAGAAGAGTAGGTATGTCAGAGTCATTGAGGAGGTGGAGGTCAGAGGAGATGACCCGATTGAATGCTTTCTCCCCACAGGGCTTGGAAGTACTTTTTGAGTCCTAGAGGGGGTGATGGCAATTGAATTATTTCAGAATAAAGAGATTTGTGGAGGAGGGAAGAATGGAGGGAGAAAAGAAGTTGGTTCTGCTATCCTTCGGAGAAGAGCAAATAGGGGGAGTATGAATATTAAGAAATGAGAGCGAGGAAGAGTATGAGGGAATCAGGGAGGGGTGGAAAAAGGGCATGAGGTGGTGGTGAGGGTGCAGAGGGAGAAGATACAAAGTGGGCGGAAAAAGGATAAGAGGTTTGAAGGCGAGGGTGGGGTGTGACTGCTGTATCAGCAAAGGGGGACCAGGTGGGCCAGATCGAGCAATGGAGATATACCAGCTGGAGGAGTACGAGGAGGAATTCACAGTGCTGGTAGATGTGGGATCTCCAAGAAAAGCAGGGACGCAACAGGGGGGGAAGCTCCAGGAGTGAGAACTGCCAAGATTTCTGAATCTAGAAAAGGAGAGTAGTGAGCACTTTAAAAGAACCCAGTTAGAGCATGTGGAGTATTGCACTTACTTACCCCGCCAGGTCAAATTTCCAGCGCACACTGAACAGGGAAAGACGGGCAAGGGTTAAGATGAACATTGAAGCTTATCAGAAGAAGGAGAAGAATAAGAAGATGGGCAAGAGAAAGGCAGGAGAAGAGAGAAGACAGGCCGATTTTAAGGAGGTTGCGTGCTACCCTTCTGCGGTCGTTCAGGGGGCTGCACAATGAAAAATGGTTTGTGTAAGGGGAGTGCCCGGGGTAACTGGGACCTACGGGAAGACCAACAGCCATTTCAATCCAACTCAAACGGGGTTGGGGACCGCACCACCACATTGAGGTGACTGTTGATTGGTGCAGTTTAATTTTGCTCGCTTTACATGTATATCACTAGGATTACCGACATTTTTCTACCTCTCCGTTTACGGCCGTGTCGATTTCGACACGTGTTACTTCGTGGCACAATTCTTCACATTTTTTTACAGCCTAACCCTTCCGAAGTTATCAAAAAAGTAACAAACACTTATTTGAAAGTGAGGTTTATTTGAAAATGTGCTTGCAAAGACGTGTTTGTTAATGCTCAAGCAAGAGATTGCATACACTTGTTGCATTTTACATATATGATCCGGTAGCCATCTTGCGAACATTTTCCACATGTTGGCTGATCACAAAGCATGCACAATGATACTGTTGCATTCTCGCAAACATATACACTGCATCTTCTTCGCTTTCTGGTTGAATTTACGGAACATATTGGCCTATCAGAAGACTCCCTGCTTTGCATTGTTGTTTGCTTTGCAGTCACTTCTTCGATGAGCTTGAGCAGAAAGTTTCGACGGCTTATCTGCGTTCCTGTTGATTTCATAAAAATAACTCTAGCATTTATGGCAGCGATGTCCAGAATGTTTCCCCACACTGTCAGTGGCCATCTTCGGGAAGCAGATCTAGTTGAATATAGGCGGGCCATCTGATCAAAGCAATCCACTCCAACTTTGTTCTTGTAAAACAATATCACTTGTGGTTTTTGCTTCACACTACTCTGATCTATGTCAGGTGAATGATGCATGGAAGAAAGCAGGCAAACAGTTTTCTTGGCTTTGGTCTGGTATTTTACAAACAGCATATCATTATTTTTGTGCCAATAAAACTGGCTGCAATGCAAGTTTCCTTTGACGGCATCAGTCATTTTCTTGGCGATTTCGCGACGATTTTTTCTAATAGTTCCAACAATTGAGATTTTTTCTTTCTGCAATTTTAGAGCAATTGGCAAAGATGTAAAAAAGTTGTCGCATGTGATATTGTACCCTTTTCCCCGGACACCTTCTGTCAACCTCATCACAACCGACTCTGCCAGAGGTGCATCACCACGCTGCTCTTTCTCCTGGGCACCAAGATATGGAAAATGTACGAAACATATTTGCTTTTTACATCAACCAAAACCCAGAATTTTATTCCATACTTATCTGGTTTGTCTGGCATGTACGTTACAAACGAACAGCGTGACTTACAGGGCATTAGCTGCTCGTCAGTAGTCAGTGAATAGTCACATACGAACTTACTCCTGCATAATGAGGAAAATTTTTCAAAGGCTTCTCGAATAGGTGCGAACTTGTTGGCCCCAGGACCTCGTCGTATCCTGTTGGGTTTGTCGTCAAACCTCAAGTATTTCAGTATTTTTATAAATGAGTCACGGCTCATTGCTTCAGAGAAAATAGACATGCCATACTTCCTACTCCAAAGAAAACAGGCGGGATGACCTTTCCCGCAAAGTCCACGAGCATATTGTAGTCCAATAAAAGTCTCAAGATGATGCAAATCTACGACAAACTCATTGTCACCCCTACGTGCTGCTTCTTCAGTTGTGAATTTTGCAATCATTCTCAGGAGAGATTCATCGATGAAATGCTTCCAGGCGTCATATGGAGTTGACACGCCTCTTGCAGTTGCTCTAGGAACGCCTGTAGCTGCCTTGAAAACATTATGTGCCCCGGTACGTCCAGTGTTAGTTGATGGAGTACAGGTCCATTCCGTTCTATCTCTTCCAAAAACAGATGTGGATGTAGGTTGGCTTTTTTGTGACATAACATTGTCATCTTCATCAGACTCATCTTCACAGTTATCAGGGCACTCGTCGCTGTCACTCACATGCGCATTTGGGCTTTCTCCTCCGCCACTAGCATCTCCATATCCCTCTTCATCAGAGCATTCGTCATCGGTATCCCAGGTTGTAATTACGTCAGCTAGTTCATTTGCAGTTATCGCTCGTTGCGTCATTTTGCTTATTTTGAACTATAGTGTATTACAAAATCATGAAACTCAACTTGCAAATGGCCTGAAATAATAAAATAGACACATAAGAAACAAATGAATTAGAAAAACTGATGTCAAAACTTCAGCCTAACCAGAAAATTCTGCTAATATTGCCTTTGTTTACTATGCACGTTTGCTTTCAAAACGGTACGTCCTTCAGTTAGAGATCTGCCCTCCGAAACAGTGGAAATCACATACCAGAAAAACTGGTCAGGAGCGGGACTCCAAAACCTAGCACAAAACATTCCACGCCTCAGACGCAAATGAATGCCAAGGCCAGACAGAAAACGCTTACAAAGTCCTTCAGTTAGCTTTCTAAATTGTGAACGTAAAATGAAATGCCGGATAAATCTATTTTGTGTTGAATCACATCTGTGTCTTCATTTGGTCAACAATAAAAACTACAAAAGCAGCCAGACAGAAGCCGTTAGTGTCGAAATCGACACGTCCGTAATTGAAGGGGTTCTAATTTTCAAGCCGCGAAAAGTCGTATTGTCTGATGAATGTAAACTAAATCCTTTTCATTCATTCACGCGTATGAGCTCATGCTCGGTTTGCATGTCTTTCGTCAGACTGGGCCACCACGACGGGTAGACTGCTTGGCCCCACCATCTGTCTGCCACATAAAGACGGAGTCATCCCGTTAAGTGCCCTGCCCAAGGACACAACAAGCAAGCTTGCCGGCTTGTTCTCCACACTATCCCTTATGTGCTGAGCGCCAAGCAGGGAAGCTGTGAATACCATTTTTTAAAGTCTTTTGGTATGACTCGACAAGGGGAATGAACCCCAGGTCTACCGACTGCGAAGCGGACGCTCTCACCACTACACCATCGCGCCGGTAACTAAATCCTTTTAATACGGAGAACTAGGCCAAATTCTAGGAAAAGTCAGAGAAAAGTAGATATGTACGAACTCGCAGTTCAGAGAAGCGAAGCGCCAATTATTTTTTCGTGTCGATTTCGACACGGCAGTAATCCTAGTGATATACTTCATACACGACAGCAATTTCGCACTTCACTATCCAAAAAGATCGGAGTCAATACTTGTTTTGGGGACAGACGCAAAGTCCGTGATGATGATTAGAGTTAAAGTTAACTCAAAGTCAGAGTTAATTGAGGATAGAGAGGGAAAATTAGCGCTATACGGTGTAATTTGTTGTTGTGACGACAGGTTATTGTCGAGAGCTGTAATTTAAAATGTGGTCATACGGTTTAGATCTGAGAAGCATTAGATTAACTGTTGTAAAATTGGTTGTAAGTAGTAAAAGAACTTGTAATAACTGTACATTTGTTGAAGTGTTTAATTATTTTTTGAATGGTAGTAACGAAATATTTGATTTTCTCACAAGCAATTCGTGATTTCTAAATTTTTGTCAGTGGGTGTTCCGTGACAAACGCGAAAGTACATTAGGGGTTCCGCGATGACAAAAAGGTTGAAAAGCACTGTTCTACATTCAACACGAGTTCTAATATCTAAGAAAAACAAACACAGAGTAGTTCGGAACAATAAGCTCAAGCGAAGTAGCTGAAGTAATAGCAATAAATGAAGGTTTTTGTCCCCTCAAAATGATAAAGTGTAGGAGAACGCAGGCTACATACCCACAAAAGTTAAAAAAATTCTCAAAGGTCGTTATCTCGTTTTTTGTTGGTGGAAGCGGAAGCGATATGTGTGGAAGCGGAAGCGGTTGAAAAATAACCGCTTCCGCATCCCTGGCTCAAACAATAATGTGTACATTTTGTGCTGTTCATTATTACGTTTTTTTGCTAATTTCAATTTGTTGTTTTGTCGTGAAGTCCGTGTGATTTTGTGCTAAAAGCCCTTAACCATATTTGGGCCAAGAGATTCGCGTCGTGCTAAGTCCAACGTGGGGTAGTTTTTGCCCCAAAAGTTCAAAGCATTATATCTTTTGAACTGCACCACGTAAAAAAACGATTAAACCTGCAAACGAAAGAAGATTTGATGTTATTTTAAATTTGTGTTCAACATGTTTCTGAAATTATTGCTTGTAGAAGAGAAAAAAAATTGATCTGAAGGCAAGTCAAATTTTGTTAGTTGCCGTTGGTTCTCATTTAAAAAAAACAAATATTTCTCATTCACTTCTCCACTCTTGACAGCAAGACAAATCGAATACTTAGCTCAGTTGCGCTTGGCTGAGTCATGTAAGGTCAGCGAACTTTAGTAACCTATGAAACCCAACAATAGATCGCCGCTGAACAGTTTATAACATTATAGTAGGCATCTGTAACATTAATTACTGGTACACCAAACACAAAATTTTAAATTTCGACCCGGGCCGTATCAATTTTTTAGAGCTAAGTTTAACCTTTTCAGTCCTGAATTCAAAAAATTCTTCGAAAAAGTATTTTCAGTGCTAGATTTTGTTTGATTAGACTACCGTAATCACAAAAATACCAAAAAATTTTTTGTGCTCTTTAAGGGAGTAGATTTTGGGGAGATGGGATCCTCAGACCCCGTCAGGACCGAAGGAAATAATCTCACTGATCAAAAAAATAAATTTTGTTTTAAATTTTTTTTACGCAAATCTAATAACAATCTTCAATAAAAACAAAGAGGCATTATAAATTTATGCAACAATGTTACACTTCATTTTCAACAATAACTCTCACGAGTGATACTCAACAAAGCAGTGTTTTGAAGCGTTGCAGCAAAGTTGGACGTTGCAATTGGCACAGATGCAAGAAGGTCTAGCTTCAACTCCTTTTTCCGAACACACTTCACATCTGCCTTTTTTGTGTATGAATTGAGGCAGGCGAACCTCAATGTTACTCAGCCTTACTGAAGGTGAGACACTCTATGATATTTTACACTTTTTTGGAACACCAGAAAATCTGCAGCCTCTAGCAAATGTACGAGTAAGCAGTCCCATTGCAAGGTCTCTTTGAAACTCTAGGAATAAAAGTTGTTGCTGCTTGCTTGCATTGCAAACAACATAAGTATCAACAACTGCCATGTCAAGCAAACCAAAAAGAAGTCTATGCCACCACTTCATGCTTTTCCTGTTTATTTCATAAAGCTGGCGTAGCATGACGTGTTTGTCCATCCTACCCATGCTCTCATTGTAGTCTTTTACAATCTGGGGGCAGGTAATAGTTACCTTTGCCGCGTCTTTCTGTTTTCTTTGCACTGTAGCAGTTCCAATTTTGTGATAATTTGATATCAGGTGCACTGGTTTGCTGTCTTTTCATTTATAGAGACTGAGTCCATCTAAAGTCCACTTAAAGTCAAAGTCACCTCTTCCGAGTGACTTTTCATCCGCTATAACCGGAAAATCTTTCCGCTTTGGTCGTATAGTTCCATAAGCCAAAATATTTTTTCTTTTTTGTTCTTTTAACAAAGGAACTGATGAGAAAAAAATATCAAAAATAACTTTGTGGTATTTTCCTTGCAACCAGTCGCTTAACTGTTAACAACATTGCCTGTCAAGCCAAGATTTTGAGCAGAGCTCTCTTCCGAAATATTTTACCTGTAAACACTTCAAATTTGTAAACATAACCACCATTGTCTGCAACGCCCCACAGTTTACATTCACGCCTAATTGGTTTCATAGGATTGCACTGTTTTAGTGAGGTCCTTCCCTTGAAGCGAATCATCGATTCATCAACACTGACATATTCACTTGGTGAATGCTTTTGTACAAAAAGATGATTTAGTCGCTGCACCACAGGACGAACTTTAAAAATTTTGTCGCTTTTCAATGAATCACTTTTGCTATTGTCTTTGAGATGAAGATTGCTCGATGTGTAAAAAAAACAGTTACGAGTTATCGCTTCCTAGACGAGAGAAATACCCATGCCATTAGCTTTCATGCAATACCACTTCAGCGTTGAGAGTTTATGATATGCCATCAAAATATTTATCTCAAAAAATGCATAAAGTTCATCTTTTGTAATGCTTCCCACTCTGCTTTTTTGGGTGCAATATAAGTTTGTTTGAAAATGGAAGCTTTCTATCACGTCCTCATCAGAAAAATTTGAAATGCATGAATAGGGGTTGCTGTAAAAGTTTCACTTGTGCGATGAGACGTAAAATTAAAGGGATTGATTGTTTATGATTTCTTTCTCCAGCATCGACTTTGTGTATTGGTACAACTAGCCATAGTAGCTTCAATACCATTTTTAGCATCTGTACATAAAGTAGCTCTATTGTGGTTTGTAGATAATTGACTTTCCATCTCATCATCATCACGTGAACATGAAAGTGGATCTGTTTTTTATGTAATGTATAAATCTTTATCAAAATTTTCATCAACATCGGTATCAGAGTCATAATCACGTGGTACCTCTTCTAGCAAAGCTAGGACATTAGATTTATTCAAAAGTAGCTTTGTTTACATTTTCAAAAATTAATGAAAATCAACAACCTGGTGACATGCTACAATAAATGCATGTATCATGAGCTTTTCTGCTGCTTGAAATACAATACAGGTGTAGTTAGTGAATTATCGATTCCTTATTAGCTTTGTGGTACCAGTAGACAACCTATACACCAATTGCTTGCCAAGGTGCAGAATTTCTAACAAACATCAAGAAAAGAGCAGATTTGACAACTGTCTGCACACTATTTCACGCAAATCTCTCATCTACATCAATACAAATACATGGTAAACTATAACTAAGTGTATAGGGACAAGATTTGCTAAACCACTATGCAGTGTTTCCTCTAAATTTCAGTCAGTGCTTAGTTGCCGGCGCAAGTGGGAAATTGCTAGCAAATGTAAAAAAACTGCCGGACGATTTTGGCGGACATTGCTGAACAAACCGCTACACCAACCTAAGTACCGTATTGTAAAGTTGCAAACAATGCCGTTTTTGGTAGCCTACTAAGTTCAGCGTATACGCTAAGCTTTTTTTTATTGTCCATCTTTATCTTCCTATTGTCGATTCTTCAGAAAGCGAATTTTGGACGCACTCGCTTGGGAGTGGCCATTTCCGAGATGTCTGGGCCACCTGTCTTCCACATAAAGGCCCTAAAAAGATGTTTTATCCCGGTCGACATCTTGGTTCCTTCGTCCAAAAATTCTTTGAAGGCAGCTAAGCGTCTGACGTAACGTGACAGCAACGTAACAGCGATTTGCAAGTTTACACGTTTATTTGCACGCATTTATTGTGCAGTAGAAATAATTCAAAGGCTTTATTTATGACGTCAACTTGCCTATAATGACATAACGTTCTCTCAGTCCCAACAGAATTTCAATATTTCAGATACTTTAAAGTTTGCCTATGACATTGGTTTGCGTATAACCGCACTCTTTGTTTTCCCTTGAGACGTATTATTTTGATCATGACATTTTAAACCTAGTTTAGTGCTTTTCAACCATTTTTGGCATGTGGCCCATTTTCGAAACGCACAAAGGCACATGACCCGATTACAGGGAGTCCTCGACTTACGACGTTGATCCGTTCTTCAGGCGCGGTGTAACCTGAATTTCAATGTAAGTCGGAACATCATAAATAAATTACTCTATACGTACTGTACTGTTAAGTATTGTACTATAATAAAATGTAACAATTAATGTAAAAAACTATTTTATTTGAAAAAGAGAAAACAATTCCATACCACATGAATTAAATGAAATATTAATAAGATGGTAAAGAAGCTGGAGTAGTAGAAGCAGCTGATGTAAAGGGTGCTGGTCTCTTCACTTTCTTAAAATACTGCTCTAGCTTAGACTGGACAGACAGCATCCTCTTCCCATCCAAGATCTCTTTTTAACACTGCAGTAAATCTATGATGCCTCTGGAAACCTTAGTGAACCTTTCCATGTTAAGATCCTGAGCCTCAAAGGTTGCCAACGCTTGCTGTATCTCAGAAAAACCTTTTGTCAAGCCCTGCCTTGTGAAAGCCTTAGGCTCTGGGGTGGGGGGTTTCTTCTTCCTCCACTATAATCTGCTTCTCCAGCTGTATCAAGTCCCCAGCAGATAACTCCTCTCCATGAGATTCCAGCAGCTCTATTCCACGTCATTTTTTACATTTTTATGGGGCGCGTTCGTAACCTCGAAACAGCGTAAGTCGAGACCGTCGTAACCCGAGGACTCCCTGTACATATTTTTTTCTAATTTCACAGGCGACCTCAAAAAAGTTATCATAGTAAATTTCAGGGATGTTGTCCAAAGAAAATATATAAACAAATGGTCAAGAAAATTTTTTAATTACACTCAGCGTGAAGGGTAAATAAATTAGTGGCCCCGTGAAGGCTGTGGTCTGCGTACTTAAAATATCTGATCTAGGCCATTATCATCTTTCATTAATAATCTTTATTTTTTAATTCGATTAAGACGCCAGCTTGCGAGTTGTAGCTTGTTTACTCTGCCACTTCTTTCGCAGCAGGAACTGGAGTTAAATGTGTGTCAAGATATTTAAACACGAATTAAAAACAAGTCCGAACAACAATTGTATGAGTGTAAACGCAGTTTTCAAAATTTCTACTGGAGAAAAGAGGCAAAACTGTGACAATGCGCTCTGGTGATGCAATAATTCGCGTGATTACATCGGCCCCTAAAAAGGTTTACAAACAAGTAATCTATCGGTTACTAACCGGCTGCGGCGAAATACCAGGTTATTTCTGTTTAATAAGTTACATTTGATCACTCAAACTCTGTGACCTGAGCAACAGTAATTCGTAAACATTTCAAAATGTCAAATCAACAGTGCATGTAAATAAAATTAACTTAATTCTATGATTTAATTAACCATTGAACGATTGTGAGAAAAGAGATCGCAAATATTTGATAGATGAAACTCTATTTTTGTGAAAAGCATTCGAAACTTGACCCGAACTTCTGTTTTTGTTGAAAAGCATTCGAAACTTGACCGAAGTTTTGTTTTTGTTGAAAAGCATTCGAAACTTGACCGAAGGAAAGGAAACAAGGAAATTCATGGACGCGAATATCCGCCAGTTTGGTAAACGCAATTTTTTAGTCGAGCAAAAAATTGAAAAGCTGATATTTGTAGCTACGCATAAAACCACACGGTCTCATTTGTAGGCACTTTATGCAAAGCATTTGTGAAGAGGCTGCCCTTCCAGGAAAAAATTTTTGCGGTGACCCCGCCTACTTTACTCGGCGCCACTGACTACAGGCACATCTGAAAAACTGCAATAGCCGCGCTCGCATTAAAGGAAGGTTTCTTTGAGCAGTGCAAAACTCTCGGTGAGTTTTGACTATTTAATGATTTTTCCTTACCCTGGTAAACGTGATTAGATGATACACTTTAATGTTAAATCATAAAGCAGTTTTGGAGTAGTCAATCGCAAACGATAATTTTTTACAATACGCTATAGTTGTAGGCAAATTTTTCTGTTCTACACATTACCTTTCAAGCAATTGACATAAATAGGCTACATTTTAATAAAAAAGTTTTCAAAAAATCGAGAGTAGAATCCACATTTTTGTCTTTACGTTTCAGAGCTTATTTCAATCATGATTGGTAAGCTATTATCGCAATAGCTGTCAGCTACATTTCATTTACAAACAACATTTTGGGGTGGTATTTAAAACTAAAATTGGTTAGAAATCGTATTCTTTTTTACTTACAGTTTTCATAACTGGCAAGCGTGAGAGGGTTATTTATTTGTAATTAATAAAAACTGAACCATTCCCTCAAAAAATGGTGTTTTTCGTGCCAAACTGAAACCGAAATCTATGTGCTTTTTATCATTCTATCAAGCGCTATGGAAATTGGAGTTGAAGGGTAAAAAAATATATACATTTTAACCACTTCCGGTGTCCAACTTTCCTCGAAAAATGATGTCGTGTCTCCTTGTGTGAAGCTAAAGTTCGATAGCTCTTTTTACTGTAATTATTGCTCTTTTGCTACGATTAAAATTAGCCGGTAAAAGCAAAAAAACTTTTTGATTTACTTTATTATAATTGCTTGAGAAACAGTTTGTTATACAAGTGATATTTAAGTCGGTATTGCTCGCTGTTGCGTCACAGCCACATGCTGATTACGTGAGGCGTTGCTCTGCTCTAAAAAAGCGATGGTCTAAGCTTGGATTCCTATTCACCGTTTCCCACACATTAAACGATTGGTTGAAAATTTTGCTAGCAAATTGCAAAAATTTTAACCAACGGAAAAAAATTACTAAATATCGCCGGATTTTTTGGCGCATTGTTGAATTTAAGCTGCGAATCCGCCGGACATGTTTTCGCAAACTCGCACGTTTTTCGCGTTTAAAAGCAACACTGCTACTATGACTTGCAAACGTACTAGACTAGCTGGCTAGCTCAGGAGAATTAACCTTGCTTACCATATACTTTATCCATACCCAAAAGAAAAAAAGCTACGAACTGTTGTTTAGACTACAAGTAATATACCCGTAAGTGAAATAAGAGTGAACTTCATGCAAAAGGTAGACTACTTTGGCTGGCTAGGTCTAACGATACTTGGCTTGGAAAAACCTATCCTACTTTCCCAGCTCTTCTGCTCTAAAGTGTTTTATTTCTCATTAACAATACAATATTGTAGCCTACTTCAAGTTGGATTTTAAAGTTTAAACTGCAACTCTAAATTCACATCAGACCGATTCGCGATTATATTACCTTTATCAAAAAATTGTCAAAGTTAGTTGCTTTTTGATGCAAGAAAATTGCCAAAATTTTGAAAATTATTTTCTGGCAGAGTATACTACAGTCCTGACTGGAACTATGAGTCCCAGGAAGGTAGTAACTTCCTACTCCTCCCAATCTATTGTTCAATTAGGAATCATGACAATCTAACAATACGTAAAAACCTAAAACAAAAATGACATTGATAGAAAATAGGATCTCAATGAGCCAGATAAGTTTTTGGTGTGAGTTTTTGTTGCGAATGCGCCATAATGTTAAGTAAGAGTTGGTGGGATCTACAGTACCCGTCAGTAATGAAAAAATTAATATCTTTTTCACACGAAGGTATTTTGTTGTCAAGAAACGGATTTGACGCAATTTACGTAGCACATGTGTGCGACACCATAGAAGGAGCGAAAATTCCTTTGCTTGTTGGAGGTCAACAACATCAAACTGCTGTGCTCAGCTATTTCAAAATTCCTCGCTCTCATTCCTTAGTGTTTATGCTCCAGCTATTTGCTCTTCTCCGACGAATAGCAGAACCGATTCCTTTTCTCCCTCCATTCTTTACTCCTCCAGAAATCTCTTTATTCTGGGAAATGTCAATTGCCATCAATACCTTTGGGACTCAAAAGGTAGTTCCGACCCCCGTGGGGAGGAAGTGTTCGATTGGGCCATCTCTTCTGACCTCCTTCCTCTCAATAACCCTGACATACCTACTCTTCCCGTCGCTTCTCTGGCAGTCGCCACTCCCCTGATATCTTTTTTGCTCCTTCCTCTCTCGCTCTCTCTTGCTCTTGGAAGGTGCTTCAGGGCCTGGGTTCTGACCACCTATCAATTCTACTGACTGTCCCTCTTTCTTTGCTATTCCGCCCCAACGAACGTCTCCCTTCCTTCAATTTTTAGAAAGCTCGTTGGAATGACTTTTTACTTCAATTCTCACTGTCCTTCTGCAGAGGAATACTCGTCTCTTTCTCTTTTCTCTGCTGCTGCTGTCTTTACTTCTCTGGCACTAAATGCGGCCAAATTTTCCATTTCTTTCGGCTGCATCAAACACCACCCATAAGCCTGGTGGTCCGCTGAAGTGGAAGATGCGGTTAGTGAAAGATGTAAGACAAGGAGCTGCGGTTCGATTGAAGCGCTCGTCTGAGTACTGGTGTCTTCCTCTCAATCCCAGAAAATATGAGGCTTTTTTCTTCTCAGTGGATCCCTACTAAGCTAACCTTCAGCCAAACCTCTACTTATTTAACTCCCGCCTCCGTTTCAATCGCACTCAAGCTTTTCTTGGTGTCACCTTTAACCGCCTTTCTTTCCTTTTCTAAACATGCATCTTTGCTAAAGGCTAAGTTTTCCCCTTGTCTCAAGGCCTTACGCTCTATTTCTGCTTCCTCATGGGGCCTCTATGAGGAGTCCTTCTCTCTTCTGTATAAATCTTTTCTTCGGCTCCTACTCAAATATGCTTCACCCGGATGGTTTCCTCTTCTAAGCGTTATCAATATCACCAAATTGGAACGCCTCCACCGAGTGACTAGTCGCGCCATCTCCGGCTACCTCTCGTCCTCCCCTATCCCAGTTCTCCTCTCTGAGGCTTCTTTACCTCCCCTACGAGTCGCCTCGACTCATTTCACTCTGTCATCTTATGAGCGGGCTCTTCGTCTCCCAACCTCCTTCCCTATTTCAGGTTTGGCCAGACTTGGAGTGAAACCAAGAATTTGCAGATCGTCCTGGAGAGCTTTTGAGTTCACTCACACAACTCATGCTTTCTTCTACTTCTCCTAGGGAGGCTCTTCTTGCTTGCCCTCCCTGTCCTCCTTGGAATTTGCCTTCTTTCATTGTGGAGTTCACCCTTTCCTCTCCATGCTCCCGTCCTGATTTCCCTCTCTCTCGCCAAGGTGCGGCTTTTGCTCACCTTGACTCTCTCCCATCTTACAATCTGGTACTCTAGACATACAACTCTGCTCCTTTTCATTTCCTTGTAGTCTCTCTTCTCTTATCTCTCGTATCCACTCTTGCCTTTTCTCGGACTGGAGGCGTACTGTCTTATCTAGATTTTTCGACTCACAGATTGCGTCGATTTCTACCGAGGAACTTGTGCTCCCTGTCACGCTCGCTGTGTTCTCTCTCGTCTTTGTAGCAGCGGACACAGCCTGCTGTTAAGCTTTTAATCTCTCTAGGATTTGCAGAATCTAGAATCCTTCCTGCAGCGCCTGCGGACACCGTCAGGACACCTCTCATCTTATTCTGCATTGTCTAGCTACAGAATCTTTGTGGCATTCGCTCTCTGGCGACTCTCTGTCTCTATACGATTTCTGTTCCAGACCCAGGTAGTTGCCCGGCTTCTGAGGCTCCATGATCTTCCGCCATGCTCCCATTCCTCGGAAGGGGTGAGGTATAAACAACAACAACAAGCCGATTCATTGAACTAAAGCTGTAGGTGGTCAAACATTTTCCATCACGCAATTCTACGAGTTCCGTGATCTATTGTGAACCTTAAAAATTCTTTCCATTTGCATAGCGTGCTTTAATTTATTGCTTGGCTACGAGCTGTATCAATTTTCTAAAATAATGCAACTTTTTACAATTTATAAAATAGTCAAGGCCTCAACGGCGCTCTAAGAAATTTTGCGCGAAATATGGAGTCGGTATGTCGACAGACAGCGATTTATTACCAAAAAAGCAATTAGTAATACCCAATTTGCATGCATACCAAAGATCAATGTTTACAAGAAAACTACTTTTAGGTACAAAGTTATCAGAGGGAAAAGTCTAACAAGTTGTTTTCTCAAGAGCAGAATTGCCAGTTCATCTAACGCGGTCACTGCCACGTATTTTGCATTTACGGAGAAACACAATTGACATTTTGAAGTTAAAATTAGGTATTTGAAACTTGTAGCATACAATAGAAACATTTTTCGCGAAAATCTGTCAACCACTTGCCAATAACAGAGTCACTAAAACATGCTTACAGAAAATAAGTACGTAGGCGGCCGTTTCACCTGCTGAATCAAAGAGATCGTTTTATAATGGTGGCAATGGCTCAAATTAGTTCTGCCCTCTCTTCTTTGCGAGAAAAGATTAAGGATACAGGTCAGCCAGCAAAACATTGTTTTACAAATAATCTCTGCTTTTTATGCCATTTTAGAAATAATTTTGAAAGCCTTGTAGATAGGGTAGCAACCGTCCTTTATTTTTCAATTCTGTCCTTGCCCTTGCCCTTTTTATTCTTAATTTTGAAATCGATCCTATGAATTTTAGGAATTCTTAGAGATGAAAATTTGTGCGTGTGGAAAAGTGATGACTTTTTTGGGGGGATCGCACTAAAAAGTTTAGGAAATTATTGCAGATTGAAAAGAAAACCATTAATTTTTTTGTGTCTGAAAAGTGATGATCTTTTTTGGAGGGAGAGAAAACATTTATGATCCAGATTGGCAAATGTGCTGGGGCATCACCCGGCATGCAAATTTAGGTGAATGCAAATCTAACTTTTTACATTAGCCCCCCGATTTTGGCTTGGGCCCCCCGCTCTCAGCAAGCTGGCGACCCTCTCATACTCGCATTTTACAAGCATATTTTATCAATATTACTTGTCCCATATTTTTACTTGAGAAAATTCGCAACCTTACTTGTAGACTGGAATATGGAGTGTCATATACAGAGCTCATGCGCATCGAAGGATGATCACAATAAAAAACTGAATATTGATCAACACGAGAAAGTTTCCCGTAGTTAATTAATTAGCTTAGTTTCCAACCTGCAACCCTGTTTATATGCAGAGTGTTTGATCGTTGGGTGTAGTTGCGCTGGTGATTTGTGTCAAGTGGGCTCTAGCCGAAGGTATATCTAGTTTGCTAGCGAAACGGCATTTTTGTTTGCCATTCATAATAAATTTAGAAGAAATGCGGTGTGTGTTGCGTTTTGTTGAGTCTCGTTTTTTAGCTGCTTGCTGTTAGCATAAGCTGCTGCATTTGGCATACGTGGATACGCATTTGGCATTATACCATTTTTTAGCAAACTACTTGTATAATTCAATCCATGATGGCTTATGCTTATGCAATACTGATATAAAATAATTTTTCGACAACATATTTGCATTTAAAAACAAAACGAACTACCAGACTGAGTGCTGAGTCAATGAAATTAGTAAACAAGATAATGCAGTGCAAAAAAAAGCACGAAGCGCTATGTTGACAGTGAGCAAATATAATTATCGGCAAGACCACTGCGCGAGTGGGACCTTGAGCTGCGTTTGCTATTCATCGCGAAATTCTATTTCATTTGACAAAACGTCAATTCTGAATATCTCTGAAACATTGAAAATGACTCGTGAATTTGGGATTCAAGCTTCTGTCTAAATTTCCTTATTCTTTTTCCATGAAACATTTTAGCAATAAATAATACTTGCATAATGATATTTTATGATAATTAAGCCAAAATTGCGTATTGACATTTCTGTGAGCTAGAGAAAGCTTTCTGAAAAATATTCTCCGCTTTTTAAACCCTTTAAATATTATTTCTTAATTCAATTCCGGGAAAATTACATGGAGCCACAAATGTAGGTCACAATTTGAAAACTTTTGTTATGTTTTCAAATTACCGAACAGGCTTTTTTCTTATTTCTTGCCTTTGTCACTGTGTATGTTTTCACACGGGCATTAATTGTTCAAAGCGTCCCGCAGAACGGGTTTTCGAACGCTCGACAATCCATCACTGCCTGACGTTTTTCCTGAAAACTACATTAAAACATCCATACTTTTATATCTGTCTAGCTGCGTGGTAAAAACAGTGATGACAACATGTGTTATGGAATTGTAATTATGTATGACAAAGATTTACTCTATGAAGTTGGCAACACGATGGAAAAGCGATATTGCTCTTCACTCATCAACAGCCACTTTGCTTATGATACAATTCAAGAACAAATGCGTTCTTTATTCGCAAAAAATGCGTTTCATCTATTTTCTCAACTCACAGCCAAAGCAATTACTTACTTTTTTCTAGGGAATGCACATACTATATATGGCAATTAACCTTAAATAGTTTTTTGTGAACTTTAGTTACCTCTTGTTTACGACTGCCTGTTTCGCTCTCAGGCTGCTACAACGAGCTCAGAGCGAGGTTACTATCTTTTATATCTTTTAGCTAAATGTGTGTATATTTTGGCAGTCGTGTGTATAAATTTGCTAATAACTTTTGATCTACGACCAGCAGTCAACTCAAATTTTGTCAAAAATGAATTGAACTATTTTTAGGAAAAGTCATAAAATCTTGATTTTGTAGGGCCATCGCGGACAAAGCTGTACTTAGGAGGAAATTGCTCGGGCAATTATTGCCCCGCTTGGGACGAATGTAGTACTGCCTGCATGCACATGGCTTGATAATTTTTGGCCATAAAGCCTACGAGTATTCATAATCATAATTATATTCATAATCACATACAAAAAAACGTAATCTTTAAAATGGGTTATCAAAAATGGAAAGATGCATTTTAAATAAAATGCATTCATATATTAAACGTTGAAATGTGTTTGAGAGATTCTTAGTAGGTTCGAACAAAAAAAACCCTTATAGATTTTTGAGATTGTTTCATATACAGTCCCATGTAGGATATTGGGCAAATCGGGGGCCCTACATAAAGTGTCCTGCACTCGACAGGAGACCTAGTGATGATGATGCGTTCCATTCACCCGTAATTTAGGGATGATCCTGCTTATTTTGCCATACTATAATTGTTCGGATCGTGACCCTTTGTAAAAACTAAATAGATTTCAATAAAAAATTCAAAAGATTTTTTGAGGTTCTTTGTAGGCGTGAATTCCAAACCCTAAAAGTTTATTTTTGGCTCTTTGTAGGTTGTGAATATAAACCTTAATAGTTTTTTGAAAGCTCTTGTAGGTTTAAATATATAATCTAGAAAGGTTTTTAAGATTCTTTGTAGGTTCGTACATAAAAACTAGAAAGGTTTTTTGAGATTCTGTGTAGATTCAAATATGAAATCTTAAAAGGTTTTTTCAAAATCTTTTTAGGGGTTTTAGTAAAAAAACACTGAAAAGGTTTTTTTCACTTGAAGACCCTATTTACTGTAGCGCCCATAAAGATTTTTTTCGAACCTTTTACGTTCGCACGTGTATTTACTCACTTTTTCAAGGCTAGTACTATGGTAGCAACTTATTGCCAGCCAAAACAGAGCAGGAATCATTGAAGCGTATTCAAAAACGCGGATAACTGCTAGTTTTCGGTCTCACTGTCTATGGTCTTTTGCTTCAATCATAGGTAACAGATAAATCATTGATTAGTATCTTCGTCATAGTTGACTAATCGCGCTATTTTCATTTTGATGTTACATGCATTTAACTTTTAATCGTGGCTGCGGTTTGTATGAAATAGTTCATATTTGTAGTATAGTCTCTCAGATGTGCTATAGAATAAAATAGAATTATTGCGCTGCACCAATCCAACTCACTTGCTCATTAAATTTGATACTATAGAATAGATCATGAGGCTATAAAATGTCGATTGAGAAATTAAGATTAAATTGGCAGTGAGAAAAAAAACACCCGCACAAACTGGAAAATATTAAATAGAGTGAATATCAAAGAACAATACCAAAGCTCTTAACTCGATGTTTCTCAACGGCCAAGTATGCTTGTATAGTTAGGGACGGTCAGCTCATGCCAAGAAAATTAACTCAATGCTGAACAAGAAATGTCGCAGCATCACTTAGTGTCAAGTGGCACCAAACATAAATCCCTGTGTGTTTTGTCTGAAATACCTTCTCCCCGCAATCAGGAGAAATATTGCCAGAAAAAGGGAAAGAAAACGGCAAAGAACAGATCCAAAGCATCCACTTTATGAACTAACTCCAGTACATAACCGCGTTAAGTCGAGAAAAAGCTTCCTCATTACCATAAAGTCCTTCTTTGCGGGAAGGAGCATTCTCCAGTAAAAGTACCCATAGACCATGATGAACCACTGGAAGATCTAGCGCTCTTTTAACGGCCTGAAAAATGGCATTCTCGATATCAAATGTCAATGCAATTGCTAGGTAATTTCAAATTTTTTTCAGATTGTGATTGTTGATACCATCTTTAAATCATGCATCATTTGTTGGAGTGCCCGAACTTTGACAAGGCATGTACCACCAACAGCCTAGTAGCGATCAACAGCAGAGTGACACTGGTGCTTGCGTGGTGCGCTGGGCATTGGTTATTTGATACGTCAAAAGAATAAAAAGAAACGGAAGAAGCTTCAAACCAGACAACAGCGGAAAATAAGTATGAAATACCGCTCATTTTTGCCTAAATTGGTGGATCATACATTTGTCGTCACTAAGCATTATGACTAGGGCAAGTTTTTGTAACTTTTTTACAGCTTCCGACAGCTTCCTAACTACTAAGAATTTATGTAGTACAATGTTTTAAGCTGTTTTTAGGAACTGTTATCCCTTAATCGGGAATAAGCCCAAAGAAAAAGAAGAAGATTGAAACTTTTTGCAACTTTTTTCTTTTTTGCATGCAAGTTTTTACTCCAACTTTTATCAAGTATGGCGCGAAATGTATGTGTGATTTAAAAAATATGCTGTAAAACTATTTCAGAAAAGTTCTATTATCTTTGATTTGCATAACAAAGAGCTAGGTGACGAATTACCTGCGTCTCAATGTTATCTATGATGCAACAGTCGTCTTACAAGTTAGAAGTTCTACAACCCTAGCTAAGTACGACAGTGCCCAAACTGAGATGCAGATCTTAATAGACTGACCTTTAATTGTGACATTATCGTTAGTTCGCGAGCCCGCTTATGATCCTCACTTGAGGCAGAGATCAATCATGCTAAGTTACGTGTTTGTACGCCCAGTAATTTAGCAGAAGTTAAGCGTACTTACGAGCAGGCAGAACTCTGTATTACATTGTATATGGTGATAGTAGATCTAGCTTGCGTGATTTTGGTGTTCTCAGTAGCTTTGGCTACTTCTGACAAGTATGCTTAGACTTGGTGATTTACAAAAGCCTATGCTGCTGTTGTATGTGCAAAAATATTGCACGTGATCAATTTTTTTATGACAGAATTAAGCAACTCCCAAATAGATTAAATTTTTTCGTAGAAATGCGAATGAACTAGTTGCAGTAATTAGAGATCAGAGTAATTAATCCAAAAGTTAAAAAATATTGCTTAACCCGCTTGTGAGTTTACTTTTTACCGGTCGCTAATCCCTTTACAATTTTAAAAAATAAGCTACGTATGACCGTAGTTGAAAAAACTTTCTTTTTGTATCAAAAAGGTGATTTCACTCCTTATTTTACTGAAAGTTTATGGCACACTGAGCCTGTCATTTTAATCACTTTGTTCCACTTTACTTGGGCGATGACACTTTTTTGTTTCCCAAACTAAATATGTCGTTGAGCAAATTGGAGAGTTGCCCAGATCAAAAGTTGGTGTGGACAGCTTTTCACATATTTCTTGACAAGAACGTAACCAGGGAAACAGCTGCTCCCTAAATGATTCATCAAAGTCTTGCTTTTGACTGACTTTTAACCCAGCGTCACTTAAGGTCAACCTTAGCAAATAGCTGTAAAAATTGCTCAATATCGGGGTTCTTAACAGAGTTCTGTGGTCTCTAAAAACAGGTTATCACAAGAACGACATTATATGAAATTTTGCCCTCCACATCTAATGTTTTTGCCGGATGCAATCCAATTTTACAATAATCTTTGAAAAATGTATATTAATAAACTTTCTCACCTATTATTTAAGATAATTTTTGAAAAAGCGTATCGGCTCTTTAATATGCTAGATTTCAAAAAGTTTGAGAAACCTGGCCCTTTTCACTTCCCTCGACCAGTTATGCTGCTGTGTGAAAACTTCGTTTTCATAAGCCTGAATATTAGATAAAAATAAAATTACCCTTATTTTGCTCCAGTTTATTCGATTGAACTAAAAAAATGATGTAATTGGTCAAGTTTGTATGGCAAGACAAGATTGGAACAGATAATTTCTAAAATTCCGATAAACTTTTAAATTTAATAATTTACTGACGTCAATTAAAGTTCAAACGATGATAAGTATTCAACAAAACAAAAGCAGCTGCGCTGGCAAGACTGGGGGTGAATGTGATAGCCAGGTATATCCAATCATGTTAATAAAAGGAGTGATGATTGATAATATATTATTAGCTGTCTGCAATCATAGAAGAGCTGAAGTTGTCAGCGAGTCTTCCGTCGTCAGGCACACAGCACTTTGATTTTCTACTAAAACAATAACCAATCACATGCGGAAATTGTTAATATGATATTCTTTTTTTAAAAACACAGCAGCGCACTTAATTCATGCAACTATTAAATACGTAACCTTTTGATTGCAGCATTTCATTTTCTGAAGCTACCAAAAAGAACATAATAAATCTGATAGGTAAGAACTGTACATTTGCTATAAAACAAGTAATAAAACAAATATTTACTGTTAGCAAGAGCCAGCATAAAAATAGCGAAATCGCTTTATTATTTTATTCAACATTTACAGCGACGTCATTTCAAATTACTTTTTTCCCCAAAAATATATATATGGAGATGGAACATTGGCGTTACTAGTAGGAGGCGGAGATCATCTTCCGGAAACATTATGTTAAAAAAAGATTTGATTGCAGCGTTGTCTCAAAAGCGGTCATACCCAATATGTGATTTACTTGCTGATAAAAACCACCTTCCTATTTATATTTGGAGTGACAACTTCCAAGTCTACCCCGGGTGATACGCACTCTTGCGATCCCACTAGGTTGAAAGTTAATGACGTGCCGAAGATATTTGAAAGGAGTGGGGGACCATAAACTATACCTCTAGTGATGATCTTAGGTTGCAGCGAATTTTGGCAAAAATTGGCATTTTTGGGATAAAATTGAGGAAGGCTTACTTTGTATGTCATGAGTAGTTACGCTAAAATGGGCATTTTGAAGTAAAACTGAAACACAGTCCTTTCTAAAAGATCGCTTACAAACGAACGAAACTGACGTTAATTTTTTTATAACCAGAGGAAAGAAGAGGACATGTCACAACTCCCCCTTAAATACGCTAGTGGTTGGTTTGGATGTTTATAATGGGGGTGGTCCTGTGCGCAACGATTTCCAATGCAAATTCATAATTTTGCCTTACATGTTGATAAACCCTTTAAGCTCAATCCAATTGTAATTTGAAGAAACTATCTTGCATAAAACATTTTGGACATTAAACAATTTAGCCTACAACTGGTTGAACAGCAGTTTAAACACACCTAAAAAAATAGCAAAATGCATAGAAGAAAACAGTAGACATCTATCAACACACAATTTGATAAAGCAGTAAAGTGAATAAGCGCAAAAACATTTTAACTGACATTGAATTGTCGAGCTCTTTCCATTACTGACATTGATGCTGGATCTTGTGGTTTTGATGATGGAAGAGCCGGCTTAAATTTTACTTGGGGCTTCATTGGTAAAGTAGGCGGAAGATTTGAGCTCTGCAACCGTTGATAAAGGAAATCAGTATTGCATTAATAGTAAAACAAGTCAATAATTTCCGCATTATTTAAATGAACTTTAATAAACCCTATTAAAGGAAAACGTACGCTTCAAAAAGGTTCAAAGCGGAATGATCGACAAGGGAGAATGGGCGTTCGCTTCTGATGTTAGGCTACCATTTGGATTGAAAACCTTTTTGTGTAGAACATAATTCAAGGTGGGGGTGAATATAGAAGAAAGCTTTTTCGGGGCTGTCCAGAATCAGAAAAGAATTTCTCAGTTTGACTGTAGTATGTTTTGCAGCTCCATGGGTGCCAAGATATCAAAAGTGCCATTTATTTCAAGTGTTTTGCATACTTTAGTTTGCACTGCTCTACAATGGATAGGTGGCATTAACCTTGTATTGTGGAGCAACGTGAAAACCAAGAAGTAAACCGTAGAATAATGCGATGACGCCACCACGACATCAATAAATGGATTGATCTATGATAACTTGGCATAAATCAAGGTAATCAAAAATTCTCAACACTGAATTCCTTTTAGAGAACACAATTTATTGCGAACAACGTGAAAATTTAAATTTTTTTGCAGCAAGACCAAAATTTCAAATTCGATATTTAATATTGAAAAAGCATCCTTGAAAAATTCACGCAAACGGTGAAATATAATAGGAATGTTGAAGTACCAGATATGAAACAAATGATTAAGGCACTTATTTGAAACACATATGCTCCACCACCCTTTTTTATAAAGATAGATTATTCTGATTTTTTTATAAACTGCAGAATCTTAACAACTGGCAACACTGAGATTGGCCATGACCATAGGCGCTGGTATGGAGCGTAAAAGAAGGACATGTCGTGTCAAATCCCCCAATTTTCATGTTTTAGCGTTTGATTTTTTACTATATTTCTTTTAATTTCGTTTTAGTATATATTTTATATCGCGCTATTTTTAACGTATCAAAACATGATCATACCTTTAGAAAAACCTGAAATTGAAAAAATGTTTTCACATTTTTTATGAACTCCTTCCTACTTGAAACGAAATTCTGGCTGCGCCCCTGGCTGTAGCGTTAGCAGTAACCATAGGATGCTTACCTTGAACTTTGGTGCCATTGGCGCTGGTCGAACAACCCCTGAAGCAGCTGCAGTTGACGTAGGCTGGACTGGAAAAGATGACTTTGCTGCCGGTTTGGTTGAGGGTGGTAAAGGTTTTGACGAAGGTAAAACAGGAGGGGTAAACCTGGCCTCTGTAGGTGGTTTAAAAGGTGGAGAAGGTTTTTTTGGTGTGATTGTAGAGCCAAAATTCGGTGGAGCTGGTTGTGGTTTGGCTGGCGTTAACGGTTTTACAACCGGTTGGGGTTTTGAAGGTGGTATGGAATTCGGTTTAGCCGGTGGTTTCACAAAGGGTTTTGGTGGACTTGCCTGTGGCTGTTTAGGTGCCACCTTATTTCTTGTTAATTCGGGAGGAGCATTATAAATGTAGTTACTTTCACGTGATGCTGTAAAATAAAGACCATAGTTTTAAAAGGAAGAAAACAAGACTAATAATAAACATTAGTAATAAATTTGCTATGCTAACGTAGGGGCTTTTCGCTGATTTTTGTCTGTTTGCTCTGCTCTAACACAACGCTTCTCAAATCATAAGTCGCAGCCCAAAAGTGAAGTCCAAAGACCTGAGAAATAGGTGCTATTATTATTTTGTACCATTTTTACCTATTTCTAAACTTAGAAATAGCTAGCCGCCAAAAAATTTATTTCCACAAAAAAGGTAGTGCTACAAAATAGTTTGCCATACCCAAACCCTAATCCTAATCTTTACTTCGTGGCCCCAAATCCTTTGAAACTAGCCCTTTTGTGACCTCACTGTTTTATGATTAGCTCTTATAAAGAGGCACGGCTTTCTATGTGCTGTATATTCTGTGTATTTCTATGTATATTTACATATTGCATATGGGTCGTAGGCACTGCTGCAAACAGTGCGTTTAAATGATTTTGGGTTGCAAAAGAAAAAGACTGAGAAACACTCATCAAACGTATTACGATATTTAATTTGTCTAATGATACAGCGTTCCTTTTTCTCACAAGCTAGGACGACAAGCCTAATGAATCAGGATGACGGGATCGCATAATGGGTTCTCAGAAGGAGCCCAGTACTTTCTCGTGATCTCGCACAACAACAGTCTCAAAAAAAACAATTGGCGTTGCATATTCATTAGTGAACTACTTTTGGCGAGCATAAGCCCAGAAAACAACTTAATGAAAGGAAATAACAGCCCTAGTGAAGTAACAACAAACATTATTCCGGTACAGGGAGGCCTGTGTTATGTATGAGTGATTTTGCAACCAGTGGCCTATTAAAAAATTAAGTTCAAAAGGATGTTTGCAAATAGCAAAAAAGTTTTGCATAAACAAGTCTACAAGCGTCTGTAAGGTGCAAAATTCTAAAAATAACATTTGGCAAGTTTTGGCGTGAGTTGAAACCTTTTATCTTTTCCTGAAAATACGGCCTTAATAAAAATCAATAAAGGAGGTCTTGCCAGCAATCAATAAAAGTACGGTTGCTGCACTTGAGCAAATCTTAAAATATCTAAAAAAATTTAAACTCTTGATCAACTGCTCTTTCTTGTTGTGATCACAAAATCGATTTTGCCTTCAAACAAGCATTTTTTATTGCAAAATCAAATGAAATCTGTTTGAAGTGAATTTTGTGATAGGTGGATGAAAATACTTCTTTGAAGGAAAAGACGATATTTCTATGCTCGATGAATAAAGTCAGCTGATCAGGTGTTTTAAACTTGGCTTTTGTAGGCTATGGCTGACTTAAGAAAATCCAGGTTTACCGCAAGTAAGTTGCGTCATTTGCAGATGCTTAGAGGAAATCTATAAGATAAAATCTAAATCTAATCATAGCATTTAAAGCATCATACTCACTAAAATTACTATATCCTTGATCATAGTTTAAATGTGATGCTGAACCAAAGTCATTTAACAAGTTTTCACGAGAGATCGAAACGGCAGGCTTGTCGTTAATAATGCTTGACGCAGTTGTAGTTGGAGGTTTACTATGTCGTTCTCTAAAATAATTTTAAAATAAATTTTCAAATAGCTAAAGTAAAACTTACAAACGTTTCGCTTTATGTGGTTGATTTTTTCTACTGTCAAAAAAAGCAGTCCTTTACCTTAAGTTAGGGTTGCCACACGTCAGGATTTTCCCTAACATGTCTGTGATTTTAGCGCTGCGCCAAGGAAGATTTATGTGTCAGTCACCATAAGTGGCTCCTAACCAAATCAGACCCGTTTGTCTGAACTGGCTACTTGCATTCGTTCACGATTGGAGGCAGCAAAATAGGTGATGACTGATGACCTTTTTTTTTTGGAGAACACCTGCATGTGTCAACAATAAAATGTGAAGATACCAACTGCCAAATGGTGGTGTGAACATGACCGAAGAGTGCGTCCGGGATTTCGCTTCATCAGATATGGTAATCCTACCTTAGGTGCAGAATAACTTCGATTGAGGTGTGGTACTCAAGTCTAAACTTTTTTTATCATGTCCTCATTTTGATTAGTACCTACAATGCTCAAATTTAAGTGCAGTAGGCTATAATGATTGCAAAAAACATTTTAACAAAGGTGCAACATTAGGATTCTGAATTTAGTTTCTACAATTCATAAGCTTTAGTTTCGTGTAGAAAATTTTCTGTACAAATCAAAATAATTATGAAATTTTTGCTGTGATTTCAATCGTTTTGAACCACGCCATGTTTTGAACAAAAATCTGCGTTTCAACTTCTGTTTCTACGCCTTTGCTCACAATAAAACAGTTATATTTACCACACAAGCAATTTCATTAGGGTTGCCAACCGTCCTGGGATGGCCAGGAGTAAATCTATTTAGTACAAATTGTTCATTTTTCCTATTTTAGTAGTTTTTTGCATTTTATGTCTTAAAGATCCACCGTTTCACAAGTTTCTTTTATTATGATAAAATTTATTAGGGCCATAGAGATTGTTAGGATAACGCTGCACAATCATCACTCTAAGACGCGCGGGCACGCGCTGTTGCTTTTAATGTCTATCGTGTTTCGTAAGCTTCTGTTGCATCAATCTTGGAATTCTTGGTATTAAGGTGTCCCGGAATGGCAAAACAGAAAGTTGGTACCCTAAATTTCATGGAAATACAAATGCCGTGATTTGCATCAACTGCTTTTATAGAGACGCAAAGGCGTCGATATGTGCATTTAGCAAGCAGGCTATGTTGGCAAAAGTGTAAAATCAAACCATGCTGTAAGTATTCTTCACATGCATTGCCATTTATCTAGCAAAATATTATCTATCTGAAGAAGTAAAACCTATTCGGTCTCGAGCACTTTACTTTAACATGAGATATCTGCCGAATAGTTACAAATCTTATTTACCGGTGCTTGTCGATTAAGGTTTGCAGCTATCTAAAAGATCAATTTTTTTCAATTTCACTTGACATTGCTATTTGAAGGCGGGACAATATTGGATGAGGTATCTCAAGTTAAGATACTTCAAAAAATTTTTTCATTGTGCTTCCAACGAAACAGGATTAAATGGTTTAATTATTTCCACTGTAGGCTAATGCAAAACCACGTTAGTGTTCAACAAGAAGATCGAGTTAAAGAGAAGGAAAGTTTAAAAAAATGGCCTGGCTAATTGTTATTAAGCAGCAAGCTCGTGCGTTTATCCTTACTCAACATCTAGAGGCTGAAACTCTTTTTTAGATAGCATTCGCCTTTTTTCTCTGAAAAAAACAATAAAATGATTTTCGAAAAATGGTCCAGTTTATTAGTGGTAAGTTACTGCATATCACTCGATTGAAAGGTGGTTAGTTCTTTGTGACGTTCAAAGTTTCAAAAATCTGTTTTATTGCTTTTGAAAAACATTTTCAAATTTACAACCCTTAATTTTTGAAATATTTCTAAAAAACCAAACGTTCTGACGTCAAATTTGATTAGGTAAGAAAGGTTTATCACCACGAAAAACACACGACAATTCACATTGCAGTGATATCCCTGTGGCTGGCAAAAACTTTATTAATACAACCATCCCTTATCACCATTTAGCACAGGTCAGAGCATTTAACAGTCTGTTAAAACTTAAAATACATTGTATTTTGTTTCAATAACGCAACTGCTTGATTGCTGTTCCGTTGGCTGTCTCAGCTTGTCGAGGGTCCACCGCAATTAAATTACAACAAACAAAAGCAAAAACAGTTGGAATTCAACATTATGGCCTGTAATTGCTAAAAATTACCAAAGCTTTGTGTAGTCATTTTGCTTTTAGATATGCTTCCATTAGGTTTATGATATTAACATTTAACATGCTACTCACCTATTTTTCTTCCATGCTTCAATTTTACTTTTTCCGCCAAAGAACCGACACCACGCAAACAAACTTGCAGCTATGATTAGCAGCAAAACAACCAGTACTATTACTACCACAATTACAACGGAAGATTTATCTGAAAATAGGTAATCCTTTAGCATGTTTGCTTGTGCCTTGGTAAAAATGCAAAGCAACTTGACAATAAATCAATTGTATTTTATTGTTTGTGAATACAGTAGATTCCACTTAATTGGGCCGCCGGTTAATCGGGTCAGCCGTTTAATTGGGCCAAATTGTTAAGAACAAAATTTAATCAAAGATAATGCACTACGTTAAATCCGCATAATCGGGCCACTATTCCGCTTAATCGGGCCACAACTGTAGTCAGTCATACACCGGTTTAATTGCAAAACCGCCTTTGTAATGTAATAGAACTCAATATCACAAAGCCAACTATATTATGTAACAATTGAAAAATACAGGTGCTAATTATTTTGTCATTTCATGCCCTTGGACATGGTAATTGTTGTGTTTTGTTGCAAATTTTGTGAAGTCCCAAGCAGAGATGCCACAAAAAGAATTAACAATTTCTGAAAGGGTTATTGTCCTAAGAAAAATTAGAGAGCAGCCTCCAAACATTAGTCATCGCCAGCTAGCTGAGATAACTGGTGTACCAAGAACAACCCTGGCACAGATACTGCAAGACTTCGGATAATCGGGTCAGCCGCTTAATCGGGCCATATGGTGCTTATCCCGATGTGGCCCGATTAAGCGGAATCTACTGTATTCCACAATTTAAAAGTAGACATTGTAACAATGAAAAAAAAATTAAATTTTTGATCAATAAATTACCTAGAAAACATTACCAAACGCTTTTTACTACTTCTGCAGATAAGTGAGAATTGTTAAGAGACAGTAAACCTTTTACAAGCAGTCACCTTCTTCTAAAAAAGTATTAAGCTATCAAAATTGATCAATTTAATTTGTCAGTGGGACTTGTAGCCGGGATTTCGAATAAAGGTAAGTTCTCCGGTTACTCTAATTTAATGGGTCGCATTTTTAATCCTGATGCAGCTCCTGTTATCCTTACTTCAATTTTATTGACGCCTCTGCTTTTTATGCACGCAAAACAACTTTCTGACAAAAGTGAAAAATTCACATAAAAAAGACTGATGCATGCAAGTAGAAAGTTTAAGCATTCGTAAATGTTAAACAAAAATTAATACAATACGGTGGAAATTATTTTGAAAATTAAAAACATGACATTTCATTGCCAAAATAAACCGTGATATTCCAAAATGCCTCTTACTCGATGAACGGGTGTCAGGGTCTACAGATGCTGCAGAACCAATAGCGCTGGTGGTAGGAGTGTTTTTAGTGGAAGTGAGTGGGATGACACGATTGTTTTTGGTTGGAATTGGTTTGATAAGGGTACGCTTTGTCGTGGTGGTAGTTCGTCTGGTTGTGGTAGTTTTTTTAGTTGTGGTAATTATTCTACGAGTAATTAACTTTCTGGTCGTAGTTGCAACAACTCGTGGAATAGCACCTGTTTGCACAGGAAAAACGTTAGAAATAATGATCACCGCTATTAACAGAATAGTTATTTACTTGCTGGTCCGCTGTCAAGGCTACCGCCAGATCCCGCCTGTGAACAGTATGGAGGAGCCCAACCGTCGTTACAGTGGCAATGTCTGAGGTTGTTGCATACCTACAAACAGGAATATTCTGAAACGGGTACTATTGTTTATCTGGACGGTTATTTCTGTTGTTGTGGTTTATTCTCTTACTTCTTGAAATGAAATACGGCATGAAACAATTATCCAAGTTCACATCGCGAAATTTATCAAAATCAAATAAGGATAAAGCCTGACTCTATTTCAAACCAGATATACATGCAAACTACAAACACATTGGTAGCCCTATCACCAACAAGACAATCTGTCTAGCCTATGACTGAGTGTCCAAACATCGTCTTTTTACTTGCTGGGTAAGCAGCTTAACTGTTTCCACACGTTAAAGTACGAGCTATGTTTCTTTAAAGTGCAGTAACCAGAACATCTAAAAAGTGCAGTAACAAGAAAATCTAAAAAGTGCAGTAACAAGGACATATAGTTGAATAAATTCGTGGAATCCTCAAAAACTTTAATGTTTTAAGCCAACAATTCACAGCACTTACCCCATTGCCATTGCATTTCGACGAACACTCTAACTTTGGTATCGTTTCGCAGACTCCCTCATTGCAAACCTAAATTTATGTATCTACTAGTTAATCATCAAGATATTACGAGTGTTCATCCGTTCAAATGAACTTATTAATTAAATCTTGCAAAACATATTGTAAATTCGCTATTTGCCTACATTTTTGTTTTTATAGCTTACATTTACTGTTTTAACACAAGGTATTTGAAACATTAAAAAATGTTGCTTTCGAAGCAAACACCGTTATCATTTCGAAGAGGAATTCGGATTGATATGTACTGCAGCGCTTTCTCATTTTAGATACATAATTAGGAAAATCCTTATGGCTGTTTGATGTCCCTACAGTTTTAAAATAAGCAATTTGTAAACCAATTTAAAGCGATCAATGACGTCATTGGCATCTGTTTTAAAAAGTAATTTGTCTGTTTTCGGACTACAAGATCTTTGGCTACAACAATTACAAAATTTCTCTTCCATTTCAAGCTTTTTTCTCCCCATTGCGTTTTGTAAAACAAAAATTACAAATACTAAAAATTTTAAAAATAAAAAAGTGTATTCTGCTTGCAAGGATACACTAGTAATTGTACTCGTATCGTAATTGTACGATTTATCATACTGCAAGAAAATGAGAGGCACGATGGGCAGTGTTATATACTAATGACACACATGGGCGCATATGTTGTCAAACTTTTTTGGCTGAAACTGCAAGTTAAATGCAAGTGCGAAGATTAATGTCCATTTTTCTTGGTATAAATGTTGAAATTTTTTCTTTATTTTAGTTGAAGGCTGGTAGATTGGCTATTTGCTACTGACAAGGTCTTAGAGAGTTTGCAGTTATACAGTTCATATTGTTCGAGAAATACTCATGCACTCGTTGAGAAATACTCGTTGTTAAAGTTTTACACGAGACGCAGATACCATTTTATTTATTGAGTGCGGTATAGAATGTATTCTATTTCATGACAGTTTGTTGTTATTGATAGCACGCTATGACTGTCGTACGTGACAAAACAAATTTTAATTCAGCACGTATATTCATGCCTTTACTTTCTCGAAAGATTAAAAGGAATTCGAAATTAATTGTTTTCTGTTCCTACAATTGAACGTAAAAATACTAGGCCTAATGGAGTGAAAATCGTTTACAGTGTTTAACATATTGTATAAATATTTACTTTCCCAGGAGCACACATAGTTCCACTGAGAACCAAACCAGGATCAAGAGTATCTGTTGCATTTGGATCTGATCCTATAGTGCGGCATTCGAGAATGCGACGGCTGCCTGATGAAAGGCGATTGGTGTACACAACTCGATCTCTACCAATAAGCGGCCATCTCAAGCCACCTTGACACATGAGTTTTCCGCATTTCGCGTTTCTGAAAGTTTGTTTGAATATATATTGAGAAGCAGCACAAATCAATGGTAACATACACGGTAGCTTTAAACAAACAAGGGCATACTTAGGTAGGGTAGCCCCTTTTTGTGTGTATAAACATCTCTTTTTTTACTCTCCTTCATCTCCTATCAAGCCATAAAAGCAATCATGTTCTGAGCTATCAAACCTACAGCAGGCGGTAACGCAGTTGAGTGGGTTGGAGGGAGGTTTAGAGTGGCAGTAGTCGTGCATTCAACCCTCACAGTGGCTACAATGTTATGTCTTAGGAAAAAAACAGCAATTTTTCTTGCTTGTGATAAAATGTACTGTGCCATGTGGCATCAAATAGAGTCTGAACACAAAAAATTCTTGCATAATGACCACGGTTTTCCCGCGGCAAGACAAAATAAAAAATATGTATATTGTACAATAACTCATTACAAGCAAGAGATCACTTTGAGTAATGGTAGGCCAATACAATCCAGCATATCATGATTTATCTTGGCTAAAATTTCATCACTCCCAAGCTTGCTGCTCTAACAGAAAAAGCGGGTTAAGAAGATATAAGAATAAGTTCTTACCGATCACAGTTTTATAAACAAACTCACTTTCTTGTACATGAAATGAACTGTCCTCTGTCATTTTTACCGCAATTACCGTTATCATTGCCGTGGCTATTCACGCCCGTGTAGCATTCATCAGGTCCACTATTTGCATCTAAAATTAAAAGTTTTTCTTCAGTAATTGCCAGTTACGGGTGCGAACTTCTAGTCTTTCTCTTGCTTTAGAAACTGAGTAGTGAAGCTGCTAATCCAGTATTAAGGGCGATTTTATGGGTACCAATCAACGGCAGTCCGCCTTGTTGTTGTTGGGGCAGGCTGTATGGAGTTTACATTAATGGTTGGTTTGAAATGGACAACCGCTTTCCTCTACAGCCTACCACACTGAATTTGCTGTGTAAGCCACAGAATTTGTTTTGCTCTGCACCTGCTTCCTAAGTAAAAGCAGGCGTAAAAACAACAACCTCTGTTCTAGTCATATCTTTCCAAATTTTCCCACCAAATGCAATACAGCTTGACCAAAAAATATGGTGCAAAACTAAATTTTCTTGCTTTTGGAAATGCGGAGAGGAACTGCAATTCATACCAATTGTGCGTCGATCACTGACGGGTAAGTTTACATTATGTGCTATAAATAATTCATTTTTGCTGACTTGAGAACTACTGCAACTGCTGCGTAACGAAGAAACAGGACATTTTGGGCAATAATTTTTACAATTGAATCACCTCACATGCTATGCGTTTGATTGACAATCTTAAAGTTACATTTGTTGGTACTGATTGGCATTTTGAAGTCAGCAAACAGTCATTTGATCAGCATTAGAACTCAGCATTTTGAAGTCAACACTTGGATCAAGGGTAGATGAGGTGCTAATAAGGCTACTGTAAAAAGGCCCTATGTGAGGTATGTTTGAAAAACTGCAGGCTCTGCATGAGCACCTTATGCTCTGTTCTTAATCTAGCATTGAATATAGAAAATTATCTTTTTTAACGAAGTAATTACTATTAAAAAATTTTATTTACTGTTTTTTAACAGCCAGCTGAGAAAGTACTTACTCGGTCCCCATGCATTAACACATTGCATTTCATGAGTAAGACACACTCCTTCGTGGCAAACTGCTGTTCCTCGTAAACATGGAGTACCGTTCTCTTTGTAAAGATTTCCGGGGCACTGTCAAAACATTAATAACATTACTTAAACATAAGATTCATGATATGGACGACAAACAAAATGAAGATTCAAACGATCAGTAACAACCCAATCTTTAATATATTTCTATCACCGGAAATTAGTTAGTCTTAAAATCATTTGGCAACAAATAGACTCGTAGCCGCAAATATTTTTTTCGCCAGCTGCATGCCGGGCTCTCAGACTTTTAGCCTCAAAACAAAAGTGATGATAAAGATCAACTTTTTCAAAGAGCTTTATTGTATATATTTTTAACCTGATGTCATTTTTTCTTTTGTTCTTTGGGAATCAACTTGTGCTAAGGGCCTGACCGATCGCAACAAAGGTTCTTTCAGCTGGTAGGTTGCGTAGACCGGATACAAACAAATATTACACTTTGTCTTACATTTGCCGAAGTTCCGGTGCAGTATTCGGCTAGTTCACACTGGCTGTTATCTGTTCCTCTGCATTCTGTTCCGGCAGCTTTATATTGACAGTTCTCGCAGCACATGCCTTCATCACATATAGCTCCTTCTAATAGTTGACAGGTCTTTGCATCACAGCATTTACTGAAAAACAGTGGCTTAACTACACGATTTCAATCCTAAGATATTGCAAATATAGTTGTTTGATTTGAACAGGTTGTATTTTCAAATGACGAGGCCTTTCTTTTATCTGAGGATAACAATATATAATTTCAAAAATTTTCTTTTTAACTTATGAAGAAAAAATAAAGAGACAAAACACAGCAAAGCGCTCATAATTATCCCTCAACTTCCCCTTATAGCTTGTTCTATTTTCAACCTCTAGACTTTTTCAATATTGTGTCGTTGGAATTCTTGATACCGTAACTGTTCCGCCGCACAGTGGTGTTTCCAGCTTTTGAAACTGTTGTGTCCGTGAAAAAGACACATGACGATAATTTTTCTGTGCTTGGGGGATTCTAGTATACAGTACTTTCACTGAAAACATTATCGATACCAAGCAATTCTAACGGAATGTTAAATCTTGGAAACTACGGAGCAAATGCGGACAATTGTCCTTCACCTAGCACCGCTGTCGCTTTCCTGCGCTTTAGGAGTGTCAATATGCAATATAAAATGTAAATAGTAATATTCGCTTAATTAACCGGCGATAAAGTCGATGATCCCATTTAGAGCGTTCCTTTGATAAAATGCAGTTCTCAATCTACGGTAGCTGATGTAGATTTGGGGTTCGAATCTCATCCCAATTTTACCTACTCTGCTTTCGTGGAAATGGATTGTAATTGACCAAAACAAACGTTTCATTTGGAGCTACTGCGTGAAGATTTGGCAATAAACGTGCTTTTTTGTAGAATCGTAATTTCATAAGATGATGAGAGTCAAAACAATAACATTTATTTTTATGTAGGCCGCTTGAAATAAGTTCTTGCTGGTACTATTCTTATTTTTTAAAGTTACTGATACAATAACAATGACGACCTACTGGCAAATGAAAGTAAATGCACTAGGCGAAATAATGACTAAAGCAATGAAATTTGATTGGCTGAAAAAGCCAAAAATAATCTGGACAGCAAAAACTTTTGATATTTGAGTTTGTCCTGAAATATTTAAAAGAGTTGCGGTTTTCAGTTTCAGTTAGGTTGACTTATGTGACCAAAATGTCGTTGAGTCTCAACAGCCTGGTTACCTTTTGCAGTATTCTGGTTCTCCACAGTCGCACTGCTCTCCTTCTTCAACTATTTCATTTCCACACTGGGGTCCGGTGTAGATCCTTGACGGATCTGGTACATTTAGCAGACAATTTTTGAGTCCCATTTTCAAATTTTGGTCAAGATAGCTTTTACTGCATGATGACCACGCTCTTGTTTGGGCAAATCTATAACAAATCGCGAAAAATATGATTTTGTATGACACATATTGTAGCAAAAATTAAATTTACATTTTAGCCAAATCTTGCTGCAGTGCTAAAAAAAGCTCTTATCAACTAGGCCATAATGGTTTTGATGTAGGCAATTGTATCATGTCGTTATAGCGAAACAAGTTTAAAAGCAACTTTTTGTCGAATAACTTCAAGCACCCAACGGTAGTTGGTGAAAATTTTATTTTAAATTAAATTTTATTTTTCAAAATTTCTAATATAATTTCCATAATTTACTGTTTAAAATTTATTGTTGGCTACAATCTGGTGTTATTCAGCAAAATGTTCATTTTTACTCTAACTTAACCAATAAAACAGTTATCTGTTGCTGGAAATAAAAAAGTACTTTGCAAACAATAACCGTGAAAAGATATGTTAGGAAATAATTGGTTATTACATGTTAGGTTGCACAATAGGCTTACACATCACGAAGAAGAGAGATTAAAAGGTTAAAATGTTGTACGACATTTTTTGTAAATGAGCAGACTACTTATAAGGAAAAGCAAGAAAACAGTAGCTTCTGGTTAGCTGCCCTGTTCGCTTGAAATCTGTGACTCAGTCATACCCGGAAGACGGCGCCATTATACATTCAGCGTTTCTGGGACAGGAACAGTCTCTTGTGTCGTGAAGCATTCCAAAGTTATGGCCCATCTCGTGTGCTACCGTCGCAGCAGTGTAAACAACGTCTCTTGAGTGGTCCTGTAACAAGCAAGTTCATATGTGACAGCTCCAACAATTAAGGCGCTTAAACAAAGCCTATTTGGGGAGTGGGGCATGCAAAAGATTCAAACTTTTCCTAGATGTGTATAACAGAGGTGGAAATTGGCCGGTCCGACCGGCGCCAATCCGGTCAGGTCGATATTCCTGACCGGCCAGTCAGATTTGTCAAAAAAACAGTCAAAAACCCTTTTTTATAGTCAAAAATTTGCTTTAAACCCTCTTTGATTTGTTTGACAGTGATCATACTTTTATAAAGTAATAAACATTAGCTTCAAAAATACTATTATTTGAATGATATATTGTTTGACATTCGGTAGCGAAGTGAAAGTTGTGCCATAAGTGAATGTTGCGTCATATAAAATATTTTATCAGATAAACGAATGTTGATTAACCCTTTGAGCGCGGACCCACGTAAATCTACGTTTTTAAAATCCATACATTTAATGCTAAACCACGTAGAAATACGTAAAAAATAAAATCTCATCAGTTGGGTGCTGGAAGTTTGCCGGATATCTTCACGTAGTTCTACGTGACAAAAAGTCTAAAGGGTGAAAAGAAACTTTTTCCTTTCTTTTGTTGTATTCTGGTAAACAATCGTGAGATTATAACATGTACTTTTTTCGGAAAAAACATGTCGCACAGAAAGGGTTAACAAGGTTGCCGTTTTTTATACAGTAGAACAAAACTAGGTTGAAAGTACTGCAACATTAAATTCAGGAGTGGTTACAAAACGCTAAAACGATAGAACAATTGAGTTGCGAAAAGTAGCGACAGTTTTCCAAAATTTTATTGTTATTGGCAAGCACGTAGTTGAATTGCTGGATCGATTAAACGGACGCGTGCTTTTCTAAGTGGCTTTTACTGTAAAGACGTACATAAACTGTATTCAAAATCAAATCGGCAAAAATACCTTTTTAGAAACAAAACAAGTTTTTATAGCGTTTTACTTTCAAATAAATATCTTTTTATATGCTTGAAGTCAGGCACTCATAAGAAATATGACAAAAACAACAAAAAATTGTCAAAAAAGTAACGGTCTACCGGCGGACAAATCCGATTTTGACTAGTTGGGTCGGGTCGCGAAAACTCCAACCGGTTCTGTCTCTGGTGTATAAATTTGTTTGAAGAAATTAGTATCTTTCTGAACGTTTTTGGGGGTATAGTTTTTTTGACCAACACCTTTTCTTCCGTATCTAAATTTCCAATATGCTCTTTAGGCATTTACTGACTTTGATAAATCAGTATTGCAATATAAGTCTGGCCAGTTGGAAAGTGTAAAGCTGTTCCTTCGGCATGAGGCTTTCTATATGTTGCTACTAATGACAAAGAACATATAAACCTATTTGAATAAGCGCATATAAATGATCAGAAATTGTCAAAGCATGCTTCCATAGCTTGGTGTGAAATACATGTATGTCACGTTGAAGCTAAAAATCTAAAGCTAACATAATGGTTGGCTATACTACGTGACATTTTATCGGAGTGTGCATTCCCTGATTTTATGCGATCATGTGACTGGTGTATCGTAATGATTGTATCTACGTATATTCAGTCTTGGTCAAAAACTCCGCATTTAATTACGTTCATTAACTAGAAAGAAATGGGAACTTTTCAAAGTTCAACCTTTAACGATGTCTGAGAGAAATATTTCTTTGGTCAAAGCCTTGTATAGTGGTTTTGATGCACAATTGGCCTAGTAATAGGTCGATTTTAGATGAGGTTCTTATAAAATTGATTTGTGCTGTTGCTGACTAATTGCATCTACTAGTACAACACCAGAAAAGAAAATCTCTTAAAAAGTTACCTCGTTGACTCCGCCAGATCTGGTTCCACACATGCTGCTAACCGAAGCCATTCCTACTGTGCTTCCTACAAAATTTCCCCCGTATAACAAATGGATATTATCAGCGTAAACCCATGGCGAAGAGGGTGGTTCCGAGGAAAGACGCTCTCGCCGGTACGCAAGGAAAGCATCTAAAACCTGTCAAAAGCACACTTTTGAACAAACATTAAAATTACCGTTTACTGGAAAGTGAGCTGATCTGGATATCAGCGGTTAGTTTTAAAAATTCCGCAAAAAGCATACCACCCAAATTTTTTAAACTGTCTGAACTCTAAATGTACTGTTTGTAAATGTTATCTTAAAAGGATACTCCAGTTATGGTAAGTAATTGTTATACAAAGCAACAACGATAGCATAGGCGTTGAAGGTTGAGAAACATGGCGGCTGCAGCCCCCAAGACTGTTGTCAGGCACCCAGAATATTGCCAGCCCCCTGTTACTCCGCACAAATTTCAAAACTTTTATTTCTGAAACAAAACAAATTCCTTTAAAGAGTTTCTATTCAAAATAAAAGTCTTCAGCTTAATTTTCGGACAAAAATGTGCAAAAAAACGCTTTCAAAACGTTAAGCTCCAAAAAAAGGGTCTTTCTTTAGTCAGCCCTCCACCCGCCTGAAAAACATAAAGTGTTACGCCTATCGATGCTAAAATTCATTTCTTCACGAGACTGAATGTCTGCAAACTCATCAACTCAGGAAATTGCCAGCACTTACTTGTTGAGGGTCTGTGGTTAACTTCGTTCGGTCGCTTCTCCAAACTTCGATATGCGACAACACGATGCGAATTCCCAGCATTTGATAGAATCCATCAACATAATTAACGAGATCTTTGATACGAGCTTCAAGATCAGGTCTGCTGTACTTTTTAGCCTAAAATATTATAGTGGAACATTTAATAATGTTTGAAAGCAGAATAAGCTAAGAGGGCCCAGCTGTTGAAACACGAAGAGAAAAAAATTATATCCCGCTCTTGCAAGGCTCACCTTACATCAGAGCCGTAAACAAAATTTTGAAAAAAGATTGGAAACGTGATCGAGTGGATTGCGCGTTCAAACCCTAAGATGGACTACGTTGTTGTGCTTTTGAGCAAAACACTTTATGGCTTAAATCGTGCTAGGTTTTGCACTTCAAAAATGGATATGTACAAAATAACCAACATTAAAAACTCAGTAGGTTATAATGCATTTACGTGGTAAATTAAATACGCCACAAGCTCTAAGGTACTTTACATGCTTTTCCTCAAGTAATCCGTAAAACCTTCTTTTTTCATGCACCTGTATCTTTTTAGGGTCGGAAAATAACGCATTAGTAAGAAAAAGCATGTAAAGTTTCTTGTGGCCTATTCAATTTAATAATTTTTATCTTTCGTTTAATGCCTTCCACTCCGCATAAAGTAAATATTACAGTAAGTTGCTGACCATGCGTCAATTCGTTATCAGCTTATTTTCCACTATATGCAACCATTTAATAACAATGCCGATGAGTCAGTCACGTGTGATTCAAGACAATTCCAACAACTAATGACGCAGCAATGGCAATAGAGTATTAACGTCTTTTAAAACCCATTTCTCCTTCTAAGTTCTGACGTCATAATAATACCCACGCTGGGCTAATGACGAAAAACAACGTTGACGAGAATAATGTGGAAATTTTGCATTGATCAAAGGTTGAAGTACAAAAACTGCAGTGAAAAGATAAATTTCAATTTTTGCGGTTGTGGGAATTCAGAAGTCCCCTTGTTATTCACAATAAAAGTAGATCATAAATTATAACATAAAAGCCATTTTTCTAGCAAAAGTTGAACTAAAATCGTGAAATTACAAGACTTACCTCCAAGCTATCAGCAACCATCATCAATTCTACGAACATTCTTTCTTGCGCAGCTTGCCGCTTTTTTCGCTGATGCGTGACATTCCAGGTATCTGTATCACAAAGATCGTAAGAGCGGCGGTAGCTTTTTGTGACAAGTAAACCGTGTCAAAACAGCATGTGCCAAGTTGATATAGGCAAACATTTGCGCTTTTGTGCTATAAACGAATGGAATGTATTTGCGAAACTATATTTGGAATGTTTAAATAACGCTAGGCTTATTGAGTGGCGATGAACAGGCTTGTGCACAGGATTTCTGCGCAACACGCTGACTCGCGTGAATAGCCGGAGAAATTCAAAGCGATTTTTTCGGGTGGCAGCTATGCTTATGATAGAAATACCATACCCACAATACTTGAAAACATTGAAGCAAAATTGAATTGAAGTGCCCTATGTGGGATAATATTCCAAATAAATTTCTGTCGACGTAAGATAATTGGATAAAGCACAACTTGCATTGCAAGTGTACAAAGTAGTTTATTAAACATCAAGCTTTAATAATTGCTCATTAATCACTTAATACCTGAATGCATCTGGAAGTGACTCATTAAGTGTTGTATATGGTCTGCATTTCCGTTGTTTCCACAAGTTTTTCTCGATTGCTTTTTGTGTTGAGGTCGATATATGACGTAATCTGTGGAATTGACATGAGGCCACAAAGGTTCAACTATCAGGAAATTATTCGGCAAAATGATGCAACCCCTAAAAGTTATGCATAATTGGTTGATTAGAGGAGCTAGTACAATGTACATGACATGCACCAATTTTTTGCATAATAATTGTAGTATCTAATTTTAAAAGTGCCTAATATTTATTTTTGAAGTTTGTAAGCCAACTTTGGCAATTCCGACCCGTCATAGACGCGTGAAATTGCAAGCTCACGTCATGTGACAGCGGGAAATACTGAAATACTCTTTTTAACACAAAATTACGGATGATTAAAAAATCGTTGATGACGAAATCAACGTTCATATATTTTGAAGACTGTTAGCTTTAAATCTCGCGTTTTTTGTCTATAGTTTAAACTGATAGATACATTTTCTGAACCTGCTTTTTTCTTTTACAGTAGAAGGGTCGCGAGGCCGCAGACCTACAGAAGCTCTACAAGTTGGGCTAATTACCTTAACCCTTGACAAGTGCTTGCAATCACTTTACTGTCTTCAATTCCTCGCACGTGGCCTTGATAGTAACAATGATTGTGCTCCTGAAAATTTACACATATTTATTGACATGAAACTGGATTTTATTTACCAAAAACGTGAAGAGTTTACAATTTCCTGAGACCAGATAAGCTAAAGTAGGTTCTTATCGTTTAAGAAACATAAAAATGGCATTTACTTTGGTTTAAAACAAGGTTGATTAAGTGCAACAAGACGTAGGAACCTTCAGAGGCAGTAAACACGGGGTCATATAGCACTCTCCCCTTTGCGCTCAAAAACAATAAAAATAAATCGACAACGTAAAAGTGATGAAAATTAAAACTATAGAGTCCTTTGCTCTTGTTACTTTTATTGTTGTGAAGTAAAGAAGCCTTTATAATTAAACACATCTGCAATCAAGCAAAGAAGCCTTTATAATTAAACACATCTGCAATCAAGCAAAGAAGCCTTCATCATTTAAAAAGCATTAAAGTAACTTCAAAACTGAGACTACGTTTAAACAACTTTATTTTCCTTACGCTTGGCGCTGGTTTGTGCATAAATAATTGACCATTGTCAAGAACCGTTGACGTTTGAAACGTTTTTGGAAGCAGTTCTTTGTTTAAATATAAATCTACGACGTATTTCTTTCCTTCGAATTCAAAAGAAAAATATGCATTCGAACTGTGAATGGTTTTCATCTGTAAATACAACATACTTTTCATAAAAAATGTTCCTAACTCAGTAAGTGCAATCTCTACTAAAATCCAAAAAGGCTGGTCTTGCATTTTGACCAAGAAAAACGTTATTTCAAAGTACACGGTTTTCAAAATCTACATCGCAATCAATGCCAACTACAGTTATGCCATACCCCTATTAAATGCATTGAATTATTTCAAGAAATCAAAATTAAATCAATCATCAATTGACTAGTGCCATCAATCACCTGTTTTAAAAACTTTGTCTTTTTATCATTTCAATTAAAATCTTTCTTTTCAATGCAACAGTAATTCTTGATACGATCTTATTTTTGAGTACGATTATGAATTTCAAAGTTTGATTAAAATAACTCGTAAAAGTTTGCAGATTTCTTTAAATAATAAAAACAGACTCAAGCTTTTAAAGTTGAAAACTTGAACGATGTTGTCTATCCCTGGTCATAAGGTCTCAAAGAGATTCAGAAACCAAAGGTTCATAGGTATTGGGGAATAACGGGAATTGCCGTTGAAAATTTACAATTTGGCGAAGGTTTTCAAATGGTGGAGATTTAAAGCAGCGGCTTTCTAGTGGGTTGTCGCGACGCAATTGTGAGTAATTCGAAAACCGCTAGAGCATTGCAAGCTTACGTCCCTTATACCATATTTTTGGCCAGAGTTGACTTGATTACTTTTGTTGAGGTCACATTAGACTGAGAGTTTTTGTCCATTTCTGAGTTAACGAATTTTTTTTCGGAGATCAACTTATGCGGTGCTTTGTTTGTTGTTATTTATGGGTTGCATACATAAGGTGATCAAGAAAAATGGTTCAAATTCGATTGAAATTATGAGAAATTGAGATTTTGTTGTAGTTAGTAGAGGAAAATTATGAGAAACAGGTTAAGAACCGTGAGCTAGACAATAACGATCAAATTTTACACTTTAGAGTACAATTAATCGATCATCGTTTAACGCAATTTTAAAATGTTGTACCACCAAACGACTGTTCAAATCTAGCTGGAATGATATTATAAAGTCTCAAAGAGATTCAAAACAAGCTTACATTATTTAGTTGAGTTGAAATTTGGGCCTTTCTCTTTGTATGTTCGTAATCATGATATTGCTTAGGGGATAATATATCGTATTTTGTCAGGGAAATCAATAACGGATGGTTGCTTTTCAACGATACATCATCAAAAAGATCTGCGAAATAAAAATATAAATTGCTTTGATTTTATCATTTCCTTGGCTAGCGTGATTACTTGCTTCGTTGGAAGTAAGGTCTTCATTGGCTAAAAATTTAAGCACAAAAAGAAATTGATTATACAAATGTTAAAAAAATATTTTGTATTCTGCAGTAGTTTTAAGAGTTATTTGGCATATGAAATAACTTCTATAAATGCAAAAAGAAATATTAGCTTGATTTCCTTCCATAAATGATGGCTTTATCTCGGGAACAAAAATATTCTTTACGATAAAGATCTAAAGATATTGCTAGTAAGTTCTGTTTTTGTGTAAAGAACAGAACAAAATAAAATTATTTTGAAACGAAACCCAAAAGGAACAACTGAAGAAAACAATGAAATAAAACCAAATGGATGGGAAGGAGGATTTCCAGTTCTGTAGTCACCTCCTGGTTGCAGCGCTTTATTAACTACGGTCTTTGCACCATTTAAATTTTATATTCTACGCATCAAATTATGATCAAAATATTATATTGAAAAATGTTACCTGTTTTTAAGATACCTTGGCAAGCTATGCACAGTGATAAAAAGACGTTAATTAATAAAATTTTCTTAATCATCATATTCAACGTCGTAACTGGGAGGAACGTAGCACAAATAAGTGCAACACAAAATAAAATTAAAAAATCAATCTGAAAAATAAAAAAGGAGTAAAAAGTTTTTAAATATCAGTGCTATCAATGTCTCAATCGAACACGTTTACTAATGATGAAGTAGAATCAAGATGAATCATCAGACTTCGTAAGCACTTTACTTCAAGATAGTTCATTTTCAGCTTTTCTATAAGCTCTGAACATGCTCGATGGATTTATCTTGAACTTGATTGGAAAAGCATTGATGGCTTTGTGGTGTGAAATTTTATGTGTAGATTTGCGACAGGAAACACTGTGATTGCTTCCAGCGTACCTTTTCAATTGCTTTCAAACCGTAAAGTGTTATTGCAAAAATGACAACTTTTAACTCATTGAAACATTACTATCTCTTTTTTGTAAGTAATTGGCAAAATTTGTTTATTTTGGAGCAAGCATGCTCTTGTTGTGCAAAATTTATGCGTTCGGTGAACTGTGCTGTGTGTATTTTTCCATGTAAAGTTATTTTTAGTGCTGACAATAGAGTAAAAGGTGATCTATCTCACCGTTAAGAACCCATGACTAACATTAGAGTGTGGTGTAAATAACAGATAAGTTAAGCTGCATTGTAATATCCGGAGACATTATGCATGAGAAGAGCAAGCATTTCTTTGACGATATAACGTTTACTTCATGATTTCTTTTTAACTGAATGAAAAGCTTTCTTAAAGAAATTGATTTCTTGGATTTAAGCACAAGTTCCAACAATTTAAATTTGAACTGCATTATTAAAATAGTTTTGGACATAGAAAAAGTGCTGTAACACCAGCAGTCGCAAACGTTGCACAGGAACAGACGTGACGAGGTAAAGTATGTTCCCTTTCCAGAAAATTTTTTGCTTAATCATTTCACAAACTGAAAATTAAAATTGTGAAAAACTTACCGTTTTAAATAACCGTTGTAGAAAACAACCACAACTAAAAAAGATTTACACCTTTCTCAAAATTTACAATACAGGGCATTCTCAATAAGTTACACATATGCAGGCTATACTCAAATTCTGAACGTTTTCAATACAACATATTTATATTATACACATATAGTTCAAGATTAAGCAATGCGTTTTTGTTCCCTAAAAAGGACGTATGTTCAATAAAATGTTTAATTTGTCAAGGCTGCCGCGCAAAGTAACGCTTTGGAAAAGAAAAAGTACTTCTTTAACTAAATTTTTTATTTTTTGCCGCCAACCTTCTAAGGCTAATTTCCGAGAACCAACCCTTCTTCAGATCAAAGCGCATAGGCCTCTTTACTGATATAGAATCTGCAATTAGATGCATTTTCATTTAGCCTCCCTATAAGTTACATTTGTCTTTGTGAAATAAAATTCCAGTAGCATAGCCAACTAGTTTGAAGAAGGGAGTCTTTTCCCTTATTTTTGTCATAAAAAAAGCTTGCAAAAACTTTGGAAATATGAAAAATCTGGCGGAGCCTAAACTAAAGCTGCTTTTTAAACTAATTTGCTGATTCCTGTATGCGTGTACTTTTCTCTGTATATCAAATGTTTACTGTGCTTGCAAAAGACGAGCAATAGTTTTGGTTGGCCGATTAATTAATTTTATTTTAGCATATAGGCTAACAAGTACACAAAAATAATTGGAGCCAGAAAATCACAACTGTCCGTTTAAATGTCTAACGCAGTGAATATTGACAAATATGCATTATGCCACATGCAGCTTCGCCATATATTTTTCGCTGACTTTACTTAGCTCTCCTTGGCACAAGGCTTTTGTCGATTTTTGAACTAAAATCAGATAACGTCATGTTAAATCTTTTCCGACATCTTTTTAAAGAAAAAGTTTTGTTTTATTTTTGAATGACGTCATGCACACTATTTCGCGCTCCAGTACTTTCGATTGCGAGATCCGATAACGTCAAAGCGTAAAGAGCACTTTTAGTGTTTTCTATAATTACATGGTATCAAAAGTTGGCGGCAACTGCTTTAAAAGCTGCGCTTAAGTAGTGGTTTTCAAAGATTTCTAAAATTTTTGGCAAACGGCTCATTTGCTATTTTCTTTATAATTTGCAGTTCATTATAAAATTAACAGCTATGAACATTACCGAAAACTTATGAGAAGTCATTGAATATAACCTCATCAACTTCGCAAAGTACGTATGAAAAAATAAAACAATCATACAATTGCGGAGAAAGGGGGGCAAAGTGGAGTGTTTCAAAGACAAATATTGTGCAGATGACCAGAATCGTGTTTTTTTGCGGGCCGTTTGAAAACTGCTTCACAAACCCATCTTCGAAAACCACGAGACTTTATTTTGCAATTTATTTAAGCTAAACATATTGTTATTCGCCATAGCGTCAGAACAACTCGTTATTCAGCAAAAGTCGAAAGTTTGTTTCAACAAGAGGCCATATTGGAAATTAATTTCTAAAAATTCCGGTAGTCTGCTTAATATTTCTTGCGATCAGAATCCTCTAGTCTAAGCTAAAATGGTAATCAGCTTTCATTCTACAAAATTCTGGCGCAATGACATTTTTACTCTAATTTTAGTTTTTCTTACCAAGCAATAGAGCCATATGCTCTTGCTCTTTTGATTTGATCCTTCTGCTCAATATGTTTTAACTTTTATTTTCAGTTTGTTGAATTTACTTTTTATGACTTTGGTCAGAACCAGATGGATACAGGATACACTTAATTTATTTGTTGCATCATCTTTCAAATTTGCCTCACTACAATTGTCGTGCAAAGCAGATGCTAGTTGTTCACACCTGCTTTGAAATATACTGCTTGGTATTGCTTTCATTGAATTTACTGCTAGTAGAATCCAACACGAAGAAAAAATTATTGCAACGTGGTACTCTCAAGGGACAACAACTCTATCATCGTGAGGGTTGAACAAACGACCTTTTAATCATTGTCGCTGAATAAGGCGCTTCACCCTTTTGAATGCGCGCTATCGACAAGTTTTATTCTTTCTATTTGCTTGCATTTGACTGTCTACTTTACGTTTAAATTAGACAAAGATGCATATTGCACTTGCTATACTTCCGCATTCAGTTTGAACTGTCATTACATTTCAACAAAGAAATAGTAAATTGTTTACATGAAGAATCAATATCCTGGTACACGCAAACTATATCTTGCTACTCGCAGCATGTAAATCTTTGGCCTTCCTTTGGCTTGATTTATAATATGCCGAGTGATACGTTGTATTATTCTGGTTAAAAAGACCAGCCCACCCTTTTTTGTGTATTGCGTAGTCTTATGACGTATTTAATTTATGAACAATAAGCGGAAAAGTTTACTTCTTTAGAACAAAGACAACGTGCTAAGCGTAAAAACTGCCGTTAGGTTTGGAAATCCGCAAAATTTTGGCAGACATTCTTACGTACCTAGGTCGTCCCAAGTTTAAAGCTAACAGATTGAGTTGGGTTATGACGCTGGCCAAACGTTGGTCTTACTTCCTAGAAAAAACAGTCATATGATGGCGCTAAAGCGCTAGAATTCCTATCAAAATTACAAAGACGCTTGATTTCGGAAGGCGTAAATTTTTAAGGTAGTGACGCACTTTGGCTTATGGAGTACAAACAGGTTTAATATTACAATATGTTCTTAAAGGGCCCCTTCCAACCACTAGTATGTGTTGTAATTACAAACAATCCATTTTGCTCACGATAATGGGCTTTTAGCCATTGTGTTGTCATAAGTTGACGAGTATTAAACTAGTATAATAAACAACATTGCCGATAACCACCTGGCTAAACTAAAGCCTATTGCTACTAATTGCTGTCTTATTGCAATTATCTTTGAACATAGCTTTGATGGACACCCTATTCTGATAAGAACAAATTGATATTTTGTAACTACCAAACATTGGGGAAGATTCATACGCAGAGACGTAGCAGCCGCCCCCCAAACCCCCCAATTGGGGGGGGGCCCAGGCCAACTTTGGGGGCCCAAGTTAGTCTGAAATTGCTTTTTGGCTACGTGACTATTTTCAGTTCAGCAGACTTGTTTACAACCGATTTAAACTGTAGGAAGAAATTGGCTTGTGACATCATAAGTGAATGCAACGTCATTTTATCTCGCAGAATCTAGAATATTTCGATTGATTTTCTGGTAGAATCTTGAATATTCGATTGACGTAACAATGCCGTTGTTACGCAACAATCATAGAATGGTCTGGAATTCTGTTTGGCTATAAATACCGGGACAATATATATACACTGCAGAGTGCAGATAAAGTATTTTATTGACATTGTATAGAATGAAACGTTCAAAAAGTGGTGCTCAAAAGAGAAAAGAAGCAGCCACTGCTCGAGATGCTGTAGCGAAATTGCCCAAGATGACAGATTTTTTCAAGATTACTGAGCAGAGTAGACCTGGCACTAGTACCGAGAGGGATGAAGAAAACTATAGTGTACAGGAAAAAGAAGACTATGACGATCAGCATCAAAGTGATTGTGAATTTCCAGAAAATGTAAGTTGTGATTTACCTGCCAATACGCAACCTTCAATATCAAAAATAACTGAATCTCAATTTACCCCTATCCCTGATGACCCATGTAAATGGCCTGAAAGTATTTCTGATGCTCAACGATGTGATATAGTAAAGCGTGGACCACATCAACTAATAATGAATTTTCCATATAATAACACAACTCCAAGGCGACGTTTTTCCTCCAACCATTATAAACGTGTGTTACCTAATGGTGAAAGTGTTTCACGGTCGTGGCTAGTTTATTCTGGGGAATCAGATCAAGTTTTTTGCTTTTGTTGTAAGCTATTTGGAAAAACACTAAGCCCCTTTTGTAGTGGTATAAATACATGGGAGGGTTTTTCGAAAAAACTGAAAGACCATGAAAACGGCATTTCCCACCAAGAATGCTGCAGTCATTGGATGTTGCTAGCTGAAGGGATAAGAAATTCATCCACTATCGACAAACGCGAGATGAATATTTTTTTCAATGAAAGACGTTTTTGGAGAAATGTTTTAGAGAGACTTATCGACATTGCCTTGTTTCTATCGGAAAGGAATCTTGCTTTTAGAGGATCTGAAGAAGTCTTAGGATCTCCTCACAATGGAAATTTTCTGGGTATATTTGAGCTTTTGGCAAGAAGAGATCCGATCCTAAAAGAGCTTCAAGACAGAATCAAGAATAAAAACACTAAAGATCACTATTTGAGTCCTACCATACAAAATGAACTAATTGAATTGCTAGCGACAGAAGTTGAAAAAGAAAATTTACAGCAATTGAAATTGGCAAAATATTTTTCTATAATTTTGGACTGCACTCCAGATATGTCACATCATGAACAAATGTCTGTCATTCTCCGTTATGTACTATGTAATGAAGAAGCTGCTGTTGTTAAAGAAACATTTTTTGGCTACTTGAGAATAAGTGACAGTACTGGGAAAGGCTTGTTGGACGCTTTCTTAGAAAAAGCGACCGAACTGCAACTCGAATTGTCTGATTGTCGAGGTCAGTCATATGATAATGGCGCTAACATGAAAGGAAAACATTCTGGGGTCCAAGCAAGAATGCTAGACATCAATCCCAAAGCTGTTTACGTGCCCTGTGCAAACCATACCCTTAACTTAGTTGTTGTTGACAGTGCTAATTCATCGACGGAAGCATTGACATTTTTTGGAGTACTTACAAGGTTGTATGTGCTGTTTTCTTCCTCTGCTCAGCGTTGGGAAATTTTGAAGAAACATGTGGAGCTGTCCATAAAGTCACAATCTGATACTCGTTGGGAAAGCAGAATTAAATGCATCAAACCTCTTCGATACAATTTAAAAGAGGTGTTGCTGGCACTGAAAGACTTGGAAGCCATTTCCATAGAAAGAAAAGATGGAAGAGCTGCCTCAGAAACAAAATCGTTGATAGCTCATTTATCAAAATGGAGTTTTCTTTTGTCGGTGTTTATTTGGTATGATATCCTATTCCAAGTCAATAAAGCAAGCAAGATTCTTCAATCGTATGGAGTCTCCCTTCATACAATGGAAACGGAAATCCAGGCAACTGAAAAGTTTTTGCAAAACTATCGCACAACGGGTTATGACAGTGCCGCAACATCTGCTGTTGAAATAGCACAGGAATTGGATATTGATCCTTCTTTTCCTCCGTCAAGAAGTGGAAAGAAAAGAAGATTGTTTGATTACCAAGGTGAAGAGGAACAACGAGCTACTCCTGAACTGAAATTTAAAAGCAACTTTTTCTATCCATTAGTAGACCAGGCTATTATGTCAATAAAGGAGCGCTTTAATTTGTTACGTGAGGTTTCTTCTGCCTTTTCGTTTTTGTACACACGAGACAAACTTTTGCTTGTGCAACAAGAAAATGCTCTTCTTACTTGCTGTAAAGAGTTCCAAAAAAGTTCGGTGACATTGATTCTGATGAAATGAGCGCTGAGCTACAGCGGTTTGTTTTAATTTTACAAAAAAAACGCAATCTCAATACGGCTCAAGACTTTCTGAACTATCTTCTAAAGACTCATTTATTTGAATTGTATCCGAATGTGTACATCGCACTTCGAATCTTACTAACTTGCCCCGTGACTGTTGCCAGCGCTGAAAGAAGCTTCAGCAAATTGAAACTGATCAAAACTTTTAATAGAACGTCTATGACAGACAGTAGACTATCTTCATTAGCCATGTTGTCAATCGAAAATGACTGCGCCCGATCTCTTGATTATGACAATGTCATAACAGCATTTGCGAACAAAAAGGTTCGCTCCAGACTATTTAAATGATACTGTGTTTTTATAACTTTTTCATGTTTTTCAGTGTCATTGCTTTCGTTTCGCAGTGTCTGCATAAATGTCCTACTGAACTCTGGCATCGGTGCCGAATTTTTTATGACTTGCACCTTCGGTATCGGCATGCTTTATTCTGACATTAGCCTGTTTACTTATGTACAAATTGTGGTGTATTTTCTTAATGCAGCTTTTCAATTTTACACCTCTAAAGTGATATGACCTGTGCGCAGGGGCTCTTGCGCTTACTTTGGGGGGGGGCCCGAAGTTGGAGTGCTACGGGACTGTTCATACGCCAACCACGCGAGTATGGAAAAATGCTTACTAAATTAGCCCCACAAAATTTTGGTGTTTTGCATCATGAGTGCTGCTAGGAGAAGAAAAGGGGCAATTATGACTCCGAAAGACTTATTAAAGCTTTGTTGTTGATTGAATTCCACAGTATCTTCTAAAAAAAGTGTATTACGGAAGACTAACTTCAAAAAATTACTCTAAAATTGACTTTATGGTTCTTACCAAAACCATATAGATACTCTTATGAAATCTGATGATGACCGAAGCTTTAAATGTAGGTCATCACAAAAACGATCCAGCATAAAAAATCTACCGTTCCCCGCGAAATTTTTGATTGGCTACGCCCTTGTGTTGCAATGACATTGTTTTTTACTGAAGGAAGACGTGGTGCACTTTCCTTCCTGCCTACGCTTAGAGTGACATCAGTCATATTGCCCGTTTAGTTCTTACTGAAGGTCATTCTTTTGCTAACCTACTTTCAATGCAAGGAGCAGAAACTATAATAAAAATAATTTCGCTCTCAGCTAGCAATAATCTAATTATTTTGGATTTAACTGTATTTGTTTTTGAAAAATTCTAATGCCGGCGATTTCGAAAGGTGCCCTTGAGAAATCAATCTTAAATCTTTTTGCAAAAACAACTAAGTTTTACCGCCTTTTTGCCAACAACCTTGAACACAACTTTTGTTATTTGCAATGTCAACAACAAAGTAACGATGCTATTGGTTTAAATCATCTCAAACATCACCAGGTTGCTATTTAAATAAAAGTCGCCGTGTGGTCTATCACTTATTCACTAACGTTTTTAAAAAATAATTACCATCTTTAGAGCTGGCCTTTTCAAGTCACTTAACTAATAATGTCGTAGGTGCTTGGTTGAATGCAGTTTATAAGTGTATAGGGCAGGTCTGTCACCTAACGAAACATTAAAAACGCAAATGAAGGAAGTAAAGATAGTTGTCTCACAAACAATATTAAGCAGTGAGTGTGTGTGTGTGTGTGTGTGTGTGTGTGTGTGTGTGTGTGTGTGTGTGCGCGCGTGCGTGCGTGTGTGTGTGTGTGGAAGTAGTGGTGTAGATCCATTAAAAATTGGTCGAAATATTCATTATATTGCAGCGTTATTCCTTGCAAAGAAGTGAAGTTCCAGGCTCAGAAAAATTTCTAGTTACGATTTTTAAATGCAATGCTGTAAGATAATGACCTTGTGGTGTAATTGATGGATATGAACTATGTCAGGAAAAGTCAAAAGAACGTAAACATCCGTTTCCACCGTTGAATACACCTTCATGCACTATGCACTGTACCTTTTTTGAAAGGCTATTTATGACAAACGATATTTGAGATTATAAACGAGCGATAGACTTTGTGCGGCGTGCAGAACAGAAATACGTTTTACAATAAGCAAACTACTACATTCGATACACTAAAGAGCAAGCCTACTCTGGCTTTTGTCGCGACAAATTTGTGACAACAGCAAGTTGGCACACAGATTGTAAAGTGCGTTTAAGTTTCTTAAAAAAATATTCGTAACCATTAAAGCACAAGGTTGTTGATACTTCAGAAAGACTGTAGGCCACTTGGTAAAGCAGCATAAAGTTTGATGGTGATGAGCTCTGTTGTTTACATGTCGCTGGTATGAGCGAATACCAAGACACTTGAGATCTTTATGCAGTTTTAAGTCACATAGCCAAACCACAATTACATTGCTATTTGTGGGCAAATAAGCAGAGTGTAGTAAAATGAGTCAAGTGGATATTTGAATAAACTATGTCTAATGTTACTATAGGCAATAGGTAGGATATAGATCAACCTAAACCAAGACCACTATCAAGTAGCATTTTTTCTGAGCACCTTTGTGACAAAGATTGTGATACCGCGGTTATACTAGAAGAATAAATTAACAACTAAGATATCCAAATAGATAGAACCAAGTTTTAGTCAGAACAGACCTTCTTTTAGGAACAAGTTTTTTAGAGGGACTATTATGCTGTTTTCTGCTTCAAACAAAAGTGAAGATTTTTTGACTTTTGACCCTCTGCCATGGCACCATGGCCCACCCCTCTACACCTGGCTGCGCCACTGCTCGCGATTATGGCTTGAGAAACGCTGAGTTAGAGCATGCTTCAGCAGTACGTAGTAAAGCGTTGGCAAGAAGATCCAGGGAACAACTATGACTCTGGGCGTGGAATTTTTTAGGGCCCAGAATCGTGTGAAAGGACCCATATCTGCTGATGTGCTCCCCTTTAAAAAAGGATGCAAACTTAGATTTCACAAACTTAATCTCTAAAAGAAAGGCTTTTTACTTGAGAAAGTGCAATTACATCGATTTCAACGAGTGATCTCCCAAAATTTTCCAAAACGGCTGCGCCACGAGATTAGATAAAACTCTCGCTTAAAAGAAGTTAATTTCCAAAGGCAAAGGTCTTTCCCCGTAAAATGCATCAATTTTTAAAAGTTTGTCTCCAAATTGAAAAGCACACAACAAACCTCTCAACTTTGATACGACGCCTTGACGGGTCTTTTACCGCCCCTCTCAATAGTTTGTTGTTAATAGAAAGTTATTACATTTGCTAACGAAAGTTTTCACGAAAGTTTAAAAATTTTGCATTTACAAAAGCTTGATAAAATTGATATTTGAACGAACCCATCATTTAATGTATTATTTATTATTATTATTTACGCGTATGAGCTCATGCTCTGTTTGCATGTCTTTCGTCAGACTGGGCCACCACGACGGGTAGACTGCTTGGCCCCACCATCTGTCTGCCACATAAAGACGGAGGCATCCCGTTAAGTGCCTTGCCCAAGGACACAACAAGCAAGCTTGCCGGCTTGTTCTCCACACTATCCCTTATGTGCTGAGCGCCAAGCAGGGAAGCTGTGAATACCATTTTTTAAAGTCTTTTGGTATGACTCCACAAGGGAAATGAACCCCAGGTCTACCGACTGCGAAGCGGACGCTCTAACCACTACACCATCGCGCCGGTTATTTAATGTTATACAGTGTAATTACTCTTCTTAAAATTTAGTAGTTTTGTGACATTCTCATTGCTTTGTGAAAAGATAACCAGCCAAAAACAATTCTCAAACTGGTTTCTGCTTGCTACAGTATGATCATTTTCGTGCATTTGGTAAAACAAATACGATTTGTAATTACGACAAATTTACACAATCATAATACCATAAAGTTGAACCAAAATGACAAACAAGAAATACTGTTTTTCGGGAAACTCATATGCACCTTTACACTTTTTGTCATATTCAAAAAAAGCAAGTTGATCTAAATATAAATTCAAGGCAAAAAATTTATAGCTAATATCACGAACTGACGAAATTGAAACGTTTTCCTGGTTACAAATTTTTTCTCAGTTGAAACACAACCTATGATCCAGATCAACAAAAACATGCTTGAAATTATTTTGAATAGAATCCAAGGCGTAAAAACTCTCATCAACGTAGTGGCCCCTATACCATCAGTTATACATATATTGCTTCGTAGCCTTATTCATTGAATTGTTTCAATAGGAAGGTTTCAGTAATGCTCATGCTTGGTGAGAGAAAAGCTCTCAGTGTTTAGCTTAGGGCCTAGTTAGAAGGGCGCAAGAGGAGCTCGTCAATTTCAATTTGTAAGTTACGCTTTTGTTGGTTGACTGTTTTTTAGAACGCTTTCCAGTGAAAACTGGTTTGTAATGCTAATTTGGTTTTTGCCATGGTTAGCAATGCTGAGAACACTGATATAGCTAGAATATAACTTTTACCTTTAGAATATAACCGGCTGTCCATCAATTGAGACACAGTTTGATGGGGCTCTAAATTACAGTAATAGCTGATGGTAGTTGGCAAATTAAATGCCTGTCCTGGGTGACTTCTATATTTTGGATGCCCCGGCGTTACGGATATTGAAAATCACTGGTTAATAAACGTCATTAGCCGAGTCGAATGAAAGCAAAGCGAATTTTCTCTGCAGGTAATCATGGTAATACGAGAGAATTCATAGCGCTGTCTGTTACGTTGTCAATGCTTTATTTGTACGTTTTGATTTGTATGCTCAGTGGGGTCGAACCAGCGTTCTGCAATCTATATTCGTTACCTTTGTCAATGTGTTTTCGGCCTACTGTGATGTAATTTACCCACTGCAGCTTGCGGCTGCCTTCGTTGGAGCTGCCATGTAATCAAAAATTTGAGATGATTGTAGTTTTGTTTTTTTGGTTGTTAGATCACGTAATGATTGGTAAGTCGAAAGGCAGAGAAGAATAAGGAGATCATGCAATGATTGCTAATGTAAGATACTGTACGAAGGTTGTTACCGCCTGCAAAAGAATTACAAAACAATATCTCCGTATTGAAGTCAGCAAATGGCATTTTGCCATTCAGTAGTTTATATTAACCCAGTGGTGAACAGGCGACACCGAAAGAATTTAATAGTAATATTTTAACAGATTTACCGCATATTATTCAGCCCATGTTGCAAGCTGTTGTTGTAAAAAATGACGTTCCGTCTGCTGTCACTTCCGTGAAGTATTGCATTAGCAGTAACATTCTTTAAAGTATGCGTCTATGATCGATAATTTGCAAGTCCAAACTTCCCAAAAAAGTTGTTTCTTATAAGCTTATTTCTACTACAAACTAGCGATCAACGAAAAAGGTCAGTTTTTAGTTTCACAAAAAAATTAATCAGATCTCATATCACGCGTCACCAGCTGACTTTAAACTTGAGCCATGAATGTTGTCATAATTTTGAAGAGGTTGACCAGCGGCCCTCTACTCTAACTCTATGTGCTTTCAAAACGCACAGCCTAATTTTCCCGTTGATATGCTAATCCGGAAAAGCTGCTGCCGAAAGTATGACTAAACAAGTTACAGTGAAAAGGAAAGTAAAAAAAAGTTGCTCATAATGCAAGTTTCGGGCGCTTATTAAACTGCATGCTTTTTTGGCGTCAGATCATATTTTAATCACGACTCTTGCTTCTTTATCTTCATTCATGGTTACAATGAATTGTCAAGCGAGAAGAACTGTGATTACCTAGCGAGAAGAACTGAAGAACTGTGAATACGTTGTTTTAAAATCTTTTTCGTAACTCTACAAGGATACTACAGAGCAGGCTGTGGGATTACTGCTTGAAACAGTGATACCCTTCCGGAGACCCACAAAAGATTTTAGCAAGATAGTGTATCTTGCTGCATGTGGGATTTGCAGTTGTGGCGAGTGAGGACCGTTAGATGTGGGCCCTTTCTTTGTTTGAGCTAGCTCTTTCTTGTTTGCTCGTGTATATGATGAGCTCTTGCTCTTTTTGTTAAAATCCTTAGTCAAATTAGACCACCGGATTGCTAGACTGCTCGACACCGCAACTCGCTGCCTGCCACATGAAGATAAATAGTATTTCGAATTTCCCAGTGAAGAAACTAGCGAGCTTGCCTCAGTTTCCTATATGCCATTTCTTTTACACCGGGCGCCAAGCAGGGAAAGGGTGAATACCATTTTTAAAGTCTTTGAAACTACTCGGCAAGGAAATTAAACCCTGGTTTGCCGAGCTCAAAGGGAACGCTCTAACTGCTATACTACCGCGTCTTCGTTCAGAGGTGAGTCATCATAGAGAACAGTTGAAATAGGATGGAAAAAATTCAATATTTATGAAGGCTACTACTATCGCCGGTTATTAAAATGGGGTTCACAGTTTTGGCCTAGTCCACAAAAACGTTCAGAGCATTGAAAAAGTTTCGATTTACTGAGTTAGAATGTCACCATTCATAATTTAAAATTAAAAAAACGCTGTATGCTTTCATTTTTATGATCACACTTGAGCTCCCAACGTTCACTTGCGCCGACGGCAATGGCATAACTTGTGTGAGTGGCTACCTGGGGAGTACCCAGACAAACGTTTTGGGAAGTGGGAATTTTTTGTGCTAATTATTTCTGATGATCGTTTTTTGACTCCACAATAAATTTCGGTTAAGATCAAAGGTTTTACGCAAATCAAAGGCATTACAAGCATGACGATTTAGATGTATTTGCTGAGGTTTGCCTTAACTGATACTGATCACCTTTTTTTGCAAGGCACTTGAGAATATAGTCAAAAACAAGGCTTTATTAGGTGTTTTGAAAGACAATTGCTCTCCTTGCCGCGCTGTTGAGGAGTGCTGACTCAAAAACTAATCGTTTAAAGTTTTTGGACAGCGTATTAGTAGCGTTTGAACACCAATCAGAAAGACGTGTAGTCGGCTTGTTGCAATGGCTGAAAGTCGAGCTTTTCATTGTTTCATTTTTTGATATTGCTTTGATGTAGTTAACATTGCTAGCTAATTTAGCAAACTTGTTTAGATACTTTATCCTGAAAATTGTTTGATTTTGTTAGTTAATGAGATTTTTTAACCTCTGAAGACTTCTCCTTTGGCTTACAAAAAAGTGAGTATTGAATTAAACATTACGTAAATGCATGAATTGCTTTAAATCAAGGTATGGATAACACCATATAAATGCATGGATTAAAAATTTTGTCTACACGATAGTAACTCAGCTTTGTTAAACAGTGACGATTTTAAACTTAAACTCGAACAACCTTACAATGAAATTTAAATTAGGCATGACGTGGTAACTAGAAGGTGACTGCCATTTGAGAAAATAACTGGGATCTCTTTTTATTGAAGCACAATTTGAAGGGACTCCTGACCAATACTTGTTGGTAGTTTTCCTCCTGAATTGACATCTTTCACTTGATGAAAGTATTGCGTGAGTTAGGTTCCCACGGCAGTGCCATGCAATGCTTTCCGAAACTTACAAGAATATTGTAGAGGAGGCAAGACCAGAATCTTCACATAGACTGGAGCGGAATACTAAATCGCATGTAAACTTCTGACTTGTTTTATGACTTGGCCTCTAAACAGTGATGTCTTGATAAAACTACCGGCTGCGAAACCATAGTCTTGCGATTGCTTTAGCAAAGTGTTTTTTGTATTACAACAGCAAAATGCAATTAACGTCGATACGTCAATGTTGCAAAGCGCAATTCTCTCTGTGTTGCTTTGTGTTTGTTTTAATTTCTCCAGAAACTATTTGACATACAAGCATGAAATCAGCCAAATTTAGTTACTATCCCGGAGCAAATGTCCAAGAAGGTTTGTGACGTCATGATGACGTCACATTAAAGAGCAACTGTTCAAAGTTTGCATAGAGAAAAGAGAAAAGCAGTTTGTTCTTAAGCGAAAGCCAGCATCTGACTTACCAACTTCAAGCCATCTCATCCTGTTAGAAAGTAAAATGACGCCATAATTAACGATTAATTGCAAAATGTATTTTCTTCATTTTCTCAAAAAACACAAATCGTAGAAACGCGGTAAAAAGTTTTTTTCGGGAGATTCTACCAAGCTGCTTCTGATAAAAGATGTTCTATTGATTTAAGCTTCATCGACGACGCAACAAGCGATTAATTAAGCCTTTTGGCACTTTTTACGCATATTTTTTTCTGTTTTTTTTGAACGCTTTGAAAAACTTGGTTTGATGATAATCTCAAGTGACTTCATTCTGCCATTTGTTACCACTCCAGTTGAAGGTAGTTTGTGCCAGTCGCAAACAGACTAGGTGAAGTTTCATTGACTAGGGAGAAAAAATTAGCGGAAAGTCTATAAGGTAGTAGGTGCTGACTCGTATTCAAAGACTTTTGTGTGTAAGCAAAAACGTAAGCTCTCATTAAAAATTTTGGGAGGATTAAATCTTCCAAAAGATAAATAGGTTTAATTAGAAAACAAGCCATGAGCGTTCGGGATAGTTATTATTGAAATATACATAATAAACTATTTATGCGGATCCAGAAACCTTGGACGGAATGGGGTAAAGCTGCTTACTCTATTTAAAGAATTTCGCTAAAATAGCATTTTTTACTACATTTTAAACCTCTTGTATAGATTTCAGACGTTTTTTACAACTTTGGCCTCGTCCACGTTTGCCGGTACTGATAATAACCGATAGTTACATTACAGTTACAAATACCAGCAGAAAGTTTTTATGGAGTGCGTTGGGTCATGGCCCTCTTTTCAACCGTGATACCAGGCCGGATGTAAAGGGAGACAAGTTGAATTCCAAAAAAAGAAATTATTAACAAAAAGCCCTTCACCACAAGTTAAGCTCAAAGAAAGTCATTGTCACAATCCGTGAAGCAAAAATTAGCTTATGCTCTTCTTCTGGTTCCTCTCTATTTTTCAAATTTCGTGGTACGCCACTGATTGCCAGACTAAACTGCTAAAAACTAAAACCATTTTCAAAAACGAAGTATTTTATAGGTAGGGTAATTGCCGACGTCGTTGAGTGACTATTATTATTACTTCTACTTTTTCTTGCAGTGCTTGTATTTTTAGTAGACTTTGACATTAGCTTTTTTTAATTGTGTATTAAGACGCTTTACTTTTGACTACGCATGGTTCTTGTTATCAGTCACTTTCTGCCGTTATAAGCAACCCACAGAAAACAGAGATTTGTGAATTCTCTTATTACCACGAGTTGTCGCTAACGTGCTCCAACGTTTCATAAATAGGATGGCTTTTTTCAACGTTTTTGCAGCTTCAAGCAGATTTCCAAGTACTGGAAATCTATAAATTGGATGTTTTGATCTGTTTGCATGATTTTTGTGATGCAACTTTTTACTGCAACTTTTACCAAGTTTTGTGCAACGATCCAGCACGGATGCAGTTGTAACCGAATACGTGAATTTTAAGTGAACACATTTTTTGGTACTCAATGATACGAAAGTGAGTACTGCCTGTTTTCTCAGCAAACAAACTTGTTTTTTCGGAGACCAACCGCACGAAGCTGATAATTTTGTGCTCATTTGGCAGTAATGGACTCAGGGTGGGAGAATGAGCGGGCTGCATGTTCCCCAACCAGCGTTTCCACTTTTTTATTTTTGTGAGCTGATTTAGTTTATTTCTGTGTCGTAAAATTTTTGCTTCTAAAATTGGACCTCAAAAAGTGGAAGTCCAAAAAAGGTTTCCATATTGATTTGTACGGACAACACCTTACGTTAATTTACGCTTTGAAAATGTTGATTTCCAAAAAAAACTCGACTTTAATTTAATTACAAAATTTCTACTTCTCTCCCGTAAGTTTCTGGGTCTACTACTGCATTTTATTCTCCAAAGAAACATGACGACATAACTTTTTTTGAGATTAACAATTTTTAAGGCAACAATTTCGCTTATATTGCTCAATCCTCTGCTTAGGCAATTTTGAACTATTGCACATATTGTTACGGAATCTGTTTCATAATAATCAAAAAATAATTTTTAATGCACCACTGCTGAGCTGAACTCGCGTCTTTTAGTTCTCGCAGGACTTGTATTTTTTTCTTGTTAGTTATTTGGTCGCTTGAGATTGAAATACAACTCTCGTGCGTTTTGCCTCAAACCGGGCGAGATTTGCATTTGATTAGCCGGCCTAAGAGCGTTGACAGGGGTTCCAGGGGGTACTTATGGTACCCACCCGGAAATTTTTAGGGAACCCGGATTTTTGAAAACGTCTTGGGCAATGTTAACAATAAATCAGGCCTCAACTTCCTATTTTTTGCTGTTGACAAATGCATAAACTATACAATAATTTTGTGACATGACTAATGCTTTCTTCATTTTGGCCACAAAAAGTTTGCTTAAAATTTCTCTTTTTTAAAAAATTGGGTCCCCCAGAACACTTCCTAGCTCCGTGGCCAGAAACATAAAATCTAGTTCCTGTAACTTTTAAAGCACATAACTTCCTAAACATAACATAATTTTAAGCCCCAAATCCCTAAATCCTAAACCCAGATATCCCATGTGGATCAGTCAATTTGTTTATGGTCAAATTTTACAAAGACATCTCACATCAATCCTGTTATGTTTTGTTATCTCTATTGCAGGGGGCCTAGAATTAATGTTGGTACCGGATACAAACTGTTTTATCAACGGCCCTGAGCCGACCTCTCGCTCCAAACGCCAAATAAATAACATTCTTTCAGTTGAAGTAGCTCTGTTATCACTTGTTACTGCAAGAAGGTTATTTTCTGTTGCTGCACAAAGTTAAATCAATTTGGTTTTACAAAGGAAACTCTTGGCAAAATTTTGTTCTTCCATTTTATTGACTTAAAATTTATTTCAACTTAGTATTTAGATTTCAATTTGTGTTGACTAAGTTGATCACAATAAAGGAGTTATACTCTGGCTGTTGTGGCAAAGGAAGAGCGAAGCCCAAGGAGTTCCTCCCGGGCATTTGTGGACAGGTTTTCGTTGTTTGAAGACTCTGCAATACATAGTAAATAATGCAACTTTGACTGCGACTTTCGTTTGAGGCAAAACCAATTTTTTCAATTTTTTAGGGCAACAAAAAGAAAAGCTACGTTTGTTCTGTCATTTTATATCTATTTCGTCATATTTACGCATATAAACTCAGTCCCGTAGCACTCCAACTTCGGGCCCCCCCCAAAGTAAGCGCAAGAGCCCCTGCGCACAGGTCATATCACTTTAGAGGTGTAAAATTGAAAAGCTGTATTAAGAAAATACACCACAATTTGTACATAAGTAAACAGGCTAATGTCAGAATAAAGCATGCCGATACCGAAGGTGCAAGTCATAAAAAATTCGGCACCGATGCCAGAGTTCAGTAGGACATTTATGCAGACACTGCGAAACGAAAGCAATGACACTGAAAAACATGAAAAAGTTATAAAAACACAGTATCATTTAAATAGTCTGGAGCGAACCTTTTTGTTCGCAAATGCTGTTATGACATTGTCATAATCAAGAGATCGGGCGCAGTCATTTTCGATTGACAACATGGCTAATGAAGATAGTCTACTGTCTGTCATAGACGTTCTATTAAAAGTTTTGATCAGTTTCAGTTTGCTGAAGCTTCTTTCAGCGCTGGCAACAGTCACGGGGCAAGTCAGTAAGATTCGAAGTGCGATGTACACATTCGGATACAATTCAAATAAATGAGTCTTTAGAAGATAGTTCAGAAAGTCTTGAGCCGTATTGAGATTGCGTTTTTTTTGTAAAATTAAAACAAACCGCTGTAGCTCAGCGCTCATTTCATCAGAATCAATGTCACCGAACTTTTTTGGAACTCTTTACAGCAAGTAAGAAGAGCATTTTCTTGTTGCACAAGCAAAAGTTTGTCTCGTGTGTACAAAAACGAAAAGGCAGAAGAAACCTCACGTAACAAATTAAAGCGCTCCTTTATTGACATAATAGCCTGGTCTACTAATGGATAGAAAAAGTTGCTTTTAAATTTCAGTTCAGGAGTAGCTCGTTGTTCCTCTTCACTTTGGTAATCAAACAATCTTCTTTTCTTTCCACTTCTTGACGGAGGAAAAGAAGGATCAGTATCCAATTCCTGTGCTATTTCAACAGCAGATGTTGCGGCACTGTCATAACCCGTTGTGCGATAGTTTTGCAAAAACTTTTCAGTTGCCTGGATTTCCGTTTCCATTGTATGAAGGGAGACTCCATACGATTGAAGAATCTTGCTTGCTTTATTGACTTGGAATAGGATATCATACCAAATAAACACCGACAAAAGAAAACTCCATTTTGATAAATGAGCTATCAACGATTTTGTTTCTGAGGCAGCTCTTCCATCTTTTCTTTCTATGGAAATGGCTTCCAAGTCTTTCAGTGCCAGCAACACCTCTTTTAAATTGTATCGAAGAGGTTTGATGCATTTAATTCTGCTTTCCCAACGAGTATCAGATTGTGACTTTATGGACAGCTCCACATGTTTCTTCAAAATTTCCCAACGCTGAGCAGAGGAAGAAAACAGCACATACAACCTTGTAAGTACTCCAAAAAATGTCAATGCTTCCGTCGATGAATTAGCACTGTCAACAACAACTAAGTTAAGGGTATGGTTTGCACAGGGCACGTAAACAGCTTTGGGATTGATGTCTAGCATTCTTGCTTGGACCCCAGAATGTTTTCCTTTCATGTTAGCGCCATTATCATATGACTGACCTCGACAATCAGACAATTCGAGTTGCAGTTCGGTCGCTTTTTCTAAGAAAGCGTCCAACAAGCCTTTCCCAGTACTGTCACTTATTCTCAAGTAGCCAAAAAATGTTTCTTTAACAACAGCAGCTTCTTCATTACATAGTACATAACGGAGAATGACAGACATTTGTTCATGATGTGACATATCTGGAGTGCAGTCCAAAATTATAGAAAAATATTTTGCCAATTTCAATTGCTGTAAATTTTCTTTTTCAACTTCTGTCGCTAGCAATTCAATTAGTTCATTTTGTATGGTAGGACTCAAATAGTGATCTTTAGTGTTTTTATTCTTGATTCTGTCTTGAAGCTCTTTTAGGATCGGATCTCTTCTTGCCAAAAGCTCAAATATACCCAGAAAATTTCCATTGTGAGGAGATCCTAAGACTTCTTCAGATCCTCTAAAAGCAAGATTCCTTTCCGATAGAAACAAGGCAATGTCGATAAGTCTCTCTAAAACATTTCTCCAAAAACGTCTTTCATTGAAAAAAATATTCATCTCGCGTTTGTCGATAGTGGATGAATTTCTTATCCCTTCAGCTAGCAACATCCAATGACTGCAGCATTCTTGGTGGGAAATGCCGTTTTCATGGTCTTTCAGTTTTTTCGAAAAACCCTCCCATGTATTTATACCACTACAAAAGGGGCTTAGTGTTTTTCCAAATAGCTTACAACAAAAGCAAAAAACTTGATCTGATTCCCCAGAATAAACTAGCCACGACCGTGAAACACTTTCACCATTAGGTAACACACGTTTATAATGGTTGGAGGAAAAACGTCGCCTTGGAGTTGTGTTATTATATGGAAAATTCATTATTAGTTGATGTGGTCCACGCTTTACTATATCACATCGTTGAGCATCAGAAATACTTTCAGGCCATTTACATGGGTCATCAGGGATAGGGGTAAATTGAGATTCAGTTATTTTTGATATTGAAGGTTGCGTATTGGCAGGTAAATCACAACTTACATTTTCTGGAAATTCACAATCACTTTGATGCTGATCGTCATAGTCTTCTTTTTCCTGTACACTATAGTTTTCTTCATCCCTCTCGGTACTAGTGCCAGGTCTACTCTGCTCAGTAATCTTGAAAAAATCTGTCATCTTGGGCAATTTCGCTACAGCATCTCGAGCAGTGGCTGCTTCTTTTCTCTTTTGAGCACCACTTTTTGAACGTTTCATTCTATACAATGTCAATAAAATACTTTATCTGCACTCTGCAGTGTATATATATTGTCCCGGTATTTATAGCCAAACAGAATTCCAGACCATTCTATGATTGTTGCGTAACAACGGCATTGTTACGTCAATCGAATATTCAAGATTCTACCAGAAAATCAATCGAAATATTCTAGATTCTGCGAGATAAAATGACGTTGCATTCACTTATGATGTCACAAGCCAATTTCTTCCTACAGTTTAAATCGGTTGTAAACAAGTCTGCTGAACTGAAAATAGTCACGTAGCCAAACAGCAATTTCAGACTAACTTGGGCCCCCAAAGTTGGCCTGGGCCCCCCCCAATTGGGGGGTTTGGGGGGCGGCTGCTACGTCTCTGTATAAACTAATATATCGTAGAACACTAGGAACGGTACAAAAATTTATTTCACCAGGCAAAGTTTTATAAAATACTGTTAGCTGGTACTTGAAAATCTTTAAAAATATCTGCAGGAAATGTTTTTATGCTAAAGGCAATTTGTGTCATGGAACTTCCCCAAAATTTAGTCATCAAAGACAAGGAGCATCAGCTGTTTCTGAAACTTAGAATCTTTCAATGTAAACGTAACGTTTTGTTTAGTGTTGACTTATTCCAGTCACTTGACATTTAATAGCCTAGGTACCGGTTGTAGTTAACTAAGTAGTAAATCGAGGTGGAAATCGTTGAATTGGTTTTCGGAGATGCTGCTAGCGGGTAAAAAACATACTGTGATGAGAGATGTAGCCAGAAAGTCGAACAATGTGAAAGAATACTCTTTGCGTGATCAAGTACTGGTAGGTAATCAATTGAAGTATGATAGCACATCTGACGGTTAATTTGTTGGTAATTTTTGGCTTTGTCTCAAAATCCCAAAGCAGCTGTACAGCCTAGCCAACGTTTCTAAGCGTGAGATTATGTGAAAAATGACATTTTTAGACGTTATGGTAATTATCCTGCAAACTAACGTTGGAACAACTTTCCAAACACGAAGCCAATTTTCAAATGTGCCTACTTGTGTATGCAACTTTATCAAAGTGATCAAACGCAACAGATGCGACCACAACGAATATCTTAGTTTTGTACCAACTCATAGTATTTAGTTAATTGGGACATTAACCCTTGAACTTTGCTTGAATGTTTACTGCAGCGAAACACATGGTGTTTTACACTCTTGTTTACCGAGCTTTGTTAAAGTTGTACACATGTTTTTATGTGTAAGCTGGTCTTGTCATTTTCTGTTTATTAAGTGGTGTAGTTATTTTTCTCTTTGCTTTACTCTTTTTTGGCTCCCGTTTTTCTTTTTTTATTTCTTTTTTTTCTTTTTTGTTTCCTCGTCTTTTAACTCTTTCAATTGTTTGCTGCTGGCCGGCAGCAGTCGCTGACGTAAACATCGCACGTGGAACAGCGCTTGTCTCACAGTCGTGGTTCTACTAGCAGGTTGCGTCAGTGCTGTTCAGCTTGGCTAAAGTTATATTTAGTTACGTAAGCAAACAGTTTTTCCTTAGCTGGTTGCCAGTGTTGTAAAAGACGTGGCTTAGCCTGAGTTCACTAGTTAAAGATACAAGTTTATCGAACAGCAACTGACCGTAAAATGCAATCAGCGGCTGCAGGCTTTGTTACGTTTGAAATTTTTATGGTTGCTTTAAGTTAAGCTTCCTCTAGCGTTTCAAAGATATTTGAAAAGGAGCGTAGAGGCCAATTTGCAGTTTGGTTGTACGGTTATCACGAGGGGCGTAAGCAAAAATTTTTTGAGGGGGGGTGCAAAAATGACTTTTTGAAAACTTTACGGGTCGGTTGAAGTTCGTAGCCCACGTTATTCCAGGCTCACTTAAGCTTCCAAGCAGTTCTTGATGGCGCTTTTCGCGTAATATCGCGCTGAAGACCTTTTTTTAAAGTTTATTATTGTCAAAGCTATGTTTTCGCCAAATCAATTCTGTTACTGCTGTAGAACAGGTGATTTCTTTGCCATAATGACTGAAAATAGCATTTAGCGTTTTCTTGAGGGGGCACGCGCATAGAAGCTCCCTCCATACGCTACTGGTTATCACCTTCTGTTTAAAATTAACTTGTGATTGGCGTGAAAGCCCTATCGTTGTTTTGTCAGGCTAATGACGTTTTTTGGAGATTAGCAAAGCTTTTCGTCCTGTGTTTTGAGTTATGTCAAGACAAGGCTCAAGGGGGAAGGCGATGTGCAATTCCCCGCCATCTCGTTTAATGGCATGATGACATTGCTTCACCTACCAAAACACGCTGTTGGGTTCAATTAATAGTGCATTAGGACTGGCGGAAATGGAGTTTGTATTATAAACAAAGTAAAATTTGTGTGTAGAATCCTCCCTCTACATTTTCAAAGGCATTAGGTAATGTGCCACTGCTGCTGCTATTTGTAAATTTTGAAATGCGTTTGTCATACTAAAAATAGCTTCAATTTTTTATAGCGTTTTTGGTTAGAATTGTTTTCACTACCTTTTCGGTAAGGGGATATTTTGCCAAGTACCTCACGGTGCTTAATGACCTATAAAAAAAGGATTTGATTGCATTACACCTCGTTAGTACATGTACAGTCTTGATTGCGTAGTCCCAACGAAATCGCTGATTTCAATGAGCTTTTTGTACAGTGCCCAACTATTTGTTTCTTCTTGTAAACAAGCCGATTAGTCATCATGACAATCATGGTATGTTGAAATTTTATTGGGTAAAATTTTGGTTGTTTGTGACGCTTAATCTGTTTGACGTTCCAATCCATATGATCTCATAGATGAGTAAAATGATGATTTCGCTTGTAAAGCATTTAAATACCTGACAAATTTTGGGACAGGTGGTTACTTTGAGATACATAGTACATATTAGGGCAATGTTTCTTAACCTTGGGTGCTAGCACCCCCAGGGGGTGCTGAAATTAATTTCAGGGGGTGCTGGGAAAGGTGACATATGAGGCGGTCAAAGGTAAAAGGGATACGTTTGGACAAATGTATTTTTAACGATACGAGTAGAAATACGATAAACGTTGCAAAGTTGTTTTGAAGACTAAACTAACAAATAATCAAAATGTACTGCACTTGTCTTTACTTTATCCTTATAAGTAGCCAGGTGTTAGCCAATGGTAGGGGGTGCTGGACTGCTTAGGCTTGACCAAAAGGGGGGTGAGGAAGAAAAAGGTTAAGAAACACTGTATTAGGGCAACCTGGTCAGCGTTGAACGCAAAAACAATACTAGCTCGATTCGAACTCGCATTTTCTTTAATACCGGTCAAATGAGGTCTAATCGGCAAGCCAAAATAGTGGTTTCGAATCCTAACGAAATCGTTTCGTGGTCATCGCTGTTTTTCTTCATATCATGTCTTTATCGTCTACTGCCGATTTTGTACTTATTATGCTCAACCATGCTGTTCGAGTACAATAAACAAGCTTTAAGTGGGTGTACACAGTATAGTTGTTGCACCGTTTTTCTACGTTTTTTCTCTTATACATTTTTGTACTAAAATTCTGATCGACTTTGCTTTTTAAACGGTATTTTACGGTATAAGTTGTTGTCCAAATATTTGGCTGTGTCGGATAATACGTACTACAAGTACACAAATGATTTCAGAACGTACTCAGCGCACAAAAACGGATGCTCTGACTACGACGTATACTGTGTAGCATCATGTAAATAACCAAGCGAACGAAATTTTTTCTACAACATAACATATGAGAAAAACGTGTAAAACCGTACAAAAACGTGTACTGTGTGTATTCATCTTACGACCCTTGTTGTTATTGTTTTGGAGACACCGTTTTTTGCCCCCAGACACCGAGTGCTTTTTTGATCTCTCGCATCTTTCAACATTATGCAAAATAAAAGGGGGACAAGGCTCATGAACTCTCAATTCTGTGTCAAATTTTATCAACCCAAACTACATTGCTAACTATCATGGTTGGCACAGTAACGGTAGCGGTTATTCTATACCGTTATGTGCAGTGCACAGATTACACATGCATGCTGTTGTTTTCGCTTTACAAAGAATAATAATACCGTATGATGTGTTCTCCGAGCGGGGATATTTAAATCAAACGCAATTCAAATATTGCGGTATGAAATACTTAATTTACGCTAAACTTTTTTCCAACCGTGCTTACGGAGCGGCTAGAAACCAATATCGTGGATTGACTCGGTTTGTCGAACGCATTTTTACTTGTTATAAATCGTGTTATTCGCGAAATGCTAGGTTGCAAATATACGAGAGCAAACATTAGCATGTGAACCGATCTTATGGGAGAAAGGGGAAAACGGCTTTTCAAAGCTACCGATGCGTGTAATAGTTTGCAATGGATTTCCACTTGTTGACAAAAGCTAGTCGAATATCAGTAGGTGATTTACGGGACAATTTTGAAGATTGCTTTTATCAAAAGCTGATATTTAGTCAATGTTCGCAAACTAAGCAAGAAAACTGTAAGTAGTGATATATTCGGAATGTTGGCGCTAAATTTTTTTATAAATGTTTTAAACGTAGGCTCTGAAGAACTCTACTAAGAGATTTTATAGTAAAAACCCTTTTGCTTATAAAGATTAGTATTTGTAGTATTTACATGCAATTGAAAGATGTGGCGGCAAGTTATTTCCAAGTATAACTCTCCACGATTTTGTATCAATTCCGCAAAGCCCCTGCTTTCTGGCCGTATTTTCAAAGAGGAAAATGTAAGGCAGTAGCATGTAAACAAGCCACTTGTGATTGGTGTCGTTAAGTGGTAATTAAGCACTGCAGTGTTTAAGTGCAGCGACTGTTCGAGCTGTGCGGTGTGTATTGCTGTTAGCCTTATTCTAAAACCAGACGGTTTATCAAGTTTCATTCATTCAATTATTTTTTAGCTGTGAGCTAGAATTTGAAATTAAGTAAGAGCTTATGAGCACAACACAAGCAGAGAGCTTGGGAGGCTGCGAGTAGGCAGTTACCCATACATGTCGTGTGGTGGGCTCAAACCAGTTTGTACTCAAAGCGCGAGCTTGAAAGTAAGCGATAGTTGCGCTTGGCGTAAATATGTTTTGCAATGATGCTATCTCTCATAAACAACTCCTCCTCGCTTTCTTTCGTTATTGTTTATGCTCCCCCTATTCGCTCTTCGACGGATAGCAGAACCGACTCCTTTTCTCCCACCATTCTTTACTTCTCCAGAACTCTCTTCATTCTGGGGGACTTCAATTGCCATCACCCTCTTTGGGACTCAAAAGGTACTTCCGACCCCGGTAAGGAGGAAGTATTCAATTGGGTCATCTCTTCTAACCTCCCTCTCAATGATCCTGATATCCTACTTTTCTACATCGCTCCTGTGGCAGTGGCTCTTTTCCTGTCATCTCGTTTGCTCCCTCTTCTCTCGCCCTCTCTTGCTCCCGGTAGGTGCTTCAGGACCTGGTTTGATCACCTACTAATTCTACTAACCATCCCTCTTTTTCTGGTGTTTTGCTCCGACAAGCGTCCCCTCCTGCAATTATCAAAAAGCTTGCTGGGATGACTTTGCCTATTACTTTGACTCTCACTGCCCTTCTGCTAAGGAATACTCGTCTCTTTTTTTCTTTTTTCTGCTGCTGCTCTTTTTACTTCTATGACATTGAATGCGGTCAAATCTTCCTTTTCTTTCGGCCGCATTGAACGTTATCCTCTTTCTCGCCCTAATCTATCCCTGACTCTGTCTACTCTTTCCTTTGCTCTGTCGCTGGCTCTTCTTCCTCATCTTCCTCCTCTCCTAACTTTCCCGACTGTTCCTCTCCCAGGGAGTCGGCTTCGGTCTTGGCGGATTACCTGAAATCCCACTTTTCTGTGTCCCAGCCAAGGGTCCTGGGTAGCAGAGCTAGAGACCACCTTTTCGAGCTCCGCCGAGCCACGTGCCCAGAGGATTCTCACTCGTCCTTTTGCTCCTCCTTCACCCCTCTGAATCTTTTTCGCCGGCTCAAATCTCTTCTCCTCCACTGCCACTGCCCCAGACAAAGTTGCCTATCCGATGCTAAACCACCTTCCTCGCTCTGGGATGAATTTTCTTCTTCATATTTTCAATCTTTCCTGGTCTCTGCATTCCTTTCCTTCTATTTAGAAGACATCTATCATTTCCATCCATAAGATGGGAAAGCCTCTCGACTCTCCTGCTGCCCTCCGGCCTATCTCTCTCACCTCCTGCATCTCAAAGCTTTTTGAAAGCATCATTCTATCGCGTCTACTGTTCTTTCTGGAATCTAATTCCATTCTCTCTCCCCGCCAAGCCAGTTTCCGCCCTGGACGATCTACTCTAGATCAAACTCTGTTCCTTTCTCAGTCCATCTCGAATGGGTTTGACAGACCCATGCCGAGGAGCTCTCGGACGATCCTTGGTACTATTCATTTCTCGAAAGGTTTTGATTCTCTCTGGCACCCCGCTTTTTCCCACAAACTCGTTTCGACTGGCCTCCCTCCTTGCTTTGCTCGTTGGACTCTATCTTTCTTTTCTAATTGGCGCGCTTGCGTTGTTTATCAAAATCACAAAAGTCGCTTCTTTAGAGTCTGTCGAGGTGTTCCAAAAGGATCCGTTCTTGGCCCTGTACTTTTCTTTCTTTTCATCAATGATCTTCCTGCTTCTCTTTCGTTAGCTGCTCTCTTTATGCTGACGATCTGGCCATTTGGATCTCCTCTCTCTGGTCCTTACTGCAATGGAGGACACATAAGGAATTCTGTTTCGATTGGAGCGCTGGTCTGAGTACTGGTGTCTTCCTCTCAATCTGAGCAAATGGGTGGCCTTCTTCTCAGTGGATCCCAATCTCCTCTTTTCTACTCCCGCCTCCGTTTTAATCTCACTCCAACGTTTCCATGGGGTCACCTTCGACCGTACTCCTTTTTTTCTTTTTCTAAGCCTGGATCTTTGCTGAAGGCCAAGTTTTTGTCTCGTCTCAAGGCCTTACGCTGTATCTCTACTTCCTCATGGGCCCCTCTAAGGAGTCCCTTTCTCTCCTGTATAAAGCTTTTCTTCGGGTCTTTCTCACTTATGCTTCACCCTGATGGTTTCCGTTCTTAGGCGTTACCAATATCATTAAGTTGGAACGCCTTTACCGAGCGGCTACTGGCGCCATCTCCGGCTGCCTCTCGTTCTCGCCTATCCCACTTCTCCTCTCTGAGGCTTCTCCATCTCCCTCACAAGTCACCCTGACTCATTTCGCCATGTCAATTTAAGAGCGTGCTCTTCGTCTGCCAACCTCATTTCCCATTTCAGGTTTGGCCAGACTTGGAGTGAAACCAAGACTGCAGATCTTACCCGAGAGCTTTTGCGTCCACTCATCTGCCCATGCTTTCTTTTTTTTTCTCCTAGGAAGGCTCTCCTTGCTTGCCCTCCCTCTCTTCCTTGGAACCTGCCTTCCTTCACTGTGGAGTCCACCCTTTCCTCTCCATGCTCCCGCTCTGTGATCCCCCTCCTCTCTCTCCAAGATGCGGCTCACGCTCACCTGGACTCTCTCCCACCATACGATCTAGTGATCTGGACAGACGGCTCTGTTCCATTTCCTTTTGGCCAAGGCGGCTCTGTTGTACTTGCCAACTGCTCTCGTCGTGGCACTGAGAATACTGTTTCCTTTTCGGCCGGCCCAGTATGCTCAAGTTTTTCCGCTGAAGCCTGCGCCATTCTGCAAGCTCTTTGCTGGTCTCGGCAGCACCAACAAGAGTGTCACTTCTTTCTGACTCTCGCTCTCACCCTTTCCTCTCCTCATCTTTCCTTTTACCTCAAACTCTCTGGCTGGCACTGTTTTTTCTCTCCTCCTGTTCTATCAGGCTACAATGGGTCCGCGGACACTCGTTTCTCCGGGGAACGACGGGGCTAATAAGCTGGCCAGACGGGGAGCACTACTCGCGCCCTCAGCCATCCCGTGTAGTGCCTGTTCTGTTATCTCTCGTGTCCACTCTTGTCTTTTCACGAACTGGAAGCGTACTGTCTCATCTAAATTCTTCGTCACAGATTCCTTCATTTTCCACTGAGGAACTTGTGCTCCCTCGTCACGGTCGGTGTGATCTCTCTCGTGATCGCTGCAACGGACACAGCCTTCTGTTAAGCTCTTATCTCTTTAGGATAGGCAGAATCGAGAATCCTTCATGCAGCGCCTGCGGACACTCGTCCCAGGACACCTCTCATCTCATTCTACACTGTCCAGCTACGGGCTCTTTGTGCCGCTTGCTCTTGGTGACTCTCTGTCTCTGTACGACCTCTGGTCCAAGCCCTGAGGAGTTTCCCGGCTTCTTGGGCTTCATAGTCTTCCGCCATGCCCCATCCCTCGGAAGGGGTCGGGTAACAGCAACAAGATGAAGCTACGCTTTGGAGCAGTTTACACTAGGTCTCGAATCGTAAGGTTCCTGGCTGTACAATTGCCTTCATACTTCTGTTATCGTATTTCTGTAACTCGCTTACTATCTCGAATGATCTGTGGCATCCAGCCATTATTTTCGAGTGTGTTACGCGGGCAATAGTGATTGTGTACGGTAGTGGCGGCGATAGCTACGACATCGTTTTTCCTACAGTAGAGCTTATCCCTACTCCTTTACCCATGAGTTGATTTATGTGGCTATCAGTTGTGTTTGTGATATTTGGATAAATGCAAAATATTTTTCATGTTTGGTGAAACTTACTGCCACAGTTGAATTGATCGCATTTTTGAAACCTTATCAAAGGGTTATTAATTCAATCTTGCTCATATCATAGCCACAACTGGTTGTTTTGTAATCATCGTACAGTTATCTTTAACAATATATTGCAAAGCATTGGGTCGAAAGTCGGTTTTACTTCCTTTTTTCCTTGTTTTTCGCTGACTGAGACGCGCTGATTCAGTGTATGTCAACCACTACACATTTGCTTTTGAACCAGATTTTTTCGCAGCGCTTTAAATTCCGGATGCTCTATCTGACGAATGCCAGCGGTGTTTTTATGGAGTGTCGAACTGCGGACCTTTTGTTTCTAAGTCCGGAACGGTTACTGCTGCACCACGACAGTATGCACGGGCATATTATTCATGAACAACGACAAGAATGAGATAGATTCGAAACCATTAAGTTCTGAGTTTAAATTTCAGCTGGCGGATATACCGTTACTTAAGTGTAACACAAGATTGATGCTCGGGTGCCAAAGTTTCGAGTTGGGATCACGTTGTACTAGCTCACCTTATGTTTTCAGGGTCGCGCTCTGTCAAAGCACAAAATGCCAGCCACATGGGGATATAAGGCGGGAACGTGTAGTAAGTAAATTTGCAATATATACTATACAGTTACGCTCAAACACTGATTTTTTGATCCAGCCAATTTTCACCTGGCGCTGTGACTTCAACATCCAGTGATAACCTTGACAGTTTGTTTCAGGCACTCATGCTGAATTTTAAATATCCGTTTTAGCAGCGAAACAGTGATTTTTATCTATCTATGTTACAAATATTTTTCATCTACGTTATTTATTTAGTACCTGAACATTGGAATACGCTGTACCCGATAGCAGACGGCAAGTATCAGTCACCTATTGACATTGTGGTTGGGAATGCGTCGAAAGAAGTAAGGCTTTCGTCATCACTATTAACCTTAGAGTTGGTTCTATTTTGTTTCGTGTGCAACCATGATGTGTTCGAAGTTTAACTTTGAGTGCAGTATGCAATGCCATATTTAGAAATTGATTTAAAGGGAATTTTGACAGTCTACACCCGATCGAAGAAAATTTTTTTTAAAAAGAAAAGTAAAAAATGTTTAAAAAAGTGAGGTTTTTACACATGCTAGGAAGGGTTTTAATACATCCTTCTCTAATCCCCTTCTCTCTCTCCAAATGTCGTTCTGTGCACCATCTATTCTAGCTTGTGCATCTAGGGTTCACAATACCTTGTACGTTGAAGTATGTTAAAGAGTCAGATCATGTGTTATATATTCAAATTATATTGATGCATGTTTAGCCGCGTTCTAATTGCGAATTCCTAACGTCACATTTGACGTCATTTTTTTGTTATAAGCACTCAAATGTTTGCAGTAATTAAGATACGTCAATTAAAGGCTCATGCGAATTGACTTTGCGCTCAATTAAGGCTTAAATTAGCTTTGTTATGACTCCTTATTATACGTCAATGAAGCTGTGATATTGATTGGTGTAGCTACTTTCTCATTAAACATTGCTGGATCTATTTTTGTTCTGTAAAAAACAACAATTTGTTTCCCAAAATGTTCTCTTAACCCTTTCATTACGTATACCCGGTATTACCGGGTATAACAAAATGTATGTAAAAAGCGTATGCAAGAAAATATTCAACTACCCGGTAGTACCAAGTATACGTATTTTACATACATTTGCTACATATAGCATGGCATTATTTGACTACCCGGTAGTACCGGGCATACGCATTTTACATACATTTTGTTATACCCGGTAATACCGGGTATACGCAGTGAAAGGGTTAAAAACGAAATTTTCTACGTTGCAACCGCTTAATTATCTGTGTTATGGATGCGATTGAACTATGAAGTTGTGGCAAGAGTGCTTGGTTAAGGGTGGAAGCGTGTGCATTAACTATTTTATGGATATGTAGAGCATGCGTTCTGACCTCGTTTGGCTTGTTTGTCAACCGCAAATTACATATTGGGAAACTGCAGGGCGCACCGCAATCTTATATGGAATGTGATTTACGTTACAGGCAGCATTTAATTAATTACAGAAAAAAGCTGAACCGCTTGTTCTCGATTACAACAAAAACGACATCACTTGCGTTTCCAATAGTGGATATTCTGTTACATTCCATGCAGAAGGTGCTAACTCATGTAAGTTGTCAGTATGGTATAAGAAAGATAAGTGACGATTATATCAATCAAAGTGTACACAAAAATGACAAGCCAAAATATTATTTGTTGCTGAGTTTTGTTCCTCTTTGCCAGGGGTGGCCAAACCGTTGCTTGAGAGGGATGTACTGCTGTTTAGTCCTTTGAGGGTTTTTTAACTCGTATTGTTTTCATTGACAGTGATGTAGCCCTGGGTTGTGCAACCTGCGGCCCGCGAATGGAAGTAGGATAAGACTGGTGGTCCGATGTTGACGTCAATTTACGCTTTGAAAATATTGATCTTAAAAAAGGCTTTCGCCCTTAAATTGGTAGAAAAATACACGTAAATTCAGACTTTGGAAATAACGATAATCCAAAAAAGGTCCTGAAATTAGATGGAAATTTCAGGTTGGGTCTGAAAATATTGATCTTCAAAATGTCGGTTTTTGAGGGTAAATTTTTTGTGGCTCTAACAAATTTGGTTTTTGTCGCATATGGCTGTAGCGTGAAGCAAGTTTGCCACCTCTGCACTAAGCTATTTAGCCCACTTGCCCCAAACTTGTATATCGTATTTGTCTATGTGGTTTGCTGCAGTTGTTGTTTTTAACTCAGTGTTGCATCGATCTGTTCACGTGCAATTGCACTTTTCTAAGCTAACTTCGGTGATTTTTCGCAAATAGACGTACTGTGGCAATACCCAGGACAGTACCTTGCAAGCGGGGGCTCGCAAATGGTGGGTCGCAAAAAAGCTTTGGTTAAGGATCTCCTTTTAAAGATCCAACTGGTGAAGGAGGCATTTTGTGTTAAATGAAGCACGAAGACCTTGTTTTTTCTTTTAAGGAGATTAACACCTGTAAATTTTTGAAAAATTGTTTTTGGTAAAACTATGCTTATGCGCGAGATTGAGGGCTATATTTTGGGCCACGCCAAAAAGCATTTGAGGGTCCCTTAGGGCAGAGGTGGGCAAACTGCGGCCCGCGACGAACTTTTGTGTGGCCCGCGAAAGCCTCAAACAATAAATTAATGATTGGGTGCATTTTTTTCATTGATAGACTTTGAAAATTAAATGGGCTTGCATTTTTAATTGAATAAAACTACTTTGATTTATTTGTGACCGCTATACGGCCCGCAAGCCAAAACAATTGCCCACCCCTGCCTTAGGGCATGTTCAATTAAAATGACAAGTCTTTTCTTTTTAGTTTTGACTGGCGCTTTCTTGGCTAATAAGCACCGGTTATTGCAGTTTCACTTCCACTGGGGAGCCGAAGATGGAAGAGGATCTGAGCACACTCTGAATGGGAATGAATTTTCCGCTGAGGTTTTTGAACATAGTTTGACACTAAAAATTGTTTATTTAGCTAATTATTATTTCGATATTCCAGCAATTTGTATAGTGGTAACATTGCCATTGATCGATCGGCACGTTTGCTTGCTGTGTCCTTGAGGAAAGCATTTACCGAGATTTTTAAATTTTTACACAGCAGACAGCTAGTGGAGCCCGAACAGGTTACCCGTTCGCTGTGGCTCAATCTGATTTGCAAACAGATCTGCTTGTGCATATGAACAAATTTTACCATCTTACATAATTTTACATAAATTTTAAATACGATTTGCTTTGTATTATAAATATTTTCAGGTCGTATTTTTCTCTCCAACCTGTAACAGCTTTACTTTTCGTTAGAAATTTATATTTTCATGTTACCTCATGGATTTTTTCATAATTTTTTTCTGTCAACCGGTTGATATCAACTCCACCTCCAAATCAAGTTTTGCATACTACCGTAGTTCATTCATGCGTATGAGCTCATGCCCTTTTTACTAGTCTGCTGGTCAAAGTGGGCCCCTACAACTCATAGACTGCTCCGCTCACCACTTGTTTGTAACATTAAGATGAAGGAATCCAGTTAAGTGCCTTTACCAAGAACACAAACGAATTTGCCGTTTTTTATCCACGTTTTCGTTTTCTGCTGGGCGCGAAGCAGGAAATTACTATGAAATAAGAGAAAAAGCAGCTGCCAATCGCCAAGAAGGGGAAACCATCATCTTAGCGATTGTGACACAAACAGCCTATTAGAATTTTGTATTTTTGCTTTTTGCTTTTAACCTTCCTTATAATATTCTTGTGAAGAACGTAGCATTGCAGTTTAATTCAAATTTAATCGCCCTAATATAATTTGTACTATTATTGCAGATTAGAAGGTATAATCAAAACGGAATGTTACTTTGATATAAGTTTATTTTTGTGTCCGGTTTATCGGTATTGCTGTATAAACTGGATGTCCGCTACGCAATAAAGTTTGCCTACGGCGACAAAGCCGTTTTTAAATACCAAAATATTTAAATACCAGTTTAAATATACCAATTTTATTTTGTGTTAAGTTTTGTGTCAGCGCAACCTAAATGATTGCTGATTTAGCTGAACGTTGCTATAAAATTGTTTACTTGTTTAAAAAGTTAAATATAGAAACTTAACCATACTGGAGCAGACTGATTTACATTACGCTATCTTGTGGTAAAACTAAACCCACTCTGCAATATAATATTGTCTAAATAATAAGCGTTAAAACTAATGCAGGCATATTCCGATTGATTTAAAACTAGCTACTTCAAAACAACACTCTGCGTCTGCGACAAACGCTTTTAGTTCGGTAATTTGACGGTGCGGCACATAATCCCAATACGGGCTTTGAGCATTGGAAACCTTGCTTGGAAAAGGGCAAAACTCCGTTTGATTGAAATCTTCAGCACGAATGTCACAAGCGTGGTCTTTGTGCAACACAACATTATTACAGCTTTAAAAAATCTGTTTTGTTAAAAGTTTTTCGGAACGCTCCTATTAGTGGCGGTATTGCACAAATGCTAAGACATATAGTAAACTCACTCTCTTGTGTGTCCAAAACTGGCTCGTAAGTATTATAATTATAAGCAAGGCAATAACAGCGCTCCCACAAACATCTCGTGGTTCCCATTTGATGTGATACTACTACTGATGATTGCTTTGCGAAAAGTGGGAAAAACTGCTTTGTTGCGAAGCTATGTTAAAGCTTGCTTTTATAGCAATAAATGTATAATAAATAATCAAGTTGTGCAAAAACAACTTGAGGGATATGCAGGTCTGTTTTGCCGTTCGTGGCGCGCTCATTAGTGGCGGCATCGTGTACGGTTGATTGGTCGTCATACGTTTATCGATGAGAGCGACTACCAGCTGTTTGCGAAATAGCGGTAATAAAACTATTTTTCTTTTTTAGCTTCACTTGGTTCATTTGAACACGAAATATGAATCGTTCGAAGAGGCGTTGAAACACAGTGACGGCTTGTGCGTACTAGGGGCGTTTCTGGAGGTGAGATCATGGCCGTATAAGAGGATGAAACCCCTCGAAGTGTTGATAAACTTTGGTTTTGGAAATTGCTTTTTTCAAGCTCATTAGTGCCTTCCACTGAAATATCCTCTTGTATTGATGCAACTTACCTTGTCTACAGCAATTTCAAACTACGGTATTGTGTGAGGAGTATTACACAGGATGAGCATAAAGTCTTGATTTGATTATAAACTTTTTACTGCGCTTAGTGTGAGCAAGGTAGAACAATAGTTTTTGCGTACTTCTGGTACATGACGAGAAGGTTTTATATTAACTTGCCCCTCGCTGCTATCGACTTCTCCAAAGCTTTTGATTCTGTCTGGCACCCCGCTTTTCCCCACAAACTTGTTTCGGCTGGCCTCCCCCCTTGCTTTGCTCGTTGGACTCTATCTTTCTTTTCTGATTGGCGCGCTTGCGTTGTTTATCAAAATCACAAAAGTCGCTTCTTTAGAGTCTGTCGAGGTGTTCCGAAAGGATCCGTTCTTGGCCCTGTACTTTTCTTTCTTTTCATCAATGATCTTCCTGCTTCTCTTTCGTTAGCTGCTCTCTTTATGCTGACGATCTGGCCATTTGGATCTCCTCTCTCTGGTCCTTACTGCAATGGAGGACACATAAGGAATTCTGTTTCGATTGGAGCGCTGGTCTGAGTACTGGTGTCTTCCTCTCAATCTGAGCAAATGGGTGGCCTTCTTCTCAGTGGATCCCAATCTCCTCTTTTCTACTCCCGCCTCCGTTTTAATCTCACTCCAACGTTTCCATGGGGTCACCTTCGACCGTACTCCTTTTTTTCTTTTTCTAAGCCTGGATCTTTGCTGAAGGCCAAGTTTTTGTCTCGTCTCAAGGCCTTACGCTGTATCTCTACTTCCTCATGGGCCCCTCTAAGGAGTCCCTTTCTCTCCTGTATAAAGCTTTTCTTCGGGTCTTTCTCACTTATGCTTCACCCTGATGGTTTCCGTTCTTAGGCGTTACCAATATCATTAAGTTGGAACGCCTTTACCGAGCGGCTACTGGCGCCATCTCCGGCTGCCTCTCGTTCTCGCCTATCCCACTTCTCCTCTCTGAGGCTTCTCCATCTCCCTCACAAGTCACCCTGACTCATTTCGCCATGTCAATTTAAGAGCGTGCTCTTCGTCTGCCAACCTCATTTCCCATTTCAGGTTTGGCCAGACTTGGAGTGAAACCAAGACTGCAGATCTTACCCGAGAGCTTTTGCGTCCACTCATCTGCCCATGCTTTCTTTTTTTTTCTCCTAGGAAGGCTCTCCTTGCTTGCCCTCCCTCTCTTCCTTGGAACCTGCCTTCCTTCACTGTGGAGTCCACCCTTTCCTCTCCATGCTCCCGCTCTGTGATCCCCCTCCTCTCTCTCCAAGATGCGGCTCACGCTCACCTGGACTCTCTCCCACCATACGATCTAGTGATCTGGACAGACGGCTCTGTTCCATTTCCTTTTGGCCAAGGCGGCTCTGTTGTACTTGCCAACTGCTCTCGTCGTGGCACTGAGAATACTGTTTCCTTTTCGGCCGGCCCAGTATGCTCAAGTTTTTCCGCTGAAGCCTGCGCCATTCTGCAAGCTCTTTGCTGGTCTCGGCAGCACCAACAAGAGTGTCACTTCTTTCTGACTCTCGCTCTCACCCTTTCCTCTCCTCATCTTTCCTTTTACCTCAAACTCTCTGGCTGGCACTGTTTTTTCTCTCCTCCTGTTCTATCAGGCTACAATGGGTCCGCGGACACTCGTTTCTCCGGGGAACGACGGGGCTAATAAGCTGGCCAGACGGGGAGCACTACTCGCGCCCTCAGCCATCCCGTGTAGTGCCTGTTCTGTTATCTCTCGTGTCCACTCTTGTCTTTTCACGAACTGGAAGCGTACTGTCTCATCTAAATTCTTCGTCACAGATTCCTTCATTTTCCACTGAGGAACTTGTGCTCCCTCGTCACGGTCGGTGTGATCTCTCTCGTGATCGCTGCAACGGACACAGCCTTCTGTTAAGCTCTTATCTCTTTAGGATAGGCAGAATCGAGAATCCTTCATGCAGCGCCTGCGGACACTCGTCCCAGGACACCTCTCATCTCATTCTACACTGTCCAGCTACGGGCTCTTTGTGCCGCTTGCTCTTGGTGACTCTCTGTCTCTGTACGACCTCTGGTCCAAGCCCTGGGGAGTTTCCCGGCTTCTTGGGCTCCATAGTCTTCCGCCATGCCCCATCCCTCGGAAGGTGTCTGGTAGGAACAACAACAACATCAATTTTTGATCTGCGAAAATAATAACAACATTCGACCGAACCTAAAGTTTTTATGAATCTAAGTACTGGGTTGAACTTTTCAAAATCTGTCGAAAAGCTTGTTGTATCAACAACAACCAATCTAAAGCTTCCTGCCACCAATTCAAAAAACCGTACATTTAACCAAGTAAAAGAGCGTTTAGTAATGATTTTGGGTATGCCAACTGTCAACATCTAAAACGTAGAAAATCGTATGCATTTTGTCATGCTCTGTGCATAACAATACCGAGATTTTAGTTGAAGAATTAATAATAACCAAAATTCTTATAAATTGTGGCAATGTTGATGGCAAATTCAAGGAATAATATTTGGCTCATGTTTGCCAAGTGTGGAGTTTTGTACAGTTATTTAAAAAAACAAACTCTCTAGATGGCTTCGAATAAAACTTCAGACGACGTATTCCTTGAACAAAGCTTTATTTTAAGCCATATTGAAGTGAAGTTTTGCCACATTGCGGCGCCTAAGACGAAACTCAGTTACTAGTTAATAGTTGTGCAAATTGTTGAGAAATTTATCCTGCAGGGGATATCCTCCCCAGGTCATGATGCCAGAGACGTTCAGACCACAATAGATTAAACTCTGTTTGATACAACGTAAGGACTACGCCATGAAGTAAGCATGGCCTTTGATTGGGGTAGGGTTTTATGTCAATGATATGTATTCATCATGCTAACGATTGTTATTGTATACGTCCAAACTATTTATTAATTACATACTTCCACAGGCTGATGATACTGGAGCTGAAGGTTATGATAGAATAGCTGATCTGATACAACATGTGAAGTACAAGGTATTTGATTTTGAATTACTTAGTTTGTATGGGGAAGTAGTGGATGAGGTATGAGTTGAAACGCTGACTTAAAAAGTCCACTTGGAAGGTATTCTGTTTCATTTGCACAATAAAGCAATTGCCTTTATATATTATTGCCATCAAGCGAAATTATGTGAGTGCATGCAATAACTATTTGTTAACTGAAAAATGTGATTTCTATTTTATTTGTATTTTTTTTCTGATTTGTAACACTGTATTACTCTTAAGGGTAATATAAAAAACGCTTGTTACACCGCCGTGTTTTAAAAGTGATAATTTTCAGGGTCAAAAGTACAGTTTTGAAGGTGGACTTGATATTAAGACCATTTTACCAAAAGGTGAGAATAGTTTTAACGTTTGGCGTTATTGTATCAATCATATTTGTTCAGTGGTATATACAAAGAGAATTTTTTTTCTGGAAATATGTGAATTGGAATTGAATCACTTAAGTTGGCAGATCTGCTTAAGATGTGGTGTGTGTTGACAAGTTTCGAGAAGGGCTAGGGATTCATTGTAAAAGAGCGTTAGCTCCTGAGCTATAAACCATTCACCTAGTAGCTCCTGCTCCAGCTCCAGAGCATCAAATTCTTAAAAAGTGGTTTCAACTCCGGCTCCATTAAGAGTTTTTTGTACCATTTGCAACAGTATGGTTTACTCTGCATTGTAAATTACATTAAATATATTGAGGCTTAAAAGTTCAGCTGAAGTTTATCACTACTTGATTTAGAGCTACGGTTAGGAGTTTTATCAAAATTTGTTATGCCCAGTACTACCACCGATCTGGACCCTAAAATAAGGACGACTAATAAACACTTTTGAAAATATCGTTTCATATTTATTGGTACTAATTATACGTTCTACAATCAATGTGTAGCAATCAAGTAATATTGAATCTTCAGTAATTCCTTGCCCTTGGAAATTACACCGCGTATCTAACGGCAACTGTGGTCTAGGTTTACTTGCGCAGTAAGAATTTGACTATGTTTTGACTAAAGATGCAATGTCTTTCTTCCGTCCACTGAGCTGAGTTAACAGAGAACACCCGTGTCACAAACGCATTGCCCACCGGAAAAGAAAAGACCAAGCTAACCAACTCCTAAAGAAGCGGAAAAGACTTGTTTCTGTGCACTTGGCCTCAGCTTTATTGTTGCACAGCACATCATCTGCAATCTTTTTAAGAACATAGAAAGCCGAAAGTTATCAAGTCGCTCATCTTTCTTGGTCATCAATGGATCAACCTGTGTTGGCAACTTCTTTGACTCTTCATATTTAATTGTTAGATCTCTTTATTTAAACGGTTATTTATCTCGACCAGCTCAGGAACGAGTACAGTTATTTTTTGCAGATGTAAGAGTGGTTTTTTGCAGAGCAAGAGAACACTGTGAAGGAAAAATACGATGATCAGTGACTCGTCTGATTAAAAGAAATCCTGAAAAATTCGCGATGGTTGTTTCAGGGAAAGAAAATGAGCCTAAAGTGACTGACAGAGATCGATTGCGAATGTTGCCAGCGAAGCATAAGCTCGTTTGATAAATGTGAACTCCTTGTAATTATCACGAAAACTATTTCTGGCGTTTGCTGGTTCAAGCTTTTACTAAGTTCAAGAAAATCTTTTTTTAGTTTGCAAGCTTACTCCAAATGTCCAAATACCTTGCTACTTTGTGTCGTGTCGTTTTACCATATTTTTGCAATTCTTGCCTTAAAAACATAATCGTTCTGGTTTGTGACCTAACAAAGGTAAGCTTGGGAGAGGTGAAAAAGGTATTGTTGTAGAAAGTAAGACAAAATAAACAAGCATTACAAAAATAAGGACATACATTTTTTCTAAGACACCATCTTTCAAAATTAGAAGAAAACTTAAAAAAACAAGGACACTATGGTAGTTATAACTATACCCAATACTACAGCTACAATTAGTTTAACTTTAACTTTAGCTTTATATGAAATACTTTTAAATGTTTCAGCTCCGGTTTCGGAGAAAATGCTTGGCTCCATGGCTTCAAGCTCCGGCTCGTCTGCCTTGTCAGTCTGCTACTCCCGCCAGTATTCCAAATAAAAACGCTGTTTTCATAGATGCATTGTCTATGCAGTATATTTTTTCAGATCTGGAGACGTTTTTCTCTTATGATGGTTCTTTAACTACTCCACCATTATCAGAATGTGTTCAATGGATAAACTTGTTTGATCCTGTGAAAATATCCCGGAAAAATGTAAGAGGCGGGGCTTGTAGCTCTTTTATAATCTAAACAATTCAATGTTTAACCACTAAACTAATTATTTTTCTAATCAAAATAAGCTAGGATTTATAATCTTTATGAAATCATTTTTGATTATTCAAAATCAAAGTCTACAATGTATTTGCAGAGTAATTTGATATTTTATGGAGAGCACTGCTGAAATGCTACAAATTTTTGTTCGGTTACAGTTTAGACGCCACTGCATTTTCAGAGACCTATGAAATGTGTTTTTAAAGTGCTTGGTGCGCCTCGACCAGAGCATTGGCTCAGATGCTGGTAAAACTAGATTTAGTGGGATGAAACCCTGACCAAGTTGCTAAAAAACTGAAACTGCAATATTTCTAGGTTTTGTTTTTACAACCGCGTTGTCCTTCTTTGAGTAACCTATATGATATAACCGTGTCATAAGACCCTGCGATATGTTTAAGATGTTACTCACATTGACATTCGCTTAGAAGCATTACTTTACTTTGAAAAGCGTACTTAAATTTTACCATAGTCATCTCAACGTTTTTCCTTATAGAAGCTTTTTTCATCAAGGCAAATCTTGAAATTTAATAATCAAAAATATTTTGTAGCTTGCAGCGTTCCGATCTGTTTGTTCGAATGAGCAGGGAGAAAAAGATGAGCAACTGACGGATAACTACCGACCTCCTCAACCTTTGCACAACCGCATGGTGCATCAGTGCTGTTGCAAGTAATGGATGAAAATGGTCGCATCTGCAAAGAGTATAAAAAGTTGATACAGTTAGCAACTGACCGGCGATCATGGGTCCGGCTGTTAGCTCACTCAAGACTGCTTTAATATTTGTACTGTTTACAGGTAGCGTGATACATTTTTCCAAACAGTAGCAATTTGCAATACCATTCAATGTTTTGATTAAACTTCAAATTATTTTACAAATTAAACAACTCGGCAGTGAAGTAATGAACATAAAGTTTGTATTATTTTCTTTCGTGCCGGTAGATATTCGAAACGCTTTTTCTTTATGCGTAGTAGTTTCATTGCATTCTTTTTGTGGCAGATATGTTTTGCTGCTTCTCCATTCTTAATTTTGTTGACAAGAATAGATGTTTGCCATGTATTTGGAAACGTGTTATATATGATAGCTATACTTAATAACTTGTTCTAGATATTGTGCTACGTTTGTACAATCATTGCTTAATATATATAATATGTGTTGCCTATTTTATTTCGTCATGCTTCTATTTTGAAACAATAAGACTTCAGAGATGCCTAATGCTTCAAAGAAGTATTTTTTGGGAGATAAACAAGTACTTTATTTTTCAGAAAAGGGTGGAAACCTTTTGTCGCTCCCCCCCCCCTTTCCGACGCGAATGCGTAGTGGTTGGAGCACCCGCTTCGTTGTCCGCAGACATGTTATTCATTTCCTTTGTCTAGTCGTACCGAAAAAACTTTAAAAAATGGTATATACAGCTTTCCTGCTTGGCGCTCGGCGTTTAAGGAATGCTGTGGAGAACAATTTTTGTGTCCTGGGTAAGACACTTAACGGGACGCTCCCACCTTCATGTGGAAGACCGGTGGCACAGACATCTTGGAAATAACAACTCTCAAGCGAGTGCGGACGCCCCGTCCAAAATACCGCAATACAACTCGCTTTCTCGTGAATGGAGGATAAATATGGCAAATAAAGAAAAATAGTCGTAAATTCTGGGCAAATAAAATGAAAAAAATTGAGAACGTTTTGTTTTGCGCAAAATTAAGTGGTCGAAACACTTTCAAATTGGATAATCTGATGAGGACTTTCCTTTAGCAATTACCGTATTAATATTTAAGCCACAATCAAATGACCATTTCAAACAAATAGCGAACAATAAAGCACAAATTACACGTGCGATTTCGGAAAAACTAATGCAACTTTTGTATGAGGTAACAAGGCTATAGTAAACGATTTGATTGAAATGAAAATGAGTTCGGTTTAATATCTTCATGAGTAAAACTACACCCAAGTCAGTTTCTACAAAGTAGGTATACAAAACTTATCCAACAAAAGTCAAAAGCAGGTGATATAGTACAAAAAAGTCCGCGATAAAACATATAATTTTGTAAAACAGAAGAGATGTTATAAGAGTGGTCCAAGCAAGGGGCCATTTTGACTTAAAAAGAACCCAAGCCCTCAGTGAAACAAGCCTAGTTGCGACTATTTCAAAAATAACTGGAATTAAAACATTTGCAAAATGTACAATATATTACACACGTGACTTAAAAACCGAAACCATTTGACAACTGCACACAAAGCGTATTAGTAAAGACGGCAGTACTAGCCATGCTTTCAAAGTAATTGCAAAGCCCATAGTTTTTTCAAGAGTGTCTATATTGATGTGATCCTAAAGTATAAGTACTGTAATTTCAATGTTAACACAAGCATACGCCCTCCGATATCCGAAATTTAGTTCGAACTAGAGTTTCAAATTCAAATGTTACGTTTTCAAAGTACATTAGCTTAAAAATGAGCTCAAATCGGCACAAGGTTCAGATCAATATTGTCGGAAGCTTGCCGCGATCCATGCGGCTATCGTGAGTAGCTTAAGAGATTATCGACACAAGTCATTTAGGCAAGTTGCGATACAAAATATATGTTTAAAAACATTGCATTTGTTTTTGAAATTCAAGTTTAGTTTGTCTATCTTCGTGTCAAAGTTAGAAACTCTTCGCGCGTTTTGGGATCATCTCTGAAAACTCCAAGCATGCAGCTAGTTACGGTTTTTGATCCAGGTTTTTGAACACCTCTCATCACCATGCACATGTGCCTAAAAACATTGAAAAAATCAATGATCTGTTTCGGCCGTAGCTCATCTGAAAAAAAGACTTACGGTGTTGTTAGTCGATAGGTTGTAGTGAGGCAGTGAGGGTACCTAACTTCCACTTTAAAAAATCGCTTTGCTTGTATAGATTACCCTCATTCCTAGTAAACGGTTATTTCGTAGACCTCCAATTAATGAAGTTAAAAACTATTTTGTGTAATTGTCCCAAAGCAAAACGGAACAGTTATTCTTCCCGAACGGAGGAAATATTAGGCTACTGTGATGCCAAGCAACACAGTCTGTTCGTAAAAAGTACTTCTCAAATAATTAAGGCTTTACATGATTTCAGGTAGGCTACACACAATTAGTGTGTGTGGCTGACCAAAATTTGTACTTACTGAGTTGCTCTAAACCTACCTCTTCTAATCTGTCAAAACAAATTGTTTTTGATGATACAAGAAACTTGAACATTGCGTTGAAAAACAGTATGGCTCCAAGATTTTCGAGAAGCTTTCACCATTGGCTGCATTGCGTCATCTGAAAAGCTGGAGTGACACACTAACACGCATATTATTGCACGGTGACTCATTTGACCACGTAATCCTTGAAATGCAGAAGGCCAACACACAAAACGTTTTCACGTTAGCTTTCTCCAATTGACGCAATATAGCTATTGTTGAGTGCTTCACGAACAAATTTGAGCCGTACAGCTTTTTCAAAGCTACCTCAAAAGAATTAAAATATCTTCACGAAATTCTGCCTTTTGCAGCTTTTTTGTAATTTCTTCTTATATATGCTTAATACACATATTTTATTCATGCGGCGTATGATTGGAAAATTCGCTCCAACGTCGCCTTTTCAAAAAGTGTTCTACCGTAAATTCATCTTTCAATATAAGTAACCACCATCTTTACTGTATGTACTTAGTTACCTAGTGACTTAGTCACCATCACTAAGGCACCAGCTTCAAAAATCAACCTATTTAATACTCAGGCTGCCAACTTAGCTCTAATTTTTGCACGAGAATGCATTTCCTATAGGCCTCTACGTTTTGTCTTTTCAATTAGCCATGCCACATTAATTTACTCGTTTCAGAGCGGTTGAGGCAGTTTTATTTAAAAAGCACGTTGTCTTGTTTCAACAAAAGTCTCGCTTTGTCCTGACTTTTTTTTATAGCTGTGGTCACCAAACTGCGAGTCACAATCCAAAATAGGGTTGCCCGTTGTTTGAAAACTTGATCTCAGAAAATATGGTCTTCACATCGTGTTTGGAGCCGAAAACAGCAAAATTGTTCCAATATATACATGATCTCCATAAAATATGGTTTTCAGCTTTGTTTTATGGCAATGTCCCAATGTAGAAGGTCACAAATATTCGCACGCTTAGACTTTCATTTAAACCGGGAGTTTGAGAACCACTGCGATACAGAACGACAAGTGGGGGAGATTCATAACCAAATCCTCCAAGAGCTAGGAGGACAAAGGGGGAAGTCCGTCCAGGGGACTACGCTTACAGGGCGACATTTTTTGGTACCTTATTTTTATAGACAAAGTAGCATTGTAAATAATGCTTAGCTTTCTGCATGGCTGCTTCAATTTTTAATAGGCCATTGAAAGTAATGGGTAAGATCTCGCGATCGGGACAAATGCTGAACGATACAAGGTATCACGTGCACGTCATCTGGCGCTCGCAAACGATTGACATTTCACTAATGACTTTTTTTTTATTACCAAAATGCTTTCCCGAAAAATGATGCCATTTTAGTTATGCTTGCACTTTATGTGTTGTGCAACAGAGTTATTAAGTACTTTTTCAGATATATTTGAAATATCGTGCCCTATATGAGTTTTATGTCATGAAATTGATAAGATATATTTTTTCATCTGTAACTTCAGTTTAATTTCTACTTTTAAGCATTGGTTACTAATCATGTTTTTGGGGTCCATTTCATGCATTAAGACATTCTTGAATGAGTATTTTATGCATGTTACCCCTTAACTTTCTGTTTCTGTTTCCATCTATCTGTTTCCGGAAACTTTTGTTTGTAGAGTTGACAGTCTGTTTGGCAATGACAAAAGGATGAACTTCGTCTCTTTATTGAAGTAAAAAACGGTGCCGGAAAAATGATAACTTTGCCTCCTCAATCCAGTTTCTTTGATTAAGCAATAAACAATTTTAAATCCCTAAAAATCAATCGAGCTCATAATGAGTTATTTATTGACGAAACTTTAAAATTTAGATTTAAAGCAACCTTTTCAAGTTGCATAACCTTTTAAAATTGGTAGTTTTTACATCAAAAAATGTTTAGGCCAGCAAGGAACCGATCCCACTTTCTTCCTAACAGTCTTTAATATGCGTGTTGATGCTTCTTTTGTCTTAAAAAATGTATATAATACAAAGCTGCTGAAACAAACAAAATTTGTGCGGCTTCAAAAAAATTTAACTGACTCTAATTCAACAATAATTTGCAAGATAAATTCTTTGGTTATATTTTCCACGGTAGCATGCTCCCAAACCTACTTGTTATGTTTCCCTCAAATTTGTAATTTCCATCGGGCCGTTTTTTGGTCTTTTGTATTTACAATGCGGTCAATTTTAGATCATGTAGAGGTGCTAATTTTGAAATTCCCCAAGTGCCGCAGATACTTAAACTAAATGATTACATTGCAATTGCAAGGATGTCGATCAATTTTAGCTAATTTTATAAATGTTTTATATTCTAAATACAGCTTTAGAAATTATATTCTAAAGCAATTTCTACGGCTGCCCGAAACGACACAAAATTTGACACATCGCTGGGGATAGGCTATGCTAAGATTGCCCCTATCCTGCAAAAATGCAACCAAAAAAAAGAATTAGGAGTGCTAAAATTCCTTTTCAGAATCATGAATCTTATAAATTTTACGTATTTTGGTGCCACCCAACCTTCACAATTGAACTAGAACTTGAAATTGACCAAGAACTTCAGGGCTTTTTTGCAGTAGTTCAACATTGCTAATTCCTCAAACAGATTGCCAATGGTGTAGAGTTTAAGCGTAGTAAAACAACATTGAAAATATGAGATCACTTGAATAATCACAACAACGATTGTTGTTTTATGCTTTTGCAACATGAAAGATCACCAACATAACGCATTTGTCCGCGACCAACATGCCTAAAGCCTTACAGTTGAACAAACTACCGCAGAGATTATTTTTGCAAAACGGGCCCACAAAACATCTTTTCTGTTGCATACTTTTCTCATTCGTATTGACCAGGGGTCGGCAATTTTTACAATCGAAGAGTCATTTGGACCCAATTTCCACCAAGAGAAAAAACAATGAGAGCCGCAAAAGTTTGCATTCGGGCGAATTTGTAAGAAACAGCCCATCAAATCAAGGGTGATCTCTGAAAAAAAAGGCCTTCACCTTTTCATTGGTGGTAAAAAACCGAATTTCAAGACACCCTAACGGTTCACACCTTCTTAACAGGAGTGGCCTCCAAAAAAAAGGGTAGAAGAGCGGCATTTGAAGGCAAAATAGCTGCAGGTTGCCGTCCCCTCATACAAACCTGTGCAGAGGCTTAGTCAGATGAGGTTAAAGTGCTCTCTTAATCCTCAACTTTTTCTTGTTTTCAGACACAATCAACAACTTTGCCACAAAAATGACCGTTTGAATTTTGTAAATCTCCCTCTTGGAAAAAACCTGGTTATCCACATGGGACAACGAAAAGTTTACAACCAGTCATAAGAACACAGCATTCTCTGAAGAGACTTTGGTGTTGCCGCTGCTGATATTGAATATTATAAATAAACTTATCATACACCATGCTATATCATCATTGAAACAAGAAACAAAACTTACGATGCTTCTACGATTACAGCTACTCCGTTTGGTTCTAGTACTTCCACCAACGCTTGTGCTATTTGCTTAGTAAGACGTTCTTGAACCTGAAGCCGGCGGCTATACATCTCAACGATTCTAAAACAAAAATTGAAAGTCTTGGTATTATCATGAAATTAAAACTTTATTCGTATGTAACGGTCAAGTTTTCAAAAAAAAAGTAGTTATTTTGTTCGAGGTGTCAATTTTTACTAAAAATATGTAGCCTACTGATTTGAAATCATTATGATGGAAAAAACTGTTTGTGCCTTCGCAGGTTAAAATTCTTGATTGTGCAGAATTTTTGTAGGTGTATTTAGATGAAATTTTGCTCCGTAAGGCAGCTTGCTGTCAACAACAGTACATTTCTAATCAAAAGATAAACCAAGAAATTATTTCAAGACGCATAAATCTCGCTGTATTTCCACATTTTGTCAGCGCACGAAGACGACTAAGTAATCAATACCTTGCCAGCTTGCTTAGGCCAATCACTCGCTTGTTCGGAATGTAGCCGACAGATACCTGTCAAATATAAAAACAAATGAGCTGGTCAATAAAATTGCTGGTAACAAATGAAAGAAGTGTAATCAATTAATAACCTACTTGGCATAAGATGACAGAGCGGGAGCATGGAGAGGAAAGGGTGGACTTCACAGTGAAGAAAGGCAGGCTCCAAGGAGGTGAGAGAGGACAAGCAAGGACAGCCTCCCTAGGAGAAGCAGAAGGAAGCATGAACGGGTGAATGGACGCAAAAGCTTTCCAGGAAGATCTGAAGAGTCTTGGTTTCACTCCAAGTATTGCCAAACCTCAAATGGGAAGGAGATTGGGAGAGAAGGCCCGCTCATAAGATGACAGAGCGAAATGAGTCAGGGTCACTCATAGGGGAGGTAGAGACACCTCAGTGAGGAGAAGTGGGATAGAGGAAGGCAAAAGGCAGCCGGAGATGGCACGACTAGCTGCTCGGTGAAGGAGCTCCAATTTGGTGATATTGGTAACGCCAAGAAAGGGAAACCATCCGGGTAAAGCATAGTGAGAAAGGGCCAAAGAAAAGAAAAAGCTGCACTCATTAACAGCTGCCTCAACGTGGTGGTGCGGTCCAAACCCGTTTGGGTTGGGCCAAAATGGCTGTTGGCCTTTCCAATGGTCCCAGTTACTTCGGGTACTCACCTCACACAAACAGTGAAGTTGCACTATAAGTCTGACTGAACGTGCGACATTAGTAGCGTGAGAGAACGAGAAAAAGTACAACTAGCATCAGATTTCATATCGATTAGCGGTAAGAAAAAGGTAGTTTGGGCAATGAAACGTAGCCCATAAAACGAGAGTTTGATTAAACTTAACTGACCTTGCTCAGGGGGTTGAAAACGTTGAAAAAGAAATTGCTCATGACGGAAACAACTTGATCATTCTACATCAGTGCTCTTCAACAGGGGTCCGCAAAACATGTAGTTTTGTTCCGTGAGTTTTAAGGATTTTGTGAGAGGACCGCGAAGGCTCTTCGTTTATTACTGGTATTTATTTCTTATTACAGTATATTGATTTCTTGTATGTAGTGGTATTCCGTTTATATAAATAGTTAATAATGGAATCTTGTGACAGCAAGTTGCAGATTGCGACGTAATTCTGTTTACAACTTTAATAGCTTCTGAATTTGCTAACTCCTTTTGTTACGTAATAGTGTGTCTGGTAATTTCAGTTTTGCTCGCTCTTGATACTGTATAGCTTTCGACCGAAATTTCGCACTTCAAAAGATAAGAGTCAATATCTGTTGTGGGGACGGACAGAACGTCCGTTTTGATGATTAGAGTTAAAGTTAACTCAAAGTCCGAGGTAGTTGAGGATAGAGAGGAAAATCCGCGCAATATCGTTGTAATTTGTTGTTGTGACGAAAAGTTATTGTCGAGAGTTGTAATATGTGGTCATACAATTTAAATCTGAGAAGCAATAGGTCAACTCTCGTAAAAGCGGTTATAAGTAGTGAAGGAACTTGTAATAACTGTTTATTTGTTAAAATATTTATTTAATTTTTGAAGTGTAGTAACGAAATATTTGATTTTTTTGCAAGCAATTCGTGATTTTTTAATTTTTGTTAGTGGGGGATTCCGTGACAAACGCAAAAGTACATCAGGGGTTCCACGTTGACAAAAAGATTGAAAAGCACTGTTCTACATTCAACACAAGTTCTAATATCTAAGAAAAAACAAACACAGAATAGTTCGGATCAATAAGCTTAAGCGAAGTAGGTAAAGTAAGAGCAATATATGGATAGGTTTTTGTCTTCTCAAAATGATTAAGTGTAGAAAGCAGGCTGTAGACCCACACAATTTGAAAAAAAGTCGTCAGCAGTCGTTTTCTCGTTTTTTGTTAGTGGAAGATAGGTGTGGAAGCGGAAGCGGAACCGATTGACAAAATAGCCCCTTCCACATCCCTGATGGAAACCAAGCAAATCTTTAAAGTGCAAAGGGATCCATTGCGAATTAAGATGTGGTTTTGCAAAAAACTTATCGTACCGTTCCCACAAACGGAACCAGGTGATGTTCGCACAGAGAAAACATTTCAATATCTTTCACAACAACAATTTCATCGTGATCTTCATCAAAGATCGCTTCATTAACAATTTCTGTAAAAATAAACAGTCTGCTTTACGAAGGAACAACAAATAGCTGTGCTTCACCAATCAAACTACATAGCGGTAAAAGCCCTCAAAAAAATGTCGTGATTTTTTAATTTTATTAAATTTTATTTGTCATTTTATTAATTTTTTATAATTATAGATAGACTAGCCGGCTTTGCCCGGTTGAGCTACTAGTGATATATGTCGGGTTTTTAGCATCGGCTCAGTCCGCTCCGCCGACTTTACTCAAATAACATTTCTGAGAGCAAGAACGGAAGTTGGAATAAATGAGGGCATCGCCTTAGCGCCACAAATTGCGATCGTCCTATTTTAGATTAAGACTGGTCTTGCGCACTAATTGTCAGCCGTTCCACATACGGGCGCACTTTCTTTTTTTACGATTACAGCAACAAGTTGTTTGGTGGTAAGCTTATTTTACGACTTGGTGTAGCCCCTTGTAATGATATTTGCGACACCAAGTTCCTTGGCTGTACCTACGTGCCTTGATACTGGAATGGAGCTAAAGGAACTACATCCCCCAAAAAGTGTTGCACGGGATCAACTGTTTGGCGTAATAACCTTTTTTCAAGAAGAAAGTTTCCTCCATAAATACGATTGCATATTTGGTAAATATGATCCCACACCGTGGTGTATACCTAATGACCTCTTTTTTCTTTGGAATTGCCCTTAAATTTTGGATTTTATAAACTGTGCCTGTAATACCGATCTTCCTACTATTAAATTAAGACAGTGCTTACTTAAAAACAGCAAATAATTTCGCAATCTTTTGTGTGTTCATTTGACTAAATGCATAGGACATAAATTCAGAATCGTAAAAGGACGCTAAAGTAATTGATCTCTTTAGCTGATTTAAGCTATGAAGTAATAGGCCTAGAATTTACAACTTTTTTGTAATTATAAGTTTAGTTGAAAAACTTTAAGCTTCTGTTTGCGCGTATGTTCCTTGCTCGGGATTTTAAGGCAGCAAGAGAAAGGCATTGTGACCCCGGGAAAAGAGTTCATCATCAACAGTGGAGTTCTTACTTCACGTTAGGCCATAACTTAAGTAGATTAACTCATTAATTAGTTTTTGAGCTGAAGAGAATATTTTTTCTAAATTGTGGAAGTGTTCACAGAACTCGGCATTTTGTTACACTTTGCTATACGTGATGATACTATTTAACCGGCGCGATGGCGTAGTGGTTAGAGCCACCGCTTCGTAGTCGGTAAACCTGGGGTTCATTTCCCAAGTCGAGTCATACCAAAAGACTTTAAAAGATGGTATTCACAGCTTCCCTGCTTAGCGCTCATCAGCAAAATAGAGATAGTGTGGAGAACAAGCCGGCAAGCTTCCTTGTTGTGTCCTTGGGCAAGACACTTAACGGGATGCCTCCGTCTTTATGTTGCAGACAAATGGTGGGGCCAAGCAGTCTACCCGTCGTGGTGGCCCCAGTCCAACTGGAGACTTGCAAACCGATCGTGAGCGCTAACACAGTGTGGCCTATAATATACATCTTCCTGCATAAAGCTCACAACAAATAGCTCAAAGGACGAAGAAGAAGAATGAAACTGCACTAGGTATTAAGAGTACGCAGCACGCGATATGACAATACGACAAAGATATTCTGATGTGAAATCCATCTACAGTTCAGTTATTATAATTGTGTACTTGCCATTGCATTATCAAGGCTAAATTTAAACTACTGTAGTATGTAAGTGCTATTATATATCATTGTACTTGAAGAGGCAGCATAGTGAGCATACTAACAATAGGCTTTACCATTTACTTTAGCTTTCAAACTGGTGGCGGACAATAAGTACAGGTACTGTTTTTTCTGAAGTAATACCAGTTAGCATAGCGACCTCATTTAACAATATAATTAAAACAAAGCTGTTTTGAAGCATTCAAAAAAATGAGGAAAAACCATGCGTAACGAATGCTAAGTGCGCTGTCGCTTGTTGTGTTGTCGATAAATCTCAAATTGTTAGAGAATGCTTTCAGCGGCAGCAGCTTATTGATAGCTCCCAAAAACGCTTTCAACGGCATTACTACGATAGGTTTTTTTGAGAAAATGAAGAAAACACATTTTTCATTTAATCGTTAATCATACTGTAATGCCATCTTAGTGCCTGAAAGGGTAAAATATGTTGAAGTTGGTAAGTAGAGTGCCGGCTTTCGGCAAAAAATTGCTTTCCTCCGAAAAGAAAAGCAAGTTTTGAAAAGATGTCTTCAATTGCGACGTCGCAAACCTTCTGTTGACTCTCACCTCGTAGAGGAGATTAATCGTGCCAGGTTTCATGCTTGTGCGTCCAGTAATTTTGGAGAAGTTAAAACAGACTTACAGACAGACAGAATTGTGCTTTGTAGTGCAGGCAAACCAAAATTCTGTTGTTTATCCTGTCGTTAACTCCGGGCAATGAAACATTATTTTTGCAGTCCGCATTCATGAAACTTGTTTATATCAGTCTACTGCTGCTTAAAACTTCTACCTCTTTGAAGGGTTATATGAACGTTGCAGCCTCTATGTCAGTAGTGAGCAACTTGCGGCCAGCCGCGTAAAATTCTATGGCCCGCGGTAGGATTTTGCGGCACGAAGAGGGTAACAAATCTATGTATTTTACTTTCAAATGATCGATCTTTAAGTCAAAACTCAAAGCAACCCTGCTTTAAGACATCGTACGCAATAACAAAAACTACACAATTAATTACCTTCCAACGATTCTGTGTATCCTTTTGTGAAAAATAGCATTGCTTTTGCGGCCCTCATTGGAGTTTTAACTACTCCTTGTCGACTAGTATCTTCACCCACAGCATGAATTATGCTCTCGAAGGCTTTTTCCATTTTGTTTATTCTTTCTGCGCGAAATCGTTGTAGTTTTGGCGATACAAATGCGATGATTTAGAGTTTTAGACTATGATAAAAATTGTTCTTATAGTTTTGGGTTCGGTAAGTCTCTAAACTCCTACAGTATGTATTAAGTAATATCAATTGAAAATTATGCTCCTGCTGGCGCAACCCGCTAGGCCAGGCGAGGCTGGACCTCGGTTCACGACTCAATCTCGCAATATCAAACCATATTCAGTAAATAACAGAATAAGACCTATTAAATACTGCACCATTAAGACTACTATCAAGTAAAATTTACCATCGCAATCTTCTCTGCTATCAGTTCGTTGTTCTTTTATGTCCATTAGCTGTTGTGCTGGCGACATTGGTTCACCGTTTTGCAGTACGTTCATTCTCAAAAAGACTTACTTGTGAAACAATTCTGCAGAGTTAATGAAACAAAAACAGCTGTTTATATTATTCCAAAGCTGAGTCAATGTCTCTAGGCAAATATTTTTAACGAACTGGTCTCTACTTGACAGCTTATTGTTGTAATGCTGTTTCTACGACAGGAAGTCAAAATAGAAACCTATCGCTGCTTAAGTGCAGTGGTTTTAAAGGCTGCGATGAATTAGTTCTCTTAATATTGTACGTCACGTAAATATCAACGTATTGAGAAATTAAATTGACGACAATAAAATTCCAGCAAATAAAGCATTATTTTAAAAAAGCAGCTGGAATGCGTAATGGACAAAAAATCAATAGTTATGACGCCATTAGTCATTTATTTGCGTGTATTAGCAGGTCACATTTTGTTAAATCATCACGTACTAACATTACTTCTATATATTAATTTTTCCTACAAGAAAAAAGCCGCATGTAACCCCATTAGGATCGGGGGGAGAGAGATGAATCGATTCGACCCACAGCAAATTAAAGCTGTTGCAACTTGGCGACCACTTGAGATAAATGTTTGAAATGTTTTGGCTTTTTTTAAAATTTATCTGGCTTTTGGTTGGTCTTAAACTGACAAAGACATTCATCGTAGTTTTGAATTAAACTTCGCAATTTCGAAACCCACCACAGCAAATTTCTTGATAGGTTGCTTTTACGAAATAAAGAAAAAAAGGAGAAAGAGCCCACACGCAAAAACGTCACGCGTTGCGTAAGCCACAGAATTTTTTTGAAGTGATGCAATGACTTGTAAAGCTCTACTGTTTCTGAGAAATCTTTTTTTTCAAAATCTCGCTATGCGTAATTTGACAAGTCACAAACATCTAAGTGTGTTCAGATACACAGTTATTTTGTAACTTTTAATCAAATAAATAATACCTACTTGACGCTAAGCCATAACCTACCAATAAACTAATGCAAGATGATATTTCCCAATCTTGATACTTGACAAGTGCAAAAAAAATTGTTTCCAAACGCAAAGCCAGAAAATAACTTTGGGCGGTGTGATAATATAGTTTTCGCTTTTTGTAATGATTTATAATGTTTTTACCCGTTAAAATTGGGGATTAATAGGTAGGAGAGCAACGAGTACACTTATTATTCTTTTTGAATGGAAAATATTCAACAATGACAGATTAAGGGGGGCAGGAGCTACAATCAGCAAAATTTAATTTAGGAGTTTTAAAAAACTTGATTTCCGTTGCTTTACGAGTAGGCTATTAGTAATTAATTAAATACTAAATTTTATCAGCAAATACAAATCCAAAACGCAAGAAGCCAATTGTGAATCAAAAAAATTAATTTTGTTTAAGGGGAAAAGAAACTGTGGAACCTTTCTTGGGTTTGTGACCTATACCAAAATTTTTTTCTGTTGATCGCGTGACAAAAACGATGTGTTTGTATTCTACATACTTTTAAAAGCAAATGAAGATCTTTTGTCTTTCCGTGATCTTTTATCCACTTTCACAAAGACGCCACTGGTAAAAGCATAGCATTTGAAACTGTGTGGTGTTCTCTTACTAGAAAACAAAGTACAGTCTGGCTCCATGGAAATGAAAGGAGCGTCGAAAGTGTAATAAAAATATTAGGAGTTGAGTGACCGTTACGTTGCCTGCTGCATGACCGAGCACCACGGCATTTGCATTGAAGCTGACGTTTCAAGTTCAAACTATAGCTTACGTCAACTAACACAACATTATGAAGTTGAGTGCTGAGTCTAAATATCGTCTCGTCATTTCCAGTTTTCTAAACTACGTTCATCTTATGTTCGATAAGTTAAATTTCTAATTCTTTTACTTCAATATAGGAACAGCTAAAAAGTCAAAAGCAGCGTCGAATGTGCTAGGCTGCGTAACTGAAAAACGAGCAGCTAGTTTTTATCTGAACAGAAAATACGCACTTTTAATTGACAATAACTTTTACTATAATTGACACTATGACATCCGAAATACAGCCACTACATTTTAATTCTATGTTTGAAACGCTCAAATTGCTCTTTTCCACTAAAATTTAAATATTCTGCCTATGTATGAGATTATGATGATTTTATGATATCTAACGAATCTACATAATTTTCTTTTTTCAGACATATAAAAGTCGCAAACAAAAGTAGTATAAAATGGTAACATCTGAAGTAGTGTAAAGTTAAATTTTGAATGGAGGATCTGATGAAGAAAACGAAAACATTGAAGACAAAGCCTCTTAAGCTTCCGATGATTATAAAACTGTAAGGACCGTTCAAATATCTCATGACGCCTCCAGAGAGAAACAAAACTGCCTTATTGGTGTTATTATGGTGGGAGGGATAAAAGATAGGCTACGTAGGCCTATCGTTGCAGCATAAACTTGCTATTAAAAAGAATTAAAGTTTACAATCGTTTGATGTAACAGGTTTTTGTAGCTAATCCAAAGCTTAGTTTGCTAGAGTACTTTTTTCAAATGACTCGTCCCACACATACTGACTTGGACAACTAGACAATTCTAGTCAGCTAATTCGGTGAATTACTGCAAAAAGTGGTTAATTCTAATCTAATTTGAAAAACCAAAAGTCTTTAATTCAAATTTGATTTGAAAAATCCCTAATTTCAATTCTAATCTAATTTCGGAAAAGTATCTGATCGAAGTGTCAAGTCTGAAAAACGAGAAGACCTATTTTTGTCAGGGATCACCTGCGCAGTGCCGGTGCTAGCCCAATCGAGCCCCTCCCAAAACTCAGCGCTAGGCCCCTTTTTCACTTTGCCATGCAAGACAATCGTTGACCAATTCATAAGTTAACGCCTGCCGCATTGTATATGCCTCGTTTATAGAGCTTCTCTAAAAATGAATCCGAAAAAGGCGGTCTAAAAGTAACTTCCAATCAAAATATAATGCCAAAACTGTAAGCCATGCTTCATTTGAAAAAGTTCAATGATATTTTTGTCATTTTTTAAAGCAGAACAAAAAGAAACCATAAAACAAAGAAAAACTTTTCCCCAAAACTTGAAAAAAGATCCCTGCTCGTTTTCAGAATGTTTTCGACGAGCTCTCCTTGGGGACAAACACTACTATGTGATAATGATAAAGACCTAAATCTCTCACGCACGCTCTTTCGATGGAGATCATGCTAATGACGTATGTCTTTCATCCATCATAGTGGATCTGTGAAAGATTGTGATTAGCTTCAACTTGCTGGAAATTCTCTCAGCACCTGCCACCGAGACTGCTGGGCATGTCAGCAAAATTCGAAGAGCTATACACAAGCTTGGATAAACTTTCAATAGTTGTTTTTGATATATATTGGTCAGAAATTTTTGTTTTTTCTTACGATGACCACAAATCGTTCCAACTCATCGTTTATTTCCAGATGGTCAATATCTCCAACAGTTTTGTACAAATTTTGATAGGCAGTGGTAAGACGGTTGTGCTCGTATTCTCATAAAAAATTTTCTTAATTATAAGCAAAATCAAAAATTGCACCTACCGTATGCATTTGCTCAAAGCCCTCTATTAAACAACATATTGCTTAATCTATCAATGGCAAAAAAAATTTGCTTTAAACTGGTCTTCTGGTGACATTTCACAACTTTCGTCCTCTGCTTCATTCTCCTTTTTTTTCTGAGTCTGCTTACCGCAAACCAACTACCAATCTGCAGAGGCATTTTACGCGTACAAGTCACCGCACTCATGTAACCATTATTGCGATATTTTTTAGTACTTTCTCTGTGCTGTAATTTCTGTTTCGACTACTTTTAATGAAATACCAGAGGATCGCCTAACTTTGCTGGTTTTGTTGATTCAAAAAAAGGTCATGACAAATGACAATAGACCAAATGAATCTCCACGATTCAGTTCTAAGTGTCAAAGCACGGACATTAATAATTGCTTCACTACCCCTTTTTTCCAGGCAATAACTTTCCACTACTTTCAGAGCTTTGAACACATCAGCCAAATGGCATCGCAAAGGTAACATGTAGCGCATCAGACTCTCTTAGCGAGTAGCAGTTTACGATTTGAGTGATAGCGGCACATTCGATTTTGGTGTGGTTCAGCATTGCGTGGAAGATGAAAAGAGTGGGCCTACATACAGTTGCGTCAACACCCAAAAAAATAGCAATGCTTCAGTGGAAGATTTCGCGCTGTCCACCACAACTAAATTCAGAAAATATATAACACATGGAACATACAACGCTTTTCAATTAATTTGCAGAAATCTAGCCTAGAGCCCAGCTTTTTCCCCTTTCATGTTAGCTCCATTATCGTAGCATTGACCACCACAATCAGAAAGATTTTACTCTGATTCTTCGGATCGTTTCAAGAAAAGATTCAGTAAGCATTTTCCAGAGCTGCCATTGACTCTTGAATAACCCAAAAAAGCATTCTTTACATTTGCACCACATTTTCATCACATTTGACGAAACGTAAAATTTTAGCTAATTGCTTTAGATTTGAAAAAATCGCGTTGATTTGATTACTTTTTTTGCTGCTTCCTGAGCAGCTGCCGCTTATTTTCTTTTCTGTTCTCCACTATTGTAGCGTTTCATTACACAGTACAGCCCATTTATCTGAAGTAACCTAGGAACTAACTTTTACGAACCACACACAATTTAGTGATAGTAATGTTTCAGTGTACTGGAAAGGAAAATCAGAAAATACCTCAGCAAACGACACAGCTAACGCACTTCTGCAACATGTTGCTTAGCTTACGATACATACCGGTACATTTTATTTGCACTTTTCTAGGCTATCTACTTATTTTTGTCAACTGCTAGCTTTTCTAAAATTAACCTAATTTCTTTTTGGGATCATTCCAAGTAGCCTTCGTTCACTCGACCGAAATGAATTTTCACGTCTGTTTCAGGTGAAATTTTCACCGAATTCAATTTCATTGCTTCACGCTAATGTGAACTTTTCCACATCCATTGTTTATTCTCTTCACCGATTTCAGTTTTTGTCTTCGATCGAATTCGCTTCCACTGTAATGTTAACCTAGCCGAAGTAACTGCCACTGCAGCTGGTGCTGCCTTACTCCAGAAACCACTCGCTAGCGCATCCTCAGTTTCTTATTCAAATAGAAATAAATAATTCTATAATTCTATTTGAATAAGAAATAGAGGATGCGTTAGCGAAATTAGTTTTTCTCATGCCAAATAAATGGCTAAGCTGACTTTATTACTGTTTGCTAATAGCACACCCTTTTTCAACAGTGGCAGAAATAAAAAAAGTCTTAGAATTGTCGCAAATACAAAGTGGTTTTGCGAAAATGTTCAAATGGCATAAACATTCGCTTGGTAATTAAAATTTCATACTAATTTCAGAAAAACTAAAAAGCTCTGATTCCAATTCTACTTTATTTTCTGAAAAGCAGAAATGCTCTAATTTTATTCTACTCTAATTTGAGAAAAGCATGAATGCTCTAATTCCAATTTTAATCTAATTTGAAAACGCTAAAAAAATTCTAATCGTCCTAGTCTGCACACAAGAATGGAGGAGCTTACAAAAACTTGGTATTGCGTTGCATAGGAGATAGGATGCATATGAACCTTTTTATTTTACTATGGCAAATAAAAATAAAGGTTCATATGCATACTATATATTGTAAGTATTCGTTAATGTGATTGAGATTTATTCTTGATCAAAAAAAAAATTATCCGTGATAAATAAGCATGGCTTGCATTTTTTTTCTAAATAAAAAGAATAATAATTTTGTAAAAGAATTTTTTATTGTTGAAATGCAATTTCACACCTTGTTATCCTTAGACCTATATTATTATTCTCAAACCTTGTTATCTTATATCATCTTATATTATCGTATGTCAATATTCTTTGACCTAGAAAGTTCGCTCCCTTACATAGAACTATGATTAGCTCCCTCAGACCTTTCTCAAATAGAATTAGTGTTCTTAGACCTATGGTTGGCTCCTTTAGAACTCTGGTTAACTCCCTCACGTAAAATTAGTATTTTTAAACCTATAATTTGCACCCTCAGACTTAGGGTCAGCTCCCTTTAAACTACGGTTAGCTCTTTCACAAAAATTAAAATCCTTTGACCTAGGGTTAGTTCTTTTACATAGGACTAGGATTAGGATTAGAGGTAGGGCTAGGGTTAGAGCTAGGATTAGGATTAGGGTTAAGATTAGGATAAGGATTAAAGCTAGCATTAGGGTTAGGGTTGGAACTAGGATTGGGGTTAGAGACAAGCACCGTCGCAGCACCTCCAGAATTGACATTAAATGACGCATCCTATACTACTAATGCTTCTAACGTAAAGCCAGCTGTGCGAGTTATTAGATTTATGTGGTAATTCCACGCAAGCTGTTTACGCAGTGTTGCGCGCGATAACAATAACAATTGAAAATTTGCTCAGTGTTAGCGCCAACTGGTGGAAAAGCTAACGCCGTCGTCGGTGGTGCTAATAACAAGAAGAAGCAACGCCGTTATTGTTGACGCTGCGTAGCGCAAATTTATTCCGTGCTTAAAAAAGTTTCAACCTTTATTTCTATGAAAACTAAAAACTTTATTCCCTTGCACAAACACAAGCATTTCAAAATGTTTATGTGCGAGTATGAACAGAATAAAGACGAAGTAATGTCTACACAAAAAACTGATCAATTTATAGTTTCCGATTTTTGGGGGTACGAATTCAAAGTCAGAGTCAAATGTTATCTTTGTCTATTTTGTCTTGATGACTTTATGCATACTGTCATTTAGAAGATCTCTCTTTACGGAATAAATCATGAAAATCGGACAAGAGGAAATGAAGATATGGCTTTACAAAGTTTGAAAATCGGGCTGTTGAGGCCTAAGTTGGAGACAAATAAAAGGCCCCAGAGGACCCATAGGCCTAAAATTTTGCACATTTTGTTTGTTTTCCGAAGTAAACACATACATTAAAAATCATGAAGATCTGAGAGATTGGTGATTGGTATTTATAAAATTGGTAATTGGTGATTACAAAACCTTGTGTATTCTTGAAATGTCTCAACATCACCAAGCAAAAGTGAAAGTTTACAGATATTCTGAAAAAAATAACACTTAGAATTTGGCAATATAACTCTCACCGCTGTCACTTTCGCTAACATTTGGAAAACTTACCACCGCTAGAGTTAGCGCTCACAAAAAGCCAACGCTGTAAATTTTATGTAAGGAATGAACAACACTGCGTTTATGTAAGCTTTTTTTGATTTTTTAGTAAACCACGTAAAAGGGGAGCATAGAGGGCAAAGTTATGGTTAGTTTGCCCTTACCACATAATAAAACCTTTTAAATAGCCTTTCGACATTCAATCAAGTCTTTCAACTAAGAAGACAATTCAAGTCAACTTGAAATATTACGCACTTAAATGTAAATATTGTCACCAAACTTTGAAATCGCAATATCGTGAGGTCTAAACCAAATACTATACTGTAGTCTAAAACTCAAATCACGCTTGTTTCTATGCAACTTGTTGCTGCAACACGTAACGCCTTAAAACGCTTTCTAAAGCATTGCATTGCAGGACTAAGTTTTGATAGTCAGCTTACAACTCCTTTCTTGCGTCATAAATTAATCGGAAATGACACAAACTGTGTAGAGCACGTGACGCTTTCATACCTTTTATAACACAGACCTACGTTTTTCATTTTATTTTTTAAAGACGATTACATGATACATTAATGTAATAATCACTTGCATATTTGGGCGAGGGGCATTGTGTCACCGCTTCATCCATTTTTGGTGGAGACAACAAAGCAAATAATGTTTCATTCGCGATTTGTGCGTGCGTTACCAACTCTCTAAAAAATAGTGAGTCATGACTTTAATTTCTCCTCAAAACGCCCATTTTTGGTGAAAATTAAAGGGTCATCCAAAAAAAGTTCACAAAGTTAAAGTTGTTTATCCTTCTTTCTCTATTATCCTCGATACCCAAGCAGAAAAAGTCGTAGGCTATTGTTTATTTATGTAAAGCCAAGCGCTCTTTGCGAAAACTTCTGCAAATAATTACGGATAATGTCACAGATAGCTTATTATTGAAGAGCATTGATATCAATTAGCTTGCTAAGGACAAAACAACATGCTTTCAAATTTAGGGAAAGTCCGTCAGCCATTATTTTGGTTTTTATCTTTTAGCGTTGGTATTTTTATAATGTCACTTCGCAAGTTTCATATTCAGGGGAGTTGAAAGGCTGATTCAGATCCAGTGCCAAGGTTTGAAGGCAGTTGTTGTTAATTTTATGACCTTTTTGTTAAAAGACTAGCCGGCTTTGTCGGCGTCGACCGGCAAGGGCCCTTCATCAGCAATGCCGGGAATTAGTATTTCGGTTCAACCGGCTGCGCCGGCTTCACTCTTCGTGCTCTTGTGTAAGCAGTAGCGAAAAGTCAATAAATTTTATGCACTTTCACGATTTCTGCACAGGAAATCGTGGTCATCATATTCTCTTAATCATGACTGATAATGCTCAGAAAGAATCTTGCCACAAATTATTGTTAATACTTGCGCTATTTGTCTTGTTTCCGGCATAGCGATAAAAGCGGTTAAGGTTCCCCCAAATTCATTCACCATATTTTAGTAGCGCCCATCAGGCTGAGTTATTTTCAAACGAATGTTCTTTGCAAATTCACTTTTACAAATTGTTAGGGTTATAATTTTATGTTGATTTTTTCTAAAACTTGGGATTTTATTACGATGCTGTAAAAGTGTAGAGTGTAGACATAAATACCTTGACAGGAAGCACATTAGCATAAGAAAAAATCCTTGGTTTACAGCAGGGTTACCTCAAACTTCTTTGCTGGCGATCCCGTTGATTTCCTAAAATTTTCCGCTACCTTTCTCGGTTTAAATGACAAATAGTGCGAAATAAGCATTTGTGATAATTACTTAAGGCGAAAAATTAAAACAAGCTGCCGGTACTCAAAGCCTACCAATTTACACGTAGGTAGCTTATTGAAAACAAAACAAAAAGCGAACACTTTTAATGTGATGGGTGTAACTGCTTTCTGCTACAAAGCAAGTCAAGCTGTGGCTCAATATTTGTTGATGTTGGTCTCAAGGCGGTTTTACTGTTGCTTAGGCTCGAACGGTATTTTGTTTTGATTCCCGTCAAAGATGAAAACGCTGACGAATAAATACGTCAAAACAAACGACAGAAGTGCGGTTACTGCTGAGTCAGGTAATGATGGATCTTCCGATCTAACGCTAAGCCAAAAAGTGTGAAGCTTTTTTCCAGAAAATTTAAGCTGCAACATGGAGTCAGAAGATAGATCAGCAAGCTCTACCTGAGATTTAAGAGAGAGGTGCTCGGTACTTTGTGGTTGCATTGCAAAAGGGTTTTGGATCCAACCTAATTTGTTGTTGTCCAATTCTGGAAGAAAATACTTTTGAAATTGTTTCAACATATTTGACAAATGGTCGATTACAAGAGGTTAATAACGTTTGATTCCACATCATTGTTAGCCAAAAACTGTTCTGTAAATGAGAACATTTCAAATGAATCATTTTCAGCCTTTTGTTTCCAGATGTTTAATTTTTTGATGAACGCTTCAATTTTAGATTTCAGTGTGAAAAACATTGGTGTTTTCTCCTTGGAAGGACAAATTAATTTCGTTATGTTTTTCAAGCAAGTCTGACAAATAGCATAATTTCAAGAGCCAGGTGTCATTGCAAAGATGGTGGACTAAAACTGAGTTTTTTTCGTTAGAAAAACCACGACTTCATTTTTAACACTACTAGTCTTTTTAAAGCTTTGACTTTTGAAAAGCCACCTAACTTCACAATACAGTAAAAGGGTCGTAAACTCCGATTCCATTTCACCACATAAATTTGCAAAAATACGGTTGATGAGTGCACGACTCTCAATAAAGTTAACAACTTTCACTGCATCTTGCACAACAGCATTTAAATCAGGAGATATTTTTGTAGCAACAAGGGCCTCTCGATGAATGATGCAGTGGGCAAAAGTAATAGGTGTATGACTTGCAGATCGCACTCTTGCATGAAACCCATCTGTATGTCCTGTCATTGCAGCAGCTCCGTCCGTTTACAAACCAACACAGTCCATTCAAAATAGCCCCAATTCCGTAAAAAAATCATCATCTTTCTGAAAAATATCCATCCTTGTTGTACACCCAAGTAATGGTTGACAAAATAGTAAAATGACAAAATAGTAATGGTTGACAAAATCATTGTTGTAAACGTATCTAACATATGACAAAAGATATGCCCTATAAGTAATGTCCATCGACTCATCAAGCTAAATGACAAATTTACGACTTTTTTTAATTCGTAGAATGAGTTGCTCGCGTTGATCTTCGCTTATTTCGGAAATTCGCCTTGACACAGTATTGTTTGACAATAAAATTTTTTGCATTTCATTGGCCTCTTTTTGACGTAAACAATTGCGCTCATTTTAATTGCAGCTGGTAGAATAAGTTCTTCGTCGATGTTGTAAGGTTTCTTACTCTTTGTAATCAACAAGGAAGCCTCAAACGATGCTCTTGTATACTTACCTTTATTTACAAATTCACTTTCAAATGATTGTCTTTGTCTTTCCGATGTTATCAGTAAGTGATGAAAAAACTCCGCAGGCTTGCAGCGATAAGAATCGTGTTTCGTGTGAAGATGTCGTTTCAACTTGGCCGGCATAAGACTTTCGCTTGCCAACACTTTATTGCAAATCATACAAAGTGGACGCTGTTCATTGTTTTTCTATATGAAAGAGAAACCATACAGCAGAAACTTTTGTTATACGTTCTCTTTATGGTTTGACTAGCCTCGTTTTTCTCATTGAACTTCCGCTTTTTCGATCTGCAAGTCAGTGTTGCATCTATCTCTACCGTTTCTTCAACATCATCTGCAGTAGACTTATTACCGTCATTGTTCGATTCTTTTTAACCAGCTATCCATTCATTAGACCGTTTTTTTTGTATTTAGCTACTATCCTCTCGTCTGCACAGTTCTATAGCGTCATAAACCGAAGTGACGAAACAAAAACGTTATGCATCCAGCTGTGCCACGTGATCCGAATGCGGAAAAGTCCATTTCCTGTCAATTAACAAAGTTCAACTATTTAATACTACAGTTAGGCCTATTTACGTAGAATTTACAGGTAAGTTAAGAATGATGTTTTGCACAATTGCACCAGTTTTTAACGACCTTCAGAGGTGGCAGAGAGCATATCAATTTCACACAAAGTACTACATCGTGTAAAACTGGTATACTCTCTGTGACCTTTGAAGGTCGTTGCGCGACCCCCAGTTTGGAAAGCCCTGTTTTATAGTATATACATCGGCGTTGCCCGCAGAGCCCGCATTAGAAACTTCGGGATTGAGAGTGTCGGTTCAGCCGGCCAAGCCGGCTTCACCTATCAGGCTCTTCTGTAAAAAGTTACCAAAAGTTTATATGCTTTCTGAACATAAGATTTTCACGACTTTTTGTGCTCCTTTTTCTCATAGAATTTCTCATTTCAAGGTCCTGGCTATGCCTTAGGTCTATGTGCTCTGTTCATTGCTGAGACGAACCCAATGGAGCCTTGCGTTTCCCGTAGTTTAGAAGTAGAAAACACATTTCTGATATTAATGAAACTTTCGATGTAAAATTGGAAGGTATTTGATGGCCAAAACTGTGCAACTCGAAAGAAGAAAATTAAGATTTTTGTATGATGTAGCTGTAGCAGCATGTGCGTCTTGCTTTCTTTGTAAAGCGTATCTCAGAAAGCAATGTTATTGATGGGCGATAACAAATTTCACCTGAGTCTTGTCAACTAATTTCACCAACCACACAGGAAAACTAATGAGTAAATTTTTCGGAAGTTTTGTTTCAGACGTGAAAAACAGCGAATCGTTGTTAACTGGCTAGGTATTGTTGTGAAACTAATGGTAGGAAAGCTTGTTTACGGAACCCTTGTTGATAGCCGCAGTAACATAGCCAGCTAAATATTTTTCATTCTTATTAAGTTTTAATTAACCCCTTACCGAATTCATGAAAAGAGGTCGCAGATATTTCGTAGGTAAAAATATGTCTTTGTGAAATCATTCTAAAATTGATCAAAGGGAAAAGAGATTTAAATTTCATTTTAAAGAGAATTTATTTAAATTATTAAATTAAAAAATTTATGTTCATGAATATTGGCGAGTTTGGTAAACGCAGCTTTTTAAGTCGGGTAAAAAAATTGAAATGCTAATATTTGTAACTACACATAAAATTACATGGTTTCACAGAGGGGTGCTGACTGCCAAAAATACAAACATCTGTTGATTTAAAACCACATAGTTTTACTGCATTTGGGAGAAGGCTGCACTCTCCGGAAAAAATTTTGGGGGAACACCACCTACTTTACGTGGTGCCACTGTGTACAGGTAGATGCAAAAGACTGCAATAGCTGTGCGCGTGCACTATTACACTCATGCAAAAGTTTTTTTAAGCAATGCACGAGTTTCTGTTCTGACTATTTAGTAATTTTTCTTTACACTGATAAACCAGATTGGATATTACACCTTAATGTTAAATCAAAAGACAATTTTAGAATGGTTGATGGTAAACGGCAATTTTTTTTAATCCCATTACGTCATAGGCATATTTTACTACATTACAAATTCCTTTTCAAGTAATTGAAATGAAAATGGCTAGATTTCAACATAAAAGGTTTTTAAAGAGATAGAATCTACGATTTACATTTTTCTTCACACTTTAAGGCTTGTTTCAATCATGATTGGTAAGCTATCGCAGCACATACCGTATCTATCAGCTTTATTTTGTTAAAAAAAATTCTTGTGGGAAATTAAAACTAAAATTGGTTAGAAGTCGTATTTTTTTTACTTTTATTTTTCATAAATGCCAAATAAGACAAGACTATTTATTTTTAATGTGCAAAAACTGAACCATTTCCTCAAAAAATCATGTCTTGTGCTAAACTGAAGCTAAGAGCTATGTGCTTTTTTATCTTACCAAGCATGATTGAAGTTAGCGTTGAAATTTAAAGAAAATAGAATTTAACCAATTCCACTTTCAAACTTTCCTTGAAAAATGATGTCTTGTGTTAAAACTGAAGTTTGAGAGCTGCTTGTTATTACTGCTCTTTAGCGACAATTGAAATCGGCTGGGAAGAAGTGAAAAAAAATTGATCTTTGGGTGAATTGCTTTACAGATAATTTGCAATACTGGTACAAAAAAGTTTGGCATTGGCGTGAGTGATATTTAACTCGCCGTCACTCGCTGTTGCATCACAGCTGCATGATCTTTACGCGAGACGTTGCACTGCTCCAAAAAAGCGTCGGTCCTAACTCAAATTCCTTTTTACTGTCTCCCACGCATTATACAGATGGTTGAAGATTTTGCCTGCAAAATTGCAAAAATTTTAAAAAACTGAAAAAATTACCAAAAATTTTTGGACTTTTTTCACGCACTGCTGAATTTTAACTGAAAATCCGCCAGACACAATTTTGCAATTTCGCACTTTTTTCGTATTTAAAGAGAACACAATTTCATGATTCATGAAATTACTAAATCATGGAAATGCGGAAATTCATGTAAACAAAAGAATTGCTGACTTACGGAAATGCAGAAGACTGCCAGTACTGACAAAAAAGTCAGGAAATCAAAGAAACAAGTTTATTGAAGTTGATGAAAACTGAAAGTATAATCACCCAATTGTGTAATATTAGATAATTCAGTTCGGTTAAACTATGCATTTTGGTAAATTTTTGTGTTTCTGTGATATCCATAATTTACTTCGTGGTTTTTTCATATTTCAGTTAGAATTTCCATATTTCAGTAAATTTCTGTATTTTTAGCATTGTTCCTGAAATGTGCTCAAGCAGGAAGTGGCTAGGGTACGGTAAATAAACTGAGAAGAACACCTGTTTAAAGATAGGTAGTATGTGAGCAGGTGCTCAGCATACCAATGCATGCAGCTTTGTGTAGTGGGACCAGTGTTTGCATTAAAGCCTATGCCTTGGATTCAAATTATGGCTTGCCACAGTCTCAATGACAAATGTGATTGCTGACTTATAACCAAAAGCTGGTAAGGTTATTTTACAATCTCTACAAATTCTACATTCTTGTGTTTGATAAGTTGAATAGTTTCATCATTTCTTCTTCTTACAAAAAGCTAGTATGTGCTGATAATACATTGCAGATTGGTAGGCCTACTTTATTGCATAAAATGTGTCAGTAAACTAACCATCTTATTGTACTTGCACACCTACCAAAGCAGGCAAGTTGGGATGTATATGTACCGGTATGTATTCACCATGATTAAAGAGATGGCAGAACATTTTTAATTGGCATGAAAAGTACAAGTAAGTGCCAGTATTCTTTTGCTATATCCAGTTGCATAGTTTAAAGTTCCATGTTCGTTTATTTTGACCTAGATCAAAATTTTGATCTTCATTTTGTATGGATATTCAAAATAGCTTCTGTTATTAGAGATGATTGCACTTTTTTAAAACATTTTTCCAGGAAAAAAGGGAGAAGCTTGCAGCTTTTGTTGCTTGTGCTCTCAGAAGGTTGAAATTTATGCCTTTGGAAGCTGTTTCCATCCAGTTTGTTTCAGGTTTGTTAAATGGTGGTTTTTGTTATGTGTGGCAAAGTGTTGAAAATCACATGTGTGGAATATTGACTAGTTTGTTATGTATAAAAATTGTATATTGGACACAAGATAAAAAAAGTTTAAATGACCGACACAAGACTTCCAATCTTAGATTTGGCAGCCTGGTGCTCAAGGCACCTCTACATATTTCTGCAAGCTGTAGTAGTAGTTATTCAGTTTTTTTATTCGGTGTTGTCCCCTTAGCAGAGATGGCTGGATTTACCCCATTCCTTCTGCAATTACTTGCACTCCGTCTGTCCACTTGTCTCGTCTCAGGGCATCCTCCTTCAAATCAATCTTTTTTGTCTCCTCCTCCACTTGCTTTTTCCAGGTCTTCTTTGGCGATCCTCGCTTTTATCTTCCCACTCACTTCAAGATCCAGAGTAACCCTCAAAGCACTATCGTCATCCCTCCTCAGCACATGTCCATATCATCTGACTCCATTTGCTGTTACTAACCAGTGTATAGTTTCCCTCAATCTCAACATGTCCATTTGTTCTTCAGTCGTCTTTCTGTCAACAACTTTTTGACCGCACATGGCCCTCACCATAGCTCTCTCCTTTCTCCTTAAAATTGCTTTTTCATTCTCTTTTGAACACCATGCCTCACTTCCATACAGTATTGCTGATCTTATGCAACAACGATAAACTTTAGGCAGTGGCTATTTTGCCGTCGACGGCAATCTACCCTCAGAGACTATTTTGCTGTGAGTTGTTTGTGATTGGTCAATCTTAATGACGTACTAAACATGTGACTTTTGGTCGTCTCTGATTGGTCAATTTTAAAAACCAATTTAAAAAATTTTGCACCCCCAGGTCTCTATCCCCCACCCTGCACACTCCCTTGCGGTGTACACTGCCCCGTACATTTACATACCGAGCCTGCCCCTTCAGTGTACACTGCCTTTCTTTTAAAGCCCTGGCCAGCTGAGATTTGAACCCGATACCTTGGTATCTCAAGACCAGTGCTCTATCCACTACACCACAGAGTCACTGGTGCAATTATAGCAAATTCGGCTATATAAACACACGTGAATGATCACGGCAAAATAGATTCCAAGGGCAAATTGCCGTCGACGGCGAAATAGCCACTGCCTAAACTTTACCTTTCATCTTCAGAGGAAACCTATTTCCAAGCAATAACTCTCCACATTTCCTGAATCTTACCTAATCGATTCTTACTCTTGCTGTAACTGCTGCATATTTTAAATATAAAACATCAGCTTGAAAGAAAGCAATGGGTCATGTGGTCATACTATGTGATTTTTGGGCATTTCTTTTTCAATATTTTGACCAGTATATCTCTAAGTTCATGAAAATTTGACTTTTTGAGTACAAGCTAAGATGTCGTCATTTAAGAATGCCAAACTTCAAAATCCAGTCCAATTTTTCAGACTACATGGCATCACTTTTGCCATTTGCAAATTTATTGAATATTTGATCTAAGATGCATCAGAAAACTTCAACGAAAGTGCACCTTCTGCTGTATGAAAGCAGTTGGTCTGATGGCGGTGGAAAATGTCAAAATGAATCTCAAATTTACTGAAAAAAATCAACTTTAAGGGTACTGTTATGCCAGTACTAGAATCATGTGAAAATAGTGCATTGCTATTCTTTATTTGAATTTTCAAAGAATTCAGTAAAACTCTGCTAAAGGTTTCACAGATTGCTTCAAGATAATGAGGAGCCTTTGGTTGTGATTTGGGCTTTCAGCTGCTGTGAAAGATTAAGATTAGCAATTCGATATTCTAATCTTTAGTGTTCCAGTTTTGCTTATAAGTTCAATACTTCGTCCATTGTGTTGCTGAGTCAAACAAGTAATGTTCATTTCAGCAGATTTAACATGCAAGCTCAGGGGTGGGCAAACTTTTTAGTTAGAGGACTGCATTGACAATTCAAGAGCTGGTCAAGGGCCAAAGCCTAAAATCTGGCCAGTGGAAGGGTGCAAGTGTCTATTTTAGGCTTTGAAAATGATTGTCTCCAGAAAAAGATCATCACCCTCTGTTTGGATGGAAAATACATCAGTTCAAACTAAGAATTGCGTAGTGGCTTCTTCAATAATGGCTTTTATCGTTTTTGGTTTCTTTGTATGGCAAGTGTGGCCACCCCTGTCAAATTAGATGTTTGGAAGTTTCTACATGTAGTTTGCCCAAACTTGTGATAGGTGCTTGTTTGCATCTGCAGTGGCACACTTCATGTGCCAACAAGTGAAGGCATAATATGCAGAAGAAATTGGAACAAATCTATTGTATAATGTAGGATAAATAAACCTTGTCTTTCAAAGTTTACCTTCAAATTTATTTGGTATATGCCTTATTGGTCTGAGCAGGAACGTAAATGCTTGAATTCTGCGAATGGTTAATTTGTGCTGCTAAAATTAACCTATAAATTGAACTCCAAATGCTCTATATTTTGAGCTTATGCCTTTTCGTTTTAATTTTAGCTTCTGATACTTGAATAAGTGCCTCATGCTGATGTAATATATCTCATTGTGTTTCCTTGCAGATGTTCAGCTGAATCAAGGTTTCTCTTTGATGACAAAGAATGTCCTCTTTGTGAAGAGTCATTAGATAAGGTGTGTTGCTGAATAGGCAAAATGTCATTTGTCGTCATCATGGCTTTAGATATTTTTGTGTGAACACTATGGTTGTATTTTGTAACCTTTGTGTTATGTAAATGTGGGCTTTAAAGTAGCCTTTCCGGTCTGTAGAGTTTCATTGTTGATGATATCGCCGTTGGGAGTTATGGAAGGCTTCGCTTCAATTTGATTTGTTTTCCAAGAAATAGTTACAGGTATCCATAGAAAATTTTTTGACGCAATTTGTGTTTTGAATATGCAAACAAACTTGATGCAAAAATTGGCTTTTGTAACGTGTGGTATGCTTGAAAGGTTGATTGTTACTGCTCTGTGTTCATGAATGCCATGATTTAAGTAACTTCAACCCTGTTCTGGTACCATGAAAAAAATCACGTCAGCAGTACCTTGGGACCAATATGACCCCATTACTAAAAATACATTTTGCCACCAGTAGAAAAACTCAATTTGTTATCAGTCTATGTTTATTGCTTGAAAAATGTACTGGAGTGCACAATGCATATTTTACTTCTGACACTGGTTACAGACCATCTTGCATAGTGTTCTTCGCAAGTGGTGTCATGACATCTACTGCAGGTAAATCTGTACTTTTTGTCCTTCAATCTCGGACATTCTCGCATCTCTTGCGCCCTGATGGACAATGCTGGGTGATGTTCTAAACAGCGAGAAGTGCTTCTGGTAAAATTCCACGACTGCAAATGATTTGTTTCACAACCTGAGGTGTTTGCGGGGCCACCAATTTGCTCTTAGCTTGAAGAACAATCAACGATATGAATAGTTCTTTCATGGGGTCAATATGGCCTCAAACAAATAACATGTGAAAGTTACAAAAAAGGGAACATTGAAATTAAAATTGAATGAATAGAAACAGTGGACAAGAACCTGCAAAGAAAATATAAAGCGAGATGAAAGCTTATAATCTCAAAGTTTGGAATGTTTAGCCTATCAAATAGGCCTGGGACCATATTGACCCCATGGTACCAGAGCAGGGTTAAAACAAAAACTTCTATCTCAATTGTGTGTGTCGTCGCATGATAAATTGTTTTACAACGTATGTTGGAGGTACTTCCCCTGTGTGTAAAGTTTTTTCAGTGCTCTACCATGTATTGCAAAGTTTTGGCGCAATATTTGCCTTTAAATAGTTCTTTGTTGACGTAATGTCGTAGTCAAGTTACACTCCTTTTTTCCAATATTAATTACAAAGGTACTGAAAGGCTTATGCTGAATTACTTATCATGATGTGTAATTGTAGCTGGTTGTAGTTGTATTAATTACTATTTTTTCTACATATAGATCTTTTTTACGACAACACTTGTGCCTAAGCACAAGCTTGATACTTCGTATTATTTACAAAGTCAGAAGTACGATGGTATTTGCTTTGAATCATCAGACGTGATGAACAAACTAAGGTACAGTATTTGAGCAATCAAGGTGGATTTTGTTCATATTGTGCACTAACAATTGCGAAAAAGGTATTTTTGGCAATCATTTTCAAACGAGCAAGGAGGGCTTTGGCTGTTGTCGCAGTTTACTACACCGTTTGCCACTGTAAAAATAAAGTACACAAAAATCTTGTTGGTGGTACAGAATTTTAATATAGCTTTGAAAAAAGCTGTTTGAGCCATAAGCTTTTCGTGACGCTCTCATCAGTCGCGGTATCGCGTCAAAAGGGAAGATCTAGAGTGAATAAGTGTTTTATGTGAATAATTTGGACGTTAGGCAATCAAGACAAGCCAATGATAGCGCTAGTATTGCAAAGTGCGCCAAGGAAAGATTTCGCAATTGCGAAAGTTAAAGAAGGCGCAACAGGAGACCAAATGCCACGATTATCGAAAGAGTTTGAGAGTGTAAACAAACTCTTTCTGTCTGCATAACACCGGGCGTCGAGTCTTGATATAAGTAGCCTCTAAAAGATTAAGATGGAAAGAGTTGCGCGCTGCGGCGACGATTGAAAACCGCTCATCATCATAGTTTAATGCGCATCGATCATTATCTAAAAGATGCTGACCAATGGCGGAGTCACAATCCGGTTTGGTGTCGGTTCGTTTGCACGATCTGTGTGGTTGAGATCGGCGTGGACGAGTCAATTGCCGTCTTAACCATTGTGGAACATGTTGCTTGATGCGATCCTGTAGTCGTTGAGATGTTCGCTTTACGTACCGACTATCACAGTAGCACTTGTATTCATATATGACAAAACTTTTCTGAATGGCAGGTAGAACATCTTTGCGGGCCACATGCAGCATGCGCTTAGACGTAAAGACCAAGCGGGTGCTGACGGAACCATAGCAGCTTTCCACGGCGGTTTTGACTTCTTTTTCCAAGTTTGTAGATGGCTTACCTATCCAAGGGACCCTCAAGTACACAGGACACTTTTCAGGGCCAGATCGCTTAAGGGTGGAGAACTGAGCAATTTTCTTGGTGATCTGAGTGCTGATGATGTTTTTAGGATAGCCGTTGTCCAGTAATATCTTCTTGATCCGTTCTATTTCTTCATTGAGTCTACGCTTGGTGCAAATCATTAGAGCTCGATGCACCAATGTAGATATTAGACTTATTTTGCGTTTGAGAGGACTAAAGGACTTCCAACGTAAATACTGGCCAGTGAAAGTGGGTTTTCGGTATACACTGGTCTCCAAGCCAAGAGTTTGTTTACACTCTCAAACTCTTTCGATAATCGTGGCATTTGGTCTCCTGTTGCGCCTTCTTTAACTTTCGCAATTGCGAAATCTTTCTTTGGCGCGCTTTGCAATACTAGCGCTATCATTGGCTTGTCTTGATTGCCTAACGTCCAAATTATTCACATAAAACACTTATTCACTCTAGATCTTCCCTTTTGACGCGATACCGCGACTGATGAGAGCGTCACGAAAAGCTTATGGCTCAAACAGCTTTTTTCAAAGCTATATTAAAAATAAAGTGTGAATTTCTTGGCTCTTTACGCAACGTTTTTTAGCTTTAAATTTTTTCTAATCATGCAAGCTGGTAGTCTCATCCCCATCAAATTTGGTTACCATTGTTGGATGCCAGGTACCTCTTACAACGTGCTACTTAAGCGGTTTCACTATTCTGATCAAATAGTGTAACCGCTTAATTTACACTATTTTACCAGACTGCTGCACTTATACAATTAGACTGAAGGAGTTTTTAAATATCGGAGAACTGTATGCTCAAAGTTTCAAGTTTTTTGTTGTTGACTCATATCAACCAATTTGACGCGTAATGTAGGCCTATCGGATGTTAATGCTTAGAAAATACGTAAAGTTGTTTCAACTAGCTTGAAAGACTCTTACGAAATGCTGTGACTAACATCATATTAATTGTAATTTACCCTATTGCAGGGCATTGCTTGAACACAAATGCACCATGCCTGCGTGCGGAGAGACCTTCCAAAAATTTGATGAATTGAAATCGCATTTGCGCCAAGCTCACTCCCGCGACTTTTGCGACGTGTGCTTGAAAATTAATAAGGTAGGAGTTTTAAGATACAGTATTTTAGCTTGTGTAATTATTTCTTTCAAGTATAGGATGTTCCCTAAAGTGCACCGAATTTGAATTGGGCGAACGTTTTGCGTGTTGAAGTTTCAAGGGCATGCTTTTGTCGTTTTTGCAAGTTCTCTTCACTCCGATTAATTGTTTTTAGTTTTATTTTGCAGAATACTTTGTGTAAAATTGAATTAATTGCAGAATACTCATACTTGTATAGTAATTGTTGCTTGGGATATTCTGTCATGGAGCGGTTTTAACTGCGTTACGAGTTCTTATTGTTAAGGCATTTTACGAAAACGTAGAATGTGTGAGGTAATTATTCATAAAACTCCGAACCACTTTTAGCAGAAATGAAGCTCCGTGCGAGTCCACTGTACGCAGACTAATTACGAAGTTTGAAACAACTGGTTCAGTTTTAACGGTGAAATCGCCTGGGCGGAAACTTTCTTGTTGAACAGGAGAACAGCTTGTTCTTGCGCTAGACAGTGTTACTGTGGTTCCAGGAAAATCGATTCGCTGATGTGCCCAGCATTTGGATATCCCGACCACTTTATTGCATCGAATTTTGCGTAAAGATCTCCATATGCACGCGCACAAAATTCATGCACGCTTACACCGTTGCGCAGTTTGAAAACTACTCCATGACGCCATATCCTAAGCAGCAATTAACTAAACAAGTGCCGGTATTCAGCGAATAATTCAATTTTACATGAAGTATTCTGCAAAATAAAACTAAAAACAAATAATCGGAGTGAAAACACCTTGCAAAAATGTTAAAAGCATGCTCTTAAACTTCAACACACAAAACGTTTACAATTCCAATTCGGCGCACTTTATGAAACACCTTGTATCTGCACTACCAGATGAGTTTACAACATCACGAGCAAAGGTGGGATACAAACTGCAAACCTACTGAAAGGAAAATGATGGATATAGTTTCCATTAGGCGTTTTTCAGATAAGTGATCTGTTTGCACGTATGCCAACCTTATGTGCCAGCATTCATTTTCAGTAGCTAGTTATCTGATGTAATTGTTATTTGAAGACCATTAAAATTTCTATGTGCTAAAGTGTTATCCATTTGTTGTGAAAGAAGCTAATCTTTACAGTTTGGTTCATTTAGATGGTATGCAAATTGCTGGGTTTTTGAGCGCATCCAAGATTTCAAATTTCAAATGCCTCATTTTCATGAAAATTCTTTTTTTATCGCGGTTGCGTTAACTCCTTCAATTTTCTTTGACAGGCTTTTACGAGCGATCGGGAAACTTACTCGATAAAAGTTGGGGGAGATCACCTAGAAAATGAAAATTTACAGTAAGAATTTACTTGTTGTGTTTGCACATTCGCGTTCAGCTTATGGCTGTGTCGTCAAATCACCAATAAATTCAGCTTTATACAGTTTCATTTGAAGCATATTTTTCTTTACCCTTTTTTTTTCTAGGATAGAAGCACAGTTTAAAAAGCAACATGCGAGTTACATTGCAATTTTAATCAAAATCAGGCTAGGAAAAAGCGACAATTCATATCGAATCAGTCTTGCATGCAAATTGCAGGCTGGTAACTCCCAATGCCAATGAGGCAGGCTATTGGTCGGTGCCAAAAAGTTGCTTTTTTGACCTGCTGTTTGAGGTAGTATTTACCTTACCCCGCTTGGTAGATAACTAAAAAAGCTCCACTTAGTTTCTTGATCTAAGATAAATATGGCTATTTTCAGATCTGAATTGTGGAAACATTACGTAACTGAGCATTTCGTTTGTGGCGATCTGAAGTGTGTAGGTTTAAGTGGCCGTGTGTTTGCCACTGAAGTAGAACTACAAGTAAGCATCACCTTTAGGTTACTTTTATCAGTCTTTATCATTGTATCTGTCAGTTTCAAGTTTATTTATTGGTATTCATCCTCGACGTGAACCATCTAGGTGCACACCGCGAAACTGATCGAAATCTGGCCAGGTAAAAGTATAAGTCCGCTTTGAACCAGTCATGAATACAATTTCTGAAACAAAAGGCTCCGCCAGCAACAAATCGCCCAGGCGTTGGGGTGGTTCGATAGCAAAAAATTGTGTGCGGGAAGGTTTGAGTCGTGTTGACTTTGAGCCATCATGACATGAGAAACCACAAATTATTAGTGAAAATTTAGGTAGTCATTGCGAAATTTGAATCACCGTACTTGACCCCATAATCTCATGAAGGTATTGGCTAAGTTAGACCTAAGTCTACTATACATGATAATGGAGCAAAATTGAAACTAATTTAAGAAATTATGCAAAGTTTCACCGTTACTAAAAAATTGAAAAATTTTGGTTTGTTGATTGGGGAATCCCCATCTTCGAAACTGTATTTTTTGTTGGACTTCAAGTGTGTAATTATAATCGAGCTATACAAAAGTTTTGTGATAAGGAATATAATTTCTATTGTAACTTTCTACAGAAACATAGGGAAGAATGTCATACGAATATACACGTTAAGCTACCGACAATGGAAACAGCGCACAGCAGAGGTAGATGTTGTCACGTGAACATAACAGCGTTTCTTGATGTATTGTTGGAACAAAGCTTAACATTGCTTTAAATACAGTTGCTTTGCTGATTGGTTTTTATGGCGTACTATCAATGATGAGTGCGTCTCCAAAAGGTTTTACCTAATCATTTTTAATAGCTTTGGAAATTCTTTGCGATTGTACACGACAAAAGTCGTTGCGTTTTCGGGTTTTCACCTTTTGGTTTTTAGAATCATTGAAAAACAACATAGCGCAAGCTAACTACTGGAACAAGAAGCTATTGAATGAAAAAATAGAAGAATCTAAGGAATTTTTAAAAGGAAATGGTAAAGTTTTTAAATTATTGTGATAAATTAACAAAATATGTCGATCCAGTTCTTGTTTGCATACTAATCTATAGGTTGATGTTCAATCGGTAAGACATGGTACTAACAGCTTCGAATCTGATCCAAAGCCAACTTTTTTGGCCTCCTCGGGGATTTCATACACCTTAGGTTTTCCCCTAACCAAACATTGCTTTGTAGAGCTGAACGACCGCAGAAAGGGAGCCCGCATTCTGAAACCGGCCGTCTGTCTTCTCTCTTTTTGGTCTTCTGCATCTTTTTCTCTTACCTTCTCCTTCTTACTCTACTCGTTATGTGCGGTAACGTTCATCCAAATTTTGGCTCTATCCCTGTTCCGTTTGCGCCGGCAATTTGGCAGGTCAATGCAATGCTGTATCTGCTGTAAATAGGTAGATTGAAGATGGATCTTTCTTCTGTGGAGTTTAACTGTCTCTCTAGCTCTCACTTCTGGAGTTGTCTTTCCTGCTGCGTCTCTGCTTTTGGAAATCCACAGTCCACCAACACTGTGCCATCGTCTCCGGGACTCTACTGCACATATACTTCCACAGTTCACAACAACTCAAGCAACACAGCTTTTCTCCCCACTCTTCTTTATGAACCTCCTATTTTCCTTCTGCCCTGTCACTAACCCCTCCTGCTTCTTTCCAACCCTCTTCCATTTATCACGCTTCTCCACGCCTTCTGCTTCCTTTCCCTACTGACTCGCTCAGGATTTTCGTGTAGAACGCAGGAGGTCTTCGTGTCAGAAGTATTGAACATCTTCTCTGTGTTTTTCTCTTTCCTCTCGATCTAATATGTATCCTGGAATTCAACCTCGACTCTTCTTTATCTTTTAGGATCCTTGGATACTCTGCACTGTGATCTGATTGCTTTTTTCCCAGCTCTAGCTCTCTTTTTCTGACTATGTGCGGGTCAACATTTTGCTAAACAACTTTTCTTTTTCTTAATCAACTACACTTCCTCTATTTGCCCTTTGACAAATAGTGGAACCGACTTCTTTTTTTCATTTGTGTTTTCGCTTTCTCCTGAAATCTGTTTTTTGTGGGGGACTTTAACTACCATCATTCTTTTAGGGATTCAAGAGTTACTTCAGATCCACATGACGAGGAAGTATTTGATTGCGTTATTTCCTCGAAACTCCTTACTCTCAATAATCCTGACACTCCTACTCTTCTTCATCGTGTCTCCGGCAGTTTCTCGTTTCAGACATGTTTTTCGTGACCTGCTTCCTGTTCCTAGGAGGTGCTTTAGGACCTAGGATTAAGTCGCTTCTCCAATTATCCTTATCGTCCCTCTTTTTCCACTCTCCCAATCCAATGAGCGTCTTTCTTCAATTTCCAAAAAAGTTGTTGGTTTGAGTTTGCTATTTCCGTCGGTCAGCTTTGTTTTTTGCTGAGGAAAACTCCTCTTTTTCGCTTTCCTCTGCACCTGCCCTCTACTTTGACGCGGTCGAAAGAAATGGAAGATTTAGTCGCTGTGCGGCCAAATCTTCCATTTTTTTCAACCGCGTTAAACGCTAATTTCAAGCTTGGTTGGTTTCTGAAATAAAAGAAGCAGTAAGAGAGAGGCACAAGGTTGTTGCTTCGCCTCACAGAAATGATGAGGAGCGTCAGGTACATCTCAACCTCTCGGTTTGCCTCGTCCATAACTGCCAAAGCCAAGAAGGCTAAGGCATGGTACGAAACATCCTCATCGGTCTGTCCTAAATCTGATTCTAAATCAGTCTATTCTTCGTTCCTTTGCTGGTTGTGCTTCTTTGTAACTTTGCCAACTGCTCTTCCATTAGACGGCATTGGTTTACGCCAACTACCTGAATTCTCACTTTTCTGTTTTAAATCCAAAGGTATTGTGAAGCAGAGCCAGAAGCTACTTGTCTGAGCTTCGCCAGGTTTCCTGCCCCGAGGAGTCTCCTTTTTCTTTTTGCTTTCCGCTCACCTCAAGTGAATTATTTGCGCCTGACATCAACTCCTCATCTTCCACCGCAACCGGCTTAGAGAGAGTTGCCTACTCTATGCTGAAGCATTTCCCTTGCTTTTGCGAGGATTTTCTCCTCATCTTTAATTTTTCCTGGTCCCTTTCATCTGGAAGTCTTCATGAATTATTCCTATCCAAAAGTTGGGAAATTGCTCGACTCAACTTCTTTCTTCCGGCTTATTTCTCTCTCACCTGCGTCTCAGAGCTGTTGCAGCGCATCGTTCTATCCCGTCTACTTTTTTTCTGGAGTCCAGTTCCATTCTCTCTCCCCACCAGGCCGGTTTCCGCCAAGGGTGGTCTCTTTTTTTATATTCTTTATTTTTCTCAGTTCATTTCGAATGACTAACTCAGTCAGTCCGGGCTCTCAGAAGACTCTTGCTGCTATCGACTTTTCCAAAGTTTTTGGCTCTGTTTGTCTGCCATCCCACTCCTTTTCGCTAGCTTATTCGTTTGGCCTCCTTCCTTACTTTGTTCGATGGACTCAATCTTTCCGTTCTAACAGACACGCTAGAGTGATTTATCAAAATTACGCAAGTCGCTCCTCGCGAGTTTCTCGAAGCGTTCGCCATGGATCCGTTCTTGGCCCTGTTCTATTTTTTTTCTTTTTATCAACGATCTCCCTGAGTCTTCCCTCTTTTCATCAGCTGTTGTCTTTATGCTGACGACCTGGCCATCTGGCCCTTTTACCACTCGGTACTTGGTGCTAAATAGGCCACACAAGGAGCTCTGATTCGACTGGAGCGTTACTTTGAGCACTGGCGTCATCTTCTCGATCCGACCAAATGCGAGGCCTTTTTCTTTTGGTTGGATCCCCACCAAACTAATCTTTAGCCTCACTTCTTACACGACTTCCATTATCGCTTTAATCTTACTCGCAGTTTTTGGGGGTTACTTTTAATCGTACTTTTTTCTTTTCTGCGCATGCATTTTCGCTAAAGTCCAGCTATTCTCAGCGCTTTACGCTGTACCTCTGCTTTTTTGTAGGGGCTTTGAACAGAGTCCTTTGCTCTTTATTACGAAGCTTTTCTCAGGCTCGTTCTCACTTTATGCTTCAGTGTAATGATTTTCTTTTAGCGTTACCAACGTTTCGAACTCGGAACGCCTTTACTATGCGGCTAGTCGCGTCGTCATCGGTTGCCTCTCGTCCTCCCCTTGTCCCTTGTTTCTGAGACGTCCCTACTTCCCCTGTAAGTCACCATGACGCATTTCACTTTGTCATTTTATAAGCGGGCCTTTCGTTTCCCAACCTTTTCCATTTTAGGTTAGGCCAGATTTAAGGTGAAACCAAGACTCATCAGGTCCTCCTGGAGAGATTTTGCATCCTTTCATCCGCTAACGTTTTTTCCTTCTTCCTCCTAAGAGGTTTGTTTTCTTGGCCTTCGTCTCTTCTTTAAAACCCGCATTTCTTCTGCGTGAAGCTTACTCTTTTTACTCCATTCTCTCGCTTTTACCCTTCTCTTTCGTCAAGGTGCGGCCTTTGTCCACCGTAAATCTCCCATTTAACGGTTTGTGATTTGGACCGATGACTTTGTTCTTTTTCCTTTTGGCAAAAGAAACTTTTCTAACTGCTCACTGTGTGGCCCTGAGGCCACCTTTTCCTATTTGCAAGCCCAGTGTGTGTAAGCTTTTCTGCTGAAGCCTGCGCCATTCTGCAAGCTCTCCGCTGGTCTCGGGAGCATCAACCAGACTGCCACCTCTCTTTTCCTTCTCTCAGATTCTCGTCCTGTTGATACTATACTTTTCACTCCTTCGTCCTTTTTTCTGTGTCACACTCTTTGGCTAATCTGGAAGGAATTATCCTTTCTCCGCTTCCATCAAACTACACTGAGTACCCAGTCACTTGTTTCTTCCGTGTATAGACACGGATGATGAGTGGGCCATGCGAGTTGCGCTGCTCCACCCAGCTACACTTCCATGTAGCCTTTTTCTTGCATCTCGTATCCACTCATCTCTTCCTTCGGACTGGAAGCATACTGTCTCATCAAAGTTCTTCGACACACAGGGTCCCACAGTATCCACCGAGGAACTTTTGCTCACTCGTCTTCGCTACAACGGACAGAGCTTTTTGCTAAACTCTTCGAAGAATCGGCAAAATCAAGAATCCTTCTTGCAACGCCTGTAGTTATCCGACCCAGAATCTTTCTCATCTCATTCTGCTACGAATTCTTTGCGCCGCCTGCTCTTTGGTGACTCCTTTTCCCTATGCGACCTCTGATATAAGCCTTGGAGAGTTGGCTGGCTTCTGGGGCTTCATGATCTTCCACCATGCCCCCATCCCTCTGAAGGGGACAGGTAAAAACAACCACGACAATTTTAGTGGAGTGGCCGTGTTATAGCGTGTTGCAAGTTGAAACAAAATACAATGTGTTTTGTGAGAAAAAGGAATATTTGTGACTGTATTTAAACCGTCTATTTAAGTTTGGTTTTAACTTCTCAATGTAGCTCTTCTGGTGCAATTAAAAGTTCAGATTATCTTTATTTAGATTTAAAATCTACACAAAATTCATAAAAAGTCAACGTTTTGAAAAAGTAAAATCAGTTTTTCTTCGTTAGGAGTACTTAAAGTTCAAACACAGACAACTTTTGGATACACAACAGAATAAAAAGGAGAAAAGGGAAATTGTGGCAATAAGCAAATGCAGTAGCGACAACTAGCGGTTAAAACTTTATAAATTGCTCAATTCGCAATAGAAACTGTTAATTTTATCGTTAAAAGCAAAATTAGTTGTGCGCGTGTATAGAATGATTCTAAAAACCGTCTTTTTTATAGTCACTTTTTATCGCAGAGCTTTTCCAATCAATCCGGTACTTGTTTATTGCCATAATTTCCTTTTTCATCTTTTTATCCTGTTGAGTATGCAATCGTTGTTTGTGTTTAACGTTTAATCACTCCTGACGAAGAAAAACTGATTTTAGTTTTTCGAAACCTTGAGTTTTTAAGAATTTTATGTAGATTTTAACTCTAAACAATGATCATTTTAACTTTTAGTTTTACCAGAAAAACTGTATTGAAGAGTTAAAAGATGGTTTGTGACAAAAGCAAAATACAAGGTTTGGTTTTATTGCTTGCTGACGTCCTGAACCGTGCTTTCACATGAACTTAATGCATTCTCCGTGCATTTGAAGTTGATTTACGAGGTGTGTGTTGGTAGGTACCGTCGTCAATATTTTTCTCAAGTTTGGCTTCATTGAGAGAGATGACTGCAAGGATGATTATGACGAAAATGTCTTCTTCAATTATCAAGCTTGTGGTCTTGGTTATCACGACGACATGCAGCAAGATTTTCGCATCGGCGATAGGTGAAAGCTGATTTCCGAGCATACTCTAGGCTATTTTTGATTCATTCGCCAAAAGTACGTTCCTTGAGGTAGCACTTTTCTCATGACCACCTGTGAAGCATTGCTTAATGCAGCACTAAGTTGATAAAAACAAAACTGTGATTTACACGAATTTAAAATCTACACGTTGCGAACTGCGACGGAGGTTATAACCGAAGTATTGCTCATTTCTTTCTTTTGCAGTCTACCTGGACCTTTTGTTTTGTGGAGTAGTATTTTACTGTCCAGTTTGTTTAGCGGTTGAAGTATATGACGACTGATGGTGCTGTGCATAGCTATTACTGTAGTTATTGATTGCTAGCTTGCTTGTTGCAAAGGCGTGAACCACTAGGCAACATCAGTAATTTTCAGGGTATTATTCTACGCAAGACGGCATCAACATGGCCAGTCCAAATGGAGAGCTACTTACGTCAAACGTGTCGTAGCGAAACCCGTTAAATCAGTTGAAAACGATCTGTCTGCTCAAGTCCAAAGAATTTCTATGAACGAAATCGAATATGATGTTGGTAATTTCTATAACAGATTAGTGATCGTTAAAAATAAAGTTGATAGCAAGTTCTGTTACTGATAAAAGCTTTGTAACTAGTTTTTGTCGTAAGTTCCCTGTGCCAACAACACTGGTAACTCCTAAAGTGGGTCTAACCATATAGTGCTGTGTAGCTGGAACTTGTTGTCTGTGTTCACGAGTAGCGACATTGTATCACTAACACCGCGGTTATCAAGCTGGGATTCGACACCTTTTGAGTACCTGTGAAGAATTTTTTCTAGGAGGACGAAATAACGTTTACGAGGTCCGCTATGCTACGTATAAAAATTTACCAAAACACATTTCATATAATGTTCACTTTGAGTAACTCGCATACCTCTAATGTATCTCTAATGGTCCCCTTCAAAGTATTCGCGATGGACTTCCACACACTTTGCAATGCTTCTTTACCACTCCCTGAAGCACTCTGATAATTTCTCTTTTTTGATGATTTTGATGTTGGCCGTCACGTTGGTCTTGATGTCATCGACTACTTCAAAGCGTGTCTTCATTATTCCTTTCAGTTTTGGAAAAAGAAAGAAATCGCTGGGGGTTAGGTCTAGCGAAATGGTAAATCCTCCAGTGTGATGATTTGTATGGAGACCAAGAATTACTTCACGCTGAGGGCCGTGTGAGCAGTACATAGTCGTGGTGCAAATTCATAGTTTTGTTAGCCCACAAGTCTCAACGTACTTTATTCACAAGGCAAGTCAGGACTTCTTTATAAATCGTTGAATAACCGTTGTCCTTGAGCTACAAACTCAAGATGCAGCAATCCATGATGGTCAAAGAAGATGATCAACATCACTTTCACTTGTGACCGTTACATGCGAGCCTTTGGTCTTGGTGGACTCGCAGTTTTCCATTGACGGCTTTGTCGCTTCGACTCAAGATCGTATCGAAAAATCCATGACTCGCCTCCTGTGATGATTTTTTTTGAGATTTTGTCGTCTGCTTCTAGCTGCGGAAGGTTGTCTTGGCACACATTAAGTCGACGCGCTTTTTGCTCTTGATTCGCGAACCTTGGGACCGTTTTGACATGCACCGTTTGCATGTTCAAATTGTTTACCAAAATAGATTTGACCGATTTTTCGTCCAGCTCAAGTTCGTCAGCTATGATGCGAATGGTTAGCTGAGGGTCCCTGTTAATCAACTCTGCCACTTTTTCAATGGTGGCATTGGTCTTGAAAGTGGAAGGCCTCTCTGGCTTTGGTCATTCTTGACGTCCTTCCTTTCACAAACCGCTTGTGTCATTCAAATACTCTTGTCCTCCACGTGGAAGAATCATCATAAACCTCAAGCAGCATCTTCAAAGTCTCCGTCGCTGTTTTTCCGAGTTTAACACGACTTTTGATGTTGATCTTTCGCAAATCGTCAAAACAACTTGGATATTGAACAAAGAGTTTTTGTAAACAAGAAATTGATCACCCACACCTAAAGCTATGTAAAAATAAGCGCTATAATAATATTGCATCAGCACAGGTGTTAAACTAAGGACGCATGTATTGTCACGCTGTGAAAATATTGATTTGTGACAGTTTTCATATCGCGCAATCTGTGAGGTGAGTACCGTTTCTTTTTAACCAGACCTCGTAGTTTGAGTTACAGATTAAGATAAAGCCCCTTAACAGATGGATTTGAATAACAGATTGTCATTTCAAAAACTAGCAAAAGAGCCTCAACCTAAGTTAATTTCTAAAAAAAGTCATAAGATAGAGGGACAAAGTGCTGGGGGTCGTCCATTGTAAAGAACCAAAAAGAGTTCACCTGTAGTTTAAAAAGTTAGAACCACTGATACCGTAAAAATCAATGCAAGGAAATAGCAATCAAGCATGCGATCGATAGTGTTTTAGCGAAAGGCAAGTAAATGCAAATCCTAATTAAAGTTCCATTTTTCAGATACGGGGATGATTCATTACAATCTGAAAAAGACTTTCGGGTTTATTGTACCAAGTGGTACATTCAAAGTTGACTCAAAAAAGAATGTTTATTTTGGTCTTAAAGCTTATATCGGAAGAAAAGAAGTTGTTGATCTGACGCAAGAATTGAATATTAACGAAAAGGTTGGTTTTGTAGCATTGAATCACGTAAACAGCATTACCGTCTGTAATGGAACTTATCGGCGGTTTGCTAGAGTGACCCAGAAGAACAAACCACGGACCATATGTGCTACTGTCCATTTTTTTCACCACATAAGGTGATTTAGCTTTTGGCTGATGTAGCTATCAGGTAGGTGCTTTAACTGTTCCCTCACGTTCGATCCCTTAATCGGGATCTTCAAAGAAATGTATTACTACATGTCAACTGACTAGCATCTTTGTAATTTATGTTGGTATGATAGAAAACCAGTTGGTCTCTTTGTAGAAATTATATTCCATCTGTCTTCCACTTGTTAATAAAAGTAAATGCAGTAATTGACAGTCATAGCATGCTTAAACCGTGAAATGTAACGAATAAATCGGAAAAGAGTAGTTAAACCTCATTTGTCTATAATGCTTAATCGAAACAACTTGATTTGGAAATGAGACTAAGGGTTTGAAGTAACCTAGCAAAGACGATCTACCGTGTTGTTCACTTTAGACACTTAAGAAGGATGATTTTTTAGGTTTGTTATGTGCTGGAAGACCCTATATCTTCAAGTCGTCGACCACATGGGAAACGGTTGCGAGCTATTAGAGTGTGGAAATATGACTCTGCTGTAGTTTGTACGGCAATTCAGCCAGTGTAATGATTTCTTTTTTGCTTCAGTTTTTCTTTGTATTATATGGGTTTATGTACTGCCACTATGCGTAATATTCATCTCAAGGAATTATTGAAATTATGCCACGTGGCAGCAGGATCGTTAATCTCGAAATTTGTGAAACGCGACAACGACCTTTCTTTGCAAGTTGATGAGTGGTATTTGTGGTATTAAGTAAACCAGAAATTTAAAATACCATCCTTGTACCACGGTAGCCAATGCTAAATTCTTGAAAAATCAAGGATGACAACGATATTTTTATTTAACACAAGATCAAGACAGAGGTAGTAGACTACTCTCCATGTTTTTCAGGTATAGAGATGAGAAGAAACGGGAGAAGTTACTTGAAGAAAAACAGAATCAAACTCAAGCAAGTTTCAAAAGCCATGCTTCTGAATGGGAAAGCAGTGTAAACAATGCAAATAATGGATTTTCAGCTGCTGTTCAAAGTAATATGTCAATTTCAAAGAAATTTGAATATGAAATCGCTGAGCATAAATAGCTTTTTGCATGTATTTGTGCTACAGAATATAATGTGTCTTTTCATGGCAAAAAAATAATCACAAAACAAGTTTACAAACATTAGGCATACTCTTTACAAGTATTGCTTTTGTTGTGGCAGCTACCAGTGGCGTATTTATGGAAGAGAAATTAAGGGTGATGGTACCCCAAACAATATCACGTGAGAGAAACTGTCGAAAAAACACTGAGGAGAAGTTGATATGTGGAAAATATAGGTGTTCTACTAAAGGATAGGCAAAACCACGATTTCAACACGCGATTTATAGAAAATTTGTTTGCAGTTAGTCACCAATTCGTATAGACCCCACGCCCAGGTATGACCCCAACAAAATTAGTTTAAGTACGCCAGTGTCTGCAATAACAGAAATTTTGAACTTAAATTTCCGTATAAGACGGCAGACTCGCCAAGCAATTCATTTGCAGCCTTACTATGGTTCAAACGCTGAAGAAGGCCGAGAGCACAAAGTTTAAAGCTAAGCATGATGGAAGTCTACCGTTTAATCATCCCACTGTGTCAAATAGAAGAAATTTATTCAGAAACAATTCATGCGCTTTACCAATTTTTGTTTGCATCAGTGATTAGAATAAGTGGTTGGATAGTCTCACTGCTTGCTTGTAAAAACCATTTCTTTTTGACCAGGCGGCTGCTATGAATGATTTCATCGTCGTTATTGCCTTTTAATTTCAGAACTTGGGGAAAATATAGGTGGTGAAGAAATTAAAGCCCAGTCTGAGATAGATGCTGTACCTAGTTGTTCCAAATCTGTGGTAGAACCATCGAACGATGGCAGCTCTTTTTTGGGTGAGTGTGTAGTACTTTTTCAAATGTCGCTTTAGTATGCTACTCAATTACAGTAGACGCCGCTTAATATGACCACCTTGGGACCAGACCATTTTGGGCATAATATCCGAATGGTTATAAAAACCGAAGCCGCCATAACAGCTCCTGAATCGACGCCGTAAGCCACAAGAAGTCCAAATGCCGTCAAATTCATCGTTTACCCGAAGTAACAGTGTGACGTTGGCAGTAAAACAAAGTACAGTACTTTAACACTACAAGTGACGGTAAAATTTAGTACAGTGTGTAACAATATGTTGAAAAGGCGAAGTTATAAGTGCGTGGCGGGAAAAAATACTGTACTGTAACAAGAAAGATGGAGAAAATGTTGGTCATATTATCCGAAATTTGGTCATTTTAAATGGAGAAATTCCGGACCGTACCAAATTGGTCATAATAAGCGATTGGTCATATTATCCGTGGTCATAATAAGCGGCGCCTACTGTATTACGAAGTTGAATTTTAATTCAAATAAAGTAATCAAATCGACGGTACCAGTAGTTGACCTGAATCAACCATTTTTAAATGTTTTAAGCTTCAAGCTAAAATTTATGTTGCTTGGTAGCCATTATAGACCGTGGATTCATATTGTTGCATTACCCGGAGCTGATCACCCAGCATGTCGTAAGAAGCGACCGTTGGTTACGCGGCTGTGTATGTGCAGTATGAATTGATGTCTGGTTTAATATAGGCTCTTGCAGTGTCGCTGTCCCCTAGTCTGATCTAGGCTTGCGGAGTAGACTGTAACACAACTGTTTATTTCATGTCATGTCTTCGTCTGGAGGAAGAGGAGGGGTAAACAACAGCCATCCCTACAAGTAGTGCAAAATCTTTGTTTTTTTGAGTACGATTTTATTGCAGATGGTATTCTGGAAGTGCCTGATTTCAGTGAAATTGACGTCTTTTTAAGTGTGTTAAGTAAGTACAACTTTTTTTGTCGAATGCCAAGACTTTCATCAATAGAAGTAATGTAGAAATAAAATGTAAAACCGACTTTACTTACCCGTGCTTCACCGGGTTAGAATTGTGAAGCTGCTCACCCGACATGTCGTAAGAGGCGACTCTTGGGCACCCACCAAAGGCAGTTTGCCTCGTTGGTGGTGGGACTACCAGTCAGTAATTTGCGTTTATGACTGGTTCGAAATGGGCTGCCACTTTTATCCCTAGCCTACATCATCTAGGTTAACAGGGGAAACCTGAATTGTTGTTCGCGCCGTACCAGCATCGCAAGGAAAAGAAGGAGTAAATCAACCCAACAACCAACTTTACTCGCTACTCAGTCTTTGTTAAAAATTATCCTGGGAATAAAAATTATTGCAGTTAAAAGGCATTAAACAACAGCACTGTACTTCGTACAAATTCTTGTATCATTTCATGCCAAATTTAATCCTTCTTTTATGATAGTATCGTTTGCACTTGCTGCGCACATGCCAGAGATTATATTTACCAAAAGCACCTGGTGTTGTGATCGCATATTTAACAACTTCAGAAAAAGCGTTGCAACCTTGCCTAGTTGATTGCTCCCTAATTGATTGCTCCCGTGTAATGCCTTTCTAAACAATCATGTGATGCCATGCTTTTCAGAAGCGATTTTTGGTGAAGATGAAAATTCTCTTTTTAATTTTGAATGCGAACTTGCTGGCAACAGACTCTCACTTAGACAAATTGCCATGATCCATTTCGCAGCGAACCAACTACCCAGAATATAGTGAGTAACATTAACACAAATACGTCATGTCAAAACATTTGTTAACATACAGTTGTGTAAACGTAACATCCCATTACACCTGCATTACAACATGGCTGCTAAACAGCTTTGTATGACTCAACATTTTTCATGGCCGTAAAGTGTTGTAGTTCCAGTGCAACAACAAGGCATCGAAACTGACATTTTTAATCTTGCTTTCTGCATCACTGGAAAAATAGTATAAAAAGGCATGCAAAGCCGAGATCTGTCTTTAAATAATAATTTGAGTCTCGATAAAAACCAGGCAATACGCGACGACCATAAGGCGCGATGGTGCAGTGGTTAGAGCGTCCACATTGTAGTCGGTAGACCTGGGGTTCATTCCCTAAGTCTAGTCATACCAAAAGACTTTAAAAAATGGTATTCACAGCTTCCCTGCTTGGCGCTCAGCATAAAAAAGGGATAGTGTGGAGAACAAGCCGGCAAGCTTGCTTGTTGTGTCCTTGGGCAAGGCACTTAACGGGACGCCTCCACCTTTATGTTGCAGACAGGTGGCCCTCCCGTACTTCACCGGATTATAATTGTGAAGTTGCTAACCCAGCATGTCAGACGACTCTTGGGTACCCACCAGTGGCAGTCCGCCTTGGTGGTGGGGCTACCAGTCACTCAAGACTGGTTCGAAATGGGCTGCCATCTTCCCCTAGCCTAATATCAATTGGGTTGACGGCATGAACCTGAATTACCGTTCATGCCGTACCTCCATCCCAAGGAAGAGGAGGGGTAAACACACACACACACACACACACACCATAAGGCAACATTTATAGAAGTCGATATTTCTTTTACTGCTTGATATTCTTTTTGGTGATCTAGCGAATAGGAACTTCATACTATTTTCTAGAAGATAATTGTCATACCAAACTATAATACTTGAGGTTTTAAAATAAGAGTTTACGTTTTAGTTCCGTTCTGATGAATCGCAACGTGATTGGAGCAGAAGGGTTTACGCCATATCAATATTGTTTTGAACTTCCCAATTTGTATGGCTTTAATGGAAAATTTGTCTACAGTTTGTTGGAACAAGAAATGGTGGTCCAAAGTGAAGATATACTCTATGTTAGAAACTCAAAAATTTATGTCTTGTAAGTAAATTTTGTTCAAATCTGCTAGCGGTTATTTTTAAAAATGTGGACAGTAATTTTTAAAAACGTTGTTCCAGTAATTTTTAAAAGCGTGGACAAGTAAGCTGGAGCACCGTTTGAGGCGGTAATGATTGTAATGGCAAACAGCGTTACAACCAAGCAGTAGTGCTTTTCGTGAAAGGCACTTTTGAGCTATTTACTCGGCTTGGTTGCATTACTTGTAGTTATAATAGGTCTGTGCTTGCACTGTTGGTAACTGCGAAGTGGGCAAGTGGGCGAGAACTGCACCAATCAACAGCCGCCTCAACGTGGTGGGGCGGTCCCCGACCCCGTTTGGGTTGGGTCGAAATGGCTGTTGGCCTTGCCGAGGGTCCCAGTTACCCCAGGCACTCACCTTCATTTTTTCGCTATGCTGCCCCCTGAACGACCGCATAAGGGCAGCACACAGCATCTACAAAATCGGTCGCCTGTTTTCACTTTTTTTTTCTCCTGCCCTATCCTGATGAGCGGTAACGTTCATCCTAACCCTGGCCCCATCTTTCCTTGCTCTGTGTGCGCTGGAAATGTGACCTGGCGGGGCAGGTCAGTGCAATGCTGCACCTGCTCCAAATGGGTCCATCTAAGGTGCTCACAACTTTCCCTGTCCAATTTCAGAGCTCTAGGCAGCTCTCACTCTTGGAGCTGCTTCTCCTGCCGTAACACTGTGACTCCCCCTCCTCGGACTCCTCCGACACGTATACCTCCACTGTGGAATCTGGCCTCCCCTTTACTGATGTTGCACTCACGCGTCACCCTCGTCTCCAAACCTCCTATCCTCCATTCGCCCATTCTATATCCCCTTCCTCTGCCCCTTCACCACCGTCCCTTGCTCCTGGCCGTCCTTCTACGCCTCCTGCCTCCTCTCCTCCCCCTGACTTTCTCAGGGTTATTCAATGGAATGCTGGAGGTCTCCGTGCCAGCAGCACTGAACTACTTCACTTTCTCTCGTCCTATCCAGTCGACCTTATCTGCATCTAGGAATCCAATCTTAACTCTTCTTCCTCTTTCCGGATTCTTGGGTTCTCTGCTCTGCGTTCTGATCGCACCCACTCCCGGTCTGGCATTCTCTCTCCTGATGCCACGCACGCCAGCGGCGGCGTTGTCATTTTCGTCAGGCAGGGCCTATCCTTTTCTGAACTTTCTACCTCCTCTCTTTCTTCGCTTGATCCCTACTCTGATTATGTAGGGGTCAACATCTCTCTTAACAACTCCTCCTCGGTGTCATTTCTTAATGTGTACGCCCTCCCTATTCGCTCCTCCCCAACGGATGGCAGAACCGATTCCTTCTCTCCCTCCATTCTTCCCTCCTCCAGAAATATCTTCATTCTGGGGGACTTTAATTGCCATCACCCCCTCTGGGACTCAAAGAGGTACTTCCGACCCCCGAGGGGAGGAAGTATTCGACTGGGTCATCTCTTCTGACCTCCTCCCCCTCAATGACCCTGACAAGCCCACTCTTCTCCATCGCTCCTCTATCAGTCGCTCCTCTCCTGACATCTCCTTTGCTCCTTCTACTCTTGCGTTTTCTTGCTCTTGGGAGGTGCTTCAGGACCTTGGTTCTGACCATCTACCAATTCTTCTATCCATCCCTCTCTCTCCGGTCTTTCGCCCCAACGAGCGTCCCCCTTCCTTCAATATTCAGAAAGCTCGCTGGGATGGCTTTGCCTCCTACATTGACTCTCACTGTCCTTCTGCAGAGGAATACTCGTCTCTTTCTCTTTCCTCTGCTGCTGCTCTCTTTACCTCTCTGGCACTGAATGCAGCCAAATCTTCCATTCCTTTTGGCCGCATCAAACGCCTTCCTAAAGCCTGGTGGTCTTCTGAGGTGGAAGAAGCGGTTAGTGAAAGACGCAAGGCTTTTGCTGCCGCTCACAGAAGTGATGAAGATCGCCAGGCTTACATTTCTGCCTCTCGACGCGCCTCGTCAGTCATTGCCAAGGCCAAGGCTGAGGCATGGCAGACGACTTGCTCTTCTCTTTCATCTAAATCTAACCCTAAATCTGTGCACTCTCTTCGCTCTATCGCTGGCTCTCCTTCCTCGTCTTCCTCGTCTCCTAACTTTCCTAACTGTTCTTCTCCCAGGGAATCGGCTTCGGTCTATGCCGCTTACCTGCAATCTCACTTTTCCGTTTCTCAGCCAAAGGCCCTACGTAGCAGAGCCAGAGTCTACCTCACTGAGCTCCGCCGAGCCACGTGCTCTGTGGAGTCTCACTCTTCCTTTTGCTCTCCTTTCTCTCCCGCGGAATTTCTTGCGGCTGCCTCCAACCTCTCCTCGTCCACCGCCACTGGCCCAGACAAAGTTGCCTATCCCATGCTAAAGCACCTTCCTTGCTCTGGCATGGATTTTCTTCTCCACATCTTCAATCTTTCGTGGTCTTCACATTCCTTTCCTTCCACTTGGAAGAAATCTTCTATTATTCCCATACATAAGATGGGAAAGCCTCTCGACTTTCCTGCTTCCTTCCGGCCTATCTCTCTCACCTCCTGCGTATCAAAGCTGTTTGAACGCATCATTCTATCGCGTCCACTCATCTTTCTGGAATCTAATTCCATTCTTTCTCCCCGCCAGGCCGGTTTCCGCCCTGGACGGTCTACACTCGATCAAATTCTGTACCTTTCTCAGTCCATTTCGGATGGGTTTAACAAACCCAGGCCGGGCTCTCGGACGATTCTCTCTACTATCGATTTCTCTAAAGCTTTTGACTCTGTCTGGCATCCCACCCTTTTCCACAAACTGATTTCGGCTGGCCTCCCTCCTTGCTTTGCTCGCTGGACTCAATCTTTCCTTTCTGATAGGCGCGCTTGTGTGGTCTTTCAAAATCACAAAAGCCGTTCCTTTCGAGTCCGTCGAGGTGTTCCGCAAGGATCCGTTATTGGCCCTGTACTTTTCTCCTTATTCATTAATGATCTTCCGGCATCTCTGTCTTCTTCCGTCAGCTGCTCTCTTTACGCTGACGATCTGGCCATTTGGTCCTCCTCCCCCTCGGTCCCCACTGCGGTGGAGGCCACAGAAGGAGCTCTGTTTCGATTGGAGCGTTGGTCTGAGTACTGGTGTCTTCCTCTCAATCCGAGCAAATGTGAGGCCTCCTTCTTCTCAGTGGATCCCCACCAAGCTAACCTCCAGCCCAACCTCCTCCTACTCGGCTCCCGCCTCCGTTTTAATCCCACTCCAACTTTTCTCGGGGTCACCTTCGACCGCAGTCTTTCCTTTTGTAAGTATGTATCTTTGCTGAAGGCCAAGTTTTTCCCACGTCTCAAGGCCTTACGCTGTATCTCTGCTTCCTCATGGGGCCCCTCTAAGAAGTCCCTCTCTCTTCTGTACAAATCTTTTCTTCGGTCCCTTCTCACCTACGCTTCACCCGGATGGTTTCCTTTCCTAAGCGCTACCAATATCACCAAATTGGAACGCCTCCACCGAGCGGCCAGTCGCGCCATCACCGGCTGCCTCTCGTCCTCCCCTATCCCTCTACTACTCACTGAGGCTTCTCTACCTCCCCTACGAGTCACACTGACTCACTTCACTCTTTTTTCTTATGAGCGGGCTCGTCGTCTCCCAACCTCGTTTCCTATTTCAGGTTTGGCCAGACTTAGAGTGAAACCAAGACTCTGCAGATCGTCCTGGAGAGCTCTTGCGTCCACTCACCCGCTCATGCTTCCTTCTACTTGTTCTAGGGAGGCTCTTGTTGCTTTCCCTCCCTTTCCTCCTTGGAATCTGCCCTCGTTCACTGTGCAGTCCACCTTTTCCTCTCCATGCTCTCGCTCTGATCCCCTCACTCTCGCCAAGGTGCGGCTCTCGCCATCTTGACTCTCTCCCCCCTCATGATCTGGTACTCTGGACAGACGGCTCTGTTCCTTTTCCTTTTGGCAAGGGCGGCTCCGGCGTTCTTGCCAACTGCTCTCTCTGTGGCACTGAGGCCACTCTTTCCTTTTCGGCAGGCCCAGTATGTTCCAGTTTTTCCGCTGAAGCCTGTGCCATTCTGCACGCTCTTTGCTGGTCTCGGCAACACCATATTGTCTGCCATTTTTCTTCTCTTCTCCTATTATCTGACTCTCGTTCTGTTCTCGCCACCCTGTCCTCTCCTCCATCTTTCCTCTTATCTCAAACTTTGTGGAAGATCTGGCAGGAACTGTCTTCTCTCTCCTCCTGTTCTATCAGGCTACAATGGGTCCCCGGACACTCGTTTCTCCCGGGGAACGACACGGCTGACGAGCTTGCCAGACGGGGAGCGCTGCTTGCGCCTTCCGCGATCCCTTGTAGTCTCTCTCCTCTTATCTCTCGTATCCATTCTCGTCTTTTCTCGGACTGGAGGCGTACTGTCTCTTCGAAGTATTTTGACACACAGGTTCCCTCAATTTCCACTGAGGAACTTGTGCTCCCTTGTCATGCTCGCTGTGTCCTCTCTCGTCTTCGCTGCAATGGACACAGCCTTCTTTTAGGTTCTTCTCTCTCTAGGATTGGCAGAATCGAGAACCCTTCTTGCAGCGCCTGTGGACACTCGTCCCAGGACATCTCTCATCTCATTCTGCACTGTCCAGCTACGGACTCTTTGCGCCGCTCACTCTTTGGCGACTCTCTGTCTCTTTACGACCTCTGGTCCAGACCCTGGGGAGTTGCCCGGCTTCTGGGGCTCCATGGTCTTCCGCCATGCCCCCATTCCTCGGAAGGGGTCGGGTAACCAACAACAACAACAACAAGTGGGCGAGAACGCAAAGATATTGTAATATAACCCGCAAAAGATTTTGCAACGCTCAGAAGATAAAAAAAAAATATATTATTGTTATGTTGCGTCATCTTATCATGCACCAAAGCACCTTTGAATTATTTTAGAATTTTCTTTTTTAGAATTGTACCGTCAATGTTTTTGAATCTTTTTTATTGTTATTTTGGAAACTTTGATTAGATAATTTGCCCCCCATCCGAAAACGATTTTTGCACATTGGCTTGAAAAGTTAAACAGAATAAATTTGTGTTTAGATTAAACAGCGATGGAGACGGAAAACTGGAAGAAATCTTTCTTCATCCCAACTTCAGTTTGCTTTGATATTCCATTCATTATCTTCTATTATTTTCATTTTCTTATTCTTTTAATCATTTCGCAAATATATGCTGTGTATTGCTCTCTTTCTTGAAACCGTGATGTGGTTTTGTTTATTTCTTGGCTGCAAGCCGCCTTTCATTTTTAAAATTTTCTAAGTACTTTTTACCATTCATTTTGGTAAGTTGATCGAATGCGTGAAAGCAACAACAGAATGGTCTTGCGTTAAAATCTCCAAATGATTATGTTTCTATGCTGTTGAAAATATTTTATGGTGAGCTCTTTTTCTTAGAGAATTCCAGCTGGCAGTAAGATTATTGAAAGTGGTGTGAGATTAGCCGTGCAGCAGAATGTTGAAACTTTGAAGCAGATCTAGACTATTCAATGTCGTATGTTTAGCCCCACTATCGCTTTCCGCTAGTGTGTAGCATAACACTTCTGTATATAGAAACAAGCTTATTATTGTGCTTGATGTGTGTAGCTTTGCCTTCAAATAATTTGGATCATCATATTTTTAAGTATGTTTAAGCAATTGATCGTTTTGAGAAAGGTAATCGATATCGTGTTCGACTTCAAATGTGATGATTGACACTATGTTCTCACTTCACCGTACGTCAACTTTCACATGTTGTCTGTAAAGCAACGAGTGAAACTGATATTCTCGTTGGCTTACTGTAAACATTGTGTGCACCAGGCCTACCACCTCTCAGTCATACTTCATATCGTGTGTTTGTGTAATTTTCTCCAGGTAGGCCGAATAGTACGCCTATGTGAAGTGTGTTTGTAGTTTTAATAAATTATCCTACGTATGGTCTTGTTGATTTTAGTTTTAGATAGCTGCTCAGATGAACTAGACATCGTTTTTTCATTGATGTGGGGAAAGTAGATTTTGAGCAATTTCTGACTGCTTTAGGCGCTATTTTTTTTAGTTACAATAACTTTTCTTAATATTGACACACACTTTGATGCGCAACAAAGTTTCATACATGCGCATTGTTTTCCTGTTACATATATAAAACAAGCAGCTGGGAGTAAAAGACTGAAATGATTAAAGTAGCTGATATTTTGCATTCACATACATTTAGTGGTGCAACTACCAAAAATTAAATTGGTATTGTAGTCACAGTGAAATGTGACGTAGACTGACGCCCATTAGTTTTCAGTTTTTGAACAGATTGACATGCCAATTGAGCAAACTTTATTTGAATTCCTGGATGCATTTATCCATAAGGGAGAAAGAAAACGCCGATGTAGAGGTCACGCGCTGATATTCACAAGCTAAAAGCCAATTAGTAAAAAAGCAGTGGCAATTTTTACTCAACCATAAAAAATTAGTAATGTTAGGTCACGTTTTGATGCATATGAAAGATGTCGCGTCATTAAGCTTCATTTATTTGCCTGAAAAAAATTGTGCAGTATGTCAAAAATCAAGGCGAGAACTCTTAGAAACCAGGTGATTTTGAATTTCAATAATGCAATGTTTAAATTTAAGTTGCGCGATGTGGTATCTGTAGAAAAAAATCATTTTAGAGAGTAGGCTGCAATATTTGTGAAATGGCCAAATAAATCAACCAAAATTGGAGGATACAAGTACAAAGTGTTATCGAATTGTTGAGTCTTCGAAATACAACTTATTTTGATAATTTTGTTCGTAAACTGAATGTGCTTAATGTATTTTATAGTTATAAATGTTTTTTTTGCTAAATCCCAACTTTTTCAGTAGGTGTATTTTTTAGTTGTGTTGTAAATTTAGACCTATCAAATGATAATTGCATTAAGTGTTACACAAATTTGAGTGAGATTTTCTTTTTTTATTATTCATTTTTTCTGTGAGAAAGCAACGGATCATAAGGAAAAAGATTTAAACCGATGCGATGGCGTAGTGGTTAGAGCCTCCGCTTCGCAGTCGGTAGACCTGGGGTTTATTCCCTTGTCGAGTTAAACCAAAAGACTCAAAAAAATGGTATCTATTGCTTCCCTGCTTGACGCTCGGCATTTATGGGAGGTTGTGTAGAAAAAGCCGGAAAATTCGCTTGTTTTGTCCTTGGACAAGGCACTTGACGGGACCCCCCACCTTTATATGGAAGACAGGTGACTGCTCGGAAATAGCAACTCCCAAGGGAGTGCGGACTTACCGTCCGAAACATAGCGATACAATTCGCTTCTAGTGAATGGAGGATAAATATGGCAAACAAAAAAAAAATTTGGAAGTTGAATGAAAACCGAACAAGAGTAAGATTTGAAAAAAGAGTAAAAGAACTAGTAAGCACAGACGCGCCTGAATTGTGGAAAACTTTCAAGAATGGATTTGAAAATGATAAGCGAAGAAGGAAATTGTAAACCTTGCAACTAATTGGCAAAGCAGCATACGGGCGTAAGGGGCATTAACAATTTATTAAAATGAATATGCCAGGAAACAATAATGAGTAGGCCTATTGGATGGTAGAGGAATGCCTGATGAAAGGAAAACTAATGTGATTGTGCCTATCTTTAAAGGAAAGGGTGATGTGATGAGCTGTGGATCATAGAGAGGAGTGAAACTGCTAGAACATGCCACAAAAATTGTTGAAATGGTACTATGGCGACCTTACGGGATACAAACTGTGGATCATTGATGTTTTGCTGAAATCATGTGGGTGGCTCATAAACGTTCTCGTTCTGTTCGTGCGCTCGTTGTTGTACTGTGATCGTTATTGTAAATCATCCGTTGGCCTACAACTGGTCATAAAAAAAACATACATAGCTATCTATCATGATGTAACAATACTGGGTGACCAAGCCGTATGGCCAGGCGTGGTTCCGTCTGACGTGCCACGGAGTGACCTAGTAAAGAAGCATATAAAAAGAAGCATTGCTATTTTCGTTGGAGTTTTTTCGATTAAAATTAAAATTCAAAAATCATTGGCTTCAATTCAATTCGATTCGCTGAAATTCAAATCAAGATTCGTACATTCAACGTCGTGTTGTGATTAAATACATTCGTTCTTGGAGTCAGACGTGCTGTGGAAACTCGATCCCCACAGTACTAGAGCAGCGAATAGCCTACGAACACTAATCAATTTGAATAAAATACAGTTTGGATTTATTCCAGGAAAAGGAACAGTGAATACGATATTCGTTGTGAGGAGAATGCAGGAGAAATATCAAAAGTTGTATATGTATTTTGTTGACCTGGAAAAAGCCAAGAAAAGTGATGGAGTGGGCCTTGGGAAAGAAGGTTCTATCAGAGCTAATGGTTCGGGCAGTTATGAACTTGTACCTATAATGTTGCAAAGACCAGAGTGAGATTGGGACCTGCATATTCAAAGAAACTCAAAGCAAGGGTTGGTGTACATCAAGGATCTGTGCTGTCGCCGCTATTGTTTGCAATAGTTGTGGACATTGTTAATTCCTTTCGGTGAGCCTGCTCACCACTGGTTTAACATAAGCTTTTTAAAACGCGATACGCTCTTCGATATGGAGATATTGTCTCTTTATTCGGTTTATTCGATTTATTCGTTTTTACTCGTTTTTACTCGGTTTACAAAGAGTTTCTTTGCAGACGGCACACACAATCTCGCACACTAGACAATTCAAAATTGAATATTGACAACCATAAAAACAACACCAGAACCGTATATTGCAACGAAGGTAGCCATAGGCTGCCTAAAGCTGGTCAATCACATTACTTACAGCGGGCCGATAACACATTAGCAAAGGTAACAAACAAAAGATTACAAAACGCTGGTTCGACTCCATTGTAAATAAAAATCGAAGCTAACAAATAAAGCATTGACAACATAACAGACGATATTACAGAAACTACAAGGAGTGTGGTTAATGAATTACTGTATGCAGATGACCTTGTCTTATCAGCGAAAACATCGTAGACTTAAAGCAAGGATTTTGGAATTGAAAGGATGCACTCGAAAGTAGCTTTAAAGGTCAACACTAGAAAAACAAAAATGATGGTAAGCGGGTCGGAAGGAGAACTACTTAAAAGCAAGATAGATCCATGTGGAGTTTGTGGGGGAAGAGTCATGGCCAATTCAGTGTTGTGCACAAAATATGGCAACTGGGTTCATGGTAGATGTGCAAAAATAAAAAGTTACCGCTAGGTTGGGCGATACATTTTGTTTGCTGGAAATGTAAAGAAACAATGGAAGAAACGGTGGATTTGATCGAGAAGTTGTGCGATGAAGTGGTCACAGTGAATGGATTTTGTTATTTGGGAAACAGATTCTAGTGGTGGTTGTAAAGCGGCAGTCACAGCAAGAGCAAAAATCGATTGGGAAAGATTCAGGAAATGTGGAGATTTATTGCTTGGAAATAGGTTTCCTTCGAGGATGAAAGATAAAGTTTATCGTTGTTGTGCAAGAACAGCAATTCTGTATGGAAGCAAGGCAAATATTGTATGGTGTTTGAAGGAGAATGAAAAAGCAATTTTTAGAAGAACGGAGAGAGCTATGGTGAGAGCCATGTGCGGTCAGAAAGTTGTTGATAGAAAGAAGACTGAAGAGCAGATGGACATCTTGGAATTCAGGGAAACTATAGACTGGTTAGCAACAGCGAATGGAGTTAGATGGTATAGACATGTGCTAAGGAGGGATGACGATAGTGTTTTGAGGGTTGCTCTAGAATCATTAGATAATCTGTTAATGATTTCCAAGCACTAATGTGGCTGTGTGTGGCCCGCGAACCAAATGCGGAAAATAATCTAGCTCACGACACTGGCAACCTTGGACCACCCTGCGTTAGATCTTAAAGTGAGTGGCAAAAGAAAGCGAGAACGATCGAAGAAGACCCGGAAGAAGCAAGTGGAGGAAAAGAGAGAAAATTGATTTGAAGAAGAAAGGTGCCCTAAATCGAGCAAAGTGGAGAGACGGAGTGCGAGCCATTGCAGAAGGAATAGGGTGAATTCGGCCATCTCTGCTAAGGGGACAACATCGGATAAAAACTGAATACCTGCTACTACTACTACTACTACTACTACTACTTCTACTACTACTACTACTACTACTACTACTTCTACTACTATTACTACTACTACATATTCTGTAGACTGTGCACAAAAATTCAAATATACTTGCAAATGAAATTCTAAAGAAGGAATGTGCGGTTGTTGACTTTAAGGATGGATTAGGACTACCGATATCATAAAATGGGACAAAAAAAAACAAAAAACACAAACTTTGTCATGGTCTACGTTGCATGAGCTGAAATGAATTAATTTTACATTGACTGGGAAGGTTGGTGGGTAGCACACTTTTGAAAAAATTATTTCTTGTCTCTGTTCATTACGAATAAAAATATGTATAAAAACATTTAGCTTTTTTTGCCCAAAGAATGAAAAAAAATTATGCATGGGTTAAAAACGAAACGATTGTACTGAACCATACGTGTAATAAATTTACACAAGGACAACATAAATGACAAGTAAAAAAATCAAATAACCACATTAAGCATTGCGTAGACCTTAATTTTAGAGAAATGTAAGCATTTCCTGCACTTAATCTTCCTCCTCAAATTTGAAGTATGATTATTCGCGTTTACCACTATTCAGTGTGGCTAATGCAGGTCTCCAAACAACAGTTTTTAGTGTCAACAATATCTAGATTATTGGTATTGGCCAAACTCAACATAAACGTTGCATTTCTTGAAATTGAGCTTTAATGATTGCGCCCAAACTCGAGTTATTTTCAACAAAGCAATTAAGCAAACTTAACCAAAGTCTATTCATCACGTTTCTTTGATTTCAAATGACTTAATTTTGTTTCTGAATCCCAACTGATGAATGGCCGAAAAAACTACTGCATATATCAATTAGGGTCGAAAAGTAGTTGCGATTTCTTATCAGTAGCTTCTTATCAATCGACCATTGAGCTAATTTCTTTATCCACTGCAAAACGTTTAATTTTTTTCTTTCCAGGTATTGGAGCATGCTAATTAATAGATTAACAGATTTTCAAGATGCAGTGCAGGAGCAGAGAAATCTACATGCAAGTAGGCGACACCTCAACCGTCCAGTGTACGTAACAGTTTTGGCATCAAATGATACAGGCTAGTTTTGAGGGATTCGACCCCCAACTTCCAAAAGTAGAGGATCCCCGGTACCTCTTTTCACTTATGACTCCGCCACTGCACGATATCATTTGAGTTGATGACATCCTGGGGGCTCCCAGTGTGATCTCGAAGATTCTTTAGACAAATTGGTTGACCCTGATGATTGGGGACGAGAGCGAAGCCTGAAAGAGCAAGTAAAAACAGCTGAAAAAAACCTACAGCAAATTCTAATTAAGGAAAAACACCACTATTATAGAGATGAGTTGCAATAGTGTCATTTTGTGAAATAATGTCACTCGGAATTGACCATACTCCTCCGCTTCCTCCTTCTGTAGGCTAGTTATGTAACTATACTAAGACGAGCATTTGAAGTTAAAAACAAAGATGCTTTAAACCGATTAATCAACGATAGGTCTACGAACACAGAAAATTTTATACTTGAAAAAGATAAATGTCAAAAATATTGCAAAGCAATCAATACCTAGTTCCAACAACGTCACAATCAAACGCTTCAGATACCACTGAAGGCTTCGTTACAATCCGTGATATTGGTAGAATGTTTTTGTGTTGACCTTATTTTCGAGCAATCACCCCTGCAAACATGAGTATATCGTTTTAACACAGTTTGAATTAAGTTTATGTTGCTTTTACCGATGTCGAACAGCAGGATTGCAATATTATTGTTTCAGTTTTATAAAATCTCAATAATCAAAATTTAGTGTACGCGATATAAAATTTTGGCTACTTTCTCAAAGTTTGGTTACCATATGTTTAAAACAATACCTGTTTTACAACTTCACGAAGTGGGTTTTATTACATTTAATTGTGCATCTATAATCTGACGTTGTTAAAATGTTATCGGTAATCTATACTAGTATACATTATATAACTTGTACGTTTGAGCACTCAAAGTGCTGATTGATATACTTTTCAATGCATGTTTTCGCCAATAATGCTTTGCCAGGCGTAATTTCATTCAAAAAAATTTGGTAACTCTCTGTCATTTTGTTGTAAAAAAAGAAGCTATATATGGAAACACAATGCTCCATAGGTGCTACGTAAATTGACAAATTGTCTCCTACTACGAGTTGGCTAGGCCGTACTGGTTATATTCACGGTTCATAACAATCCTAGCCTTGGATAAATACCGGTTTTTTGTGTGCATGCCATGCACGCAACAAGGAACACATGAAAAATTGTAAAAACTTTTCTCGGTGGTATTTGCTAGGTACAACGAAAAGAAAATATTTTCAAGTAAATATAGTAGCTGATAGTTGTAGCCTTCATTAACAAGCGAACACATTGTGTAGTATTGTGTTATTACTTGGCTATTGTAGCAATTGCAGATCTGTCTGTTTGTTTGTTGTTACCCCTCCTCTTTCTCGGGATGGAGGTACGGCATAAACTGCAATTCAGATTCATGCCGTCAACCTAATTGAAATTAGGCTAGGGGAAAGATGGCGGCCCATTTCGAATCAGTCTTCAGTGACTGGTAGCCCCATCGGGATGTAGATTTAGTGAACAGACGAGGCATCAAATATAAAATATTTCCCGGTTTCTTGCTTTTTTGGCTTCAATCGGCGTTATTTATAGGTTGAACGAGTGAAACAATTACTTTCTATTTTCTCTACGAATCGTCCTCAGTTGTTTCATGGCGCCACTAACTTTTTAGATGTATGTTTCATTTTATGAGAAGCCAAAACAAAGCCCAATTTTTGATTGTCCTGAAAACCAAACCGATACTAACGTGCTTTTTTTTACCAGATTTCAATTTGGGCCATACACGTCAAATTAGGAGGCTGAAGCTTCCATTCTGTTTTTACCCATCCCATTATGGGCTATCGTGCATTCTTTGATCTCCATCCTCCTGGTTATGAAATTTGAAACATGGGTAAAATACTTATTTTTTGAAAGGCCATTACCGAAAAAAAGTCTTCAGCTTATTTTGAAGCTGAAAATAACAAAAAGCTGTTTTTGCCTTTGTTTTGAGACAAATATTCTTTTAGCCCTCACACAGAAAACAAAGTGTTAAGCCTATGACGTGTGAAGTGTTTAAGCATATAGTATACTTCTGGATGAGCAGGTTCTGCTGACATAATTAAATTTTGCTGCTATATCAACAATAATTTGATAAATTTATAATTGTATGGCACTGAAAATAAGCAAGTTGATCCGGTGCCATAATTACAATTTAATAAATATGTAATTATGGTATCGAAATATATTTATTTAGACATATACCCAGAAGATCAGGAAGCAATTACTTTGTGTAAAATTTAGAATAACTTTAATTAAACTCTACGCCTAAAATATCAGCATCACCGGAATGTAGGCAGGCTAATTTTGATATTTCTCGCGATTACAACAAGGCCATGTTTTTATTTATTTCTTGTTTATTTGGATCAAAAGAGAGTTAGACTACCAATAATTGAAGTCTTGACTGGATTTAAATTTAAAGGCAGAAATCAGAAACTAACGCAGGTTCTGTAGTTCAAAAAGCGAGACTCAGTTCACTTAACAATAGTTTTTTCGATGCGTGACAGCAAATCAGAACTGAAATTTGATGTTAACCTTTCCAGAAGACGTTTTGGTGTTTTTGACAGTTTTTTTCCAGTGTTTCGAGTATAAATTTATACCTATTTTTGCTTTTGTTCTAATCCTTGTAACTTATCTATTCGTTGAGTCTCAAGACAAGGATGTTTTACAAGCTTTTGTTAATACTTTCACATACTGCTCTATATGAACTGGAAACAAAATTATTTTAAGTCGCTTTGCCCAATTTGCATTTAAAAATTGTAGATTTGCAGTTGGTTTATCGTAAATTAAGTACGCTCTTTTGCAGCCGAATCAGCAAATATCTAGTTACAGAATTCATATTAGTATGAGATATTTTGATGTGATATATACAATTTTGCGTGTGCAAAAGTTTCATTTCAGGAGTGTCGTCATAAGTGAAATAAAATTATTATTCCCAGAAATACGTAATTCATCCAAACTATTATCTTTAGAAAAATCACTTTTATCGATTCTGCATTTTCCTCTTCATTTCTAATTTCTTTTTCTCACGTTTTGTTTCCTTGTTTTCTAGTAGTTTCTTTCAATCTTTTCAATCGTTTTTCTTCCAGATCACGAGATGTTTTTCAGACGGGTTTTCCAATAAGAAATTTTCGGATAGTTAGCTGATTAATCAGAATTTCGCTTGCCAGAAACAAAATCGTTCCAACTTTTTTACAATTTCATGAAATTTTATCATTGCATGGGTTACTCTTTCAATGGCAAGGACATGTCAAAAAGTGTTTCCCTAAAATTTGTTTCAAATTTACGCAGTTGTTTTATATATTTGGTCTGATTCTTTCTTACTGTTGCACGGTTTTAATATTCTGAAGTAAATTACATGAAAGTTCTCCAATAATTTTTATGTCTGCGTATGCAACATTATAGGCTACTAGCCGGCGTCGCCCAGCAGGGCTACCAGTCAGTTATGTCGGGTTAGTAACATCGGTTTAGCCGGCTTCAACCAAATTCTTTTCAACAACAAGAAATAAATTGGTTCTAAAGGGGACATTGCTCCTATGCCTCTAATCCCAATGGTAGTACGATTGCTTTCAATTAAGAGAGGTCTTTGAAACTCTTTATCATTTCGCTAAGTCTGTCCGTTCCTTCAAATAAGTGTAAGGGAACAAACAAACACGAAGTTGGAAATGGGCGCCGTAATAGATTTCGCTTTACAAAAGCACAAATCAGTTGCTTGGTGGTAAGCATATATGATGACTTAGTGAAACCCCTCGTGAAAATAATGAACAGTAAAGAAACAAAAAATTATTAGCACAATTGATGTCTCTAGTCCTGATCTTCCTGTTGCTTGTTTTGCGGCACGCTTACGAGGAAATTGCTAGTGTTAGCTTTCGGACCGCTACTTGCTACTTTTTCATAATTGTATGCCATTTGTACGACTTAAAGCCTTTGGCTGGGCTCATGTTACTTAGTCCTGGCATAAACGCAGCCAGGGATAAAACAAACTAACCTGAAACGATACAATTACAGTTGCAGCGCCCCTATCAGTGATGTTAAAATGTAGCAAAGAACCAACTTTTCATAAAAATTGTTAGTTACGTTGGTCTACTACAAAAATTTTTTTAATGAAAATGAAAAATCAAGTAAGGCAACCAATTTCTGATTAGTTATTATAAACTAATCCTTTGCTCTCACTAATTAGAGTCACATTTTGCTGGGAAGCAAATTTCCTACGCTTTAAACGACGCTACTTGTTAGTACCTTTTGTAAGCTACGAGTATTTCTATTTAAGTTATCTGTTTTTACTCAGCTTACCACTTTTTGGGAGGGGTAAAAAGTTAAACTAAAAGTCTTAAAGTTCAATTTGTTTACAAAATAAGTTTTAGGTGCGGTAAGTAGGCTCACAATTACAAGAAAGTTGTCAGAAGTAGGCTTATTTAATAGCCTATTCCTGAACATAAATCAATTCCTTGTAGCGTTTTTTCACAACATTGGATTACGTGCCATGCACTTAGTGAAGCGAACAGATGAAAGTGTGTAAAATGATTGACTAGTTTGTAAGTAAGTGCAGTTTTAATTTAAAAGTGGGGAAATTTGGGGATAGTATATAAACCCACATTTTGAGAAAAAATCAATAGAAAAAGCAGTTCAGTACGTCTACACCGCTGTGTGAAATCGCTCCTACTGGAGAAACATTTTTTAAATGAAAAATTAGGTCTACTGGGTAGACACATGCAAGATATTTTGGGGTATGTATGGATCCTTTTGTTCTATGCCGAGACCAAGTCACATATTTGCAGCAAAGGAACTTGACGTTAGAAATATCATTACGAGAAGGCTGTATCAAGTCGTGAAATAAAGTCAAGTCAAGTCATCTCATAACTGGTGAGTCGTCGAGGGGATGTGAGAGCAGAAGCAGCTCTTTTTTTTCTCATATCCTTGCAGTGGGCTTATGAGAGCTTAGCGGCGCCCATCTCCTCTCCAAGCTCATTGCCACCTGTCTGCCATATAAAGATGATGGAGGTATCCCGTTAAGCGTCTTGCTCAAAGACACAGCAATGACAACAAACAAGCAAGCTTGCTCAAAGACACAATAAACAAGCAAGCAAGGCTTGTTCTCCTCGTTATTCCTTTCGTGTTGAGCGCCAAAAAGGGAAGCTGTGTATACCATTTTTTTTAAAGTCTTTTGGTATGACTCGACTTGGGAAATGAAGCCCAGGTCTACCGACTGCGACGCTGAGGCTCTAACCACTTCGCCATCGCGCCGGTCTCGTGAAGTAACCTACGGCAAAATATCTTATTTTTGTAATCGTAAAGCGCCATCATTGCGGCACTCTCTCCCAAATTTACCTTAGTGTGTGCCTATACATACTGTTACAGAAACTTCTGGCCTGATGTCCCGCCTAATGCTGTCTTCTAGAATCACGCGTACCACAGGTTCCACTCCACACAGAGATTATAATTGAAATAAATTTAAAACGAAGGGGTTACGAAGTTGCTAGTAGATTGAAGAATTTAGACTAAGATACGATGCGGAACGATGCAGTACGGTTTTCTGTAAAATAATTAACACACATAACTCAACTACGCAAACATAAATTCACTGAAGCACTCACCTACTATAGCTTGACCGGAAATCAAACCCAAAATATGATCAAACAGTAGATTGTAAGCGTTCGACTAACAGTTGCTCACAATACAATTTAACAGTAATTTACTCAAATTCTAAACTAACTCCGAGGGCAACAACGGTCAGCTACATTGGGTAGGCAACAGTGATTAATTAAAAGGCAAAGGTTATCGAGGGTAACGCTTAGTACGAAGGGCTATGACGTTATCTAAAGTCTATTAATAGAGGACGAGGCGCGCGAGAAACAACGCTAAATAAGGGAACATCGAAACAAAGCAAACATAAGCTATGCGATAAACGAGGGAAGCCGGGTTCAAACTTATGACAAATTGAAAAGGCAATACTTGCTGTAACACGTACATACATGTGTTGGAAGGAAGGGATAAAGTTTGTGAAGTGGTAGGTAGCTTATGAGTAATACCAGTCTTATTGGAAAAGTAGGACAGTCGGGATTGGAGGCACTGGAGCGATGGTTTCATTTGTAATTGGTTTACCATATCTGAAGTGGCACAATCTGTAAAACATTTTTGATGCTTACGATCTCACTTTTAATCTCTGACGGTCATTTGTTATTTGCCCATTTTGGAATGAAATCAAAGATGAAGACTTTTTTTTTTAAATCATCTTTGTCAAAAAGGTTATCTCGCTCATATTGGTATTAAAACAAAAATGAAAATCTTTTTCATATAGATTGTTTCGACCATTTTTGTCTCGAAACAAAAATGAAGACTTTTGTAAAACTAGGGACATAAAAATGGGATTTGTTCACAATTTTTAGTAAAAAGAATAAAGATAAAATGCTGGTAAACACTCTATTAAAACGTTTCACTTTTACACTAAAAGCGTCATAAGTTAAATAAATAGTTACCTAAGGCTAAGGTAAGACAGATACTACATGGAAAGCTAACCGCTGTACAACTAAATTTAGTAAGTTTACCAATCACGTAGAAATATCATACAGGTGACAACTGTGAAAGTTTAAAAACTACAGAAAGCGAAGAAATTTCCTTTTTTCTGCGATTACCTTAACTTGGCAATGTATCGTTGCAAATTGAAAAAGAAATTCGGCAGTATTTAATTAAAAATCTTTCTGAAAAATTTAGATTTATTTTGGTACACGACATCCACAATATTGGCAAATGCTTTAAATTTAAAGATCGTCAAGCCCTATTGCACAATGCTGAAGTAGTGCATAAACTGAATTGCTCGTGTGGAAAATCTTACATTGGACATAACTGAATGGTAGTTCTGCCGAGTAAGGTCGGCTGATCCGCGAGAATCCTGTAAAGTAGAATTATAATTATAGAAACTCAAGTTCGGTGAAAAAGCGTGCTAAGATTTGCAAACATCTGACAAAGCATGCTGTTAGCTGCCTCAGTTTTAATAGCTGGTAAAAATTCGAATCGTAAAAATGTATCTTAAATTCTGTTGCCTAACTAACGCAAACAATTTTGTGCGATCAAAGCTATGCTAGAGTTCGAGCAAACACTTCAGGTGTTAAGTAGTTTTAGTGGGTTTTAGGCCAAATAACTTGGCCTACAATTGCAAAAAAATGTGTACGTAATAGGACCACTAATATCTTTAGAAGCAAATTTTTTTTGGAGGGTGGAGGAAATTTGAAAAGATCAAGACCTTTGCTTTTATTTTTTTCGAGACCAACTTTCTGAAGCCGATAGTTTTGTACATTTTAGTCTCTAAACAGACGAGAAAACCTTTTTTCATTTAATTTTTGAAGACCAACTTTCAAACAAGAAGTTTTGCCGGTGGGGTCCTTAGCTGATACTCATACCTTTTCAGGGAAATCGCTTTTTATCTCCCCTTGAATACGCCGTTTGAGTAGGCCTGCTACTAAAAAGTCTTTTCTGTAATATATCAATCGCATTGGCGCTCTAACACAATTTGGAATTTACGTCCCGCACAATACTATAATGAACGAATAAAAGTTTGTGAAATTATTGGCTGTTTGTGAAAAAGTCCAGTCTTAATTTAAAAGTAAGGAGAACGGTATTGGGGGCATAGTTCATATAAAAGAATTCAAAGCTTGAGGAAAATCAAAATAAAAGATTTGTGGATAGGTTTATGTGAAGTCGCACTTATGGCAGAGGCGAATTAGCCATAAGGTTCTTGTGGCTAGTACCAAGGGCACTGATATTTTAATATAGCTTTGAAAAAAGCTGTTTGAGCCATAAGCTTTTCGTGACGCTCTCATCAGTGGCGGTATCGCGTCAAAAGGGAAGATCTAGAGTGAAGAAGTGTTTTATGTGAATAATTTGGACGTTAGGCAATCAAGACAAGCCAATGATAGCGCTAGTATTGCAAAGCGCGCCAAAGAAAGATTTCGCAATTGCGAAAGTTAAAGAAGGCGCAACAGGAGGCCAAATGCCACGATTATCGAAAGAGTTTGAGAGTGTAAACAAACTCTTTCTGTCTGCATAACACCGGGCGTCGGGTCTTGATATAAGTAGCCTCTAAAAGATTAAGATGGAAAGAGCTGCGCGCTGCGGCGAGGATTGAAAACCGCTTATCATCATAGTTTAATGCGCATCGATCATTATCTAAAAGATGCTGACCAATGGCGGAGTCACAATCCGGTTTGGTGTCGGTTCGTTTGCACGATCTGTGTGGTTGAGATCGGCGTGGACGAGTCAATTGCCGTCTTAATCATTGCGGAACATGTTGCTTGATGCGATCCTGTAGTCGTTGGGATGTTCGCCCTACGTACCGACTATCACAGTAGCACTTGTATTCATATATGACAAAACTTTTCTGAATGGCAGGTAGAACATCTTTGCGGGCCACAGGCAGCATGCGCTTAGACGTAAAGACCAAGCGGGTGCTGACGGAATCATAGCAGCTTATGGCAGCTTATGGCTCAAACAGCTTTTTTCAAAGCTATATTAAAATTCTGTACCACCAACAAGATTTTTGTGCACTGATATTTGCAAAATTTTTTAAATCGTAACATCTGTAGTTTAATGTCAAGACAATTTTAAGCTGTTTGGGTTTACTGTACAGTGTATTAAGTCAATTTATTGTTAGCAAATAGCTTACCCTTTTGGCTGAACTGATACTGCATGAGAACGAACGATCGAATATAAATAGGTCGTCACAGAATGCTTTATTAAAGTCCCACATTCTCGAATTCTTTGCTCATTCTACTTTCTGCGAATATCGCTCTTTCCTTGCGACTTGTCAGTGACAGCCTTTTGTCAGGATCAACAGGGCCCCGTACCAAATAATACCAAGGGCCAAACATTGTTTTTATCTGACTCTGACTTACGGAGGGAACATTTTCTGGGGTTAAAATATGCAGTGTTTGAAAAAGATTATTTTGCAAAACTTACATTTGAGGGGAACGTTTCTCATTTTCTATGCCCGTAACCAGGGCGTATAAGTGCAGCTATCGTCATAAATATCATTACAAAAAGGATGGCGTATCAAGTCGTAAAATAGTTAAATCACGAAATAACTTGTTTTTTTCATCGTAAAACAACGATTATTCTGGGGCTTAACCCAAAATTGATTTTGTGGCCCCGCACTTATTGCAAAGAACGAACAGAAGTTTATAGAAAGTTTAGGAAGTTAGTGTTCTTGATTCAGACCACTTTTAACCAGCCTACGACGATTAGCATTATAGGGATAGGGATGATGACGGGAAATACATTGGGATTAGGAGTGATGCAGTCATTTATAACAAATTTTTGATACAGCTCTCAGAAAAGGTTTTGGGCGCACCTCACTAAAACGATTTTTCTAGCCAGACAAAATCGACTGTTAGCCCCGCTGGAAAAATTAGCCAGCGGTATGTAAAATGTGATAAGTTCTTAAGTAGGCGCATCATTTTTAAGTTCATAAAATTTACATTTTCCAGCAACTCTAAATATAGTTTTATTTAACCTTTATTTGGTAATAACTGACTGATAGGCTTTTAGTGTATGGAGTGTACATCTTGCGAATTGTTTTGTCATCTTTACAAGTTTGCTTTTTTTCAGCAATTTCTCATTTATTTATTTAAAGTCTTCAGGAATTTTTAATACCTTATAAAATGACTACAGATCCTTCTATTGATATAAATTGGAATGGCACTTTACAAAACTTCACCGAAGATCCAGCTACAATCTGTCGAAGGGTCAATGCGCAGCGCGTTGGATCACTATGTTTCAGTTTTATTGCCGCAATATTCTTGATATATCTTGTCACTGCCTTGTGCATCTATTCCTACAAGAAAAAGTTGATGATAGGATGCAGAGGTAAGAAATTACAGCCAAAGCCTAAACAAAAAGAGCGAGTTAAACTAAGACTAGTGCTCTAGACGGACAAATCACTTAAAGGTTTTTTAATTTTAGGCACTCAAAAATCATCAATGGATCAAGCAGTGTCTGTTATTAACTTCGTCACTGCTTGTGGAGGTATCTTCGTTTTCTTGTTTGTCACGACGGAAATACCCCTTCTCGTTCCACCAAATGACTTGTTTTGCAAAATCTACAACCACATTAAAACTGTTTATTATGGCGGAGCAGATTTCTGCGCTTACTTTGCTTTATGGTACCGGATTCATTCTGCATTTTACAGGAATTCTGTTATGAAGCAAAGCATTAGCAAACCGTTACAAGTTCTCAATTACGCAGCCATTACTTTTGTTGCTTTAATGGCTGTAATCAACCTAAGTATTTTTTTGTTTGCTCCTGCTAATTCAATTATAAGTGCTCCTTGTACCTGTCGGGCACTACGCGTAAGCGGAAGCAAGTTGCTCAAATGGATACTTCTTGTAACCAGCACCATGACTTTTCAAATTATTTTACTTTTCATTTTCATTTATCCTTTGCACCTCCATCGCAAAAAAATGTTGAATCACCAAACTCATCAAAGCTCCATTATCCTTGTCGTAAAAAGAGCTTTAGCCGTAGCTGGGGTTTGTATTGTATCGGATTTGCTCAGTTTTGTTTTTTCAGTTTTCGTCGAATCGAGAACTCTGTATATTCATCACATTGTTTACAGTAGCAATCTTATAGTTAACATAACGGGAGTCGTTTTTACTTTTACAAATTGGCGAGAAAAGCTGTTGCCTTGCAAAAAAAGCAACATTCAAATAGAAACTAGTTCGAGAATTACTGGTTGCAGCTCAGAAGAATCAAGGAATGCAAAACAAACCACTAATGTCTAGATGACGCCAAGTAATATGCCTTCTCCTCGTTCTGTAAAACTTTCTGTTTCTGAGAAAAAATTTTGTAGAGCGGCAATTACTATCAATTAAGTAATTGATTAAAAGCCCCATCAATCGATTTTTAATAGAGGAATGCTTCCAGGTATACTCGTGGCAGCAGTTGAGAACCCAAAATCTAGAGTGAAACTTTTTGAAATTGCTTTGGGTTTTGCGAGCTCTAACAATGTCATTATCAATATATTTCAACGACTTTACACAACGCTTTTTAAAGAAATTTAGTTTGCAGTTTTGATTTCCTTAATGAATTTTCATGAGATATACAATCGATATACAAATCGGATATGCAAATTGATTTAATGTTTCAATTAAAGTTTCAATTTAATGAAACGCAATGTAACTCTTCTTTATTTTCAATTTTTTGAAAATAACTTAAATAACAGATATACTACACAAAATTAAATAGCTATTTATGTAAAATTATTAGCTTCTGCAGTGAAATTGATTTACCAAATAGACTTTTTGTTTGAACCTGGATTCAAGCGGATTGCTAGAAGCAAAACTGAGAGCGGGTGAGCGGTAGAACAAAGTGCAAGTTTTCGCTGGTCATGGAGACATCACTATAACATACTAATAATACGGCGGCAAGATAATTTTCATTTGTTTTTCTTTTGAGGTCGCCGTCCCTTGCCCCTTTATCAGTGGTAACGCAATTGCTTGCACTGATCTTTTTCATCAAACGAACGGTTTTGCAAAATGGTTTCTTAACTGTGTTCGTCGGATGAGTCATTGCTGCTCATCGTATGATTCAATACTGTGTAACCTTTATTTAATCAGATTTTTTTCAGCAATTGGTGGCTCAGCTATATCATTTAAATTAGAATGAGCCCTGTGCCACCGTAAAATTTAAACTAAATCAATATGACAGACAGTCACTCAATTAAATCGTAGATGACTGTAGAAAAAATACTGTAACGATTATAGAACATCTAGATCAGGGATTCTCAACCGCGGCTTTCATTAACTCTTTGAAAATCATTTTCATTAAAAATTAATCAATGACTTGAAATTCAAAGACTGAAGTAACGTAAAAACGATGCGAAACCAGAAGTTGAATTGATGTCCTGGTAGCGGGTTAGGCTAGAGCTAGGTATTTTTGAGTGTAACTTTTTCAGCTTTTTTTATTGATGTCATAGTGGCTTTTTCGATTGTTTTTCCTCAATGGTTACGTTTCAGTATACTAATTTCTTGTTGTACAACTAATTTCAATGTTTTTCAATAATCACAAGCTAGCTAGCCCGTACACTGCATACAGTTCAGGTAGTTTCGTAAAAATATTTAGCGGTTAGTTTGTCAAACAAAATGTCAAGAAAACCTTCAAAAAAAGCTCGCACTCTTCAGAAAGAAAATTGAGCGTTTCAAAGTGGTTGGGAAGAGAAATAGGTAACCTAAGCACATTGCCTTTTAGGCTCTGCAGTGATAAGTGGTGTTAAATCTTTTAATGTGGAGAGGCCCTACAACATTTATTCAGGAAAGTACGATTGCTATAGAGGAGAATCAAGGAAGAGAAAGTTGGAGTCGCTATAGTCAGCACGCAAGCAACAAACGAGTATGTTTAAGTGTAATGAATCCGAAGAAATAATTAAGACGTCTAACAAGATGAGCCATCTACTTGCCTGCAATATGAAACCGTATTCAGATGGTGAAATTATGAAGCAAGCTATTGTTATATGTGGTGAAGAATGTTGTTCTGCAAGCATTCAACTTAAAGCTAAAAAATAACAGCTTGGCAATGATACGGTAACTTGACGCATTGAATGCATATCCAACGACCAACGTGACCAGCTTTTTCACAAGTCAAAAAATTTTGTTTACTACTCGGTCGCATTTGATACCTCAAAAGACTTTACCGATACAGAGCAATTGTCTATATATATCCGGGGAGTCATGCCAGACTTTAAGATTTACAAGGAACATCTCACTTTGCGATCCATTCATGGCTCAACAAAAGCAACAGATATATATTTCGTGAATTTTAGGTTACTTTATTTCAGGTTACTAACACAATTGGACCCATCAGTTCTTTGCAGTGGCAACTGATGGGTGTCCTTCCATGCTTGGGGCAAATCAAGGACTCGTCAACAAGTGGCGTGAAGAAAATGATCTTGCTCCTGTGACTTGGCATTATTGCATTTTGCACCAAGAAAGTCTTGCTGCTAAGTCTTTGGACACGTCTGATGTGACGGGAGTAGTAAGCAATTTCAACAGTAAATTGGATTCGAGCAAATGCATTTAACCATCGCAAGTTCAAAAAGTTTCTCGCTGATATTGATGCTGACTATGGTGGCCTAGTGATGTTCACTGCAATACGATGGTAAGCCGAGCTACATGCCTCAAAAGATTTTATGACCTTATTTCAGAGATTAAAACAGTTGTCGAAGGAAAGAAGGACATCCCTCAGCTTTGCAATGAAGAATGGGTTGCTGATTTAGGGTTAATGGTCGATATCACCACACATCTTTCATCTTTAAATCGCACATTACAAGGAAACAATAAGTTTTACCACGATTTGAACAGCCCAACATGTGCCTTCATTAAAAAACTTTGTCTTTGGAAAACTAAGCTTGCAAGTGGTGGAACAGTACATTTTCCAACACTTTCAGACAATAAAACCAACGAATCTTTCGATGCGTACAACAGACTTATCAGCTATTTGATTGATGAGTTCGAGCGCCGCATTGCCGAAATGAATTTTTTCTTGCCTTTGATGAAAAGCTTGCAAATCTTATGTCAATAGATGTAACGACCGCTCCTGATAATTTTCAATTGAAGCTGCTAGATATGCAGTCAGATGTCGAGCTGAGACAAGCATTTCACAGTGAAGGTCTACTTGGATTTTGGAGTCTAGTTCGGAAAGGAAAATATCCCAACCTGATAGCCAACGCATTGAAAAATGCCTCTGTATTTGGATCAACTTACGTATGTGAAGCACTTTTCAGCAAAATGGTCAAATCAAGACCAATATCGCAACCGATTGACTGATGATCATCTCAAGCAGCTTCTGCGCACTGCATTCTCCACGATTGCGCCCCGCTTCGATAAACTTATCAAAAGTCAAAACCAATGTAAGTTTCGCATTGAATTGGTTTTTATACTTTAACTGAGTTTTGTTTTTTGCTATTTTAACTTGCGTAGTTTGTATGCGGCTCCTTACAACATTGAGGTTTGAAATTTGGCTCTAGAACTAAAAAGGGTTGAGAATCACTGATCTAGATTCTAGAACAAGACATACGATGGAAGATATGGGTAGCGTTCCATTTAAATAAAGAGATAATAAAGATGATTTCGTTACTGATAATTCGTTACTGAAAACCAAAATTAACTTTACTATCTCTTTATTTAAACGGAGCGACTACTCAATATCCTTCATCCTAAATATGATAGACGGGTTTAAGAATAAATTCAGCAATCAGAATCGACAATTTCCTGCTGACTCCCCCAATAATACTCCTAACTTAAATCCTTCTTTAAACCAGCCGTATATCGGTACCCCATCCATCAAATTTGGCAAACGCATTGCTGCATTGTTTCGCGACAGACTGGGCACTGACATAAAAATAGCCTATCAAACTTAAAAAATATTCTCGTATTTCAATCTTGACTTTCCTCTACCCACTCTTTTTTGCTCGAATGTTGTCCATAAATATACTTATTCTTGTGACAAGAACATGTCATACGTCGGTATGACGACGAGACAACTATTTGTCAGAATTAAAAACCATCTTTCCAACAACTTAAATTCATCTAACATTGCTATCAAACTTCATCGCGATCAATGCAAAGCCTGTAGAGAAACAGTGCCAGCAGAGCAAAACTTTACATTATCAAAATAGTGCCGTTTTAATGCTAAAACTGAGCTAATGGAAGCGCTGCTAATCAAAGGCCTTAACCCATCCTTAAACCTAAAACTCGGTTATTAATAAGGAGCGAAGTCGCTTCTGCACGTGTTTCATAGAAAGGTACAGTGCTAAAGCGTTACTAATTTAGTCAATAGCGTCCAGTATCATAATATCATATTAAATTTAATTTTGTACTTGCAAGATTTATTTATTTAGCCCTGATGAAGCCCCCGAGAGGGAACGGAAAGCCTCGGAGAATTCTGTTATTATAATTCAATTATGTTCAATAAAGTATTATTTTGAATTTTTGTTTGGTTCATCAAAATTTGGAAAAAAAGTTTTCCCCTATCCGAAATCAACTACTATAACGAAACTGAGCTAAATCGATCCAATGTCGACTAACTTGAAATAGAAATTACCATTTTGAGCGTAGTGATCTACATCAAACGCTGGTGGTGTTAGTGTGTACATAAGAAATGATGTAAAGTATCTTTTGAAGTCTGATATCATTTTAATAAAGAATGTAAAAACATTTTTATTGCAATCATAAACAAACCGGGTAAAAAGCAAAAAATTATGCTGATTGGCATAGTCTACAGACATGCCACAGTTACCTTCACGTCATTTCAAAATAATTTTGATTAGGACTATTTTCAAGTTATTTTGCATTTTCGTTCAACGAAAGTTTTAATGCTGTAAATATTTGTATGTAGATCCTGACGAGGGCAATATGTAGCGCCGAAAACGTTTGAATTTGCTAAATAAGTTGTATTATTATGTTTAACGGTGTATTGCTAGTAGCAATAATAACAAATTGGATACTAAAAGTCACCTTTCTACCGAAATTGTATTATTTCAAAATAAATTGAGTGAGACAAATGCTAGAGCTCTTAATCATAGAAGCATCTCATTTTTTTGCTTGGAAATTGCAATATACGTGGACTCAAACTCTTAACCAAGCAAAAGATTGATCCTAAAGTGAATAACATCAATGAAATAGATTCTTTTGATGCTGCTCACTAATCAGCAAGCCAACGGGAATAACTGCCACATCATTAACTATACTAGACCACGTATACACAAAGTTATTAGAAAAAGTTGGTACGTTAGATATTTTAGTGTAAAATATGTCTGACCCCTTCCTACTTTCTGTACTATTCGAACTAATTTATAGAAAGCTTGAATGAAAGAACAAGTGCATGATGTGAAACATTACTCTACTGTATCGTACTATGAAGATGTTCATCACCGACTGTAAGATCGAGAACAACTTTCTGACACTGGTACAAAGATTCTTAAACTGAGGTGCAATGGAAATGCTAGCCACTTGTTTTTACACTTGAAACTTGCGTTACGTTAGAACAAAGCGAGAATGGGAAGTGATTTAACTGATGCCATTGTTTTTATGAAAACCAATAAAGATGTTTAAGGTTTATTAGAATTATATGACTTTCTCATTAATAGGTTATAGTAATGTGACTCCTGACTGCATTGTTTTTGGCTCTACATCAGGTATTTATCAGTATTTTGCATTTCTGATTTATTTGCATGTTTTTTCTGTACCACCGTTTAATTTTTCGTTTATCGAGTTGTTAGTATACCGATATTGAAATTCATTTCGCTAGCGCTATAGATATTAAAATTCATTTTGCTAGCGCTAAAATTTTCCATTGTACGTTCCCTAAGCAATCAGTGGGAAAATGGTTGCGGAAGTGGCAGGTGTGGAAGCGGAAGTAACTTACAGCGGTATATTTAGAAAAGTAACTGCTTCCACATTCCTATGTACACCTATCTTTATCATTTAATTTGTGTCTCTACACTCAATGCTAGTATCGCAAACTAAGTCGATCAAGCGTGACCTTTAAAAACACTTCAATCAAGGAGGCTATCGAAACTCCCAATTATATTTCTTGTTGTGGTTACCCCTCTTCTTCCTTGAGATGGAAGCACGGCATGACACAATTTTTCAGATTCATGCCGCAAACCTAATTAAATTATGCTAGGGAAAAGTTGTATTTCTTCGGTAACAGTTGTTGCTGCTGTTAAGCAATTAGCGTAACTAAAAACAAAGTTTAGGGAGCCAAAAACATATGCTTTGGTTTCTCAACTTTGTTCCATGATATTTTTTGAGAAAGATCACTTTTTTTAAGCCAATGTGGTATTTGTACCTCAAATTGTAGGGATCGGTGTCTGGTAATCGCAAAGCCTGAAAATACTTTTATTTCTTAATGGTTTTAAGAAAATTGATGAGGTCAATCTCCCAGTATGCGCCTATGTTTTGTGTTTGTACATCATAATTGACTACATTATTCCTTAACCCTTTGAAGATCATAAGATTCTAAGTCATGAAATTTGAGACAATTCCTTCATTGTTTGGAAACAACAAAATTACAATGAATTTCAGAAAAATGGTTGTTACGTCAAAATGATACAACAATTAACAATCACGTAACATATGTGTTACATTATCCCTCAAAGGGTTAACCATTTCTAAACTAAACTAAACACCACCGGCTTCACAAGATATGCAACAAAAACAATATTGAAATTAGTTATAGCTCTATGTCAAATATGTCCGCGGTCATCTTGCGCCATAACAAAAAGCTTCTTTCCGCCTTGCCAAAGACCGATAGACATCCCACTGCCGATCCAAAATGTAATTGCAGAATAAAAACAGCTTGCCCACTTGACGGCAAATGCAAACAGAATTCAATTGTATATAAAGCAGAAATATCCTCTAACAATGCCACCAAATTATATTATGGATCCTGCTCTACTGATTTCAAAGCGAGATTTAGCAATCACAAACATTCATTTACCCACTGGAACAAAAGATACGCAACCGAGCTATCAAAAGAAGTTTGGCGAGCAAAGGATAATGGCGTTGAGCCGTCTATAAAATGGTCCATTGTTTCTACAGCACCATCATACAAATGCGAAGGGAGCAGATGTAACCTGTGCCTGGCTGAAAAACTTGCCATCTTAAACGGCAACAGAAAAATAATGCTCAATAAACGATCTGAAATAGTGAACACATGCCGCCACAGAAAAAAAATTTAAATTAAAAAGTATCAGATTGGACGGTTCGTTGTAATTTGCTTATTTTGTTTTTCTTTATCCTTTCTTTTCCGTCTATTTTCCCAACTTACCGTTTATCATATTAACTCTTTTGCTCCCGCGTGAAAAGCGAAAAAAATGTTGGTAAGGTGGCAGCGCCAAAAACTGTCATAATCAATCATAATTAATCATAATTATGAATCTCAAGTTTGTTTGTAAATCATTACTCAGCTGTCTACTTCTACATTAAGTGTGATATATCGTTGAAATCTACATTTCTTGAGGATTTCAAATAGAAAAAAAAATTTTTTTTTGAATATGCAAATTTTATGCAAATGAACCCCCCCAACTGGGGGGGGTTGTCTTCAAAATTAAAGTAGTGCCCTCATCTCAAAGATCACTACAGATTTTATTTTCAACCAATTTTTTTAGAAATGGTCGCAATATGATGCTAAGGAAATAAACTTTTAATGTACATCAATCAAAACTTACCTAAAAGCCTAGGTTTTCTACAATTTGCAATTTTCTGAGGCACATGACCTTTTTTTTGACCGGTACCGACCGGTACCAAATTTTGGTACTTAAATTTAGTACCTAAAATATGATGAGTTATTATCTGCTACAGGTTAGCCTAAACCATGTAACATTCTGTATTTTTGAACAGGGAATTTCTTCAAGATTCAGAAAATATCAAGTTTAAGTAGATAATGCTGTCAGTAACAATGAAACAGCCGCTTGTTTACACCCTTTCCATTTCTTGAGAAACAAGGGGGATACAGCAAACTTTGATTTAGAAAAGTCAAACTTCTGCTAGGTTTTAAACTTGTATTTCGCTTCTGTCTCCTTGGAAATCTGATACAAAATGACGACTTTAGTGGTGAAGCATTTGCAATTTATTTTATCTTTTTATAGGGTGTAGTTTTTGTAAAAATTATAATGTAGTGAAGTTAAGTCAAAAACTTTTGGGGGTTTTGAACTGACATGATGTACAGTACTCATTTTTGATCAGTAAATATCATATACCACTTAGTCTAAACTATTTAAAGTTATATATTGCTGGAAAGCAAATTTCCTAAGCTTTCAAATGTAACCGGTATTTAGCAACATATGATATTTTTTACGCACTAAATTTACTTTTATCTACTTACCATTCAAATTTGTTTGGGGGGGTTTTGAGACCCCTAAAAATTTGGAAATTCAAAAACGTAAAATTTATTATTATCGCTTGAAATTTTGTCAAATGATGCCCCAAAAGAGTAGTTTTCAGACTGTGTTAATGAAAAAGAGTTTGGTGTTGTGGTAAAGATGTAATTTCAATTTGATTTTAGTGTAGTTGGCACGTGCTGAGAATTTGGCCGATTTTGTCGTCTGCAACTGGGTTGTTGGTCCTTTTAACCGTTTTTGGGTATAAAAATCCAAGAATTAGGGCACAAATTATACATCATCCGATGCGTGAGGAAATAAACGTGATCTTTTGAAAATTTAATGAAAATCGGATGAAAAATAAAGCCACAAATCGATTTTTTAGTAAACTAATTTTGTAACTCAATTTAAAAAAATTTGAGGTAAACACTGAAAACACGAGATCATCAATCGATGATCGCGGGAGCGAAAGATTAAGCACATACCTGTTCCTATTGTTACGTCACTATTACTCTCATACCAACTTCCACAGTTCTTAGCTACCCAGATGAGTTTACTGTTCGCAGGAGAACCAGCAGATTATTCTTTAGTATAGTTTTCGCTGGCTACCATACTATTTCTGATTACTCCCTCCGAACAACCGTAAGTAATACTGCATTCTCTGTTTGTTTTGGGTTCATTTTTCGTTTTTTTGCAGAAATACCTGAGGAGCCTTAACGGCGAAACAGGCTGTAGTATTTTTACTAGTAAAGATATATATTAATTTTCTCTAACTGTTTTTGTTATTGAGCACTCTTAAATATTTTACCGAGTCTATTATATATTATATTTATTTATTTATTTATTCCTTAACCATATATTTTGTATTACCAGCAGTGCCAGGCCCCAGCAGCTCACAATTTTTGCCACTGTCATTATCACTATTAGCTAGGAGTAGACTAAGTTGTACAGAAACTCATATAAAAATGCGCTACTACAACATTTTAAAAGTTATTTAATCAAACAATCAAGGCTTTAACGTTTCACATATACTAGTACAACCCGCTTAACTACACAATTTTGATTATTACGCTTCTTGCAGTAGCCTATTTAAAAGAGGATATAAAGGTCAATGGCTCCCACCAATGGTTTAACAAAAAGTAAGAAAAAAAGCTTTGAAAAAGTTGATCTTTAAAAAGAGGGAAAAAATCTTCATGCCCATTTGGACATCAGAACGGTCGAAGAAGTCTTCAAGTTTATAGAAGACAAACACATTGCTTTTTTCAGGCGGTCTACCGAAAAATTTTATGTGTGCGTCACACAAACTTAATGGTCCGCTCTTTCCCACCGAACAAAAATTAATTTTTAGATACGCTAGTGGTTTCGTTTATTGTAGATTTGCATTTGCTGATAAAATTTGACCAAATATAGAGGTTGCTAAGTGCTAAATAGCAATTTTCAAGACGATCTCCTGTTTAGAGGGATCTGCCTCCAGCATCACACCAAGGTAAAATAGAAAATTTTGCTCAAAAATAATCACCAACATCATACGGTGCCATACAACATTCTATTATATTATGTCAATAACCGCAACCGGTTTCGACCTTATAGGGTCTCATGAGGCGGATGTAAAAACACTCAATAATAAAAAGCTGAAAAAGAGCGAATTTGTCATTGGGTGCAAAAAAAGATGCAATACAAAACAATATGATGGGGTCTCATTTAAGGACACACACACACACACACACACACACACACACACACACACACACACACACACACACACACACACACAAACACACATGACATGGACAACAAATCATATCGGTATGCCCTAATAGGGATGTAGGATCATTGTTGAAACTTTATCACTTTACAAAATATAGAGACTGCTAGTTGCTAGATAGCAATCCCTCTGAATAGGAGATCGCCTTCAAAATTGTTACCTAGCAACTTGCAATCTCTATATTTTGTAAAGTGATAAAGCCTCAACAATGATCCGACATCCTTATTGGGGTTTACCAATGTGACTTGTCCATGTCAGATGTGTGTGTGTGTTCTTAAATGAGACCCCCATGATATAGGTATAGCTGTATTATATTGTTTTGTACTGCATCTTTTTTTGCACCCAGTGGTAAATTTGTTTTTTTGAATATTTTTATTATTGAGTGTTTTTACATCCGCCTGATGAGACCCTATAATAGAGCTACTCAACTAATTTCAACCGAGGTCCAGTTGGATAAGTTTAGTACTTGCAGAGGTCCAGTAAAATTTTTGACTTACAATGACGAAAATGAAATCCTCATTACCAGTAAATACAAAAAAATACTTGGCTATTCTCTTAGGCTACACACTCTACACTAATCATCGAAATCAAAAATAAAATAAACTTAGTGTAGTTTCTTCTGCTAATTTTGTGAAAAAAAAGCACATTTCTTATTTTTAGCCAGTTCTAAAAACTTGGTCCATAGAAGTGACAGCAAATCAAATGCGGTGGTGAGGCGTTAGGTCTTCGTACCATACAGTAGGATATCGTGTGCGTACCATACAGTAGGCTTTATACTTTATTTGAAATCAAAATAAATAGTGTTGTTTTTTATGAGCAGATCTACAAAAACTCATGAACAAACAAGAATAGGAAAAAACTCAGAAACAATGTTGTAAACTTTTTTTACCATAGTCCTCTTAATGGAGAAATATTTTCAATGAGAAGTAATGCATATTATTGCAGAGATATATCGAAATTCGGTGCAAATAAAGAATTTTTCGACATGCACGAACAATCGATTAGATCTTAGTCACTTTGGAGTAGGACGATGTTAAAACAAAATCCGGCAAAAAAGTCAGTGTCTCCCAATCGCGCTGCTTTTAACACCGAAAAACGCAGCACCAATTTGCAAAAAAATTCGTTACTGACAGCAAGTGTCTAAAAGACAAAGAAATAATCCCGTGATAAGGCCACTAACATTTTTATTGTTCTAGGCCAGGGGTCTCCAAAGTTTTCCAACGGAGAGGCACATTGCTGAATTTCTAAAGCTTTGAGAACCAAGATTTCAAATTATTTATTAATTTGGAGTAAAGATAAGTTGTTTCAGCCCTTCGATATTGTAATAATCTTCAAAAACAAAAAAAGCTCATCATCTCATTTTGAAATAACTACTGGTTAAATCAGCCTTTCGGCGCGGTGAATACTGTTCTCACGTTACTCGATTGAGCGCGCGCTAATTGCTAAAACATGATACATTTGTTTTAAAACAGTGGTCGGTGACCCTTGACGAGCGATGAGTCATTCAAGCGCCATTTCCACAATGAGAGAACAGTGAGAGCCGAAAAAAATTGTACTCCGGCAAATGTGTATGGCATCACCCATCAATCCAAGGTATTCTGTAAAAAAAAGTTTACACCTTTAATTAGTGACAAACAACCAAACTTCAAGACTTGCTCCAACAAAAAGCCACAAAGCATCCAAACAAAAAAAGGCATAAGAACCGCAGGTTGCCGACCAATGTTTTATTATTACCAATAGAGGACGGCAGGTTGTATTAAAAGCCTTGGCGGGCGGGATCCGACCCGCGGGCCGTACTTTGGTGGCCCCTGTTATAGCAATAAAAAATGACAACAATTCAAATTGTTCCGTTTATCAAGCAATGGTAGTTTGGTGTACATTGGTATGAGTGCTGTAGAAACATGCATTTTTTTGTCAGCACAGTTACGTATTTTTCTTACGCTAAGTTCAACACAAGTGGTTTAACTTTTTTGTTTGTGACTGCATTTACACTTTTCTGGACTTTTGTCAGGCTTGCAATTGTATGACTTAGATAAAGCTGCCCGTCCACGAATTATATGGCGAATCATTTCTTTTGCCAGCCAGTACTCTTGAAGTCTAGTCTAGTGTTGGAGACTTGCAGTGTGCAGTAATGATCTTTGCAAAGTTACATGAGATGGATGTGTAAACTTTCTACGGGACAAGAATAGCAACTAAAGTGATCGCTGTCGAAAATAATAAAGACGTATTAAACATTTTTGTACTTTAGCTAATTGCCGGTGACTCAGTAAGCCAGGAAAGTGACCTTGAAGATGTCATCAATGACATGAAAAAGATGTTTGGACCAGCAAGAGAAGTCGAAGTAGAGCAAAAGAATGACAGTGATGACAAGCCGGAAAACTACTGATACCGAATCATAAGAAAATACAAGATACACCAAAATGGAAGAATACCGTTGGTTTAGACGAAAATTTTCCATCAGCTAGGGGCAATTTGTCAGAAAACGTTTTAACCCTAGAAACTTCAGGCGGGTCTTTAAGACCCAATCACCTTCTTTGAAACAAATCACTTATTTTAATATTTGACTTGACTGCTTAAGATCGCTTGACTTTTCCTAAAAAGAAGTTATAATAGTGTTAATCAGTGATGGGATTCGAAATTTTAAGAACAGGTTCTCTTTTGTATCAAACTCACTAACAACAGATTCCCTCATTTTAGAAAGCCCATTTGCTGCGGTCGTCTAAGGTCTATAGCAAAAAACAAGAACGGGTTCGCTGATTAACACGACACTCCAAGAACGGGTTCGCACGGGTTCGTGCGAACCCCCTGAATCCCATTACTGGTGTTAATGTACTTGAATAGCTCAACCGACATACAACAAAAAAGAAAAATGACTGTCTAGCGTTCTTTACTTTATGGTTTATGGTAGAGAGTACACTAAATTAAATCTTTGCTCAAAAATATACATTGTGGTCGAGAATAATTTCGATTTTTAAAACGAATATCTTTCTACTTCTCTGCCTTCAAAACTACACAGTACCGAAAAGTTTTTCTAGGCTTATTCATTTATAGCTGGTAGGTCTATAAGTTTAATGTAAATCAATAAATGTTAGTTATCGTAATGGATACACAATGAAAAGTACCATGCTCTTGCATGCGTTCAATAGTTCAATTTAGTTTTTATGAATACGAAAGTAGGAAGCAGGTTATTATTATCTCGTTCCGTAACATATATCTAGGCTTTCTACCAACTTGACTAATTTAGTGGATTAGTAGTTTTGTGCTGTTGTGAACTCTTCTGACATTATGTCTTAAATTTTGTTTCAAAATTAGTGCAAATAATGTTTGATTCGAGCTAAACGTTTATGACTTGAAGAAGAGGAATTACTGGCGAGGACATAAAAGTGTTGCTTCGAGATGATGGCAAAAATGATAGTGGAAGCTGTAGTGAAGATGGAGAAAATAATGCTTTACGTTTTGATCATAAAAATGATGACGACAGTAGTAATAATGAGGGTGACGCCGAGAGCAATGATGTTCCTTACGACAACAGGAACCCTTACATACAGAAATCACGTAAGGCTAGTAAAGCTTCGTCATCAATTCCTTTTCATTGCTATTGCAAGGGCGCAGCAGCTTGAGAAACACAAAGTTTAAAAAAGTGGACCAACAAGGTATGATGTTCCAATACAGAGGACTATAGCCTATTGTTTCTCTCTCTTTTGAGTTAGACCTTCTCGAAACAGTATGTAAATGGACAAAAAAGAAGGCAGTAAAGTTTTGAAAGACGAGTGGAAAAATGTTTCAATTGCCAAAATGTAAAAATTTATCGGTGTTTTACTACTAGTTGGTGTTTATCAATCAAAAAATGAAATTATTAACCAGCTGTGGTCTCTAACTGATCGCAAAGCAATATTTGATAAATTAATGAGTATCAATCGCTTCCAAGAGTTAGTGAGAGTGCTTTAATTTGATGATGCACAAACACGTCGCGCTCACTGATCTCCAGACAAACTGCAACCCATCAGAAGCTTGTTTGAAGAGTGAAACAATTCTCTTCTTGATGGTTTTGTCCCCGACTGCAGTCTTACCGTGGATAGATAGCTTTTAACGTTTCGCGATCTTTGTACATTTCGACAACATATTCCATTTAAACCTTGAAAATATGCAATAAAAACTTGCAATATATCCGGTAGTGCAACTAGTTATATTTTGAAGATGAGCATCTACAAAGGAAAAGAAGCAGGAGAATCAAGAAATGCAAATCTTGTTTGCAAAGTAGTGATGCACCTTGGAAAACCGTTCAACAGCTCTGGTAGAAATATAACATGTGACAATTTTTTCACAAATTTGCATCTCAGCAGAAAACCACTGAAAGAAAATTTGACAATTGTTGAAACAATCTGTAAAAAACAGGAAAGAATTGCTAACAGAGTTCGTCACTGTGAAAGGTAAAGATGTTGTAACAGCTGGTATGGCTTTCAATCTGATGCTATGATCTCTCGTACTGTCCTAAAAAACGGAAAGTAATAACCCTACTGAGCACGATGCTTTCAGATAAAGGAGTTGAAACCGAAAGTGAAAAAAGCCTGAAGCAGTTAGGTATTACAATTCAACCAAAGGAGGTGGTAACACATCGACAAAATAATTTCGTGCTATAGTACAAAACGAATGACTCACAGGTGACCAATGGCAATTTTTTACAGTAAGCCTAACGTTACTGCTTTGAATGCACTAATCATGTATATCCCAATGAATGAACATGCACATAGTAGGAAAAATATTCGTAAAGAACGTCTCATTTGGTTTAGGGAAGAATTAACTGGCACCAAAGATGATGTGCAAGGAAGCATTTGGTCAACATAAACATCAGAGCGCCCTGGTAACAAAACACTAGAACTTGAGCCACCAAAGAAAGAAATGTGTGCAATTTGTCCAAGCAAGCGGCATAGAAAAACACTCGCAGTTTGCATTTGCTGTCCGATGAATGCGTGCATGAAACATTTAGCTGTTGAATGCCATAACTGTCAAAACTAATGCGGCTTTTTAGTTCAAACTTTGACCGTTACTTGATTAGCATTTCAAACAAAGCCTTTAGATGTCTTTGATGTTTTCTCGTGAAAATCAAACTCATCTAAAAACTTTAAACATGATTGCGTGATAAATTGTCTACATTGTGAGTGCAATACTAAAATATGCTAAGAAATAACAATGGTTGTTAAACGCTTTATTGCGTCAGCAAGATGTACAACACAGTTCCAAAAGACCTGATTGGTAAAGAATGGAACAAATACGTCTTGGGTTTTTTCAGGGTTAATGTTGAATGGTTTCATACCGTATCAAATTTGGGAAAAGATGTTTTCATGCAATTTGTTGCACCCTGTATCAGGCGTGCAGACAGCCGGATATAATTGGGGGGACCAAATCTTGAAAAGGCTTATATTTTTTCGTTAGGTCTGGTGATTATGTGGTTTGTAACATCGATAATATTGCTTTGTTTGTTTTTTTGCTATTTTAGTGTCAAAAAGGCTAGTATCTGGTTGCTATTTACCTCGGTGAAAACGTTCAAAGTAATAAACTCACTATTCATAAAACGTGTTAGTAACGACACAAGTGAACAAACTTTGAAATAGCATACTCATACGTTTTTTGCTTATCATAACTTCAACTTGCGCGGAAAGTTAAAAAATACATATAAAGCCAAATAATACTGTTTTGAAGTTTGGCAAGGGATAACCTTCCTTCGACTAATAGTCACTGCACTGGCTATAATAAACGGCTGTGTTGTTGTGGTTACCTCTCCTTTTCTTTGAGATGGAGGCTTGGTATGAAACGATTTTCCACCGTCATGCTGCAAATCTAATTAGATTAGGCTAGGAGAAGTAGGGCAGTTAACTTTGAACCAGTCATGAATGCAAGTTACAGCCTGGTAGTCCCACCACCAACAAGGCGGACTGCCATTGGTGGGTATCCAAAAGTCGCCTCTTACGACATGCTGGGTGTGCAGCTTCACTGTTGCAATCCGGTAAAGCATAGCTGCTTTGGTGTCGTACTTATGAGTGTGGAAAAGTGTAATATTTAGTTGTTTTAGCCATTTTTCTAATGACTTGTTAGTGAATTCTGCTTTGCGGTCAGTTTGCAGATAAACAGAACCGGGAGCACGCTGGTAAATATTTTTAAAAGCTGTAATAACAGCTGTCGACTTTTTACTTTTCACTGACTCGCTGTAAGCGAATCTACTAAAAACATCTACCACGATGAGGAGAAATTGATTTCTATCATTATCTTAAAAGCAAAAAATCCGCTAGATCAGCTTGATACTGAACGTTTGAGCAAGGGGCAACCGTCTTTCGTCTGTGGTACTTTTTTCTTGTGGTTTAAATAGTGTGTATACATCTTGGGTCTCCAACCACTTTTTGACAGGTTTCTTTACAGTTCTTTGAACTTTTCCAACTCTGGAAAACGACTCAAAAGCTTTCAAAGAATAATAGCTCACAAACTTTTCCATACCAAAGACTGAAACAGCTCAGAGCCGGTTGTCTGCTTTTTGATTTGATCGCTCTTTTATATTGCTTTTCCTTCTTTTATAATTGACTCAGTTTCTGTCTTTCAAAAATGCAGAGTGACAATAATCTTTCCCTTGCAAAATCTAATGGCATTCCCTTAATCGTTACAAAGCGAAATGTGTATGTCTGAAACATCTTTCTTCAACACAGGGTGGTATTGTAATTTTTCATATCTTTTGCTAACGGTGGCTCCAGTCTCTCCTTTGACAGACACCACAGCAAGCAGAGGTACCAGACTATGACCAACAGCTCGATGCTCGATGATTTTAAAATAAATATAGATCACAGTGATAGGGTCTATATCGACAACGCGCTCTAATGTATAGACACCAGCACTAAGAAAAGTGCTCTTTGTAAAACCTATGCAATATTTATTGCATAGTGCTGTAGCCTAAGTGACAGGGAAGACTTCTGTACCGTTTGTCATAAGCTGGATGAGATATTGATGGATAAAATCAGTAATTTTTTTCAGTAGTGCTTGCAGACTTGAGTATTGATATATCAGATGTAATTTTGTGATTTTAACTATTCCTTAGCAATTTTTTGGGCTATTGCCTCGGCTGCTAGCCAAAGGCAATTTAAAAACTTACGGTATCAATTTATTTATTCATGCATATGAGTTCATTTTTGGCCTGAACCGGACGATAATTTATTTAGTTCAAAATCTTTTTTAAAAACCAAATCGTACTATTTCACTAAACTCACAGATAATGGTTCTGTTTAAGAACCCCAGAGATACTGGGCAGGCCTAACCTAAACAAGTCAGAAAAATCCAGCAAGCCTTCCTCAACAATTCTAGCAAACCTTATGGTTATTGTCTTTTTGATTTTCGTTGCGAGACGCCGGATCAGCTTCGGATACAAACTAACATTTTTCCAGAAGAGAAACAATTTGTTTATGTGCTAGCATGACAGCGAGATTGAAAAGAAATTCCTCTACGCTCAAGCAACTTTACAAAGCAAACCCTAGGCTTGTAAAAGCAATAATAAATAATGCCACTGACGTTTTCATAAATGCATTTGCGACTGCTCCCACAACCTTTTAAAAGGCAATGTCAAGATTACAAACCATCAGAAAGGAAAACTTTTTCCGCATAAAGGTACTCTCCACCAACTCACTAAACCTATCAGCATCGCTAGGAAAAGGAAATTAATCCAAAAAGAGAGATTTCTTTCAGCTCTTCTTGGAGCCGTCATTCTCGCTATTTCCGGGCTTGTTGGGTATCTTGTTACAAGATGAAGAAAATGATTTTAGTGGACTCAAGTACCTATCAAAGTACTGCACAAAAAGAAATGACTAAGCTTGATGAGGAAATGAGCCGAATTTTAAAATCAGACCTAGAGTAGAGTGAAAAAATCAAACAATGTAACCAAATTCTTTAAAGGTATTTATCATTTAAAGAAAAAACAGGTCCCACGCAATTGGTGATTGAAGAGAAAAAGCAATCCATTTCACCAAAGCATATTTTGAAAGGGTTTACCAAACAAATTTAATTCAAGCTAAGAAGATTTTAAAGTCGATTGAAAACAACAGCTTCACTTTGTGGAATGCCAGAGGCGAGTTGGTGTTCGATAACAGATCGATCCCTCAAAGCAACATATAAAAACTCCTAACTGATAAAATCAAAAAGCAGACAAAACCCTCATCTGGCTCTAAGCTGTTTCAGTCTTTGGTATGGGAGAATTTGTGAGCTATTATTCTTTGAAAGCGTGTTGTTTTCTGAAAAATTTTAAAGACAAGAAAAATCTTGAGTCAAATAATTTTGGATGTGTAATCCCAAGTTCGAATGTTAAGGAAAAAGATTTTCGAAATGCCTGATATAAAGCTACGCCAACATACTACAGCCATCATTTTGTTTGCTGTTCAAGTGATACCATTACACTGAAAATAAAGAACTGTGGGTTAGTTTGCTTTCGAGTGAATTGCCTTCGCCCATGATTACAACATGTATTTGACATTACCAAGTAGCTCTTCAGCTGAATTTTATCCTGAAAGCAAGGTCTCAGACTATATCATTCATTTACCAAAAGAACTGAATCTTAAAAGTCCTTGGGAAGTTGGTTTGGCCAAAATTATATACAGTTATTCATGATACAGTATCGATACCGAACAATGTTTGATCATTTAGTAATGTGGAGACATGCGCATAAAGACAAAGGCTTCATCCGGTTATTACCATCAACCTGAACAGCTCGTGCGTGCATTACTCAAGATGATGAAATGCGATTTCCAAGCGAGAAATCAGGAGCTAATTGCAAACGAGACCTTAACAAACTCAATTGATTTTCTATTTGATTTATGATACAACACTCACTCACAGCTATCTAAACTCCACATCAGACATAAATCAGGTGTTCCTGTGCATGTAGATGACGACGGCAATGATCACCCAAGAGTTCTTGTGCATCTTGCTCCCTTCCTAACCGAAATTTTGGGTTTTACAAAGAGCACTTTTCTTAGTGCTGGTGTCTATACATTAGAGCGCGTTGTCGATATAGACCCTATCACTGTGATCTATATTTAGTTTAAAATCATCGAGCATCGAGCTGTTGGTCATAGTCTGGTACCTCTGCTTGCTGTGGTGTCTGTCAAAGGAGAGACTGGAGCCACCGTTAGCAAAAGATATGAAAAATTACAATACCACCCTGTGTTGAAGAAAGATGTTTCAGACATACACATTTCGCTTTGTAACGATTAAGGGAATGCCATTAGATTTTGCAAGGGAAAGATTATTGTCACTCTGCATTTTTGAAGACAGAAACTGAGTCAATTATAAAAGAAGGAAAAGCAATATAAAAGAGCGATCAAATCAAAAAGCAGACAACCGGCTCTGAGCTGTTTCAGTCTTTGGTATGGAAAAGTTTGTGAGCTATTATTCTTTGAAAGCTTTTGAGTCGTTTTCCAGAGTTGGAAAAGTTCAAAGAACTGTAAAGAAACCTGTCAAAAAGTGGTTGGAGACCCAAGATGTATACACACTATTTAAACCACAAGAAAAAAGTACCACAGACGAAAGACGGTTGCCCCTTGCTCAAACGTTCAGTATCAAGCTGATCTAGAGGATTTTTTGCTTTTAAGATAATCATAGAAATCAATTTCTCCTCATCGTGGTAGATGTTTTTAGTAGATTCGCTTACAGCGAGTCAGTGAAAAGTAAAAAGTCGACAGCTGTTATTACAGCTTTTAAAAATATTTACCAGCGTGCTCCCGGTTCTGTTTATCTGCAAACTGACCGCAAAGCAGAATTCACTAACAAGTCATTAGAAAAATGGCTAAAACAACTAAATATTACACTTTTCCACACTCGTAAGTACGACACCCAAGCAGCTATTGCTGAAAGACTGATTCGGACTTTGAAATCGATATTGTGGTGGTATTTTAAAGCCAACAACATCTTTAGATATGTAGACGTGTTAGAGGATTTGTTGTTTTCTTACAACAACAGCTACCATGGAACAATAAAGACTGCCCCCTCGGCAGCTAGTCGTGGAGAGCAGGATAGGCTGTGGCTTCGGCTATACAGAACCGACGGGAAAAAGAAGCATAAATTATCTGAAAACGATTTTGTACGAGTGAGGTTGACAAATTATTTTTTGGAAAGGTTATGAGCAATCGTGGTCAAAGGAGTTATTTGTCATAGCAAAATCTTACTCTGGTGACCCTCCATACTATAAGATCAAAGATCTTACCGGTGAGGAGATAAGATGAACTTTTTATGAAGAAGAACTCCAATTGTCTAAAAAAGATAATGACATCTATCAAATCGAGGCCATTTTGAAGAAACTCAAGCGAGGAAAGGATATCGGTGTTTAGTTAAGTGGGCTGGATACCCAGACAAATTTAACTCTTGGATTACAGAGAAAGATCTTCGTAACTATGGGTGAATGGTCTTTTTGTGGTAAAGACATCCCTAAAAGTGAAATTGTGTTTTTCTCGCAGATTATCACTATATAATTTGTTGTTGGATTCAGCATCTACAACATCACCACCAGTAATCAGAACACTAATCTCTGGATTGCACTGTTATCTAGCTGTTTAGGTTACCTGCTACCGTCTCCAGTAATCAAAAGAAAAAAAAATGTTTTATCTAACTCCTCCGAGGGATAGCTATTACCCAAACAACACTTTATCGGATTTTGCAGCTCCCAAAACAATAAAACTAACTGAAGCTGGGAGGTTGGGATTGTGGTATATTCTACCCAATTAGCTGGTTTAATGCAGAGTGAGAGCGTTATATGTGATTAAAACGAAAAGAGAGAAATCATACCCCAACGTTTTGGAAAAATTCACGATACACTGATTATAAGAAACAACACCTCCAATATCCACATTACTTTCCGAGGCAGTGTTGGAGAATGCTTTCAGTAATTATTACTCTTTACCTAAGGAGAACATGAGACCGCGGTACTGCTGCAACCCACTAGTTTGTGAAGATTATTACCTATCCCAATCAAGATGTTTGATGCCTTATTTCTCAGGTGCTCAATACCAACGAAGATACGGAATAGGCAACATCTTTGCCTCCCTCAGGTGATCGGTGCTCCCATTAGTCGAGAAGGGAGCCAAAGCGATAGGTAGAGAGGTTTTGAAAAGTGGAACTAACTTCGCTTCTGATGTTCTGGAAGATAGGAACCTCAAACAAGCCGCCGTGAACAGAGCAAAAGAGACCGTCTCTAATTTTCTGTGAAAAGTATCCACTTTTCTAGAGGAAAGAAAAAGACCTGCTAAAAGAAAAAAGAAAACCTTTTCAAAAGCGAAAAGAACAAAGCAAGACATTTTTAGTTGAAAATGGCGAGCTTAACTCATAAGGGCTCGTGCGAAAGCATTAAGGAAGAGTTGGATTTGTTCTCTGTTCCACCTATCCAGACTTCTCTGGAGAAGGGTAGTTATGTTGAGTATCACCCCGTATCCATGCTTCCCAGCACGGGTCCTACTGAGTTTGTTGTTCCAGGAGAAAGCAGCTCCTACATCGAATTTTTAAACACTTTACTACATGTATGTACAAGGATTAAAAAATAAGATGGATCAATTTTAGCGGTGAATAGCAATGTTGCTTCTGTTTGCAATTTCCTACACGCTTTATAGTCTTAATGCGATCTTTAACTGAATGGTAGCTTGATTTCTCAATCCAACAATACATACACATATTGTGCCTATATTGAGACCCTTTTGAGTTTTGGGGATGAGGCCAAAAAATGGCAACTAAGCCCCTCTTTTTGGTACCATAATAAACCAAATTCGACTCCTTTATGAATGCTAATAAAGGATTCCATATACAAAAAGCACTTGCAGTTGGCAGTAAGAAGATGGACATGACCAAAAATCTCCACCTAGATTTATGCTTCCAAAATCGCTATCTACTAAAAGGAGTGGAGGTGAAGCTGCGATTAAACTGATCAAAAGACACTTTTTGCTTTGTTAGAACTAGAGATTACATGGTTGAAATCACAATACTCTCTGTACTGTAGAAAAACAAAACCTAGTGATGCGGTGCAGATTAGTCATGCTTGAGCTTTACAAAGTAGTTCTGCAAAGTATCCTATGCGAAGAGTGGAGGTGAAGACTTTCATCGTGCCTCGTGGTGTTTACTTAAACTCAAAAGAGAATCTCTTTCTAGGTCAGTTGCCATTGCAAACAGTGTTTGGGTGCATAGAGAATGAATCTTTTAACGGAGCTATCGAGAAGAATCCTTTTCGCTTCAAATACAGCTCAGTCAATTTCGTTTTTTTGTACAGAGAAGGAGAACAAATTCCATCTAATCTGCTCCAATTAAATTACAGTCAAAACTATGATATTCAAGGTTTTTGTCGCTTTTTACTGGTTCTGGGCATTATTTTAATGACTCAGGAACCGGCATGTCTTGTGAGACGTACATTGGGGGAAATACTCTGTATGTATTTGACCTAATGCCGGATCTAGGGGGTTCCTGTCATCATTTTGAGTTGGTGAAAAACGGAAACATTTGTGCAGCGCTACATTTTAACAGCCCCCCAACTGAGACATCAAACGTAATAATATACACCCCATATAAAAATCTACTTCAAATAAACTGAGCTAGAAATGTGCTCATGGATTTTTCAGGATGAACACTAAACAAACTGTAGAATATTACAAACCGACTCTTACACCAAGAAGATTTTTAGGGGTGTTTATCCTATCGATCTGCTCCCTACTGTTGAATACCGTTGGAGTTATGTTGTAAACACCGATCCAAGCTTTTCCTCTGGAGAGCACTGGGTTGCTATGTTCTTCAACGATGAAGGAACTGGTTAACATTTCAATACTTACAACCTACATCCAATCGATCACGGTTCGGAGGCTTTCATGGACTCCCATTCCTCATCATGGATCTACAATTCAAAGACCCTACAGAGTTTGATATCTCAAGTCTGTGGGCACTATACCGTATACTACATCTTATTTTATTCAAGCGGATGCTCTCTAGCTGAGATATTAAGCCATTTTTCAAGTAATGTTGCTTTGAATAATAGAAGCATGAAGCGTTTTGTTGAAAATTTACTTCAATAGAATTGTGACTGCTCTCTAATTGATTTTCGTGTAATGTTTAAACTTAAATAAAGAGAATTGTATATGAATAAACGAGTGTTTTATTAAGCAATATAAATTCAATCTAGTTTACAAATAAGCACTCTACAAATGATGCACTTTTTCACAGAGAACTTCACAGTACAATTCAAACACCCAAAACAATGCGTGCAAGGCATTGCCAAAGCGTTGATTCGAGCATCAAAGCACACTTTACACACAAGTTTTTGTATTTCATTACACTCCTTCACTTCAGGTGGAGGTAATAGGTTTGGTTGTACTTCGTTTCTGATTGGAGGATTTCTGACAAATGTTGGGTCTGCTGCTTCTGCTGGAGTGGCAAACCCAAATCTAGTACCCGACAAATGAGATGCAAAAGTTATTGTGTTGGATAATGAAACCAGTTCCAAAAGTTCTCTCTAGATACCACTTGTAGACCAGTTCTTAACGTGCTCTATCTCTGGCACATCAGTTTTCACCCATTGGTTAAGACACAACCGGCAACAAAAACAAATTGCTCTGTCGTCGCTGCCTCTGTAGAAAAACCTAGCTTTTGCCATTCGTTCAGGATTCAAATTATCGACGCGGTGAGACCAAGTTTCACTGAAAGTAGCGATTTGTACTTCTTCAGATTCAAAATAAAGGCACAACATTATAAAATAAATTTACTCAATATTAAAGATGTGCGCATGTGTTAAATACTGTAAAGAATTACACATTCACTGTTTAATATTTAGCGGGGGAATCTTCCTCTTCTTCTGATATAGTTCGGAGATTCCATGCACACTGCTTGAGTGTTTTTTCCTCCCAGATGTATATTTGATCTCTTTTATTGTTTTTACAAGAGCTGCTAGCTCCTTTTCCACACCGCAGCTTTCGTTTCTAATGAGGAATCCGGATCATGGATCTTGGAGATGTTGGATGTATTTCTCAGTGGTGAAATTACGAGTACACTCTACCTTAAACCGAATAAGAAAGTTGTCCACGACAGCTTCCTTCTTAAAAATCTCCACTCTCGTTTTCACTTCACAGACATCGCCATATTGACAGTTGGGTGAGAAAATAATCACCACATAAGGAAGTGCATCTGCTAAGTTTTTGAAAACGATGAAAGGTAGTCTATTGAAAATATGCTTGCACACTTGCACCAGCTAGTCGGTAGAAAAGAGAGCTTTTCCTCTTGACCCGGTCAACACACCTTTTCTTAACATCCCACCGCCTGGCAGCATTGAACTGTATTGTATCGTACTCTGGCGTGGCCCAGCAGCTCTGTTTGCTCCATCAACTTGTCGTAACACGAGGAGTAGAGATGATTCGTCATAACGTCAACAGCTTCTGGTCTCTCTTCATAGTCTTCAGCAATTGCAGTGTGAGTCTCGTCTAAGTTTTCCATTTTTCTTCTTCTGGTTTTCTTGCTATAACACACGGATTATATAGAGATCGTCCATCAAAGAAAAAAGAAAAATTAATATTCTTGTCTGGACTTGTCTTGCTGTTTCTAACAATTGCGCAATGTAAAACTGTGATGTAATGTACACAAAAATACCTGCTGGTTCGTAACTGGTCAAAGCATGGGGAGGTGCGAGTGTTGATGTTAAGATCTAATGCTTATAACTAGCGATTTTTGAAGACGTGAGCCTATGTTTCCGCTCGAGTCAGAGTTTGTTTATGATAGACTATTGTTGAAATTATGTGTCGGCTTGTAATTGATTGAAGAAGGAATAACGGTTTGATGACATGGGCTCCGTGCGGACTACGTTTCCGCTCGCATCAGAGTTTGTTTACTTTTACGTCGAAAAAGAGATGTGACAACAGGCTTCTATTTTTGAGTTCACAATAACGTGAACGATTCCATATGTTTGATGTTTTATGTTTTAACGCACTAAACTGCAGTTAATATAAAACGTTTTGAAGTGGTGGTATTCTGAAGTGAGGGTACCACAATAATTAGTTGAAAATTATTCAAGTTTCACAGAAGTAATCGGAGGTCATACGCTCTGAAGTGGGGGTACATCAAAACCATGTTGAAAACTGTATAATACTCTGAAGTGGGATGTTCCGAAGTGAGTAAACAAAACAAAAAATTATTTCAAGTTCGTACAAAACAAATAAATGTAATTATTTCAAGCTCACACAATGTAATTTCAAGCTGATACAATGTAATTCCAAGCTAATACAATGCATTTCAAGTTCGTACAATGTAATTTCAAGTGCATACAATGCTATTGCAAGTTCATGCAAGGTTATTTCAAGTTCAACGAAAGTAATTCATGACGTATGAGTGCTCTGCAAAATCCCAATCGAAAGTCTTGCACTATACTACTGATGGAAGCTCTTTTTTGGGTAAGTATGTTGTACTTTTTCAAATATTGCTTCAATATCCTTCTTGATTATTATCTCATTGAATGTTAATTCAAATAAAGTAATCAAATGGACGGTACCAGTAGTTGACCTGAATCTATCATTCTTAATGTTTTAAGCTTCAAGCTATGATTTACGTTGCTTGGTAGCCATTGTAGACCGTGGATTTATATTGCTGCATTAACCGAAGCTGATCACCCAGCATGTCTTAAGAAGCGACCATTGGTTTCGCGGCCGCTTATGTGCAGTAGAAATTTGTGGCTGGTGCGGTATAGGCTCTTGCAGTGCTGCTGTTCCCTAGTTTGATCTTAATTAAGCTTGCGGAGTAGACTGTAATACAACTGTTTGTTTGATGTCATGCCTTCGTCTGGAAGAAGAGGAGGGGTAAACATAACAGCCATTCTTAAAAATAATGCAAAATCTTTGTTTTTTTGAGTACGATCTATTGCACATGGTATTCTGGAATTGCCTGATTTTAATGAAATTGAAGTCTTATTAAGTGTGTAAAGTAAGTACAACTTTTTTGTCAAATGCCAAATTCCAAAATGGTACTTACAGTTATGGTTGACTTTCAGCAATAGGAGTAATGTAAAAAATAAAATGTAAAACCGACTTCTCTCACTTACCCGTGCTTCACCGGGTTAGAATTGTGAAGCTGCTCGCCCAGCATGTTGTAAGAGGCGACTCTTGGGTACCCACCAATGGCAGTCTGTCTCGTTGGTGGTGAGACTACCAGTTAGTAATTTGCATTCATGACTGGTTTGAAATGGGCTGCTACTTTTATCGTTAGCCTACTTCAATTAGGTTAACAGTGAGAACCTGGATTGCCGTTCGCGCCGTACCTCCATCTCAAGCAAGAGAAGGGTGTTAAAAATCTTCGGTCAATGAAAATTTGTCCACAAGTGCCCGGGAGGAGCTCCAGGGCTTTCACTCCTTCTTCAGCACTACAATTAAGTACAAAAAAACTTCTTTATTGCGGCAAACTCAGTTAAATGAAATGGAATGCAGAAAACTCAGGTAAAATAACTTCCAATAGCAGATAAAAAGAAAGAGCAAAAATTCACCGAGGGCTTCTTCGTAAAAATAATTGAATGCAGAAAAACAAATTCAACTTCGGGCAGCAACAAAATCAGCAACTACTTTAGAAATGCAAAAACGTTTTATTTACTGTCTGGAGCGAGAGGCCAGCTAATCAAAATGTAAATCTCGTCTGGTTTTAGGCAAAAAACTCACGAAAGTCGCATTTCAACCTAAAGCTACCAAACGCAAAATAGAGAAAAATAAAGGCGTGCAAGAAATAAAGCCGCCAGTTCAGTTTAGCCACGGAAAATCAAAAATTATTTTTTTCTTCCAAAGCCGATTCGGTGACGAAAGGATAAACCAACCAAACAACCAACTTTACTCACTACTCAGACTTTGTTAAAAATTATCCTGGGGATAAAAATCATTGCAGTTAAAAAGCATTAAACAACAGCACTGTGTTTCGTACAAATTTGTCTATCATTTCATGCCAAATTTAATTCTTTTATGATAGTATCGATTGCACTTGCTGCGCACATGCCAGAGATTATATTTACCAAAAGCACCTGGCGTTGTGAGAGCATATTTAACAACTTCAGAAAAAGCGTTTCAACCTTGCCTAGTTGATTGCACCCTTGCGAACTGGTCCTTAAAGCCTGTTCCGCCTGAACAATCATGTGATGCCCACGCTTTTCAGAAGCGATTTTTGGTGAAGATGAAAAATTCTCTTTTTAATTTTGAATGCGAACTTGCTGGCAACAGACTCTCACTTAGACAAATTGCCATGATCCATTTTGCAGCGAACCAACTACCCAGAGTACAGTGAGTAACATTAGCACAAATACGTCATGTCAAAACATTTGTGAACATATCTTTGAATAAAGGTAATGTTAGATAGGCTACTCGTTAAACTGCCTGACCGTGTAATGACTATTTGTAACATTGAGAAAAATAAGAGTAAATCTTTATAAATAAAAGTGAAATCAGATATGGAAGTTATATTGTTTTATGATTTTCACACTCAAATTGACGTTTTAACTTGGCAAAAATTTCGCAGTAAATATTAACTTACTATATTAAGCGAACGATAATTTTCTTTCAATATTTTAATTTCTTCCGTAAAATGTGTTGTACTTTATAAAGAAACGCGATATGCAAATTAAAATCGCACAAAAAACTATGTTTCAAATTTCCTTTGAGCTAGATGTTTCGTTTTTGGCAAATGCAAATGAGCTTCCTCTGTTTGCCAGTCTTTCGTTAAACTGGGCCACCACGACGGGAAGATTGGTTAACTCTGCCAGCTGTCTCCGCGTAAAAATGGAGACAACTAGTTATGTGCCTTGTCCAAGGACACAGGGAGTGAACTTGCAGCCTTGTTTTATACACTATCCGTTCCTTGCTGAGCACTAGGCAGGGAAGCTGTGAATATCATTTTAAAAAATTTTTGGTATGACTCGACAAAGGAAATGAACTCACAGTTTACTGACTGCGAAGCGGACGCTCCGACCGCTACGCCATTGCACCTTACTACTGGGTTCATAGCAGCAACAAGTTCGTTTCGCATAGCGAGGCTCGTGTACAGAACGTTGCATTTCGTGAAATAGCTTTAATGATTGCGTATAAAAGCGAGTTATTTTCAACAAAGCAATTAAGAAACTCAACCAGAGTCTATTCATCCCGTTTCTTCGATTTCAAATGGCTTAATTTTGTTTCTGAATGCCAACTGATGAATGGCCAAATAAACTACTGTAAATATCAATTAGTGTCGAAAAGTAGTTGCTGTTTCTATCAATAGCTTCTATATCGACCAAGGACCTAATTTCTTTATCCACTGCAAAAGGTTTAATTTTTTTCTTTTCAGGTATTGGAGCATGCTAATTAATAGATTAACAGATTTTCAAGATGCAGTGCAGGAGCAGAGAAATCTACATGAAAGTAGGCGACACCTCAACCGTCCAGTGTACGTAACAGTTTCTGGTATTAAATGATACAAGCTAGTGTTAGGGGATTCGACTGCCAACTTCTAAAAGAGGAGGATCCCCGGTACCTCTTTTCACTTATGTCTCCGCTTCTGCACTGATATTTTTAGTGTTGATGACATCCTGGGAGAGCTTTCAGTGTGATCTCGAAGATTCTTTAGACAAATTGGTTGACCCTGATGATTGGGGACGAGAGCGAAGCCTGAAAACGCAAGTGAAAATAGCTGAAAAAAGCCTACAGCAAATTCTAATTAAGGAAAAACACCACAGCAAATTCTAATTAAGGAAAAACTAGTTAAGGAAAAACACCAGAGATGAGTTGCAATAGTGTCATTCTGTGAAATAATGTCACTCGAAATTGACCATACTCCCCCGTTTCCTCCTTTTTGTAGGCTTTTATGTAATTATACTGAGACGAGCATTTTTAAACTTAAGAAAAAAGATGCTTTAAACCGATTAATCAACAAATAGGCCTAGTAGCAATAAAGAAAACTTTATACTTGAAAAAACTAAACGTCAAAAATATTGCAAAGCAATCAGTGCTTTGTTCCAACAACGTCACAATCAAACGCTTCATATACCACTGAAGGCTTCGTTACAATCTGTGATATTGCACAATGTTTTTGTGTTGACCTTATTTTCGAGCAATCATCCCTGCAAACATGGGCATGTCGTTTCAACACAGTTTGAATTAAGTTTATGTTGCTTTTACCGATGTCGAACAGCAGGATTGCAATATTATTGTTTCAGTTTTATAAAATCTCAATAATCAAAATTTAATGTACGCGACATAAAATTTTGGCTACTTTCTGAAAGTTTGGTTACCATATGTTTAAAACAATACCTGTTTTACAACTTCACGAAGTGGGTTTTATTACATTTAATTGTGCGTGTATAATGTGACGCTGCTAAAACGTTATTGGTAATCTATATTGGTGTACATTATATGATTTGTACGTTTGAGCACTCAAAGTGCTGATTGATATACTTTTCAATGCATGTTTTCGCCAATAATGCTTTGCCAGGCGTAGTTTCATTCAAAAAAATTTGTTGTTAACTCTCTGTCACCTTGTTACAAAAAAAAGGAGCCATATATGGAAACACAATGCTCTATTGGTGTTACGTAAACTGACAAATTGTCTCCTACTACGAGTCGGCTAGGCAGGCCTAGTTGTATTCACGTTTTATAACAATCCTAGCCTCGGATAAACAGCGGTTTTTCGTGCGCTTGCCCTGCACGCAACGAGGAAAACATGAAAAATCGTGAAAACTTTTCTTTGTGGTATTTTGCGAGGTACAAAGAATAAAAAATGTTTTCAAGTAAATATAGTAGCTCAGGGGTCGGCAACCTTTTTGAATGCAGTGTGCCAGTTTACGAATGATATCAAAATGTGAGCAACTTCTCGGGCCAAACATTTTTATGTGTTTCGTTTGCTCAGTTAACTACTTGATTTGAATATAGCTATTTGAAATATTTGAATATATCAATTTATATCAATTCCCTTTTTCTTCAAAATTTTTGGTGAAGATGTCAAGTATATCTTTTCCTTTTGTAGTGCCATGCATAGGTTTCAAGCAACAAGGCTCTTCATGTACTTCGCCGTTACTGCAGTACGCAGCTACAACTGCTAAACGTGGATTATTGTTTATATCTATGCTTTTATCAACAGCTGAGCTAAAAACATTCGCAGCTTTTAACGCAACAGTTTGCTGCTCAGTTACATCAGTAGACATGTTCGTGATGTGTCTCTCTACTGTCCGAGGAGAAACAGGCATATCCTTGATCCTCGAAATTATGGTGCATTTGTTTGGCAAATCATCAAACAACACTTCAGTACAACTAAAAAAGGCCTCCTTTACAAACGCCCCATCAGTAAATGGTTTTCTATGTTTGGCAATGCGCTCTGCGACTTTGTAGCTACCTTCAATTGCTTGATTCGTGCTACCAATCGCTTTCTTAGAAATGCTGCTTTGCTTATCATAGCGGGATACTGCCTTTTTCAGAGATTCGATCTTCTCTGCATCGTCCTTAATGGATTTCTCGTGTTTTGTTTTAAAATGTCGTTTTATACTTGAATGTTTGGCAAACGATGTTTTGACAACAAAGAACACACACAGCTTGGTCGTTTCGAGACACGAATCCAAAATCTGCTGTCCAGAATTCTTGGAAAGATCTTACATGTAATTTAAGTTTCTTAGAAGAAGCCATTAAGCCTGATTTAATAGGCCTAAATCTGAAAATTTTTAGGCCGAAAGGTTGTTTTTAAAAATCAATTAACAGACAACAATAAGCAGGCAAACATTTTATTAAAAAGTCTTCAAACGTTATCGGCCAAACATTCAGCCCTCATCAGGAATATAAATAACTAACACACCTATTTAGCAATAACAGCAGGTATGACAAGCATTGCTACAACTATTGCTGTATCAAGAATATTAAGGCGTATCTACACTTCCATTTTACTTATTCTTGCCCCGTCACACATCTTTGTTTATTCTAATTTGTTTGTGTTCATGGGAGCTCGCTTAAACTGGCTTTGAAACTGAAAAAAAAACTGAAAAAAATTGCCTTGAGCCAATTTTTTTCGCTCTCACAGTGAGGCAATTTCAGTGCGAAAGGCAGGCCAGAACAGACATCGCCGACATAAAAATTATCTCGTGAATTGCATGCTTGACTAATCTTAAAACTGTTGATTTCGTGCAGTGTAGACGCTTCTAGTGCAGATTTCCCGTGCGCGTAAAACAACTTGGCGTGCCATGAAGTATCCTCTGGCGTGCCACAAGTAGCACGCATGCCAGTGGTTGCCGATCCCTGTAGTAGCTGATAGTTGTAGCCTTCATTAACAAGCGACTACATTGTGTAGTATTGTATTGTTATTTGGCTATTGTAGCAATTGCAGATCTCGGGATGTAGATTTAGTGAACACACGAGGCATCAAATATAAAATATTTCCCGGGTTCTTGCTTTTTTGGCTTCAGTGGGCGTTATTTATAGGTTAAACGAGTGAAACAATTAACTTTCTATTTTCTCTACGAATCGTCCTCAGTCGTTTTATGGCGCCACTAACTTTTTGGATGTATGTTTAATTTTATGAGAAGTCAAAACAAGCCAGATTTTTGATTGTCCTGAAAACCAAATCGATACTAACGTGCTTTTTCTACCAGTTACCACTGGTCTTACTTAGGTCAAAAGATTTCAATTTGTGCCATAGGCGTAAAATTAGGGGCCTGAAACCTCCAAACTGCTTTCACCCATCCCGTTATAACCTTTGATTTCCATCCTCCTGATTATGAAATTTGAAACATGGATAAAATACACACTTTTTGAAAGGCAACTACCAAAAAACAGGCTTCACCTTATTTTGAAGCTGAAAATAAGAAAAAACTGTTTTTACTTATGTTGTGAGACAAATATCCTTTCAATCCCTACACAGAAAACAAAGTGCTAAGCTATTAGCTGCAATATTGCCTATCGCATTAAGCAAAAGAGCGGTCACAACCGCAACGACAGCGCTATGAGAGACTCTGAATCTCTGCAGTTTGTGGAAGGTTAAGCCTGATGTACACAGACATTCTTACAGCTATTTAGAAGCGCCTTATGCTTTTTGTTTACGGTTTTGACAATCGCCAATGCACACTGACCCTCGGCAGCCATTTCTGGTCTCACAGTAGTTGCAGCTGTCAACAGCATGAAAAAATAAGTATTGCTGTCTCGGCGTCAAAATAAAAAATGGTATGATCGTCAAGAAATTAAAATTCGTCTAATTATTTACTTAAGAATAGGCCATCAAACGGGTAAGAAGGTTTAAGCTTGCTTGGTTAGTTTGCACTACTGTTTGATTATGATTGTAATTTTTTTCTTTTGAGATTAGTTAAACGCAAAAATTAAGGGTTATTAAAATTATGCAGCGGTAGAACTCTGTTAACACGTTAAGAAATTAGTCAGTTTGCATCGATTTTGTTACCACAATCTTTGCGGAAAATCCTTACAAGTGGGCATATCGTTATCATTTGATTACATGCATATGCCATACAAATGTTAAATTGCAGTAATATCATCATTAACAATTCATAGTTTTTATACAAACGTTGATGCCCTGTCAGCAGTCTCTGTAAGCTATGATGTGTGAAGTGTTTAAGCATATAGTCTACTTCTGGATGAGCAGGTTCTGAAGGCATAATTAAATTTTGGTGTCATATTAATAACAATATGATAAATTCAGAATTGTATGGCACTGAAAATAAGCAAGTTGATCCGGTGCCCATAATTATAATTTAATAAATGAATAATTATTGCATCGAAATATATTTATATAGACATATATCCAGAAGATCAGGAAGCGATTACTTTGTGTAAAATTTAGAATAACTTTAATTAAACTCTACGCCTAAAATATCAGCATCGCCTGAATGTAGGCAGGCTAATTTTGATTTTCCTCGCGATTATAACAAGGTCGTATTTTTATTTATTTCTAGCTTTTTTCGGTAAAACGAGGGTTAGACTACCAGTAATTGAAGTCTTGACTGGATTTAAATTTAAAGGCAGAAATCAGAAACTACCGCAGGTTCTGTAGTTCAAAAAGCAAGACATAGTTCACTTAACAATAGTTTTTTCGATGCGTGACAGCAAATCAGAACTGAAATTTGATGTTAACCTTTCCAGAAGACGTTTTGGTGTTTTTGACAGTTCTTTTCCAGTGTTTCGAGTATAAATTTATACCTATTTTTGCTTTTATTTCAATGCTTGTAACTTATCTATTCGTTGAGTCTCAAGACAAGGATGTTTTACAAGAGTTTTTGTTAATACTTTCACATACTACTCTATATGAACTGGAAACAATTGTTTTAAGTCGCTTTGCCCAATTTGCATTTAAAAATTTCAGATTTGCAGTTGGTTTATCGTAAATTAAGTACGCTCTTTTGCAGCGGAATCAGCAAATACCTAGTTACATAATTTATATTAGTATGAGATATTTTGATGCTGTGATACGATTTTGTGCATGCAATGAGTTTTGTGTCAAGAGTGTCGTCAATAAGTGAATTAAAATTATTATTCCCAGAAATAAGTAATTCATCCAAACTATTATCTTTAGAAAAATCACTTTAATCGATTCTTCATTTTCCTCTTCATTTGTAATTTCTTTTTCTCACGTTTTGTTTCCTTGTTTTCAGGCAGTTTCTATCAATCTTCTCAATCGTTTTTCTTCCAGATCACGAGATGGTTTTTAGACGGGTTTTCCAATAAGAAATTTTCGGATAGTTAGCTGATTAATCAGAATTTCTCTTGCCAGAAAAAAAATCGTTCCAACTTTTTTACAATTTCATGAAATTTTATCATTGCATGGGTTACTCTTTCAATGGCAAGGACATGTCAAAAAGTGTTTCCCTAAAATTTGTTTCAAATTTACGAAGTTGTTTTACATATTTGGTCTGATTTTTTCTTACTGTTGTACGGTTTCATTATTCTTAAGTAAATTACATGAAAGTTCTCCAATGATTTTTATGTCTGCGTATGCAACATTATAGGCTACTAGCCGGCGTCGCCCAGCATGGTTACCGCTCCGTTATGTCGGGTTAGTAACATCGGTTTAGCCGGCTTCAACCTATTTCTTTCAAAGAACATAAGAAATAAATTGGTTCTAAAGGGGACATTGCTCCTATGCCTCTAATCCCAATGGTAGTACGATTGCTTTCAATTAAGAGAGGTCTTTGAAACTCTTTATCATTTCGCTAAGTCTGTCCGTTCCTTGAAATAAGTGTAAGAGAACAAACACGAAGTTGGGAATGGGCGCCGTAATGGCTTTTGTTTTACAAAAGCACAAATCAGTTGTTTGGTGGTATGCATATGTGATGACTAATGAGATTTTTTATGACCTAAAAAATCGAAAAATATGACTTCATTTTTTGAAATGTTTGAGAATATATGACTTTATTTTTAGAGCATCAAATTTTTATTAATCTCGTAATTAACAAGTCGTATGCAAAAGTTTTTACTATATTTTGAAGAAAAAAACGGTCGATCAATGACTTATAAATATGCATATTTCACTTGAAAATCATCAAATCATCAGTATCACGCAAGTTTAAATGTCTTATGCATTTAATCAATAGGCATTAAAATATAGTTTCATGTAGTATACAATATTAGGATCAAAAAAATTTCTGGTTGGACAAAGGAGTGATTTTAAAAGGGAAAAAGACCGATCCACAGATTCTGAAGTAGGCTGACATTGCAACAATTTTGCGTACAATGCTGGTGGAATCTGGCCTACTTAACTCCACCATGATTTTTACGTCATTTTTTTCCAAGTGCTTTTTAATGTACTTTTTCAGATGCAGAGGGTCACTTCCAAAACCAAAAGAGTTGATATCATCATAGGCCTTTTGTATAGTGTACCTATGTAGAATTTTCCATTTTGAGAATTAGGTTTGTCAGCCCATTGTAGCGTTGGCTGATTTCTTTCAACTGCCAGGTTAGCTTTTGCTCATTCACTATTTTTTTGACCTTTCGCACAATCACTCCTTCACCATTCCATAAATAAACAATTTCTCGAACTTGTGAAAGTTTCTCAGCATAGTAGTTAGTAGCACGCAACCAACTCCCCCAACGAGTAACTACTGGTTGGGGAGGTCTTCCACAAATATCAAAATCAGCGATTCTGCACTTGCTTGTACTGCAGCAATCAAATCGTCTACTTCCTTGTAAAAACTTTTTACCTTGAAAGCACAGTTACGCATTAAATGTGCCAGACAGGTAACATGCAGTAGGTTTGGATATATTTCTTTCAAAACTTTGCCTGCACGAAACATGTAGGACGCAGCATCAGATATCAACAAATTGACGTCTTCCCTCCTTACCTTGAATTCCTTTACGACATCATCCAGTTCATGAATTATCTTTTGACTATTAGTCGAATCATCAATCACACAGCATTTAATTAAAAAACAGCAGTCCGGCTTATCCAGCGTACGACAGAGTATGTACAAAAGTTTTTACCTTTTAGTTCAGTTTCATCTACAACAAAAAACAACGGCTTCTCACTCAAGTCTTTTGCCAACTTACGATCATTTGCTTCACATAGTTCTTTAACTTTCAGACGATAGAGAGTTTTAGATGGTACGCTTTGCCTCAAATCTCGGAAAAGCTTTTGAATAGCTGGGTGATTCAATTTTGCCAACGGTATATCACATGATGCAAATGCTTGAACAAGTTTTGATGCAAAATCTGGTTGTTTACCAGCACTGATAAATGTTTGTCGTGTATCCGAAGTTCCAGCACTATTTGTCTTTTCAATGCCTTTCCTGTGCTTGAGAGTAGCAACATGTTGCTCCACAAAGAATCGCTTTTCATGCCTAACTATGCCGCAGCATAGCGGCCAGTGTAGCTCATCTTTTGGGGTGGCTGTGAACTCCTTGAAGTCTTTTATAATCGATCGAACCTTTTTCGCATTGCAAACTTTTATTTTTGGCATGCTCACTTTACAATCTTGCTCACTTCACGATATAAAATACTTTTACTAAACAAAAAATAGCAGATGGCAAAATAATGTGTCAAGAAAATGTTACAATGGAAATTCTCAACAAATAGAGAGTGTTACTATTAGGCTACAGTAAAGAATGAAAACACGTCTGCGCAATGCTTTAAAAAAACTCAGCATTATAACTTTTTGCCTCCCTCATACATTATTGGCCTAATTATCAAATTTTAATGTCCGTAGGACCTGTTTGCACTGCATGAACAAAGTTACTGTGTTTAATCTTTGCATTTTAAAGTAAAAACAAAAAGTCATATTTTATGACCTAAAGCGGGAAATATGACTTTTTACGACCTTATAACTTCTTAAATACACCCCGTAACAAAGTAGTTTTTTTACTATTATAGGTTTCATAACTTTTTGTACCACCAAAAATAATATGACTTTAATGACTTTTACTTGCCCTAGTGATGACTTAGTGAAACCCCCCTCGTGAAAATAATGAATAGCAAAGAAACAAAGAAATCATTGGCATAAATGATGTCCCTAGTCATGATCTTACTTTTGCTTGTTTTGCAGCACGCTTCCGAGTATATTGCTAGTGTTAGCTTTAGGACCGCTACTTGCTACTTTTTTATACTTTTATGCCAATTTGTACGACTTAAAGTGTTTGGCTGGGCACATGTTACCTGGTCCTGGCATAAACGCAGCCAGCGAAAGAACAAACTAGTCCGAAGAGATGCAATTACAGTTTCAGTGCCCCCACCAGTAATGTTAAAATGTTCCAAAGAACCAACTTTTTTTAAAAATTACTAGTTACGTTGGACTACTGCAAAGATTTTCTAACTGAAAATGAAAAATCTAATAAGACAACCAATTTCTGATTAACCATTATAAACTAATTCTCTGCCCTGACTAATTGGAGTCACATATTGCTGGAAAGCAAATTTCCTACGCTTTCAAACGACGATACCTGTTAGTACCTTTTTATAATCTATACTTCTGGTTAACTTATCTGTTTTCACTCAGCTTACCACTTTGTGGGAGGGGTAAAAAGTTAAACTAAAAGTCTTAAAGTTCAATTTGTTTATAGTATAAAAACAAATGGCAAAGATACAATTTATATATTATCGAAAATGCCTTGAAATACCTTTCCTTTGGTAAAGATACGTTTGAAAATCGGTCGAGAATTGAGGTCACCTATCAATTTTCACGTAAACTGACTTTGTGAATATTTTTCGATTTTTTAAAAAATCATCAAATGGTGGTCTGCATTGGCTTAAGGCTGTGTTGATCATCCATTATGACATCACAGAGCAGGTTTGAAGCGAGCACAAAAAAAGCAAAAGGCATGCTTAGAAGGCTTGAAATACTTAAAAAAATCTGTTGTTGCATCGTCAATTGAGCTTAAATAGTTGTAAGTGTTTTTCTAACAAAAGCATTTCGTTAATAACTCCCAAAAAAACGTTTAATCGCGTTTCTACGATAAGTACTTCTTGAGTGCATTAAGAAAATAAGTTAAACAATTAACAGTTAGCTTTGACGTCATGTGAGATGCTAAAGAAGTGAAATTTGCTGAAGTTGGGAAGTCGAGCACTGGCTTTCGTTAAGTCAAAAACCGCTCTCTTCGGTTAAGAAAGGTGAATTAAAAAAGTTTATCTTGGATTGTGAGGTCATCATGATGTCACAAACCCCCTTATGACGCTCCGGGATGGTGATCAATCGTGCCAAGGTTGATAGTCGTTTTTCAGTAGTTTTGTACGAGTTAAAACACACAGGCAGATACACACACACACACACACACACACACACACTGAGACAGAATTGCGCTTCGTAATAGAGACTACTTGGAACAGACCTTCTACAAATTTTCTTTGGTTTTACGTCATTCACAAACTATTCAATGGTGTGCCAAATATTAAGGTAGTTACAAAAGCAATCTGGCTGTTTAGGGATTGTCGAAACGAGATGACTTTATCAGATTCACACTAAAATTCCAAAGAAAGTTGCCACCGCTAATCCGCAACAAGACTTTTTGAGTTTGGTTCAAAAAGAAGTAAAATTTGCAAGTTTTGGCATTTGTTGAAACCTCGGCAATGCTGCAAAGTATAGCTTGTGTTAACTTGACACGCTTTTAGAAATATTTTAATTTTCCTTCCTGTTGTTTAGTTTTAGTGAGTAGAGTGAAAGCGCCAGCAAATGGGGCCAAACAGCTTGGTCTTTTGGTTCAAATTATTGCTCTACCGACATTGCAACTTTGCTTTGTTTCATCATAAAGGCGTGCCCGACGTTTCATAGTTATTGACAACTTTAAACATTTGTATTAATATCCTGGGATGCTGACCGAAACAGAACAAACTGGAAAGGCTTCATTGCACATCGGGGCTGGAATAGCCATGATACCAAACGAAGAACAATACAACAAATAACCTTCATTTGCTGAACGTTGGTTTGCAGAAATCCAGCAAATTTTCAATTGCTTAGTTATGTGCTATTTTCTTTTCAAAATTATTCGAAAAGAGTTTAAAAAACCCTAATCTGATTTTAGACCATCTTCACACGCGTTGGCACCCAGTAGGCTACAATGTTGCCAAATTGGTCAAATAGTCGCAAATTGGAATGGGTTCGTGATGCTCTTTCTTCGAAATTTGAAAACTTGCCACTTTTTGAGACTACGTTTGAAAGTCTTTTGTCTAAGCTTGATTTTGATTAAAATTATTTGTGTGTTTTGGAAGGTGTGAGAGGGCATTGTGGTTTGATTTCAAAAAAGATCAGTAACTAAAAAAAGAAAAAGAATAAAATAGCTCCTGCCAAAGTTGATCTCCAAAAGAAAGAAAATCAACGCAGATAAAAATAGAAACCAGTTTCTGTTTCAGGTTGGTTACCAAAAAAAAAAAAATGGTCACATCCCAGGCTTACGATTGTGTGGTAAACAACTATATTTGAACTGCTTCTTATTTTAATCGGAGAATTTTCAGCTTCACTTATAAAAATATCTTTCAAAACATTCAGTTTGTCAGCATTCTGTTGATAATAATTAATATAGGAATTTGCAGATTCATTACAAATAAGGACGTAATAATAATAATTCATCACTTAAAATCTTAAATGCTTTTTGGAAATTGAATAAAAAAATAAAGGAGGTAGAACCAGATTAGGCTTTGTTGAGCTAGATAAATGGCTGAACTTTCAGATGTATGAGATAAGAATGTAATACTTGGCGGGCAGAGCTTGAATGTATGAACGCCGGTTATAATTTGTCAAATTTTTTTCCGTTTGATAGCTTGAGTGATGCATATACGACATCCTCAACCATCAGCCATCATCTTTGAATTTACTGCATCTACAAATTAAATATTTGCTTCTCAAATGGATGCATTTTCTAGCAACGTAGAGATACCTAAAAACAGAAGCCTATATTTTCCAGGCCTGAGGTTCATTTCAACCATAACGGTAGGTGTGGCCTATAAACGGCCCTAATGACCATAATTTCAAAACTTTTTTATAATTGGTATGATGGGACCTGTTTTATCATCAAAATGCACACGAACGCAAGAAAAACTGCATTTTGACATGGTTGTAAGGGCGATTTTGCAGTTACCTTAACTGAGAGAAAACTGTCCCAGCAAAAGATTATTTTGGATCTCTGCTGTTTAACTTGTGGCCACAGAACTACGCCGGGAAGTAGCAGGACGATAGACTTATAAACAAGCGATAGTGCCAATTTAAAATCAGAAACGAGATAAGTTTTTAACGGAACGAATTAAACAAGTCTTTTTTTCATCGATGCATGGGACCTTGAGGGAGGGAAAACTTGACGAACGCTAAGTATGAGTCACATGGCTACTCCAACTCCCGCCTTGTTTAATACTTTTCTAATTTACCTTAATGTGCCTAAAACAAAAAGTATGGAAGTAGAATAAGAAAGCTGTGTTGCATTGGTTTGGGCTTGGTGTGATCAAAAATAAATACGGTATAGCTCTAGAAGGAAATTCGTTAAGACGTAATGTAAAGCGCATGTAATGTAATTCACTCCGCTATGGATTGTTTTGAAAACAAGAGTGTTAGTTCTATGAATTAAAATTTTAGCAACTGAACAGTTACCATACTTTCAACACGTAAACAGCAAAAAACATTTTGGGGTTGTGATTCGGACACTTTTTCGTATGTTTCTCTACTAGAAGATCAATTTTTTGAGGTCATCCATTCAAAAGCGATTTTGTTTATTTTGATTGACGATTCTGATTTTGTAACCCTTTTGTGGGTGTTCACCACAAAACATGCAACTATTTGCGAATAGGAAGACATTTAAATGATTTTTGGTATCTTTGGTGGACAATCGTTTTTTCTAAAAAATGGACAACGCATTCTTCGAAAGAAGGGTGTATGGTTGCCCTAAATAACTATGAAGTTTTGATATTTGGATGATGTGACTCATGGTGAACATACTGTATTTTTGACAATGACGGGTTTTTATAGATGACAGTTGAAATTTTTTACCCTTACCGAGGATTCATAGACTGATGATGTAAAGACTTGTTCAATTAATTCCGTCTGCTGTTCCAACAGCGGATATGTAATCATCGGGAAAATTGAAGCATTGTTGATTCAATTTTCGTAAAATTTTAATAATCAAAATTTGATGTACACGATATAAACTTTCGACTACTTTCTGAAAGTCTAATTATCGTCTGTTGAAAACAGTGCTTACTTTAAAACGTTGCAAAAATGAGTTTCACTATATTGATTGTGCATGGATAGGCAGAGTGGTTATCGTGTGACCAATATTGGTATATATATTGTTCCTATGTTTGAGCAAACACTTTGCTGACCAATATGTTTTTAAAAGCATTTTTTCACTGATATTGCTTTGGCCGGCAGAGCAGCCCTCAAAAAATTTATTGTTGTTAAATAACTTTAACAAATTGAAAGTCATTTTAATTAGTAAAACATCTTAAATTTCAAACGTTTTCGATTTTCGTTAAGCCCTTTTCAAGAAGTAAGATCTGTAAATGTGATGTAATAAATTGAAACCATCAACGATAATTTTAAATAATACTGGGTATCTCAGAATAAGTATACACTTAAAAAATTTAATAGCTTATTCAAGTTTGTCAAAAGTTGACAAAAATATTCTATAAACAACTAGAAAAATTTCAGCATCCTAATATCTCTTGAATTTACTTGTTCACGGGATATTCGACTTCAACTTGGTAACCACCAGTTTCGAAAAAACATTTTAATTGAAACATTCGAAAAACATTTCAGCCGATTTTTGACACATTCTTGTGCGATACTTTGCAATAAATCTTGTGTGATTAATCCACATGATGCTGTATCCGTTGTTCCAATTCTTCGAGGTTTTGCGGTCTTGCGGGGTAAACTTTTCTTTTAAGGAAGCCCCAAAGAAAAAAGTCACATGATATTAAGTCAGGTGAAAGAGCAGCCCATTTCAGTGGATCTTAGCGCCGGATCTACCTATCGGAAAACAGTTGATATAAGTAACCTATGACTTGCCTGGCGTAATGTGCGGGAGCTCCATCTTGATGAAAATAGCAGTTTTCAACAACTGCATTATTTTTCAGCTCTGGGACGAAAAAATTTCAAGCATTTCCAGATAGTTTTCTCTGCAACAGTTGTGGTTCTTCTTTGATCATTACGGAAAAAATATCGGCCTATGATTCCTTTAGCGGAGATCACACACTATAAAAAGCTTAGGTGAATCATGCTTTTTCTCCAGGATAGCTTTAGAATTTTCTGTTTTCTATATTTGAATATTGCGCCGATTTACTCTTCCAGACAGATAAAAAACAGCGTCGTCGCTGAACCAAATGTCGTCAAGGATGGATGGGGTGTTTTTGTAGAGGTTGAGCAGCGTTTCACATTTCTACCTTGCATTTATTATCTTCTTGGAGTTTATGTACAGTTTGCAAATTGTAGGGAAAAGCCTAAACATCTTTGAGTAACATTTGGTAAATGGATGACCAGTTGAATTCCAGTTCTACCACTGCACACTGTATGGATTTCCCTTGACTCAATGCATATGCCTCTTCTAACTCCTGAATGCTTTCCTCTGAGCGTCCGCTCCTTGGTCTCCCGGATCGTTGTGTGTCAGCTACAGAGCCAGTGGCCATAAATTTACGATGAATTACATAAATTGTTTGTCGTGTAAGAGCTGAATTAATTACGAATTTCCTGTTAAAGAGTCGCTAAATTTGCCTTAACTATTCCAGTGTTGGGGAGACTCGAGCCAATAACTCGACTCGGGTCGGTCCAAAAAAGACCCGACTTGACTCAAGTCATTCATACAAAATGACTCGGCTCAACCCTGGATTCGACACCTGTGACTTAAGATTCAAATACTATGACTCGAGTCATGACTTGATTGGTCTGCTGAACTAAAAAAAAAGATTGAGATCTTTTTTTATGGCAACTATTATCCAAGTTGGTTTTTGAGTTTTGAATTAGTTTCGTCACCCTCATACTACTCCAAATGACGATGTACCTGTAAGCGAAAAATTCATCTTGCTTGACCTAACTTTTGTGAGAAAACCGTCTGATAGATTTTGTAAAAACATATCTAGGCTGATTTTGAAAGTGTCAGATGTTAAAGTTAGGACCAGTTATGGAACATTTAAAGTTGAAAATTATTTTGATTTAAAATCTCATACTCCTTTACCTTTTTACCTTTGGTGTCTAATGCCGTTCAACGATTTACACGCTCATGCAAAACGGATAAGATATACATCGGTATGTCATCCAGACTTTTGATCACAGGGAAGATTTGAACCTTGATAACAATAGAAAAAGTGCCATTTAAGGATCATTTGCAACAGCGTAAATCTTGTTCTAAATGTGAAATTAATTTGCACTGGTCATTTACGGTCAGTCCCGTAGCACTCCAACTTCGGGCCCCCCCCCCCAAAGTAAGCACAAGAGCCCCTGCGCACAGGTCATATCACTTTAGAGGTGTAAAATTGAAAAGCTGCATTAAGAAAATACACCACAATTTGTACATAAGTAAACAGGCTAATGTCAGAATAAAGCATGCCGATACCGAAGGTGCAAGTCATAAAAAATTCGGCACCGATGCCAGAGTTCAGTAGGACATTTATGCAGACACTGCGAAACGAAAGCAATGACACTGAAAAACATGAAAAAGTTATAAAAACACAGTATCATTTAAATAGTCTGGAGCGAATCTTTTTGTTCGCAAATGCTGTTATGACATTGTCATAATCAAGAGATCGGGCGCAGTCATTTTCGATTGACAACATGGCTAATGAAGATAGTCTACTGTCTGTCATAGACGTTCTATTAAAAGTTTTGATCAGTTTCAATTTGCTGAAGCTTCTTTCAGCGCTGGCAACAGTCACGGGGCAAGTTAGTAAGATTCGAAGTGCGATGTACACATTCGGATACAATTCAAATAAATGAGTCTTTAGAAGATAGTTCAGAAAGTCTTGAGCCGTATTGAGATTGCGTTTTTTTTGTAAAATTAAAACAAACCGCTGTAGCTCAGCGCTCATTTCATCAGAATCAATGTCACCGAACTTTTTTGGAACTCTTTACAGCAAGTAAGAAGAGCATTTTCTTGTTGCACAAGCAAAAGTTTGTCTCGTGTGTACAAAAACGAAAAGGCGGAAGAAACCTCACGTAACAAATTAAAGCGCTCCTTTATTGACATAATAGCCTGGTCTACTAATGGATAGAAAAAGTTGCTTTTAAATTTCAGTTCAGGAGTAGCTCGTTGTTCCTCTTCACCTTGGTAATCAAACAATCTTCTTTTCTTTCCACTTCTTGACGGAGGAAAAGAAGGATCAATATCCAATTCCTGTGCTATTTCAACAGCAGATGTTGCGGCACTGTCATAACCCGTTGTGCGATAGTTTTGCAAAAACTTTTCAGTTGCCTGGATTTCCGTTTCCATTGTATGAAGGGAGACTCCATACCATTGAAGAATCTTGCATGCTTTATTGACTTGGAATAGGATATCATACCAAATAAACACCGACAAAAGAAAACTCCATTTTGATAAATGAGCTATCAACGATTTTGTTTCTGAGGCAGCTCTTCCATCTTTTCTTTCTATGGAAATGGCTTCCAAGTCTTTCAGTGCCAGCAACACCTCTTTTAAATTGTATCGAAGAGGTTTGATGCATTTAATTCTGCTTTCCCAACGAGTATCAGATTGTGACTTTATGGACAGCTCCACATGTTTCTTCAAAATTTCCCAACGCTGAGCAGAGGAAGAAAACAGCACATACAACCTTGTAAGTACTCCAAAAAATGTCAATGCTTCCGTCGATCAATTAGCACTGTCAACAACAACTAAGTTAAGGGTATGGTTTGCACAGGGCACGTAAACAGCTTTGGGATTGATGTCTAGCATTCTTGCTTGGACCCCAGAATGATTTCCTTTCATGTTAGCACCATTATCATATGACTGACCTCGACAATCAGACAATTCAAGTTGCAGTTCGGTCGCTTTTTCTAAGAAAGCGTCCAACAAGCCTTTCCCAGTACTGTCACTTATTCTCAAGTAGCCAAAAAATGTTTCTTTAACAACAGCAGCTTCTTCATTACATAGTACATAACGGAGAATGACAGACATTTGTTCATGATGTGACATATCTGGAGTGCAGTCCAAAATTATAGAAAAATATTTTGCCAATTTCAATTGCTGTAAATTTTCTTTTTCAACTTCTGTCGCTAGCAATTCAATTAGTTCATTTTGTTTGGTAGGACTCAAATAGTGATCTTTAGTGTTTCTATTCTTGATTCTGTCTTGAAGCTCTTTTAGGATCGGATCTCTTCTTGCCAAAAGCTTAAATATACCCAGAAAATTTCCATTGTGAGGAGATCCTAAGACTTCTTCAGATCCTCTAAAAGCAAGATTCCTTTCCGATAGAAACAAGGCAATGTCGATAAGTCTCTCTAAAACATTTCTCCAAAAACGTCTTTCATTGAAAAAATATTCATCTCGCGTTTGTCGATAGTGGATGAATTTCTTATCCCTTCAGCTAGCAACATCCATTGACTGCAGCATTCTTGGTGGGAAATGCCGTTTTTATGGTCTTTCAGTTTTTTCGAAAAACCCTCCCATGTATTTATACCACTACAAAAGGGGCTTAGTGTTTTTCCAAACAGCTTACAACAAAAGCAAAAAACTTGATCTGATTCCCCAGAATAAACTAGCCACGACCGTGAAACACTTTCACCATTAGGTAACACACGTTTATAATGGTTGGAGGAAAAACGTCGCCTTGGAGTTGTGTTATTATATGGAAAATTCATTATTAGTTGATGTGGTCCACGCTTTACTATATCACATCGTTGAGCATCAGAAATACAGTATTTATAGCCAAACAGAATTCCAGACCATTCTATGATTGTTGCGTAACAACGGCATTGTTACGTCAATCGAATATTCAAGATTCTACCAGAAAATCAATCGAAATATTCTAGATTCTGCGAGATAAAATGAAGTAGCATTCACTTATGATGTCACAAGCCAATTTGTTCCTACAGTTTAAATCGGTTGTAAACAAGTCTGCTGAACTGAAAATAGTCACGTAGCCAAAAAGCAATTTCAGACTAACTTGGGCCCCCAAAGTTGGCCTGGCCCCCCCCCCCCAATTGGGAGGTTTGGGGGGCGGCTGCTACGTCTCTGTTTACGGTTTTAAAAAATGTTTATATGAATATAACGCACAAAATGATAATGAAGCTCGGTGATATAGACAACGCAAAATCACTTCTTAATAAACAGCTAAATGCGAATGGTTGTTCCTGTATGCTAAAAATATTTTAATTGGTTTGTCTTATTCGGTCACAATCTATCAATCTACAGGTATTACATTTGCCGCTATTGCGTTCAGTTATTTGTCATCATTTCGCCGTCGTTTAGTCATCGCTTGTCTTATTCGTCACAATCTATAGTACAGTGCTTCCTCGATTATCCGTACCTCGTTTATCCGGCATTCAATTATCCGTCCATTGGGTCAGATAATAATTTAGCAAAAACTTAGCAATTTTCCAGTTGAAGCAGAAACTTTTCCAATTTTCCAATTAGCATTAAATAGGCCTACTGTAATTTTAACTGTCATGCGAACTTACATTGCTTTCAATAAGAAGTACTTACTGTAATCCCACAGTACTGTACAGTAATTGATGTTGGCCCTCCTTTAAGTTTTGGTGCATTCAAATCTATTTCCCCCTGCGTTGTTTTGGTTCAAATAAAGGAATTCAATTATCCGGTGTTTTTGCTTATCCCTTCAGATTTCTAAGAAATGGTGTCCAAACTAGACCGGATAATCGAGGAAGTATTGTATTTGGTTATCGAAAAATAATGCTGTAACTTCAAATTTCTATTTATAATCTGACTTGCTAAGGCAGAGTTTGGCCTAAGTCTACAATAATATTTTGAAGTTTTAGTTCTATATCATAACTAAACTCTAATACTTGATATTACAGATGCTTTGACAAAGGCTTGATATGAGCCGAAAACGTTCAGCTTAGAGTGCACTGCATGTAAATCAATTGTCGAAAATGAAAAGTGGTGTAATGTTGCTATGAAATACTTTTTTACTCACTGGCTACCAGTGGCGTACGAAGGGAGGGATCCTTCCCCTCAGAAAAACGTTAAATATTATTTGCAGTCATTATGCTTTGTAAACGAGAACAAACAAATAACCTGTTCTACAGCGACAAAATTGGTTTAAATCATTATTTATTTTACGTCATTGATAATTTTGTTTGATAAATCCCTCAGCGTTTACTGATAAAAACAGAGCTTTTCTCAACTCTTCCTGAGCAATTGTTAGCGTACTAAGTTTTAAGAGATAGAAGGTAATGTGGTAATAATACAGAATGAATCAATATGAATTAGAAGGAGGATTTTTTCAGGTTATAAAATTTAATGAATGTGTTCTTTGAAAATCTTTTTGTGCAGCTGCAGCGTATCTGCTGTAACCTACGTGCAAAAACGAAAGCAGTTGATAATTTCTTAGTTGTAGCAGTGACAAAGGTTAAAAAATTTCAACAAAATTGACCTTAAAAGATTCCAAAAAGCACTAAAATCGTGTTCAATATATTTGAGTGTAATTTTGAAAAATTTTTCCTGGTGCATGTCTCCGAAATCTCCTGGAATAATTGTGCCTTCGGCACTCACAAAGCAAAGTGCACCGAAAGGACATTTTTGCGACCCCCTCAAAAAAATTTTACATTTGCCATTGCTGGCAGTTCTGGTATGCATCAAAATCTTGCAAATCATTTCTAATATTTTGCATATTACAAGCTTGCAAAGTCTTTGTTGACAAGTCTGTAAACTTGACTTCTTAGCCAGCTGTAGTTAGCAAAGCAGTAGAATAAGTTTTACTAATACCGATATAGTAATGAAAGACAGCTTTACACCGTCGAGATGAGAGCCAAAGTAAGCCAAGCTTTGGAGCCAAAAATTTTAATTTACTAAGCAGTGTTATAAAAATAGATTGCCATTATTAAAAAAATCACAGGAAACTAAATATTGGCAATGAATATTGGAAAGACTCCAGTCATAGTAAAGAAAGACTCAACTTGACTCGAGTCGTTTGGACGAAATGACTTGACTCAACTCAAGACTCGACATCGTTGACTCCTGACTAAATTCAAGACTAGAACTCAAGAGACTCGTTCCCAACACTGATCGATTCATGCGCTTCTTGCCAAAACGCAATTTTGCACCTCAATTTACAGTTAATCTTCCTCTCGTTATGTGGATTGGTGGAAAATGAAACTCTATCTAAATTTTTGTAGTTATCCACAATATGTTTTCTGAAAAAACGAGAGCACTATGATCAGTACCTGAAAAGAAAATCAAATTTGAAAGTGCATACTTACTTTTGAGTAGGCTTGGGATCCCGGGAAATCCCGATCCCGAAATCCCGGGATTTCAGCCTATTTTTACCAATCCCGATCCCGGGATTGTTTGTAGCAAAATCCCGAGACTACAGGTGTTTCAGAATCACCGCAATGTATGGCTGGTTGTGATTAGCTTTGCTTAAAACATCTTACCAATATTGTTTGCTGTCTTCTTCTTCGAGTCCGTTTGAGCTAGATTAAGTTGCACCAAGCTGTTGCGATTTTTTTAGCTTTGCTGTTACATTGTAACAGGTCATCCATGGTGCAGGTTGTTCCAGTTTTTTCGCAAGTTAACAAATGGCTCATGGTTTGATTTTCTTTTCCACACTGGCAGGTGGTATTAGTGCCAGGGGGTAAGTAGCCCCACTTCAATAGAAGAGATTTGGTCTTGCCTACACCTGATCTTAAAAGGTTGAGACAACGCCATTTATTCCATTGTAACTTGTGTCCTGGGGGGAGAGATTCTTGAACTGGGAAATTTTGGAGCTTATGTTGGTCTGGAATATTGTCTGTGTAGTTCTGCCATAGGTTCTGTGTTTTAAGTTGGATTGTTTGCTGTATAGGCTAACGAACTCCTATAGAACCTACCTGTTTTAATGTAAAATATTTACACTTATTGTGTGCTGATGCTGACATATCAGCGCTTCGTATTACAAAACAATGGCCGAATAGACTCTTTCTATTGCATCATTAACAATATTCTAAAATTAATGTATTGCTAATAAACGTTAGTTCAAAGGCACATGTTGTCTTTTATCTTCAAGATTCTTTTACTGCAGACATTGAAAAAGAAGTTTAGCTCTCTCACTGTATAGTAATAGATAAAATCAAGGTACACTAGATCAGCTGAGCTACTTTATTATAAGAAATATCGATTTCGCCTTATACAGGCATTTTCAATTTCTATGTAAAACGAAAATACAAAATGCATAAACCAACTTACCGTAATTATAAAATAAGAAAACAGAACTGACTATCTTACACTGGTTGGAAATTGAAATACAAAGCTAATAATATTTCGTGAACTTATTTATATGAACGGGAAATAAACTAAACTAAGGGGGTGGACTAACTACTCACTTGAACAAAACACTACATAATGCTATTCCTCGGCTAAAACTAAACAGACGATATAGTACCAAACCAAAGGCATAAAAGAGAAAAAACTAAAACTTGTTATTCGCTCATAGCCAGTTACTACGCAATAAGACAAAAGGCTCAAAAAAGCCTTTTATCTTATTACTCAGCAACTAGCCATGAGCGAGTAACAAGTCATAAACAAGAAAAAATGATAAGAGACACATACGACATAAATCATTTAATAGCTGGCAAAATCATAGTTTGTAGGTTTATAGACGCTCCAAGTTTATGAAACCATTTATCTTCACATATATCTAACACATCAAATGGTGGTTCTTCAACAAATATAACAGAAAAACACTGTGACAAATTAGGACGGCGTGCTAACAAAAGATTGTGATTAGATTTATAATGTTGCAGGAGAGCGGTACTATCGTTTTGGGTCGAAATATCGAATTTTTTCCAAGTGTGTCTATGGTTATTCCATCTAACCGAAAATTTATTTTTTGTCTGTCCAACGTATTGAGCATTACAATTTACACAATTAGCAACATAAATACCATAATTTCTACAATTTAACGATTGGTTAAGTTTAACTTGTCTGTTGTTTTTTTCGCATTTAATATAATTTACACTCTTTACCATGCATTCATATTTGCTAAATTTTCCACAAAGGGCGCAATTGCCACACGGGCTTGATGAACCAAGTTTTAAAATCTTTTGTTGTTTGTGGGCTAAAGTTTTGTATTTCGTTAATGTATTTGCCAGACATGCTGGTCTTTTGTATATAACATTGGCTTCTGGTTTTATGGAGCGTTCTTTATCGGTAAGTTGTAGAAATTGTGGAAAGCCTGTTGCCCATGGAACCGGATTCTTTTCTGTTTGTTTTTTCTGATTGTTAGGCCCAAATCTTTCTGTCCAAGTGCTTACTTTTTGAATCATGTTCTGTGTCACTTTTTTATTAAACCCGGAACTTAAGCACTTATCTTTTAATTCGTTTATGCTATTTAGGTAGTCTTCTTGTCTTTCGTTTAATCTGCGTAATCTCACTGCTTCACTAAAAATGATACCTTTAAAGATGTGAAGTGGATGGTATGAGTTTCCGTGTAAAAACGTACGTCCTGCTGCTGTTGGTTTTGTAAAATTTTTTGTTACGAAACCAATTGGGTCATCTTCTTCAATTTGGTGAATTACACCTAAAAATTCTACACCTTGTCCAGTTTGCCTGTTGTTCACCTCGCGAAACGTTAGGGTCAAGCCATTATTTTGAAAAATATTGGTTAAAGCTGTTTGTATAGATTTAGTGTTATTAAATCCGAATGAAATAAAGAAAATATCATCAATGTATCGTCTAAATAATTCTGTCCGTTTTAAATTACCACTAATTTGTTCAATTATAAAATGCATTACAATATTAGCCAAGGAAACGGAATGATTGTCTCCTGTAACTATGCCAGTTTTTTGTTTATAAAATTTTTTTCCAAATTGAGTAATAACATTTTCCAAACAAAACATCACCATTTCAACTATACTTGTTATAGCTTTTTGACTATAAGGACTGACCACTTGTAATGCTTTTTTCAGAGCTTGTCCAACAAGGTTTTTTGATATAGTAGGATACAATGCAGTTACATCTGCTGCGACTAAATGCAATGATTCTGTTTGTTTTGGCTTTTTCATTTGATTCGTTTTCCATTTTGTTAATACTTTCAAATAGTTTTTGCTATCTTGGCAATATTCATCAATTTGAGTTTGACAAAATTTGACACTAATGGGTTGTAGAATATACTCTAAAAATGCAGTAAATCTCGAAATAAAAATTTTTCCTGCCGATTGTAATAATCTAATGGGAATCAATTCTGGGCTCGTGGATTCCAAAAGTTCTGGTTTAAGCTTGTGCGTTTTAAACAAAGGATAGATATATGCCGGTGTGTTATTGCAAAATTCTTTAGCTTTCGGACCTTTAACTTTATGGTATTGACCGTCAGTAATTTTTAGTCCTGTAGTGTGATATAGTAAGTTATTGTCTATTACTTGTTCTTTGTGTAAAGTAATAGCAAGATTTTCACATTTTTTTCTGACCATTGCAGCTTTCTTTTCAAAATCGCTTTGCGATATATTAAGTTCTTGAAATTGTTCCAATTCTCTTTTCATAATATTGTTGTAAGTATCCAAATCGATAATAACCAATTTACCATCTTTGTCCGTTTTACATACAATAATATCGTTGTTTCTCACTAACTTCTTTAATTTTTTAAAACTCTTATTCAACACAGCATTAAGGTTATTACGCCTTTTAAAATTTTCAATTACCTTTTCTTTCAGATTTCTTAGTTTTGACGTAATCATTTGCGTGTATGCAATAGTTTTTTTGTCGAGGTCTTCAATTCTTGGTCTAGAAAACTTAGTAACTTTAAGTTTTTCAGGTAGTAAAACTTTATTGTCATCACCGTCATTAAATACATACGACCATTCTATTCTTCTGATATGATGGAGAAGATTTAACCATTCTGTTGTTTCAATTTTTTCGGTCCAGCACGGAGTGGGAACAAAATTCAAGCCCAAAGCTAATAATCGTTTATCATCGTTGTTTATATTAACTTCCGATTTGTTGAGCACTGTAAGATTGGCATTATTGATTTCTAACATACGCTTTTTTTCTGCCTTACGTTTTCGGTACCTTTTCTTGTCTTTTCTATTCTTAATGCGTTGGGTCTCATTTTTTGAAAACTTCATCTTTTGTCTCAGTACTCTCTGCTTATTTGATAGCCAATTAAATTTGTTTATATACTTAAACTTATTTTTTAATCTTTCCTTGCTTAAGTTTTTTTTAATATTACTCGGTAGAGCCTCCAATTGCATCTTAAAACAGGAGTAAGAAAAATTAAGTTCTTTAATTTGCTGGGTGACTTTTCTTTTCTGTTGAGCTAATAAAAGATACTGTATAGTAAGTAACACTAGAGAATCAGTCAGTCGATTCATCGATTGAGTTTATTTTGAGCTTTTAATTTTAGTCAAAATGTCGAATTTTGAAGACGTAGTAGGATTATCAAGAAAATCTGAAGTGTGGCAAAACTTTAAGTACTGCGAGACTACTGAAAAAGCAAAATGCAAGTTGTGTCAAGCAATTTTAAAAGCTGCTGGATCAAGCACGAAGGGACTAATTACGCATTTGAAATCGCAACATAAAATTGCAGTAAAATCAAGCCGGGTTGAAGTTGCGAAAATAGATGAGCCAAAATTAAAAATACGAAAGATTAATTCCTTTTTTAAATCAAAAAAGCAGAGCCTCGGCGAATTGGTTAGTCAATTAACTGCTATTGATGGACTTGCATTTAATCAAAATGCCACAAGCGAACGACTACGCCGAGCGTTTAAAGCTGATGGATATGATTTGCCTAGATCGCACAAAAAGGTTCGAGATTTGGTGATGAAGCAGAAGGAGGATATAGTAAAAACTATCCGAGGGGAGCTTAATACAATTAAACTAAGAGATGGTCGCTTTTCCACCATCTTCAATGAGTCAACTTCCATGAGAAATCGTCGGTACATGAACATTAATGTTCATTTTCAAGGTGGTTTTCGTTCTCTAGGATTAGTTCGCATTCAAGGAAGCTTGAATGCAGCAAAGGCAATTAAACTGGTTGAAGAACAATTGCAATTGTTTGATCTGAACCTGAACAAAGATGTGGTTGCTACTATTACAGATGGTGCAAGTTTTATGGTTAAATTCGGAAAAGACACTTGTCCTGAACATGTGACCTGTTATGCCCATGCTATTCATTTAGCTGTCTGTGATGTTCTATATAAAAAAGATACAGCATAAGCCGAGCGAAGATTTCATTCGTCTCGTGGATCATTGTGAAAGTGACACCAAAAACGACTCCATTGCTGAAGGTGAAGATGATTCTGAGGAGGAAGAAACAAATAAAAGTGTTCCTTTGGCATCTAACTTGCAAGATGTGGGGCAAAACGTTCGAAAAATTGTAAAGCTTTTTCGGCGATCTCCAGTGAAAAATGATGATCATCTGCAGCCCTATATTTTGGAAAATTTTGGAAGAGAAAAGATGCTTCTTTTAGACTGCAAAACTAGGTGGAATAGTTTATTGACAATGCTGGAAAGATTTTATGAGCTAAAAAAAGAGATTGAAATGGCTATGGTGCAGCTTGATGTTCCCTTTGATTTATCTGATAATAAAATGAAAGAAATTAATGATATGTGTGAAGCCCTTGCTCCCTTTGAAGCTGCTGTTGATGCTCTAGCCAGCGAGGATGCAGACATGTTGCTATCAGGAAAGATCATTGCATTTGTATTGAAGAAACTTGGTGAGCTGCAATCTAACATCAGCAAAGAATTAATCCAAAGATTCAGCGTTCGAATCGGTGAACGTCGCAATGACCACCTTGTACATCTTTTTGAATATCTCAAAAAATCATTGTACATTAATCAACCTGAAGATCATCTTGGACACAAAATATGTCGCCAAAAAATTGCTGCCATTGCTACAACTCTGATACAAAGGTTGTTTGGCAACAACGGATTTGACAAAGTTGCCTCCAACGAAGAAGTGACAACAAGTAATACTAATGGCCAAGAAACTCAAACTCAAATGACTTTAGCTCAAGAACTGTATGCTTTCGTTGCAGATGACAAAAATGAAGAAGAACAATACAATAATGTGAGCTCTCAAGTTGTGCAAACAGAGATGATGCTCCACGAAATTACTAAAACGAGGCCAAATAATCTAGAAAAGTTGTATGCAGCTCTAAAAACCATCAAACCCACATCAGTTGAAGCCGAGCGTGCATTTTCAGTTCTTGACTATTTTGGAAGCAAAATCGGAAATCGTCTTAACGATGACATCATTGATGCTTTATTGTTTTTGCGCCATTACTACAGTAAATAAACTTTGTTTATTTTACAGTGCAATCGTTCATTACTGCTTCGTCAATCCCGAGAAATCCCGGGAAAATCCCGAGCCCGGGATTTCTAATTTAGTCCCAAAATCCCATCCCTACTTTTGAGACACCCTGTATACATTATGAAGATAAGATATTTCCAAAGGCTGTAAAAAGTTAAAACGCAGCCAACTTTAAAATAAACTAATCTTAAGGCTACGTTTTTACAGCTTTAAGAAATATTATTTCTTCATAATGTACTGCAGATCACTTGATATTGTCGTTGATTGTTTTTATTTTGTTACTTCACATTTACAAAATTAATTTCTTGAAATGGGCTCTACAAAAGTCGAAAACATTCGAAATTTAAGATATTTTACTGATTGAAATGACTTACAATTTATTGCAGTTGCTTGCTGTTACAATAGTGCGGATTTTAAAATGTTTTAACTCTCTGCCACATCTCATCTCATCTATCCCGTGGCGGTTGCCGTTGGGGCGCTGCAGATGACCTATGAACCAGTTCTCTCCATTTCTCTCTGTCTTCCGCATGTCTGATCGCCTCGCTCAGCTTCAGTCCAGTCCATTCTGCGATGTTGTCTTCCCATTTTTTCTTTTGTCTTGCTCTCTTTTTCTGCCAAAGTTGTTGCTAAAAAGTTCTAAAAATGGAGACATACTGTATATGATAACACAATGTTTCATGGATGTTATTAAACTAGGCATGCCTCACGTGCCAGTTTAACCCAAATAGTCCCAATTTTAAGCCCTTATTCTGATGTCTCGCTATCAGTGGCGCAGTCAGGATTTCTTCAAGGAGGAGGCCAAAGTTTTTTGGATAACACAACCCAGGTGCAGCGGCAAAACCCTCAGAATCTAGTCGCAATAGGGATATCGAGGATTCATCTCCCCAAAAGATGAGGTGTGTGTGTGTGTGTGGTTCTTAAATAGAACGTAAAAACTCAGCTTTACATTCAGCAGCTTTTAGCAGAACGTCAGAACTCAGCTTTACTCAACTTTACATTCAGCAATTGAAACCTAGTTTAAAGTTAGACTCCAAGTTCTTTCCTCTCCGTTTATTTAACACGTGACCATCGCTTCTTGTGTGTTTATTTTTGTGTCAGTATGGCGTAGTTGCTAGCCAACCTGTTTGAGGTATATTATTTGCGTTGAAAATGGCACCAGTTGAGGGCCGAAACGTTCCCAGTATGTTTTTAACAAGTTGCTTGGCTGTTATTTTTGGATTAAAGAACGTAAGAAGTTTACCGCAATTGCAAACGCAAAAGAATTTTACACTTACGCAACTGCATGCCACCCATTCACTGATACAAACTGATTGGTAGTGGTGATATGCAAACCAAAAAATTTAGTGGAGCTGTATGTAAAAATCTAACTCAATTGAAATTTAGCCTACCACTTTTACTGTACATGAAAATTCATCAATAACAGGTTTAAAATTAATGTTGAGGTCACAGTGAACATACAGCAATGCGAATCTATTTATACAAGCTTCTTTCATTGTGGACCCCAAGTAGGTTTAAAATATTTTAGAGCACTAAACGAACGCTCATTTGTTGCTGTAGTAACCGGACGAATTGTCAATATTTAAAGAACTTCCAGAGATGAATACATTTTCATTTCTTTAGCAGACATCAACGCGCCAAAAGCGTTGATGGGTAAAGAATCACCTTTGTGGGGCAGCCAATATAAACGCCATCGCATCAAGTAAACCTCCAAAGCTACAATGCTGTCATCCAGAAAAAGAAGATAGCAGTTCATAGCATTTCTGATGGAGTCGAAGCAAATGCTTTACACAAACAGATGTTATAAAAAATTGGAGTTTTAGGCAATCAATCAGATCAGAGCAAAATCTTTCGCTGAGTTGCTTAAGCACTGTGTCAATAAAAAGGCAAAGACAGAACACCTGTAAAACTGCAATGGTGAAACAGCTGGTGGATTTGCTCTATTGGCTTGCCAATTCACAATTCGTAGTATTGGTATGGATTCCCCGGCATGTTTGAATAGCCTAACAAATATTTTTTATTGTCCCTAAAAGCCTGTGTCACATCTTTGAAAATGGTATTAATAATACTCGTAGCATCTAATGCAGTTGAAATAGTTTCTTGATGCGCTGTAGCTTCTTTGCAACTGATTTGGCAGGATTCAGTGCAGCATTAATAACTTCTAGGCTGACCATAAGCCCAAGAGTTGTTGTCGCTTTCGCATAAAGCATAGCCCTTCCAAAAACTTCTCCATCTCTTGATTCTGACAGTTGATCAAGAGAACCAACTACCGCCGGATAAAACTTCTTGAAAACGAAGATAGCATCATGGTCCTCAGTCCACTTTGTGGAACAATGGCGCTTCAAACGCAAATGCAAAGAATCCAGACAATTGCTAGGAAAGGTTGGTTTCCATTAGGCGTAACCTGCTGGCGTAGCATAATTATTTTTTGCTTGTCTATTGGAAATTATTTTACCGGCGAAAATGCTCTGCGCATAAAAATGAATAGAAAAACAAAGAATTTTTACGCGTAATGGAAACTAGTCTTAACTTGATTAAGCAGTAGCGAAAAACTTTTTTCAGAATTAGAAGACATACTAATATGTCTTTAATGGTGCTTACGCATGCTTGCTCTTTGCTTACGTTGCAAGCCAGGAAATGTTACAGTAACTTGCGCTATCTCTGATTGTAGCGTCTCTGCTGCTTTTGTCCACTCATTCAATTTGTTATTGCGGTCTCTATTTTCTTCGAAAAAACATTTCAAAGGGAATGCCGAATTTCTACTTAGCAAAGCAATAAGTTTGTTTCCTCCACAGATTACAGTCGAATGCATTTTGCGTAAAATTAGAAAATTTAAATCATCAACTATGAATCTAGGCTCATCAAGGTAGTTTGGTAAATAACTTGTGGGGAAAATAGAGACATGTTCTATTCTAGGCAATATTTCTGAAACTTTTCCAGAAAGTACAAAACTTGCTTTCACTCGTAGCAAGCTACTTGTTTTTGTGTAATATTGCTCTCAATGGCGCAGAAGACTTCTTACGCGCCTCGTCTGACACCGATAGAGTATTGTTGCAAGATTCTTGCGCAAAAAACTTGCTCGTGTGATTTCTGCTTTATATCAAGAAAACTACATAAAATTTGAAGCTCTTGTGTTAATTTCAGGCATGAAACCCAACGCTACCAGCAAATTTTCTGTTTTGTGCATAATTCTATCTGCGACCAAAGGGGGTGCCATGGCACAGAGGCCCCTGCATTTCTACCTCTTTTTAAGATAGAATAGTTTGGAATATTTTGTTATCATTGCACTATTTTTCAGTGACATATTAGGAAGGATTTTAATTGAGCTAACCTGTGCGTAACTAACATCCTTTAATGGCAGTACTACTGTGCTTGTTGCAGCACTAAGACTTAGGTTCCATCAGCACAGAAAGTGAATTAGGCTAGCCAGTCAGTATTGCAAGTCAAAAGCAAATTTTTTGATTAGACTCGATTCATTTTCTGCCTTTGTAAACAGTCTTGAGACATTTTAATTGAAATTAATGTCATGTTTGGTGATTAATTATCTGCTGTACATTTTAACCCTTTGAGACACATTATTTATCCACTATATTGTTTGCATTGAATTTACAATTTTTTTTCGCTCTTTGACCTTGTCAAATGATATTTGACAGAAAAACTTTGCGAAACAGGTGTATCAACAGAGTTAAATTGTGGTATCTGCTGGTACCAAAAATCCTCAAAGGTAAAAGTTCGTCCTTTCCAGTGTTACAAGTAAAATGTTCTCACTCGAACAATCTAAAACGTATTTCGCTAGCTCAAGGCCAGAATCGTGTCTTTTCGCATGATGAAAAGCTCAGGAATAGTATTTAACATAAACTAGGGTAGTTGACATTTCGTGTACCGGTAACTATATTTTTCACAATGATCACCCTCACTTGCCAGACAGAAAGACATTTTAACACTGTAGCGAAAGCAGTTTGATAATTTTGCAACCCATTTTTCCGTGGTTACTTAACATATAAACAATTCAAGTTGCTATTATTGCTACTAGCAATACACCGTTAAACATATTAATATAATATATTCAGAAAATTCAAACGTTTTCGGCGCTGTTGAATTTTCTAAATATATTATATTACTATGTTCAACGGTGTATTGCTAGTAGCAATAATAGCAACTTGGATACTAAAAGTCACCTCTCTACCGAAATAGTAATATAAACAATTTCCATTCAAATGAAACACAGCAAATAACAGCATGTGCACATGAATAAATGGTACTGAAACACAATATAACAAGATAAACAATAAAAAATAAACGAGCAAACACTGTTAGCGATTTATGTGCTAAAAGTTAAATCAATGAATAATTGATCAATATCTAGTTTCTTATCTAGGATATGATTAGATGCCGAGATAGAACTCAGGAATTGTCTCACGAGTTATGTACGTAAATTCAATCACCAGACCTTTCTGGTGCAGAGGTAGCTCACACAGAATCTTCCAAAATCAATGAACTTTCATTCTGTTCTGATCTGACTGAATCTATGTTTAGCTCAGAATATTCTTATTTTGCATACATTTTTGAGATTTGAAGCCTCCAGCTCACTGTCGAGTTGTCACGCAAGCAAAATGATTAGATAGTAAAAACGCATCACATACTATCATGGTAAGACTGAAAACAATTACGGCCGTGAACAAAGCATAAGTACACGCCACACTCAGCACATTTGCTGTTGGTGCGACCTCTGGTGCATAGATTGCAACGTTGGTTGTTTTTCTCCCTTTTTTCATGGTGTATGCAACTGAACCATCTCCCTTTTTTCTATATTTTTTCGTAGCTGGTGAGAATAGCACTGGATAGTGTGGCTTTTTTCCTGGTTGAATATGGTTCTATTAAACTCTAAGCAACAACTCGACGGAATGTCTTCGAATCAATGTTTTCATTGTTGGCAGGTTACAGTTTCTTGAAAATAACAAGGAATTTTTGACTGCTATGTCCAAGAGATCAAACACTACATTAAAACAGTACTTGATTTTGGAGTGGTGGTCTAATTGGCATGTAACCTTTTTCTGGCCCGTGATGTCCACCCCTCTCATGTGCTGATTGGTTCCAGGGCACTTACCCCCAGCCATTTACCCCCCGGGCACTCCAACCCTAATCCTAACCCTAACCCTAACCCAAGAGACCGGGGGTAAATGTCCAGGGGTTAACTGCCCAGTTACCGTAGGGTATATGACCAGGTTAAATGACCTAGGGGGTAGGTTGCCTATGGGGGTAAGTAACCGGGGGTACATGACCGGGGATTATGTGACCCGGGGGGTAAGTGTCCGCGGGGTAACCATGCTGACTGTGGTGCTTTACAACAGCAGGACAACTGATCGCATTGCTGGTGCTTGATCCTTTCTTCCTTCTTTTCACTTCCTGCAGCGGTTGTATGGATAAAAAGTTGGACAGCATCAGGACACCTTTATTTTCCATCCACTTTACCCAGTTCATGTCGTTGGATGTAAGACATGCAGCATCCCCTCCTTCCATTCCTTTGTCAGCTGGAAACATGAACTTTGGCATGTTTTCACGATTAGCACAAACATTTCCGGGGCTATACACATTTCCATCCAACAGCATCAACTGTAAAGCCGGAAAACTGAAAAAATTGTCTATATATACCTGACAATTAAGGTACCTTATGCTTTTAGTGAGTTGCAAAACTGCTTCTTCACCAAGCCCATGTTCAGTATTGTCATGCTTTTTTCCTGAGTACAGATCAAATTCATAAAGGTAGCCACTTTATGAGCCACAACGGCACTACATTTGAAAACCCTATTGTATGTGCTTCCCCTTTACGTATCGTCGTAAGATGCTGTGTGCTTTAAATTTGATCATGTGCTGGTCAATTGATTAGCATTCACTTGCTAACATGGCAGCCAAAAATCCAGAATTAAAATGGTCCAAAACAGGTATGAGCTTAAATGCTCTATCATGAGCCGGATCATCTCCGCTTTTCATCTGTCTATTGTCATAAAGAGCACATACGCACGAGGTTCTTCAGATTTTATCAGTGGCATTACATTTGAAATGATAAGTCCGGCTCACTCCAATGGTCTTACATTCGAAGAAGAACATGATAGCCCATGGCCATGTGCATTCCAAAGAGTGCTTTTAGTTCGTCCTGCTTTACATTGAGAATGTAAACTTTTTGCCGACCGTAAAGCTAGTCTGTTAAAGCACAATGTTGCTGAGAAGTTATCAAAATTTGCCACAGTTTTGAAAACTTCTTATGGTGTTGCATCATGTGATACATTCAAGAGCAGTTTTTCATATTCAAGATCAAAATTTATACCATTGGGTTGGTTTGATGGAGCCCTTTTCTACTTAAATTCTACATCAGCGATTTCATCCGATGTGCTACTGGCACAATTTGTATCCTGGAAATGAGATGCGGACACATCAAAATTTAAAGATGGTGGGACATCTGGTGAATCAATTACTACTTCTAAAGGCTTGTCACTCTGACCATTGATTTCGAAGTGTTCGAGGCCATTTTCTAAAAAAAAACCCAGATCTTCGTCATCAAGTTGCAGGTTTTTTTCATCATCACAGTTACCACAAATAATATTCCATTTATTTCAAAATTTCAGACCGGCGCGATGGTGTAGTGGTTAAGGCGGGGGCTCATTCTCCTTGCCGAGTCATACCAAACGACTTTAAAAACTGTTATCTATAGCTTCCCTGCTTGGCGCTCGGCATTTATGGGATTTTGTGGAGAACAAGCCGGCAAGTTCGCTTGTTGTGTCCTTGGGCAAGCACTTAACCGGAGGCCTCCCCTTTATTTGGAAGACAGGTGGCCCAGACGCCTCGGAAATGGCAACTCCCAAGACAGTGAAGACGTCCCGTCCAAAATATGGCGATACAATTTGCTTTCTCGTGAATGAAAAATAAATATGAACAATAGAATACAAAAATACAAAAAAAATCTTACAGATGAAATAGTTTACTACTTGGCGATATCTATAAAGCAAACCACAATTAAGAAAATAAAATATTTAACAATCTGTTTAAACAAAAACAGAAAATACATTGCGGCACCTAGTAAACATGGTGAGATTAGCATGAAACTCTTATACAGTTTGTAATTGTGGAGCAATTTCACATAGCATTGCTATTTACCAGCATATGAACCTAAGAGCCTGATCAATATGGAAAATTACTTCTACATTACTGTTGATATAAGACAATCTAATAGCCTAAATGACCTTCTATACAAAATTATGCCATGCTGGCAGTGCAGCAAGCAAGTATAAACCCAAAAAAGCTTCCAGCTAGAAGGGTACTAAAAATGAGTCTTCACTACCTTTGAGGTACAGTGGTACATATAGGTACCATAAAAAGTAAATGCCTCCTCGCACCACTACTTTAACAAAAATTGATTTCTATTGACACAACACTAATCTTTTTAAATAAACTGTCAGAAGTTCCGTGACAAAACACCTCTCTAGTCTCGCCATCTACACGCTAAAAGACAGCCAGTGAAAGGTATCTTGAATGGGTGTGAAACAACTCAAGCAAAACAATTGAAAATGCGATCAGAGTTTCCAAACGTGTCCCTAATTTTAAAACCTAAACTTTCGTAAACATTACAAAATTCGTTCCGACATAAAATTGTATTCGCTGTCAGCAAAATCACGAAAAAATATTTTGATAACTCTTGGCATCACTGTGCCTCAAAATAAAAATTTGAGGCGATATTAGTGGTCAAAATTATTTGCACTTTTTAACATTTCATCCAAAAGAAAACGCAACTACCGCGAGAATTTTGATATTAGAAAGACACAGGCAATGGTGAATTCTTTGTCATTCGTTGTCAACTCATGCTTTCAATATGCCATGATGGACGTGCTGATGTTTACAACCATTTGGCTACCAAAAAGCGCAAAGCTACTGTTGAAGCAGCTGCATCCTTATCTCGCGTAATATCTTTCGTCAAAAATATGGAGACCGGTGCAGCAAAGAGACAACTTTTGCTTATTTTACCACAGTCACAACGTTACTCGTGGGCAAAGTTTGGAAAGTTCCGATTGCACTTCCAAGTTGGTTTCAAAGCTGTATAAACCAAAATTTTCCTTGGGATAGCAAAGTGTAAATCTGTGTTTATATACCTAATTGCCCCAATTTCTAGTGACGAACTTCGCGAGGAGTTAAATTAAGTTAACTTAGATACTGTTTCAATGGGTGACTGCGATAGAAAAGAATTGTTGTGGTTACAGTGTAGCATGAGATGTTCCAAGAACAGACCTGGAATTCAAATCTGTTTCCGGAGAAACTGCTGCAATACAAGTGGAATACTTGCTCTTGATTTTGACCAAACGAAACCCACGAAAAAACTGGTTGGATTTTGTGAGCTAATTTTCGAGGTATTAAAAGAAGAAAACAAAATGATGCTTTTTAAATTAAAGAAAACGTTAAACGGAATCTTGTGGACATCAGATGTGCAGTTCAACTACACAACAACTGCCTTTTGCATGATGGTGATACTTTGCCAATATGCGTCGAAAGCCTTGTAGCAAAAGTTTATGATTTCTTTTACCTTTATATTGTTCTAGTTTGGGAACTTAAAGAGTTTTGTGACTTTATTGATGTTGAGTAGCCTAGCAGAGAGATTTGCAACACTTCAATAACAAGTTTTTGTTTATGCTATCTGCTTTTTAGAGCCGGTTTTGGAAATGTTTGTAGTATTGAAGAGCTACTTTAACTCATAAAAACTTTGCTCAAGCATCATTAGATAATGCTTTGAGGAATTAGCCCAAGAACTGTATCTCAAATTCGTATTTGAGCAGTTGAAGTACTTTATTGAGACAATGCTGAAGTTAGCATGACAAAAGACTAGCACTGTGGATGTGGCAAATATTTACATGGAATTGAAGTAGAATTTACATAAAAGAAGGAAATTCTTGTCTCATACCAAGCAAAATCTCTTTTGGAAAACTTTGGAAGAGGAGGAAAAATGGATGCAGGGGTGTTTCTCAACGAAATTAGAGATTTTTATGCAAAATATGAATAATATCTGAATGCTTATCTCGATGCCTGTGAAGATGTGATCCCTCCCTTTTGGATGAACCTGAGCAAATACTAATCTGGCCGCTTATCATGGTGGGTGTGGTTAAAGAAAAGATCAACAGCTTATTTAAAAAGCAAACAATAAACAACGACTACTTTTTTGATAAGCAAGTTCTGATTATAAATTACATGTGTGGGAGCAAAAGGGAAGAATGGTGGCAAATTACAACGTCTTTTAAAAACAAATAAATTCAGTAATTCCAAACTTTTATGAACAAAAACTAAATCGTTTCAAACTTTCAAAAATCTATCGAGTTAATATTTTGTTTACCTGAAACCTCAGCACCACTTTAACGACTTTTTTCAATTATGAAAGGTATGTGGTCTGATGGCAGTAGCAAAATGCCAGAACCAAATCTAGCTCTCCTCTCTTGCTCATAGCTCTCCTCACTTGCAAAACGAATATTGAATTGAAATGAAGTGAATTTTATGAGAAGATAAAAGCGATCGCTGTGTTTTTTAAAACCATGATTAGCATAGAAAAATATTTATTGATTTGCTTATAAATGTAATTAACTTAATTTGTTTTAGTTGGTGAAATAGGCCGACGTTAATTGTTGATTTACCTACATTCAAAACGCTAATCTTTATGCATTTCTGTACCTACATAAAATAGGTCAGCTATAAATAGACCAGTTGGTAAGTGTTTGGAATAGGCGTCTCGTAATTGCATTTGGAAATACAACAGCCCTAACCCTTTCAATACCGATTTGTAACAATTTACTCATGCCGGTAAATTTTGTTCAAAACTGAGTAACTTAATGTTATTAGTGAGGTTTCTATTGAATTCAAAAAATCTCTTTTTTTTCTTTGTTTTTTCAAGTGGGACAAATATGTCCCAACGGTATTGAACTTCGGGATGTATTTGTCCCAAAAAACGCTTTGGTGCTGTGATGCAATATCTTGGGACATATATGTCCCGACGGGATTGAAAGGGCTAAAGCAAACTGACAAATTGTCTTCTACTACAAGATACAATAATTCCGCAATGTACTTGGGTGTGATCATTGGAATTAAAAATGAAACAAGCCCCACTAAAAAGAAAAAAAAGAACTTGCGCACGCTCCGTGGTACGCTTGTTTGAAAAGCACATTCAGCTGAGCTAAAGGTTTACTGCATTCATTAGACAGACAGACTTATGGTTAAAGTGAGGTACCAAGGTAGCATAGTCTATGAGATCCTATGGTGAGGTAGAGTGGCCAACAGTGCTGCACTTTCTACAAAATAGCATGTTTTGACCAAAACCGACGCGATGTTGTAGTAATTAGAGTTGTCCACCTGGGGTTCATTCCCCTTGTCGAGTCATACCAAAAGACTTTAAAAAATGGTATCCACAGGTTTCTTGCTTGGCGCTTGACATTTAGGAGAGGTTGTGGAGAACATGCCGGCAAGTTCGCTTGTTGTTTCTTTGGGCAAGGCACTTAACAGGAGGCCTCCCTCTTGATGTGGAAGATATATGGCCCAGACACCTCGAAAATGGTAACTCCCAAGCGAGTGCAGACGTCCCGTCCTAAATATAGCGATACAATTTGCTTTCTCATGAATGGCGGATAAATATGGCAAATAAAAAAAAATTATTTTTTTTCGGGAATTTTTTCTGGCATTTAAATTTGATCTATTCTCCAATAATTAAACATAAAATATAAAATACATAGCTTTAACTTTTTCTGCAGTAATGTAATGAAAATATCGCGTCAAAGCGGGACATTGTTGGCCACGTTGTACTAGAGTGCCCCATCGTATTTCCAACAGTGCCCGAAGTTTATGCTATTTATTAACTAGTTAAGTGTGTTTGTACTACTTACTACGCAAAATAGCTACCGGTATTTTAAATTTTCATAATGTGAAAAGTTAGTTAGACAGAAAACCGAACAATAACGCAATTACTTTACACGTAATAATTGGTTTATAGATCCACGATCTAAAAATGCAAGGTCAAGGACTTTTGAGAACTTGACTAGCGTAAAAAAAATAGGCTATCACGAACAAAAGCCACGAACTTTTGAAAAACTACAGTCCAAGCCTGTTTAATACAAAAGACAAAGCAATGCTACATCAGATGCCCTAAGCAGATTATTCAGGCTTTATGTGGTTCTACGCACAGTCGTATGTAAGCGCTTCATTGATTTACTGGCCGTGCCACTTAGACTGATATAGTTGAGTCTAACGTGATCTCAAAACTTGGTTGAGGTAATCATAGCCTTTAGAATGGAACTTGCTTAAATGCTGGATCAGAGTACACCTGCTTACATCATACGTTTCATATTTTGGACGCGGATCCACGTAAATCTACGTTTTTAAGATTCATATACGAATTCGGTGGTAAACCACGTCAAAATACGTGAAAAATAAAACTTCATCAGTTTGGTGCGGAAAGTCGCTGTTTGCCAAATATATTCACCTAGCTCTACGTGAAGGAAGTCTGAAGTGAAAAAAAAGCAATTAATAATAGCACTAAAATTTTTACAGCAATTTTTTCTTTATTTTACTGCAATAAAATTTGCTAGATTTCACTTAATCATTCTTTTTCCTAAACAACTTAGTCTCTAAGGTTGTTCAAAACCGAGCAGATTGTGGATAAATAAATGGGAAGGGTTGTGACAGGAAGGGCATCCGGCGTAAAACCTAGCCAAAGGTTTTCAAAGGGCGTCGTATCTGACATTATACCGGATGGGTCGAGGCCCAGGATAACAACTACCGTTACCAGTGACTGGGCACCAAGGGCCACTGGTGAACATGTTACTTGGATGCAAAGAAGAGGTGGAAAGCAGTGGAGAAGAAAGAAGGAGAGAAATAATAAGAGGAAGAAAGCTAAGAAGATCAAGTTGAGGGTTGCTACATTAAACGTTGGAACCATGACCGGTAAGGGAAGAGAAGTGGTGGACCTTATGGAGCAAAGAGGGCTGAACATATTGTGTGTGCAGGAAACTCGCTGGAAGGGGGAGAAAGCAAGATGCATAGTTGGAGGATATAAAATATGGTACTGTGGATGCGGAAACAAAAGGAATGGTGTGGGAATCATATTGAAAAAGAAGCACGTGGAGAGGGTAGTGGAATTGTGGAGGGTAACAGACAGGATGATATGCTTGAAGATGGAACTTGATGGCGTTATGTTGAATGTTATCAGTGCGTATGCACCGCTGGTGGAGGTAAAGAAAAGGAAGCATTTGAGCTGAACCTAGATGAGAGAGTGGAAAAAATACCAAAGAATAAAAGAATTGTGGTGGGAGCAGACCTGAATGGGCACGTAGAAGAAGGGAATAACGATGATGAAGATTACATGGGCAGACATGGATAGGGGAAGAGAAATAACGAAGGCAAGCAGTAGTGGATTTTGCTAAGAGAATGGAACTAGCGATCACTAACACATACTTTGTAAAGAAACCAGCGCACAGAGTCACCTACAACTGGGCGGGCGCAGTTCGCAGGTGGATTACGTTATGGTGAGAAGAAGAAGGATAAAGGAGGTGATGGATGCAAAGGTTATTGTTGGTGAAAGTGTAGCGAAACATCACCGAATAGTAGTCAGTGCGATAATCATCTGGACGAAGTGGAGGAAAGCACCAAAACCAGTGAAGAGAATAAAATGGTGAAAGCTAAAAGACCCGAAAGTAAAGAACAAATTCAAAATGGAAGCCATTGAAAGTGGAATACATGGTGGACAGGAAGACTGGCAAAGAGTAGCTGAGATGATACAGAGCATTGCCAGAATGGAACTAAGTGATACATCGGGAAAAGTTAGCACGGCAGGTCAACGGGAGACGTGGTGGTGGAACCAGGAAGTTCAGGAGAAACTGAAAGATAAGAGAAAAGCTGAAAAGGTATGAAATTTTATCAGAGATGATGCAAGCAAGTTAGCCTATAAAACTGCAAGAAAACAAGATAAGAAAGAAGAGGCAAAGGCAAGAAACAAGGCATACGAAGAACTGTACAAAAAACTGGAAACAAAGGGAAGCGGAAAAGCAGTTGTTTAAGATAGCAAAGCAGAGAAATAGACAAAGCAAGGATCTACAACAAGTAAGAGTAATTCAGAGGAAAACTGGGGAGATGGTAATGGAAGACTTTAAAGTGAAACAGAGGTGGAAAGAGTATTTTGACAACTTACTCAACCAGGAAAGCCTTAGAGAAAGAAGAGAAATGAACACAGAAGAAAGAGAAAGGGACGTGGAAGATATCTCTGGAGAAGAAGACAAGACTGGGTTGAGGAAGATGAATAAGGGAAAGGCTCAAGGACCTGATGACATACCAGTAGAAATGTGAATCGCTCTAGGGAATAAAGGTGTGGAGTTTCTGGTGAACTTCTTCAATAGACTCCTACGAGGGGAGAAAATGCCAGATGAATGGAGGAAGAGCGTGCTCGTAACTTTGTACAAAGGTAGAGGAGGCATCAAGGAGTGTGGAAATTACCGGAGGATCAAGTTGATGAGCCACACTATGAAACTGTGGGAGAGGGTAATAGAAGCAAGAATTAGGAAAGAGGTGACAATCGCTGAGCAACAATTTGGACTCATGCCAGGAAGGAGTACCACCGACGCAATCTTCTGTCTGAGGATGCAGCTGGAAAAGTGGACTGAAAGGCAGAAAGCTGTGCATTTATTAACTTAGAGAAGGCATACGACAGGGTACCCATAGAGGAACTGTGGAAATACTTGCTGTTGGCTGAAACATCACAGTGCTACATAAGGATTATCAAGAATATGTATGACGGAGCGACAACTGTTGTGAGAAGTGCAGCAGAGTTGACTGAGGAAGTCAAGATAGATGTTGGACTTCACCAGGGGTCAGCACTCAGTCCATTCCTTTTTGTCATTATCATGGACAAGCTGACGGAGGACATCACGAAGGAGGCACCATGGGATATGCTGTTTGCAGATGACATAGTGCTGTCTAGGCAAAATTATAGGGAGCTAGAGGATGATCTAGAGATTTGGAGAAATGCACTGGAGAGAAGAGACCTGAAAGTGAGCCGGAGCAAGACCTAGTATTTGAAGGCTGAGGGTGTGGATAATGGAGAAGAGTTGAAGCTGCAAGGAGAAAAGGTAAAGAGAGCAAAAAACTTCAAATACCTGGGTTTGACCGTTAGTAGCGATGAAAGATGTGAAGAAGAAGTGAGGAGAAGGATCCAAGTAGGATGGATGAGTTGGAAGAAGGTGTCGGAAGTTCTGTGCTACAGGAAGTTATCAGCAAGGGTTAAGGGTAGAATGTACAAGAGTGTTGTTATACCAGCCATGCTTTATGGAATGGAAACGGTGGCAGTGACGGATAGACAGGTGGAAAAAAATGGAAGTTGTAGGATGAAAATGGTGAGATGGGCGCTCGGAGCGACAAGAAAGGACAAAATAAGAAACGAATACGCCAGAGGGACCGCGAAAATCGCAAAGCTAGGAGACAAACTATGGAATGCATGGCTAGGCTGATATCAACACATGAAAAAGAGAGAAGAAGGCTGCGTGGGAAACAGGATGATGGAGATGGCGGTGCCAGGTAGAAGGAAAAGAGGAAGGCCAAGAAGAAGATGGATGGATTTGGCGAGAGAAGACTTGGAAAGGGTTGGAGCTAAGGAGGGAGACGAAATCAATCGGGTCAAATGGAAAATACTTTCGCGCTGTGACGATCCTAAATAGGGAGAAGCTGAAAGAAGAAGTAGAAGATTCTTTTTCCCAAACCTAAACTTATGTAATTACTTTTAAATCTAGAAAAGTATAGTAGGTAACAACCATGATATACAATTTTGGTCAAGTGTTGGAATTCGACATGCCCCACAGAGGGCACTGTCAAATCCGCTAAATTTCAAATATTATATGATACTTCCGTAGGCGGAAAAGAGGAAGCGTGGATTTTTTGCTAACAAACTTACCCTCAAGGCAGGTCAAATTTGGGGGTAAATTTACCCCTGGTTGAGAACCCCTGTCCTACAAGATTAGTTTTTAGTTGGCAGCAATGGCACAATTTTATAAATGTGATATGTGTTTGACTGGTGAGTAAGCTGTTATGACAATGGATCGATTACAGTAAAAGTGGCAAACTACCAACCCCTTGCATTCATCCCTACGCTAACAGTGTAGGCATGCATCTACACCAATACCATTACACATGGCATATGTGTAACGTTTAGGCGACATGCTTACACGGTATAGTGTAAAAAAAGTAAATAAAAAATATATTTGTGATTTTCTATGATAAAATTTAAACGATTGTGCTCTGGCGCCAGCCATCAAGCCTTCTGTCCTTTTGACCAAGACCATCTTTTTTGATGTGAATTAGACTGACAGGGCTAATGTTAGAAGCGTATACATATATTCAAATAAGTTCCGACTTCGCAAAAAACCATGGGCGTTTAAAGGAGTACTTAGAAGAATACAAACAGCACACATGTATAAAAAGACAAAAAGAATTGTGGCTGTTACGGAAATATTGAAATCAAACTTGATTACAGTGGTTCTAGTTTATAATTTAATTGGTTTTTAATTAATAACAATAGTAACCAGATTTAAACATTTTTGCAGTAGCAACCGACAACTTTAGCTTCTTTTTGTGCTTTTTACATTATTTTAAGTGCTTAGTGTTAGGGGCACCTGATGAGCTTAATGCAGAAACAGATTGGAATAAAGTGGAATCAAAATATATTGTGATCTGCGGCGTCAACTAATGTACTTTGTTTGCAACTAAAACTTATTTAGTAGTCAAGTAGACCTAAGGCTGTTATACTTAGCAATGTGTCGTGAATACAAACACAAAAATAAATCATTCAGTTATGATGGCATTACACCTTAATTACATTTAAAATGGGCCAAAACAATAGATTACTATTAGCCTAGCCCTATTGCATTCAAATTATATTGATTGAGCCCTGTTGTGCAGCAATTGTAATGATGAATATTGTTATATTTTATACTTCATACAATCGTATAGTACGAAACGTAATCATAGAGGTATAATCTATTCATTTGGCTGCAACTTTCGATATTGCACTGCTAATATATTTCTACTAAGCATTTCTTTTTCACGTTAAAGTATAACAGTATCGAGTGGTTATCTTTCTACGGCACGACTGTGCCAAATTTTTTTGTAGGCTGCTCAATTTCACTTAACCGAGCAATACTGCATGCCTGGTGTGGATTTTTCCAAAATTGTTTTTTTGGCGGGTTTTCTAAAAAATCCCCCACATAGCGCGGTATGTAGAATTGGAAAGTACCAGAACTGAAATCCGGAAGTTGCACAAAATTTAGGATAAGCATAAGCATTGGAGTTGGGGTTAAGGCTAGTCAGTGTAAGGGTTAGAGTTACATTTATGGTCAGTTGAGGTTAGAACTGGGTTTAGTTCGTGCTCTACCGCTGATTTTTAAGGATACTCATTTTGTTATGGGTATTAACCACAAAAAGCAGAAAGCAGATTAATTAAAATAAAAATCTTTTTTCTTTGGAGATCAGCCTCAAAAGGGCGAAGTATATAAATTAAGAACTCTTTTTATTTTCAGTGATCAATATGTGGATGTGGGCCATAAGTTACGTCCTCACGCAGGCCGCCGTTTGCACACTCCCCTTTTAGAGTATTTTATGTAGTATTAAATGTTATTGTTCAGATAAACAGAAGACCAAAATGCAGTATTTCTATGATTTAACTTGAATGATCATCACATCAAAGATATTTGTGAATGCTGGGTTGATTGGTAATGGCTAGGGTGATTTAAGGTCAATCAATCATTTTATTTTTGCCAAAATCAGCATACGTAAAAAATAAATTTGACAGCAGTGGACAAAAAAAGGAGACGATGGCAAAACGATATACGTCAATACATGCACATGAAAAGAATTTAGTTTAAATTTGAAGGTAGTGGAATGGCCATCGTACCTGTAAGATAGCAGATAAATAAAAACACACACGAAAAAAAGCATATACAGTACATAAGGGTCAATAAAATTACGTTTTTTTTGCTTGTCCAAAATAGTAAAACAAGTGTGAAAATTAAGTTTCACGGTCCTAGGGTCATTATTAACTAAGTTATAAAGTTGCAAAAAGCTACTTTTTCTGATTTTAAGTCAGTTTTTATTTGTTTGATCAATTTTTCTTTTCTTTTGTTTTAGCAAAGTTCACCTGCATATTTATCATTTTTACTCCAGAAACTTTTTAACAGACATAATGTTCATAAATCGTCAAGAAATTGTTCCAGATGTGTTTGGTCTGATACAACACTGCCAATTAACAACAACTTTAACCCTTTAACGGACATAGTTTTTCTAACTGAGATTTTGCAGATTTTTTTACATTTTTTACATTATCTATTTAGAATAGTTATATGCAATTCAGAAAAAAATTAATTTTTTTTGTTTATTCTTTAAAATATGACACGGGACATATATGTCCCATTGTCCCTTAGAGGTAATTAAACATGAAATAATGTATTTGAATAATGTTGTATTTTTCATGTTTCTAAATTGTGTATAATTTCGATTCATGGTCGAAAACAGTAACACGCCATGTCGGAAAAGAATCTGCCTTGCTAGAGATAGTCTCGAGCTCGATTCTGGCTGAAGTCATGCAATGACTTGGGTTTGATTCCGGCTCTGGTAATTTCACACTTGTCGGTGTTTTCAGCGTACATGTATTTTGTTCGCATTTAGTATGTGCGAAGCCTAAAACCACATTTTGCTGCTCTCAGGAATCTAGTTCCAGAAATACACGTTCATATGTATTGGCAACTAAACAATTAGCGCCAGATTAACGTTCACCAAATGCTCTGAATCTATCAGACGAGACCGGCAACATCATGGGAAGCTTGGTAATAAAACTCGTATAAAATTAAATATTCAGCAGCATGCATGTAATACAGTATAATTAGGAGTGATACAACGCAAAGCAATCACGTCCATTCACATAGCACAAATGCATATTGCACTCAATGCACATGTTGTTGGTCTTGCTTTCAAGCTTGCTGCTAGTGCACAGTATGCATCTTTTTCTTTGACCCACTTTTTGCATTGAATGCTGAGCAAAATTTTCCAAATTCTATACCATTATCAGAAAATCGTTGCTCTTAATATTTTTTTGCTATTGCCTCTAGTTTTGAATCTGATAACTTCTTCCAATTAAACTCGATATCTGTGGATGCACTAAAGAAAATTTGGTTAGTTGTTAGATTATCCTTGTGTGAGGGTGACTGTAAAGTCATAGAAGGATCAATTGCTACTTCCAGCTCTTCTTGCAATGCACTGTTTTCCAGATGAAGCATATCTTGCTCTAAAAATTCAACATTCTCATTGTCTAAAGCAAGAGAATCTTATGTGTCACTATTATCAGAGAAAAGAATTTAATTGATTTTCTCAGAATTAAGATAGAAACTCTTTGCTGGTTTGTCATTGAAAATTTTTTGATCAAAACATGCTTGATATCTCTTTATATATTCATAGACAATCACAATATAATAATTAATATGATAAAAACATATGTTGTTGATGAATTAAAAATAAAATTGTAGACATTGCATCATCTATAAGCTTTATTTTATTTTGAAAATCTGCACTATCACAATGCAATGTATGGTTTGTACACTGCAATAACATTCTAAAAAAATTAAGTACTAGTTACTAGGCTACATAGATACAAATTAAGATGGTGACATATACACAGCCTATATGCTATGCCGATCACTGAAGCTAACAGTTCACTAAACATTAGGGTAGGAGAATTAGCAAAATAAATCAATATAATTAATTCTATCGAGCTATCCCCCAAAGCTATCTTGTATGCTGCTGGTTACTAGTCAGCCTCAGTTCTTAAGTTTAACCTTAGAGAAAAAATCCAAAGCCATAAAATCATCCTCACAGAGTTTTACTTCTTGCCTACATAAAAAATCTTATGAAAACTGTTTACCAGTTAAACGCTGTTTGATAAATGTACCAACAGGCAACATCCCTAAAATTACCTCTAAGGGACAATGGGACATATGTGTCCCATCCTAGAAAAAGATGTCTCATGTTTCAAATAATGCAAAATATGTTACAGAATTGGCACCAAGGATAAGATAATAGTTGATTTACACTACGCTAATCGAAAAATTCCCAAAAATAATCTTACGTACCAAAACTAAGGGATCAAATTTTGATATATTGCACTGTCACGAAACAGGAAAACTTTGTCTTCGAAAATTGATCTTAGCGTGTGCAATGTTGCAATTTTAAACTTTAAAAATTAACAAGGATTGTTGACGGATAAACACACCAATGCGCATCTCTAATTGGCAAATGAAATTTTAATTATTAAACGAAACATACATGGGACACATATGTCCCATCATCCCTTAAAGGGTTAACAAAGCGCAGTTTTTCAATGCTGTCTAAGCTGCTTGCTAAAGAACGAAATTTTTTGTCAGAAAACAACAAATCACATGTGTAAGCATTATAATTTAAGCACCAATTGAACATACTTTAGATTTTTTTTCATAGATTTTTTCGTTTATTTTTCATTTCGTTGAATAAAGTCAACAAAGTTATTACAAAAAAAACGAAGTCACTTTTTTCAGTTTCTTTGATGTTTAAGATATCGCCCTAGTAATAAGTTGTATTTTTTGGGGATAATAAACACAGTAGTGAATAATTCTACTGACCAAAATTCATAAATAAAAGTTAGTAATGATTTCTATTTTATTGAACTGCACTGTAATGGTTTATCAAATTTATGATACAATGGTAAAGGAATGTTTAGACAATATAATGGGAATACTGTTGACAACTTTGTCAACAGCCATTGCTCAGCACTAGTTTCACAATTGAGAGCCGGAAAATTCTACCCCTGCAGTAGTCTATGATGTTGTGACCCTGGGAAAGAAACTTTATGGCAATTTCTCTGGCTAAGTCATAGTGCTTGTGGTAAAAATGCAAAGTTCTGGTAGTTGAGGCGTCTACAACACATGCCTGAATACAAGATACTTCATGTATAACCGCAGAAGTTCTTCTGTGACCGAAGGATAAAATATCTATCAACAAGATGATTTAATAAACTATTGGTGTCGATTGTTGTAATCATTATTCTTTGCTTTTTAGATTTGTCATTGAAATCGGAATATTCTTTACTTTTTCTTGACTTTTGCACTATCGATTTCTCACCTTAAAGGTGACAAAAGTAAAAAACGCTGAAGTTACCTGCACATTTTGAGTGTGTAAACAAACTCTTTCTGTCCAAAAAACACAGGGCGCTTTGTCTTGATATAATCAGCCTTTATTACAGTGATTCCCAAACTTTTCAGTACCGGTTTATCCTCCCCCCCCACTCATTTGAAGTTACTCTTTACGTCGTTTACATTTGCAATAATTGCCACAAAACGAACACAAGCAGTAAAAGAATTGATTTAGGTTATGCGTAATGTCAATAGAAATACTGCTGTAACAATTTACTTGAAAATAAGGAAATTTTTGAAGCGACGTTCATCTATGTAAATCATATGTCATATTTCAGAAAAGATTACAGCTTTTCTCTTTTTGTTGACATCAACCACAGTAAAAAACCGGCCTTGCATAAATTCAACCTCTTATATAAGTTTTTGTTCACTTCCCTTATATTGTAATTTTACCTCCTCTAGAGAGGTCGGCCTCTCTCGTTGGCGACCACTGCTTGAATCGATTAAAGTGGAAAGAGCTGCATGCAGTAGAGAAAATGGAAAGTCATATTTTTGTACTTGATGCGCATTGTCATTTTGTTTATTTATTGGTTTTCATTTTCTACATTTAGTGCACATTTAAATATCGCATTTCACAATTGCAAAATCCTTTATTTGGCGCGCATTATTACGCAAGCGTTACTATCGGCCCATCTTGATCGCCTGCGGTCTGAATCATCAAGATACAAACACTTGTTCACTACAGCTCTTCCCTTGGTTGCGATGCCGCCACTGGTGAGAGGGTGACGAAAAGCTTATGACAAAACAGCTTTATTCAAAACTATATTAAAGTTCGCTACCACCATCACAGTATTTCTTTGCTTTCTCTAATTTGAGCTTGCTTTAACTTACCTGAGGATTAGCATGCGTCGTGGTTCTTTCTTTTGAACTTTAAAAAGCTAGCATTATAAAGTATGCTATGCATTGTTTTTGGTTAATAATTTTTATTGCACGTAATTTTTTGTTTTAAAAATAAAAACTATTCCTAACTTACTGATGAAAGCTTAGCCGGTTGAACGAATGGAGCGTGGCGCCATCTTTAACTGTAATTCCGAAAGACAAAGAGTATCTTGACTTGATCACAAAGCGGTTCTTCGTTATTTCTTGGCTTTCCATAGGCTATTGCTATTATTTTTATTGTTGGTGTGGTATGTTGCTTTTGTTGTTTGGAGTATTTTGTTGATAACGCATCGGTTTTTATTACACTGTAGGCTTCATGTAAAAAAGTTCTGAATGCTTCTGTGTCCATGTGTTTCGACAAGCTAAAACAAAGCATTTCTCTAAGTTTGAACATCATGTAAATGAAAATGGGCCTTTGGAGAGTGAAGTTTACATTTTTCAAACTACAGGGGCATATTAATAAGTTTGCCGAGTTTTTAGCAATTTCTTATTACTTTACAGGATTTAGAAAAGTTTTTTTAAAATGACTACAACTCCTTTTTATGATATTAATCAAAACAGTGCTTTAGAAAACTTCACCGAAGATGCAGCTGCGATTTGCAGAAGAATCAAACCGCAGCGGATTGTTTCATTATGTTTCAGTTTTATTGCAGCAGCATTTTTGATATATCTTATCACCGCTTTTTGCATTTATTCCTACAAGAAAAAATTGATGATAGGATGCAGAGGTAAGAAGGTTTCACAAAGGAGCGAGTTAATTTAAAACCAGTGACAGTATCTGGTTTATAGAATATTCATTTACATTGCAATTTCAGAAAATGGAATATCGTCAGGTGATCAAACAGTATTGATTTTCGATTTCGTCACTGTGTGTGGAAATACATTTGTTTTGGTGTTTGTTACAATGGAACTTCCGCTTCTTGTTCCGCCAACTCAACACTTTTGCAACATCCTATATTGGATTAAGACTATTGCTTATGCCGGAGCAGTTTCCTGCGCTTACTTTGCCTTATGGTATCGCATTTATTCCATATTTTACAGGAATTCTATAATAAAGCAAAGCATCAGCAAACCGTTACAAGTTCTTAATTATATGACTGTTGTATTAATGGTTATGATGGGTGGAATTGTTTTAGCTATTTCTTTTTCTTCCCCTGCTTACTCAAGTATGCCTTGTGCCTGCCGAGCGATGCATTCAAATGAAAACAACGTAGTATTTTGGATAATTCTCGTGACTTGCACAACTTCGTTTCAATTCGCTCTACTTTTCACTTTTACTTATCCTTTGTACCTTCATCATAAAAATATGTTGAATCTTCAGAATGATCAAAAATCCATTATTCTTGTGGTGAAAAGGGCTTCGGTAGTAGCTGGGGTCTGTGTTGTATCGGATTTGCTCAATTTTGGATTTGGAGTTGCCTACATAGGTGAAACTGTCTACATCAATCACGTTGTTTATAGTTGCAACCTAATTGTAAATTTGATGGGAGTGGTTTTTACCTTTACAAATTGGAAAGAAAAATTGTTGCCCTGTAGAAAAAAATTCTAATCAGTTTGAGATCAGCACAAAAGCTACCAATTGCAACTCAGAAAGATTGATGTCAAACAATAAAGCAAACAGTATTTGTTAGATTTCTTTTCATACACATCCTCTTCCTAGTAAAATTCGCAGCTTGGAGTAAAGCTAATCTCATAAGGCCCACATTTAAGCAAGGTGATTTAGCAGCAGCAGGCAGTGCATTGTAAAAACTTAAATTGCATCTGTGAAATCTTCCATTGGCTCTAATTATGAAGTGCTCATGAACTAAAAGAAATTCATTAATGCTGCGCTATGCTTTAATATCATATTCAAAAGTTACAAATTCTTGATGGCTTGCAATTGTTTTGTATGGATTGCTTTTTCGATTTTAATTTGCTTGCTTTTCAATAGTACCCTAAAACGTTTTATACTACTTTATAGCCATTAATGTAGATAGCAGTAATTTTTGAGGCCTACTGTCTCTCAATTTTGATTGATGTTCTTTTCTGTGGAAATTGATGTTTTATTGTGTTATTGTCCCAACATTTTGGCTGACTATCTTTTTTGCCGTTATTCTTAAAAATATCTTCTTACTTGGATTAAGTTTAGGAAATTCATAGGGTCTGGGCTTCCTAGTTACGCCTACGTTTCTGACATCGTGATTTTGAAAGTTTTCGGATTACAGGTTAAGCGAAACTTGTCTGTAACTTTAACTCTTCAGATCAACCCTATTTACTGCGGACTTGTTGAGACGTCCAGTGTATGACGGTGGGCTAAAAAGCTATAGTTTTAAACCTTTATAACTTTGTTTTGATTGCATCGTTATCATATTTTATGATCAAAACTGACGACACTTTTTGCAACTTCTAAACATGTTTTATTGCTTTGTTAGCTATTGATAAGCATTGAGCAAAAGCAAGCGACTTCAGACATTTTACAAAAATGATACCAACATTTTTCTCACATCCAGACAGTTATGTCACGTGGAAAGATGACGCAAGATTGAGTCGAAAAAATTTCTTATTGGCATTTTGTCAATGATTATTTAGCAGTGTGTTTAGGTACTTCTTCCGCAATTAAATTAGTTAGGACATAGTAGCGGTATGTAGGCAAAAAATGTTCAAAATCAAAACAAAGTTTTCTTGTAATAGGGTATTCTCTTGAAATAAGATGCTCACATGTATTAAGAAATTTTGAAAAGGGAGTGTTGACATGCAAAATTTTTTCAAAATGTCTAAAACAGGGTTGCTCAAAGTGCGGTCAGCACAAGAAGTTTCAGCGGCCCGCCGCTAGCCTCGTGAAAAATGTTTGCAACAACATTCGAGTTCAGAACGCTGATCCCCAGCATAAAAAGATCATGATTCATGATCAGTGGCGGATCCACTCTTTTCAGATTTTTGATTTTGTCTTCAAAAAAAGAATTTAGGTTACAAATTAGAACGTACATTAGACATGGTAATCCTAACTAGGGCCAGTAGAGTTTTCAAAAAAGGGTATTTGCGGCCCGTCAAGATTTCAGGTTGGTTAAATGTGGCCAGAATTGGAACACTTTGTCTAAAAGTTTAAAAAAAAAATATTTTTGAAATGTAAAATTTGAGCAATTTTTTGTTCGTGGTTGACCAGTTGACTTATGGGTTGTTAAGTAAATAAGCCTATTAAAAAAACTTATGCCCACTTTAATACAAAGTACTTTCTGGGTAACTGTCAATATTCAATTTTAATGCATGACCTGTCAGCAATGATGCCACATCACGAGTATATTGCAAAATTCCCACTGAACTATTACTCAATGTTTCAGCGTTTGCGTCACGTGGGCCTTTTTGTATTAATTATGCCGTAGTTCTACATTAAATTTATTAATTGCGCTATGCACAACAAGCAAACAATCTTAGATTTTTTGCATAGGCTGTAGCTTGTCGTTGATTTTCAACAGATTCTATTCATATAACACACTTTAACAAGTGAAGCATATCTAAACAAAAGCAACCAAAATCTTTTTCAGTACATTAGCTTATGTTCTATTTTTGTAATTTAGAATGTTCGTTAGCACAAAATTTATATGTAATTTCCTGTTCGTGAATTAGTCAGCAAGTAAAAATAGGCCAGCATTGCTTCATATATCTAGTAAAAATTTTTGAAAATGTCGTAATCAAATGTCATATAGTAAATGATGGTCACAAAAAGCACGCTGTTGCACTTTACTACATGAAAAAGGCAATCGCTATAGCAGAAAGGTTTTATAAATTTCGAAAAAGGAAAAGTTTTCTTCCAGCTTTTAGCGAACCGAATAATAATTAGCGACAGAAGTTTTTAATCACAACCTTAGTAGGTATAACAATAACAATATGTGAAAACTACTGCTTCTGGCTATTGTTTGGTTCGTTAAAAATGATAAAGGTTCAAGTTGTAACTATTCAAAATAGCCAGACAGATCAATTAAAGACACGATAGTGCTCCATATTACTGTTCTGGTGTTTTGAAACGGTATTTTTAAAAAAGACTACAGCCGCGACATCCGTCGGGTGCTACAGCACAGCACAATACATGTATTTGGTCTTTGTAAAAACACTAAGTGTCTTCGCCCTTCTTCAACATCAGACTTTAAATTTAACGACAAATTATTTACGGTACATACAGAGCGCAGAAACTTTTTTAAATATATGTTTGTGCGCTCTGTATATATAGTCCGTGGGCTAACTAGGCCCACCGTGCACCCCCCCCCCACCAATAAACGAAACTTGTGTTTTTCTGGTAGTTTTTTATGTGCTATTTAATATTAGATATGTTAACACTGAATAAACTCTTACACACTACCGGTTTTGAGCCACTTTATTTGTTGTACCGACAAACTTTTTTTCCGATTTTCGGGGGGCAAGAAAAACATAAATGGCAATATTTTTGTATTGAAATATCACAAATACACAAGTGACCACTCAAAATGTTAGTACTGGAAAGCTCTACAATGTACTTTTGATTTATGCGAATTTGATGAATAGTGTGTCAACAAGGGCCATTATGTAACCACCAGTTGTAATCACCACTGGAAAGCTTGGCACGCGGTTTCTGTTTATGACAGTCTAACATACCGTGTTTCCCCGATAATAAGACAGGGCTTATATTAATTTTTACTCCAAAATATGGCACTAGGGCTTATTTTCGGGGGATGTATTATTTTGATATATCAAAAAATGAAGTTACAAAGTAAAAATTACGAGATTTTAAATAAACAGAAATTACGAAAAAAGATCTACATTTACTTGCCATTAACATGTTTTTATTCAGAAACTCATTAACAACAATTTATTCAAGAACAATCATATCATCATCCTCTGGAATGTCTTGCAAATCATCAGTTTCCAAAATTGCAGCGGAGTTTTCGCCTTTCGTCTTTCTGCCGCTCTCAACTAGGGCTTATTTTAAGGGTAGGGCTTACATTAAAATCATCCTCAAAAATCACGCTAGGTCTTATTTTGCGGGTAGGTCTTATTATCGGGGAAACACGGTACAATGGAGTGCGATTATATTAAAGCAAAATCTTTACTGTAATGCTTTGTGTTGAAATTCACCAAGCTTGTTAATTTTTGTTTCTCGACTTTTTGCTTGGCAACGCTTTCACGTGCTATTTTGTTTTTCTTTGTCTCGTCTTAATCGAAATGGTGTTTAGTAGGCTAGTGCAATTGTAAACGATTGCCAGGTTCAGTTAAGTTTGTAGTGATTGAAAGTCGTTTTGAGTGATTTTGTTAGATTTTGGACGACTAACTGGGTTTTTCTAGATGAACAAGATTAAAACGTAAAGATAATTCAACACCGTAATTATTGCTTCTGAACGTCCTAAACATTTACAACAAATTACTGAAGTTATGTTTGAAGCCTACCAAGGATTTTATGAGTTTAGTTTTTGAATAATTCTGTTCTCAAGTTTACCTTACGCATTTCTGAGCTAATAACGCATTGTTTTTAGTTTCAGATTTTGCTACTTGATTTTGCTTCACTGAAAGTTTCATGTCACCGATCCGTTTATTGAGTGCTATCCAAATAAAATTTAACGACTTCTGAACTATGACAATTTAAATTTTAACGATTTGGCGTTTCTAAATCTGATGCTTTACTTCCCTATATGAAGTTTGAGGTAAGACTTTCCATAGAGCCGCATAAAAAGCCTTGTTATTAACCAGAAAGATTTTCTGAAAATTTAAAGTTATTTAATACTTCGGCTTTATTCGAAAGCTTATTTGAAGTTCTATTGTTTTGAAGGCATGTAAGATTTCATGAATTTATGAGTTACAACAGATTTTCTCCTTTTCAGCTAATCAAAGATGCCAAAGAGAAAGACTAGGCCAGAGAGCAATGATGCCAGCAAACGTCCTCCAAGCAATTGCATTATCCACGTCAAAACATCTAGCCTGTCCGATTTGGTTCGTCTGTCAGATCTTGAGGACCCTCAGAAAAGATTTTAAAAGATTTGCAAAATACGGGATAAACGTTTAAAGGAACCACCTGGTTCTTCTAGAAGAATGCAAGATGTGTGTGAACAAATTTCGCCAGAGTTTGGTGTTGATGACGGCTATTATAGGAGCTGCTATCAGCGGTTTACGATGAACATAAGTCGTCTTGAAGTAACTTTTAAGCCTAGAAAAAAACAAAAAGAGAGGATACCAAGACGAGGTTCTATTGAGAGTAAAGACAAAACTCTCTTTCGACCAAATTGCATATTTTGCGGACGTTATGGTCAAATTGAGGTCAAAAAACAAAATGTGTTGGCATCGGAAGGTTTGAGGAGCTTTATACGTGAAAGTGGTCCCACCATTATCAAAATAGCGAAAAAAAAATCGATGACAAACTTTTAACTCACATTCGTGGTGAAGATCTCTTTGCAAGGAAGGCGAAATATCATACCACTTGCCGAATGAGGTACTCTGTTCCAACAAAATGGCAAAGTGACAATATTCTGTCAAGGCAGCATCAAAGTGAAATTGAGGAAGTCCATGCTGTTTGTTTTGCTAAACTTTGTGAAGTGATTGACAGAGAAATAATTATCGGTAAAAAGGTCATGAAAATGACAGATCTTCGTAGTTTGTACTGTACATATCTGTCGGAAACACCATTTGCAAACCCTAATTACAGTTCAGAGAAGATCAAATCAATATTAAATAGCCACGAGGTCTAGAGCAATAAACTCTGTTTTGTTAGCCTTGGTAAAATCCAAGGTCAATATCAGTCAGATCTTGTTTTTAGTAATGAAACTGATCTTTCAAAAGCTGTTAAGCATGGGTGTCTTTTGGGATGTTCAGATAAGATTCAGGATGTAGGCATCCTTCTGCACAAAATAGTCAAAAATGCCTTTAAAAAAGCGGAAAAATTATTTTGTCTACCAACTGCATCATGCCTAACAACTGAAAACCCTGCCATAAACAATTTGCAACGCTTCTTGCGCATTCTCATTAGTGGGAAAGCTGAGAGATCAGAATCAGAAAGAATAGAGCTTCTCGTTTCATCCATCGGTCAGGACCTGCGTCGGGCAGCAACTAAAGGCCAGTGGAAACTACCGAAACACATTCTGGTTTGCATGACTTTACGCCACCTTTTCCGGAGTGCCAAGCTGAGCATATTAATGAACAAATTAGGTCATTCAGAGAGTTACCCCTTTTCATTAGAACTTGAAACCGCACTTGCAGAGGCTCTTGAAAAGGCTCACACTATACTAACACTCCAAATAATACAAAATCCTCATTGTCCATCATTTTTTCACAGCGACTTTGATAATTTTGATCTGTTTGTCAATGACCTTTCTGGTGCTGGTTTGATTCACACCTCCCACGGAATAATGTTACAAAATATTCCCTGTGAGTCTACTGTTGATGAGAACATGACAGATAGCCAGGCAGAAAGTCTGCTATCTCTGCCAAGGACAGGGGCACGCTCTCTGAAATCCTTGACAAATGATACCCAACCTCCCTGCTATATGAATAAGAGGGACAGCCCAAAAATGACGATTTCTCACCTAACATTGATAGAATATGAAGACGCCCTGTCAAAATCGATGTTGAAGTATCTCCTGTGGTGTATCTGCCAATTGCATAGCAGCACTGTATCTCAGCATGTACCTGGGTGGGCGTCCTTCATATCCAAAAGTGGTTATGTTCCAAAGCGCCTTACCACAATAGATTATTATCCAATCATTAATCACTCTATAACAGACTACTCCATTCCACAAGAGTGCCTTAGAGTATCAAAAAATGTATCGCCAGAGGTCCATCAGGAGGGGTCGGGTACGCTTTGATGCTGCCGACTCGATGCCAGGCCAACTCGATGCCAAGCCAACTCGATGCCAAAATATATAGTTAAACTTTCAAATTGTTGTTTACTAGTGGTGTCGGCATCGAGTCGGCGGCATTGAATTTGCCTGGCATCGAGTTGGGCCATTTCCGTTAGAAGTACGCCGTCACAACATTTGACTTAGGCGTGTGTATGAAGGCTTACCCTATTATTTGGAAGAATCCAGAATTCAATGATGATCACATTGTAATGATAGCATCCTTTCACTTGATCTGTGCATACTTAAAAATGATTGGTAAAAAAATGGATGAGTCCGGATTTGCTGATATGCTGTTGGAAGCGGGGATTATGTTTGTTGGTTCCATGGATGGTGTGATGTCCAGTAAAAACTATAGTCGCGCCATAAATTGCCACAAAGTCATGGCTGAAAGCCTGGAAAGACTGCTTATTGACAGATATTTGGAAACCAGATCTTCAAAATCCTACCAGATGATTTGCTACTAGCAATAGATCACATCATTAACGAGAGAAGCTCAGAAAACTTGGATGCTGCATTGCAAAACAAAGCACTTGCTAATTTTCTTGAAGAATATTTATTATTCAGGCAACAGGTCCGTGGTGGAAGCCTTGGTAAAACTGCCCAATTTTGGCTGACGTACATGAATCATGTTTTGTTGGTCTTTTCCTTACTGTATGCTGTGAAGATTAATGATTACTTGTATGGTGCTTGTTTAAGTAAAGTGGTGGATCTATTTTTCAGTTTTGATGGTCAAAATTATGCCAGATATCTCTGCTACTTTTCGTTGTTCTTGGTCAATATTGAGGAAACTCACCTGGGCGCCACCCATTTACTTAAATTAGGTGCAATGCGTGTAGCAAGGTCATTCATTCTAGCGAACAGGTGTACAGTGGATAAAACCATTGAAGAAACATTTATGCGACAAGCCAAATCTAAAGCAGTCCCAGGCGGGCGGGGTGCCGGCATTTCAGGTCTCCTGAGCAACTATGAAGCTTATCGTCGTTGGGCAGGTACAGCCCACGAAACAGAGACGTAGCAGCCGCCCCCCAAACCCCCCAATTGGGGGGGGGCCAGGCCAACTTTGGGGGCCCAAGTTAGTCTGAAATTGCTTTTTGGCTACGTGACTATTTTCAGTTCAGCAGACTTGTTTACAACCGATTTAAACTGTAGGAAGAAATTGGCTTGTGACATCATAAGTGAATGCAACGTCATTTTATCTCGCAGAATCTAAAATATCTCGATTGATTTTCTGGTAGAATCTTGAATATTCGATTGACGTAACAATGCCGTTGTTACGCAACAATCATAGAATGGTCTGGAATTCTGTTTGGCTATAAATACCGGGACAATATATATACACTGCAGAGTGCAGATAAAGTATTTTATTGACATTGTATAGAATGAAACGTTCAAAAAGTGGTGCTCAAAAGAGAAAAGAAGCAGCCACCGCTCGAGATGCTGTAGCGAAATTGCCCAAGATGACAGATTTTTTCAAGATTACTGAGCAGAGTAGACCTGGCACTAGTACCGAGAGGGATGAAGAAAACTATAGTGTACAAGAAAAAGAAGACTATGACGATCAGCATCAAAGTGATTGTGAATTTCCAGAAAATGTAAGTTGTGATTTACCTGCCAATACGCAACCTTCAATATCAAAAATATCTGAATCTCAATTTACCCCTATCCCTGATGACCCATGTAAATGGCCTGAAAGTATTTCTGATGCTCAACGATGTGATATAGTAAAGCGTGGACCACATCAACTAATAATGAATTTTCCATATAATAACACAACTCCAAGGCGACGTTTTTCCTCCAACCATTATAAACGTGTGTTACCTAATGGTGAAAGTGTTTCACGGTCGTGGCTAGTTTATTCTGGGGAATCAGATCAAGTTTTTTGCTTTTGTTGTAAGCTGTTTGGAAAAACACTAAGCCCCTTTTGTAGTGGTATAAATACATGGGAGGGTTTTTCGAAAAAACTGAAAGACCATGAAAACGGCATTTCCCACCAAGAATGCTGCAGTCAATGGATGTTGCTAGCTGAAGGGATAAGAAATTCATCCACTATCGACAAACGCGAGATGAATATTTTTTTCAATGAAAGACGTTTTTGGAGAAATGTTTTAGAGAGACTTATCGACATTGCCTTGTTTCTATCGGAAAGGAATCTTGCTTTTAGAGGATCTGAAGAAGTCTTAGGATCTCCTCACAATGGAAATTTTCTGGGTATATTTGAGCTTTTGGCAAGAAGAGATCCGATCCTAAAAGAGCTTCAAGACAGAATCAAGAATAGAAACACTAAAGATCACTATTTGAGTCCTACCATACAAAATGAACTAATTGAATTGCTAGCGACAGAAGTTGAAAAAGAAAATTTACAGCAATTGAAATTGGCAAAATATTTTTCTATAATTTTGGACTGCACTCCAGATATGTCACATCATGAACAAATGTCTGTCATTCTCCGTTATTTACTATGTAATGAAGAAGCTGCTGTTGTTAAAGAAACATTTTTTGGCTACTTGAGAATAAGTGACAGTACTGGGAAAGGCTTGTTGGACGCTTTCTTAGAAAAAGCGACCGAACTGCAACTTGAATTGTCTGATTGTCGAGGTCAGTCATATGATAATGGTGCTAACATGAAAGGAAATCATTCTGGGGTCCAAGCAAGAATGCTAGACATCAATCCCAAAGCTGTTTACGTGCCCTGTGCAAACCATACCCTTAACTTAGTTGTTGTTGACAGTGCTAATTGATCGACGGAAGCATTGACATTTTTTGGAGTACTTACAAGGTTGTATGTGCTGTTTTCTTCCTCTGCTCAGCGTTGGGAAATTTTGAAGAAACATGTGGAGCTGTCCATAAAGTCACAATCTGATACTCGTTGGGAAAGCAGAATTAAATGCATCAAACCTCTTCGATACAATTTAAAAGAGGTGTTGCTGGCACTGAAAGACTTGGAAGCCATTTCCATAGAAAGAAAAGATGGAAGAGCTGCCTCAGAAACAAAATCGTTGATAGCTCATTTATCAAAATGGAGTTTTCTTTTGTCGGTGTTTATTTGGTATGATATCCTATTCCAAGTCAATAAAGCATGCAAGATTCTTCAATCGTATGGAGTCTCCCTTCATACAATGGAAACGGAAATCCAGGCAACTGAAAAGTTTTTGCAAAACTATCGCACAACGGGTTATGACAGTGCCGCAACATCTGCTGTTGAAATAGCACAGGAATTGAATATTGATCCTTCTTTTCCTCCGTCAAGAAGTGGAAAGAAAAGAAGATTGTTTGATTACCAAGGTGAAGAGGAACAACGAGCTACTCCTGAACTGAAATTTAAAAGCAACTTTTTCTATCCATTAGTAGACCAGGCTATTATGTCAATAAAGGAGCGCTTTAATTTGTTACGTGAGGTTTCTTCTGCCTTTTCGTTTTTGTACACACGAGACAAACTTTTGCTTGTGCAACAAGAAAATGCTCTTCTTACTTGCTGTAAAGAGTTCCAAAAAAAGTTCGGTGACATTGATTCTGATGAAATGAGCGCTGAGCTACAGCGGTTTGTTTTAATTTTACAAAAAAAACGCAATCTCAATACGGCTCAAGACTTTCTGAACTATCTTCTAAAGACTCATTTATTTGAATTGTATCCGAATGTGTACATCGCACTTCGAATCTTACTAACTTACCCCGTGACTGTTGCCAGCGCTGAAAGAAGCTTCAGCAAATTGAAACTGATCAAAACTTTTAATAGAACGTCTATGACAGACAGTAGACTATCTTCATTAGCCATGTTGTCAATCGAAAATGACTGCGCCCGATCTCTTGATTATGACAATGTCATAACAGCATTTGCGAACAAAAAGATTCGCTCCAGACTATTTAAATGATACTGTGTTTTTATAACTTTTTCATGTTTTTCAGTGTCATTGCTTTCGTTTCGCAGTGTCTGCATAAATGTCCTACTGAACTCTGGCATCGGTGCCGAATTTTTTATGACTTGCACCTTCGGTATCGGCATGCTTTATTCTGACATTAGCCTGTTTACTTATGTACAAATTGTGGTGTATTTTCTTAATGCAGCTTTTCAATTTTACATTTCTAAAGTGATATGACCTGTGCGCAGGGGCTCTTGTGCTTACTTTGGGGGGGGGCCCGAAGTTGGAGTGCTACGGGACTGCCACGAAAGATCGAAATATGTGAAAGCAATGCTTCAGGTGGCGAATATGTCCGATGATGGTAGTCGCAGAATACCGCATTTTATCTGGTGCTGCAGTACCACTTAACACAGAATCAGACATCATGAATGCTAAATTGTCTGGCACTGCTGCAAAGGAAGCTTTCATTTCTGGTAGGTTGCAAAAGAATGAGCAGTTTTTTGAGCCAAACAAAAGGCTGATCCAAAAAACATTTGCGGATATGGGGAAGGCATCAGTTGTGAAGATATCAAGTAATCGTGAAGTTCAGTACAAGCAGCAGGCAAATATTGCATTTCAATTGTTAGTGCTTTTATAAGAACAATCAGAAAAGATTGATATGAGAGAACTGATGAAATATCCACTCATGCCAGTGCCCTCACCAATTGGTATTCCCGATGGCCACCTTTTGAAGACAAGTAAGAGCAAAGAATTTACTTATCTCAGAAAAGAATTAGGTGACTTTACTATGCCATCAGATGCCAAAACCTTGAATGTTGAAGATGGGAATGAAGTTTTCTACTGCATGAAAGAAGTGCCTGCAACATTTAAACAGATATGCGAAAAAATATACGATATCAGTATTGTGGGAAAGACTGATCTCCTATTTAGCACTGACATGTGCACGGAAAATTCTATCAAGAGCTTGGAAAGGACAATCCGTGGTAGTGGTTAGAAACGCATAATTAAGGGCGAAAGTAAAAAGCGACCTGAAAACTGGAAGTTATTTCTTAGCAATGACTCTAACAAATATCAGCTTGTGAGATTGCTTCTAAAAGTGTGGAGCAGTGATGATTTCGGGAGAAAACTTCAAAGCAAGAAGGTTGTATTTACCTGTGAAAAGAAGGTCTACCTACTTAAAGACAACAGAGAATCAGTGATGATGACAGAGGTTCCCAAGTTGGAGTCTGATCAAGAGGAAACAGACACAAAGGTAGGGTTTTTCTTTATTGCTTCTATGCAGCCAATGAAGAATATAACTATGTTCGAGTCAGAAGCCCAGATAGTGATACTTTCTTCATTCTCCTTTATTATGCATCAAAAATAAACATCACACTCCTGTTTGACACAGGATCCAGATGCAAGAGAAGGTTGTTAAATATCTCTCAGCTGGCACATGACTTCACGCCTCTTTACTGCAATGCTGAACTGGGTCTGCATGCTTTTTTAAGGCGTGACGGGGCCAGTGCTTTCAAAGGCATTTCGAAAAGTAAAGCCGATAAAACTCCTTTAAAAGAAACTACGTTATCAGGCTGTTTTTCAGAACCTTGGAAAGTCATAGGATGTGTCGAAAGTTCTTTTTCTTCAACTGGAAGAATTCACGCGTTCCATGTACAAGCCCAGAGGTAGCCATTTAACTGCTGATGATCTTCGCTATAAAATGGTTTTAAAGAAATGCTGTGGCAAAGAAAATCAACTGAGTCCAAACAAGAGTACCGAATGGTCATCCCTTCCACCCTCTAGATCCTGCTTAAGAGAACACATAAAAAGAGGGAACTACCAGGTGGCAATTTGGAAACGAGCCTACATTCCCAAATCAGTTGTTCTGTTTCCTACTGAGGACAATGGATGGATTTTAATAAACGAAGTCATTGAGCCAAAGTGGTGTGATGGGGATATACTCCCAGCTCATCTCGCTGACATTTTGGACAAAGCAATTGAGACAGAGAATGAGTATAGACTGAGTGATGGGAGCACAGACGAAATATCCACCGATGACAAAAGTGATAAAGAACTTGATTCTGAAACAGACAATGACAGTGACTAAAAATAAAATCAAAGCACATAAAAATTTACATAACAAGAGGAAATGTAAATAATTGATAAAGGTTAATAGGCATAACTTCAACATTTCCTTAAATAAATCAAAACGTACGTTGTAGAGCTTTCCAGTACTAACATTTTGAGTGGTCACTTGTGTATTTGTGATATTTCAATACAAAAATATTGCCATTTATGTTTTTCTTGCCCCCCGAAAATCGGAAAAAAAGTTTGTCGGTACAACAAATAAAGTGGCTCAAAACCGGTAGTGTGTAAGAGTTTATTCAGTGTTAACATATCTAATATTAAATAGCACATAAAAAACTACCAGAAAAACACAAGTTTCGTTTATTGGTGGGGGGGGGGGGTGCACGGTGGGCCTAGTTAGCCCACGGACTAATACTGTAGCCTAGGAACGATTCCAGCTTGAAAATCGCTGGCCTGCCATTTTGAGTTTAACACCGGAGAAATTTCAACACTGTTGTTACCCAGGCCTTAGGAAATGTATTTTACGAATTTTTCTGCTGCTGCTTAGCTATAGAAATTTACTCTGCATGATGCGCAATTTTGAAAGCGGGTTCGAAGAAAAAAAATTTAACACAAGTTGCAATGCTTTTTGGACAACATTTGACCTGTTTTTAGCTTTCGAGCAGTGGTGGAAATAAAAAAAATTGGGGTGGATGAGCATAAAAAACCGAATCACTATGTAAAAACCCTCATTGAAAAAAACGGTCTACGTTGTAAAATATTACAAACAGATTAAGTCGTTCTTTCGAAAAATTTTTTGTTCAAACTTGACGTTTCGCTTCCCTTCAGTAACCGAAGAGCTTCTTCAAAATACGGTTGATGTTACCAGTGTAACATATCAACTGTACAGCATAAAAATTTGAAGACAATCAGTATTACTAAACACTAAAGATTATTTACGACAAAGCAGGCAATTAAGTAATAACAAAAACAATGTTACGTCACAGAATCAGGGTTGGGTATAAGTAAAAGGTGTTGCAAAATGCATAAAACATTATTTATTGGCGATAAACACATTATAAACAGCAGGAAAATTTACATCATCACAACGATTAATTACAACACATGAGCGAGCCTTTTGATTTATCAAAAAACTTTCCGCAACGCGACGCCTGTACGCATGTGATTCTGACTTCAGCGATTTAACATTATTCCAATCTATTCTATGATTGAAATTCATAACACGTTGACTCAGCGCTGACTTTTTAGTGTTAAAAGTCTTGACTGCATTGATATGTTTCCGTTTTCTGGTTTTAACACTACGTCCTGTTTCACCTACATACACAGCATTGCAATCCTGGCAAGAAATTTGATACACCAAACCACACTTTTGTTCAAAATTTATAACACCTTTAAATTTACGAAACAACAAAGACAACGTGTGAGGTTGTTTTAAAGCCACTCCAATACCAACTTGAGTCAAAATTCGGCTAATAGGTTCGGAAAACCTTGCACGTAGGGAATCGAAGTAAGCCGTTTCAATTTTTCTGTTCTTCTCATAGTGTGATTTTGCAAGTACTTCTTGAAACTGCATTTGCTACTCGGAAATCCGTTGTTCTCGAAGGTTTTTATTACTTGATGGAATTCTTCGATCTTTTTTACGTTATAATTAATCGTAATGACGGCGTAAATTTTCCTGCTGTTTATAGTGTTTACCGCCAATAAATAATGTTTTATGCATTTTGCAACACTTTTTATTTGTGCCCAACCCTGGTTCTGTGACGTAACATTGTTTTTGTTATTACTTAATTGCCTGCTTTGTCGTAAATAATCTTTAGTGTTTAGTAATACTGATTGTCTTCATATTTTTATGCTGTACAGTTGATATGTTACACTGGTAACATCAACCGTATTTTGAAGAAGCTCTTCGGTTACTGAAGGGAAGCGAAACGTCAAGTTTGAACAAAAAATTTGTCGAAAGAACGACTTAATCTGTTTGTAATATCATCATACTCGACAAACGAAAAATGCCTGCTATATTTAAACTACGTAGTAAAAGTTACAAAAAGGCTATTTACAACGAGTTGATCTCAAAAAAGTTTTGAATTTTAAACGATTTTCATTTCCAGGTGCATATCAAAACCAATTACCTCTTTTGAAGTTATTAATGGTATAATCCTCTAGTTGAATATTATAGGTATGTACATCCTCAAGAAACCTCTCCTCCTGTATCCTCTTGTTTTCGAGAGCAAAAAAACTTTTAAAACAAGTGAAATAAATTGAGAACTTTAGTTCACATATTTTTGTATCGGCTATCAATTCCTTTTGGTTTTGCCTGCTCACCACTGGATTAACATGAGCTTAGTAAAACGCGATTTGCTGACTTTAATATGGAGGTATTGTATTTTGGCAGTTTATTCAGTTTTACAAAAGAGTTTTTCTTTGCAGACGCTAACAAGCTTCGTACGCTATCTCACACTAGTAATAACTAAGAGTGATTTAACAACCAGAAAACAACACCAGAATAATCTCAAATTGTTTGATTACCTGGCAGCTCCAACGAAGGCAGCCACAGACTACTTAAAGCGGCTAAATCACATCAAAGTAGGCCGACACCATGTTTAACAAAGATAACGAATAAAGATTACAGAGCGCTGGTTCAACTCCACTATACTTACAAAGTAAAACAAACAAATAATGCATTGACACACTGTAACATCGGCGTCGTCACTAAAAATGCAATAGCCGAGTCGGAAACTTGGAACCCTGTGTGGTTTGAAGTTACATAATTAACACTAAGTTAGTTTCTAAGTAAAAATTAAGAACAAGACTACCGTAGGCCTAGGCTATGTAACCACTAGTAATAGATTGGAACAAATATTATTACATGTAAAGAAATGGACAAGCAACTGTAGTTCAAACTGTGCGTTTTTACCTATTTTAACTTTTAAATATTGATGCCGCAGTGTTTGCAATCAAGCTAAAGTTTATATTGTACGTTATTAAAATTAATACAACCTATCTCAGATAACCTACAATCCATACTTTGGATTTATCGTCTTCATAGATAAAACCCTTTACCTATAACCTTGTGAATCATTGCTTTTGTTATGACATTGTGCGAACCTTTAAAATATTGTCCTTCAGTTGCTGAGAAAAATGCGGTCCGTCTCTAGGATAATCTTTTTGTCCTCAGAATTAAAGTTTATCCAAATTCATTTCCAGATTATCCAACCTGGAACTTAAAATAAGGTTATGGTAGGGGCAAACTACTGAGGGTCCGATCGCGCGTGGCACTTTTTAAATTTGCCTTGGGTATCACAAATTCAAACGATGTTTCTGGTAATGCTTTTTGGGACTTTTTTTTAACCATTTATCACAACTTACAAAAAGATTTACGAAGCATTATAATTTTCTTAATGATTTCTCAAGAGTCCATATAAGCCGATTAAAATTTCAATTAAATGAGACATTATGCAACTATTTTCTACTTTTTAATCAAAGCATTAAAGACTAGGCATATCCATTGACTCACACCATTTGCAACATTAACTTCTGCGGTTAAGTTGATAGCTGATTAAAGTTGTTGATTAAACTTACAGTATCATCCAAATTAATTGACTCAATAGGTTTTTTGATAGTTTTTGTCTTCGACAACAAAATATTACTTTGACATTTGGCAACATTGCCAAGGAATGCTATGGCACCACTGAATGATGTAACAATTTGATAGAAGTCACATGCAACAAGTCACATAATAAAGAATAATTGTTGTTATGACGTCATAATTCCCTTTTATTACTTAAAAGAAATTTTTCATAAATATTGTTTTTAACTGAATACCATATTTTGAAGCTATATTAAATAAAATCATGGCTCATACAACCCGTAAGAAATGCTAAAGGATTCTTACTCTCCACAATCACTGTCAGAAGTCGTCGAAGGACTATGTAGATCTAAATCAGTCTTTCTAGAATTATTCAACGGTTTGAAGAAACTGGGACAGCCACTCTCAAACGAAAAGGAAAATGTGGCTTAAAGTCTAAAACTTGTATTAGTAATGATGAAATTCTTCATAGGCCCACTTTTGCTGATCCCAAAACGACTGGCAGCGATTTAACACCTGGAATGCGGATCCACCTAAATCTACGTTTCTAAGATCCATATGTTCGATGCTAAACCACGTAGAAATATGTGAAAAATAAAATCTCATCAGTTAGGTGCAGGAAGTTGCTTTTACAGGATATACGAGTATTCTCGTAGTTTTACCTGACAAAAGTTTGAAGAGTAAAAAGAGAAACTTTTTCCTTTCTGCAGACAGTGGCACTGTTTCGATCTATCAGGTCTCTTCAGTGCAGTTGGTGACTTTTGTTGTCTTCTGGTGAACAATCAAGAGATTATAAAAGGTAATTTTTCCGTAAAAACATGTCGCCCGACAGTGTTAAAAAAGCGTAATGGCCTGTAGTTTTCATTTAAGCAGTTTTTTAATTAAAAGACGTCTTATCAATGGTGGAAAAGTTGCCAGAAGACCACCGATGAGGCAGCTGCTAACAACAAATTGAATAGTAAAAGACTTGTTAGGGCTAAAAAATACAAAAACTGGACTTTGGCTGACTGGAAACAAGTACTATTTTCAGGTGAATGCCATGTTTTTGTCGAAAGAAAGCATTCAGATTTTGTGAGAAGGAATGTAGAAAAAAGTGTAAAACCACATCCCATCAAACAACAGGTGTACGCTCCCAAAAAAAATGTTTTGGAGTATTTTAACTTCAAAGACATTTGTTTATTCTTTCCTGTGCTGAGATGATGAAAAGCAACCAGTTCATAGAAGATTCTCTTACGAAAAGTGATTCCAGATAGACAGAAAGCATTTTCCAATGATGGGTGTATATTTTAGCAAGATTTGGCCCTTATCACTACTTGAAAAAAGCCAAGAAATCTTTTTTAAACAACAGCATTACAGTTTTAGAGCGGCCTTGTGGCTGAAGTCGATTGAGAATAGTGAGCTATAATCAAAGGGTGTTTCCAGGAACATGACTGTAACATTGCAACCAAGCTGATTGCGGCAATTGTTTCTGTATGATACGGGATGGAAAAATCATTAAAATGTGTAAAAAATTGGTGGAATCTATGCCTAGTAGATTTGTTAAATCATCAAGAACAGGAAGGGCCATATCCATAACTAAAAGCTGTTGCAACACTTTTTTAATGTAATAAAATAATAAAACAGAAAACACGCTTATTTTTGTATTTGAATCAATTAATTTGGACGGTACCGTAAATTAGTGTAGGTAGTCGGACAAAAATGGGTGTTAGGACGAGTTGTGCTTGTTCGTTTGTCACGTTGAGATTGTCATGTTATACTCATATTATTGTTGCCAGTTTATTTGTTTTTTCATGAGAGGTCATCTCTTGCCTTTCTCCACCTGGCTACGCAAATGCTTGACTTGATCTTTTCCATCAAACGACTGGTTTGTAAGATACTTTCTGGGAATGTTCAGAATTAAAAATTTTTAAAGTTGCAGTTGTAATGATTTCTGTAAAAAAAAATTTGAATTTAGTCTTTTTGTAAGTAGCACATCACGCTTGTAAGTTTTTGATTAAAATTTCAGAAAAGCGGGGACTTCAGTTCATGCTATTTTCGTTGATTTTTCACAAGTTTGTGTCACTTTTATTTCAAATTGAATCAAAGTAGTCGCACAAATCAGATGGATGATACTTCAGCGCAAGTATTGCTTCAATACAAGTGTAAGTGTTTATGCTGACGTCAACATTTTTCAGTACTGAAAATCAGTTTCGACGTTTGTGTTAATACTTCCGAAATAGCAGTTAAACTCCAGGTCGATATACATTTTTGCCATCAGCAAACATATTTCAATAATGTCTAAAAGGCGAAGTTTGTCTAGGTAACTACATTTCAGGAACTCTGTGTATTATGTTTTAAGGCATGACAAATATTGATTTGAAATTAAATGTAGGCATTTATTTTAGCAGTAGCATATGGAGCTGCACACATTGTTGATTTACGCAATATTTTTGTGAAATCTGCTGCAACAATTATAAAACGAACATGAAATTCTTTGTACCATTAGTATTCTTTATACAATTAGTCACAAATTATAAATAAAAATCCAGAAGCAATAATGTAGACTGATTAGATCATATGCTAAGCGTTTAGCCTTTATCAGCCCTTCAACCAGAGTGAGAGTTTCGCAACCGCTCCTCTCCCGTTTTGGTTGCAGCTTACTTGGGAAAAACATAACGTTTTTTTTTATTTTCCGGGAATATTTTGGGAAAATTTGGCAACTGTAGTATAAACCCACAATATAATCATTTTAATAGCGCATTAGGTTTGATTTTAAGCGCAACGATTTCATTGCAATAGTTATTGCGTCCCAAATACACTACAAAGCAAAAAGTAGATTTTCTTGAAAGATTGAAAATAACAATGGCTAAATGACTGAAGAATACCTTGGGACTAGTTGTTTACTTGCTCAGCAAGTTATGATGCACGTATTATGACTTAGAGTTTAGTATAAAACGAAGGCAGGGGTTTTCAAATGCTTTTCTAGCTACAAATCTTTTAGTTGAATCTTTTAGCATGAAGAGATTTTAGTTAATCTTTAGTTAAATTTTAGCATGAAGAGAAATCGATTTCATAAGTTGACTACCAAAACAAAAGTCTTGAAGTTAAAAAAGGGCGGAAACATCAGAGCATAAGAAATAGCCCAAATAAAAAGACCTATTTTGACGTATAAACCTTATCGAAAAGAGTTGTGAGCAACTGAAACCAAGGTTGTTACAAGTTTGATGATATGACATAGCTGTGAAAAAATTTTGACTTTATTGACTTAGCGGGCCCTAACTATTGCCAATATTAATAAAATTAACACAGCTTCTGAAGGTATAGAATGATTATTACCTGTAAGATATACATATACACAACTTCGAAAATTTCATGGAAACAAAGAGTAACTGTTTTTTCCTGCCAGTGACTGCAAACTCTTACGCTTAACAAAACACGCTATACTTCGATCATAACATTTGATAACCGATGCTGTGGCTTAGTGGTTAGAGCGTCCGCTCCGTATTGGGTAGACCTGGGGTTCATTTCCCCAAGTCGAGTCATACTAAAAAACTTTAAAAAATGGTATTCATAGCTTCCCTGCTTGGCGATCAGCATAAAAGGGACAGCTTGGAGAACAAGCCGGCAAGCTTGCTTGCTGTGTCCTTGGGCAAGGCACTTAACGGGATGCCTCCACCTTTAAGTGGCAGACAGGTGGCGGGGCCGAGCAGTCTACCCGTCGTGGTGGCCCAGTCTGACGGAAGACTTGCAAACCGAGCCTGAGCTCATACGCATGAAAAAATAACATTTGGTAAATCGAATGTCAAAAAAAAAATGTGGAATGACTATTGTTGCCGATGGAAATAGGCTCTAACGAGAAATATCTTATATTGCAAAATTTGTGTAGCAACCAGATACAAATCATCAGCAGAGAAAATCTTCGTCAATGCCTAGTGTTCCGTTGCCTCAACGCTATATTTTCTCCAGTTCCATACACCCTAAAACTGAACTTGACAACGGATCTGTAACAATGTAACATGGGCTAAGTAGATAGACAGCGCTGACGTCAGCATAAATGCTTACACTTGTATTGGTACAATACTTGCGCTCAAGTATAATCCATTTGATTGGTGCAAATATTCCTTCTAATTTGCAATTAAAATGACGCTAAATTGCGAAAATAGCGCATTAGCTTAAAATGAAATCCCCACTCTTCCGAAATTTCAATGAAAAATTTTAAAGCGTGATGTGGTTTTTAAAAAATAGCGAATGTTGATATTTTTTGCAGTTGTCGTTTTCTTTATTTTTAAGTAATGGAAAAAACTGCGACCTCGTAGAATTTAAAATTTTTTCAAAATACGAATAACCTTTATACTTTCGTAAATGTGCGTAGAGGTAGAGTCATCGCTGTTCATCGTTCGATGCAATGCTTCTTAACGTTTTCTACGCCGTTTGGTTCGGCAGTCGGTAGCTCACCAATCTTAAATAAGAATGGGTCAACCCATGACATTGTTCAGGAGAAACTAAATGGTCGTAGTGACAGCCACAGTCACTTAGTTAAATTGTAAATAGCTCAAGTATACAAAACATCCTATAAAAATTACCGAATATCTGGAATCAGGCCTGTCACATGACAACGACTATTACAGTTTTTTTGACATTTACGCAACACATAGTGGTATTTTTGCCGATGTAGTTTAATTAACAGATATATGAAAGATGTTGTAGAATTCAACAAACTTAAATGGGTGTGTACTAGGGATCAACACCTGCCCTTCCTCTTGAATTACGTAAGTCAAAATGGTTGTATGTATCTAACTCTCATAACAATAAACCAAAAATGTTTACCGTTAGGCCCCTCAGCTTTCACTGTTTCTCTGGAGTTCCTAAAAATTATTGAATGCGAAAAGCAATAACCCAGGGTCTGATTGGGATTGACAGAGATCGTAGCGTATTAAATTTAATGCAATATGCCCACTTAATCACGAAAAATTACATTTCTTTTAACCTTTTTTGGCCTTCGCATTTGGCCACCACTTTCTTGAAATGACTCATAACTTGCTGTTAAATATCAAGCCAGCACTTATTTCCTTTGATTTTTCGTAATCAGAGTTTTGCAGATCACACTTTCTCATTTTTTTATACGTCAGCTGTGATGTTCTTTTGGCACACACAAAATAAAACTGCTTCGACTCAAAGCAGTCATGGTAGTAGCTGGATAATGAGCTAAAAGCAGCTGTTAAGTAGTAAACTTAGGAAAGTAGAATATTCTTACATGCATTTAATTTTTTACATGCATTAATTTCTTACATGCATTAATATTCTTACATGCAGATGTTGACTAAGTGATCTACGCATTCTTTAAGGTCGTCAGACAGCTTTCAGCTAATTGAAGAAAAAACTCAGAAGTATTGAAAAGTTTAAAACTTCCTACAGTACGGCGTATGACGATCATGGGCGTACCTAACAAAACAAAAAATTTGCCAATTTATGTATTGTCGTTGAAAGTAAAGAAGCTAGTTTTTGAATTTTCATTTTTTTGAAGATTTTTTATATTGGTAGAAATTAGCATAGAACATATATTGCCAGCGTTTGACATTTTATCCTTTTTGTAATTTCGATTGACTATAGACAGAATCTTTTAGATTAGTTTCTTTTTACCATGTCTTGGAGATCCACTGGTCAATGTGTATTATCTTTTCTTCAAAAATTTGAAGGTGATTAATTTTTGAGCTGCTTTCACGAATGTGCTCACATAAGATAGATCATAGATCATTTTGCGTTTATTCTTTGTTTATGCTATAGCAATGCTATGAGCAGTGAATCAAAACAAAACTTTGCTATTCCCATCAAATAAAAACATCTTTTTTGGGTGTTAAATTAGCTAAGCTTAAACAAAAACCGCAAATATTTACTACGTACGTCGTATTATGGTGCAATATTATGGCAACCACTTTGTATTGCTCATTTACCACACCTGCTTTAGCAAGAATGTTCAGTTTTTCACGCATTCACTTGGTCGGAAAAGCAGGAACAAATTGCTCTTCTTGAAAATTATTGCTTACAATTACTTTAGGTTTTGGACGACAGCGCATAACGCTATCCTGGAGGAGCAATAATAATGTTAATTAGTACATGTACGCGATATCTGGAATGTCCCGCAATACATGTAAGTCCCTCATCGTCTGCGACGATGAATTAGGGTCAGGGCTGGGATTAGGATTAAAGTTTGGGTAAGTCTATATCGTATCGGCAGACCAACAGCTAACAGTTTAGATGTAGATGTTGGGAAGCCGAAAACGAATTAGGTCGTAGTGCTAGGAGTAGCTAAAGAGAATGAAAAATGATGAGCAGAGAGTGACTGGGATTTCTGGGACCCTCAAAACGGGTCAGCAATAGCCATTTTAAACTTACCTAGTGGGGTAAGGGATAGCACCACAAAGACAAAGTCGTTGTGAATGGGTGTAAACTTGGCGAAATTAGAAAAAAATTTGCTAAGCAAAATAAAAAGAACGAAATTTTGAAATAGCAAAAACAATAGCATGGTTATGATAAAGTTTTGACTTTGTTTCTTTCAGTAACCATGCTTTATTCTGAGTAATTTTCTGACAGTTATTTATTAATTTAATGAATGGCTATCATTAGTGGAAAGAAACATAAAAAAATGACATACAACGGGGCCCAACATTTAAAGCTTGCCTTGGGTAAAATGTAAAGCTTCGTGCTGTTCCCAAATGATTCGAAAAAATCTTAGAGAGAAGAGATGTACAGATAGTAGATCCAATTGGCGAATTTTTCAAAATCATATTTTATTCATGATTGGCTCTTGCGGTTGGTTGTAATTTTACACATTAAACAAACTCATTTACCTTTTTCTGATTTATTCAATATCTGATCTCAACAGTATAGCTGGTGATCAACAAGTGGCAAGAGGCTAAAAATGTTTATTCTTGTTTGGCATGTGTACAACTACGTAGTCAGTCGATTCGGCAGTAGAGAGCTCAATGATTGAGTCAGAGCAATAAAATGCTCTTTCGCTGTATACAACTATGTAGATTCTTTTTGTACACAAGTGTAAGGCATCTGCTCAAACTTCTCCAAAACTACTCGGCGTACAACATAAAACTTGGGACAATTAAGCACCACTCATTGATGAGTGTCATAAATGAGCCGATTACATCACCATGACGTTACAAATAAAGACAATTAGTTTTAAATTTTTATTTCTTATCAAAAAAAGCGGTTTTTTGTTTGAACAAAAGCGAGCTTACGACTCATACCAAATGCAAAATTTTTTATTTCTTGTATATGGAGGCCAAATGACGTCATTTGGAACGATTGATTGTAGAATTGGTTTTCTTCGCTGTTTTCTCAAAAAAAGAAACAGCTGTAAAAAAGCGATTGAAAACTTTTTTCGGAGACATTAACATGGTGCCTCTGATAAAAAAGAAATTTGCAACGAATTGAGATTTATCGACAATGAAACAAGTAATTGAGCTTGCACTTTTTAAACTTGCTTTGTTTCTTTTTCTTTGTGAACGCTAAAAAAGCTTAATTTTGATATAATATCAACCCTAAACAGCTCAACGTTGGTTGGCGGAAACCCAACAAATTTTCAAACCTAAATTTTACACGATATTGTTTTCAAAATAATTCGAAATTTGCTGAATTTTTCTAGTTTTTATATTACTTTAATATGAACCCAAATTCATTATTCCACCTTCAGCATATTTTGAATTAGGAAGAATTTTTGGTCATATACTCTTAAATTTTGTCGAGAAACAGCAAAGATGCAAGTTAATACGATTACGCGTGACGTCGTGTTGTTTGTTTTACTGACAGTTCTCTATTTAGAAGTTGTGCGTTTTTTCCTTACGTAGTGGCGAGACCAAAATCAGATCGTATTAGGTAAACTAACCCTAATTACAAACTTCTTGATTCTTTCTTTGCGTTCACTAAAGTGTGCAAACAAAACAATATTTACATCAAACACAATGTTGTGTACATTGTGTACAAATGCAATCTTCCAACAACGGTTTTCCACTTTTCATAAATTTTTTCAAAAATTTCCATTTCTTTGGCAGAGTCCGCTTTTTGAAACTGGTTCAGTAACATTGATTTCAAAACAAAAATCTTTCAAATAGAAGGAGCAAAAATGCTTTGAGAAATAAACTGGAAGCGTTATGAAGTTTTGTACAGTAGGCCCTACTACCAACTATTAAGATAAAGCAAACAGAAACATTTAGGCCAAAAAAGAGCTTCAGCAGATATGGAAGAAACTAAATTATTGTTTATAATATCTCTTGGGGTAAGAAAAAGTAATAAACCACCATTATACTGGCTCATTATATCAGTAATTTTTAACGGAGATAGGCTTCACATAGGTTGACACACAGATTGCCTGTGGGAAAAACCCTAACTGCTGTAGAGATTTTTTGGTTTTTCAAGCCAATAGGTTAATCTGTACGGTTAATTCATAGGGAGTTTTTACATATTCAAATACTAACTAAACAAATGTATTTGGCCTCAGATTAGCATTAGCGTGTGGTACTGTAGCACAACGGCAGCGCTCTCTCTCTTTCTTCTTGTAGATGGGTGTTCTTTCGAATATACGAGGTGTGGAAGTCCTATTCGCCAACTCACACAAATATCTACTTTAGCAAAAATTTAAACACATTTATTTAAACAAACTTTATTCAAATAGAATACAAAACAAAAGATTAGCATTTAAATATAAACACAAATTTGATATCACAAACTTAAGTTGGCTCCCACGCCGAGCCACGCCTGTACGCCGATGTGTCCTTCTTTAATTGACACGTTGGCATTGAATTCAAATCAAGAGTTGTAATGTGAAGTGATGCGTGGAAATTAATGGTGCATAAAAGCTAATAAAGTGAAACAATAAGGTAGTGCGCAGTGCTACAGTACAACAGACAAAATCTTTGCATGTGGGGAAAATAATTGGGCAGATATAACGACTTCGTGTAGATTTTTGCTTCGCAAAAAGTAGATCTACATAAATTGTTTTGATTTCCAGCGCTCTTGACGCCACTATTGATGGCTTTTTAAAGCATGAGCCTCGGGGTCGTTATACTACAATCACCCCTCTCGCTTACCTTGGTTCTCACTTTATAGTTAATTAACGTAGCCATGAAATACTATCATCACCAACATGCCAAAATAAATTCCAGAAACTATTTGCAAAATATTTTTAAATTTTGCCATAATATTTATAACTCAAGAAAAGTTAGTTGTGAATGAACCACAATATTCAACAGAAGAAGTTTTAGAACAACTAACTGGAGAATTTGACTCTCTCGATGGAACAGAACTCTGAGTAGAAGGTCAATCTTTCGGGGAAGATAATTTTCGGAATCAAGTTCATAGACAATGAAAGCGATCAAGGGCTTGATTTGGATGAACAACCATAGCTCTCGATGGCGAAATTTTGCCAAAAAACTTTGGAAATTTGCCGCTAGACACTAAAAATTATGCAAATATACCTGCAGTCGAAACAACAACACAGTTCACGAGCTTTAAAAAAAACTATCATCGATCGTGACAACCATTTCTTGGATCAAAACAAAAAGAGTTGCTGTCAGCCGACAATCTAGAGCATCGGCTATATTTGGAAATCCTGAACCGAATAGCGGAGCTTCGTCAGCGATAAATTGCTTATAATCATGGAAGCTCTTTTTCCTCAAAGAATAATAGATTGTTTGCACTTATCGCTGACGAAGCTCCGCTATTCGGTCCAGGATTTTTGAATATAGCCGATGCTCTAGATTGTCGGCTGACAGCAACTCTTTTTGTTTTGATCCAGGAAATGGTTGTCACGATCGATGATAGTTTTTTTTAAAGCTCGTGAACTGTGTTGTTGTTTCGACTGCAGGTATATTTGCATAATTTTCAGGGTTTAGCTGTGGCAAAATTGAAACATGGTAGTTTATTTCAGCCAGATAAAATGAATACGAGCTGCATTGGGTATATCGTCTTACGCCAAAAAATAAATATAAACTTTCAGGTAAGCGTAGACGTGTAATCGTGCTAATAAATGATTATTTTGATCTATAAAGTCGCAATATTTTTCTAGGGAGAGCGGCTCTTGCTGTAACCTCTTCCACAAAAGCTTCTTCATGCTAAACTTTTTCAAAAATGTTTCTAGATATGCGCTGGTTTTACATGAATGTCTTCTCCTGCTGACAAATCTTGTCGACTCTCCTTCCTAAAGCATTTTTCTGGCAGTGGCTCTGGAAAGACAAAATCTCATTATTATTTATAATAATCTAAAGTTGTACATTAGCCTACGCTAAGTATACGTTTTAGTTTTTTAGTTTCGTAAGCTGGCACTGTCCATTGCAATGACACGACATATCATGCAAAGAAGCTTTATTAAAAATTAGGTTATTTCTAATCTCGGGCTTCCAATATTCAGAAAATATCTGTAGACAGTATGCTATGACGCAACCATATCGTCCCACACAAAGAAAAATCGATTATCTTTAGCTTTTTCCACTCGGTTTTAATCTTGTATACAAGGACAAGCAATCGAGCTATATAAGCAGGAACCTGAATTGGTATATGCTTACTAAAAAATGCACAATATTTTTTTAAATACATCATATAAAGCTCTTCAATTGACTTTGGGTAAACTGTTTGCTTGAGTATTAGTTGTAGCTCAGAATAATTTGGATACATCCTGTTTATAAGGTTGATGGATAATAAAAAAGCTTTTTATAAGTTATACCATGCGCACACATAAAAAAAGAAAGTTTTTTTGCAAACACATAAAAATCATTCTGGCAATAATAGTATGAAAATCGCAAACAAACCATTTTAGGTGAACAATAGTTTAGCAAAGCATACTTCATATGAAGTTGGAATACAGCACATGATAATGTCTAAAACTTTTCAAGGTTGAAATTTAGGTATGTGAAAGAAACGTTCACATTGTAATTAAATTTTTGGAAATATTTGCCTTAAAATTGCTATAGCGGATCATTTGTATTGAGTGTTAAGCATAATAAATGGTCTATACCCATTGTCTTTATTGCATATTTTTATGGCTTATGGAACAAAAATTAAAAAAAAGCTTTTGGGGGTTTCAAAATCCTTGGGGGGTGTGAGAGGAAAATATTTTTTAAAAGTTAATAACATTTTTATATTAATATTTATATGATATTTGATACTATATTTGAATTTCTTGTTTTTTCTGATTCCAACCATATATAACATGTTATATTTTGATTATATTTTTAGGAAGATAAATACCTTTTTCACCAGTGGGTTTTGGCTGTAAGGCAACCCTTCACACCAATTTTCATCAAAATCAGAGAGACAGTGGTTATAGGCCTGTGGTGGTATGTCATGAAATGACCCGTTAGTTTTTGAAACAGTTTACATGTGCGTTTAGAAATCAAAATGGACAAACAAGTTCCTAAAATTTACAGAAAGCAAACACGTACATTACATTTTTCACGTGTCATAAAGAAAAATTTTTGATGCTGATTACATAATCAATGCTTGGCCTCTCTCGAAAACAATTGATTTAAATACATCAATGGCTTACGTTGTGGGTTTGCTTCAGCTGACAACGTTTAGTATTGAATTAATTACTGTGGGCCAACATGTAATGCAATATAAACGCGTATTTGATAAAACCCCAAAATTTCGCGTGGTCCTGGGTTTCGGCCCTATCCACCCTGCCCTCGCTAAATCTGCCACTGCAAGTATGATCCCCATCCAAATGCATAGCCTTGGGAACAAGAGTCAACGTTGCCCCCTATTGCAATTCCGTTCTATAATAGCACTATGGCATTTTCATAACCAGAGAAAAATCTAACCTTACATCCCCAAGATATTTTGTGGCCACGCGCCGGTACCCACTCTTATTTCGTTAACTGTAATTGCATTTGCGAGGAATATAATTGCAAAATATTGTCTCATATTATTTTTACATGCTTTATGTAGCTTAGCATCAAGAAGAAACAAACTATATGATAAAAATACAAAAATGGCTATGAATGTAAATACTGGGAAAACAGTTTGATGATTCTTGGCTTGCAACTTGTTGCTGATATTCACAGCGAGAAGGTTCTCTTTCTCTAGTTTGGACAACTACTACTAATATTTTCTGAGAAGCAGTGAAAGTTTCACTGGGATCGCTTCACATCAAAAGAATTCTGCTCTTTAGGCGACGCTTTGCGGTTGAACACATGCCCTCCTTTTTTTTTCTTTCATTATAAAAAAATCTTGTTGGTGGTACAGAATTTTAATATAGCTTTGATAAAAGCTGTTTGAGCCATAAGCTTTGCGTGACGCTCTCATCAGTGGCGGTATCGCGTCAAAAGGGAAGATCTAGAGCGAATAAGTGTGTTATATGTGAATAATTTGGACGTTAGGCAATCAAGACAAGCCAATGATAGCGCTAGTATTGCAAAGCGCGCCAAAGAAAGATTTCGCAATTGCGAAAGTTAGAGAAGGCGCAGCAGGAGGCCAAATGCCACAATTATCGAAAGAGTTTGAGAGTGTAAACAAACTCTTTCTGTCTGCATAACACCGGGCGTCGCATCTTGATATAAGTAGCCTCTAAAAGATTAAGATGGAAAGAGCTGCGCGCTGCGGCGACGATTGAAAACCACTTATCATCATAGTTTAATGCGCATCGATCATTATCTAAAACAGGGGTGGCCAACCTTTTCAGTCCATGCGCCAAAATTTTTCGCCACACAAGCATTCATTTGAAGATGCGCCACACAAACATTCATAGCTTTTCATTGCTCTCAAACGTGTAGTAATATATTTATACTTTGAAGTCAAAACAAGGCCATATTCAGCGGTGATCTCCAAAAAAAAGGTCATCCCCTGTTTCGCTGCACCTTTTCCATCACTTCAGCGGTGATCTCCAAAAAAAAAAAAAAAAAAAAAGTCATCCCCTGTTTCGCTGCACCTTTTCCATCACTTTTGGCTTAAATATGCCACCAAACCAGAGGCCAACCAAGTGCGGACTTTTTTTTTTTTTTTTGGAGATGTTATTGGAGTGACAAATTTTTCGGCCAGATGAAAGGACACTTACCCAAATTGCCCGAAAAATCTTAAACCTGGAATGCGCCACCTCTAAACATGCAATGCGCCAAATTTGGCGCAATGCGCCACGGTTGGCCACCCCTGATCTAAAAGATGCTGACCAATGGCGGAGTCACAATCCGGTTTGGTGTAGGTTCGTTTGCACGATCTGTGTGATTGAGATCGGCGTGGACGAGTCAATTGCTGTCTTAACCATTGCGGAACATGTTGCTTGATGCGATCCTGTAGTCGTTGAGATGTTCGCCCTACGTACCGACTGTCACGGTGGCACTTGTATTCATATATGACAAAACTTTTCTGAATGGCAGGTAGAACATCTTTGCGGGCCACAGGCAGCATGCGCTTAGACGTAAAGACCAAGCGGGTGCTGACGGAACCATAGCAGCTTTCCACGGTGGTTTTGACTTCTTTTTCCAAGTTTGTAGATGGCTTACCTATCCAAGGGACCCTCAAGTACACAGGACACTTTTCAGGGCCAAATCGCTTAAGGGTGGAGAACTGAGCAATTTTCTTGGTGATCTGAGTGTTGATGATGTTTTTAGGATAGCCATTGTCCAGTAATATCTTCTTGATCCGTTCTATTTCTTCATTGAGTCTACGCTTGGTGCAAATCATTAGAGCTCGATGCACCAATGTAGATATTAGACTTATTTTGCGTTTGAGAGGACTAATGGACTCCCAACGCAAATACTGGCCAGTGAAAGTCGGTTTTCAGTATACACTGGTCTCCAAGCCAACATCTGTTCTTTCGACGTAGACATCAAGAAACGGTAGACGTTTCCCTTTCTTTTTTTCAAAGGTGAACTTGAGGGATGGGTGAAGACAGTTAAGTTTGGTCAGAAATTCATCTGCTTCAGCTTCGTGATCAAAGATGGCAAACGTGTCGTCAACATATCTGAAGTATGTTGGAGGCTTTTGCGTTTGAGAAAATAACTTTTCTTCATAATATCCAACGAAGATGTGACCAAAGCCGGACCAAGTGGTGATCTCATAGCTACTCCGTCTGTTTGCTTGTACATGGTGTTATTGAAGCTGAACTCAACTGAGGATGTAGCGCTCTTCATCAATTCAACAAACACGTCCTTTGGAATGACTGGTCGGGAATTAGTCTGGTCGTAGAGGGCTTCCGAACAGATTTTGATGGTTTCATCAAGGGGAACGTTGGTGAACAAGCTGGATACATCAAAAGAACACATCAGAAGAGTCTCAAAAAGATAATTTTGCAAAACTTACATTTAAGGGTAAGATCTTTTGTTCTCTATGCCGTAACCATGGCGTATTATTACAAGAAGGATTGCATATCAAGTCGTAAATAGGTAAATCCCAAAATAACTTGTTTCTTTAATTGTAAAAAACTATCACAACGGGGCTCAACCCAAAATTGATTTTGTTATCCACACTTATTGCAAAGAACAAAGAGAAGTTTATAAAAAGTTTAGGTGTTCTTAAATCAGACCGCTTTTGATTCCAGCCTACGGCGATTAGCATTACAGGGATAGGAGTGATGACGGGAAATACATTGGGATTAGGAGTGATGCTGCATTTTACAACAAATTTTTGATACAGCCCTCAGAAAAGGTTTTGGATGCACCCTACTAAACCAATTTTTCTAGCCTGACGAAACTGACTGTTAGCCCCGCTGGAAGAATGGGCTAGTTGTATGTAAAATGTGAAAAGCTGCTAAGTATGCGCGTCATTTTTAAGTTCAGTAAATTTATACTTTCCAGGAACTTTAAATATAGTTTCATTAACGTTTTATTAACATTCATTTAACTCTAAATATAGTTTTCATTAACTTTAACTTTAACCTTTAGTACCGACTGATTGATGGGCTTTTAGTGAATTGAGTGTATATCTTGCGAATTGCTTTAGCATCTTTAAAAGTTTGCTCTTTTTCAGAAATTTCTCATTTACTTATTTAAAGCCATCAAAGATTGTTAATACATTGTAAAATGACAACAGCTCCTTTTTATGATATAAAATGGAATGGCACTTTAGAAAACTTCACCGAAGATCCAGCTACAATCTGTCGAAGAGTCGAACCGCAGCGCGTTGGATCACTATGTTTCAGTTTTATTGCCGCAATATTCTTGATATATCTTGTTACTGCCTTGTGCATCTATTCCTACAAAAAAAAATTGATGATAGGATGCAGAGGTAAGAAGTTACTGCCAGCTTAAGCTTAAGCTTAAACAAAAAGAGCGAGTGAAATTAAGACTAGTGCTCTAGACGGACATATCATTTAAGAATTTTTTAATTTTAGGAACTCAAATATCATCAAGTGATCAAGCAGTGTCTGTTATCAATTTTGTCACTGTATGTGGAGGTATCTTCGTTTTTTTGTTCGTGACGACGGAAATACCCCTTCTCGTTCCACCAAATGACTTGTTTTGCAAAATCTACAACCAGATTAGAATTGTTTGTTATGGCGGAGCAATTTTCTGCGCTTACTTTGCATTATGGTACCGGATTCATTCCATATTTTACAGAAATTCTATTATGAAGCAAAGCATTAGCAAACCGTTACAAGTTCTCAATTACACAGCCATTACTTTTATTGTTTTAATGGTTGGAATCAACTTAAGTATTTTTTTGTTTGCCCCTGCTAGCTCAATTATAAGTGCTCCTTGTACCTGTCGGGCTGTAAGCTCAAACGGAAACAACTTGATCAAATGGATAGTTCTTGTGGCTAGCACCATTGCTTTTCAAATTATTTTGCTTTTCACTTTCATTTATCCTTTGCACCTCCATCGCAAAAAGATGTTGAATCGCCAAACTGATCAAAGACATATTATCCCTGTCGTAAAAAGAGCTTTAGCGGTAGCGGGGATTTGTATTGTATCGGATTTGCTCGGTTTTGTTTTTTCAGTTTTCGCCAGAGGGAGAACTCTGTATATCCATCACATTGTTTACAGTAGCAATCTTATAGTTAACATAACGGGAGTAGTTTTTACTTTTGTAAATTGGCGAGAAAAGCTCTTGCCTTGCAAAAAAAGCAACATTCAATCCGAAACTAGTTCGAAGACTACTGGTTGCAACTCAGAAGAATCAAGGAATGGAAAAGAAAAAACTAATGTCTAGATGACGCCAATTAACATGCCTCCTCCTCGTTCTGCAAAACTTTCAGTTTCTGAGAAAAAAATTTATAGAGCAGCAATTACCATCAATCAAGTAAATGATTATAAGCCCCATCAATCGATTTTTAATAGAGGAATGCATCCAGATATACTTTTGGCAGCAATTGAGAACCCAAAGTCTACAGTGAAACTTTTTGAAGTTGCTTTGGGTTTTGCAAACTCTATCAATGTCATTAGTAATATCTTTCAATGACTTTACACAACGCTTTTTAAAGAAATTTAGTTAGCACTTTTGATTTTCTTAATGATTTTTCAAGGGTTTATACAAATCGATTTACAGTTTTAATTAAATGAAACGCAATGTAACGTTTTTATTAATTTTTTTCTAAATAGTATCAACTTAAACAAGAAAAGCTAAATACAAAATTGAATCGCTATTCATGCCTAAATATTAGCTTCTGGAGAGAAGTTGATTTGCCAAATAAACTTGTCTTTTAAACATGAATTCAAGCGGGTTACCAGAAGCAAAACTAAAAGCGGGTGGGCTGTAGAACGAAGTCTAAGTTTTCGCTGGTCATAAGACGTCATCATGACATATCAATAATGCGGTTGTAAGATTATTTTTTATCTGTTTTTCTTTTGAGTTCATTGTCCCTTGCCCCTTCCTCCGAGGTAACGTAATAGCTTGCACTAATCTTTTTCATTAAACGAACGGTTTTGCAAAATGGTTTGGTAACTATGTTTATGGGATGAGTCATTGTTGCTCATCTCATGATTCAATACTCTGAAACCTTTATTTATTCAGATTTTTTCAGCGATTGGTGGCTCAGCTATATTAATTAAATTAGAGTGAGCCCTGTGCCATCGTAAAACTAAAACTAAATCGAACAAGACATACCATCAAGGATATTAGGTAGCATTCCGTTTAAATAAAGTGATAAGAAAGTAAATTTCGTTTTTAATAATTAGTTACTGAAAACCGAAATTAACTTTATTATCTCTTTATTTAAACGGAACAGCTACCCAATATCCTTCATTCTAAATATCATAGACGGGTTTAAGAATAAATTCAACGTTCAGAATCGACAATTCCCTGCTAACTCCCCCAATAATATCCCTAACTCAAATCCATATTTAGCCCTCCCGTATATTGGCACAACAACCATCAAATTTGGCAAACGCATTGCTGCATTGTTTTGTAAAAGACTGAGCACAGATATGAAAATAGCCAAGCAAACTTTAAAAATAATCTTACATTTAAACTTTAAATTTCCTCTACCCGCTCTTTTTTGCTAGAATGTTGTCCATAAATATACCTGTTCTTGTGACAAGAACACGTCACATATTGGTATGACGACCAGACAACTATTTGTCAGAATTGAAAATCATCTTTCCGATAACTGTAAGTTCATCTAACTCCGCTATCAAATTTCATCGCGATCAGTGCAAAACCTGCACAGAAACAATGCCAGCAGAGCAAAACTTCACATTATTAAAACAGTGCTGTTTTAACACTGAAACCAAGCTAATGGGAACGCTGCTAATGAAAAGCCATCCTTAAACATAAAATTCGGCCATTTACAAGGAGCGAAGCCACTTTTGCAAGAACACGTTATACGTCGGTATGACGACCAGAGAACTATTCGTCAGAATTGAAAATCATCTTTCCAATAACTTAAGTTCATCTAACACTGCTATCAAATCTCATCGCGATCAGTGCAAAGCCTGCAGAAAACAATGCCAGCACAGCAAAACTTCACATTATCAAAAAAGTGCCGTTTTAACATTTAAACTGAGCTAATGGAAACGCTGCTATTTAAGGGCCGTAGCCATCCTTAAACCTAAAACTCGGTCATTCGTAAGGAGCGAAGTCGTTTCTGCACGTGTTTCATTGAAAGGTGTAGTGACAAAACGTTATTAATTTAGTCAATAGTGTCCAGTATCATAATGTGATATTAAATTTAATTTTGTACTTGAAAGATTTATTTATTTAGCCCTGATGAAGTCCCAGAGAAAAAACGAAAAGCCTCCGAGAATTTTGTTATGTTACTTCAATAAAAGTCTGGTATCATTGTAAATAATAAAGAATGTAAAAATATTTTTATTGAAATCGTAAACCAACCAAGTAAAAAGCAAAAAATTATGCTGATTGGCATAGCCTACAGACATGCCAGAGTTACCTTCACGTCATTTCAAAATAAATTGTGTGAGACAAATGCTAGCTCTTAACCATAGAAGCATCTCGTTTTTTTCCTCGAAAATTACAATATACGTAGACTCGAAGACTTAACCAATCAAAAGATTAGTCGTAAAGTAAATTATATCAATAAAATAGATTCTTTTGATACTGCTCACAAATTAGCAAGCCAATTGGAATAATTGCCACATCAACTATACCAGACCATGTATACACAAAATCATTAAAAAAAGTGGTTCATCAGGTATTTTAGTGTAAGATATGTCTGACCCCTTCCTACTTTCTGTACTATTCGAACTGATTTATAGAAAGCTAAAATAAAGAAACAAGCACATGATGTGAAGCATTACTCTACTGAATCGTACTATGAAGATGCTCGTCACGGACTGCATGATTGAGAACAACTTTCTGACACTGGTACAGAGATTCTTAAACTGGGGTGTAATGGAAATGTTAGCCACTCGTTTTTACACTTGAAACTTCTGTTACGCTAGAACAAAGCGCTAATAGGAAGTTATTCAACTGATGCTATTGTTTTTATGAAAACCAATAAAGTTGTTTAAGGTTTATGAGAATTAGATGACTTTCTCATTAATAGGTTATAGTAATATGACACCTGACTGCATTGTTTTTGACTCTACATCAGATATTTACCAATATTTTGCATATTTGATTTATTTGCATGTTTTTTCTGTACCACCGTTTAATTTTTCGTTTATCGAGTTGTTAATATACCGATATTAAAATTCATTTTGTTAGCCCTATAATTTTCCATTGTACGTTCCCTAAGCAATCGGTAGGAAAATGGTAGCGGAAGCGGAAGTAACTGACAGTTGTGTATTTGGAAAATGAACTGCTTACACATTCCTATGTACACCTATCTCTATCCTTTACTTGTGTCTCTACAATTAATGTTAGTATGGCAAACTAAGTCGATCAAGCGTGGCGTTTACACACTAAGAGGCTATCTAAACTCCCTATCATATTTCTTGTCGTGGTTACCCATTCTCTTCCTTGAGATGGAGGCACGGGATGAAAAGATTTTTTAGATTCATGCCACAAACCTATTTACATGTAAATTATGCTGGGCAAAAGTTGTATATCTTTGGTAACAACTGTTGCTGCTGTTAAGCAAATAGCGTAGCTAAAAACAAAGTTCAAGGAATCAAAAATATGTTTTGGTTTCTCAATTTTGTTTAATGATATTTTTTGAGATCAGTTTATTTAAATTACTTTAGAGATCAATGTTTTTCAACCCAATTAGGTCATCTGTTCATTAAATTGTAGGGATTGATGTTTTGTAATCGCAAAGCCTGAAAATGTTTTCATTTCTTAAACGGTTTTAAGAAATTGATTGGGTCAGTCTCTCAGCATGCGCATCTGTTTTGAGTTTGTACATCACAATTGACTACATTATTCCTTAACTATATATATTTCGTGTTAACAGCAATCCAAACCAAGCAGCTTACAATTTTTGCCACTGTCATTCTCACTATTAGCTAGGAGTAGACTAAGTTGTACAGAAACGCGTATAAAAATACGTTATCATAACATTGTACAAGTCATTCAATCAAACAATTAAGGCTCTGACGTTTCAAACATATTTATACAACCCGCCCAACTACACAATTTTTTTATTACGCTTCTTTCAGTAGATATTTAAAAGAGGGTATAAAGGTCGATGGCAGCCCCGAATGGTTTGACGAAATGTAAGAAAAAATGCTTTGAGGAAGTTGATCTTTAAAAAAAGGAAAAGATCTTCATGCCCATTTGGACATGAAAACGGGCAAACAAGTCTTCAAAGTTTTTAGAAGACAAACACATCGCTTTTTTCACGTGGTCTACCGAAAAATTTCATATGTGAGTTACAAATTTAATGGCACGCTTATTTCCACCCCCAAAAATTAATTTTTCGATACACCAGTGGTTTCGTGCATTGTAGATTTACATTTGCGGATAAAATTTGACAAAATATAGTGGTTGCTAGTTGCTAGGTAGCAATTTTCAAGGCGATCTTTTATTTAGAGGGATCTGCCTCCAGCATCACATCAAGGTAAAATAGAAAATTTTACTCAAAAATAATCACCAACATCATGCTATTTATTACATCATGCCAATAACCGCAACCGGTTTTGATCTTATTGGGCCTCATAAGAGGGATGTAAAAACACTCAATATCAAAAAAGCTGAAAAAGAACAAATTTGCCATTAGGTGCAAAAAAAGATACAATTTAAAACAATATGATACAGCTATACCTATATCAAGGGGTCTCATTTAAGGACACACACACACACACACACACACACACACACACACACACACACACACACACACACACACAAAAAAAAGATACAATTTAAAACAATATGATACAGCTATACCTATATCAAGGGGTCTCATTTAAGGACACACACACACACACACACACACACACACACACACACACACACACACACACACACACACACACACACACACACACACACACACACACACACACAGGACATGGACAAAAAGTGATATCGGTATGCCCTAATAGGACTGTAGGATCGTTGTTAAGATTTTATCACTTAACAAAATATAAAGGTTGCTAGTTGCTAGGTAGCAATCTCTCTTAACCCATTCGTGCCTACTGTACCCTATTAGGGTATCATTCGAAAATCATATTATTTGATGATTGATGACGTCGAATTGCTCCTTTTCTGCGCAATAATGTAGTCAAAAAGACCAGTTAACAATCTGACTACATACGAGTACGAAGTTTTTTGGTTTGGGTTATACAGTCATTTGAGAGGCAGACAGAGGAAAAATGACCTCTAACACGTCTCGGAAAAGTCGATAAGCCTTTTTTCTTTATATTTCTATAAAAATTTATGTGCTTTATTAAGTTTTGTAAAGTAAGCAGTAGAGATAATTAAACTGCAATGAAACGTTCAAAAATTGTTCAGCTGAAGTAACTAGAGGCAAATTTGCCAAGTACCTTAATAGAATACTGTAGGCACAAAAGCCTACATCAATTGCTGTACTGAGTTTATACAAGTTTCATTAAATTTATTTAATTTAGTGTTTTATTGTACAAAACACAAGGCAATACATATAGACAACTTCTTGTCTTTATGTCACCACTTTTAGGAAGAAATTAATCTGCTTCATATACTGCTGATATATCATTGCTAGTTTAGCATTCGCGTATGATTATGCAAGTGTATACCGCATAAATACTCTTTGATGCGCTGTGTGCTCGATAGGTTAATGGCCAAAGCATCACGTCCGAAGTTGTATGGTTTTGGGTTTGCGATCTGACCATATCAGAGTTGTTCTAGTGGTGACAAACAATTTTTCTGGGAACCAATTCCTTAAACTTTTTTTTAATGAAACCTTTTTTTAATGCCGCATGAAGTAATTCATGTATTCGTAGTTCAATACCTGAGTCCACCTGACGAGTTCTAATAGGAACGAAACCGGTCGTGGAAGTGGTATTTTATTCAATTGATTATAGTTTAGCCTATATGCCTTAGTATCAATTAATTAAATTAATATCTTAACAGGCTAACACCAGCTCCTATAATTCGTATTAATTCCATAACCATTGCTTTGAAGAGAACATGGCATTATTCAAGACGTTATTCGAATTTCTTTGTTTCTCTTGGAGTTTAGCTGCATTTCTCACTTTCGTTTTTCATTTGTTATTTCGTTTTGTGTTGTTGCTGTTAATAATGGACAATCTTTAAGTACAATATAACTGCTGTATAAACTTTAAAAAAATTCTCATTTAAATTTGGCATTCGTGCTATTTCCTTTCTTTTGCTATCTATGTTAAATGAGAAATTTTGATAACTATTTAATTGCTGTAAACTCCTATTTAAATTTACTCAGTTATTGTATTTCCAGAAGTATACTTTTCAAAAATAATTAAAAATATCATGCACTAAACGTCTGGGCTTAAAATATTTTAAATACCGGTAAAAGTGCATGTATTGACTAAGAAATAGGTTTGCATTTGCGTTGCTTAGATTATACGATTAGTAAGGTTCATGGTACCATTCCTGCCTACAATACTCTAATAGGGTACCAACACACTTTTTAATAAATAAGCAAAGAAAAACAATTTTTCAGAGCTTTGTCAGCTTTTATATACAAAGTCGACGAAACGCAAACCTTCTAACCATAAAATACCCAAAAAGAAAAAATTGGAATTTAATGGGTTAACAAAAGATCGCCTAAAAAATTGCTGCCTAACAACTGCCAACCTCTACTTTTTGTAAAATGACAAAAACCTGATGATTTTTTGTGCAATCCGTGAGATTTTACACAACGAAAGCACTATTGGTCTTGTACATGTACAGAGAGAAAAAGAGATAGAAAGAAAAAAAGTAGAAGCGAATTTCACCGGAAGTTCTGAGCATAACAACTTTAACATTAAATGATTAATCAGCATCTCTAGATGAGTGTCATAAGTGGAATCGTGAAACCGTAGCAACGTCATTGTCAGAAGTAAATTGGTATCTCTACGGATTTTATGAACTTAAAGTTCATATTAAACGCATTTTTAAGATCAAAATTGTCTAAAAATGAGACAAAGAGTTTTTAACACGATTTAGAAAGCTTAATTTGTGGAACTTATCTACGGAGAGAAAATGATTTTTTTGGAGTTTGTTTCTAAGAGTCTATTTTATAAAAAATCAACAAAATAGCCTATCTTTACTCAATCTCCAAGTACAAATGCTTTTACTAAGGAGCAGGCTTTAAGCCCCTTAAAAATTTGCAATTAAAAACAAAACCATTTTTATTACATCAATCCAGGATAAATTTATTTAATATGGCAATATTTTTCATTTAACTTTTGACCAAGGGATCGCAACCTGCGACACACCAACCAAAATTTTGTGGCCAGCGAAATGCCATGCTTAAACTTTTTTTTTATTAAAACAACTTTGAAGTTTTGGAAAACACCACGAGACATTTAATAACTGTTCTTCATTTTATTTTACTACCAAAACAATCATCGATGAAAATATTCTAAATGGCTTTTTAAAAAGGTCTTTATTTTAATTATATCCCAAAACTTCAAAAATTAGACTGTAGTTGTTACACTTTGGTTTTGAACACGGTTTGTCTTGATAGCACGGTCCGTCTTCGGGCGGGTTGTCTGCACGCGGTGTGCTAATTATGCTAATAAAGCGTGTTGCACGCCGATGAGAAGAATTGTAGAGGACAGTTAAGTTGGTAGATGTGTGACGAGTAGACGCCGGCGTTGTGTCACTAATTTTAAAATAATACTCGTTTAGTTGTAGACCCGTCAAGATTTTCTATCACATATTTCACAGGTGGTAACACTTCAACAACACGATAAGGTCCACAATAGGGGAAGTGAATTTTACGTGATTTATCATTTTGTATCACAGAATTCCTTAACACAGTGGTGCGCCGCGAAATGACTACTGGTGTGCCACGAAGAGATGATTCCTAGGAGCCATTAAATTCCATTTTGCTTAAAAGAAATTAGCAAAATCCCTTTTTCAAACAACACAATTCAGCGAAGGATTCTTGACTTGTCTGATAATATTGAGGAAAGTGCAATATCAAAATTTCGAAACAGTCTTTTTGCTCTCCAAATTGAGGATTCCACGAAAATCAGTAATCATACACAGTTAATTGTATTCATACGTGTCATCAATGAAGATGCCATAATTAATCGATTTCCATGCTGCAAACAGTCACCCACAACTGCAGAGGGCCAAGATATTTTTGATACAATCACAATATACCTCGAAAAATATGGCTTACCCTGGGATTCATGTGTGGAAATATTTACCGATGGAGCTCCATCAATAGCTAGTTGTATAAAAGGTTTGCATCTTTAGTAGAAAAACAGAATCTTTACATCGTACAAACTCATTGCTTTTTACACGGAAGAAAGATGGTTATCAAAAAGGAACGTACTATCTCGAGTAATTGGGCTTCAGAAAGAACCTCTCATTTTTTTAAAAAATGAAAAACTTGATAGATTACGATAAATACGATAAAAATGAATTGTGGATGTCTAAAATAGAGTACTTAAGTGAAATATATAGACATCTTAATAGTCTGAACAGCAATATGGAAGGTAGAAATAAAAATATTCTTACAGCAACAGACAAATTAGTTGCTTTTACGAAATAATTTGCATTATGGAGGAAAAGAATGAGGGAAGATAATTTGGATACATTTCCCTTGGTTCAAAAAAAAATTGTGTTACCGAGATGATTCTCATTATTGGTGAGTATTTGACATGACTAGAAAATAAAATTAAACAATATTTTTTCTCAGTCAACATTGAAGTATTTGATTGGATTCGCAATCCGTTTCTAGATTTATCAGTTATCAACTATTACAATTTTAAGTTATGTGAAGAGGAAGAATAAGCTAGCCTTTCCAGTGATCGTGCTCTTAAATTGAATTATGCACAAGTACCATTGGACGCCATTTGGATTTCTGTTGTGGGAGGATATCCACCAACTCTAAGTAAAAAGCCATCAAAATATTACTGCAAGTCTCAACTTCGTATCTATGTTAACTGGGATTTTCCACCTGAACAACATTAAAAATAAGAAACGTGAAAGACTTTAAAATATTTAAGAGTTAAGAGTGTGTCTCTTTCACATTTGTCCAAATATTGCAGCAGTAGTCAAGAAGCACCAAGCATAATTGTCCCACTGACATTTACCATTATTATTTAACACCGGATATTATTGTATACAAGATACGTTGATTTCTGTGAATAAAAATTTTCCTTATGTAATGTTCTTTGTTTTTTATTGTTTTATTGTAAAAAAAGTTTGTATTAGTACAAAATATCTATTTTTTTGTGGTAGGAGTGCCGTGAAAATTTAAAGAACTCAATACTGTGCCGTCATATAAAAAGAGTTGGGAACCACTGCCTTAACATAACAAGATCTCCGACACTGTACACGGTGTTTGCCGATGCCTTCTAATCATAGCGTTCTTTCATCAGATTCCCTCTTTTTTCCTATCTTGCTTTGACCACTTCATGCACCAGGCGCATTCTATCCTGCAAATTAGGAATGACCCTGTATCGTAATTGGTTTACGATTCATGGAGTGCCTGAATGCGTTCACTCCGATTACGGTGGCAATTTCGAAAGCATGCTATTTCAAGAGCTTGCCAGAGTAATGGGATGTAAAAATACGAGAACGACTGCTTACCACCCAGCAGGTAATGGTGGTGTTGAGAGAAATAAACGCTCTATCTTTGCGATGCTGAAGAACTATGTACAACACGATCCTCAGTCTTGGGACAGGCCTCTCTCATCAATCTGCTCCGCGTATAATGCAAGCTGCCATGAAGAAACAGAAGTTTCCCCTCATTTTCTGCTGACGGAGAGAGATTTACGATTGCCGGCAGATTGATGACGGGTAAACCAAGTTTTGTTCCTTCCACCAAATCTATTGCTAATTTTCAGGATAGTATGCGCCTGGTACATGAAGTGGTCAAAACAAGAAAGGAAAAAAGAAGGAATCTGATGAAAGAACGCTATAATCAGAAGGCATCGGCAAACACCGCGTACATTGTTGGAGATCTTGCTATGTTAAGGAATTCTGTGTTGCAAAATGATGAATCACGTAAAATTCACTTGCCTTATTGTGGATCTTATCGTGTTGTTGAAGTGTTGCCACCTGTGAATTATGTGATGGAAAATCTTGACGGGTCTACAACTAAGCGTGTTCATTTTAATCGTTTGCAGAAGAGTTGTGGAAGAATTAATGAAATCACTACGGTTGAGGATTTAAAGTCGAAAGAATCATTCCGTAACGATTGGCCAAATAGCGACATGGGATTTTGTTGATGTTTCTCCCCAAGACAGTCGCACTTGTCACAAAGCCACAATATTAATAGTCGTAAACCAAATTTACGGCCAAGAAATAGGTTGAGACGCCCACATTGTTATCCAGATGTTTAGCTGCACTTTGATTATAATTATTTAACTGCACTCTATGAAGTAGTATTGCACGTGGGTGATTTTGATATTATTGAATCACATCACCATGAATTAATATGTTGTAGGCTGTTTGTAATATTGTGTGTACGTATATTTCTGGCAACTTCCTTCTGTTTTAGTGGAGGGGAAAGGGTGTTGTACGTTGGTTTTGAACACGGTTTGTCTTGATAGCACGGTCTGTCTTCGGGCGGGTTCTCTGCGCGCGGTGTGCTGATTATGCTAATAAGGCTTGTTGCACGCCGATGAGAAGGACTGCAAAAGACAGTTAAGTTGGTAGATGTGTGACGAGTAGATGCAGCGTGGTGTCACTAATTTTAAAATAATACACGTTTTTATCTGCTTTTAGTTTGGTTGAAGGTTGTGCCACGAACGAATTGAGGCTATAAGAGAAAGAAGCGTGATATAGTAAACTCAAGTGTGGTCTCTGGTCTAATTTGGTTGAAAGTAGATGGCTAGGCTGCATTAATGGCAACAGCGTTGCTTTATATCCTACTTTGTGATTGTACTGTTTTGCCATTCATTGCGTTGGCGTAATTCTGACGTATGTTTCTTAGTGGTAATTAATTTAGTAACGTGAGATTATTACTGGGTTTCACTTGTCTCCTGAAGAACAATTTTAACGCATAATTGATGATTCTGATATGAAAGCAACACCTTAGATGCAGTTTATTCAAGTTCAAATAATACTGGTAAAGACTAAAACGTGAATTACCCCAATGAAATTTTTTCTGAAATTGGAAATGTATAAAGAAAAGGTGATGATAGTGAAGATTTCCGGTCAGAAAAAAGATCTACAGTTTACAAAACGAACTTAGTTGGTGACATCGAATCAGCATCAGATAATACAAACTACGGAAACACTGAGTTATCCAAAGGTAGCTCAGCATACACAGCTACTATAATCAATACCCAAAAAAATACATCGCGTAATAGCAAACCTAACAAATGCTGTGTCGACGACAAATCATAGCAAATGCAATTAATGGTCATACCGGATTAGCAGGCACTGAAAAAAGACTGAAACTCCACTTCAAATACGGAACTCATATTTTAACAAACTACTTTATAAAAGGTTGTAATGAAAACCGACAGGAAAACATTTCAGTAAGGCAAACTATTCCATATAGCATGTTTATACAGAAACTTTGTGATTATCGTAAAATGATAAGTGATACGGAAAAATGAAGCGCTGATAGGCGCTACGTTCGTGCGGGTTATGTTGGAAATGACCAATCATGTTGTTTCAATATCATTTCATGAATAACAAGGAAATCCTGTATTTGGAGTAACCATCTCGCTAAACTGCTATGAGTTTTGATTTTTCGGGTCAGATTGCATGATTTCACAACCAAGTTTGCCAAATATGGAATATTGTTCAATTCTATTAAAGCTAGTTGATATCAAGGGCGTAGCCAGAAAAAAATTGAGAGGGGGGCCAAATTTTGAAACTTTTAATGTGACGTCATTTACTTATAACGGCATATTCATGTAATATCTATGAAAATATAAATTTTATAGAATTTCTGCCTAACTGCAAACTGACCGCTAAATTATGCAAAAATTTTAACGCTTTCTTTGAAAAGGCCAATTAGGATAATTTTTGATAAGACAATCGTCACACAATACACTGTTGAGCCAGACACACTCATCTGTCATCTTATGAACGCGTACGCCATTTTACTTGCAGTTGAGAATTAAAAAGCGATAAGATACAGTGCGTACAGTAGTATAGGTTACTAAATCAGTTAGTGGTCAGCACATGCGAGAATGTCCAAATCAAAGTTGAATAAGTTTTACTTCCAGTTAATCACGCTCAGAAATCAATTCGTCATTGCTTTTCGCCAGCCATGGTTGCCAATATTCGATTGATCTTCTCTTCATCTACTCTTTCGTGATGGCAGTGAAGCACGCACAAATCAGACAAGCGATCCGAGGTCATATGTGAACGTAACCAAGTTTTGACTCGCCTCATACACGAAAATGACCGTTCAGCCTCAACGGTTGTCGCCGGGAGTGTCAAGATAATCTGTATGACGTTGCGCACACTTGGATAAGCTTGGGCGCTCAGAAAAAGCTCGGGCAAGCTTTCCTGATTTACTTGAGGGGTGAGAGGACTTCTCCACAACTTTACTTCATTTACGAGATTATCCAGTGAATATAAGCTCTCAATGTTATCGATGTTGGTCGGATTGTTCGGAGGCAAGATAGAGAGCAACGCAAAAAAGAAGTGTTTTCATTAAAACGTTCGCGAAGAGAACTGTTTAGACCATCAATGTACAGGAGGAATATCAAACGTTGATAATATTGTGAGGCCGATTCTGCTTCAACGTTATCACGATGAACTTGGATTCCAACAACCCGAGGCACTGAAAGCTCTTTCGTGCCAACTGTTGCACAAGCCTCATCATAAATACTAGATGCAACTGTGTTGAAGTCCACCCGGTCTTGATCGAGGGCGCTCTGAAGAGAAGCAATAAGACTTTTCGCAGAAGGTACACTGACTCCAACGGACTGAAGCTTTCGCGCTAGTGGTTCCATAAGTGCTGAGTACTGCCCAATCAAACATATGGCGTATGTTACATGAGGCTTTTCGAGAGCAGCTTTCAAGAAAAGAGCTTGCGCTCGTGTCTTACCGCTCGCGTCCTCCATCAATGAAGCAAGAGCGTCAAGTATAAGCTTGAACTTTAAAAAAATTTAAATATCCGGATGCTCTTGTAATTTTGTGACCACCTGGTAGGAGAGAATAAAGGAATATTGACTTCTAAACTTGAGCGCCTTTTAGGGCTTTCCCGAAAAAAACGAATAGTTTCCCTGATGATGTCGCAGGTGCTTCTAACAATAGAAACTCTACTCTGGTCATTAATGACCAAGTTCAAACAATGTGCAGCACAATGCACAAATATTGCTCGGGGGTTCTTTTTGCAAATGCATTTTTGAACTCCACTCACATGACCTGCCATAGTTGATGCTCCATCGTAGCCTTGTCCAACAAGCTTTCAGAGATCAACGCCTATTCTGGAGATGTGAGCCAGAATAGCTGCAGAAATAGATTCCGCGGAAACTGAAGGCATTTCAACTAATCCTGTAAAACTCGCGTTCACTTTATCACCTTTGGTATATCTTAACGCAATGCCAAGTTGTTCTTTTCCCGAAATATCGCAGGATTCATCAGCAGCAACAGATATAAAACTTTCATTGGCCTCTGCAACAATCTCTTCGACCACCATGGTGCTCGCAATCCCGAGAATCTCGTTTTGAATGGTTGGACTGATATACTTAGCATTTCCAGCCATCTGAGCAAAGTGTTTCTTCAAAGCTTCGTCCCCAGCATCCATGCGGAATTGAAGAAGCTTCATAAAATTTCCCTTGTCTGCGGAATGCCCACGCAAAGGGATATTGTTAGAAGCACAGAAAAGAACAGTTTTGACAATAGAAGTCAAAATTTTTTTATTTTCTGCTGTTCGCTTGGCTCTTCCTGCGTCTATGCGAGCGTATATATTTTTGCCACTTTCCATGGAGCTAATAAAATCCTTCGCTGGCAATGTTGCTTGTCTGTGGTAAGCGGCATCCCTGTGAGAAAGAGCCTTGCATAAATTTCTTGAAATCTATGCAAGGCTTTTTCAGGAAAGCAGCGTTCGCAAGACTGCCATGTGTCAGATGCGCTTGCACCAAGATGCATGTTTTGCATAAACCACCACCACCAGAGAGCTGCGTACAAACAAGCCAGTTGGAAAACCTATCATCTTGAAGCCACGACTTCAGAAACTTGCGACGATTTTGCCGAATGGTATCAAGAATTAAAACATTTCGTGGACCTTCTGAAGTTAAAAGCCTATATCTTTCGGCATCTGTGATCTGTTAGCGAATTTCTAGAACATATCCTTAATCGATGATCTTCCCCAACTCGTATTCTTCATGGCTTTCGGAAACAACTCCAGCCCTATTAGAAGTACTTGGCGGTTGTACAACTTCAACATGGTCTTCAACTCTAGCACTATCAACCTGTTTCCTCGCAGAAAAAAAATATCTAATTTTGCCTGTTTAGTGGGTCGGTTCGACATTTTGTCTTTCGTGAGCTACGCTCGTTGCTACTATAAAAATTGCTGTACAAAACTGAGAAAGTGCGAATGCGATTTCATTGATCAAATGTACTTTTATCAAGAACGGCTTTAATAGTTCAACTTCAATTGCGACGTATAACGCACTATTTAAGGAATTTCAAGGAAACCACTCCCACTGATAGGTTGAACGTTCTGATAAAAGAAGCGACGTCTTTGTAGTGGTCCGCATCGCAATAAAACAGGAAAGCGCTCAGCGAAACGCTTATTTCTTGCAATTACCATAATTTGGATTATCAATTCATTGCTCGACTACGACATAGAAGAAAAACTTCGGCGATATTTAGAGTGTAAAACGTACACATCTTGTTTGATAACATTTGAAAGTTTAAAAACTTAAAAAGCCACGCCCGACCCACCCCCTTGCTAAAAGTCAACAATGAACTCTGATGTACCAGCAGAGGCGCAAAAAAATTTATGTTTTTTTTTTGATACTGTTTTGTAATTTGACTTAAAATTGAGGGGGGGGGCATGGCCCCTTTGGCCCCCCCTGGATACGCCTATGGTTGATATCCCATTACTTTTACTGCCACAGCCTATGCAGGAAAACTCAGAGACGATTTGATCATGCATTTCATGTGCAGGACTGAAGAAACAGTCAAGTTTATGATCAAATCATTAAAATCACAAAATGGCCCTTGGGGAAGATATTTGTCCGATGACCGGTTATATACATCTGTGGTATTGGCAGAGTAGCTGCTAGAAAAAGGCATAATTTTAGCTGGAACTTTTGTGGAGTGAGTCAGTGAGGCAAGAATTTCGTTTCTTTGTTGTATAGCGTGTGAATTTTTATGCTTTTGCACCATTTCAAGTTCGCTTGTTGTATTCTTGGGCAAGACACTTAAGGGGACGCCTCCGCGTTTATACGGAAGACAGGTGGCTAGGCTTGGAGAGGGATGGGCTCCGCCAGGCGTCTTAGCTTAAGATTCGCTGCATGATGAACACACCCAAAACAAATCGGTCATCTGCAACCCCCCAACGGCAATCGCCACGGGATCAAACAAGCAAACAAAACCATTTCAAACTAAACAACTATGTTGGCAAAGGCAATACTGTTACTGAAGCATAAAGGCATGTTTTTGAAATGTATTAAAATCTTATTTCCAATCTGAAATTGTCACAACGGCACGACTTAAATTAACAAAGTTTCAATGGTTCAAATTTGAGGGCTTTCTTGCCGGCTGCGCACACTAGAAGTCCAAAAAAGTTCGCATGTCCTTGGGTTAAGAAAGCAAAATTTTCTTATATGCACTTTAATTACAGATTAATTACTTAATTACACTTAATTACTTTATCTGTAATTAAAGTGCATGTAAAAATATCCTGCCTTCTTCTTACAGGCACTTTAATTACAGATTAATTACTTAATTATATTTAATTACTTTATCTGTAATTAAAGTGCATGTAAGAATACTTTGTCTTCTTCTTCTTACATGCACTTTACTTACATATTAATTACTTAATTTTTTTATCTGTAATTAAAGTGCATGTAAGAATATTTTGTCTTCTTAACACTACGACATGCTAGCTTTTTCGAATCTTTTGTGGCGCAGCCAAAAATGTTCAGAGAGCCATGAATTCTTTGGGATCGTCAGATAGCTTTCAGCTAATTGAAGAGAAAATTCAGAAGCACTGAAAAATTGGAAACTTTTCATAGTACCGCGTGTGACTTTTTGCGCTAATAGCCAGAGGTAAAGGGAAGTCAAGAGAGACCATAATCTCCCCAAGATTTTTGAATAAGACTCAACAAATGAAGACATGAAAGCATTGTCGGCCAGCAATAGAAAAAACAGTCACATGCAAAAAAATTTAAGTCAACAAAATGTTTTTACTTTCTTGTTGTGCCAAATAATCTACTTTCTACAAGTTAATGCACAAAAAAGTCATTAAACAAATTTTATATTTTTTCCCACCAATTCTCCCTCAAATAAAGTATTGGTTTCGGCTACCGGTACGCCGCTCGGCATACATAGTTTCACCAACTAAAAACATGAATCAGTAGGAGTACGTCTAAAGTCGTGAACAACTAAAATAGCTTTATTTTTTGGCTAGTTTGAGGGACTGAAACATAGAACCAGCGTTGCAAGTCATATAGGTTTCCGAATGTAGTTTATATCATTAGTTTTAATAGTTTATATGTTCTTGCGTTTGAGGCTTTGTTTGGTAGTTTATCGTTAGATTGGAACACCATGATGAGTAGATCGTTCAACTCTGCCACTTTTTATTCCATAAAGATGGAGGATTCCCTTTTACTGTATTGCCTTTTCCAAAGGCGAAACAAACCAACTTGCCAGTTTATTCTTCTCTCTTCTTTTCGTGTAGAGTGTCAACTAGAAAAGCTTTAAATACTGGTATCATCTTATATTCTTTCTTACAATCTGAAGAGTCGCCGCGTCCATTTGGCAAACTAAGCAGCTGTTTTGAAGGTAGCTTTAGGGGCGCAGATTGAACCAGCTTTAGTACACAACGCTTTAGCAACTGTTTTTTCCGATGATATGCACATCACTTCATTAACCTTTACTGACATTGCTTTCTTGCGAGAACACCTTTTAGAAGCAAATTATGGTTTATTGAAAACATAAATTTGCGAATTTATTTATTAGTATTTAAAGTGAAGAAGCTAGTTTTTCAATTTTCATGATTTTTTTACAGATTTTGTGTTTTGGCAGAAATAGGCGTAGAAATACTATGCCAGGGTTTAACGTTTTATCCTCTTTGTAAGTTCGATTGACTATAGACAAAATTTCTTATGCTAGTTTCTTTTTATTCTTCGTTTATGCTATAGCAATGCTATGAGCAGTGAATCAAAACAAAACTTTGCTATTCCCATCAAATAAAGACATCTTTTTTGGGTGTTAAATCAGCTAAGCTTAAACAAAAACCGCATATATTTACTACGTACGTCGTATGTAATATTATGGCAACCACTTTTGTATTTCTCACTTACCATCAGAAGAAACTGTAACTGTTTAACAAGAATGTTTAGTTTTTCACGCATTCACTTAGTCGGAAAGGCACGTATAGATTGTTATTCTTGAAAATTATTGTTTACAATTACTTTAAGTTTTGGACGACAGCGCATAACGCTATCCAGGAGTAACGTGGATATTTTAATTAGTACATCACGTGTACACGATGTCCGCAATGTTCGGCAGTGCACGCGATATCCTAAAATGTCCCCCATTGTCTGCGACGAAGAGTTGGGGCCAGGGTTAGGACTAGGATTAGAGTTCGGGTTAGTTCATATCGTGTTGGCAGAACAAAAGCAAACAGTTTAAATATGGATGTTGGGGAAGCCGAAAAAGAATTAGATAACAGTGCTAGGAGTAGCTGCAGGAGGCAACAAAAAATTGTTAGTGGAGAGTGACGGGAATTCCTGGGAACTTCAAGACGGGCCAACAACAGCCATTTCGAACTTACCCAGCGGGGTTGGGGATTGCACAACCAGGATAAGGCCATTGTGAATGGGTGTAAACTTAGCGAAATTAGGAAAACATTCGCTAAGCAAACCAAAAAGTTGTTAAGATGCATAGCAGTTTCAACATATGAAACCATTATTATTTTAGTTATAAACGTTTTCGGCACATCTTGTGACCCTCATCAGAGAACTTCGATAACGGTTTATTTAAGAAATTACACCCCAAAATGAATATATATAAACAAAATGACTAATTTCACGCCAACAGCATATAAACACGTTAATATAACGATTGATGACGTAAAAATACCCACAAAATATGACATAAAATAAAGGTTAATAACGAGAAATTTAAGAACAAAGCAAACGCAAAGATAACAAACCATGTATTAAAACACATTGAGCAAAAAAGAACTATCGTTAGCATACATTATGAGTTCAACTTTAATTAAAGTTTCTTAATCAGTAATGCTTCTTGAGTTTTAATTTCATAATCATTATTGCATTGACTAAGCGCTTTACAGGAATCAACTCCTAGGGGACTGCTACCACAAAATGAGCACGAATGAATACGTTGTGTAGATAGCAGATTTATTAATTGTTGAATGTAAATGCTTCTGGACTCTAGCACATACGTAGCGAGAAGTCATACCAATGTATGACATGTTTGCGTCGCGCAAACAAGAGAATTTATAGATCACATTAGACACAAGAGCGACAGGAGCACTACATTTTAATTACAAATGCGATGCAATTTTTTACAGCTTTGTGACGAATGATTATGTCGATATCAAATTTTCTTCTAATAAATTTTGCTAAGTTACAACCAAGTTATGTAGCGGATTTCCAAAATACGGAATACTAAATTTTTACCAAAAGTTCTTATTGTTATTCGTCCTCAGTTTTTGTTTGACCATATTATTAAATTTTTTCAAAGTAAAATCAAAGAAATAATCAGGATAAATATTTTGCAAAAACATTCTATATATGTTTTTGACCTCATTATTAAACAGCATAATATTTAAGCAAATCAACTTCACTTTATGTAGCAGGCACATTAATAAGCCACATTTGCAAATTTTAGGGCATATAGCGTATTAGACTGTTTGCGATACACTGAATGTTCAAAGCCATTGTCGAAAATTTTAATTTCAACGTCCGAAAAAGCTAATGACTCGGTTGCTTTTTCAATACATGTAGTCAATTTCAAATGAGGATGTTGTGAATTCAGCACATACGTGGACTAACCCTATCACCACTAAAGAAAATTCAGTGAGCTATTACGTCCGAAAATATTTAAAAAAATGTAGAGAATCATCAATGCGTAGTCTACCGCTTCGTCACCATACACTTGCTTTAGCCTTCTGCTGATGTTAAGAGGTGTTTTTCCCTCCGACAGTAGAAATTCAAGAACAACTCTTTATTTTTGCCGAGATTGCTTTGCGGCACTTATGTCGGTTTTACCTTCTAATGAAGAAGACACAAAAGGGTTGCTTAAACTTTGAATTGAAGGTCGCAGTAATTAAAACTATACTTTAAAAAAAAAAACCTAAGCTTTAGTAACTAACCTGCAATCTTTAAAAGAATTAGATATCAGTGAATTAAATGCTGCAAGAAATTGAATCAATTGCATTTCTTTCTGAACATCCCTCATTGAAAAGGGAGTTTAGATATAGCTTCCTGGGCTTAGCTATTTGAAGGTCATGCTCGGTCGAGTTGCTTAGTGTTAGTAGTGCTGATGCTCGGTTTGCAAGTCTTCAGTTAGACTGGGGCCACCACGATGGGTAGACTGCTTGGCCCCACCACCAGTCTGCCATATAAAGGTGGAGGCATCCCGTTAACTGCCCTGCCCAAGGACACAACAAGCGAGCTTGCTGGCTTGTTCTTTACCCTATCCCTATTTGCTGAGCGCCAAGTAGGGAAGCTGTGAATACCATTTTTTAAAGTCTTTTGTAATAACTCAACTTGGGAAATGAACTCCAGGTTTACCGACTGCGAAGCGGATGCTTTAACCACCACGCCATCGCGCAGTGTCACCTATATATACATCTTCCTGCGTAATGCTCACAACAAATAGCTCATACGACGAAAAAGAATAGTGTTGATTATATAATGATAAAATATCTGACAATAATATAGCTGGTGAGTAGTAATAGGTATTAACTGTTGTCTTAGGCAGGGGTTCTGGAACGTTACCTGAGCAAGGGGGCGGCAAGATTTTGGAAAAAGTGCATGTACAAGATCAATTTTTCTGTTGCACAGATTACCATTTACTTCAAACTACACAGTGAAGACGTTTTTGGAAAACACAATTCTCAAGAATTAATATAGCCTATTTTTACTACAAATTAAAGAGAATACCTTTTCTGAAGGTTATCATTAGACCAATTTGCCACTTCGCCTCCTTTAGCAATGAGGCAAAGGCAAACGGTCCTTCTTCCCGCTTGTTCCGGCACCATCGATCTTAGGCTCCTAGTAGTTGGTTTTCGTATGAACTTGAATTTATATAGTAACATATGCCAACTACAATCGGTCTGATTTGGCCAAAGTTGTCAAACTCTATAATGTTTGTGTCAGTAAGGTGAGTTCTACAAAAGCTGGCACGTCCCATCATTGCTGAAACAACACGCTGATTCAAATCTCGCACTCTGCGTTTTGTTGCTTGTTTCCGTTGTAGAGACTTTGAATCAGCTCGTAGTTTTTTTAATCTAGGTATCTTCAAAATAAATTAAGAAGCTAATATTAAGCTAATATTGTTTGGATTGGAGATATGCAAAATTTTTTGTCGGTAAACTAAATTTACTCAATCAGATAACAAGTCTGAAGCAGATCTTTTCTAGAATCCATTTTTTTGCAAATTAATTTCAACAAAACAAAATTTTACATTACAGACCTATTTTTTGTATGATCAATTTGGGAACGTGTGCGATAAGTCACGATACTGCACGGTCCCACATTTTCATCTCTCTGTCGGTAATGAGCACAACAACCGTTGGGATAAAAAAGAAGATGAAAAGTTTAAAATCTTCATAATATAGATATAGTTTATGCAATCATAATTTGTGTGATGTAATGTCATAATTTATGTGTTTTTCCACTTTTCACACACCTCGGGACATTTATTGCGCTGAAAGGGCCTAACTAAATTATCCTAGGGCTCCACTTACAGTTAATCAGCCCCTAAATTGCGGACTCGATATCTATGCCGTAACAAATTATTTTTATTTACGCTGTAATGACTTATATCCTATAATAGCTTATTTTCGTCAATAAAAAAGCGTGCATCAGGCCAAACTTTATTTGACATTAATTTGTTGTATTTTCAATTAAGAGTTTTATTGAGTACTATCAATGTCGGAAGCCTTTATTGAACAAGTGAACACTGTGAATATGAGTCGAAGGTGGTGTATGACGTGGAATAAGATGTATATAACGTGGAATAGGATTTTAACGTGGTGGTGCGGTCCCCGACCCCATTTAGATTGGGTCCAAATGGCTGTTGGCCTTCCCGAGGGTCCCAGTTACTCTGGGCACTCCCCTCGCACAAACCATTTTTCGCCGTGCTGCCCCTTGAACGACCGCAGAAGGGCAGCACACAGATTACTTTTGTCCTACTCTTAATGAGCAGCAACGTTCATCCCAACCCTGGTCCCATCTTTCCCTGTTCAGTGTGCGCTGGAAATGGGACCTGGCGGGGTAGGTCAGTGCAATGCTGCACCTGCTCCAAATGAGTCCATCTAAAGTGCTCACTACTCACCTTCTCTAAATTCAAAACTCTTGGCAGCTCTCACTGCCGTCCATCCTGCTGCGTCCCTTCTTCTTCTGGAGATAGCATTGTGAATTTCTCCTCGTACTCCTCCAGCTTCTATACCTCTACTGTTTAATCTGGCCACTTCTGCTGATGCAGTCTTTCCGCCCCACCCTTGCCTTCAAACCTCTTATCCCCCTTCTGCCCAATTTGTATCTTTTCCCTCCGCTCCCTCACTTTCGTCTTTTGCTTCTGGGTATCTCTTTACACCTCCCCTTACCCCCTGACTCGCTTAGGGCTCTTCAATGGAATACTGGCAGTTTCCAAGCCAGCAGCACTGAGCTGCTACGTTTTCTTTCGTCTCATCCAGTTGACCTTATTTGTATCCAGGAATCTAATCTTAACTCATCTTCCTCTTTCTAGATTCCTGGATTCTCTGCTCTGCGATCTGATCGCACCCACTCCCGGTCTAGCATTCTCTCTCCTAATGCCACGCACGCTAGCGGTGTTGTCATCAATTTTTTCAGGCAGGGCTTATCCTTCTCCAACCTTTCTACCTCCTCTCTTTCTTCGCTTGACCCCCACTCTGATTACGTAGGGGCCAACATCTCGATAAACAACTCCTCCTCGCTTTTATTTCTTAATGTTTACGCCCCCTATTCGCTCTTTTGCGATGGCAGAACCGACTTCTTTTCTCCCTCCATTCTTTTCCTCTCCAAAAATCTCTTCATTCTGGGGAATTTCAATTGCTATCACCTCAAAGGTACTTCCAATTCAAAGGATTCAAAAGGTACTTCCAATTCCCGTGAGGAAGAAGTATTTGATTGAGTCATTTCTTCTGACCTCCTCCTGCTTAATAACCCTGACATACCTACACTTTTGCATCGCTCCTCTCCTGACATCTCCTTTGCCCTCTCCTTTCTCGCCTGCTCTTGCTGCTGGATGATGCTTCAAGACTTGGTTCTGATCACATACCAATACTTCTTACCGTCCCTCTCTCTCCGGTTTTTCGACCCAACGAGCGTCCCACATTCTTCAATTTTTAGAAAGTTCGTTGGGATGACTTTACCTTTTACTTTGACTTTCACTGCTCTTCTGCAGAGGAATACTCGTCTCTTTCTTTTTCCTCTGCTGCTGCTCTTTTTACTTCTCTGACACCGAATGCAGCCAAATCTTTCAGTCATTTTGGCCGCATCAAACGTCATTTTAAAGCCTAAATTTTCTTCTTCACATTTTTAATCTTTCCTGCACTTTGCTTTCTATTCCTTCTATCTGGAAGACATCTTCCATTATTCCCATCCATAAAATGGGAAAGCCTCTCAACTCTCCTGCTTCCTTCCGGCCTATCTCTCTCACCTCCTGCGCATCAAAGCTTTTTGAACGCATCCTACAATTTCGTCTGCTCTTGTTTCTGGAGTCTAATTCCATTCTCTCCCCCACCAGGTTGGCTTCCGCCCTTGACAGTCTACTCTAGATTAAATTCTGTTCCTTTCTCAGTTCATCTCGGATAAGATTAATATACCCAGGCCGGGTTCTTGGACAATCCTTTCGACTATTGATTTCTCAAAAGATTTTGACTCTGTGTGGTACCTCGCCCATTTCTATAAACTCATTTCTGCTGGCCTATCTCCTGGCTTTGCTCGTTACACTCAATTTTTTCTTTCTGATAGGCACGCTTGGGTGGTTTTTCAAAATCACAAAAGTTGTTTCTTTCGAGTCCGTCGAGGTGTTCCGCAAGGATCCGTTCTAGGCCCTGTACTTTTTTCTCTCTTCGTCAATGATCTTCCTGCTTTTCTGCCTTCTTCCGTCAGCTGCTCTCTTTACGTTGACAATCTGGCCATCTGGTCCTCCCCCCCTTGATCCATACTGCGGTGGAGGCCACACAAGGAGCTCTGATTTGATTGGAGCGCTAGTCTGAGTACTGGTGTCTTTCTCTCAATCCGAGCAAATGTGAGGCCTCTTTCATCTCAGTGGATCCCCACCAAGCTAACCTCCTCTTGCTCAACTCCCGCCTCCGTTTTAATGCCACTCCAACTTTTCTTGGAGTCATCTTCGACCGCACTCTACTCTTTTTCTAACCATATATCTTCGCTAAAGCCCAAGTTTCTCCCACGTCTCAAGACCTTACGTTGTATCTCTGCTTCCTCATGGGGGGGCCCTCAAAGGAGTCCCTCTCTCTTTTCTATAAAGCTTTTTTGGCCCCTTCCACTTTTACTTTACCCTGATGGTTTCCTTTCTTAAGCGTTACCAACATCACCAACTTGAAACGCTTTCATCGAGCGGCTAGTGGCGCCATCTCCGGCAGCTTCTCGTCCTCGCCTATCCCAGTTCTTCTTTACCTCCCCTACGAGTCACCCTGACTCATTTCACTTTTTCATCTTATGAGTGTGCTTTTGGTCTCCCAACCTTTCCCATTTAAGGTTTGGCCAGACTTGGAGTGAAACCAAGATTCTGCAAATCCTTGTGGAGAGCCTTTGCGTCCACTTACCCGCCCATGCTTTGTTCTACTTCCCCTAGAAAGGCTCTCCTTGCTTGCTCTACCTCTCTTCCTTGGAGCCTGCCTTCCTTCACTATGGAGTCCACTCTTTCCTCTCCATGCTCAAGCTCTGATTCCCCTCTCTTTCGCCAAGGAGCAGCTACCGTTCACCTTGACTCTCTCCTACCTTACGATCTGGCCCTCTGGACAGACGGCTCTGTTCCTTTTTCTATTAACAAGCACGGCTCTGGCGTACTTGCCAACGGCTCTCTCTGTGACACTGAGGTCACTCTTTCCTTTTTAGCCGGCTCAGCACAATCAAGTTTTTCTTCAAGCTATTTGCTGGTATCGGCAGCACCAATAAGTCTGCAACTTCTCTTCTCCTTCTCCTATCTGACTTTAGTTCTGTCCTCGTCACCCTGTCCTTTCCTCCACCTTTCCTTTTATCTCAAATCTCTCTGGCAGATCTGGAAGTAACGTTCTTCTCTCTCCTCTTGTTCTATCAAGCTACAACGGGTCCCCGGACACTTGTTTCTCCCGGAGAACGATGCGGCTGATGAGCTGGCCAGACGGGGATCACTATTCGTGCCCTCTGCAATCCGGTGTAGTCTTTCTCCTGTTCCATCTCGTATCCACTCTTCTCTTTTCACCGTCTGGAGGCGTACTGTCTCATCTAAATTCTTTGACACACAGGTTTCCTCGATTTCCACTGAGAATCTTGTGCTCTCTCGTTACGCTCGCTGCGTTCTCTCTCGTCTTCGCTTCAACGAACACAGCCCTCTGTTAAGTTCTTATCTCTCTAGGATTGGCAAAATCGAGAATCCTTCCTGCGGACACTCGCAACAGGACACTGTCCAGCTACGGACTCATTGTACCACTCACTCTTTGGCGACTATCTGTCTCTCTACGACCTCTGGTCCAGGCCCTGGGGAGTTGCCCGGCTTCTAGGGTTCTATGGTCTTCCGCATGCCCCCCATCCCTTGGAAGGAGTCGGGTAACAAAAACAACGATATGACTTGAAATCCTATTTTCACGCAATGAAAATTGATCTTAGTCATCATTTTGCAAATTATTGAGTTTACTTCAAACACCACAGGCTAATGGTAGTAGTCCGTGGGCTAACTAGGCCCACCGTGCACCCTCCCACCAATAAACAAAACTGTACTTTTCTGGTAGTTTTTATGTGCTTTTTGATATTAGGTATGTTAACATTGAATAAACTCTTACGCACTACCGGTTTTGAGCCACTTGATTTGTTGTACCAACAAAAAATTTTTTCCGATTTTGGGGGGGGAACAAAAACATGAATGGCAATATTTTTGTATTGAAATATCACAAATACACAAGTGATCACTCAAAATGTTAATACTAGAGAGCTCTACAATGTAAGTTTTGATTTAAGCAAATTCGATAAAAAGTATGTCAACAAGGGCCATTATGTAATCACCAGTTTTAACTACCGCTTGAAAGTTTGGCACGTAGTTTCTGTTTATGACAGTTTAACATACAATGGAGTGTGATTACATTAAAGCAATCTTTACTGTAATGCTTTGCGTTGAAATTCACCAAGCTTGTTAACTTTCATTTCTTTTCTTTTTGATTGGGAACACTTCTACGGGCTATTTTGTTTTTCTTTGTCTCGTGTTAATCGAAATGGTGTTTAGTAGACTAGTGTAATTGTAAACGATTGCCAAACTGCTAGGTCACAGGTACAATTAACCTTTTGCAGTCCAAGTACATCCCTGGGATGCAAAACAAAGTTATTCAATACGGTCCAAAGTCATCCCAGGGATGATGTGTGTTTAGTACTGCTCAACTAGGTCCAAGTACATTCCTGGGATGCCGATTTGGTAAAAATAGTTTTCTTATCGATTGCAGATGATCATTTATATTTTTAGATGTTAGGAGAATGAACTGAACGTGTTAGATTCCTTTTTGTTCAGCAGAAATCCATCAGAAAATGTCAAAAAAAATTTGGACCAGCAGGGTCTAAAACCGTCAAAAAATGTGGACCGCAAAAGGTTAAGTTTGTAGTGATTGAAAGTCGTTTCGAGTGACTTTGTTGGATTTTGGACGACTAACTGAGTTTTTCTAGGTGAACAAGATTGAAACGTAAAGACAATTCAACATCGTAATTATTGCTTCAAAACGTCCTAAACATTTACAACAAATTACTTAAGTTATATTTGAAGGATAGAAAGAATTTTGTGAGTTTATTTTTTGAACAAAGGTTTACCTTTTCAAGCCTAACAACTGAAAACCCTCCCCTAAACGATTTGCAACTCTTCTTGCGCATTCTCATTAATGGGAAAGTTGAGAGATCAGAATCAGAGAGAATAGAGTTTTTCATTTTATCCATTGGTCAGGACCTGTGTCGGACAGCAACTAAAGGCCAGTGGTCACTACCAAAACGCGTCAAACTGAGCATGTTAATGAACAAACTGGGTCATTCAGAGAGTTACTTCTTTTTATTAGAACGTGAAACCGCACTTGCAGAGGCTCTTGAACATACTAACACCCCAAATAATACGAAATCCTCATCACCTATCATAATTTCGCAGCGACTTTGACAATTTTAATCAACTTGTTAATGACATTTCTGGTGCTGATTCGAATCACACCTGCCACGGGATAATGTTACAAAATATCCCTCTGAACCTGCTGCGGATGAGAACATAACTGATAACCAGGCAGAAAGCCAGCAATCTCTGCCAAGGACAGGGTACGCTCTTTGAAATCCTTCGCAAATGATACCCTACCTCCATACTATAGGAATAAGAGGTTTAACGCAAAAATGACGATTTCTCACCAAACATTGATAGAATATGAAATGCTCTGTCAAAGTTGATGTTGGAGTACTTCCTGTGGTGCATCTGGCATTTGCATAGCAGCACTGTATCTCAGCATATACCTAGGTAAGCGGGCTTCATATCTGAAACAGGTCAAGTTCCAAAGCGCTTTACCACAATAGATTATCACCCAATCATTGATCACCTTACAACAGTTTACTCCACTGTACAAGAGTGCCTTAAAGCAGGGGTGTCAAACTCGTGGCCATCGGAGCCTTTCAATGCGGCCCGCGAGACAATTCTAAAATCCTTAATGATTTTCACTTCGCGCCACAGAACTCGATTTCTAATTAACGAAGCCTGACGAAGGGCGATGGTGTGGAGATGCTGGAGAAGTAATGACCTTTTTTTGAGATATACCTCGCTGCGGGCTACATTATAGATACCGTTGCCCGGAGAAGTGGTGATTTACAAATCGAAAAACATTATGCGGCACGATTGCCAGCATGCATTGTGGCCCCCGAAAGCCCACGAGTTTGTCACCCCTGCCTTAGAGTATCAAAAAATGCATCGCGAGAGGTCTGTCAGAAATACGCTGTCGCAACATTTGACTTAAGCTTGTGCATGAAGGCTTACCCTATTATTTGGAAGAGTCCAGACTTCTATGATGACCACATTGTAATAATAGGATTATTTCATTTGATCTGTGCATAACTAAACATGATTGGTAAAAAAATGAATGAGTCCGGATTAGCTGATGTGCTGTTGGAAGCTGGGATTATATCTGTTGGTTTCATCAATGGTGTGATATCCGGCAAAAACTACAGTCGTGCAATAAATTGCCACAAAGTCATGGGTAAAAGCATGGAAAGACCGCTTCTTGACAGATATTTAGAAACTAGATGTTTAAAAGGCTTGCCAGGTGATCTGCTACAAGCAATTAATTGTATTAATCATATTATTAATGAGAGAACTTCGGAAAACTTGCATGCTGCTATGCAAAACAAAGCACTTGCTAATTTTCTTGAAGAATATTCTTCGTTCAGGCAACAAGTTCGTGGCGAAAGCCAGGGTTAAACTGCCCAATTTGGGCTGGCGTACATGAATCATGTTTTGTTGGTCTTTTCCTTGCTGTATGCTGTGAAAATCAATGATTACTATTTGTGTGATGCTTGTTTAAGTAAGGTAGCGAATCTATTTTTCAGCTTTGATGGTTAGAATTATGCCAGATATCTCTGTTACTTCTCGTTGTTCTTATTCAATATTGTGAAAACTTACCCGGAGTTAATGAAATTAGATGCAACAAGTGTGGCAAGGTCGTTCATACCAGCGAACAGGTGTACAGTAGATAAAACCATTGAAGAAACATTTTTGCCACATGCCAAATCTCAAGCTGGCTCGGGCCGGCGGGGTGCCGACATCTCAGGTCTCCTAATCAACTATGAAGCTTATCGTCGTTGTGTACGTACAGCCCACGAAAGATTAAGATATGATGAAGTAATGCTCCAGATGGCAAATATATTCAATGATGGTATTGACAGAAAACACCGTGATATTCGGCCATCGCAAGTAAAAGAAAAGTGAAAAAGCAACATTTGGTAGGACAGTGAAAGCAATTCAGAATTTCATGGACCCATGCCAAGTAGAGATGGATGATAAACTTTACCTCATTTCATCTGGTGCTGCAGTACCATTTACATAGAATCACATACAGTATCATGAATGCTGAATTGTCTGGTACTGCAGCAAAGGAAGCTTTCATATGTAATAGGTTGCGAAAGAAAGAGCAGTTCTTTGAGCCAATGAAAAATCTGAACAAAAAACATTTACGGTTATGGGGAAGGCATCAGTTGTAACGACATTAAGCAATCGTGAAGCTCAGTACAAGCAGCAAGCAAATATTACATTTCAATTGTTAGTGCTTTCACAAAAACAATCAGAAAAGATTGGTATGAGAGAACTAATGAAATATCCACTCATGCCAATGCCCGATGGCTACCTTTCGCAGACATATAAGAGCAAAGAATTTACTTATCTCACAAAAAAATTAGATGACTTTACCATGCTGTCAAATGCCAAAACGTTAAATGTTAAAGATAGGAATGCAATTTTCTACTGCATGAAAGAAGTGCCAGCAACATTTAAACAGATATGCCAAAAAATATACGATGTCAGTATTACGGGAAAACTGATCTCCTATTTAGCACTGACATGTTGGCTACAAGAAAAATTCTATCAAGACCTTGGAAAGGACAAGCCACAGTAGTAGTCAAAAACGCATAATTAAAAGCGAAAGTACAAAACGACCTGAAAACTGCAAGTCATTTCTTAGCAATTACTCCAACAAATAGCAGCTTGTGAGATTGCTTCTAAAGGTGTGAAGCAGATTTCAGGAGGAAGCTTCAAAACAAATAGGTTATATTTATCTGTGAAGAGAAGGCCTAGCTACTTAAAGACAAGGAGAATCAGTGATGATGACAGAGATTTCCAAGTTGGAGTCTGATCAAGAGGAAACAGACACAAGGGTTGTTCTATATTGCTCCTATGCAGTCGATGAAGAATATAACTATGTTCGAGTCAGAAGCGCAGATAGTGATATTTTCTTCATTCTTTTTTATTATGCATCAAAAATAAACATCACTCTCCTGTTTGACACAGGCTCTTGGTGCAAGAGAAGTTTGTTGAATATCTCTCAACTGACACATGACTTTACGCCTTTTTACTAAAATGCTCTGCTGGGTCTACATGCTTTTTCAAGGTGTGACACGGCCAGTGCTTTTAAAGGCATTTGGAAAAGTGAAGCCGATAAAACTCCTTCAAAAAAAAATCATGTGATCAGGCTGTTTTCAAGAGCCTTAAAAAGTGATGGAATGTGTCGGAAGATATTTTTCTTCAACTGGAAGAATTTACGTGCTCCATGTACAAGCCCACAGGTAGCCATTTAACTGCTGATGGTCTTCGCTATGAAATGGTTTTAAAGAAATGCTGTGGCAAAGAAAATCAACTGAATCTAAAGAAGAGCACCGCATGGTCATCCCTTCCACCCCTTAGAGCCTGCTTAAGAGAACACCTAAAAAGAGTGAACTATCAAAAGGCAATTTGGAAACAATTCCGTAGTTCCAAATCAGTTATTCCATCACCAACTGGGTACAATGGATGGATTTTAGTAAACAAAGTCATTGAGCCAAAATAGACTGATGGGGATATACTCCCAACTCATCTCGCTGGCATTTCGGACAAAGCACTTGAGGACAAGAATGAGCATAGACTAGTTGATGGGAGCATAGACAAAATATCCACTGACGATGAAAGTGATGAAGAATCTGAATCTAAAACAGACAATGATAGTGACTAAAAATATAATCAAAGCACACAAAAAATTTACATAAAAAGAGGACCTGTTAATGATTAATAGGCGTTTAGTTGATACATTCCAGTTGCATATTTTCAATTTTTTCTTGAATAAATCAAAACTTACATTGTAGAACTCTCCAGTATTAACATTTTGAGTGGTCACTCGTGTATTTGTGATATTTCAATACAAAAATATTGCCCATCATGTTTTTGTTCCCCCCCAAAATCGGAAAAAATTTTTTGTTGGTACAACAAATCAAGTGGCTCAAAACCGGTAGTGCGTAAGAGTTTATTCAATGTTAACATATCTAATATCAAAAAGCACATAAAAACTACCAGAAAAGTACAGTTTCGTTTATTGGTGGGAGGGTGCACGGTGGGCCAAGTTAGCCTACGTACTATAGGGCAGCTATTTCAAAATGCCATATCGAAAACAAACCACACAGTACAGTGTTCGCTTTAGGTTGAACTGATCATAAAAATGAAGAACAGCCTGTTGTAACAATTTTCGAATTCATGTTTTCTTGTACAGTAGACGGTGATAAAGCGCTTTCAAGAGAATGCCAAGCCGCAGCGTCGATTCATTTTACCTACGAAAAAAGAAAAGTTTTAAGCTGCTCCTTTATTCAAAATTACATGTAGAGTCAAATTTTAAAAATCGATGTCGTGTAATTAATTTAAAATAACTAAAATGCCATTGATTCGATTTTAACAAAAATAAAAATCAAATTAAGCAATAAATTCTGCATCTTTTTAAAAAGATAGAAACGCTAGTGCCAGCGATTCAAAAGTTATTAGGCGCCAAAATGCTCGGGTCGATTCGAGCCCTCCATGTTTCTGAATAGCACAAAAATGCCTACGCCGGAAAGGATTAATGTGAAATATTGCAGGATCTAAAAAAACTATCCGCTGTCTCTTCAGCGAAACAATCGGCTACTCAAACAATACCCGCTGACTAACTGGGAGTGGTGCAATGTTGTGATCCTGATATCCTTTTAAGCACTTACTCAATTTAACGGATAAAAGTCCGTTTAGTTTAAGAACGCCTATGATGATAACAGAGCAAACAAGATGCTATCAGCACGCAATAAACTTGGGAGACACGTAGTGGCTATGCACACCCGCCCATAATGTTTTAATCAATTGCGTTTAAACAAACTTTGATTTTCGCCAAAATTAATTCTATAACACATTTTGCTGTATCAAGGTGAAATAAGCGATTATTGAATTGAGTATTTTTAAGCATGCATTTTTCTTCTGTCTTAATTCTTTTTACAAAGCAGTGTTTCGTCATGATGTTAAATGACATCACGATGCTTGCCGCTACATATTGAAAACAGCAGCAAGCAGCAAAATTATCCACTATCATAAATAGTATAGCCCATTACTGATATTTGTATTTGATAGGCTCTTTGCATCGGTACAAAACACTAATCTACATATAGCAGTGGTAAGGTGTGGATTAGAGGCAAATATAAATGTAATAAAATTCAAAGTTTATGAAAAGATCAAAATTAAACAATAATAGCATCAACTCAGTGCCGGCGCTAGGCCAGCTGAGGCCCCCCCGAAAACTAAACGTGGGCCCCTTTATCCGCAAACAAAGTGAACCGTAAAAATTATAGAAAATGCGATTGCGTCCAATTTTGCGTCTACGTACCCTAGTTTGAAATCTACGTACGTAATTTGATACGACATTTTCGTACGTAAATCGCATCGTATTCTGTGTAAAGCCTCCTTAAGTCCTTAAGCCAATCGCTGGTCGATGAAGAAACTGACTCTGACTCGTCTAATGAAAATAAATTTAATACAAAGAAGATAACGTATATTTAATACAGGTTTCAAAATGTTTTTCGGCGAGCCTTTTCAGCAGCAAACACATCAATTATGCGGTCGAGATCTAAATCTCGTACGCAAGAGCTTTCTATCGAAATTGTAGCTAGAGATGTTAGCCTTTCGTCCATCATGGTGGATCGATGGAAGGTTTTGATTAGCTTCAGTTTGCTGAAACTTCTCTCAGCGCCAGCTACTGAGACCGGGCAGGTCAACAAAACTCGAAGAGCTATGGACAAATTTGGATATACTTCCAGCATATGCTTTCGATAGATATAGCTCAGAAAATCGTTGGCTGTTTTGAGATCTTCTTTATTTTCTTTCACGATGACCACGAACCGTTCCAACTCCTCATTCATTTCCACAGGGTCAATACCGCCCATTGTTTCATAAAATTTTTGGCATGCATTAAGTAAACGATTGTGCCCGTATACTTGCAATAAACTTTCTTGATTATAAAGAAAATTAAAAATTGCACCCACAGTGTGCATTTGCTCGAAGCGTTCTTTTAAAGAAGATAGAGCATGATCCATTAGTGGCAAAAAAAAATTTGCTTTGAATTTTTCTTCTGGCGACATCTCGCTACCTTCATCTTCTGCTTCGTATTTGAACAGCCTCCTTCTTCTTCTGGTTCTACTCTCAGCGAAACTCCTCTCAATTTGCAAACCTTCAGCAATTTCACTTGCCGTGGCTACCGCGCCGCTGTACCCGTCTTCGCGATATTTCTTTAAAACTTCCTCAGTTGCTTTGATTTCTTTTTCAACTACTTCCATAGAAACACCAGTGGTTTGCATAACTTTGCTCGTCTTGTTGATGTGAAAAAGAATATCATGCCAAACTACAATTGACAAAATGAAGCTCCATGTTTCAATTCGAAGTATCAATGAACGAACATCATTGATTGTTTGACCATCTTTTTTTTCGAAGCAGTAGTTTTCCAATTCCTTCAATGCTTTTATCACTTCAGCCAAATGGTATCGTAAAGGTGAGATGCAATTGATGCGACTCTCCCAGCGAGTAGCTGATTGGGATTTGAGTGAGAGCGGAACATTCTTTTTTAGTATCGTCCATCGTTGCGTTGAAGAGGAAAACAGTGAATACAATTGCGTTAACACACCCAAAAATACCAATGCTTCAGTAGAAGATTTCACACTGTCGACTACAACTAAATTAAGCGAATGATTAGCACACGGAACATACAGCGCTTTTGGATTGATTTTCAGTAATCTCGCTTGAAAACCAGCTTCTTTTCCTTTCATGTTCGCCCCATTATCGTAGCACTGGCCTCGACAGTCAGCAAGATCTAGTCTTAATTCTTCGGAGCGCTTTAAAAAGACATTGAGCAAACCTTCGCCAGTGCTGTTATTGACACTCAAATAGCCAAAAAATGCCTCTTTTACTCTTGCACCGTGTTCATCATCACATTGAACGAAACGAAAAATGACGGTCATTTGTTCTTGATGTGATATATCCGGAGTACAATCAAGAATTATAGAGTAATATTTGGCTTGTTTCAGCTGCGTGAGAAGTGCGTTTTCAGTTTCTTTTGCAACTAAATTTATCAGCTCGTTCTGAATACTTTTGCTCAAATAGTGTTGCTTAGTTTTGTGCCGGATAATCCTATTTTGCAACTCATTCAAGACGGGATCTCTCTTCGCCAGTAGTTCAAATAAACCCAAAAAATTTCCATTTTGCGATGATCCCAGTGTTTCGTCGGATCCTCTAAAAGCCAAATTTCTTTCACCCAAAAATATTACGATGTCTATTAGACGCTCCAAAACATTCCTCCAAAATGTTCTTTCTGCAAGAAAAATCTTCATTGCTTGTTTATCCACCGTAGATTGAGTGTTAATACCCTCCTTAAGCAAAAGCCATTGGTTAAAACTCTTTTTATGAGAAGCACCGTTTTCATGATCCTTTAACTTCTTGGAAAACCCTTCCCATGTATTGATGCCCCTACTAAACGGACTAGCTAAGTTGCCAAAAAGTTTGCAGCTGAAGCAGAATGCTTTGTCAGAATCTTCAGAGTACATCAGCCATGACCGAGGAACAGCCTCGCCATTACTCAAAATGCGTTTGTAATGAATAGAAGAAAATCGTCTTCTAGCTGCGTTGTATGGAAAATTTGTTACAACTTGCCGAGGTCCTCTTCTGATGATGTCAACCCGTTGCGGATCTGATATGACGTCAGGCCACTTCGCTGGGTCCCTATGGAGAGGGTCAAACGAACTGTGGGGAAGTGACGATGAAGTATCGATGGCCGCATTTTTTGCCCCCATAGACGTACATGGCACTGATGGTAGATTTAGTTCAACCGATTCACACAAGACATTTTCTGATTCTGCAGTTGACGCTGCTGCTGCTGAAACTAAGCTCAAAGTATCGCTGATAGGGACGGCTGGCAAAGTAGCACTATCTGTTTCAGTTTCTGCTCTGCTAACGGAAAAAAACTGTGTTAATTTGGTAAGCTTTTTAACTGATTCCTGAGCAGCAGCTGCTTCTTTTCTTTTCTGTGCTCCATTTTTATGGCGTTTCATGTTTCCGATAGACTATTTTTAAAAAATAGCTTCTAAATTATATATGCACGTAATTGGCTATTTTCAACTTCGAATTAACTCTAAAATCGATTAATATATTTTAATATATTTTCAACTTCGAATTAACTCTAAGCATTGTCACAATTAAACTATAAATATTGAAAAACTAACTTCATATCTTTCTTAATCTAAAAATGCAGTAATCTATTTACTGTACTCTGTTTCCTTCACAGTAGCTGCAACCAACGAACTGGTCAGCTTTTTGGCAATTAGCTTCAAAAATTCATCATCTGACTATGACGTAACTATACGGCTTCTGACTGACTAAATGATTGTAAAGTTACTTTTAAAGGCAAAAGCACTCGTTAAGAAAATTTGACTGATCTTATACGATACAAATGAGTCAAAGCGTCGAAAGCAATCAGAATCGAAACATGAAACAGTAGATCAAAATACTCAACGTCGAAACTTGAATATTGGTCTTTGGTTGGTATTCAATGGGCGGGGCCCCTGACCAGGCCTGGGCCCCCCCCGACCGGGGGGTTCGGGGGGCGGTTCCGCCGGCCCTGCATCAACTTGTAAAATTGGATTTAGAGGAAATGTTTTTGTTTGAAAAGAGCTTAATAGGTGCCTATTGGAACAGGTTAAATGCAGTGTTCCTCTAAGGTGTGCGCTTGTGCACGCGCACACAAGTAAAATAATGCCGCGTATGAAATTTATATATTTTTTCAATACAAATTTAGATTATTTTAAGAGCGCACCCTTTAATAATTTTCTCGCACATGACGAAAAAAATTAGGGGGAACATTGGTTATATGACTTTAGGGAAAGGCATGGCTCCTTTTTACGCTGTGGCTGAATTAAAGCAGACAGCGCAGCCAAAGAACTTAATGTCACAAATGTAAATACAAAAGGGGGCCTACCAAAGTACCACAAAATACGGTAGCTCATATCTTTAGTTGTCAAAACGATTACCATTTGGGCGCCGCCATCATTTTTGACTGTTTCACAACTCCACTTCCTCACAGCTTCGAAAAGGACGAATGATGGTTTGTGATATAGTTCTTTCTTTTTTGTGTACTACCAGTCTTGATTGATAGGTCAATATGATCACTGCCACTTACGTGTACAGGAACTATGGCCTATATTTTCCACAACTTTTTGTTGCTGCTCTCACAATTGTTTGTACGGTGAAGCGGGCGCAGCATTCGTAGCTAAAGAGCAATAATACCAAAGAGCTCTCAGACTTCAGTTTAACATAGGACATTAGTTTCCGAGGAAAGTTCGAAATTGGAAGTGGTTAGTATGTATATGTTTTCCTTACGCTTCAACGCCAATTTTAATTGTGCTTGATAAGATAAAAAAAAAGCACATTGCTCTCCGGTTTAGGCTAGCATAAAAAACACCATTTTTTGAGGAAGCGGTTTAGTTTTTGTTCATTACAAATAAATAATCTTCTCATACTTGACAGTTATGAAACTAAAAGCAAAAGGAATACGACTTCTAACCAACTTTAGTTTTAAATACCTCCCAAAATGTTGTTTTTTAAATAAAATGTGGCTGACAGCTATGCGCCGTAACAGTTATCAGTCATGAGTGAAATAAGCCCCAAAACATATAAAAAAAAAGTGTGAATTCTAGTTTCGGTCTCTTTGAAAACGTTTTACATTAAAATGTTGCCTTTCTTTATGTTAATTGCTTGAAAGCTAATTTGTAATTCAGTAAAATTTGCCCGTAACTTTAGGGAATTGTAAAAAATTACCATTCACGGTTGACCACTTCAAAACCGTGTTTTGATACAACATTAAGGTGTATCATCTAATCACGTTTACCATTGTAAAGAAAAATCACTAAATACTCGTACAGTAGGCGCCGCTCATTATGACCTCGGATAATATGACCAGCCGCTTATTGTGACCAATTTGGTACGATCCGGAATTTCTCCATTTAAAATTCTCCGTTTAATATGACCAAATTTCGGATAATATGACCAACATTTTTCCATCTTTCTTGTTACAGTACAGTATTTTTTCCCGCCACGCACTTATAACTTCGCCTTTTCAACATATTGTTACACACTGTACTAAATTTTACCGTCACTTGTAGTGTTAAAGTACTGTACTTTGCTTTACTGTCAACGTCACACTGTTACTTCGGGTAAACGATGAATTTGACGGTATTTGGAGTTCTTGTGGCTTAAGGCGTCGATTCGGGAGCTGTTATGGCGGCTTCGGTTTTTATAACCATTCGGATATTATGACCAAAATGGTCTGGTCCCAAGGTGGTCATATTGAGCGGAGTTTGCTGTAGTCAAAAACCCTCAGAAACTTATGCACTGCGCAAAGAAACCTTCCTTTAAAGCGTAATTGTGCGCGCGCGGCTATTGTAGTCTTTTACATCCGTCTGTAGTCAGTGGCACTGGGTAGGGTAGGCGGGGCCTCTTAAAAATTTTTCCGGAAAGAGCAGCTCCCTCGCAAATGCTGTAAAACTATGTGGTTTAAATGAAGAATGGACTTTAGTTTCTCTACGTGACACCGTGTTGTTTTATGCGCAGTTACAAATATCAGCTTTTCCATTTTTTTTCGATTATAAAGCTACGTTTACCAAACTCACGCATATCCGCGTCCATGAATTTCTCTGTTTCCTTTGCTTCGGACAAGTTTCGAATGCATTTCACAAAGGTAGAATTCTTTTCACGCTTTCGGTCGATGGTTAATTAAAACTAATTAAGAGCAAAAAAAAAACATTTAGCCAGCTACGTTACCACAACTATCATCGAGGGTCCCGTAAAAAAGCTTTAGTAGTGTCTCGAAATTTCAGTTACTTACGTCACAATACCTAGCCGGATAACAACTGTGACTGCTGCCATCGCAGTAACACAAAAAAGTCTTAGTGCAGAGCGCAAACTCAATCGCGGCATCTAAAGCATTCTTGATGATGGAAGCAAATTTAATTCAAACGCAAAAAAATCCGATATATGTAATACCTTGTGACCACCAGTCTGAACTTGTTTATGTAGGTCAGCACCATGTATATTTAGCACGATTCTGACTCAGATTCCCAACATTCGTAGAGATATCGGATCGTTCGTGCATTATTTTGCACTGTTCGAAAATCTTCTTTGCTTATCGATAACCAATATTAAACACTTGCCCAATATTTTTAAAGGTGATGGTAAAAAAATGTTTAATTTTTCATTGCATTTTTTGGTGTGGTACATTGAGATGAAACACCCTGCAAAATATTTTTGGACGAAAATCAATAATTTTTGAGATGCTTTTATTTGGTAAATACAAGGCACAAAAATTGATCAACAAAAACCAAAAAAACAAGAAATTAATAGCAAAATTTCAAGTAACATCGCTAGCAGTCTATCCAACTCGAAACACACACACACACACACACACACACACACTCACACATTGGCGGTAATAAAAAAAGAAAACGAATTGTAAATGGCGCTATTGATTTAAAACTATAGTTAATTAGCTAAATGAGTTCATGCGGGCATGTGTGAAAGTTTTTGTTATAAAAACGAGATAACTCGAAGTAATCCGTTTTTGACAGTTGAGCAATCCCCAGTTATCTCGGGATAGGAAGGCAAGTAGTTAACTACATGCTTAATTGAAATTTCATATATACGCATTCCTTGCTCGTTCTGCTTTGCACGAGAGTCGTTCTTTCCTTGCTGTCAGTGACAACATTTTATCAGGATTAATTGGGCCCCGCACCAAATGATACCAGGGCCGAGCATTGTTTAAATCTGACTCCGACCTATGGAGGTTACATTTTCTAGGGTTAAAATAAGCAGTTTGTTAAGAAAAGATCATTTGGCAAAACTGAAATTTGATGGGAAGGGTTTTCTTACTTGCTATGTCGTAATCGCTGCATATATTATTATGAAAAGGATCGCATCAAGTGATAAAATAGGTAAGTCAAAAAATAACTGGTTTCTTTAATCGTAAAACAATCATTATTACGGTGCCCAACCCAAAATTGATTTTGTGACCAGCACATTGCAAAGAACGAAGTGCAATTTGCGAAAATTTTGTGTTTTTGAGGTAGACCAATTTTGATTCCAGTCTGCGATGATCAGGATTAGGTGAATAGAAACTTAATTGGTCGAAATTGGATTGGGATTTAAGGGCATAAGGGCGATGTAGCCATATACAACAAATTTTCGATGCTGTACTCAGAAAAGTTTTTAATCGCACCCCATTAAAGCGATATTTCTAGTCTGACATAACTGGCTGCTAGCAGTGCAATTAAAATGGTTAGCCCAGTTAGCCTTGGACATAGTACAATCTAAATCTAAAATAAGCTCACGATTGCGCTCTCAAGGCTAACTAGTATATTCAATTACAATAAAAAAAACACACAAGCTTTCGAAACGTACTTCCTCATGCGATCTGACTGAATGTATTGTGCAATTTACCAAATTTATTGTAGAACACAGCTACTTTCTCTTTTAAGACAACATTTATTTACTAGTCAAAGGTACAGCTATGGGCACCGAAATGATTCTACAATATGCTAACATCTTTACCACAACTCTGGAAAACAAGTTTTTACCAGAAGGCCAATATAAATCTACATTAATTCTTAGATATATTGATGACATCTTCATAATCTGGCGATATGGAGAAAATAAGATGAAAAAATTCCACCAATTATTTAATCAGCAAAACTCAAACATCAATTTCACAATGGAATACTCAGTCACGCGAATTCATTTCTTGGGTATCAATTTGAAATCAACTCCGGACTTTTTCCGACCTCAGTCTTTTCAAAACTAACTGACACTCTCAATTACCTGGATCCTAACAGTTCGCATCCTGCTCACACTACTTGATTCATTACTTACAGCCAAACACTAAGATAGTGCAGAATTCGTTCAGAATCCAGCACTATAAATAAACAATTAAAATTCTTGCTAGATGCATTTTTATCCAAGTGATACAACAAGAACGACATCAAAACACACCTGAACCGGGCAAAACGACCATCTAAAGCAGACTTACTAAAGCCCAAACAGCGATCCAAACAGAGAAACAAACGCGTATCTTTAATCCTCACATACCAACCTCATTTTAATAGAGTTAGAAAGATTATCAAAGACTTGCAACATATACTTATGCCGGATCGACACTTATCATTATTCACAAATCCACTTGTGCTATCCTTTAAACAACGGCCTACGTAAAGCAATTTCTCACCCGTAGTTCGCTTAAATCAACCCAAAGCTCGTCTGGAACAGTCCTTTGCTATCAATCAAGATGCAAGCTTGCAAGTACAACATAAAAAACCAATATACAGTCTGCAAAACTAGTAACATTGTTTATGCCATTAGCTGAACCAACTGTACTGGAAAACTATACAGGGTGGTCCAAAAGTGGATGGACAGTAGTCAAAATTGGCTTATACCTAAATTAGGTGAATATTTGTAAAAAAAAGATTATTTGTTGTGTTGTATAGTATAGTATACATGTATAGTATGTATAGTATTATTTATAACCAACAAATAATCTTTTTTTTACAAATATTCACCTAATTTAGGTATAAGCCAATTTTGACTACTGTCCACCTACTTTTGGACCACCCTGTATATCGGGGAAACAAGACAATCAATAGGAAGGTTGCATATGACGTCACACATTTAGCGCTAAAAAAGTGGCTGACCAAAAGCTGTAATTGAACACCAACTTTTGGGGTTATTTTGAAAACTAATGAGAAATTAATTAAAATTTGGAATGAGTTATCGCTAATTGGATAATCGGAAACAAATAAATTCGACCAGAAGCAATTTGGTTGAGATTAGGTCTTTCAGTTGGCTAGTCTAAGCTTAGTACTGTGTGCCAATTTTAAAAAATTACCCCTAAGAGAAGTACCATCTAAATACCATTTACCCCTCACTTAAAAATAACTCTATACCAATTAGAAACCAGTCGGTACATTAGCAAAAACAACCATTCTTTAATCATTGCTACCGGTACGATAAGCTTGCCGGCAAGCTTACTTGTTGTATCCGAGGGCAAGGCATTTAACGGCATGCCTCCGTCTTTATGTGGCAAACAGGTAGTGGGGTCAAGCATCCTACCCGTCGTGATGGCCCGGTGTGACAAAAGACGTGCAAACAGAGCATGAGCTCATACGCATGAATAAATAAATCGGTACCGTAAGTTTTTAAATTACCCTTGGTCCAGCAGCCTAGGCAATAGCCCAAAAAATTGTTTAAGGAATAGTTAAGGTCACAAAATTACATCTGACATATCAATATGACTGGTCTGCAATCACTTTTGACAAAAAATTTCAAAAAATTACTGATTTTATCCAACAATAACTAATCCAGCATATTGCAAAAGGTACAGAAGTCTGCTCCGTCATTTAGGCTGCGGTATAACTTAAGTTTTCAACTTTTCAAAATGCTTATGCAACTAAATATACTGTATAAGTTACACATTACAATTAACTTAGACTCAGTAATCCCAAGCACGCTGATTAATCGAATATGAAACCTTTACAGAAGCTGGCTACAAATAAGCCTGCATGTTTAGCCCATAAAATTAGCCCAACTATTATCAATAACAAGTAAACCTAAGCACCACTTATCTTACTTTGACTTTAGATTCATTTCTTAACATCAGTAAAACAACATATTTAACTTTTATTTAACAGCTGTCACGTTTATCAATTTGCTTTGCAAAAAACGATATCACTTCTATTCAATTTAATGCAAAATCACTCAAAATGGTCAGCCACTTTTTCGAAAGCGCATTTTGATGACGTTTGATCACGTGCGTGCAACTTTCCTACAGTCATCGCTCGGACATTATGCATCACTGAAACAAACCTGCAACAAATTATTTAAATCAAACAAATCATTCTCTGGACAAATTCAAAGTCACAATTCTCACCAAAATTCTATCACCCAGCCACAAATATGAGAAATCAAAGAACAGCAGCTCATTGCCAAATTTGATAATATTCCATTGGGACTTAAAGATCTTTTTTTTGGCCCATCATTACTAATGATTTGTTTTACCGTTCTGTTTCGCTTATTTTTTCTCTTTTTGTCTTTTACTCTACTCCTGTCATTTTTATAACGTACCTCTTATCTTGAATTTGCCTTTTTCTTTATTACGTCACTTTGTTCATTGTCACATGATATTCCCTTTGTGCAATTTTCTTTGATTTGCGGTTTGAAAGCCGTTTTTTTGCAACAGGAATGGCTACATAGATGCAGTTTTTTGAGGTGCCATTGCCGCGTTTTGCTCAGGCTTTTGGCTTGGTACGAGGAAAGGCTCAACCTCTAGTTAGGTTAAGCGTGTAACAGTTTGACTGCGAAATCTTATCCCCTTCGAGATTCGACGTCGCAGCCTTTCCTTTGCGTTTCTATAACCCACCAATATAATATTCTTCGTTTTCTAGTAAGTTGTATTTTTTAACTTTTAATTCTAATTGTTGCTATCTTACAGCACCTGACAAAGAGGTTGTTCTAACAAGTGGCGTAGCCAGGGGGGCACTGGGCTCCTTTTTTTGAAACAGACAGCAACAACCTTCATCCGTTTTGCATGAATCTTCTGAGTTTTGAGATGCTGTTATTGATTTATTGTTTGGCCCTCGCCTAAATTTTCTGGGGGCTACGCCCCTGGTTCTACCCGCGAAAGCTCGTGTGTTTTTCTTTTATGTAATAAGACCTCTGTTGTTTCTACTTTATATCAATGACTTGCCATTAGCCTTATAATTTTCAACAACTCTTTTTGCCATTAACACGTGCTAACAGCTATCTGATAATTCCTAGTATTTTCTTCAATGTCGAGTGAATAACGAGTTACAAAAAAATAATGGATGGCTACCCTAAAATAGAATTTCTTTAAACTTTTCAAAAATAACTATCTACTAATAAACAAGCATCTTCATGAACCAATTAATCATTCATTCGAAACTAAAATACAACAGCATTTGTTGAATAGACATAACAGCAAAAAATATTTCATTATGCACACGGATAACAATCTTAATTGGTGATCTCATATAAAAGAATTGTCAATGCAGCTGGCTAAGTCTACCACAATTCTGTTTAGATTAAGAAATTTTATTAATGCTGAAACGTCAGGTTGTTATACTACTGTTTGGTGTACCGCCAAGTTCAATATTGGGTACAGCTACTAAAACTCGACTGAGACTAATTGAAGTTACATTAAATAATTTCACCAATTTGATAATATCGAGCAGAATGTATGATCAAGTGAGTAATTTGTATAAAAACCTAAATCTTTTAAAATTAAACGATATCTACAAATTAGAAATGTCTAAGTTCATACATTAGTTATCAAGAAGTAAAACACTACCGATATTTGATAATTGTTTAAATTAAAACGAAGTCACTCATATGATTCTAGACAACTTAAAAGAAATACTTTCTGCCCCGTGTCAACAAAGCAATTGTGCATAATCAAATGGCAGTTCGAAGATCTACATTATGGGCTATAATTAATGAATCTTTAAAAAAATGCAACAATGTATTTATTAAAAAAAAACTTAAAAACTATATTTAAATAATCAATAACAGTTGAATTTGCTACAAACTACAAATTTTGTATATGAGTAACCGCTCAATACTTATACTGGTAATTATATGTACTCAAGTGCAGTAGTTGTTTTATGCTATTATTATTCATTCTATTGCATTGTAATTTGTAAATTATTTTTGCAAAATCTTTCTTTGTCGGAAGCAGTTTTTTCCCTTTTTTATTTCTCTCTCAGGAAGCTTTGACCAGAAAACGTTCGGCTTAATTCAAAGTTTCCTGGCCCTTCAAAATCCATATCTAAGTTCTATGTTCGCTTTTCTTTCTATTTTGTTGCAGGCGAACAAATACTGTAAATAAAAATCTACAAATCTAGTATAACATACTAGTTAGCCTTAAAAGTACCACTGTTAGCTTATTTTTGATTTAGATTGTTAGCCCTGCAAGTAGAACTAGCGAGTGGTATGTAAAATGCGATCAGTTGCTATGTAGTAGTACGTGCATCGTTTTTAAGCTCTATAAATCAAAACTTTCCAGCCGGTGATGCTTAACTTTAAATGTAGTTTCATCCAACCTTTACTTCGTATCAATTGATTGATAGGCTTTTAGTATATTTAGTTCATATTTTGCGAATTGTTTACAAACTTGCTCTTTTTCAGAAATTTCTCATTTATTTATTTAAAGCCTTCAGGAATTTTTAATACATTGTAAAATGACTATAGCTTCTTTTCATGATGTAAATTGGCATAGCACTTTAGATAACTTCACCGAAGATCCAGCTACAATCTGTCGAAGAGTCGAACCGCAGCGCATTGGATCATTATGTTTCAGTTTTGTTGCCGCAATATTCTTGATATATTTTGTTACTACCTTGTGCATGTATTCTTACAAGAAAAAATTGATGATGGGATGCAGAGGTAAGAAGTTACTGCCAACTTAAGCTTAAACAAAAAGAGCGAGTTAATCTAAGACTAGTGCTCTACACGGACATATCATTTAAAGATTTTTTAAATTTTAGGAACTCAAATATCATCAAGTGATCAAGCAGTGTCTGTTATCAATTTCGTCACTGTATGTGGAGGTATCTTCGCTTTCTTGTTCGTAACAATGGAAATACCCCTTCTCGTTCCACCAAATGACTTGTTTTGCAAAATCTACAACCAGATTAAAACTTTTTATTATGGCGGAGCAGGTTTCTGCGCTTACTTTGCTTTATGGTACCGGATTGATTCCGTATTTTACAGAAATTCTATTGTAAGGCAAAGCATTAGCAAACCGTTACAAGTTCTCAATTATACAGCCATTACTTTTATTGTTTTAATGGTTGGAATCAACCTAAGTATTTTTTTGTTTGACCCTGCTAATTTAATTTTAAGTGTTCCTTGTGCGTGCCAGGCTGTAAGCTCAAACAAAAACAACTTCATCAAATGGATACTTCTTGCGGCCAGCGCCATTGCTTCTCAATTTATTTTACTTTTCACTTTCATTTATCCTTTGTACCTTCATCGCAAAAAAATGTTAAATCGCCAAACTGATCAAAGATCCATTATCCCTGTGATAAAACGAGCTTCAGTGGTTGCTGGGGTCTGTATTGTATCGGATTTGCTCAGTTTTGTTTATTCAGTTTTCTCCGGAGCAAAAACTCTGTACATCCATCACGTTGTTTACAGTTGCAATCTTATAGTAAACTTAACTGGAGTAGTTTTTACTTTTGCTAATTGGCGAGAAAAGCTGTTGCCTTGCAAAAAAAGCAACATTCAAACCGGAAGCAGTTCAAAATCGATTGATTGCTATTCAAAAGAATTAACCAATGCAAAAGCAATCACTAATGTTCAGGTGACGCCAAATAATATGCCTCCTCCTCGTTCTGCAAAACTTTAAGTTTCTGAGAAATTTTTAGGGTTGCCCACTGTTAGAGCGGCAGTTACCATCAATCAAGTAAATGATCAAAATCCCCATCAATCGGATTTTATAAGAGGGAACCCCCCTATATATACAGGGGTGGCCATAAGTCGCTTTACCGAGTGGCCATAAATCGCTTTATCTGGTTTTAATAATAATAAACACAAAATTCGAAATGATTTATAAACAAAAACATAATTAAATTTACATCTTATCTTATAATTACATCGTATCTTTTAACAGAATGACATTTGTGCTATTTTTAGGTATTACGTTTACCCATCGATTTAACCTTAAACTAGCTTCTCTTGTGTCATTTTGTTCATGGTTGCTGGCGATATTCGCATGGTAAGACAATTAACTGTTCAGCAACCAAATTTTATTGTAGAGCAGTGGTTGAAGCACGATAGAAATCCAACAGCTACAGCTGCAAGTTGTATCATTTGGAATTTTGTGTATATTATTATTAAAACTAGGTAAAGCGACTTATGACCACTCGGTAAAGCGACTTATGGCCACCCCTGTACTTGCCGCAGACAATTGCGAACCCAAAGTCCAGAGTGAAACGTTTTGAAGTTGCTTTGGGTTTTGCGGACTCTAGCAATGCCACTAGTTGTATCTTTCAACGACTATATATAACAGTTTTGAAAGAAATGTAATTAGTGTTTATCATTTTCTTAATTCTTTTTCAAGATAAAAGTAAAAAATGTGAGATCATATAACGTTCTTTTCCTGATAGTTGCTTTTTAATGAAGGATCAAAAAGATGCTTGCGAACGCGACATTAAACAAACTCATCAATTTAAATAGTATTGTTCAACTTTATTACAAAAATTAGCAGCACTTTATTAGTGCGATTTTATTTTATTTGAATCAAATCGCACTGACGAAGCTGTCAGCAGGCAGCAGAAGCTTTACTAATTTTTGTAATAAAGTTGAGAAATGCAACTTAAATTGATTAGATTAAATTTTTAAGGGTTTTTACAAATCGATTTACAGTTTCAATTAAATGAAACGCAATGTAACGTTTTTATTAATTTTTTTCTCAATAGTATCAACTTAAACAAGAAAGGCTATACACAAAATTGAATCTCTATTCATGCCTAAATATTAGCTTCTGGAGTGAAGTTGATTTGCCAATTAAACTTGTCTTTTGAACCTGAATTCAAACGAGTTATACCAAAAGCAAAAACTGAAAGCGGGTGGGCTGTAGAACGAAGTCTAAGTTTTCGCTGGTCTTGAGATGTCATTATGACATACCAATAATGCGGTTGTAAGATTATTTTTCATTTGTTTTTCTTTTGAGTTTGTGTTGTTGTTGTTGTAATTACCCCTCCTCTTCCTTGGGATGGAGGTACGGCATGAACGGCAAGTTCAGGTTCATGCCTTCAATCTAATTGAAATTAGGCTACGGGAAAGATGGCAGCCCATTTCGAACCAGTCTTGAGTGACTGGTAGCCCCACCACCAACAAGGCGGACTGCCACTGGTGGGTACCCAAGAGTCGCCTTTTGCGACATGCTGGGTTAGCAACTTCACAATTATAATCCGGTGAAGTACGGGTAGGCCACCTGTCTGCCACATAAAGGTGGAGGCGTCGCGTTAAGTGCCTTGCCCAAGGACACGACAAGCAAGCTTGCCGGCTTGTTCTCCACACTATCCCTTTTATATGCTAAGCGCCAAGCAGGAAAGCTGTGAATACTATTTTTTAAAGTCTTTTGGTATGACTCGACTTAGGGAATGAACCCCAGGTCTACCGACTGCGATGCGGACGCTCTAACCACTACACCATCGCGCCGGTATTTTGAGTTTGTCGTTCCTTGCCCCTTCCTCATTGGTAACGCAATAGCTTGCACTAATCTTTTTCATCAAACGAACGGTTTTGCAAAATGGTTTCGCAACTATGTTTATAGGATGGGTCATTGTTGCTCATCCCATAATTCAATACTCTGAAATCTTTATTTAATTAGATTTTTTTCAGCAGTTGGTGGCTCAGCTATATCAATTAAATTAGACGGAGCCTTGTGCCATCGTAAAACTAAGACTAAACCAGTATGACAGACAGTCACTCAATTTAATTGTAGATAACTGTATAAAAAATACCATAGCGTTTGTAGAGCATCTAGATTCTAGGACAAGACATACCATGTTGGGGGCCTTGTCATTTTTTTACTGATAATTACACTTATAAACATTTTTGTAGTTGCTGTTTTATTTATAGTGTGTGTGGAAAAATGTGGTAAAATTTGATCAGCTTGAAATGGTGTGCGACGAAATAGTGAGACAAATCCTAAAGTAGTGGATATATATTGTTACGTGAACTGACAAACAACACCATAAAAAGGAGAAAATTCTAAATTATGAGCAAGAAAATTCTAAATAAGGCCAGTTTACAATTCATTTAAAATTGACATAGATCTAAACGCCTAATTGACATTCGCGTGTTTATGTGGCCGTACTGTTATGAGTCATTTAGGTGAGTCCTCAGTTCTATTGAAAAACAACTTAACACAACGGAATGGGGTCGATATCACTTTTACTTTATTTATTATGACCAAGATCGAATTTTAACTGGAAAACAAGTTATGGATACTGCTTTTTCCTATGACTACTACCGGTTCGTTCTCAGAAAACAAATTATTCATGCCACTTTCTCCAATTCGGAGAAATTACCCCAAGATCATTGTAAATAACGGCCCCAAGTTCTACAGCGGCAGATTAAAGAAAGCATTGGTTACAAAGCCGTGCTGCAGTACACATAAGTTGCTTATTTTTTCATGAGTAAAATAGAAACTTTGCTTGAAAATAATCACCAACATCATACGGTACCATACAGCAATCTATTACATCATGTCAATAACCTGCGACTGGTTTCGACCTTATTGGGTCTCATCAGGCGGGTATGAAATACACTTAATAACAAACATGGTGAAGAAACAAATTTGCCCATGGGTGCACAAAAATGCTATACACAACAATATGATACAGCAATACCTATATCATGGGGGTCACATTCAAGGACACAGACACATGACATGGACAACAAGTCACATCGGTAAGCCCTAATAGGGGTGTAGGATTATTGTCAAGATTATCATTTTATAAAATATAGGAGTGGCTAGTTGGTAATTAGCAATTTTCAAGGCGATCTCCTATCAAGAGGGATCTGCTTCCAGCATCAAAGTAAAATAGAAAACTTTGCGCAAAAATGATCACCAACATCATACGGTACCATACAGCAATCTATTACGTCATATCAATAACCCACGCCTGGTTTCAACCTTATTGGTTCTCATCAGGCGGATGTAAAAAGCACTCAATAATATAAAAGCTGAAAAAAGTTCTGTATTTTTCCGTGAGAAATAAACGCTTCTTCAAAATATGTAATGAATTTGTGACTTTTTGCGTTTTCATCAAGCCATGTCCCCAGGTTCCACTATTTAAATCAGTAAAAACAAAAGAGCAAATGAAAAAAATTAATCTTCGCATTGTGGTGTACATTCACTGTTTACATATGCATTCAATAACTACATATTGCTCTGATCGTAATCAAAATATCTGGTAATATAAAACTTGATAAGACTATTCAAAAAAGATGCCACAGATAATTACTAGGATTAACCTGCCAATTATTACCAGAGGTGGGCACTTCCGCAAATCGGTCCGCAAATCCGCAAATTGCGGACTCAAGTTTCTATTTGCGGATTTGCGGTGAAAAACTAAAATTTACCGCAAATCCGCAAAGCAATAGGCAATGTTGCCTGTTCCGCGGTAAAACCGCTTAGAAAAAGTGGACGCTCTTATTTTCTGGGTTGGAGGTTAAAGTCCGGGAGTTGATGACCTTTTCTTTTTTTTGGAGATCAAAGTCTGGGCGATGGCAAAATTTGACCTCCAAAAATAAAAAAAGTCATCACGAAGACAAAATAACAGTAAATATTGTGGTCTATGTTTGCGGAAGTGCAATGTGCATTTGCGGTTGCGGAAGTACGAAAAGTTACCGCAAACCTGTCGCAAACTTGCGGATTTGCGGTTGCGGAATTGAGTGTAAATTTGCGATGCCCAGGTCTGATTATTACATTGCATTACTGTCAACACACAAATTTAGACAATACATTACCGTAGAAATCGGGTTTTGATCTAAAGACATGCTGGCCTATATTTCGGGGGAGTAGCCTGATGATAAAATAAGTTTCCAGACAAAAGTTGTGCGATTTCGTGAAAGGATAAAGTTTTTAAAAAGTAGAGTCCGGCACGTTTTGGAGATTCACAGGGAATTGAATATCCCCGTACTAGATCTACCTAAATACCGACGTAAACTTGATGATTATGATCGGCATCAAAATGGAGGTATAAATTCAGTGAATAAATAATTTTTTTGGATTGATTGCATAAGGTTAATTTCCGGTTACAAAATCGACAGAAACGGGCTTTGGTACTATGTAATTGCAAATGCGGTCATTCACTTGGTTGCCATAATTACTAGAAATTTAAATCGTATCAAGCTTTTTAATACTACATCTTTCTTGTAATATTATGTTGCGTTACATTTTTGGCTGTCTGTGAAAATGTACTACAATTACATAACTAGTTTAATTTTCAAAGTAGAAGACAATCAATCTTATTTATAAATAACCGTTGCCGCCATCTGTTATAACGGAATAAAAATATCGGTTTAGGCAGCCTCACCGGCTTCACAAAGTCACAAATTTGAGAGTAGCACTTAGAAGCGCATGGGTGATTTCTCACATCAGAAGATCCATGGCGAATCAAGCCTCACCCTCCGTTAGATATATCATATTTGTTGAAGAGGTTTAAAAGATATTTAAACGGTTGAGATGACGTCACAACGAACGTTTCAGATAGAATTTATTTTTTAGTAATCTCAAAAATTACTGAAACTGTAAAGGCCGTTGAATACCTTGAGGGGAAATACTATAGATGTTTATGGTCCCGAAAATTACGTACATCAATATGGACTTTATTATCATCAAAATAATAAAAATGCGACTAATTTTTAGTTTTTTTGACTATTTTCTAATAACGCTCAAATTTAGCTCTGCTTTTACATAAAGCCTAGAAACGGGATGATATCGTCAGGAACTGTTTTACCAAAAACAACAGAGCTCATATTTTTCCACTATTTAAGAAGGTAAATCGAAGCGCTGCTCCGTTAATATTTTATTAGCCCATCACATGCGTTTTTTTCGATTTATTATCTTTACATGTTTTCATGTATTTTTTTACCAAAAAGAGAGGTTTACCGCAAAAGAATTTATAAATTCATATCTTTACATATATCGTTATGCATTTTGCCAATCTTGTTTAGATGCCCAGAAACTATTGCATGATCATATCTTATTGCTTGCTTGAGCCCTCTTGTGGGCAACAAAGATTTTTGTTAACAAGACAATTGAAGGTTTCTTAAAATTTGATAGTCGTTTTAAACGAAATACATTTTGCAGATTAAAATTCCTCCACGAGACTTTTCGAATCAAATCTGGACATTTAGCTCCGTTATTTCCCCTTCCCCGAATCCCTTGCAAATATGTTTGGTTGCCTGAGATGCGTTTAACAGTGGATTAAATCGAAAAAGAAACATATTTAGAGACCATAAGTGATAAAACTTTTATAAAAAAAAGTAAGAAAAATGAATCCATAATTATGCAGAATGCAAATGATTATCAAAAGCTGGCAGCAGAGCTACATGTTGCCTGTAGTAATGAAAACTCGAAAGGCAAGCAGAATTATTTTCATAAAAATTTTTTCTTTTTTTTTTGTTTTGATAAATGTGGCTAATCCCTTGATCCAATGAGAAGTAACGTTAATGAACCTGAGTTTGAAAATGATTTAATAACATCTCCTAACTTTAATTCCAGAAATTGTAAATATCATATTACATTTTGATTTGGTGATACTGTGAATCTAATTAAAATAATGAGATAAAGCTAACTCATTTAAATTTACGATCTTGGCCAAAAATGATCTCAAAATCTAAATATTTTTGATGCCAGTGGCTAGCTAATTTACCACACATAACTGCTATAACAGAAACTGAGCGAAATCGATTTAATGTTGACCAAGTTGAAATAGAAAATTGCCAGTTTGAGCATAGTGATCTGCATCAAAACGCTGGTGGTGTTGGTGTGTACACAAGAAATGATGTGAAGTGTCTTTTGATCTCTGATATCATAGTAAATAGCTAAGACTGTAAAACACTTTTATTGAAATCATAAACAAACCGAGTAAAAAGAAAAAAATTATGCTGATTGGCGTAGTCTACCGATAGGTGTGGCTATAAAGAAACGAGACTATCGCATTTACAAGTTTATTTAGACACATATCATAACATCACCACTTTGATTAACACATACAATTTTTCCGTGATCTCTAATTATCCTCTTTAAAGTATTCGCCATTGGCTTTGACGCACTTTTGCATTCTTCTTGACCACGCCTTGAAGCGCTGTGCAAATTCCCCTTTTTTGATGTGTTTGCGGGAGGCCGTTACGTGGGCCTTGATGTCATCGACTCCTTCAAAGCGTGACCTTTTAAGTATACCCTTCATTTTTAAAAAAGAAAGAAATCAAAAGGGGTTAAGTGCGGTGAATAAGGTGGATGATCCAAAGTGGTGATTTCTTTTGAGACCAAGAACTGCTTCTCGCTGAGAGCTGTGTAAGCAGGTGCATTGTCGTGAGCAGATGCGTTGTCATAACTTTTTTCTACAAGCAATTTATCAGATTCCTTTATGGTTCAGCAAAAGCACACACAAATGCGTTGTTATGTCGAAACAGCCGTTAAAAGGAGAAAACATGTTACGCCACGCTGTGAAAGCATTGACTCCTGACGGTTATTTGTATTACGCAATCTGTGAAGTCAGTCCCGCTTCTTTTTAGCCACACCTCGTGGTAAGACTGTCAAACATTTTTATTGAAATCGTAAACAAACTTAGTAAAAAGAAAAAGGTTATGCTGATTTGCATATTCTACAGATATGCCACGGTTACCTTCATGTTATTTTAAAATAAATTGTATGAGGCAAATGCTTGCTCTTAACCATAGGATCATCTCATTTTTTTGCATGGAGATTACAATATAGACTTAACCAAGCAAAAGATTGATCCTAAAGTGATGAATTACATCAATGAAATAGATTCTTTTGATGCTGCTCACTAATTAGCAAGTCAATCGGAATACCTGCCACATCATGAGCTATACTTGACCATGTATCCGCAAAGTTATCAGAAAAAGTTGGTACATCAGGCATTTTAGTGCTAGATGTGTCTTCGTACTTTCTGTACTATTTGAACTAATTTATAGAAAGCTAAAATAAAAGAACAAGTGCATGATGTGAAACATTACTCCACTGAATCGTACTGTGTAGATGTTCGTCACCGACTTTAAGATTGAGAACAACTTTCTGACACTGGTACAGAAATTCGTAAACTGGGTTCCAATGGAAATGTTAGCCACTTGTTTTTACTCTTGAAACTTGTGTTACGCTAGAACAAAGGGAAAATGGGAAGTGATTTAACTGATGCCACGGTTTTTATAAAAACAAATAAAGTTGTTTAAAGTTTATTAGAATTAGATGTCTTTCTCACTAATAGGTTATATAATGTGACTCCTGACTGTATTTTTTTTTATATCTACTTCATGTATTAATCAATATTTTGCATGTTTGATTTTTTTACTCGGTTTGATTTATTTGCATGTTTTTATGTACCACAGTTTAATTTTTCGTTTATCGGGTTGTTAATATACCGGTATTAAAATTCAATCTTGTTAGTGCTAAAATTTTCTACTGTACGTTCTCTAAGCAATCGGTGGAGAACGGTAGCGGAAGTAACGTACAACCGTGCACTGAGAAAAGTAACTGCTTTCACATTCCTGATTTACCCCTTTCTTCATCATTTAACATGTCTCTACAATTAATGCTAGTATCGCAAATTAAGTCGATTAAGCGTGACGTTTAAATACTTCAACCTGGAAGCTTGAATAGAATACTAAAAATACGAATAAAATAATTAGTACTGCAAATGGACGAGTTTGCATGAGCCAGGCAACTGACTACCGCTGGCATTAACAGTTCAAAGATGACAGAAGCCATGTGAGGGACAATGCAGGATTTGGCAAACTGGGAGAGAAGAGAACACTAGAGTTGGTTGCTAAATTCGCAACTTAATGGATGAAGACCGTAGTTGTTGATCTCTGGCTGTTGCTAAACCATTTAAAGTGGCAGAAGGCACTGCGCATAAAACTATGCACGACGACTTGACAATACGTAAACTTTGTGCAAAATTTGTTCTAAGTTTGCCCAGTGAAGAACGGTGAAGGGTACTCGTTATCAGCAGCAGGGAAATGTTGGAATTAGTTTCTTCAAACCCAAGTGCTCTTGAAATTGTGGTAACCTGTGACGAGGATCGGCTGTTATGATTTCGAGACCAAGCGAAAGAGTGGTCTGTGAAAGCATTAGGATTCCCATGACACAAAACACCCAGGCAAAGCAGACCCACTGAAAAACTCATGATGTATTCATGTTTTGATGGCAATGGTATCATCTACATTCACCAAATCCTCATGACCAAACCTTCAACAAAGAATACTATGCGGAGGTTTCGAGGGAGTTTAGGAAGAGATTTTGCCGAAAAGGTCAAAACTTTTCAATTTGGTGAGTGGCACCTGCACTATGAAAATTCTACTTGCCACAAGTTCATGCTAGTAACAAAATACTTGGCTGATGTGAGCATTAACACTGTCTCTCATTTCTTCTACATCCCCGATCTAGATCACTGCGACTTTTGTATGTTTCAAAAACTGAAGGAGAGACTAAAAGAACGTAGTTTCGACGATGAGCGGCAAATGAAGGTGACTGTGACAAGCGTCATAGAGCATTGTTACCGGGGCTAATAGAATTAGCAAAAGAGCAAGGTGCAAAAACATCGCCAAGTTTGGTCTGGCGACCACCAATATGCTGTTCTTTGATGACCAGCTCCCTGACCATTTTCAGATTTCCGCAGTAATGTGCCGGTAGCAGTCTGTATAGGCAGTAATCAACCACAGCGTCACCGTAAATTCGCAGAGTTGACGCCTTCAGTTTTGATAAACAAAATCTGCCACTCAAAAGACTGCTTCTTTCTCACAGGCAAATTTACACGTTTACGTTTTACTAATTGTTTCGGTATCTTGATTGTATTCTGAGTGACGTATATTGATGCTTGCGCAAAGGCAGAGAGATGTAGGATAGAGACCTGTATTAGATATAGACCATCCATTATTTAAGAATATTACATTTACTGTTACGTATCAGGACGATTGTGAGCAATACCTTGTTTACAAGCAATGCACAAGAGAAATAACACAACGCTGTGCTTTCTGCAAACATTTTAACTTTTCACTGCAATTACAACTCGACATAAATTAAAAGTGTCTGGTTTTATTAAATTTTAACTGTTTTTGACAGTCCGTTAAATCTGAAGTCCGTTAAACCGAGGTCCACTAAATTGAGGGTCAACTGTACTTCTTATGAATACGAAAGTAGGTTGCAGGTTATCATTATCTCGTTCTATAACATATATTTAGGCTTACTACCAACTCGACTAATTTGTTGGATTAGTGGATTTGTGCTGTTGTGAACTCTTCGGACATTACTTTTAAAATTTTGTTTCAAAATTAGTGTAAATAATGTTTGATTCGAGCTAAACGTTTGCGACTTGGAGAAGAGGAATTACTAACGATTACCGTGCTTCCTCGATTATCCGTATCTCGTTTAACCGGCATTCAATTATCCGGTCGCTCTATTTTTGCTGCAACATTTCAAAATTAGATTGCTTTTAACCAGGTGTTGCAGAAATAGTTTCCGGGAAACTTTACGCTAAATCCCAATAAAAAAATCTAAAATACTGTATTGTTGGTGAATTTTCTGTGGAAGAAAACGCAATTAGTTCAGAGGGATGGCTGAATGACGATTTTGTAGAACAACTTGCCGCACTAAACATTGAATGACGACCTTTGATATTGATGGCTAGTTTCATGCTGATGGCCCAGGTTATGAATATTTGGATGAGCAGGGAATAGTTGATCTTGTTTCAGTAGCAGAAGGGAACGAATGTGATGAAGAAGAGGATGCAGACGAAAATACACAACATTCAACGCAAAAAGCACAATGTTCTTTTTTCTCATGTAGAGGCAATGCAAATATTTGACCATTGCCTAACGTGGCTCCGTATTCAGCCGGAAGCAACAGTTTCACACACTTCCACATTGGTACGACTTCGCCAGTTTGCTGCTAAAAAACGCAAATCTTCCCGCAAACAATCTAAAATTGACTCTTATTTTAGTAGGATCTAGTATTGCAAGTGATGTTTAAGCGGGAAATTTCTTAGAATATTGTAATGTTGAACTTCTACCACTTTTTAAACCATGAATGTGTTGTGTTTTTGTTTGTTTTTTCTCTTGACTTAAACGTTAAGAATTCAGTTTTCCAATTTTTTTGCTTATCTTTTCTTATTTCTGAAAGTATTATTTCAACTAGACTGGATAATCGAGGAAGCACTGTGCATAAGAGTGTTGCTTTGAGATGATGGCAAAAATGATAAAGGAAGCTGTAGTGAAGGTGATGCGGAAAATGATGTTTTACGTTTTGATCAAGAAAATGATGACGACAGCAGTAATTATGAAGGTGACGCCGACAGCAATGATGTTCCTTACCACAACAGGAACACTTACATACTGAAATCACGTAAGGCTAGTAAAGCTTGGTCATCAATTCCTTTTCACTGTTACTACAAGGGAGTGGCAGGTTGAGAAACAAAACTTAAAAACGTGGACCAACAAGATATGATGTTCAAATAGAGAGTACTATAACCGATCGTTTCTCTCTCTTTTAAATTAGACCTTGTCACGAATAAGGAAATTTGTCGTCTATGTGTATGGTGCTGTATTATTTTGTTCGCTCAGCTACTGATCGCAAAAAAAGACCTTTTTTTCTCGCAATTGGATATGCTGAAGTACGTCCTTATTACATCACAATCGTGTATGACATAGTAAAATTCCAGATTGATCTAGTGATTCTAGCTTCTTCGAAGAATTTCGGTAACCGATTACATAACTAATAGGGCTTTTTTCTTTTTTCACGTGATTTCGTTCTAGCGTTTTCTAGATTGTTTTTTTCAATTTATATATAAAGCGAAGGGATTTTTTTTAGTAGTTAGAGAGTAGTGGAAAAGTGTGTAGTGGGGAGAGAGAGATTGATTGACAGTGTATAGAAGGAATATCGTTTTTTTGATAATTTATTGTGGATTCTGTGGACGTGGCGAGTATTACGCAGTTATTGGTGGAATTAGTTTTGGCGGTTTTCCTGATTGTGTGGTAAAGTGGTTAATTTTGAGATCGTTGAGCGAAGAAGCTTGAAGTCGTGAAGTATTATTTCTGCGAATACATTATTCTGTTCTTAACGTGGTTTAAGGTGTTTTTAGTGGAAGCCAATCTTTTCCAAGTTTTATTAAGTTGCAGTCAGACCTAATTATCCGAGCAATTATCATACGTTGCCTCAATTTTAATAAGGGATTTAAGATTGAGATAGAACCGAAAAGTTCTATCATATCAAAACGCGACAGACCTTCTCTGAACAGTATATGAATGAACAAACTAGGAAGGTAGTAAAGTTTTAAAAGACAAATGGAAAAATGTTTCAATTGCCAAAATGTAAAAATTTATCGGTGTTTTACTACTAGTTGGTGTTTACCAGTCAAAAAATGAAAACATCAACCAGCTGTGGTCTCTTTCTGATCGGAAAGCAATATATCATAAATTAATGAGTAGCAATCGCTTCCAAGAGTTTGTGAGAGTGCTTTAATTTGACAATGCACAAACACGTCGTGCTCACTGATCACCAAACAAACTGCAACCCATCAGAAGCTTGTTTCAAGAGTGGAACCGTTCTCTTTTTGATGCTTTTTGTCCCGACTGCAATCTCATTGTTGATTTACAGCTTTTAAGGTTTGTGTGTTTACCCCTCCTCTTACTTGGGATGGAGGTACGGCATGAACGGCAAGTTCAGGTTCATGCCTTCAATCTAATTGAAATTAGGCTACGGGAAAGATGGCAGCCCATTTCGAACCAGTCTTGAGTGACTGGTAGCCCCACCACCAACAAGGCGGACTGCCACTGGTGGGTACCCAAGAGTCGCCTTTTGCGACATGCTGGGTTAGCAACTTCACAATTATAATCCGGTGAAGTACGGGTAGGCCACCTGTCTGCCACATAAAGGTGGAGGCGTCGCGTTAAGTGCCTTGCCCAAGGACACGACAAGCAAGCTTGCCGGCTTGTTCTCCACACTATCCCTTTTATATGCTAAGCGCCAAGCAGGAAAGCTGTGAATACCATTTTTTAAAGTCTTTTGGTAATAACTCGACTTAGGAATGAACCCCAGGTCTACCGACTGCGATGCGGACGCTCTAACCACCACACCATCGCGCCGGTGAACACTCGTGAACTCTTCAGTAACAGCCATGAAATCACGCAGACGAGGCACTTAATCACATTGATGTTTAATCACGCATTTTGGTAAAAATGTGATGTAAAATGTACAAACACTATACAATGTTTAGCATGGCAATCAATGAAAATCAAAACAATTGTTGAGCATTTGCCTATTTGATACCAAAAATGTAAAAACACGATGCAAATTTAAGTATGGCAATCTAACTTCAAAACGGCCTAAAAAAGGAAATAGACATAATGTAAAAAAATCAAAGATAACAGTTTATTTATGCGCCAACATGCAATACCACGCAAATACACTAAAATCTCGCTTCGCGAGTATCGAGCTATTGCATTTTCAACTCGCAGTTTCAGCGATTGATACCGCTTTGGGACAAATGGCTGCAATCCAGAGACGCCTTGCACAAATGTTGCGTGGTGCATTTGCATATCTTTTTCAAGTCCTTCAATGAAAGTCTGTAGCGTTGGGTGATGATACTGAAAAAGTACCTGCAGTTTGTAATGCCCAACTTCCGATGAGTTTGTAGTTCTAGCAATTCCATCCGATGCACTTTCAAAATAATTAAATTCCATGTTTCTATCTGATAGATTGCAGACTGATAACATTCACTGCGTCCTGGAAGTCTTCGGCCTCGAATATAATATGTTCAAAACACGCTAAGAGCTCTGGCATCTTTTCATGTTCTGGCATGTATTCAGCTAGTATCCAAAACGCTTCAGCAACGTCTGTTGGAGGAACCATTGCTAATGCAAGCAAACAACGCATAGCAATTTGTAAGTTGTCATCACTTTCGTATTCTGATTTCATGCCAATTTCGTTGATTTTTCTGACAATACTTTGGGTCATATGGAAGTAGCAATCCATGATTGTTGCATTAGGATAAGTTGTTCTAAGAGCATTATTTGCTGCACTCTCAAAATCGAGTAGTATTTTCTCAGGATTTGCCAAAGAAATCATTCTTTTGATTTCATCCAAGATGCGAGCATATACAGCTTGTGTTTTGTTTTTCACAAAACAGTAAATAGAGGCAGAGTTTATGCCAGGAACGAATTCGAAATGTATGATGTATAGTTGAAAAAGCAACGATGTTACCACTTTAAAAATTCCATCGGCTAGCCACAATTTAGCTCCTGCCAATCCTTCTAATAACTCGCCTTTACCCAATACAACTAACCGCTAACAATCTGAACCGGAGTTAGAAAGTATGGGATCCTGAAATTGGTCTGGAAAGGTAAATGTCATATCTCTTGAAAGCGGAGGCAGACTGCGCTCGAATCGCTCTGTAGCTTCTGACGCTTCCTATTTACAGTCCGTTTGAGCGTTTGTTTTCTCATTGATGTCTATTGTACATCTGGTTCAAGCAGGGTGATTACTGAGGCAGTGACTGCACTCGGAGTATCCGATAACTTACTCATATTGTCTTTCATTTCTGCAACGGCTTGGCGAGCCAAAACATTTTCTTTGTTACCAGAACGTTGTGCTCAGGATCGCAGTTGCTAACAATCTCATCGTTTTTGGCCGTTAACGTTGCTAACAATCTCATCGTTTTTGGCCGTTAACGTTGCTTGACATTTGCTGCTCTGGTAAAATTTGCAATGCGACAAAATATTCCCACTCGCATATTTTCGATGTTTAACAAATTCATATTGCTAATGAATTACCAAGAGTTTTCCTTTTGACGTAACTCCAAAAGCAATTTTGTCTCCACTCACGTTAGCCAATGTGCTTCTGCAATTTACTAAATACTAAAGCAACATGTTGCCTTCGAATCAAATTTTGCTTTCGAATGACAATTCGACATCATCTTGCTTACAGGTATTCGCAGAAAAGTGATGCGACACAAAGTTCTCAGAAAAGGCAATGAAAAAATTCTCAGAAAAGACATTAAAAATCAAGTTGAATTTGAAATGTTGAAAAGAACAATTTGACATCAAACTGTCAGTAAAGTGATTAAATGTCCACCTGTTTATATGTCCACGTGACGATCTGTGTACGACAAAATGTGTAAGTGATGAAATGTCGCTGTTCTGTGAAGTCTACGTTATTAAATATCTAGTGATTAAATGTCCGTGATTGGCAATCGAGTGATTAAATGTCGGGTGATGAAATGTCGGTAAACCGATTTTTTGTGCAATCCGTGAAATTTCATATTACAAAGCTCAATTTTGAATGCGTGCGCGAGCGCGCGTGTCTGTGTGAGAGAGAGAGAGAGAGAGAGAGAGAGAGAAAGAGACAAAGTAGAAATTGAATTCCACCGGAAGTTGTGAGCATAAAAACTTGAACATTACACGATTGCTGGATGAGAGTCATAAGTGGAACCGTGATAACGTCATTGTCAGAAGTAAATCGGTATCTCTACGGATTTTATAAACCTAAAGCTCATAATAAACGCAATTTTAAGATCAAAATTGTCTAAAGAAGAAACAAAGGGTTTTTAACACGATTTAGGAGGCTTAAGTTATGAAATGCATCTAGAGGAGAAAAGGTCTTTTGAAGAGCATGTTTTTTAGTGTCTGTAATAATCAACTAAATAGCTTGTCTTTACTAAATCTCCAAGAATAAATGTTTTTGCTAAGAAACAGGCGTTGGGCCCTTAAAAGTTTGCATTTCAAAACAAGACCGTTTTGATTATATCAATCCAGCATAACTTTATTAAATATGGCAACATTTTTTCATTTCGACTTTTGACCAAGGGATCTCAACCTACGACACGCTAACCAAAAGTTTGTGTCCAGCGAAATGTCATGGTTAAATTTTTTCAAAATTAAAACAACTTTGAAGTTTTGGAAAACACCACGAGATATTTAATATCTATTGTTCTTCATTTTAATTTACTTCTAAAACAATCATCTATGAAAATATTCTGAATGATTTTTCGAAAAGGTCATTATTTTAGTTTTATCCCAAAACTTCAAAAATTAAATCGTAGGAAACTCAAGTGTGGTCTGTGGTCTAAGTTGGTTGATGGCTTAGCTGCGTCAATGGTTTCAGCCTTACTTTAAATCCTACTTTGTGATTATACTGTTTTGCCGTTCATTGCGTTGACGTTTCATTCTATTAACACTTTAAATTGTCATATATTAACTCTTGAAAAATCATTGAGAAAATCGAAACGCTTTTTATTTATTACATTGCTACCTAGCAATTAGCAATCTCCATATTTTGTAATATGATAAAGTCTTAACAATAATCTTATATCCTTATTAGGACTTACTGATATGACTTGTTGTCCCCGTTTTGTGTGTGTGTGTCCTTAAATGTGATCCCCCGTGATATGGATATTGCAGTAACATATTGTTTTGTATTGCATCTTTGTTTTTTGCACCCAAAGGCAAATTTGTTCTTATTCAGCATTTTTATTATTGAGTGATTTTTACATCCGCCTGATGACTCCCAAATAGGTGGAAACCGGTTGCGGGTTATTGACATGATACAATAGATTGCTGTGTGGTACCGTATGATGTTGGTGATCGTTTTTAAGCAAAGTTTTCTATTTTAGCTTTCAAGTCAATAGAATTTTTGATAGTCGTCACACTTAAATAAAAAAGTAAATACAATGTGCATAATCGAATAAATGAACAAAATATTTCAAAAATAAAAATTAGAAAAGTGAAAAAAGCAAATACAAGAAATATTATAAGTGTAGTGACAATAATTAATTAAGAACACCCGCATAAACAAATCAAAGTACGCATTGCAGGTTGCAATTTGTAATACGAACAGTTAGAATTCAAGAGGAAAAAAATTCAGATACTACGTGTTAGTGTCTTAGGTTCTAGTTTTTTGATTTAAGATTATCTGAAAGAACATTTTTGCTTTGTGCTTTTATTATTGCATAATGTTTATTTTTTACGGAAGCGTCAATTTTAGACCGTGATTTAGTTTTAAAATATCCAAGTTGGTTTTGAAAAATCAACCAGCTTTTTAAGGGAGGAAATAAACTGAATTGGAAATTTGTCTTGGATTATGAAAAGGCATACCAGAAATTTTAACAAAGTTAACACTAAATTTAACACAAAGTTTATTGTTTGCTAATTTTCCCATAAACTTAGCTAATTCAAGTTTATAGGTGGAGTCCAAGTAAAATAAAGTCAGTTTTCTGTACAAATGGTTCAGATTGTTGTACCTCTTTCCCCAAGTCATTACTCTAAAGAGGTTGTTTGATTTAACTTTAATTTCATGAAGTCTACAGTTAGCACGGTTGACGCAATAATAATTCCGTATGGTATGCGACCATAAATAATAGAATATTAAAGCATAAAAGCGTCCTATCCTACAAAATTGCGTAATTTATAGATACCCCCTAATCAAAAATGAAAGTTGCTTAATAGGTTTCGATCGAATAAGTTTGTCAACAACACGTACATATGTCGCCCCAAATAATTGATTATTGCAATTCGTTCCAAGATGTTGCTCTTTGTTGTATTATTCCATAATTTATTAATTAGTAAGAATATTGTATAAAGTAGTAATTTATTATTCCTATGCAACGAGCAAAATCTTTTCGATCTTTTATTTACTTGCATTCCTAGATTTTTTAAATAGTCATCAGGTAAATTTAGAAACGTATCATCTGCAAATATTATCGTAAAAAATTTGATGCTGAAGGGAGATCATTTATCAAAAGTAAGTACATGGGTGATCCCATAGAAGGCCCTAGAGAAACTTTGCATTGTATTTTATTTAAATAAGTAGTACTATCAGAGACTGTAGTAAATTGAGATTGGCTGTTAAATTAACTTTCAATAATATTAATTGAGCTGCCACGAATGCCAAGGTAGGAGCCATCCTGCTCCTAAAAGTTAAAAGGGAATTTTGATTAACTTAATTGATAATGATTGCGGCCCAAAATGTAGACCCCTACAACTTGCTTTACCTATAAACTGCAAGATTTTCAGGAGAAAGAGGCCATTTGCCCCCACATCTATACATTATTGGTTGCTTTCACATCGCTTGATCCTCTTATGCTGCGATTGGTAGTCTTTAGGCCGGTTCCGGTTTGATCGTGCTTCCTCTACAGGGGAACAACTTTTCTCTCCAATTGGCAAAAGAAAGAAACACTCCCATTATGTTTACAATTAGGTTGCACCCATGAACAATGTGATGCACATAGACAGTTTCTTCTTCGTAAGCAATCGCAAAGGTAAAATTGAGCCAATCCGATGCAACACAGACCCCGGCTACCGCTAACGCTCTCTTCACAACAGGAATAATAATCGATCTTTGATCGATCTGACAATTTAACATTTTTTTGCGATGAAGATGCAAAGGATAAATGAAAGTAAAAAGTAGAGTAAATTGAAAAGCAGTTGTGCAGGCCACGAGAATTGTCCACTTTACCAAGTTGTTTTCGTTTGATTGCACGTCCCGACAAGCACAAGGCATATTAAAGTAAGCAGGGGCAGATAAAAAAACAAATAAGTTGACTCCAACCATCAGAATTAATAAGATTATAGTAATGATATCAATAAATTGTAAAAGTTTGCTAATGCTTTGCTTCATAACAGAATTGCTATAAAATACGGAATGAATGCGATACCACAAAGCAAAGTAAGCGCAGAAAATTGCTCCAGCATAACAAATAGTCTTAATTCGGTCGTAAACGTTGCAAAAAAGAAGAGTTGGCGGAATGAAAAGTGGAATTTCGATTGTGAAAAAAACGAGAGCAAATACAGCTCCACACACAGTGACGAAGTTGACTACCAGCACCGCTTGGTCACTTGATGAAATTCGAGTGCCTGAAATTAAAACATAAATAGGTGATAGGTGTCCACCAGATTACCGGTTTTAAGTGTTTGAACTATTGTCGAAACGTCTTACCTCTGCATCCAATCATCCATTTACTCTTGTACAAATAAATACACAAAGCTGTGAGAAGGTACATCAAGAATATTGCTGCGATGAAAGCGACACACAATGAAAAGATGCGCTTTGGTTTGACTCTCTGGCAGATTACAGTTGCGTCGGTAAAATTTTGTGAAGTGCTGGTCCAATTGATGCCATAATAAAGACTTGCTGCCATTTTAAAAACAATTTCTAAAAGCTATACGTTGACTACAAATTGCTGAAATAAAAATAAACTTGTTAAAAGGCCTCAGCATTTTAAAAAATGCAAACGTTATGCATTAAAACCTGATCGATCAGCCAGTGTGAAATAAAGCTTTGATGAAGCGTTAACCATACCGTTACAATTATAGAAAGTTAGTTATACTGCAGTTTTCCCATGCTACTGGTGAAAACAAGTATAAAAAAACAAATGTAAAAGAAATTTTTAAGTTGGATTATGTTTCAAAACGCTCTAAGGTTTTTATGCAATTTTAGCTGTTATTGAAAGATTTTCCTGAATGTGTCCAAAACAAAATTACACACACCAACAATAAAAATTTTGCTTACAAAGTAACAACGTTTTTATGGTAATTTGGGGTCGCTAAGGTAAAAGATAGCGTCAGTTTTGCTTAATTGGTTCTACTTTTTGAGATATTTAGTGGTATTGATGTATTTATGCATGCGAATTTGCAATTTTTGTATTTGTATTGCTAATTGTACATTACATAGAAATCGCAACAGAAAAATACCGCTAGTAAAGATAAACTTAATACAAAGTCAATTAAACAAAAATTTTGTTGGTGGTACAAAATTTTAATATATCTTTAAAAAAAGTGAGCCATAAGCTTTTCGTGATGCTCTCGTCAGTGGCGGTATCGCGTCAAAAGGGAAGATCTAGAGTGAGTGAATGTTTTATGTGATCGATTTGGATGTTAAGCAATTAAGACAAGCCAATGATAGCTCTAGTATTGTAAGCGCGCCAAAGAAAGATTTCGTAATAGCAAAATGCCAAAGAAAATGCGGCAAGAGGCCAAATAAGTACGCCGCGATAACCGAAAGAGCGTGTGTGATAATCGCGGCGTACTTATTTGGCCTCTTACTGCGCTTTCTTTGGCATTTTGCTATTACGAAATCTTTCTTTGACGCGCTTACAATACTAGCGCTATCATTGGCTTGTCTTGATTGCTTAACATCCAAATCGATCACATAAAACATTCACTCACTCTAGATCTTCCCTTTTGACGCGATACCGCCACTGACGAGAGCATCACAAAAAGCTTACGGCTCAAACAGCTTTTTCAAAGCTAGATTAAAAGTCAATTACACTAAACCTAATTTAATTGGGGTATTTTGTATACCCTATTGCAATCGCCTTGCCTTTTTTGTTTTCTAATCTACCAGAAGTTTTTCGCCAAAATTTAGCACTAATGCTCCAACGACGTCAAAAATTTACACGTTGCAGTTTTGAGTTAATGAATCATCAATGACGTAACGAGAACATTTTGTACTTTTGATATGATAACGTCATCAATTATGTCAAGTGCTAGCAAAAGCTGTTTTAAACCAATCACTGGTGGCATTATTATTTTTATAAAATTGTTACAGTTTATTCGACATACAACGCAATTGATTTTCACACAATAATGATTCAAAACTACTCAAATTTGAATACCCTGACTTTCCAATAAGTTTAATTTTTTAAAGTGCCTTTGACAGGATTTAAATTTGTCGGCTCTCCTCAATCCAAATTAGCTCAAATTTTTATAAACTGTGCCCAGATAAATTATATTCAAAGTCAGGAAAATGAAAGAAAAATCTTTATTCGTTTAGAAGCAGCAGTGACAAATGTTGGTGGGGGTCAATTGGCTCTTCTCTCAATGGAAATAGAATTAACAATCAAGATAAATAAGAACTGGACGGCAGATGCTTTCTCGTAGCCCGGTCCGTGAGTACGCCTGTCCTACTAACTCGTACGACAGACTAAAACCAAATCTGTTCAAACGGTAGGGCATCTACTGTTACCGATGTTCTGGCAAGGCCTTGTAAGTGGCAAACGCCAGTTTCAGGGCGGGGCGATGCATCAAAACGCATCGTCAACAAGTTCCGAAGGCCTGTCATTCTTCAGCTGAACATCGAAGGCCTCACTGCAAGCAAGATGAGCGTTCTTTACCAACTTGCAGCACAGCGTGAAGCACTCGTCATCCCACTCCAGGAGACCCACTGCACGTCTGCACAGAGATTAGTTCTACCGGACTATCAACTAGCTGGGTTCTCCTTAAGCAGGAAGCATGGTATTGCTACATTTGTACATGAACGACTGAAGTGGACCCATTTCGACCAATCTCCACCTACATCGGAGACTGAGTGGTTGTGCGTTGACGTTGATGGATATAAGATAGTCAACGTTAACAAACCTCCACTGATTAGTTTGCAAGTATCCGATCTCCCGGTATTCTCACATCCCTATCTCTATGCTGGAGACTTTAATTGCCAGCATGTTGATTGGAGTTATAATGCCAACAGTGCAGATGGAGAATGCCTGGTTGGCTGGGAAAATACCAACAATCTTGCCCTACTCCATAACCCAAACGATGCCGCCAGCCTCCACTCTGGCCGCTGGATTACAAGTACCAAGCCGGATCTTGCATTCGTCAGTATCGATTCGGACAATCGTTTACCTGACAGACATGCCTTAGAAAAGTCTCAACGTCGACCCTCGCTTATTACTCCACCCAGGTTTGCTCGTCTTGTACCAAGCTAGCCTGTAAAACAATGGAACTTCCGCAAAACCAAGTGGAGCTACTATATTACTTTCACAAACAAACTTGCCAGGACTTTGCCGCCACCTGATATGGATCAGGCATATTAGTGTTTTTGTAACGCCATCAGCACTGCGGCGAAAAAGTGTAGCCCACGTGGCCGAAGAAATAATCGTATACCATGTTGGGACGCCAAGTGTGAAAACCTCTACCAAACATTTTTGCAATACCCTGAAGGGCATGAATCTAGCAGAGCTGATACAACTTTGCTTGCCAGCCTTGACAGGAAACGGAGGGATTGATGGTCTGAGGCTGTCTAGAACTTCGACTTTCCACACTCTAGCCGGGCAGCATGGAGCACGTCAAACAATGTTACTGGTAAATCACGACAATCCCCTCATCAATATCCCGTTTCAGTAAATACTATTGCTATTCAGCTGGTAAAAAACGGGAAACACGAGGTTGCAAATCGAGAGATTTCTAGATCCGTTTTGCAGAAATTGTCTGGCTTTTGGAGGGCTACTACCCCAGATGCAGTAAATGTCTCCGGAGATTTTTCTCCAAGAGAATTTGCTGCTACCCTCCACCACTTAAAAGCAGGTAAAGCTTCGGGCTCTGACTCTATTTGTCCGGAACTTTTGATCGATACTGGTCCCGGTTTGAAGTTTTAGCTACGTGGCTTCCTTTCTTCCTGCTTGCGCCAATTCAAAAATCCAAATGTCTGGAAAAGGGGGTCGGTAGTCACAAGCTCTGAGCCTTCAAAACCTGTAGAGGACCCACAGAGCTACCGTCCCATATCTCTGCTCTGCGTCCCTTACAAGATCCTCGAACAACTGATCTACAGTCGTGTTGAACCAATAGTTGACCCCTTACTTCCAAAGGAACAGGCTAGATTTCGACACGGAAAGTGCACCGTAGATCGAGTCGTTTTGCTTACGCCAAACATTGAGAATTCTTTTGAGGCAAAAAAGAAGGCTGGCGCCGTGTTTGTCGATCTGACAGCTGCTTATGACACTGCCTGGTACCGTGGCCTCACCTGCAAGCTGCTGAGACTTCTGCCGGAAAAGCATATGGTCCGGATGATCATGGAACTTGTTCGGAACAGAAGCTTTACCCTGACCACTGGTGACAGCAAGCCAAGCAGGCTCCGACGCCTGAAAAATGGTGTCCCCCAGGGATCAGTCTTGGCTCCTCTTCTTTTCAACATATACATATACGATCTCCCTTCCATAGCCTCCAAGAAGTACGCCTACGCTGACGACTTGGCGATACTTTACTCAGCTGGAGATTGGAAGGTGCTGGAAAGAACTTTGAGCAGAGACATGACCACGCTTTTTGCGTATCTCCAGACTTGGCGGCAAAAGCTTAGCCATGCTAAAACGGTGACGGCAGCTTTTCATCTCCACAATCGAGAGGCTAAGCGCGAGCTAGAAGTTAAGAACAATGGTGAATCTTACCATTTTGTCCAGTGCCTACTTATCTTGGTGTAAAACTAGACAGAGCGCTTACGTACCATCATCACCTTAAGACATTGCACAAAAAACTATTCACGCGCGTTTCGCTGCTAAGGCGATTTGCGGGTTTAGGATCGGGCGCTGGTGTCAAGACATTGCGCACAGCTGTCTTGTTCCTGATCTACCCAACTGCTGAGTACTGTGCATTAGCTTGGTGTCGCAGCGCGCATACTCGCCTCATTGACAGCGTTCTTAATGACGCTTTGCGCATTGTCACCGGATGCTTACGGTCCACTCCAACAGACACCCTTCCAGTTCTCTCAGACATCCAGCCAGTTGAGCTTCGCTGCCAAGGAGCGACACTCTTATTGGCTAATCGCAGTTCTTTGGACCCTGGCCACATTCTGCATGGACAGCTGACTGAGCCCCGGGCTGCTAGCAAGGAGAGACTGAAATCTAGACACCCGTTTGTTCCTGCCGCGCGGAAACTATTGCCCAATTTATCTGAGTTGGGCATCCGTGCTGCCCAATGAACGAACTTGACATTGGACACAGAGTACTCCAAGAGTATGTCGGCGCTCGGTGTCTACATTCCTAGGGTCAGCAGAAAAAACTATTGGAAGGAATTTGACCGGAACAGCTTGGGCCAAACTCAATCGCCTGAGTATTGCCGTTGGGCGTTTCGGTTTGTCCATGCACAAATGGGGTCTCGCTTCTTCAGCAAAATGCGAGTGTGGCGCTAGTGAGCTACATTATTTTAAAATGTCCCATACATCCGGCATCTCGAGGAATAATGGGACTGACAGTTTTGGATGACAAAATAAGGTGCTGGCTCAACTCCATCACTGCCAGCATCTGATCTAGGTAACACAACAGGTTGGGGTGGTAAAAAGATAAACCCTCGTTCCCCATATTTTTCTTGTGTCTGACCTGGATCATAGATGCCCTGCCATACTACGAAGAAGAACAATCAAGATATGGAGCAGCAAGTATCAATAAGTAAGTAAACATTTGACCAGTCTTGGTCAGTCCTCACAATTCTGCAAGCTTGCTTGTATCTGGGTAAAAATTCTTTTGTATGATTTTTATTGGTGACTTTGTAGGTCACAATCAAATATAAGACTCCAACAGTAGTCTTATGTGTGATTGTGACCTGCAAAGTTATGCCATCATGGGACACCCATAGACCTTGATATCTTTCTTCCATTAATTTCATATTTTGGTGTAACCCATCACCTTGTTTCTTGCTCACATTTCCAAGATATTCTAGAAATTTATGCAAACGGCTAAATAAGTAATTTGTTTTTATGTTCATTTTAGCTCTCGAAGTGTAGAAGTTGGTGAGCATCGCTTGAACTAGCTCTGAGTAGTTGGTTGCTTTTTTTTTGACCCAATAACTTCTTTATCACCACCATCACAAAAGAATTTCAGGCAGCACACTCAGCTGTAGTCATATGCAATACAAAGGCATCATCTTTGAGTGACTTCCAATTTGAAGTCCATTCAAAATTTCTACATTTAGTTTGCTAATGCTTAAAGCAATAAACATTTAGCAAATGCACTAAAAGCAAGCACCCTTCTTATGACAGTACTAAAAACAATCTTCTTTGACAGATTGCCTCACTAAGCCAGGCTTGATGTGCAGAGGTGGAAAGAGATACGACCACATTTTTTATCCCCACTACCAGTCCATCTCGTGCAAGCCAATCCTGCTTTTGACAGTGTTGCTCATCATCTCTACTATCCCGCAAACAAATGAAGCAAGAATGTTTTGTCTAACCACCTTGCTGCCTCATCAAAATGTTAACCATTTTCAAATAAATGTGTATGAACCAGTTATGCTCTTTGTAGCGCAACTCCTGAAATAACATTTTCACAGTAATCGGTGCTCTTTTAGTATCACTGAGTGGCCATTTGGGGCATTTGCAAATTTGTTTCCACTATGCATGAGTACGCACTTAAGAGTTCGTTTGCAGCTGTCGATGAATAAACGCTTGTACTCTGGTAGGCTCGTTGAATAAAAGGAGTTCCTTTACGTTGTAACAAAAGAGAAAGTAATCTCCTTCATTTAAATGCTGAATGAGTACTTTATGGCTTTTGTGGTAAAACGTTATTCCAGCATCGAAATGCAGAACGCCATGTTCACCGAAACGAGGAGCTAAAATCTCAGCTGCTTCTTTTGATAAAGCTAAATCTCTACCAAGTTGACCTTATGTGAATAGCTTTGTTTTTGGTGTAGCAGGCATCGAGTCACTAAAAGTGCTGCCGTCACTATCGCTGTCTTGCACTGGTTGATTTAAGATGCCATCTGAGGTAAGATTTTGCCAGGAGGAAAAAGTGGAATAAGAATTTCCCTTCATTGCCGCACGAGACTTCGTGCAGATGGTATATCGGGATGACACCACGTGTTCTTTTTATGTTTATTTCAGCCAATCATGTCCGCCATGCAGAAATAGCAATCATCGTGACGGTTTGTTGGTTCCCGCCAAGCCATAGGTGCACCTAATTTCATTGCCTTGATCTTTCCTTTAGTCCAAAAGCAAAGGATATCAGTGCAATTTTTGAACACTTTGTGAAGACCCCAGGCTTTATCCTGATCTCCAAGCTTGATGCCAAAAGAAGCGAGGTAGGTTCTTTTGATAAGATCCCGCACATTGCAACAATGCTCTTGTTTCATGTCGTCACAACAGAGGTAGCAGAATACATCTGAATCATTACGACAGCATACCTTTTTGAACCTATATTAAAAAAAACTTATGCAAATATCAATAACTTGCTAGTTTATAATGAAGTTAAGTAAATCTGTAAACAAAAATTTATAAGTTTTGTTATAGGTTTATATGCAACTGCAATTAGCAGCTTTTCAGTAATGCATCCATACAACTTTGTAATTCTAAATTTTAACGCAAAACTATTTTGGGCAGTATGCCCAGATGTAAAACAATTTACCTGACCATAGTTAGCTGTAGAAACTGAACCCAAACTAAAGAGAAAATTCCTGTAGCCACAGTTAATAAGCTAACAAGTGATGAGAAAGATACTGTGTAAAGACCTATCTTGGGTTTGGAAATAGTTGCTAACCTTGCAACTCCTCTTTTTCTGATGTAAACTGTAAAGTTTACCTCTGAAGGCAATAAATTGATAAGCCTTGCCATTTTACGATTTGACAAAGCTTAACATTTTCTGTTTCTCATTACTGAGTACATCAACTGAGAAAACTTCGATTTGATAACATTATGATATTTATTCAGCTTGGCAGTCCCGTAGCACTCCAACTTCGGGCCCCCCCCAAAGTAAGCGCAAGAGCCCCTGCGCACAGGTCATATCACTTTAGAGCTGTAAAATTGAAAAGCTGCATTAAGAAAATACACCACAATTTGTACATAAGTAAACAGGCTAATGTCAGAATAAAGCATGCCGATACCGAAGGTGCAAGTCATAAAAAATTCGGCACCGATGCCAGAGTTCAGTAGGACATTTATGCAGACACTGCGAAACGAAAGCAATGACACTGAAAAACATGAAAAACTTATAAAAACACAGTATCATTTAAATAGTCTGGAGCGAACCTTTTTGTTCGCAAATGCTGTTATGACATTGTCATAATCAAGAGATCGGGCGCAGTCATTTTCGATTGACAACATGGCTAATGAAGATAGTCTACTGTCTGTCATAAACGTTCTATTAAAAGTTTTGATCAGTTTCAATTTGCTGAAGCTTCTTTCAGCGCTGGCAACAGTCACGGGGCAAGTTAGTAAGATTCGAAGTGCGATGTACACATTCGGATACAATTCAAATAAATGAGTCTTTAGAAGATAGTTCAGAAAGTCTTGAGCCGTATTGAGATTGCGTTTTTTTTGTAAAATTAAAACAAACCGCTGTAGCTCAGCGCTCATTTCATCAGAATCAATGTCACCGAACTTTTTTTGGAACTCTTTACAGCAAGTAAGAAGAGCATTTTCTTGTTGCACAAGCAAAAGTTTGTCTCGTGTGTACAAAAACGAAAAGGCGGAAGAAACCTCACGTATCAAATTAAAGCGCTCCTTTATTGACATAATAGCCTGGTCTACTAATGGATAGAAAAAGTTGCTTTTAAATTTCAGTTCAGGAGTAGTTCGTTGTTCCTCTTCACCTTGGTAATCAAACAATCTTCTTTTCTTTCCACTTCTTGACGGAGGAAAAGAAGAATCAATATCCAATTCCTGTGCTATTTCAACAGCAGATGTTGCGGCACTGTCATAACCCGTTGTGCGATAGTTTTGCAAAAACTTTTCAGTTGCCTGGATTTCCGTTTCCATTGCATGAAGGGAGACTCCATACGATTGAAGAATCTTGCTTGCTTTATTGACTTGGAATAGGATATCATACCAAATAAACACCGACAAAAGAAAACTCCATTTTGATAAATGAGCTATCAACGATTTTGTTTCTGAGGCAGCTCTTCCATCTTTTCTTTCTATGGAAATGGCTTCCAAGTCTTTCAGTGCCAGCAACACCTCTTTTAAATTGTATCGAAGAGGTTTGATGCATTTAATTCTGCTTTCCCAACGAGTATCAGATTGTGACTTTATGGAGAGCTCCACATGTTTCTTCAAAATTTCCCAACGCTGAGCAGAGGAAGAAAACAGCACATACAACCTTGTAAGTACTCCAAAAAATGTCAATGCTTCCGTCGATGAATTAGCACTGTCAACAACAACTAAGTTAAGGGTATGGTTTGCACAGGGCACGTAAACAGCTTTGGGATTGATGTCTAGCATTCTTGCTTGGACCCCAGAATGTTTTCCTTTCATGTTAGCACCATTATCATATGACTGACCTCGACAATCAGACAATTCGAGTTGCAGTTCGGTCGCTTTTTCTAAGAAAGCGTCCAACAAGCCTTTCCCAGTACTGTCACTTATTCTCAAGTAGCCAAAAAATGTTTCTTTAACAACAGCAGCTTCTTCATTACATAGTACATAACGGAGAATGACAGACATTTGTTCATGATGTGACATATCTGGAGTGCAGTCCAAAATTATAGAAAAATATTTTGCCAATTTCAATTGCTGTAAATTTTCTTTTTCAACTTTTGTCGCTAGCAATTCAATTAGTTCATTTTGTATGGTAGGACTCAAATAGTGATCTTTAGTGTTTTTATTCTTGATTCTGTCTTGAAGCTCTTTTAGGATCGGATCTCTTCTTGCCAAAAGCTCAAATATACCCAGAAAATTTCCATTGTGAGGAGATCCTAAGACTTCTTCAGATCCTCTAAAAGCAAGATTCCTTTCCGATAGAAACAAGGCAATGTCGATAAGTCTCTCTAAAACATTTCTCCAAAAACGTCTTTCATTGAAAAAAATATTCATCTCGCGTTTGTCGATAGTGGATGAATTTCTTATCCCTTCAGCTAGCAACATCCATTGACTGCAGCATTCTTGGTGGGAAATGCCGTTTTCATGGTCTTTCAGTTTTTTCGAAAAACCCTCCCATGTATTTATACCACTACAAAAGGGGCTTAGTGTTTTTCCAAATAGCTTACAACAAAAGCAAAAAACTTGATCTGATTCCCCAGAATAAACTAGCCACGACCGTGAAACACTTTCACCATTAGGTAACACACGTTTATAATGGTTGGAGGAAAAACGTCGCCTTGGAGTTGTGTTATTATATGGAAAATTCATTATTAGTTGATGTGGTCCACGCTTTACTATATCACATCGTTGAGCATCAGAAATACTTTCAGGCCATTTACATGGGTCATCAGGGATAGGGGTAAATTGAGATTCAGTTCTTTTTGATATTGAAGGTTGCGTATTGGCAGGTAAATCACAACTTACATTTTCTGGAAATTCACAATCACTTTGATGCTGATCGTCATAGTCTTCTTTTTCTTGTACACTATAGTTTTCTTCATCCCTCTCGGTACTAGTGCCAGGTCTACTCTGCTCAGTAATCTTGAAAAAATCTGTCATCTTGGGCAATTTCGCTACAGCATCTCGAGCAGTGGCTGCTTCTTTTCTCTTTTGAGCACCACTTTTTGAACGTTTCATTCTATACAATGTCAATAAAATACTTTATCTGCACTCTGCAGTGTATATACAGTATATTGTCCCGGTATTTATAGCCAAACAGAATTCCAGACCATTCTATGATTGTTGCGTAACAACGGCATTGTTACGTCAATCGAATATTCAAGATTCCACCAGAAAATCAATCGAAATATTCTAGATTCTGCGAGATAAAATGACGTTGCATTCACTTATGAGGTCACAAGCCAATTTCTTCCTACAGTTTAAATCGGTTGTAAACAAGTCTGCTGAACTGAAAATAGTCACGTAGCCAAAAAGCAATTTCAGACTAACTTGGGCCCCCAAAGTTGGCCTGGGCCCCCCCCCCCAATTGGGGGGTTTGGGGGGCGGCTGCTACGTCTCTGCAGCTTGGCCATTGAAAGTCCGCATAAAAGACTTTCTTATAAGTGAAACTGTTCGCTATATTTCCGAGTTTTTTCAAAGAGACATATCGAATATTTAAAAAACTGGAGTCAACTTGGCCAAACTAATGTCATTTTTGAGTTTAGTGACCCTGGTATACGTCAAAAACAATCCAAAATGCTGAGAGTTTTGAAAAAAAATTTTTGTCCGCTTGTGTTATACATCAATTTTTTTCACAATATTTATTCATTTTGAACAAAAATGTTTGCATATATATAAGCAGGAATGCGTAAATAATAATACCAACAATTTTTTGCTACTGTTTCTGTCAACATCAGACTTTTAATTAATATTTATACACAAATACATACACTAACCTGGTAATAAATTTACAAATACATAATATTGTATACATACACTAACCAATAAGAAACAACACTGCATGTAGTTGCAACATCATCTACCAAAGATCAACGTTTTTTATTTCTTCCTTGAACTTTGATTGTGATAACTGATTTATCTATCTATTATTACAGAGATATTTTACGCGTAAGAACTCGTTTAACTTAATTGGTAAAGTTTTCACAATTGTATAGGTTTACCGAGTGTAGGTTTACCAAAGTAACTAAGTTAACTCTTTTAAGTATGAGGGGCGACAAAACCAATCACCACAAATTTTGAGCAGCAATTACTCAACAATGATTGATCGGAATATTTTGTGATTTATTGAATTTTTTTGCAAGAATTTATTCTTCTTTCGCATGATATCAAAAACTTATAAAATGAACTTGTAGTAATTAAGAAATCAGAATCATTTTGATGAGCATCAGCCAGTTTTTCCTGCTACGAGCACACCAGCTCTCGTTCTAGATTTCAGAGTAATAAATAAAAAACTATTGCGTGCTCCATCGACATAACAAGGATACATAAAAAAGCTGCAAAACCAAGGAAAAATATTTTCACATTGTCTGTGATGTCATCGTTTTTTTTGACTGTAATTTATCACACAGCTTCAATGCGGTAAAAGACCGTTGCAAAAACAAACGATCGTTTATTTCATTGCGTTTACATATAAATTTTCACGCGTTTTTCTTGGCAACTGAGCGACTACACTTGGATCGTTAGCCTAATATAATGGACAATAATGAATGCAGTGATTGGTTTACTAGAAGCTTAGAAAAAGCGTCTATTTATGAAGACGGCAAATCAAATGTACGGATTATTGGTTACCAGCGGCAGGCTAAATCAGTTTCAAAAATGCACTGTATAAGTAAACTTTAGGGTTGATTCAAGATACTGCGATATTAACATTTGAAAGCTAAAATGACTAAAAGCACACACTTTGGGACAAAAGCTGCTTGTCGATTACATTACACGTTCCAATATTTGTTTAACTTTACCACTAGTGGCTCCACAGCTAATGGTAGTTGTGGTTTTGATTAAGAAACTGTCTTAACATTGATTGTGTAACTCAATGCCACACCAGCTTTCAAATTTCCGCTTCGGATATTATACTTTTGGTGACGACGTCAATACAAAAACGTGGGAGCTAAAGTTCTCAATTTGTTTCACACCTTTTAGAAATTTCTTTGCTCTCGAAAGCAGAGGCGTAATTGCCGAGGAGATGCATACTCCATCAGTGTTCAAAAATAAAGATAATACCCTCAATAATTTTGTTGGAGGTAATGGGCTTCGAGATTGACCGGGAAAGGGGAGTCCTTTCACGAAAAAAAATTTTTTAACATCATCTTGCAGTAAACAGACTTTTTGCAGTTTTTAGAGGGTAGCCTTTTTTTAAAAATTGAAAGTTTTTAGAGTGATTCTGTTTTTTTTTGCTCGTCCGCCCCAATTTTCGCTTGATTTAAGCCACTGCTCAAAAGCTACAAACAGGTCAAATATTGCCCAAAAAAACAGTGGCATATGCTTAAGCAGTCACACAACTTATGTGAATTTTTTCTTCAATCCCGCTTAGGGATTAGTAATGTGGGCATAGCAACTTTTTGCCGCCTCGCAATAGGAGAAATTTTTGTAAAATACATTTTCCTAAGGCTTGGGTAACAGCAACATTGAAATTTGTACGGTGTTGAACCCAAAATGGCAAGCCAGGGACTTTCCAGATAATACTCAAATACGTGCGCAGACTATGGAGTACACTCAGCAGACAAACATTTATTTAGGAAAATTGATACATTGTCAAAATCAAAGACTGGTTTGAAGGAAGGGCGAGAGCTTTTAGTGTATTTCAAAAAAACAAGCTACATGTAATCGACTGATGTCGCGGCTACTAGTCATTTTTAAAAATACTGTTTCAAAACACCAAAATAGCTATAACCGGCACCATTGTATGCTCGGTTTCCAGCCAGGAGTCTACACTGAACAGCTGTTTAATTTGTCTCTCTGACTGCTTTGAATAGTTACTACTTTAACTTTTGTGGTTTTTAGCGAACCACAAAAGATTCAATAACACAAGTTTTGGAACAAAAACCTTCGGTGTTTTTTGTTAATGCTATACCCACATAAGTTATGATTAAAGAGATCTGTCACTGACTATTGTTTGTTTGCTAAAAGCTATAATTAGTGTTCCCTTTTTCTCCAAAGTCTGTTAAACCTTTCTGCTCTAACGATTGCCATGTTTATGTAATGAATCGCAATAGCGTGCTCTTCGTGACTTTTATTCACATAAGTCATTTGATTGCGACACTTTTAAAAATTTTTGTTAGATGCATATAGCAATGTTGGCCTATTTTTACTTGTTGGTTAATTCACGAACAGGAAATTACAAATAAATTTTGCTCTGCAGTGCATAACCCATTTTAACTAAGAAGCAAAAAATAAAGCGTAAGTCAAACTGGTTATTGAATTAAATATAAGGTATTTTGGTTGCGTTTGTTTAGATATGTTCACCTGAAGACAAAGTGTGTTTTATAAGCAGAATATGTTGAAAATCAACAACACGTTGCAGCCTACATAAAAAGAAAAGTTAGATTGTTTGATCGATGAGTAGAGCACAATTAATGGCTCTAATGTGAAACTACCACATAACTAATACAAAGAGACCCACGTGACGCAAACGCTGAAACGTTATGTACCAGTACACTGGGGATTTTGCAAGCTATTCGTGACGTGTACCATCATTGACAGGTTTTTTCCTAAAACTGAGTATCAACTGTTACTCAGAAAACGCTTTATATAAAGTTATTTACTTAACAACCCATAAGTTAGCTTTAGCAAGGGACAAAAAATTGCCTACATTTAGGTTTCAAAAAATGCATGGTTTGAAACTTCAGGATATTTGGAAACGATCTTGCTTGTTAACATTCTCGTTTCAAAGTACGATTTTACGTTTGGCATTGGAATCAAAAAAAGAAGTGGTTGACTACAAAAACGTTGTTTTGATTTTGAACTTGTTTTATCCAACATTCTGTAACCAGGTCGTAACTACCGTATTTACCCGTGTATAAGTCGACCTTTTTTGACCAAATTTACACCCTAAAAATTCGACCTCGACTTATACACCGGGTATAAAAATCAACTTCAATTACAACAAAAGAAAACTCATATAATATATGCATATTTTACTTAGAACTAAACTCTAAAGGATACTTGACTGGTCTAATGTTGTCAGATTCAATAAAACGGCTTTATAAACAATTTTCTCTTGTGTTTATTTGTTTTCATCCTTCTTTCAATTGTAATTACTTACCAGATATTATTTACGCAGTAATTGTAATCTTTTCAGCTATTTCGTAGTCCATTAATTATATCGGTGTAACAAGCAAACTTATAGCAATTAAATTGTCAATAAAATAGAGAATCAATACTAGCCAAAATCTTCCCTTCAAACGATCCTCAACATGCCTAAACGAATGAAATACTCCGCTAAGTACAGAAAAAAACTAGGGTCGACTTATACAAAGAATATACGATAAAATTGGCAATTTCTCTCGGATTTTCGAGGGTCGACTTATACACCGAGTCGACTTATACACGGGTAAATACGGTAATAAGTTACGATAAGAAGTTGTGCAACACATTGTAATATCATTATTTATGAAATAGAAACAAGCGGTGTTGTTATTGATATTAAAGCATGACAACCACACAACCTAAAATAACGAAGTTATAGAGGAATAAATTCGTGTTTTTTTCCGATTGTCTTATACTAGAAGTTTCAATGAGCCCGCAATTCTTCTTCTTTTTTGTTTGAGCTACTTGTTGTGAGCTTAATGCAGGAAGATGTGTATATAGGTTACAGTGCATTAGCGCTCACGCTCGGATTGCAAGTCTTCGGTTAGACTGGGACCACCATGACGGGTAGACTGCTTGGCTCCACCACCTGTCTGCCACATAAAGATAGAGGCATCCCGTTAGGCGTCTTGCCCAAAGACACAACAAGCAACCTTGCCGGCTTGATCTCCACACTACCCTATTTGCTGAGCGAAAAGCAGGGAAGTTGTAAATACCATTTTGTAAAGTCTTTTGCTATAACTTGACTTGGGAAATTAACCCCAGGTCTACCGACTACGAAGCGGAGGCTCTAACCACTACACCATCGCGCCGGTAGCCAGCAATAATTAGGGTGGCTACAATATTTTGGGTTGCTTTTCTTTTTTTCAAACTGTGGAAGGCATCGCCGTTAGCCCGCAATAATTAGGGTTAACGGTGATGTCTTCCACAGTCTGCAAAAAAAAGATCGCTTCTCTAGATTGTTGGTTAGAGCCATATAGGTAGCACTAACAAACAAATAACATTTATGAAGCTGGCGGTTTTTGCTAAACTTGAGTGAATTGCAAGCGCTGATTTCAAATCACGTGTCGGCTTTTTTCTATCCCACAACTGTGAAAAATGATTCATTCAAATTTTTCCCAATATCTTTCTCATGCAAACTCGCACATTAGGTGCAAATGGACAAATCTAGCTAAAGAAATGCACAGTCTTTCAAGTAGTTTGTCTGAGCCAGTAATGTTTGGAACGTTTTGCACTGAGGTGGTATATCGTGTCACCTCTACACAGAAACTAGCAACTTCCTGCCATTATACAAACCTCACATTTCCTCTGTAGCATGTTTTTACCATAGGAATATCTTGATACACTTGCTCATCTCCAACAGCACCCAAGTTGGATTAAAAAAAATGAGATGGGAATGTAGAAAATGCAGCTTCATCAAAAATTGTTTACCAAGGATTCAAAGCGCTGCAACCATAATTTTAACCATCTCAAAATAATTTTATGCTCTGTGGTTTTGCATAAAATTGCTAACAACAAGCTTGAATGGTTTCTAAGCTTCCAATTCTTGCCTATTAAGAAGCTTTGCGACATGATTATTAGGTAAAAATTTTCAACTCTCAAGACCAATGAACGTATCAGCCGCTAATTTAGCATCACTTTTGTAAGATTCCGATTTTTCTTTAATTTTTTGAATCCTTTGCCCTGGTGATCCATTTTTTTGACAAAGCTTATTATAAGCTCTTGATGAAACGGTACATGCTTGTTCTTCAAGTGGTAACCAACGTCCTTTACGGGAGTGATTTATGTCATCGCGGCTATTCCATAAGCAAAGGAAACACATATGCTAGGTGTAATCCGATCGCAACAGCAAAATTGAATATAAGACTTTTAAACTTCCTGCATGGCTTACAAATTTCAAAAAAATATTAATGACACCGAAGAGCATCCAATAGTAGTTAGATTGCCTCATAGTTTTGCTGCGTTAGTTACAGGAGTGAATGATTTAATATTTTCAATATGCAGCACCACAGCCTCAAGACTTGCTTTATTAGAATTTACAAACAGCCTCCACTTATCACTCTCAACTGCATGTCTTAGACCTAGCTGATGTAGAACTCATCGACGTTCTTGCAATTGCAAAAGCTATCTTTGGAATGAAAAGGCGAGGACAGTCTTTCGTTGCGGTATTGGAAATGAGCAATCGTAATTCTTTCTTCAAGCAAATTCCACTACTTTAATTGCGACTCCAAAACATCCAAACCTCTTATGAGATTATTTAACGTTATGATAGATTATACTGTGCTGCGTAATTTTAAAGGTTACCGAACTGTTCACGGCACTTGATGCAGTTTTTGACGCTGAATCCAAAACTGTTATCCGTTTTCCTCCATCAGGGTCTAGTTTTTTGGCAAATTGCGTTTGAAATTTTTGACAACTAGTGCTTTTTTGGCGTTCCGATTGAGATTTGTGAGGTCATAAAAATGTTACTGCACTGGAATTAAGTTTTGATGTAACTTCAGTGATATTGCAGTGATGTCACAATGGCATGAACACAACGAATGCACTTGATGCTTGAAAAGTTAAATCGCTGGTTAAATCAGTTAAACTTACCCGTAAATCGTTGAAAAGTTAAATTGGTTGTTACAGTGTAGGTTAGCATAAAATTTAACCGAAATTGTTTTGTTTGGTTTATCATTAACAAAGACTGATGTGCTCTCAATAGTATATTACACATCAATCTTTACTCCATTATTATGTTTGACAGGTTTGCATCATAATAATAATTTTAAATTTTAATTTCAAAATGAGGAAGTGCAAAAATGAACCCAACAGGTTCTGTTACATCTGCGGTAAGCTTACTTTACCCATTCTTTAAGCAAAAATTAAACAGTTTGTAAAGAGGGCATACTATGCGTATTTTGGATTAAAACTAGGCGACCAGGACAAGGCATTTGCTCCACACATGTGTTGTAAAACATGCGTTGAAAGCTTGATATTATGGAGCGTAAGGAAGATAAAAAGTTTTTCTTTTGGTATTCCTATCGTATGGAGAGAAGTAAAAGACCATGCCACAGATTGTTATTTCTGCATGACCTACTTACAAGGTATGATGATAACTGTTGGCCTACTGTATAATGGGGTTTTTATTTATTGTTTAATTTAATAGTAGAAGTGTTTATGTTTATTTTAGGAATAAATCAGAAGAACAAAAAAACATGTGAAATACCCTGATGTTCCTTCAGCAATAATTTCAGCAACACATGACCCAGTTATTCCTGTTCCAGAAGCAACTGGAGATATAAGTGAAATGAAGTGTTCTTCATCTACAGAGAGCAAAGCAAGTGAGAAAGACACATGGAATGCGAAGCAAAGCACAGACCAATCGAAGCCTTTAGCACAGCTTAAACTGAATGACCTAACACGAATTTTAAATCTTGCCAAAGAATCCGCTCAGCTTTTTGGATCACGACTACGTGAAAACAACTTACTGGCTCCAAGCACCACATATTTCTGGTATCGGAACAGAGATAAAGAGTTTAAAAAGTATTTCAAATATGACTAAGATCATTCCTTGATATAATGTCAAGATATTTCAAGGATAGTATCAGGTTTGGGTATAGTCTATATTCCGGCGGAATGGCGATTGTTTTTGGATTCATCTGTAAAGAGTTTAAAGACAGCATTACTGCAAATGGGAATAAGATTGGTTCTGTTCCTGTTGGACATGTGGTGAAGCTCACTAAATGTTATGAAGACATGAAATTTTTTTTGGAATCTCTTTTGTATAGCTAACAAAATTGCAAATACGTGGTGACTTAAAAAGTGATTTCAGTAATTTGAAGCTACAGGTCGGTTTCACAAACCATCCATGTTTTTGGTGTCTGTGGGACTAAAGGGCAGATGTTTGCCACTACACACAAATTAATTGGTTGTCTAGAACAAGTTTTACACCTGGTCTCGAAAATGTCAAATCTGCTTTTTTAGTCGATCCACAAAATATTCTTTTGCAACCTCTCCCCATTAAGCTCGGTCTCATAAAAAACTACACCAAAGCACTTGATAAAGATGGCCCAACCCTGAAGTTTTTACCAATGAAATTTCTCAGTATCTCTGAAGGGAAGCTAGGAGTAGGAGTCTTTGATGGGCCACAGATCCGTGAGCTGACCAAAGACGAGGGTTTTACTGCGTGCATGAGTGCAGTAGAAAAAAGAGCATCGGCAGCTATTCGGGTGGTAAATTTCAAACTTTCTTGGAAAGCACAGAAGCCGTGATTACAAAGAACAGATTAAAGAGATGCTTGAAAGCTTTCAGTCCCTTGGAGCCCGAATGTTTGTGAAAATGCACTTTTTGTATTTGCACTTGGATTACATTCCTGACAATTGTGGGGGCTACACCAAAGAACAGGGAAAGAGATCACACCAAGACCTTCGCCAGATGGAAGAAAGGTACCAAGGATATTGGGAAGTAAATATGCTCGCAGATTACTGTTGGTGCTTGAAAAGAGATCTTCCTGATTCCATGCATAGGAGAAAATCTTTGAAGCGACACTTTTTGTCATCATATTAATAGTGGCAATGTATTTATCATCGATGTATCACCATGCGCCGCACAAAGATTTCTGTGTTAGACTTTTTTTAAAGTCTTTGCTTTTATTTTGCCTTTTGAGGTTGGCGAGTCTTAGCCTTTAGAACAAATTTGTGATCTTAAGTGAATACGTGTCTGTAGCGTAAAGTATTAATTTTAACTGCTAAATTGAGTGCCGTTGAACAAAATTATACGTTAGAAAGATTTCTTTGTTAGTGTTAAGTTTTGTTGTTGCCTTTATTTCAGCGGTGTTATGAATTTTTGTATTATATAAAATGCCTGTCATTACAAGAATCTTGCAAGCAAATAAAAATACCATCTTACTTGAAAAAATAACCATATGAGTGACCAAATAAATTACCACAAAAATTAGTTTCTTTGTGACATGAGCACCCTACTGACCAAAGCTAGCATATGATTAAAAATGTAATCGAGAAAAAATTTGACCTGATTGGAAAAAACAAGTTGCAATTTTGAGTTCAGTGCAAAAATTAAATTAGAAACAGCTAAAACATACTTGACTTTTGCGAAAAAATTTTTAAACGCAGCACAGTGTTATTTATAGGTTATTTAACATTGTGTTACCAATTGTCTCGAAATATTTCGTTCAAAATCAATCAATATTTTGTTGATAAAAAATTTTGTTCCAAGCCTGGTAGAAATCTAGAATACCTCACATTAATGCCCATTAAAAAGCAGTAAAACAAGATTCCTAAAGATTTATTAACATTTTATTGTTGCTGTATCAAAAAGTAATAATTGTTTCTACCTACAAAAATATAGAGGTTGCTAGGCAGTAATTTTCAAGGTGATCTCTTATTAAGAGGGACCTGCCTCCAGCATTACACTAACGCAAAATAGAAAACTGCTTAAAAATAACTACCAACATCATACGGTACCATACAGCTATCTATTACATTATGCCAATAACCCGCAACCGGTTTCGACCTCGTTGGGTCTCATCAGGCGGATGTAAAAACACTCAATAATAAAAATGCTGAAAAAGAACAAACTTGACATTGAATGCAAAAAAAGGATGCAATAAAAAACAACATGATACAGCAATACCTATATCACGGGGGTCATACTAAAGGACACACATACATGACATGGACAACAAGTCACAACTGTAAGCCCAAAGAAGGGGTGTAGGATCATTGTTAAGATTTTATGATTTTACAAATATATAGAGGTTGCCAGTTGCTAGGTAGCAATTTTCAAGGCGATCTCCTATTAAGAGGGACCTGCCTCCAGCATTACACTAACGCAGAAAAGAAAACTTTGCTCAAAAATGATCACCAACATCATACGGTACCATACAGCTATCTATTACATCATGTCAATAACCCGCGACCGGTTTCGGCTTTATTGGGTCTCATCAGGCGGATGTAAAATACACCCAATAATAAAAATGCAGAAAAAGAACAAATATGCTATCGGGAGCAAAAAAGACTTGCTTCTACCTATGATTTTATAACTGTCAACCTATTAAAAAATAAAAACAAAGGCTGGGAACAATATTCGAAACCACAGCCATATCATTCAGTGAAACAATGATCGTAGGCTAGGTATAGGCCATGATTTACCTGTTTCAGTTAGCGATGAAGTAAGACTAAACCAAAATCAATGACTTAAAATTCGCTCAAAAAAAGAGGGATAAAACCAAAATTTCTTTTCACTTTTGATCTAAATTTCTAGTTCTAAGAGCCGCAGTAATATTGTAGTGACAACTCGCAGTTTTTATTGAGTCTAGTTCCTGGCTTACTTTTCAACTGAAAATTTAAGTTGCTCCCTGAAGAATGGAATGCAAAAGAGCACTTATACCAAGCCTACAAGCCTACAACTACAAGAAGAAAAGTGTCAAATTAGTAAATTGTGCTGAAGAAAAGAACGAAAAACTTAACAACGATCATTCACCAACTCTGGCCGACAATCCACAGAAATTATCTCGTATTTTGCAGGCTGTAGGAGAGCATTTTTGGTAGGTTCATTGGTTTACCCTCCCCTCTTCTTTGGAATAGATGTATGGCGCGAACGGCAATCCAGGTTCACGCCGTCAGCCTAATTGAATTAGGCTAGGGGAAAAGTGCCAGCCCATTTCCAACCAGTTCTGAATGCAAATTAAAGCTCGGTAGCACCACCACCAACAAGGTAGACTGCCAGTGGTGGTGCCCAAGAATCGTCTCTTTTGACATGTTCGGTGAGCAGCTTTACTTTTCTAACCCAGTGAAGCATGAGTAGTAGGAGAGCATCGCCGTTAATTGTGTAATTTTCGTAAGTCTACACTGGGCACATATTTTTGAACTTTTAAACTAAACAAGATAATCGAGCTCTTATGTGTAGAATATTTTCATTGTAGCTAAGTGAGCAATCATAACTAGCGTTCATGGATGGAATAACCATCGGTGGTCTTCGGTAGACAATTTTGTGACTATATGCCGTGCTGTTTCTTGTTGGTTAATGTATTTTCATTAGTTTATTTATCAAAAGCGTAATGCTTACAGAAGTAGCAGCGTAATTCAGTTAGTATTGATATTTATGCATTACTACCAATAAAATCGTAAAAAAGTATTGAAAATCAACAAATATTGTATAAAAAAGCAAATACAGTGAGTAAACAAAATCGGTAAATTCCCAATTACAGCCAAAACGCATGAAATATTGCAACTCATGTTTTTTACATCCGTATTAAAATACTAATCCAATTCTAAATTATTTTCCTACTCGTTTTTATGCCAAGTAATATGGAAAAGCATGCAATATAAGTAACTGCTCAAAAATTCTTAAAATATAAATCATCTTAGCAAGACGTGTGCCAAAAACCCAGCGTGACGAGTTTTTTCATGTTGTTTACCATTGGCTGATGCACGAACTCTACTTTTTCTTAGTTTTTTGATGTGCAGGTGAAAAACATTTTTCAGCTTATAGAACGTTGCAAAAAGCTAACAAACGTGTATTAAGTAGGTTTTGCAAATTGCTTGTTGTTTTAAAATTACAATAACTGAGTAGTAGCTCTCTGAATCAGCATGGCAGTTGCAAAAAATGTAAAAAGAATAAGATAGATCATCATGATTGTTTTCAGTTCAAAATGAACAAAATTCTCGCATTAAAAAAGTTGATTTTTAAATAAGATAGTTTTGATATCTATTTGGAGACCAAATTGGGCGAAATTCTTGATTTCAAAATCTTAGTCTCCAAAACAAATGCAAATTCCGTTGGTGTAGTAGTTCTCTTTTGTTTTAGTCAGGAGTTCCACCAACTTAATAAAGTAACCCCTCCTTAAAGTTATTACTGGCAGCCTATAAACTTCAAACATTTTTCATCTAATGAACAAAAAAGCTATTAAACTAAACCAATAATCTTTCGTTGTTCATTAGTACGTCTAATGAAAAAGGAAAGGTCATTATTTTATTTCATCAACTGCTATCCAATCTGGGGTTGCAACGTAGAAACAAATCTCAGAAATCGTAATTGTGTTTTGAATATGGTCGGAGTTGTAGTAATAAAAAAATACATGTTGGAACTGGCAACTGGCATTAACTTCTTATCGCGGTTACAGTTAATTCTTATTCAAATTGTCCGAAAACAACTTTTATTCAAATTTGCCAAAGTACAAGGTGTCCACAAAGTCTTTAGACAATTTTATAAATTCATTAAAAATTTTTAAAAAATGCAATCAAAATAATTCTTTTTGCATATTAATTAGTCGTTATTAAAGTTTTTTATAATATCACTTTTTTATTTCAGATATGAATTAGCTAAATAAAATAATTGATTTCCAAACACGTTTTTCCAAAAGTTGATTTCCAAACATGACTTCTCCACAAGAAAAAGCACAATGTGTTTCTTGGTTTGTCAAAACGAAATTTGATATTCAAGCACAAAGAAATTTCATAGCTAAATATGTAAAATGGGCCCCAGCACGTCAGTCGATTCGCAATTGGCATAAACAGTTTGTGGGAACGGGAACGTTGCTACCAAAACCGAGGAGAGATGGTCAAAAACTTCTGAAAAAGGCATCGACCGTATTCGTCAGTCATTTAGTCGTAGCCGAACAAAGTCCATCCGCACTGCTTTCGTTCGGGCTACGTGAAAGATGTTGTGTACCGCGCCAAAGTAAAAGACATAAGTGACCTTAAGGAAAGAATAACTGCCGCTGTGGAGACAACTGATGAAGAATGTCAAGAAGGACATGGACTGAAATTTAATATCGTTATTTTAATTTAATATTAAAATTTAATTCAGATGTCCTCCGCGGTACAAATGGGGCTCATATAGAAATTTATTGATGCTTTGAATAAAAATTTGACCATTTACTTGATACTAATTAATCATTTCAGAGATAGAGTTCATTAATGTTTTAAATGAAACTTGACCATTTAATTGATATTATTCAAACATATCAGACATTTCCAACCTCAGTTGTAATATGAATAAATTTTTTGAATTGTCCAAAGACTTTATGGACACCCTGTATTACTTAATTGTTTAGAGTAAGTAATACAATAGCATTTTTCTTGGAAAAATTTTTAGGTTGCTTTGACCACCTCTGTAGCTAGCTTAATGCTGCTATATCTGTTGTCTTTCTGTCACGCAAATTAGCCTAGCAATAGAACGCTTTTTTCATTTGTTGACAGACTTCAAGTGCGCTTTCCCATTGATTCATCTTTATTCTATGTTGAAAGCATGAACTAAATGCAGTGAATCACATGCTGTTTTATCAAAAGTTTCCAACCTTTCAGTGCAGTATCATTTTTTAAAGTTTTTCCTCAAGTAGCTGAAAACTAGCTCTCGAATTTCTAAGAATATATAGCACAATTAATTAATTATTATTGTTCAGAAAAACATTTGTAACTAAAATATATGTGACGATAAACTGCATTGCTTAGCTAAATTTACCTCACTGACCAGCAACTACAACGACTGTTAGGAAAAAAGCACGCTTGCTTTGTGTGTGCCAAACGCACATTACAGTAGATAGATAAAGCAATTGTTACGATGAAGCGTTACAAAACGTTTATTGCGCGTTGTAAAGAAAATATGTTCTGGATACATATTTGATAGAAAATTTATTGGTTACATCAGTGGTTCCCAACCTTTGTAATGGCTCGCACTCCTAAAGTATTTTTGTATGTTCTCGTACCTCTACAATATCTGGATTCTCTCACCCTCAAAATAGTTTAACATGTGACGAACTCATGCGGCCCTTGGGCCAAAATGTGACCTGGGACATAATATTCTGAAGGCCGTGCTTGGCAGGAATTTTTTTTCTGGAGATCAGTTTCATCTCCGGCTGAATTGAAGGCCATGCACTAAATATGCTGTGAATGTACCTAGAATGTGCAGAGCAATTGGAGTGTTTGTATAAGTGTTTTCCTATATTTGCATCATATTTTTGTCTATATCAATTGATAGTCTTTGTTAAGCTGCAGTAATACAAGCATCTTGAAAACTTAATGCAGACAAATGAGTGTTGATTATAATCATACTTTTTTGTTTGCAATTTAAGAATTGTCATTGAAATGTTAAAATTGAAAAATTGCATCAGCTTCTCGCAATAAGATTTTCCAGAACGGTGTTAGCAAGGCTGCTAGATAATTTCCTGAACAACTCTTTACAAAATATGAAATGAGACTGAACTTAACCATGTCTACAGGTAGGCTACGTTTAGACAGAGAACTTTCGTTCAAAAAATGTGTACCAAAATAAACTTTATAACAGAATATTGCTACAGTTATTACTGCACTAGCCGGCTTTTCCGGCATCGCCCGGTAGGGACCCTCCATCAGTAATGTCCGGGTGTAGTATTTCGGTTCAACCCGCTGCGTCGGCCCCACCCATCGGGCGCTTGTGTGAGCAGTATTGAAAAGTTAATGAGTTTTGTGCACTTTAACCATTCTTGTACACGAAATTGTGATCATCATATTCTCTTAATCATGACTGGCTGTCGCGTTTCAATAGAAATTTTTTGATTCTATCTCAATCTTAATTGACTTCTTAAAATTGAGGCGACCTATAGTATCGCTTGAATAATTAAGTCTGGTTGCAACTTAATATCTAGGAAAAGATTGGTTTCCACTGAGATACTTTAACCCACGCACTTCTCCATCACGAACAGAACAAATATATTCACAAACCACTTTAAAACTTCGAATTCCTTCGCTTGTCAAATACAGAAACTAAACCACTTTACTATACAAATATCAAAGACCAACCAAAACTAAAATCACCAAAATAATCGCTTGATTCCTGTCACAACAATCACCACAGAACAACGCCTTTTTCTACACTCTAATATTTCTGTCTCTTTCTTTCTCTCTCTCTCTCTGAGTGAAAAATCTCGCCGCCTTATGTTTACGGCTGGAAAATAATCTAGAAATTGCTAGATTATCACGTGACACAGGAAAAACACCGTTCATAAATTACGTATCCGGTAATAATAAAAAAAAGAAAAATCTGCGAGAAGAAACAAGAATCACTGGAATATATTGGAACTAGTCACGTAGTCAACCATTGTAGCGTCAGAAAAGGCTGTGAGTTACAAATCTATTAATAACTGCGAAAGAAAAAAAGGTCTTTTTTTTGAATACAGTTTAGCAAGTTTAGGGCTTCAGACAATTCAAATCTACAAATAAAACGATTACTTCAAAATAAAACCACAGATCACAATAATTATACATATATAAAATTATTCTTTTAACGCAAATTTACTTATTCGTGACACTGGCAATGCTCACAAAGAATGTTGCCAGAAATAATTGTTAATACTTGTGAGGGAGCCGGGATTGAAACAATCAAAACTGATTAAGCGGCGAAATAGTAGTTGCTTTCACAATTACAGAAATAAGTTATTTAATGATAAGCCTATTTTTTGACGTGGTGCTGCCCCTTTCCAATCCATATTTATGATATTAAGTTCCTAATTTGGCTGCGCTATTGATCTTGTTTCCGGGATAGCAACAAAAGGGCCTCTGGTTCTCTGTATATTCAGTTTTAGAAATTGTTATGGTAATGATTTTATGCTGGTTTTTCTTAAACTTTGGATTTATTACAATGCTGTAGAGCAAGGATATCAAACTTACGGCCTGCGAGATGATTTCATGCGGCCCGCGGGTGAAAATGTGGCCCGTTTAAGGGTCTTGTGTCACAGATCAAATGCCTGATCTACGAACTTGGTATGCGAAAAATTGAGATCATTATTCATTTAGGTTTAGTATTTAGTTTAGTATTTCTTGTGTTCCTTTTCCTAATAGATTTAACTCATTTTCCCCAACTATTTGGTTTGATCCCGGTAGCTCTATAAAGCTAATATAAAGCAAAATACCAAAAATATCTTCCATGTGGTGCGATTTAACACAGTGACGTTGTTTTTCTTGATTTTTCCTTAAACTTTCTCAAGTCCCTACTGGCTACGCATTATGATTCATATTCGTTTTTTGTTGCTTAGATATGCTCATAGAAGTTAAACGAGTCCTTGCTTTTCCCAAATTTTCGGGTTTGATTCCGGCAGCTCTATAAAGCTGTTATCAAGCAAAATAAAAAACATGTTTCTTGTAAGTATGGTGCGATTTAACCCCGGCAGGCTATGCTATCACCCGTGCCGATTTAAAACGTATCAATTGATGCATCTGCGCCAGCTACACCGTACAAACATTTAAGAGAGCAACAACAAAATGTTTTAGTAAATATAAGCCATAGTTCCGGTACATGTAGTGATGATTATATTGGTCTAATAATCAAGGCTGAAAGTATTCAAAAAAAAGAATGATGACCCAAACTACCATTCGTAATTCTTAAAAGTGCAAGAAGAAGAAGAAAGTAAAACATAGTCAAAATTGATGGCGTCGCCAAATGGTGGTCGTTTTGACTCACAAAGAAATGAGCTATTTAGTGTTAGGCCTATTCAACGATTTGATATTGACGGTGGCCCCACAAAGCGGGCCCACAAACGATAAGAAAGGACCATCTTTACCCCATCGTCTTTTTCTTGGGTGACCACCAAGTGTTTTGCTAGGAGTAGGCTACATATCAAAATTTGTAGACTTTATTTTTCGATGAGTCTTTTGAATAATTTCTTTGATATTGCCAAAGATCCATGGTATCCAGAAAGAATAGCCAAAATGTTCCAAAGGACTTAGTTTTTCTAGAAATTGCAATTTTGGGAACTGCAGGCACCAAATGTTTGTGTGCTTTTAACCGATAGACTACATTTCAAAAACATTTGGAGACTTCAATTTTTGATGGATCTATTTGAAAACGTCGACAGATAATGCAAAAGGACTATGCTTGTGAGGAAAAGTAGTCAAAATGTACCAAAGAACTAACTTCGCTTAACAATTGCAAGTTTGTTTGCTCTAGTAGGATAATTGTTCAACTAAAAATGAAACACTATGTATGGCAACCAAGTTTTGATCAGCTGTTATAAGCTTATTCTTAGCTTTAAGTAATTGGAGTCACATATTGTTGGAAAGCAAATTTCCTAAGCTTTCAAAGGATAGTAATTGTTAGTACTTTATTATAACGTTTTTGTATTAAAATCTTCTGTTTTTACTGAACTCACCATTTTTGGGAGAGGTAAAAAGTTACACCACAGGTCCTAAAGTTCAGTTTTTTTAGTATACAAACTAATATCAATTGTACATATTATACACTATCGGAATCGCCTAGAAATAACCTTAAATTTGTTGAAGAAAGTTTGAAAATCAATTGAGAAATGAGGTCACAAATCAGTTTTTTAATAAACTGATTTTCAAAAAGGTTGCAATTTTTGAAAACATCTTGATATTATGACTTCTGAGAGCAAAAGATTTGTGTTAATCGTTCGATACATATTATGACATCATAGAGCCAGTTTTAAGCGTGCAAGGAAAAAGAGAAGAAAAAATGCTTAGAGGGCTTAAAGTGCTTAAATAAAGAATTGCTCGTAACATAATGAAATAAACATTAATTGTTGTAAAGTTGTTTTTATCAAAAACAACTTATCAATATCTCCTGAAAGAACGTGTAATCGCGTTTCTGCAATGAGTGCTTTTTGAGAAAAAACAAAACACAGATTGTTCAATAAATCGTTGATGGTGACGTCATTTTAGACCCCAAACAATTGAAAGTTTTTGTAATGTGGTAGGTCAGAAGCTGGTTTTCGTTTGAGCAAAAAGCGGTTGTTCTCTGTCAAACAATGAGAATATAAAAAATTGTTTTTGATTATGACGTCATCTTGACGTCACGAATACTCTTATGACACTCGCCACGGGGTGTTGATCAATCGTTCCAAGATTGATGCTTGTACCTCCAGCAGCTGCAGAGAAGTTAAAACAGAAAGACAGAATTGCACTTTATATATTAGATAATAAACATCAATATAGTCATCGTTATTTATTGCAATGTGCACCTGCAATTTTCTAATGCTGGAAATGCCTACCATCCAATAAATTTGGAAATACTTAGATTTAGAGCCAGATGCTTCATTTGATGATGTTGCAGTTTGTGTTGGCCAGGTGCAACGTGCTTCTATTACTGCCAACAACGTTCTGATTCATCCTAGCTGCTATTGCACCAGCAAATTGATTCATCACCGCAGAAAATTCTGACGGCATCGGAGCCAGTTCTGAATTATATGGTAGACTTTTTAATTGAAAAATGCTTGAAAAAGAAGGTAAAGTTTAATATCTGTCACTGTATTAGTAGCTTATAAAAGTCAACGGTTATCGACTTTTTTATAAGCATTCCTCCCTTTTATGATTTTGAGCTTCACAGTAAACGCTAATTCTTTTCGGTCATGCTACATGCAATGTCACTATGAGTGCTAAACTCGCAGTCTTTCTATGAATGTGTATTGCTACATGTTTGAGTGATTTACCATCCGCCAAACTCTTTCTCTGCTGATAATAAACTATTGTTTGAACTCTTGACTGAATTCAACAACATAAGATCTTCTTTTAGATTATTAACTAGGAATTTTTAATTTTTTTGCATTTTCTTGGGTCAACATTTCTCACATCATTCACTGCGGTGAAATCATGAACAGTAAATTGAATTTATCTTTAAAATCTTTTGAATTTATTCTGTTGTAAAGCCAACTTTTATATTTGTATTTTTTTATCACATCCAGGTTTGGCCTATACAAACCGGCGCGATGGTGTAGTGGTTAGAGCGTCTGCTTCGCAGTTGGTAGACTAGGGGTTCATTCCCCTTGTAGAGTCATACCAAAAGACTTTAAAAATGGTATCCACAGCTTCCCTGCTTGGCGCTCGGCATTTATGGGAGGCTGCGGAAAACAAGCCAGCGAGTTCGCTTGTTGTATCCTTGGGCAAGGCACCTAACGGGACCCCCTGCCTTTGTGTGGAAGACAGGTGGTCCATACTCCTCGAAATGGCACTTCCCAAGCAAGCGCGGACGTCCCCGTCCAAACTATAGCAATACAATTCGCTTTCTCGTGAATGGAGGATAAATATGAACAATACAACAACTACTGTTCACATTACAAAACCTACAGCCATCAGATAATCAAATGATGTTTTGTGAACTGAATACACTTAATGATTTGACAAGCGTTACAATGAGCAGAACAGAGTGCCTGAAAGTTGTTGTTTGTGGGCAAATTAATTAAGATTTAGCTAAAGTGATCACTAAAATAAAATTTAAACAAAAAAAATTTAAGTCCTAAATAATTTCAATTGATATGGCTCGATTGTGTTTGAATTGCTTACTGATATTTTGTTGAGTTTTTCACTAATGTTTTAGGCTAGTTTTGCTTTGTATTTTTTTATTTGTGAGTTCACAACTGATATTTTATCTGTATTTTTTAAATATCAAATAAGTTGATGCAGACTCGACCACTGCTTTAAGTCTTTTGGACATGGACATATGGTCTGTTGCATCCTGTCAGTGGAAAACTAATAATAGCTAAATGGTGTATAAGTATGATGTGCTCTTTTTCTTAACTATGTACATTTGCTGTTAATTATGTTTCCTAACAAAAATAAATTAAATTTGCATGTCGACTATTTTTGTTTGTTACTGATAGCTGTTGACAGGTAAAAGGGGTATGTACACCCCATGTCACGGATAAGTAAGTTTGTGTTGTAGGAATAGTTTTTATATATCGCTTCTGTAATCTGCTGTTTTTTTCTGCCGTGATTGTGTTATTTGTAAATCTGAATTGTCTTCAGCCCTAAACTTGCTTTTTAAATCTCGCCTCTTTTTCGCAAAAGACCCTTTTTTCTCTCGCATTTAGATTTGTAACAGACACGCCTCTTCTTATGCCACAGTGGTTTATGACGTGATTAATCTTGTTTCTGCTCGAAGATTTTTGATTGCCGATTACGTAATTTATTAGCGGTGTTTTTTTGTCACGTGATGTTGTTCTGGCTTTTTTGGAATCACATTTCATTCATATATAACGCGACGAGATTTGTACGCATACAGTAGAGTGTGGCAGTGAGAAAGAGTAGAGGAAAAAGAAAGAAAGGTATTGAGCTGTGGTGATTTATTGTGGATTATTAGCGTGACAAGAGGTTAATTGTTGGATTTAGTTTTGATTAGTTTCTGATTGATATATTAAAGTGCATTAGTTTTTGGTGATTGACGAGCAAAGGAGTTTAAAGTTTCGAAGTATTTGTAAATATTTTTGTTCTGTTCGTGGTCGAGAAGTGCGTTGTTCAAGTATCTTAGTAGAAGCCGATCTTCACCAAGCTGTTAAGTTGCAGCCAAACGTAATTATTCGAGCGAAACTATAAGTCGCCTCAATTTTAAGAAACAAATTAAAGTTAGGTAGGACCAAAAATTCGATTGAACGCGACATAAAGAATAAAGATATTTAAATGTTCTGATTTATACTGTATCCTGGCAGAAGCCAGGATACAGTATAAAAATAAGTGAATTGATAGCATAAAAACTGTGCTATGTAAAATGTTTCCTCTTGTAGATTTTTATTTTTTAGGCAAGAATAAGTGATGATCCACGATTATCATGGCTGTAACTTCTAGATCTAGTAATAATATCGATGACAATACCGATACTTTGTGACTAATACTGCTTACTTTGTGACTTGTCACGAAATGTGCTGCCGACTAATGATGGTGTCATCAGGGCATTTTACTACGCTCGTCAAAATCTAAAAACAGCAGCAAATAAACATCTTTTTCTTTTAACAAATGAAACCAGTGCAAAGCTTGTTCCAGGCATCATGAATTTATGGATGAAAGCTTTGTTGCCCCACTGATGAACAAAAGAGTTGCTCAGATGATCAAAGAACAGCTAAGCAAGCTGATTTTTAAACAGTCTCAACCAAAAGCAAGACTGCAGTCACTAGCATTTTCAAAAAAACTAGAAGATTTCCAGCAAAACTTAGCGAGGTTGTTTAGTATCATCTCATGCAAATGCGCCTTTGATATAACAAGAGCTCTAGTGCACAATGAAAGATTACATGCCGCCATCTATTTGTCAAGCGTACACCTGAAGAGGAATAACCATTCATCTGGGATCAGCGAAGCCACAAAAGAATGATGATTGATGGTGTAAATGCAGCACTACAAAGCACAGCATAGAGTGTGCAAGAAAGCGCCCACAACTTAAATTGCGAAATCTTAAAGCTGCGAAATCTTCAACTAATTCTGAACCAGTCTCTGATGCCAACTGGAATAGTATCAATGGACTATAGCACTGACAGAAGCGAAACGTTAACCAATAGCACCAGCTTTAAGGATGAATGGCAAGGATCATCATCATCAAGCCAGATGTTATATTCAGCTAAGTTTGTATTATCACCACTAAAAAGCTTTTATCATACTGACTGACTCAGGTTTGTTGGATTGTGGGGCAGAGCAGTTCAAAGATCTAGACGCCAAAAGATATTATGCAGCCTTATATAGAAGATCAATCAAACTTCACAAAACTCTAGTAGAACGTGATGAGATGCAATTGCATAACATAGTTTTTCATCAGCTATGTTTTGACAGTAAAAAAAATTTTCAAAGAGAAAGATTTGCTGCAATTTCTCATTTTTCTATAGGCAATTGTTTTGTTGCACTGAAAACCTTTTGAAAAGAAACAAGGATCACTAGTGAAAATTTCTCTAGCTCATTGAATAGCCGATACACTTAGATATTCCAAAAGGTGTAATCAGCATCATGACTTAAACAACAGCTGTCAACACTGCCCGTATAAAGAGTATATGTGCAAGGATGGCTCAATCTATTAATAAAACATGGTGCAATTGCTTTAAATTCCTGTATCCTAGCATTCAGTTACATCTGAATAATATTGTGACAGCATATGATAAAAACGCCAAGGCACCTGGAAAACTGGTGAAAGATTTTGTAATTAATCATATTTCAGAGATTGAAGGAAGAGATCTGACTGAGTCAGATCTCCTACAGCCCAACAACAGATCCACTGCATTGGCACAAAATATGATCAGAGATTGCTTGGAAGTTTTACTATGCAATCTACCTCATAAAAGTAGCCAGTCTAAGAGAGATGACCAAGCTTGCCTTTCGGCGCTGGCATGCTTTACATTGATGGACGTTCCACAGATCTTACACAAGTTACTCTTTTGAAAGCAGGAGTCACTTCATCATGCCAGGTGGCTAACAAAAACCATGTTTTATAAAACACGCACCGACTTGGCTGTCTTCAAAAAAAAGTATTGCATTGTCATGTCTGTCAAATCATTCTTCAGTAATAGCTGCAGATGTACCGAAGATACCAAATGCTTTAGTGGGCATTGGACACTTATTTTGAAGCAACCGTCTGTTGACTGCTTTTTTCATATTACAAGCCAACGCTCTCCTTGCTCATCATTGGGTCAGTCAAAAGATTGGATATCTTTTAAAAACAATCAGATGGAAAACGAAAGGCTGATAGGAAACATTACCAGAAGTCTTATTGATAAAAAGGTCAAGGACAGCGATGATGCAATGACGGATGAAAAAATACAAGAAACTGACAATGAAATACGAGCGTATGCCACAGCAATGATATCTGATCTCAATCAGGTTTGAAAACAGTGTTTTAATTCTGCATTTTAAGGACACAGAGTTTGTTGTACATAGAAAAACTCTAATACAGCGATTAAACAAAGGTGGTATTTTTATTGTAGCAGATAGAAACGGCGAGGTATGCAGAACGGGTTTTTATCTCAAGTTGAAGCACTTCTCGAATTCTTGTGAGCCTCCAGTCTAACATCATTTAGAGCAGGCAGCGAGGATCTGGGTTTGGTTCATGCACTAATGAAATTAGGAAGTCCTATACTGTTATCAATAGTGCTTTAAATGTTCTGCTAAACAAATAGTGAATATCACAGTAAATTTCTTTGAACCAATATTATTGGGACAGCTACTAGCTTTGACATCTTTAAACGATATCGTGTGTATGAGTGACGACGTTTATTTCAGTTACCGTATTTGCCGGTGTATAAGTCGACTCGTTGTATAAGTCGACCCCCTAAAATTCGACGAAAATTTACGATTTTATGATAATACAAAGTTGAATTTCATGACTCGGTGTATAAGTCGAGGTCGATTTTTTTAGGTCGATTTTTGATCGAAAAAGGTCGACTTATACACCGGCAAATACGGTATACTCTTTGTTTTTTCATTTTGTGCAGATTCGTTTACATGTTTTGTAATGTTTGCACGTACTGTATGCAAAAATTTGTTTGAGAAAAAAATAAACCTTTTCAGCCATGAAACATAAGGTGCTTTGTGTAGTTAAAAATATTCTCCAACAAACCCTGATTAAAATGATATATAACATGATGAGTTTATCATTGAAAAAGAAAATTTTGCAAGCGTTTGAAAAGTTTGGTATTTACAGCAAAATACAAAATATTGGGGTTAGCGTGGGATCCTAAAACAAAAAGATTTTTCAAAAAAATTTTGGTGTGGTTTTGTGACATTTCCGGGCAGAAAATAATATTTACAACATAGCTTGTAAAATTTGCTACACCCTAATGAGTGCGAATTACGTTTAATATTCTTTCCCTGTACGGTTGCAATATCATTCACTTTAACAAAGTGAAAAAACAAAAAAAAACAAAAAAACAAATCGTTCATCTTGCTAAAAGTAATGCTAGGCAATTAGAAGCTTTTTTCGATTAGGGTGCATTTGATTTCCAAGAAAATGAACAATATAATGGTACATGCAAAGGTGGAAGAGCATAATATGCATACACCTCAAAAACTACAACTAATTCAGCAAAACTAAAGTCATTTTCTGATTCACCAACCCATACTTACTCGAAAAACACTTTCACATTACGGGCCAAAAAAATTATGTATGCCAGTGATTATTAACAATTCATTTCCTAAAAAGATACTGGTAGGATAAGTGGAATTACGTTATAGCAATCTGGCCTAATTCTGTGCTGTATTCCACAAACATTAAGACATAGAACAGATAATACTACGTATTTACCACTAACTTTACAAATTGAAAAAGATTGGCTACCGACCGTCGAATTTTTAAAATTAAACTTTGGTTTTTTACCAGCTGACCCTGTTGACAGCAAATTACCGACACGCATTGCAACTTGAAAGTGGTTAAATATTCCACAAACACTAAGACATAGGACAGATAATACTACGTATTTATCACTAACTTCATAAACTGAAAAAGATTAGCTATCGACCGTCGAATTTTTAAAATTAAACTTTGGTTTTTTACCAGCTGACCCTGTTGACAGCAAATTACCGACACGCATTGCAACTTGAAAGTGGTTAAATATTCCACAAACACTAAGACATAGGACAGATAATACTACGTATTTATCACTAACTTCATAAACTGAAAAAGATTAGCTATCGACCGTCGAATAATTTAAATTAAGCTTTGCTTTTTTACCAGCTGACCCTGCTGACAGCAAATTACCGACACGCATTGCAACTTGAAAGTGGTTTCAAAAACCAAACCCGATAGCCTAGACCCGTTTGCTGCAATGCTTTCGTTGGTCTGATAACTCTGTTTTAACATTGCAGACTATAAAATCTCTTCATCAAACACGCTCAGCACTATTAATCAAATTTTTAAAACGCGACAACAGTCGCGTTTCAACATAGCGTTTCAAAACAGTGTTGCAACAAGAAGTCAGTGAAAATTTCGTGATAAACACTGAGCGTGGTCTTCAACAATAAGACTTCAGGCAACTTAATAAATGTGCCGTTGTTCAGGCCTGTATTCCGGGGCGCGATGGTGAAGACCTTTCACGAAAAGTCACTCGAAAATGCAATACAAGATAAAGCTTTTTGTTCCACAAAGAGAGAAACAGGGCACAGCCCACCCGACCCATAAATATTCAAATAGTTTCATTTAACAACATCACTTGACAGATCTACTTAGGTCTACAAACACACTAACTAACTAATATTTGACCAAATCAATGATGCGTAATAATTTATTATAAAATGGTTAATGCTATTGAAAGAAAGGTTATAAAAACAGATGGTCTACATAACGTTTAGTGATCAAACTTTAGTTGATAAAAACAAATGGTCTACACAACGTTTAGACATCAAACTTTAGTTTATCAACTATTGAACATCTAATTAATCTTGAATCTTATCAATTCTTGAACATCTATCAATTGTTGCAAAAATCAGAAAAATATGAACGCTTGTATTGTATGAGTTACATATTCTTTTAACGTTCTTTTGTAATTTTATTTATAAAAAACGCACGTGCTGTAAAGACAGCAATCGAGTTGCATGTGCCTGTAATCATCAAAAAGCAGAAAAAACAAAGACGTCAAGTACCAAACCAGCAAAAACAGCAAAAGTATCAACATCAGATTTTCCCCTACGTCAAGCAGCTTATTCTCTAGCTATCAATCATCAAGAGCAAAACATCAAATCCATCATTTATTAGACTCAATTTAAAGAAAGTAAAGGATAGCGGCTCGAAGTAAACCAAGCCATTAGAAACAAGACGAAGAACAAACAACTGACATGCTGATGCTGCAATAGTACTTCCACTAGCCATATAGTACTATTAGCATATAAAATGCCTTGCCGGTTGAGTGAAACTCTACACGAGTGATAGCCAGATAATAAGATGAGTTTTATTTATCTTCCGGTCAAGGAAAAAGTTTTTGTCAGTTTTTCTGTATTGACTTTATTTTCAGACCAGCTTTGGATTTGCCGTTACTGCAGCCTCAATTTGCTTACACACCAAGCACAGGAATTTACCGTGCCCAAAGGTGCCTTTCCCAAAACACAATAGCACAGCCATCGTGAACTTTGAACTCGTGATCATTGTCGTCTCAAGCAAGACTCCAACCACTCGACCACGTGGGTAACACTGATTTCTTTAAAATATCTGAATTGTTTTCAGTAGAGTGTTGTTAATATGGTAAGTTTGCAATAAGTACCAGTGACACTCTGGGCTAAAAAATTTATTCTTGGATGAGAAAACCGTCTTCCAATAATAAATTTTTTCTGTATTAAGGAGAAAGCATTCCCTGAAGATAAATTTTTTAATCAAAATTTACTAATATTTTGTCGAAAATTTTTTCTAAACAAGAAAAAAGTTTTAAAAAACCGTCACCCCCACATAGTGTCGCCCGTGCACGACCGCTTTTCTTCCCTTGTGGGGTCACTACGTGCGACTTATAAAAGCTTTGCTTTGCTGCATTCTTACTAGCGAAGCACTTTAAAATTCAGTCATTAACGTTTCTATTGACCTGCAAGTACCCATGTTTTGTTCGGAGTCAGGTAATAAGGACGTGGAGCTTTGTCACGAGTAGAAAACATAACTAAAGCCAGTATCCTTTCGAAGCAGTTTGATAGGAGTTTAGAACAATTACTTGATGATAATTTTTCTACTCGAAAACCAGCCCTGTAAGTTTCGTACTTCTTAAGCTGCGGATATTACTGGGAGGGGGGACTTTGGGTACATCTGGACATTATTGGTTGCTTTTGTATTTGTTGATCCTCCTGAAAAAGAATCTGTAGTTTTTGAACTAGTTCTATCAAGATCTTTCTTCCTTTTGCAAGGCAATACCTTTTCTCTCCAATTCGTAAAAGTATAAACCACTCCCATCAAGTTGACAATTAGGTTGCAACTATAAACAATGTGATTAATATAAACAGTTTCCCCCTTGTACGCAATTGCAAATCCAGCAGTGAGCCAATCCGATACAACACAGACCCCAGCTACTACTGAAGATCTCTTCACAATATGAATGGTAGATTTTTGATGTGTTTGGTGTTTTAACATTTTTTTGCGATGGAGGTGCAAAGGATAAATGAAAGTGAAAAGTAAAGCAAATTGAAATGCAGTGGTGCAAGCCACGAGAACAGCCCATTTGACCAAGTTGTTTTCGTTTGAATGCACAGATCGACAGGCACAAGCCATACTAGAATAAGGAGGATCAGATAAAAAAATAAACAAGTTGATTCCAACCATCATTAGGGCTAAGATTATTGTCATATGGTTAAGAACTTTTAACGGTTTGCTAATGCTTTGCTTCATGATAGAATGCTTGTAAAATACGGAATGAATGCGGTACCATAGTGCAAAGTAAGCGCAGAAAACTGCCACGGCATAAGACGTAGTCTTAATCCTTTCGTAAATGTTGCAAAAGAGATGAGTTGGAGGAAGAAAAAGCGGAATTTCAATTGTGACGTACACAAAAACGAATATAGCACCACACACTGTGACAGAATTGATAACTGCGACCTCTTGATCACTAAACGATATTCGAATGTCTAAAAATAAAGTTTATTTGTCAGTATATTGTAAACTCATGCTCTGTTTGCAAATCTGAATGTGTTCACACCAAGTTGTTACGAGGAATAGCTTCTCGGCTTTACCATATACATTTCGCGTAAACGTCAAAAAATTAATCCATCAATTGGTTTTCCCTAAAGCACAACAAGCAAACTTGCCAGGTTTTCTCCACACGATTGATTATTACCGTTGAGTGCCCAGCAGGAAATTGACAATAAAATTTTCAAGAAGTCTTTAGCAGCTAGTTACCCCGTCGAGGTAAGAACCTGCAACGTACCGCCAGTGAAGTAAGTAAAAAGGGGCGGGACAATGCAAGTAACACTTGTTATGGGGTTAAACTAAGTAGATTTAGGCTCTTTTTTCGGTGCAATTTCTATTTAGAGCCCACTGGTAAAATAGACCCAACACGATAACTTATTAGCTACCGTCTGCGGAGCGGTAGCCCAAGCCACCGTGTCTTTCTGACCACCGCAGCGTCGGTCGATGCGCCATCGCGACAGTCTTTAAAATAAAATAAGACCAACTGGCGTGATCTCATTTTACTCGCTTCTTTTGTTCAACCTCTCGATGGAGCTTCTTACCTCTGCATCCTGTTATCAATCTTTTCTTGTAGGAATAAATACCCAAAGTAGCGACAAGATATATCAAGAACATTGCTGCAATGAAAGTGAAACATAATGAAACGAGGCGCTGCGGTTGGACTCTGCGGCAGATTGAAGCTGCGTCTTCCGTAAAGTTTTCTAAAGTGCTATTCCAATCAATATCATTCAGAGAAGTTGAGTTCATTTTACAAGCAAATTTTCAAAGCTCTAGATTACATACTAATTGCTGAACAAACAACAACAACAGTTAATGTGAAGTAGTTAACGTTTTTATATATTAAACATAAAATAGTCCAATTATATGCCCTGGCCCTTCGAGTAGAGGATCTTTTAGGTGAAGACATATTATGAAATTAAGTTTTTCAAGATTGTTCAAGCAAGATACATAAAGAAATTCTGCTTTAACTTATTTCGGAACAGAAGCCTGATCGAATCGGTTAAAAACTTGAAACCCCCGGCGCTTGTGAAGATCACGGGGTAACAAGCTCCTTGCATTCTGGGCCTTCGACAACAATCCAATTACTCGACAACTTGAGAGCGGCTCTCAGTTAAAGAGTTGAAGTGGAATGAGTATCTTACTCGCCTGCCCTAATCCCTCAAATTTCCTTTTGTGGGAGCTCCTCGAGTACAACATATACCAGAATAACTCACACCCCACTGGTGCTTTGAAAACAGCCATTGCTACTAAGATTTAGCCCATTACACAGAAGGAATGTGTTATCAACAATTTTACACGCCGCGTTTAAGAATGCCTTCGACTGAACGGTGGATATATGGAGCACGCACTCTAGGATTACTCTTGACATTTTACTTCAGATTTGAGGGTAAACAGTTACAGTTTCTAAAATGTTATCATTTCACTTTTCAATAAACGAAATTATCATTATTTTATCATTTGAGATCCTTGATTGGTACCCCATTGTTTTGTTTCAGCAATTGCAAAACAACCTGGTGTAAACAAATTTTCATAATATTGATCTGAGTTTGAATGATTGATTTATTGGGCGCAGAAACACCACCAGGCCAAATCGCCCGCCAAATCTACTATGACCCACAAAGCCCTAGTTGAGAATGGCTGAAGTCGTTAAGAAATAGCTGCTCACTACTCGATGTCGTGAGATCAGGGAATTGGGTACGGAACGGTAAAATTTTGAAGAAAACTATGGTACAAAATTACGTACGGTATTTTCAGGCATACTATGGTACAATACTGAAATACAGTATGATCTTTTCGGTTCAATGTACAAAAAACGTTAAGTTCTGGAAGGTTCAAAAGATAATTCTAGCGATTTTTAATAAAACAAACAAAGACTATCATAGGATTACTATACAGTAGACGCCGCTTAATATGAACACCTTGGGACTAGACCATTTTGGTCATAATATCCGCATCGTCATAGAGATCGAAGCCGCCATAATCGCACCTTAATCGATGCCGTAAGCCACAAGAAGTCCAAATATCGTCAAATTCATCGTTTAACCGAAGTAACAATGTGATGTTGGCAGTAAAACAAAGTACAGTACTGCAACAGTACAAGTGACGGTAAAACTAAGTACAGTATGTAACAATATGTACAAGCGGTGGTACAGTATAACAAAGTAAATAACAGTTCAAGTAACATTTAATCAAAGTAGCATATCAAAGCAACGCAATACAAATTCAAAATGTTACGCACGTACGTTAGTTAGTTTTAGCTGCAAAAAACTCGGTATTGTCCCGCTGAACAAGATCTTTTCGCGAAAAATCACGAATTTGTCCAGCAAAAGTATTGAACTCTTCCATTGACGGATAATGTGTGGACCAAATTTCGGATAAATAATATATTGGTCATATTATCCGAAATTTGGTTATATAAAACGGAGAATTTTAAATGGAGAAATTCCGTCATAATGAGCGGCTGGTCACATTATCCTGGTCACATTATCCGTGGTCAGAAGTAATAGTTCGGGCAGTTATGAGCCTGTATGATGGTGCAAAGACAAGAGTGAGGGTGGGATCTGCATATTCAGAGGAATTTGAAGTAAAAGTTGGTGTGCATCAAGGATCTGTGCTGTCATCACTATTGTTTGCAATAGTGGTGGACGTAATTGCAGAAAATGCAAGAAGGGGTGTGGTTAATAAATTGCTATATGCAGATGACCTTGTTATCATGAGCGAAGACATGGAAGACTTGAAGGAAAGGTTTTGGAATTGGAAGAATGTACTGGAAAGTAAAGGTTTGAAGGTCAACACCAGAAAACAAAATTGATGGTAAGCGGGTCAGATGGCGAACTATACAAAAGCAAGATAGATCCATGTGGAGTTTGTGGGAAGAGAGTCATGGCGAATTCAGTGTTGTGCACAAAATGTGGAAACTCGGTTCATGGCAAATGTGCAAAAATAAAGAGAGCTACCGCTAGGTTGGCAATGCATTTTGCTTGCTCGAAATGTAAAGGAATAATGGAAGGGACGATGGATTCGATCGAGAAGTTGTGCGATGAAGTGGAGACTATGAATGGATTTTGTTTTTTGGGAGACAGACTAAATGCTAGTGGTGGCTGTGAAGCGGCAGTTACAGCAAGAGTAAGAATCGGTTGGGTAAGATTCAGAGAATGTGGAGCATTGTTGCTTGGAAATAGGTTTCCTCTAAAGATGAAAGGTAAAGCCTATCGTTGTTGTGTAAGATCAGCAATACTGTATGGAAGTGAGACATGGTGTCTAAAAGGAAATGAAAAAGCAATTTTGAGAAGAAAGGAGAGAGCTATGGTGAGAGCCATGTGCGGTCAGACAGTGGAAGACAGGAAGACGACTGAAGAACAGATGGATATGTTGGGGTTGAAGGAAACTATAGACCGGTTAGCAACAGCGAATGGAGCTAGATGGTATGGACATGTGCTGAGGAGGGATGACGGTAGTGTTTTGAGGGTTGCTCTGAATCTTGAAGTGAGTGGCAAGAGAAGGCGAGGAGACCAAAGAAGACCTGGAAGAAGCAGGTGGAAGAGGAGACAGAGAAGATTGGTTTGAAAAAGGAGGATGCCCTGAGACGAGACAAGTGGAGGGACGGAGTGCGAGCAATTGCAGAAGGAATGGGGTAAATCCGGCCATCTCTGTTAAAGGGACAACACCGGATAAAAACTGAATCACTACTACTACTACATAATAAGCGGCGCCTAATGTACTATTGAAAAACACAATTGCTTCATCACAAAATAAATCTTCTAGAAAATTCAACAAAGCAAGGAAGAGCCCCTACTCTAAAGTCTTCAAAATGCCTGCTTTGTTGAAGCCAAAAGTCACGCAAAGTTTCAACTTAACAGCTGTAACAAAAATTGCATTATTGTAGCGTAATATTAAATTAATTGCAACAAGTTTGACCTTACTTAAGTTTATTGACCTAGAACTGTCTTGACCTCTGCATTTTATGACATAACAACCATGTTTTGAAGTACTATCACTCCCTAGAGTTTTCTAGAAGATTTGTTTTGTGATGAAACAATTGTGTTTTTCAATAGTATAGTAATCAAATGACAGTCTTTGTTTGTTTTATTAGAAACCGCTAGATTATCTTTTGAACCTTCTAGAACTTAACGTTTTGTACACGTCGAGTGTTGTTACGATTAGTAATTATTATAGATTTTAGCTCGTAGATCTTAGTGAACTTGTGTTACTCCAGGAGGATTGCATTATTTTAGATTTAGAGTCCAGTTTCGAGTGAGATTCCACTGGGATACTGGGATAGTGCTAAGAGAATAGTTTTATTCGAGGGTATTTAATTATCCCAAGAATGGGTAATTAACTACTGTCAGCACTCAGGGCGGTACTCAGCCTCTTCACTAGTGCAGCCTCTCTACTTCTGCTGATATTTATCTCAGCGCACATTTTCTGTTACAAAACAATAAAAATTTAGCAAAATAATTGGCATGAAAGGGTGCGGTATCATGATACGGAAAGAATTTCGTACTGTGCTACTATGTACGACAATTTAGTAAGGTACGGAACTCCAATAGGATATTTTTTGAAAGTACGGATTTCGGAAAACCATTCCGTACCGTACCGTGCCTAATCCCCTGCTTAAGACGCATAAACTTTGCATCTTTTTTCAATTTAATGCTCAATAACATTTATGTAGCGTTTTTCCAACTCGATCACATTCAAAACAAATATCTCAACGCTGTATTGATGAATAAATCTACTTCTTTATACAATTTCTGGTTTATGCCTGGCTAGTGCTTCTATTGATATCTTTCTTTGCAGCTAGTTTTCAAGTTTCCAATCATCTCATGAAATAAGCGACGAAACGTGGTTTTTGCGAAGAAGTTTTGTCACTTTTCATAATCCATTAGGTTCGTTTCCGGTTAAGAAAATTGGCCATTTGCATTATGCACGCACAATACTCCTATCAGACGCTTTTCACGGACATAGTGAAAACAACTTACTTTGTACTCTTTGCAAATCAGTTTAATGAGTATGCATGTTAATTACTAGCTAATGTTACCTGTGACGTCACAGCCATTGGAAAGTTAAACCTATTTTGGTTTACTTCAGCAAAATCACATTTATGCAAGAGTCATACGTTTACCGTCAAGAATACCAATATAATCTAACTTCAAAATTAGGAGTCCTAGTTGTGAACTGCAGGGTTCAAAGGCAGCCCGAAAAACTTGTAACTTTTAACAGAGTGAAAAAAATTTAAACAAAAGATATACGTAATCATATCAGCTAAATTGCCTGGAACACAAACCTGTTGTGCGCAGTAGAGTCAATCGGTATGATATAGGCTAGTTTCACTCAATTGGGCACAAACCGCCCTCTACCCCCAAAGTGAAGCCGTCGAATTTTACTCAAAAATTAAGAAAAAAGCATGAGTTTGACTTGCCATGATAACCAAATTGCAGGCGGACCAAAAAATTTTTTAAATCTTTAATTTTTCAAGTTTTATGAGACCTAGTGATGATAATACATCTTCATTACCCGTATTTCAAGAATGGTCCCGCCTATTTTGCTATACTAACGTTGTTCGGATCTCTTCGTAAAAACTAGTTTTAATGTATATTGAGCGTGGTGTTAAAAATAAAAAAAGATTTAACAGCATCTTATGGGTGTTTCAAAAACTAGATAGGTATTACATGTATAGTAATGCAAGAGGCCAGCGATGCACTTAGCAAACTGCAGACAGTGACACTGTTTCGACACTGTTTATATAGGTATTGTAAAAAAATTCTTCGGAAAAGTATTTCTCGGAAGCCACAAATGCTTGACAATGTCCTATTACAGTCCTGCCAGCGATACTGAGGTGATGAAACAATATAGACATTTAAAAAGATTTCATCTAAAAATTGAATTTTTAAAACAAATAGTGATGATAGGAGTGCAAAAAAATGTTTGGGGCGAACAGCAAGTAGGCTGCAAAATCGGGTTCGTCGTCGTCGTTGTTTGGTTAGGCACCCAAACTCAATCCGGGCCAGCACAAATCAAAGCCAGAGCCGAGGACCTAACCTTTTACCACCCCCGGCTGCTACGCTGCCCAGATTAGTTGCTGGCAGTGGTGGTTAGGTTAGATGATGAGTGGTTTAGATGACGTAGCAAACAGCGAGCTGCGTCATCTAAAACCTGTAGACCTCGTTTTCCTCTCGTTACATGATGTATGAGACATGAAGATATAACTTGATCTGCAGTCTACTTAGTGGCGCCACATTCGCAATTCGGTGATGGAGCGAGACCCCATTTGTAATTGGACGAGTGAAAAGGTTCTACACCAGTCCGAAAGCGATTGAGCTTTACTCAAGATGTTCTGGGCAGACTCATTCCAAGTGGCCTTGAACTAATCCTGGGAATGAAAGCACGCACCCTTGAAGTACTCTCCAAGTAGTCCGTGCTCCATTTATGTTTCGTCCACTGCTTCACGCGGATGTCCAGTTTAGACAAACTACTTAATAGTTTCCACGCTGCAGGTACAAATGGGAGTCTTGATCTTAGTCTCCCCAGGTTCGCATCCTGCTGCCCAACCAATTGTCCGTGCAGTACACCGTCGGAATCATTGATAGCACGATTTGCCAAGAAGAGTGTCGCTCCTAATCGGCGGAGCTCAGCTGGCTGGATGCCTGCGAGGACAGCCAAGTCCTACGTTGGTATGGGACGCAAGCATCCAGTGGCAATGCGCAAAGCATCATTGATGATGCTGTCAATGAGGTGAGCATGCGTACCACGACACCAAACTGGTGAGCAGTACTCAGCGGTGGAGTAGACTAAGGAAAGAGCAGGGATGCGCAATACCTGCACCCCATCCGGATCGCGCAAGTCGCCTCAACAGCCCAACTCGATTGGAGAGTTTTTTGCGCAAAGCCTCAAGGTGGTGACGGAAAGTAAGCGACCTATTCAGCTTTACCCCAAGATAGGTTGGAACTGGACTGGGTGGCAATAGGTTGCCATTGTTGTAAACATTAAGCTCACGCTTGGCTTCCCTGTTGTTAAGATGAAAGGTCGCCGTCACCGCTTTCGTATTGCTGAGCTTTAGCCTCCAAGTCTGGAGATAAGCTGAAAGTGTAGTCATGTCTTGGCTTAGAGTGTCTTCCACAACCTTTTAATCTCGATAAGTGTACAGCAATGCTAAGTCATCAGCATGTACACACTTCTGAGAAGTCATGGAAGGCAGATCGTATGTGCAGGTGTTGAAAAGGAGGGGGGGTCAAGACCGATCTCTGTGGGAGGTCGTTTCGCAAATGTCTTAACCTGCTTTGCTTGCTGTCACCAGCAGTAAGAGTAAAGCTTCTATTCCGGACAAGTTCCATGATCATCCGGATCATGTGGTTATCCGATAGAAGCCTAAGCAACTTTCAGGTGAAACCACGGTGTCAGACAGTGTCGTAAGCAGAAGTCAGATTGACAAACACCGCACCAGCCTTCTTCTTGGTCTCAAACGAATTCTCGATGTTTTGAGTAAGCAAAACAGTCAGATCCACGGTTGACCTACCCTGTTGGAACCCATTCTGCTCCCTAGGTAGAAGTGGGTCAACAATCGGTTCAATACGAGCGTGTATGAGCCTCTCAAAGATCTTGTAGGAGACGCAAAGCACGGAGATGGGACGATAGCTTTTCGGGTCCTCTACAGGCTTCTTAGGTTTAGGGATTGCCACTACCAGTGCTCTTCTCCAGACTTTTAAAATTTTGAGGCAGGAAGAAAGGAAGTCACACAACCAGGACTTCAGTGCAACTTCAGCATGGGTTATTAGCTCAGGGAAAATAGAATCTGGGCCTGGAACTTTCCCTAATTTCAGGTGTTTGAGGGGAGCAGCGAACTCCTGAAAAGTAAAACTTTCAGAGATGTTCACTGGACTTGTTGGAGTGGCCCTCCAAAGATTTGATACTTCTTGCGAGATGAGTCGAGATGAATCACGGTCAATACCCTCGTATTTGCCGTTTCTGATCAGCTCGGAAACAATAGCGTTGGCTGAGACGGCACAGTGACGAGAGAAGCGTCAAGATCTACCAGTTAGGTTGTTCAATATACTCCATGCTTTTCGGCTAGAGTGCGAAAAGTCGATAGTCTTAGCTGCCTCGGACCATCAGTCTCTGCGTTTCTTGTCGAGCCTGAGGAGCAGGGCAGTGGCAGCCCCGTTAGAGTCGCTTCCTTCAGGCGACTGCAGAAATGTACGATAGAGGTTCTTGCACTCAGCATTCAAACACGGTATGTGGTTATTTCGACGACCGCGTAGAATAGAATTTTTGGCTGCTGTTCTAATGACATTGCAGAGGTCCTGTAGGCCAGAGCCGCATCCGGTGAATCTGGTGGTAACAAAGTCTTGGCAAGTTTGTTGGTAAATGTATTGTGGTGGCTCTGGTTGGCCTTGCAGAAGTTCCATCGCTTAACAGGCTTGCTCAGAACAGGCAAAGCAAGTCTTGGTGGAACAACAAGCGAGGGTCGATGTTGTGACCAGGGAACTTCTCTAAGATGCATCTGTCAGGTACACGGCTGTCTGGAAAAATGTCAGATCAGGGTTGGTGTCAGTGTTCCAGCGGCCAGAATGAAAGGTGGTTACGTCTTTTGGGTCGTGAAGATGGACAAGGCCGTTAAGGCTAGCTCAAGCAACAAGACACTCTCCATCGACACTGCTGGTTCTTTAATCCCAGTTAACATGTGGACAATTAAAATCGCCAGCATAAAAAACGGGGTGAGGAAACATTGGAACATCAGACGCTTGCAGTCGCGTAGATGGAGGTTTGTAGACATTGACGATTCTACAACCATCAACGTCCACGCACAACCACTCAATCTCCAATGTAGCCGGGGACTGATCAACACGGATCCATTTTTGCCGGTCATGGACAAACGTGGCAAGGCCATGCTTCCTGCTAAAAGAAGACCCAGCTAGTGTAAAGCCTGGTATGGTTAGCTTATCTGCACAAGTGCAGTGGGTCTCCTGAAGAAGAATGACGAGCGCCTCATACTTCACGGTGAGATGATAAAGTACATTCATCTTTCTTGCAGTGAGGCCTTCAATGTTCAGCTGCAAGACTGCTGGCATTCGGAACTTGTTGACGGTGTACCCTGACAGGGGCACATCGCCCGGCCCTGAAAAGGGCGTTTGCCGAGTAGTAGGCCCTGGCTGAACATCGGGGTGAGGGGTTACCCTTCCAGGTTGGCAGGTTTGTTTTTTGTCTGACATTTCTGAAAGACGTACTAACAGCCCAGGCTGAGAGAAAGCACCTGCCATCTGGACCGGGTTGATTCCAGGTAGGGGATATCTTCTCCTACAAACGAATGTCATCCTTCCCGTAAAATGTTGACATGGGGTTGCATAGCGTGCATCAACGCACCAGAAATTTTTGTAGAGGGGACATAAATTATAGACCTATTAAAGATCGTTATTAAAAATTACTCAGAAGTTTTCCAAAAACGTTAGTTTGGGAGATCAAGTTAAAATAAAAACTTTTTTGAATTATAGTTTCTCAATAATTAATACAGTAGGTTAGCAGTTCCCAATTTTCATTTTCGGCGTTGGTTGAAAACTTATGACCACTTGCGGTGTCATATTTAAATTCCAAATTTGCTAACTTTAAAGTTGAAGACGTTTTTTTTGGATATCAACCGGTAAAAATAGTTTATTTTATCCACGAGGTTTTTTCACACTAATTTTGCCTCTTTTCAAGTTGAAGAAATTGTATATTTCGCCCAAAATCTTGCTCAGGACGTTAATTGACATTGAATTTCATTTGCGAGTTGTAAGGTTAAAGAACTGCTTTTGCAGATTAATGAAACAACATTACTTTTATTAAATTTACGTGGCGCCTACTTTCGGAATCCTTTTCAGTTGATTATGAAAGCGTAACTTTGAAATCATTCAATATCTTCTGTTGTTACAGTGCTTTAGCTATTAATTGTCATCGATAATCTCCTCCTCTTCGAATGATCTTACGATCTGCTTCCATCCCTTTTGTCAGCCTGGGCCATCACGACGGTAGACTGCTTGACTCCACCACTTGTTCTGCCCCACAAAATTTGGAGGTACTCAGTTGAGTGACTTATCTAAAAACACTACAAAAGAGCTTGTCACCTTTTTCTCCTTACCATATCTTTAGTGTAGACTGCAGAGCATCGAGCAGGAAATAAGTAAAAAGCGCTTTTAGAGTCTTTGGTATGACTTCGGCAAGGCAATTGAACCTAAGTCTATCCGCTGCAAAGCGGTTGCTCCAACCCAGTGGTTCTTAACCGGGGACACGCCTCCCCTGGGGGGGGCGTGCGTAAATTTTCAAGAAGGCGAGAGCCCAAATGTGTTTTACAACACATTCTTTATTAATTTTGAGATTAACGTTTTCTCGCCTATTTTATGGTTGCCAGTCATTAAATACTGTCTGAGATATTAGTGTGAGTAATTGTAGCCTACCATTATGTGGTAATCTTGTTTCGTAAACTGAACAATGTATGATGTCATAAAACAACTAAATTATCAATCGTGTTTATTTCATTTTGATAATTCAGCGGTTGCAAATCTACATTGTAGAGTAGACTGTGTAGCCTACCATGTCATGCTAAATGCAGTCAGTGCAAAATCTGAATGGATTAAGGCAGCTATCAGTCAATTTGTTAAAGTGGTTGAGCGGTATATGTAAACTCTGTAAAGCAATTAGAATAGATCTAATCTTACAATTAACTAAGTTCATGGTTTTATCATGTTGCATTGCCTGCGCAGCCAAGTAATAAATTTAGATAATCAAAATGGCAGGGAAAAAGGAAAGTATATTGGTGAAATGCAATTGAAACACTACTTTTGTATTAATTTATAAGGGTGGGGGATGTAAAGCGGGGAACCATCGCTCAAGGGAGGCGCGGTACCAAAAAGGCTAAGAATCGCTGCTCAATCCAGTAGATCATCGCGCCGGTGAAATGGAGCAGAGGGAGGTGGCATTGTAGAGGAAAACCAACTGACTATAAATTTTTGTTATATTCGTTACAAAATTTTAATAATAAGACCATTTGCATACTGCACTTCTACACATAAATCAATCATAGTTCTGTAAAAGGGATTCAACATACGCTTAAAACAAACACTGAATTGAAGTAGCAATGGCCTTGTTACAATGTCATAATATGCGAAAGTTATGACATCATTAATTCTATCTTTAAATTTGGTATCAGAAATCATGTTTTTTCTGATTTACATTTATCGTTAAATTTGTGCCGGTGCCAGTAAGCGTGTTTTACCAGCGATGTGGATCATTAGTTATTAACAATACTTGTGAAAATATCTCGCAATATTATCTTCAAAAGTAACCCAAAGTTGGCTACGGTACTATTTTGCTTCATTTCCGTATATAGCAGCTGCCGACTTTGTAGCTGGCTTTGCTTGCTTACTTTACCTTGTATTGACTAAATATCAAATGAAGCTAGCTAATTAATTAGTCAATTTCAATTGATGCAGTAACTTGGCTATTAATGCAGGTACGTGGCACAGCTACAAATGTCAAACAAACAAGCTGATTGATTAATAAGAAAAGATCAGCAAATTAGAATCATGGAGCAAACTTGGTTTTGGGACTTATTTTTTGACTTGCATTTGAAGCAGGCCGTCTTGAGATGTTCATCTTTGAACATTGGCTGGCAATCTATCTGTTCTTCTTCAATGCTCTTCAAGAATATTAACCCAAGTAAAGACTTCTGCATTGCACTCGACTACTAACCATTTATACATCCCAAACTTGCTGCGGTCTGATCTCCTTCGGTTAATCGCCGAGGGCTACATTTCCTCTATGCTTAAATTCAATTCATTCTCGATTTTTAGAAGCTTGCAATTCTATTTGAATTTTATCTGGACAACTATAGTAGGGTTTTAATATGTATCTAAATAATAAATACAAAGGCAATAGCATCACACGAGTCATTACGTAGTCAACTTTTGTTATTTTTCTTGCTTAACTGAGATAAAATCACACACAGCTTAAGATGAGAAGATAAAATAAAAGCTGATGTGAGTTTTTCAAATCTCTGCATCAAGAAAAATAGTAATTGGATCTATCTCCACATCTAATAACTCCCAAGTCTGATAAAATATGAATTGGACTAGGGATTAAACCCACATCCATACACATCAGTCGAACAATGGCCATTATTGACTAATAAACATAGAAAATGACTAAACAAGTTTTTCATACACAATTACATGAAGAGTTTTAAAAATGACAATGATTGAACATGATCTTTGAATATTTAACAATAAACATACTGTATTTCTCGAACTCAACCAAGTGCCTCCAACTGTGATTACTATACCATGAATAAACAACCAGTTTGACGCCCAATCATTTGCTTTGCCAGAAGCTAATATTAGGAAAGCTGACGTAATGTTTTCAGCGCTTTCTGCTTCTCAACTTACTTTGATAACTTTTTTCGAAAATCGTCGTTTGGTTGTCGTCCGGTCAACGACCTGTTTTTTACAATACTATCTAGATAAAGCTCAAATTTTTTGGCCCCTACATTTCTCTCCGACTGCGCATATACATCCGATTTGATGTATTTTCACCGTATAGCATCTCAACCTTTTGACCAACTCGCTGAGTATTTGAGAATCGATTGCGAAAAGTTTAATTTCTGAAATTGATTGTAGGTGGAAAAATTTCTTAAAAATTACCAATCTTTATTTTTTGAGACAACGTTTGCTTAAAAATGCTAAATTTCAGAGCGTTCTTTGGAGGAGACCACCACTATTTGCAACTTCTAACAGTACTTGCCTATATGCTGTAGGGCACGTCTTCATATCAGGCATTAAAAAAAAATGTTTTTAAATAATTGTCTGTAACTGCAAGACCCAGTTTTGCGTGAGCAAGACTCGTGTATTTGAGAACAGTTTGTTAAAAGTGACTTTAGTATGTGGCAGCTGGACAAGGGGATTTCGCTAATTCGCATCTGGCTTTTGTTCTCCTAAACTGAATGCTAATTTCTGGTCAGCAAACATTTTCCGGCAAATAACAATAAAAAGCTGTGTCATTATCTTGATATTTTCTTGGATTCTTAAGCATGTAGTAGATGATTCTTCGCTTATGCGCCGAAATTTTTACATCAAAGCTCAGAAACAGAGTTCATGAGATATTTCCAGAGTTTAATTTCAGACTATTGTTAACTAGGTTTAAACCAGGAGCTTGAACTTTGACTCGAAATGAATCGCGCTCAGCTACAATACATTCATTTTTATTCTCATATCACAGGAAATTCTTTGTCGGTTTCACTAGAGCAGTGGTTGGCAAGCTTTTGTTATGATGGCCCGAACCTACCTTCCAATTAGTGCTTAAGGCCCGTGTTGTAGAAGGCTGATGAAGACAAAGGCTTAGACAAACTACTGAATCAGCAACAGCTTGTCAGTTGACGACCAGCGTTTTATGTTTGAAAGCGAATTTTCTTGAGTTTGAACAAATTTTTTGCACAAATCAATGTTATTGTTGCATTTTAAAAGGTGAATGACTTTTAGTGTTGATTGGATATGGTGTCTCAGAAGTCACACATCATTCAGGTTTCCCTTAAAATAACGTGAGAATTCGATGCACTGATAATTTACTAATCGTTAGTTTCTGGCTTATTCTCCTTACTGATTTCACAGGGCTTTTAGCAACATTTACCAAAACAATGGAGGATGTTTCTTCATCATGTACACTCTTCGGTCATATCTCTCACAGTCAGCAACTGAGCCTGTTTCTTGAAATCATTAGATCAAACGGCAGACAGTAGTATGGCTCAGTAGTTGTTCTTGCACAGGGTGATTAAGGTTGGATTCTGGAGCTACAGAGCGGTGTGTCGCTCCATCTCTTCCAAACATGAAAGCCAATTCAACTCTTTCTTACACTGTTAGTTTCTCCTTACAATTAAATCAAATCCGAAGCAAATGATAAATAGTATGGTGCGTGACTTCTGGGACACCCTGTACACCATTTAATTTTTCAAGTTGATAATCACTGCTTCTACCCATTGCACGTTCTATTAAAAACTATTAGTGAGCACATAATTTGGGCACGACCTTAGTACCAACCACTGTACTGAATAACTTACGCTCAAACATGTATAGTTTCCGGGAACGTTGTCTAGTGCAGGGTTTCCCAAACTTTTGATGGTTTGGAGCCCTTGAAGAGGTCAAACATTGATTGCGGAGCCCACAAAAAATTATATAGAGATTACATCAACGCTTATCAATTGTTAATTAATGGCCGGGATGCATGCTCCATTTGGTACTTGAAAATGTTTAAATATCTCAAAGTCAGGCTGAAAAAAGAAGGAAATCCTACGTAAATAACGCCTGAGAACGCATTACGAGGTGTGTCCGAAAAGTAACTAGACTGGTGTTATAAAAACTGTATTGAAAAGTATTGAAATATACCAAAGTCATATTCCTTCAAAGTAATCTCCTTCCACTTTGAAACACTTGTGCATTCGCCTTTTCGAGGATTCAATACCTCTTTGAAAGGCATTTTCTGGGATCTTTTTGAGCTCCGTCGTCGCGGCCATTTTGATGGAATCGATGTCAGAAAAATGGGTTCTCTTCAGAACAGATTTGATCTTGGGAAAGAGAAAAAAGTCACACGGGGCCAGATCGGGGGAATATGGGGGGTATTCCAAAGTTGCAATGTTCCTTTCTTTCAATAAACTGACCAATACTCAGGGCTGTGTGATCAGGAGCGTTATCGTGATGGAGCGTCCATGCGTGAGCTTCCCAAAAAGGTCCACCTCTTGTCACGCACTGTCTCATAAAGCGCCGAAGAATGTCTTTATAGACGGTTTGGTTCACTGTTTGGCCTTGGGGTAGGAATTCGAAATGAACGATGTCTTTAAGACATTCTTCGGCGCCTTATGAGACAGTGCGTGACAAGAGACGGAGCCTTTGGGAAGCTCACGCATGGACGCTCCATCACGATAACGCTCCTGATCACACAGCCCTGAGTATTGGTCAGTTTATTGCAGAAAGGAACATTGCAACTTTGGAATACCCCCCATATTCCCCCGATCTGGCCCCGTGTGACTTTTTTCTCTTTCCCAAGATCAAATCTGTTCTGAAGAGAACCCATTTTTCTGACATCGATTCCATCAAAATGGCCGCGACGACGGAGCTCAAAAAGATCCCAGAAAATGCCTTTCAAAGAGGTATTGAATCCTGGAAAAAGCGAATGCACAAGTGTTTCAAAGTGGAAGGAGATTACTTTGAAGGAATATGACTTTGGTATATTTCAATACTTTTCAATACAGTTTTTGTAACACCAGTCTCGTTACTTTTCGGACACACCTTGTATATTGCCCAAAATTTGAATGATATCAAAAAAAGGTCATTGCCTCTCTCGCACTCGCAATTTATGCTGTTCGAGATCAATTTCATTGGATCGAAGTAGCTCTGTACACACTGAATACACTGCACTGTACATTTGTATTGCCATTGTGAAAAAGGTCCCGCGAGCCGGATGAAAAGCCTCTTGGTTGTACTCTTCGTTTGCAGAGCTCCTGAGCTTCTCTTACGGAGCACTTTGAGAAACCATGGTCTAGTGGGTTGATTTGCTGGTGTGCTTCCTAATCTTTTTCCTTCTTTTTTATACCTTAAAGCAATTCAATTCACAAGGTTTCGTTTTTCCCAAAACCATTCAACTACCTGAAAATTTCTTGCAATTACAATGATGACATTGAAGAAAACACAACAAAAACACGCATCCCTACGACTGAAAAAATGTTTTACATATAAGATAAATTAATTATGATTATCATTGATAAAGTGACACTAAGGACCTACCATAAAAATTTTATTTTTTGAAGACGGTAATCTAAAATCTCGCGTTCAAAACCATCTTGTTCGAGATCTATAGTGCAATCTTTTCTAACTCTGTTTAAACTGACATTTGGTAACTTTTACACATTAAGAGTTCCTTTTGAATTACTTTTTCTTCCTGAATGAGAATCGGAAATTCTAAAACTAGTCCCCGTATGGTCTTTCTTTCTTCTGCATGGCAATAACTTTTCTCTCCAATTTTCAAAAGTAAAGATCACTCCAATTAAGTTGACAATTAGGTTGCAACTAAAAACAATGTGATTGATATAGACAGTTTCTCCTTTGTAGGCAATCGCAAAACCAGAATTGAGCAAATCCGATACAATACAGATTCCAGCTACCACCGATGCTCTCTTTACAACAGGAATAATCGATCTTTGGTAAGTTATGCGATTTAACATTTTCTTGCGATAGAGGTGCAAAGGATAAATAAAAGTGAAGAGTAAAGTGAATTGAAATGCGATGATGCACGCCAAGAGAACAATCCATTTGACCGAGCTGTTTTCTTTTGCTTGTACAGCCCGACAGGCACAAGGCATATTTGTGTAAGCAGGGGCGGATAGGAAAAGAAATAAATTGCTCCCAATCATCAAAAATTCAAACACTAAAGTAAAAGCGTTGAGAACCTGAAGCGTTTTGCTAACACTTTGTTTCATAATTGAATTCCTGTAAAATACAGAAAAAATGCGATACCAAAGAGCAAAGTAAGCACAGAAAACGGCTCCGGCAAAAGAAATGATTTTGATTCGATGGTAGATGTTGCAGAAGATTTGAGACGGCGGAACAAGAAGCGGAATTTCGATTGTGACGTAGACGAAAACGAACACAGCTCCACACACAGTAACAAAATTAACAACCGACACCGCTTGATCGCTTGACGATATTCTAGTGCCTAAAATCAAAAATATTGTATGACTTCACTTAATTAGTTACTTACTGGTTAATTGCATATTTTATACAAAGTTCGGTATTTACATTTATCAAAATTGATTTAAACACCTATTGAAAACTCTTCATTAAACGGAAACCCAACATTAAAGTTCACATTTTGCACTTTAAAGGTTAATGAATCAGTACAAAACTTGCGTTTAAAGTGATTACGTCCGTCATGACGAGGTAAAGACGATTATTAAACAGCAAATAGAAAATTTAAGGGCAAAAAAATGTTTCACGATTTCATAAATTTACTAAAGCTACTATTGAATTTAACATTGTCCTGTAATTAAAACTGTAAAAATGAAATACGCTCTTGTGTTCACTTCGGCTTGTTCGCAACGAAATTGTACAAATAATTTTGTATTCAGGTCGCTTACTTTTGTCTTCATAAGAAGGCAAACTTATGTAGTCTCGGAAAAAATTTTCCTTCAAACGCGCAAAAGCATAGCCAAATTTTTGAAAATTAGTATACAGGACTGCTGACCACTTCCTTTGCCTATCGAAAAGTAAATCAGTAAACTCCCTTCTTTCTCTCAGCGGTAATAGATTGGGCTGCTGCTAAGGTCTGCTTGAGAAAGAGACGAGTGTAAATCATCCAAAACGTATGAAAGCATTATGCTTTTCTCCTATTCGCACCACAATAATGACTGATAACATTGTAATTAAATCAACATCCTTCCTTGTAATTAAGCCAACACCCTTCCATCTCCATAAAGCCATTTTTAACTACAGTCTTAATTAAAGTTTTTACCTCTGCATCCTATCATTAATTTTTTCTTGAAGGAATAGATACACAAAGCAGCGATCAGATATAGCAAGAATGATGCGGCAATAAAAGTGAAACACAATGAAACAACGCGCTGCGGTTGGACTCTGCGGCAGATTAAAGCTGGATCTTTGGCCATGCTTTCTAAAGTACCGGTCCAATTTGTATCATACTGAGAAGTTGAAGTCATTCTTAAAACAAAATTTTTAAGTTGTATTTTACTGTTGTCAACAATGTGCTGAAAAACAAAAGACTTGTTACACCTTGCCACTTAGGTAAAAAAATTAAACATACAATCAATATAGTAAAAAGCAGGGAGTCGAACCGAACCTGAGCCGGAGTTTTAAAAACTGGTTTTATACTATTTTTGCCGAACCTTAACCGAACTCGAACCGTATTTTTGAAAATCACAACGAGCAAACCGGAACTGAACCGAATAATTTGAGTAATCATGAACCTTAACCGAAGCCGAACCGGATGAAAAAAGCAGTTCGCTTCGTGACGTGACACGTATTATTTAGCAGCTGATCTGAAATCAAAATATTATAGGTAATCCATGTATGGTGAAGAAATCTTTTGTTTTAACATTTTTTGAAAATTTGCTTTGTATGAAGTTTGGACTTTCATTGCATAAAACGATTCAGTTGTAACTATGATGTCATAAGCTGTTTCTTGCAGCTTGTAGGCTATAATTTAAATTAGCTGCAGCTGGTTGGGCTTTGGGCAACTGTGTTGCCAGTTCTGCGGCAAAACCGTGGAATAGAGCTCGTTTTGATTCGGCGTTGCGGGAAAAATTTAGCGGTCGCGGGTTGCGGATTTTTGGGCCAGCTTTTGGAGTGTCAACAAGTGTTAAAGTGTCAAACAACGGTGTGTTATATGGAGATCGATACCGTCGCTGGCGTATTTTGGTAATTGAAACAGCCTGAAAACGGGCTCAACCGACATTATCACCGAAGATTCCTCCTCAGTTGGATAAAAATGACACCAACTGGGAGGTGATCACCTTTTTTTTTTGGAGATCACTTTACCAAAACGATCACGGCAACAGCGGCGTTGGTCCGTCTTTTTGGAAATCATGCAGAAGCACAGGCTCACTTGTCTATGGCAATCGATGAGAGACCAAATACTGTGCTGATGCCGGGCCTGGACTGTTCTCCTAACGGCCCTGTATAAACTAACTTTGCAAATTTTTTCAAATTTTTTGAAATTTGCAACAGGCAAGCGTTGGGCTAGTTTTTGGGTATCATTTCCGCGGGAAACAGGAAGAAAATCTGGCAACACTGTTGGGCAAATCCAGACAGTTTATGCTGTTAGAACTGAACAGAATTTATTTTACATGCATTCCAAGAGCAGCGCTTAAAATGCATAACAGGAAGTAGTAAAGAAGCAAATTGCTTACCGAGAAACTTGGATGAAGGGAAAAACTAGTGTCGGTATATAACAGGGAGTGAACTGGTCAGTTAAGATGTAAAAAGTTAGAAAGATGAAGACGTTAATGATGTCTAATAATAGTAGCCTAATAATAACGATAAATTGCTTTTATTTTACTTGAGTGCTTCGTAAATCGAATTTTATGTTTAGTTGAATAACGCTTTGACTACTTTTTTATTTTTAGAACACTGAGCTTTGTTTATTTGGAAATGAAATAAAGAGCAATTGAATTTGATTATAATGGTGCGTACTAACATCAACCAAATAAGAAAAATTTTCAATTACTCTGAAAGTAAAAATAAGTGTCTTGTACGTTGGAGAAATGCAAAGCTGTTATTATAGAAAACCATGCATCGAATTTAGAACATGTGAAACGATTTCACGACAAGTAGTATAAGGAGTTCCATAATGAAAAACTAAGTGCTCTTTAGCAGTGTGGCGGTGCAAGTTGCGCCAACGAACCTCAGAAGAAGCTGATGCGTGAGACCAACCACTGCGCGATAGATGAAATGTTTTCAAAAACGATTCAAGTAAAAATGAACGAGAAGACACTTGAAAATGCATGTTTAGAAGCAGTCACAATAAACGGCTGCCCTTTCAAACCAATGGATCACTCTGGGCTTAGAAATATTTTAAACTTTTTGCCTGAAGGTATGTGAGCCAAATTAACCGTCAATGCAGAAAATATCCGCGAGCATAGGCAAATATGTCCGTTATCGCACAAAACTGGAAGTGAAAGGTAAACTTGTATCTTAAAAAGCTGATGTAGCAACGATCGATCCTTGCTCGGCGTGAACTTGCAATTTATGCAATTCATAAGTGATGGAAAAATACAATTACGCACTTTAGCAATGAAAGAACTAAAAGAGAATCACGTTGGTTTTTACTCTTAAAAACTGTTCTTGATAAAGTCATTGAACAATATGGAATTAAAGAGCAATCAAATTTATAGCCTTACAACCGAAAACGGTGCCAACATGTTAAAAAATGTACGCCTCTTTTCTGAAGGGAATGTAACCGAAAGAGCTGCTAATGTTGAGCAGCCCAGCTGTAGCAGCTGGCAGAGCGACGCAGAAGAACTCGTTAGTGATAAAGACGATAGCGGTACTGTTAATCGCATAAACGTTGAAGTTTTCCTCGACGACCTCAGTTCTTCGCATAGCCTACTAGGACAGCTCAAGCAGGAAATATCTCGAAAGGTGTTAGATGTGCTGTTCATACCTTACAGCTGGCAGTAAAAGACCTCTAAAAAAATCTTCTTTACGCGATGCTATTAGTTCGGCTTGATGCATCTGCAAAAAACTTGGAAACCCATCCGTTTGCCTGCTTTTAAAAAAGCTACAACTGATAAAGCCAATCTTGGACAGTTCCACTAGTTGGCATTCGACATACGACATGCTTCATCATCTTTTGCTCCTGAAGGATTTTGGCCTTGATATGGCAGCCAGCAACCCAAACTTGCACTTAACCAGCTACTACTTTGAATGCGTTTTCCATGCTTGCTGCAGTGCTGGAGCCTGCTAAAATAGCAACCAAGTCGCTGCAGTACAAGCAGCTTACTTTTGGTGATTTCTTTGGCATTTGGTTGAACTGCAAACTTAAAACTGCCAAATTAAGGTCTACACCTTCCCTACTTGCACAACTGCTGTGATCAGCAATGGAAAAAAGAGAGACAAAGTGTTTATTTCTGAAATTGATCAAATTGTTGCAACCCAGCATTTGCAACAAACTTGGACCGCTTAAAGTTGTTTTAACTGGAAGTAGAAAGCGATTTATCTGGTACAGAGCCTAATTCATCCAAAACTTCAAGCGCCGATGATGATTTAGACATACTGATTAAAGCAAGAGAGAAGGCAGCTCAGCAACATCGACAATCTTTCACTTCAGTGATTTCTACTTCTAAGAACGCAATGCAAAGGAATTCTATTATGGTGCTGCTTAACTCCTTTGCAAAGGAACCCAGACTGGGAAAAAACGAAAATGCTTTGCGATACTGGGAACGATTTAAAAAAGTAAGCGAAAGTTATATGAACTTTTTCTAATAGTATTCTGGGTTCCAGCGACACAAGCAAGCGTAGAAAGAGCTTTTTCGGACTTGAAATACGTTTTGTCGCCACTACGAACGAACATGTCGGAACAACTTTCGAAGAATATACTCCTGATACGTGGCGATCATTTATTTCAGCAATAAATCCGTACATTTCTGGAATTTTTGCTGTAGGCAACTAACTCTTCATGTTCTTTGTAATTTTGTTAACACACTGATTGCCGTGACTGACTTACTTGAAAGCCGAGCTTGCAATACTGTAGCTTTCAAAAATGGAAGTCACCGGAGTGAGTTTCTGCGAAGGACCGAAAGCCTGGCTTCGTGCGCACAATTGCATGGGTATGCTTGGTGTAAGCAGAATTTTTAAACATTTAATGAAAATTTAATAGAATCCCTGCTTAATGGGCCTGTGCGAAGTCACATTTAATAAAAATTATGCAAAGATTTATACTAGCAGAAATAAAGCAATTTATTTGAAAAAAATGAATTAAACGGCATTCAGCGTAAAACGGTTACAAAATATAGACCGCGGCTTCTAAACATGGAAGCAATTCAATTATCCTGAAATTGGCTTTGGCACAAGTATTTTTTGCAGTATTGGTCTGTCAATGTGCAAAAAAAATTTCTTTTAGCGTTTTTATTATTAAAATTGTGTTGCTATAATTATGCCACTTTTTAATATTTTTCCTAATGCTACTGCGAACCCGAACTGGAACTTTGTAAAGCGGTTTTGAGGTAATTTTTACTGAAGCGAACCTAACACGAGCATTTCAATTAATCTGAACCCTAACCAGAACTGAACCAAAATTTGAAACAGCTGTTGAACCCGAACCGAACCTTAATCGGAAAAGTCAAACGGTTTGACTCCCTGGTAAAAACGCTTACTCAACACTAAACTTTTGAATAGTCTGATGATCTAAGTGATTGCTAGAGAACAAATTATTACTTCCATAAAAATCTAATGAAAAAATAAGAATGAACTTAGGAAATCAATTTGGTTCTTCCAAGGCATGTTGCTCTTCTAAATGATTTCGAGTTATTCAACAAAAATTTGTGCTTTTACAATTCTATTTAAACTTTGTAAATCTAAGCGACTATCACTCAACACTCTGAGTTATAGGCAGAATTTGGCTTCGTATTTATATTTTGCCTATTTGTGCGCTGGACTGCTAGCACTCCAATACAAATGCACAACTAACAAATGATTGATAACACACCTCAAAACAGATTTTTTAAAATTAGTCCCTTTTCATATCCAAACATATCACGTGCAACCAACTAATTACTCGAAGTTTGGCATGATTCGTTTTTTTGTACCTTGGAAAAAAGGACAACAACAAAACGCCTTGAAAGAGGGCCGTGTCAAATTAGATGAATAAGGGTCCAGGCCAGATAAGCTAAAGTGCGCCAAAAAAATTAAACACGAATTAAAATAACATTCAATTCACTTTAAGAAAATGATCTCGCGTAGGCTACATGCTCATTGACAAATTGTTATAGCCGAAGTATAAACAGCATAGTCCCATCAAGAAGCAGTTAGCCTGGGGCAAGCTGCTCTGCTGTAGGCCCCATTAAACTAAGTCTAATTAAAAATGTAATGCATTGAAGTGCAAATCAATAATTATAACTGCTTTGGGATGGCATTGTTGAATTTTCAAGCAAACTCGTAAAATATTATAATAATATGTTAACAATAAAAGTTTTAAGAGGATACTTAAGGCGAAAAGATTTCTTTAGAAGTCACTCATAAACGTAAAAAAGGTTTTTCTTCTACTGAGGAGGCCTAAGATGGGAACTTGGTTCAGCCAGCCCCCCTCTGATTATTCGAGTGATTTCTGTAGCAGTGAGGTTAATCTTAATGCCACAGATTGTAGTTCTTAGTCGAAATACGCGCTCTCGCATTATTTCTTCAAACATAAGACCAAAAATACGGGAATTATTTGATGAAGTGAGAAGCAATATAAAGCTTCCTAAAAAATACGTACTCATTTCATCTATGTTTTTACCGTAATTGGCAATACAAGTTGAAAGCGAATTAGCACACTACTTCGCAAATGGATATTATTAGTAAAATACAGTAACAACTGGTGCACAAAGCACTTGCAATTAGAACATAAATGTGTCACGAATAATTGTAGCAGTATTTGAAAACTGCTATTTTGATGTTATGTAACTGATTATTCAACCAAACGTGTTTATAACAATTTGATTGTAAGATTGCCATTATGACGTAACCTTGGCAAGGTAAGATATTGCGCAAAATCGTAATTATGACATCATAGTAATTCCCATTGTTGTTTTTGCTTGAATTTTCTGAAACATCTGAAAGGTTCATCATCGCTTCGTAAATATATTACCGAAAATCTTAAAAAAGAGAAAGAGATAGGTAGTGTCCATGTATGTCTGCCTTTGTTTATTTAGCATATAATTGGTTGTTGTTAGCAGGGCTGCGAACTCGAACTCGAAAGAACTCGATCTTTTTGCCGAACTCGAACTTGAACTCCGAACTCGAAAATATCTAAAGCAAGTTCGAGTTAATATTTATTTATACAATATGACTACAACTGACTTTAAAAAAATGAAATCTTGTCATTGAAAATTAAGGATCTTATGCAGAAAGTAGGTTTAAGCCAGTATTTTTCTAATATTGTCTTAGCCCTACTTAAATCATCGATTTCGTAGATTTCGTCTGCAGAAAAAAGTTTCAGCGTTAAGCCTGGCTTAAGTACTCAGCCTTTTATAAGTCATCATTGTAAATGGCTTAAATCTCGACTTATGTACGCAATGAGGCAAACCCCTAGTTATTGTATTGCTGTTGCTAAATTTGGGCAATGGGCCCCAGGTAGTCTAAATCAGTAACACGGTTATGTAGCATTTCGTACCACTTACTGTAACCGCTTTAATCAAAGCTTTTTGCAAACAACATCTTCCATTTGTATTGCACCACAATAACGAACGTCGTTTCACTTGCTAATATGACGCCATAAAATATACTATATTTAACGGCAACCTCATAATCCCTTTGTAAGCTAGGTTTTCAATAACGATAACGTCATAATACACTGAGCCTAGCTTTTAAAAGTCTCGTTTGAGTTTGTTTCTGCATATCACCAAGCCTCTCTTTGTAAGCCCACTTGCGCAAGCTCAGCTTTTGAGTAACTAAACTAGTCTGCTTTCTGTATAATACCCTAAATGTTTTATGAAAACATTAAAGACACTGAGAAGAACGCTCTAATTTGATTTCACAGTTTTGCACTGTAAACACTCACCGTAAAGAATGGGTGACCTTAATTGACAGTTAACTTTTTCTTCGCAAGCAATGAATCGCACACATGGCGCTTGATTTGATCGAAAGCGCGTAATCACGGAACCCAAAATGATTCAATTGTGTGAGTTATTTTTCAATTTTCGCTTTCAATGCAAATTCACGATATACATATTGCCTGGCTTATGGCAACGATATTTGCTTATTCTAACAGATGTTTAAACATAAGTTTGATCGCGCAATTTTACTGCAAACGTACTTTTGCTAAGTCAATCACTTTATTTTCTGAACTCGAAACAAACTTAACGAATTTTCACAGGACACAAACTCGAACTTGAACTCGCAAAAATGAAAACGTCGAACTCAAACTTAAACTCGATATAAAAATCGACCGAGTTCGCAGCCCTGGTTTCATCTCCGTTACACTTTTAAATATTTCAAATGTTTGTTTGTGAATTTTTTCTTTTTGAATACTTCCAGTCTTGATTATTAGAACATGATCACCATTGCATGTACAGAAACTATGGCTTATATTTACTAAAACATTTCGTTGCTGCTCTCACAAATGTTTGTACGGTGTAGCTGGCGCAGCTGCATTAATTGATACGTTTTAAATCGGCACGGGTATAAAATAGCCAACCGGGGTTAAATCGCACCGTACTTACAAGAAACATGTTCTCTCTTTTGCTTGATAATAGCTTTACAGAGCTAACGGAATCAAACCTGAAAATTTGGGAAAAGCAAGGACTCGTGTAACTTCAATGAGCAAACCTAAGCAAGGAAAAACTAATATGAAACATAAATGCGTAGCCAGCAGGGACTTAAAGAAAGTTTGAAGCGAAATCAAAAAACACAACCTCACTGTGTCAAATCGCAACAAATAAAATATATCATTGGTATTTTGCTTTATAATAGCTTTATAGAGCTACCGGGGTCAAACCAAACATTTAGGGAAAAGCAAGGACTCTTTTGACTTTCCAGGGCACGTCAAGCGGAGACCAAAGATCATGCTACATAATGCGTTGCCAATGAAGACTTGAGAAAGTTTAAGGGGAAATCAGAAGAAAACAGCGCCACTGTGTCGAATCGCACCATACGAAAGACAATTTTGCTATTTCGATTGCAAATAGCTTAATATCAGAAATGTAATTCCAATTTTCAAACTACGAGAAGCGCAAGGCTCCCTTGGGTTCGTGTCAGCAATGAACAAAGCACATAGATCTAAGGCATAGCCAGGACCTTAAAATGAGATATTTTATTAAGAAAAGGATCACAAAAATCGTGAAAATCTTATGTGCAGAAAACAAACATTTGGTATCTGTTCACACAAGAACCTGATAGGTGAAGCCGGTTTGGCCGGCTGAATCGACATTCTCATTGCCGACGTTACTGATGGGGACTCTTCGGGTGACGCCGTGGTATCTATACTATAAATAAAGCAAGAATTTTTTCTTATGCTAATATGCTGGGCGTTAAGGTATTGATGTCTATACTTCACAGCATTGTAATAAAATCCCAAGTTTAGGAAAACCATTACTATAACAATTTGTAAAACTGAATTTAGAGAGAACATTTGTTTGAAAATAGCTCGGCATGATGTGCGCCTACTAAAATATGGTGAATGATTTTGGGGAAGCTATAGCCGCTTTTATCGCTATGCCGGAAACGAGACAAACAGCACTGCCAAAAAACTTAATACAGTACCGAAAATATTAATCGGAAAGAGGCAGCACCACATCGAAAAATAGGCTTGCTACTAAATAGTTTATTTCTGTAACTGTAACAGCAACCCACATTCGGCCGCTACAATCAGTTTTGATTGTGTTTTTAAATTTTAATCTCTTCTCCTTGACAAGTATTAACGATTATCTGTGGCAACATTCTTTGTGAGCATTGCCAGTCATGATTAAAAAATATGATGATCACAATATTGTGTAGAGAACTGTAAAAGCGCATAAAATTCATTAACTTTTCGCTGCTGCTCACACAAGAGCCCGATGGGTGGGGCCAGCGCAGCCGCTTGAACCGAAATAATAAACTCCGACATTACTGATGGGGGGCCCCGCCGGGCGACGCCGACAAAGCCGGCTAGTCTAATATATAAAGTGCAATTCTGTCTGTCTGTGTGTCTGTCCATTCTAACTCCTCCACAACTGTCTGGCGTCTTAACATGAAACTTGGCACGATTGATCACCTCCTCCGGGTACGTGTCATAGGGGTTCGTGACGTTACCATGACACCACAATCAAAGACAATTTTTTAAAAATGGCATTAAACTGAGAAAAGCTGTTTGGACTGAAACGAAAGCCAGTGCCCGACTTACCAACTTCAACAAATTTCACTTCTTTAGGATCTCATATGACGTCACTCGTAAGTAACGATTAATTGTAAAATTTGTTGCTTTATTTACTCAAAAATTATTGATTGCAGAAACGTTTTTTGAAGATCATAGCAAGGTGCTTTTGATAAAAAAAACTCTGCAACAAATCTCAGTGGACGATGCAACAACAAATTCTTTTTTAAGCATGGCAAGCCTTTAAAGCATGCTTCTCGCTCTTCTTCTGCACGCTTATACTCGCACTATGTCGTTATGCTGCATGGTGCGATTAATACAGCCTTTCGGTACTAGACATCATCACATAATGATATTTTCAAAATTGCAAAAGTTCTGCAAAATCAGTTCATTTAAAAACTGGTTTTTGAGCTCATTTCTCAACCAATTTTCAAAATTGTTTTGACATATTAAAGGTTGTTTCAAGGCAATTTTAATAATGAATGACATGCATAGATATTATTTGTATTTATTTAAAAAAATTAACTTTTACACCTTTAGTGGAATTTAATGATTCTTCAAAAAAATGTTAAGCTGAGTGAAAACCGGTAAGTTCAGTATATAAAGCTTATGATAAGGTACTAAAAATTAGTGTCGTTTGAAAGCTTAGAAAATTTGCTTTCCAGTATGTGTAACCGTAATTAATTAGGGAAAAGGATTAGTTTATAATGGCTTATCAAATATCGGCTGCCATTCTTTATGTTACATTTTTAGTTGAACAATTTTCCTATTATATCTAAGAAACCTCCATTCTTTTTAAAAAGTTAGTTCTTTGGTACATTTTGATTATTTTTCCTAGCAAACATGATTTTTTGCCATTATCTGTTTAAATTTGCAAAAAAAACGTATCAAAAAATAAAGATTTTAAAAATTGTAAAATGTTGCCTACCCGTCAAAAGCATTCCAAATTTTGGTGGCTGCGATTCACAAAATTGCAATTTCAAGAAAAACTGAGATCTTTGGTACGCACATTTCCACTAATCTTTCTTAAAAGCAGGGTTCTTAGGGATTATTTATCACAATTTTCAAAAGACTCAAATAAAAATCGAGTTTCTAAATATTTAAAAATGTCTGCTCCAGTCAATAAATTGGTGATCCCCTACAAAAGTATGGAGATAAAGATGGTCCTGTTTTATCTCTTGCAACAACATATTAACATCGAGCTACATATCATCTAAATGTTGAAGTAATTTCTTTTGCAATTGGGTGAAACGGTCGCAGTCGTCTGCGATGCGACGACTGCGACCGTTTCACCGCCGGGCGAAATCATTTTTTTTACTCTTAACCTAAGCATTACTAATGGCTGCTATTGTATTAATAATAACTTAACTGTAGATGCATAACTTCGGGTTGGTTTGCTCTTTCCCTGGCTGGGTTTGTGCCAGGACCAGTGTTCCCTCTAAGGTGTGCGCTTGTGCGCGCGCACACAAGTAAAATAATGCCGCACATAAAGTTTATATATTTTTTCAATTCAAATTTAGATTTTTTTCAAAGCGCAGACTTCAAAAATTTTCCCGAAAAAAAATTGGAGGGAACATTGGCCAGGACCAAGCAACATGCTCGCAGCTGGAGGCTTTGGATCGTACAAATAAGCATTCAGCTACAAAAAAGTTGTAAATATTGGTTCTAATACTTCATAGGCATTTCTGAAAATGCACAAATAAATTACTTTGGCGCTTCCCTTACCCCACAACTTTGAAATTTTGCTTCCATGCACTTTAAAAAATGATAAATTACACTTTTTGAAATCATTGGCTGTTTCAATGGCGAGCAAGTCCAATGAAGTACCAAACAGAGAAAGCAAGATTTAGCCAGGAACTCGAGAAACGTTTGGGAAAAAATGGCGTCTATGCGCCACGCCCTGTAATGTTTTTTAAGCTTGAGTAATTTTCTTTAAAAAAACGAGACTTTTCGTTTTTGAACAATTGGCTATGTCACCAACACATTACTTTTTATTACCGTTCTCACAAATATCAATTGAGTGAAGCCCGCGGAGCTGATATTCACAATCTCGACATTACTGATGAAGACGTTGCTATTGTAACAACTTAACCGCGAGTGTTTGATTTCAAATTAGTTTGCTCTTTTCCTGGCTGCGTTTAGGCCAGGACCAAGCAACATGCACCCAGCTAGAGATATTAGCTGATACAAATACGCTTATAGTTACGATATAGTCTTAAGTTCTGGCCTAATATTTAGCAGCTTAGTCCTGAAAATACATATCAATTACTTTGGCGTCCTTCCACAACTTTGATGTGCTTTCAATTCAAGCACTTGGTTAATTTGACGGATAAAAGTTGGTCACGTTTAAGGACGTCAATGGAGAAAACAGGGCAAATTTGTCAGGGGCTCGAGAAACTTGGAGACAGGCAGTGGCTATGCGTAATCCCCCCGAAAACGTTATTTTGTCCGTTGCATTTCATAAAACGGTAGTTTTGATTCGGAACTAGATTTGGGTAGGTGAAAAAATGTAAAGTTTTATTACTATGTTCACTACTATTCATTATGTGAAGCTGGCTTGGCGGGCTGAACTAATATGGTTAACCTCGACACCACTATGGGGCCCTGCAGGCAACGCCGTCTGGTTTGCATATACACAGAGACATTGAAATCGACCGTGACCAAGTTATCGACCATTTGCAAAAAGCAATTGCAGTCAAAATCTAAAATAAAGTAGCTTTGTTTTTATTGTCGCTGTCTGCAACTTTATTTTCGTTTTGCATTACTATTATCTCAGCTATTAAATTATCCTTCATCGTTTCATAACAGCTGTTGCAAAACTTGTTTAACGTTTCTTTATTTTCAAATATGATGTTAGACGTTGATGGTCATTACATTTTACTAAACCTTGCCTGAGTGATTGTTAGTATATTAGTTATACGAGACTCAAGGTAATGCGCTAATTTTCCGCCAATCGCCATGCAATTTTTCTCAGCGATTTGACTTCATAAAACGTAGCTGCTTGAGAATGTGACGCAAAGACTTCATAAGCAATTTCCTACAAAACTGATTGATATTGTAGCAAAAAAATTAAGTGATCTCTAGTTGTTTTGCTAGGAGTTTAAGTAAATGCTGTATAGCTTCAAATTAGACCTCTACAGCGAACCGAACAATTAGCCCCTACTGAGAAGTACTGTAGTAGACAGTTATAACCGGGCTTCCTGAGGACTTCTTCTAAAGCCTTTCCTTTGTTGTATTGTCTTTCTTTGGCCTTTGCCCTGTGGTAAAATAAGACCACATGTTTGACTCGTATATATAACAGGTGCATCTGCTCATATACAGTATATATAGTGACCACGTGTATTTTCGTTATTCTTGTCAAAACGTAAACGTGACGAAACTAACAGTGAATTGTCCTTTCAGCCTGATTATGCTTCGGAATTCTGTTTGGAACTGCGTGTTGGTTCCTCTTCTTGATCGTTGTTAAGGCTGTGTGGCAGCCTTTATGGCCGTAAATTTTCATTCTGCGCACGCCGGGCGAAGCTGCCCATATTTGTAAACAAAAATTGCAAGAAGGCTTCAACCGTTTGCTGTTTTTTTTTGACGAAGTAGAAGGGGTCAGTAGTGCTAATATTACTAGCTCTACAAAGCACCTCGGCCGGTTCAGTGCCATCCAACGTCGGTACGCTTGGAGCGGAAATGAGAAAGTTGAAACCTAGTGTTGCCGTACCAGTAATAATATGGGATAAAACAATATGAATTACAAATACAAGTAGGTTATAATGCTGAAGTGATAAGTTCTTTGAAAACCTTCTTGCTCAGCTGCAACGTATCCGTTGCATGCATGAATATGCATGCAGTCCATAATTTCTTTGGTGCAGCACTGACATAAGCTAACAAATTTCATAAAATTACCTTAAAAGTGGTTCCAGAAAGCACTGAAATCGCTTATATCTGAGTGTAATTTTTCAAAGTTTTCTTCGGAGGCATGCCCCCAGATTCCCGAAAGCGATTGTGCCTTCGGCACTCACAAAGCAAAAATATGTCTTCGGCACATTTTTGTGCCCCGTCAAAAAATTTCTGCGTATGCCCTTGATTGGCAGATTTCAATTGCTTTCATTATATTAGAGAAAGACTGTCTGGCTATCAAGAGGAATTAAACCAAATTTCAATTCTACTTGGCTGGAAAGCCATTTATATTGCGCACATATCATCGGTATCTGGTACATCTAACAAAGGTTAAATATCAAAACAATCGCATAATGCAACGGGCTGTTGCTTTGCAAAGTTATGAATACTATATGCAAGATTTATTATGGAAAGGTAGTGTTGCTGCCGATTATCTTAGGGAAGTGATCGTGGATTGTACATATATTTACAGAGAGTGTCATGAATTGTTGTCAGGTATGTTTTGCTTAACACTAGAAGGACAGTAAGTAAAGTTTACCGAATAATTGCGACAATTAGGAGGCGTGAGGCAGTACATATGTTTTGTAAAAACTTTTCAAGTATAGCAAAGAGGCAAATATGATGCTATTTTGAACTTTCTTTTCATTATTTTAGGTGGATCAAGAAAGAGTAAATAGTTTGTTTATGCTGGTGCAGTGTGTAAGCTCATTAACCGAAGGTATTTTACTATTCTACAGTGGTATCAACTGTCAAAAAGCTGACGTGACATGTTTATTTTGTGATTTAGGTTTGTAAATGATGCCAAAAGTTAAAGCTAACAAAACATCTAAAATTCAATCCGCACTTGAAGATTTCCCGAAAGAATTTATAAAAATCCCCGACAATGAATTATGTTGGAATTTGTGCTGCAGTACGGTTATTTGCAAGAAACGTTTTCGTGTTGCAAGTCAATGAAATACGTCCAAATACCTCAAAGAGTTTGGCAGCACATTTCAACTACTAAATCCCAAACATTTCGCAAACGTTTTTGAGAAGCTGAAACATCGATTTCAAGGAAAAGGTAACTGAAGCATTTTTGTCTGTTGATGTTCCTTTATACAAACTGAGCAATAAGCATATCAATCGCCTATTTCATGACATTGGTCACAATTTTCCGTCTGAAATTACATGTAGAACAACATTTAAGCACAATTACGTACCTCAGATGAGTTACAGAGGATAAGAAAGCTGTACTGCACATGACAACACATTTTTCTGGTCGTTGATGAAAACACTCTGTCTGGTATACAATATTTAAATATTCCATTTGGAAGGCTAGAAACACCTCATGTCAATTATTTGTTCGACTGTCAACCTCTACAATGAAGGCGAAAAGCAACAGTATTGCTCGAGCAGTTGACGATGTTGTTGTATCTCTTGGAATTAAGAGAAACTCTATCTGTCTTGTAATGTCTGATGTTGCAAAATGTATGGTGGCTGCAGATGCGATACTTACGGTAAATCTCTGTATCTTAAGTGCATGTGACATCATGTGTAGCCCATTTATTGAGCAAATGTGCTTTGAAAGCCAAATTTCACTTTGAAGATATTGATCAGCTAATCGCTAAAGTTAAATCACCTACAGTTAAAAACAAAACCAGGCAAGCCAAATTTGTTGCCCGCCATAGCCTGTTGTTACAAGATGATAAACCTGGTTAATGCTGCCTTATATTCACTGGTTAACAATAAAATTTTAGCACTGAATGTGAGGTCGATTTTAGGATATATCGAGGTCGCTGAACCCAAATACGCGCTTAGTTTTTTCGAATTGGGTCTAGTTTTTGAGATATGGAGCGTTGAAAATTTTCATGAGCAATTTTTGCGTAGAGAAAACAAACAGCAATACGAATATAATTTGCAGTATGATGAAACAATCGCGGCATTGTTTCGTTGAAATGTCTGTACTGTTGTGAAACAATAAAGTTACTATAGCTGTTTTTATTTAGTCAATATCCTACTGTACAGTACTACTGTACATTGCGAGGTAAACTATGTTGCGCGAAGGTCGGTTCATACGGATAGAGGTTTAATCTATAGCCTACTTGTATGAACATAGTTTAATACGTCAGTGTTGAAAAAATTGTCAAACTAATGTTTTGTAAGACTTTTGTTGTAGCAGTTTGCTGATGTCAACTACTTTTTTCTTAGGAATTGTATTTGAGATCAAATTTAAAATAGAGCTATGACTTCAAAGCGTAGGAGTTGTGTCGATGATCCAGATATATTCTGCTACATTTATGGAGAGTATATGAAAAAAGAACATCGTTTCAATTTGCGAGATTTTACGAAAAGAGCGTACGAAGCATACTTTGGCATGAAGCTGGGGGATCAAGACAAGCAATGGGCTCCTCACAAAGTGTGTAAAAATTGCACTGATACTCTTCGCCTTTGGACTCAAGGTAAAGTAAAAGCAATGCAATTTGGAGTGCCTATGGTTTGGAGAAGTCCCAAGAACCACCATGACGATTGCTATTTTTGCATGGTGAACATGTCAGGATGGAACCGCCACAAAAAGAATTCGTGGTATTATCCTGACCTAGAGTCTGCAGGGCGGCCGGTGCCGCATTGCGAGGAAGTACCCATTCCAGTTTTTTCTTCTTTACCAAAGCTTGTTTCGAATGATGACTTGTTTGCAGAAACAGAAGAGGTAAACAGCGATGACAGTAATTACAGCGACAGTATGTCTGATACAACTGCAGAATGGCAAAGTAAGGTAAAGCATTTTAGCCAGAGCCAGCTCAATGACCTAGTCAGAGATTTAGCTTTATGAAAAGAGGCTTTTGAGGTTTTGGCTTCTCGTTTCAGTGAACATGGCATTCTTGATTCCAAGACCAAAATAACGTTCTACCGTCACAGGGATGAAGCGCTTGGTGATTATTTTAATAAAAAAAGATAACTTTGTGTTTTGCAAAAACGTCAAAGGCCTCTTCTTGCAGCAATGGGTGTTCCCCAATACAAATCGGGTGAGTGGCGTCTGTTTATAGACAGCTCTAAACAAAGCTTAAAGTGTGTTCTGCTACACAATGCAAGTACCTATGCTGGCGTCTCTATTGGTCATTCGGTAACTTTGAAAGAGAGCTACTCGACTGTACAGATGGTCTTGCAGAAGCTGTGCTACAACGAGCATAAGTGGGCAATATGTGTGGATTTAAAAATGGTCAACATTTTATTGGGGCAGCAAGCCGCCTATGTAGAGTACCCGTGCTTTCTTTGTCTCTGGGACAGTAGAGCGGATGATCAACACTGGCAGAGAAAGGATTGACCCGTACGTGAAGAGCTCGTGGTGGGGGAGAACAACGTGAGAACTTCCACCCTTGCATATTAAGTTGGGCTTAATGAAACAATTCGTCAAGGCATTAGACAAGAATGGCGATTGCTTCAGGTACATCCGCAGCAGATTTCCTGGTACGAGTTATGAGAAAGTTAGAGCTGGAATCTTTGACGGACCACAAATCCGAACACTAATAAGAAATCCAGCCTTTGTTTTGCACATGACAAGTGGTTGAATCTGCAGCCTGGTGCTCATATGTTTTCGTGGTAAAAGAGTTCTTGGGAAAAACGAAGGCAGACTGTTACCAGGACATAGTGAAACAGATACTGACAAACTTTCAAGCTCTTGGGGCCAGAATGAGCATAAAAATTCATTACTTTTTCAGCCACCTTGGCCGATTCCCAGAAAGCCTTGGTGAATTAAGCGAAGAACAGGGTGAAAAGTTTCATCAGGCCATTAAGAATATGGAAATGAGGTACCAAGGTTGATGGGACTCTCGTATGATGTCAGACAATTGCAGGAGCCTTATGCGGGATAGTACCCAACAAAATTACAAGCGGAAATTATATAAACGTGCCTTTCAACAAATGGATTGACCTAACATGCACTGTTGAGGGTAAACCTTGTTTTGTTTACGCTGACATAAAATTTTAGTGCCATTAGTTATTGAATTTTAATAGAATGTCTTTTCTGTTAAAGTTAACAGGCATCTACTGTGTGTACACATTTCATAAGCGTTACCTTGAACAGTTGCAATGCCGTTCATGTCTAATGCATGGCTTGTTTGCAATATAACTTCAAAGTAAAACCAACTTTATTGTTTATTCTGTCAACAATATCTACTTAAGTAGCTTATGTGCGCACAAAATTACGATCGGCTGTATCTAATGCAATCTACAGTAATCTGTAATGCAATACGCAGTTTGTCAGTAAGCGCTAATGCGAAAAAAATAATTTCGCTATATCTCAAAAACTAGAGCCAATTTGAAAAAACTAAGAGCATATTTGAGTTCAGCGACCTTAATATATCCTAAAATCATTATCAGTGTTATGCAAAGAATTTAAATGAAGTGAAAGCGGTTACAAAAAGTGTTGAAGGGTCAGATATTTTAGCAACTCAAGCAAAAGTTGGCTTGCAAACAACTGGTTTTGTTTCTCAACTCCTCAAAAGCAAAGACAAATATGAATGTTTAGTTGAGCCTATAGAAACAATGGAAAGTGCCGAGTACATCATCACAGAATCAGTGCAAACAATCCAAAAAACTTTTGACTTCGGCAAAGGCACTTGAGGTAACAAGTGTTACATTAAAAAAAATGCAAAACAATGACATTTCTGAAGTAATGTCCACGGAAAGACTAGACACGTCACCGATGGTTTACAGTTTTCTTCAACATTCTCACCCCACAAATGCTTCTGCAGGAAGAAGCTTTTCAATGCTGAAAAAACTGTTACCCAAAGACAGAAACTGTAAGGTCGAAAATGAAAAACAGTGCATGATTTTACGCTTCAGATCTTGCACCAAGTGATTGCAGAGTTGGCTGCTTACATAAAGCGTGCCTATTGTAAGTTTTGTTCAGGATTTGTGTATTTCGTTAATCAAATATTCGTTGTGAAATAAAAACTCAAGAAGCATTAATTTATTTGGTCAAAATTTGTTCGGTCGATAAAGCAAATTTTTTTGAATTTTGAAGTCAATTTGGCAGTGCCTTGGCGATTCAGAAAATCAGTCCCTGGGCAAAACGCATTTTTTACATTTGGTAAGTGTACGGTCATCGTAACCTCATTTTCCACGAGTGGGCATCCTTGCAGTGCTGGCAAATAGCAACCGAGTTGTGGCATTTCTTACCAGGGCATTTTTGACGTTTACGAGAAGGTTCTTTCCATTTGCTTGCTCTACGGAGTTTTCTTGAGTTACCTTTACGCAACATAGGCTTCTCTCAAGCTTTCAATCTACTGAAAAATAAAGTGGGGATGGGTAATTTTTCGGCCAGAAGCTTCTTGAAGATAATCCAAGTTTGAGTGAAGCAATGTCAAGTATGTTGGCACAAACCGCTAAGGGCCATCTTTGGCTGGATGTGTGCGCAGTATATTTGCGTGTCATTTGTTGAATACTTTAACTCCCACATTATTTTCGTTGTAAAAATATAAAACCAGTGGTTTGTTTTTCTAAGTTTTATCTAATACTTAGTGCATCATACAGATAGCAATAACATTTACGTTTTTGCAGGTGGCATTGATGGGTCACCGAACGGTAGATGTTATAGCATAGTTGAAAAACTTGCTAAAATACCTTTCGTTGCAGCTACCAGTAATTTCCTCTGGCAGTCCTTTACCCTTAAGCACGGACAGTAATTTCTTCACATTTTCAGCCAAAGTTTTCCCATTTCGCTGATTTTTTTTAAAGGTTTCAATCACAGAAGAGCAGACGCAGCGTTAAAGACAGCGCTAAATCTGATGAATTTTGAAAAAACCGAAAGAATTTAACACAACGCAAGGGACTCGATACCCTTTTTAGTTTAGATATCACGACCAACATCGGCTCATACCTGGAAAACAAATTACGTCAAAACTCAGTATACAAAATGATGAAGCAGGAACCGGAGCATTAAAAAATAAATAGCTCTGGAAGCGGAAGCTACAACTTGGTAAAGAGCTCCGGAGCACGAACTGGAGCAACTTTGAATTGGGCCTGCTCCAACACCCTGGTTTCACCAACGTCGTGAATCACTTGCCATTAACAATGCCTGTCAAAACATCTGGCAACGTTATCTTCAAACGAGATCGAAGGTTGGCTGCGTGCAGTGCCTCACCTGCCCTTGTAATGATGATTATTGAAGGGTAATATTGCTTGCAATTTTTTTAAAAACTATAATTTTTTTGGTGTTTTTATTAATGTGATTTGTGTCTTTTTTTTCTCAAAAAAATTATTTTCTAACACCGGTTTTGTTTTTTGCCTTTTATACAGCCAAACAGTAATTAACAATCGCTGTTATGCCAATGACGCGTTTTTGTGGTGCGGCACTGACAATCTTGCCTCTCTTCAGACACTGAAAACTCCATAAACTGAATGAAGTGTGCCTTTTTCTAATTGGCAAAATAGCGGCGAATCTATGCTGAACAGATAGAAATTTGAGGCATGCCTCAAATCTGAAGTCATAACGAAAAAGATAATTTGTTTTTTTCTCGCCAAGTTGGAATACGCGTACTGCAGAAGTTTCCGACTACAGTATAAGTTTGAAGTTTAAGGATATTGGTGCAAGATTTAATATTGAAGCTAAGAAACTTTTCAAAACTAAGCTTTCAATCTAAAGTCAACATCTTGAAGAAAGGTAGGCTTATTCCAGATCTAAAAAATTTGCTTCAGACAACCGGACAAAAAAAGGTAAATCGCTACTTTCATAAGAAGTGGTACATAAGAAAGGAATAGCTGTGTGGATGTGCTTTAAGAAATCGTCTTTTTTGCAATCCCTCTCTCTTGTTCTCAACAAGTGACAATGTTTGAACTAATACTGGATTTTGTGACTTGAAGAATTAGCTGAGAAGTCTTAGCAAGCATGAGAAATTCTATATTCACATTCAAAGTCAAATTTCTTTCAAAACGATTGGAACTTCAAGAATTGATTTGGCCTTAAATTAACAGCAGAGACTTAATATCAGCCTTCACAACTCCAAAGTTAAAGAAAACCGAGAAATTTTAAAGGTTCTTATTAATGGAACATGCAACCTAGCTAATCAAGAGTTGGCCTTTCGTGGAAATGATGAGAGTGAGACCTCGTTTAATTGTGGCAGTTACGTCGAACTTATTTAAGCTTTTGCTGAAAACGATGAAATAATTTCTCGTCATTTAAGACTTCCACAGTGCTTTCTGGTTTGTCAATCGAATACAGAACGATATAATTGAAGCAGTGGCAGAGGTTATTCGAACTGATATCAGAAAAGATATAAATAAAGCCTCCTTTGTTGCTGCAGAAGTTGACAAGACGACAGATGTTTCGCAAAAGGCCCAGATTTCTTAATTTTTTGTTATGTATGTGAGGCTTCATATATAGTCAAGGAAGCTTTTTTGGGGTTTAATGATGTGAGTGATGACAGAAGAGCTTCTGCAATAGCTCAATATGTCTTGGGAATATTACAAAAGTTCAACTCTTTGGAAAAGCTGGTAGAGCAGACTTATGACGGAGCATCTATTATGTCATCTAAATTGAATGAGGTGCAAGCCAAGATAAAGGAAGATGTGCCCGAAGCAATGTTTTTACATTGTTATGCCCACAAACTGAACTTGGTGCTCTTACATTCAGCAAAATGTGTGTCTGAATGTAAAGCATTTTTTAAAACGCTCGAAGGTTTTAAGTGCATTTTTTTAGTAAATCGACTAAACGCACTCACTTATTGGATAATGTTGTGAAGCGTCGTTTGCCAAGGGCATCACTCACAAGATGGAGCTCAAATTTTAGATTGTTGCAAACGGTCAGCATGTATCACTCTGATCTACTCATGGTTTTCCGTGTTATTGGTGGCGCTGAAGACGAGTGAGACAATGATTTGGTAATGAAGGCAGCTGGATTTGAGCGGTGGTTCTTATAGACGAATACCTGCTTTTTGATTATGGCTTATTAGGAAATTTTTAATAAGACTGATGCGTTGTTCAGAGTGCTGCAAAATAAATTAATGGACATTGCAGTTTCTATCAGGATTTGAGCAGAAATGTGCAACACTTCATCTTACTGACACCGGCGATATGCGTCAAATAAAAGACAAAAGAAAGCAAACATTTTACAATATTTTTGATGGTATCATTGCTAGACTAAAATTGAGGTTTGAAAATTTTAGTGAACTGTCCTTTCTGGGTTTGGTCAATTGTTCACAATTTTCCGAAATGGCTCAAGAGTTTGATGACACCAAATTACAGAGCCTGTCAGAAAAGTATGCTAAATTTTTTGACCGTGTATAACTAGAGACAGATCTCATTGAACTCTACATCTCACAAACGGTTAGAAATGAAAGTAAAACTACAGCACAACTTCTCAGTTTTTTTGTACCAGAACAATTTAATTCAAACAGTTCCGGAGGCGACAAAGTTACTGAAGCTAGTGCTCACAGTACCCGCTACAACATCATCAGTGGAAAGATCCTTTTTTGCATTGAAGAGGATCAAAACGTGTAAAACTGAAGAAAAGCGCCTTTCATCGTTGGCAATAATCGCAATTGAGAAGGAGCGACTGCAAAAGTTGCGACAAAATAAAGAGGATTTCTATAACAACGTAGATATTTTTGTCTAAAAAGATAGGCGAATGAATTTTATTTTCAAATAAATGTGGAATCATGCTGGTTTTTATTCTATTTAGTTGGTGACTATCATTTATTGTTAACTAAAAATTATTTGTGCCTCATCAACCAAAAGCCTCAACGCACGTCACTAGTACTATTTGGCTTCATTTTCAGGTCTAGCAATTAGCAACTTTGCGAGCTTATTTATGTTCTTTTGGCTAAATGTCAAATCACGCTACCACATTAATCAGTGTTTAATTCAATTAGCAACTTGGTTGTTAAGCATGCCCGTGACAGCTGCATGAGACAGCTACAAAGGTTGTATGCACAAGCTGATTGATCGATTGATAAGAAAAACAGCAGCAAACTTAATTCTGGGACTTCTTTTTGTACCATGCATTTAAAGCAGCTCGTGGTAAAATATGCATCTTCGAACTTTGGCCGACAATCTATCTATTCTTCTTCAATACCTTTCAAAAATGTCAACCCAAGTGAAAACTTTTTTGCTTTGCACTAACAATAAGCGCACGAAAAATTTCCTATGGCCTAATCTACTTCGGCTAATCGCGGTGGGATGCTTGCCCTCTAAGCATGAATGCAATCTGTTCTCGGTTTTTAGAAGGTTGCAATTCTATTTGAATTTAATCTAGACAATTACAGTTGGTTTCTACAGCTAATTTTACAATTGGCCTTGACCTACTTTCAGAGACGAATTAAGAATAGGTAAGACCCTAGGTTAAACAGTTACAAAGTCCTTTTTAACGCAATAAACGTACCGGGAAAAATCAGTCTGAAAAAAATTAAATATTTCTTTCGATGTTGGAATATTCTCTTTTAATGCTTTTTCAATTTAGCTGATACACTAATGAGTTAGTTCGTCAATGGTAATTAAACTTTCAATCTATCTTTTAAGAACAGTGCCGTCTCCACGATCTTCTGTACGATCTTCTGCACAATAACTACTACCGTTGTAAACAGTATATAGGCAACCAGTGACAAACATACCTTGGAATCAACCTGGATCGGAGTCTAACATACAAAAACCATTTGCACAAACTGAAACAAAAAGTGTCTTCCCGAGTGGCACTGGTGAGAAAACTGTCGGGAACTTACTGGGGTACCTCATTTTACACTTAACAAACCTCCACTACAGCACTTGTATTTGCACCAGCTGAGTATTGTGCCCCTGTCTGATGCCAAAGAACCCACACAAAAACACTAGACGTACCATTAAATGAAGCAATACGGATCGTCTCTGGCTGCATCCGCCCCACCCCTTTGAATTTTTTACCACCACTCCCGGGAATACAGCCACCAAGCTGTCGCCGGAAAAAACTCTTTAAACGCTGATACTACAAAGCAGATAACACTGACCATCTTCTACAGCAAAACCTCTCCCCAAAGGCTTAAATCTCGCAAACCTCTTCGCCCATTTCTGGAATCACTACAAGGCTATGACCCTCAGCAAGAACTAATACCACATAAACTGCAACCACACATCCAAGACTGGTCAAACAAACCCCTAGGACATGGCCTCCCACGAAAAGCCTGGGTCCAACTAAATAGATTGCGAACCGGAATAGAAAAATTTGGTGACTCATTGGTGAAATGGAGATTTGGTGATGACAATCTATGCCAATGTGGAGAACCCCAAACTGCATACCACATTGTCAATGACTGCAAATCAATAGGACCTCCCTGCAACCTAACAGCTGTTGACAACCCTATGCTCAAAAGGTATCTGATGAACTGCAACTTCTGATGAGATTGTAATACGAACCAACGAGTGACAAACTTACTCCAAACCGTAAACGTTTTGCACCAGCTGCTCACAACCATATGTCACTGCCGTTTACTTGCCGACATAATATGGGAGTTGAGAAAAGACTTCTTGTGGCAGGAGTTGAGAAAAGACAGTGCAAATTTAGGGAAACCCCGGGCTTTAGTCCTGTCAGCCCCTTTCTTCATCCACGTTTGCCTACTTAAACTAAGAGCAAAGAAAAGTTAATTAACAACAATTAGCTTACGCTAGTCCAAAAACAAGCAACGACTAAATGTAACCAACAAACAAACTGCTGGCTTGCTTTTCAATTCAATTATTTCCTTGATTATTATCAAAACTTTGGCTTGTCATTCCTGAGCCAAGTTGTTGTTTTCTCTCACCGCCCTCCCACCACCCACTCTGATGTCACCGCCTCCGTGGCGCCCACTCTGGGAACCACCGTTCTGAAGCATGCTTTTCTCTTTTTTCTCTTGCCCGCTTCATAACTCGCTCTATTATGTAAAGGTGTCTGGTACGATTTGAAGCGAAAAATGCAACCAGAAAAAGCAGAGCGTAATGTTTTATTTCGTTCATTCGAACGCAAATAATTCACGTGCCACCAAGTGAAAGAAGAATGATATCTTTGAGCAACGGTGGGCAAAGTGCGGCTCCCCGACCATTCGTTTGTGGCTCTTCTCTTGAACAATAATATCGTAATTTAACAGTATACAATTGCTATTCATATGTATTGTCACTCATAACAGTTAGTTTTATAGCTATCTGATTGTAATAGCTAGCTTGTTTAGTATTCGCCAAGGTAGGACGCCATTAATTCTTAATGAACTGTTATTTACAGTTGGAATTAGGTCAAGAGTAGATTTTTAAGAACAGTAGGTGCTAAGTCGGATTATAGCGTGGAAATCATTCATTCGTTCATTGTAAGCATTGCAATGCGAAGTGTGAAGTAGGAATATAGGTCAGACTCGGAAGTGTACTGTAGATTTAATTTACAGTTGTGTGCTATTTCAAACAGTCAGTTAACTGTACTGAAGTGGAAGTCACAAGTATAATAAATACATTACGAAACGAAGTGAGATGACATCAGCGAATACAAAGAAATGACAATATGAAGAGGAAAACGGAGCTTTTAATGTAGAGTGCGAAAAAGATTATGCATTTACTGTTCATGAAAATAAACCTTTGTGTCTAATTTGCCATCAGTTGCTCGGTTAAGACAAAGGCAGTAATGTAAAACGCCATCATGAAACGAATCACAAAAACTTTTCAAGCAAGTTTCCACCAAAAGCGGAAGTAAGAAAAAGCAAGTTAACTGAGTAAAAATGTGCGCTAGCAAGTCAACAGCGGTTTATGAAAGTATTCAGAAAAGAATGATGCGACGACTGAAGCTTCTTTTCTTATGTCTTGGAGCATTGCTCGTTCTAAACACCCATATTCTGACTGTGAATTTGTGAAGAAAAATATAGCTGATGTGGTCGCAGTGTTGGATCCCAACAACAAAAAACTTCAGCGCTTAATAGCGGAAATGCCGTGTTCGCGCCGAAGTGCACGAAGGCGCATTTCTCAGGTAAGTGCAGATATTGCAGTTACAATGCAAAGTGACTTGAAAAGTTCCCTTGCATTTACTATTGCTATTGATGAATCAACATACATACAAGGCAATCCCAAATCAGCGATATTTGTGCGATATGTTTTATCTGATCTTACCATCAAAGAAGAGTTGTTGGACTTGGTGGCAATAAGAGAAACAACTCGTGGAGTTGACATTAAAAATACACTCGACGAAGCTTTAACAAGGTTTCATGTGCCTTTTAATAAACTTGTCAGTGTTGCGACTGATGGTGCACCAGCAATGGTGGGTAAACGTGTTGGATTAATTAAACTTGTAAAGTGTGATCCTAACTTTCCAGAGTTCCTTCCAATATCTTGCATCATGCAGCGAAACACTTTAGGTATGAAAATGTCATAAAAACTGCCCTCGAAATAGTAAATTTTATACGCGTAAATGGGAAAAACCACAGGCAATTCCGTAACTTTGCAGAAGAGTTGGAGTTAGAAGATGGGCTAAGTGATGTCTCTTTATACTGCGTTGTAAGATGGCTGTCAAAAAATAATGTACTAAGTAGGTTTGTGGATCTGTTGAAGCCTATCAATCTTTTTCTTGACGAAAAGAGAAAATGATATCCTCAGCTAAAAAATAATGTATGAATACAAGACCTGATGTTTCTCATTGATATAATGAAGCATCTACAAATTCTCAATTTAGCACTCCAAGGTACTGAAAGGATCATATCAGACCTTGCTCAAACCGTCATTAGTTTCCAGAACAAAATTAAAGTTTTTCAAAGAGACATAATCTCAAAAACTTTCCGTCATTTTCCAACCTCAAAATGACAGTGGATGCATTTACAGAAGTAATAACAGACCACAAAGTGGAACAATATAAAGATAATAGCAAGGACTGCTGGAACAGCTTCAAGCAAGATTTGACAATTTGCAGGAGCTTAAGCCATGCTTTACGTTCCTTGTACTTTCATTTGACATCGATATAATCAATGATGGCTGTCTAGTTCGTAAACCTTTTGTCACAGACGTATCTGCAGCAGAAATGGAACTGACCAAGTTGCAAGAAGATCTGGCTCTAAAAGATTTTAATAAGTTCCACTCTACAGTGGAGTTTTGGCAACAGGTTGCAGAGCGTAAATATCCAGAACTTAAAAAGACCAGTGCACGACCGCTTTCTGTTTTTAGCACTACATATTGCTGTGAATCTTTATTCTCTGTGATGAAATTTGTAAAATCAAAATATCGTGCAAGCCTAACAAACGAACACTTGAGCGAATTAATTCGTACCGCCTTGACATCATATCGCCCAGATTTTCAGAAGCTAGCTAATAGAATGGAAACTCACAGTTAATCAAATGCTGGTAAAATCGTGCAAAAACTGTAATATCGTGTATTGTTGTGATTGTTTCTATTAAATTGTTTTCAGTAAAGCTTGTTTTGTTTGTTTTATTTGTATTAACACTTCAAACGGAATATGTGGCTCTGCCGTAGTTCTACATTTCCGCACGTGGCTCTTCTAATGAAACCTTTGCCCACCCCTGTCTTAGAATATTAAAATAGTGGTAAGCCTGAAAACCTGCTTTTTAGAATTGCAATGACTAATTACAATACCTTTCACAGTCGTGTCGCAGGCGTGATCGATCTTAACGTCTAACACTTATTGAATCAAATGTAGCAAAGTTGAACAAGTTGACGTTTTTTTCACGTTAAATCTTACAGGAATTGCATTAATTCTCCGCATCCTTACCACAAAAATGTGGTCCATGGACTATACTCTAAAACCATAGCTTAATCTATTTTAAGAGCTTAACTGTAAGTACTTGACTTTTTTTGTTTTATTTGCCATTTTTATCCTCCATTCACGAAAAAGCGAATTGTATTGCTATACTTTGGACGGGAAGTCCGCACTCGCTTGGGAGTTGCCTTTTTCGAGGTTTATGTGCCACCTGTCTTCCACATAAAGGCGGGGGCATCCCGTTAAGTGCCTTGCCCAAGGACACAACAAACGAACTTGCCGGCTTGTTCTCCACAACCTTCCATAAATGCCGAGCGCCAAGCAGGAAAGCTATAGATACCATCTTTTAAAGTCTTTTGGTATGACTCGACAAGGGGAATGAACCCCAGGACTACCGACTGCGAAGCGGACGCTCTAACCACTACGCCATCGCGTCGGGTTAGTTTGCACTTCCTCAGGTTGCGATTATGCCACGACAGGTAATACTCGCGCAGCCATAGATGTTAGGTCATACAAATGGGTATACATTACAAAAAGTCGCTGGTAGTACGCTAAATATTTAATAGCATATTTCAGAAATTACACAACAATCACTTCGGCGGCCCACTTCCCCCACAGCTTTGCATTTATACTTCCATGCAAAGGGTAAAATTAAGGAATATAAGTTTGTGAAATGATTTTGGCTGCTTCAATTGTGAGCAAGTCCACTTTCCAAGAACATCCTGGAAACGGCTTAATTTGCTTTTTTCCTGGCTTCGTTTATGCCACGACCAAGTAACATGTGCGCAACCAGATGCTTTAAGTCGTACAAATAGGCATACAACTATAAAAAAGTCGCTAGAAGAGATTCTAATATTTAATAGCTTATTTCTGAAAATGCATATATAAATTACTTTAGCGATCTCCCACAATTTTTAAATTGTGCTTCCATGCACTTCATCAAATGAACGCACAAGCATTTGCGAAATCTTTCGCTCTTTCAATTGTGAGCAACTCCAGATCCTAAGTACGCCTGGAAACAAGGCAAACAAGACGTAGCCACAACCAGAGAAACTTTGAGGAAAATATAGTAGCTATGCACAACCCCCTGCAATGTTCTTTTAATCAATTTGATTTTGGAACGCGAATTGGCAACATCAAAAAAACATCAACTTTGATTACTATTCTCGCAAATATCAACTCGAGCAAAGCCGGTGCACCCGTCTGCTCCAGTATTTTTAACCTGTTGTTGTTGTGGTTACCCCTCCTCTTACTTGGAGTTGAGGCACGGCATGAAATGATTTTTTTAATCTCGACATTAATGATGGGGCCCTGCAATTGCAATAATCATCTTAACTGTAAGTGCTTCACTTCGGGTTAATATCCTATTCCTAAGCTGCTTTCTTGTCAAGATGAAGCAACATAACCGCAGCCAGAGGCTTTTGCTCGTATAAATTCTTCTACAGTTACAAAAAAAGTCGTGAGTGGTGGGTATAATATTTAATAGCTTATTCCTTAAAATACGTATCAGTCATTTGGCGCCCTTACACAACTTTGATTAGCTTTGAAGCACATGTTATATTAAACTGATAAGTGTAAGCTTAAGGACGCCTTTGCAGAAAAAAAGCAACAAAGACTTTGCCAAGGACTCGATAAACTTCCGAGACATGTAGTGCCATGCGCAGCCACCAATAATGCTTTTTTAAATTGATTGCGTTTCAAAAAACGATAGTTTTGTTTCGAAACAAAATTTGGCTCTGTAGAAAAGCATGAACTTTTTATTACTATAATCACAACTATCCAATGGGTGAAGCCGGCTGAACCAATCTTTCTAATCTCGACATTAGTAAAGGGGTTTCTACGGGAGATGCCGTGCAGAGCCGGCTGGTAAAAATAAAGCAATATGAAAAAGAACAAAAGAGCAAACAAGTTTACTTTTAAATTTACAACGAGATATAAGGCTATGACATCACTAAAGTCATTGTGTTGTCAACTTTTGTATTTTTTAGGTGCTTACCGGGGATGAAATCAAGCACAACTTGAAATGTAAAGACAAAACTAAAAGATTAAATAAAAGCTGACATAAGTTTTTCATATCACTGCATTAATAAAAATGATTGTATCTCTCTCTAGATCTCATAACTCCAAAATCTGTTACAACCAAAATTGGAAATAGGGTGTTATTGTTATTATTTCATACCCTCAATATTTTTGACGAAATTGCTTGTACGTTAAAAAGATTGCACTTTAAGTAGTTGACAGTTCTTCTTTGTAATTTGAAACTTTGTTATTAAAGAATCTAAATTTGGAAAGGCCGTCAATTGTCTAAAACCTCTCCCAATTAGTATTTATATGTGCTTCTATTACGTTTTTGGTTCTTTGTCGAAAGTCGATCAAAAATACATGTTGGTGTCGCAGTAGTTTGTTGGATTCTCGTTTTTTCGTATTTCTATAAGGTTGCCAAAACTTCGGTTTCGGCCCCTAAAAACTTAGGTTTTTTCAACGTTGAGTGAATTTTTTTTCCAAAATGTTATAACGTTTTATAAAACACAATAAATTTGCTTTTGTGCAATTTTATGCTGATGTACAAAAGGAACAGCTTTTTTTCAATCTCGATAGCTCATAACTAAGGTTTGTGAATATCACCCTCAGTAATAGTAAAAAATAAAAAGGAAGATGTCTCTATAAAGTCAGGACTACAAGTCAGATATTCTATTTGGGAGTAAGCAAAGAAGTGTTAGAATGTAGTTAATTGGTAATGCTTGAAATGCTATCCCAAAAATTTGATCTAATCTACGAGTAGATCCTAGCTTATACTGTTTGTTTGGCCGACTACTTGTGCCGGGACTTAGGCGTAAGCTATATGTAGTGAATGGCAGTGGGTACTGAGCCAACAATGGCATTTTACCATTGGAGGCTATATTGCCGTCAGACATTTGTGCTTTGTCAATTTAAATGACGTATTAAACATTTAACTTTTGGTTGTTTCTAATTGGTCAATTTCAAAGACGAATTAAAAAATTGTGTAAGACAATTGAACACTCTCCACACTGTACATTTCCGCATAAATTAACATAACGGTCCTCCCTCCAGTGTACCCTGTCTTTTTCTAAGCTCCCTGCCAGCAAAAAACTGCACTTGTAACCATCGCATTTGCAGGCAGCTGCACTCTCCACTACACCACAAGATCACTGCCAAAAGTGTAGGAAATATGGGTGTTTAAATATACGTGAATGATGATGGCAAAAAAGCCTCCAAAGGTAAAATGTCATCGACGGCAAAATGGCTACTTTCACACTATATTGATCTTGCTAAACCGTAAGTCTAAACTCTCTTGCTATGGTTCACAGTGATACTGATTCAGCAATTGATAATATTATTGACGACAATACGGACTGCGAACACAAAAACAGTGGACCCAGTGTTTCAGTGTATTGTAGAAAGAAAAAGTATAGTGGCAAATTTAACAGTGGTTGGCTTTCCAGGGCTGACTTTTCTTAGGGGGTAGGCAAGATCGATGAACATGATAATACATGCAGGTGCATTGTATGTCAAAAATCAGTCACCATTAAACACGATGATATTCATGTTTTGATAAAACAGCTCTAGTCATGATAACAGCATGCGGTCACAAACTTCTTCACAATCAATCATTTCATCTTTCTCCGAAAATGTTTCAAAGAAAACCATTGCCGCAGAAATAAGCCAGGTGTTTCACGCAATCACACACCACCAAAATTATTTAAACTTAGATTGTTCTGTAAATCTTCAGAGCAAGCTGTATTTAGATTTAACAATTGCAAAAAGCGTTGGACGTGGAAGAGCAAAGACAGAAGCTATAACGGAAAAGTGTTATTTCCTGAATCCAAATCGGTTGTGAAAAAGATCTTAACATCAGTGATGGTTATGCTGCTAATTCTTGTGCAATAACCACTGAGGCATTCAATCAAAGAAACAAAAACTTTCCAGTGATAGTAACATGTGTAAAACATAAAATTTTGTTTGTAACACACTTTCATTCTTCTGAGAGGGTAAAGAAAAGTGTGTTAGATGTTTTTGACAGGGAAAATAAAGTAGTTACTGCGATTTTAGAAAAGTTGCTGAGGGCGCTGCAAGCAGCAGGACCTAACGGAATAATTTGGTTGCTTACGGGGCAGACAATGCTTCTGTAAACTAAGGAAAACACAGCTCAGTATTTACAAAGTTGGCAGAACAAAATCCTACAATAAAAAGAAAACTGCTAATTGTGATATTTTGCATAGTTGTGCAAGATTATGTTGCATGATGTGAAAGCACTAGTCTGAAGGTAAGTGTAGAAAAGTTTTCCTTTAAACGAGAGCGTGCTGACTGAACCCCAATTGCTGGGAACTATGGCGGTCACAAAAAAGAAAGCGCGAAGTTAATATTTTTATTGCATCAATTTTCAGACTAGATTTCACGCAGTTGTGGCAGACAACCAAAACACGTCCGTCTGCCACGACGATCAACGAAGAAAGGGAACAGAAAATTTCCGACAGCACGGTCGGTAACAAAATACTGCACAGATCACCAAAAACTAGGTTGCTGCACACGTCTATATAAACCAGGACACTGCTCACGTCACATGAACAAAAACAACAGACAATCAAATGATGGCCGAAAGACAAGCCGATCAATATGTGTGTGATTTTAGACACATGCATTTATAATACAAGAATACATGGTGCAATATCAAGTGCAATCAACTCTTGCCACACCGCAACTGGTGGATTAAAAACAATCTTTAAACTACACGCTGCTGTGCTCAACTAGTCTATGTAGGGGATCTCGTGCTAATAAGCCAGCGCGGACAATTACTCCAGTCGCCAACTGCAGGGACTATTGGTTAAACCAAACATCGTAAGTGATATAACAGATATCAGTCCACGGCTAGATTGCTGGAAAGCCATAAGGTTAAAGTTCCTGGCGTGAGATTACATCGCCAGGCGTGCGAATTATAGGCGCACGATTTGTTTTAAGCGGAGATAGCCGAGCGGCTACAAACCTGACGGTGGATTACTTCGTCAGTTAAATAAGCAAGTTTATAGTAAAATCGTCAGATATAACAGAAAGGGTGCACTTGCTGGGCATCAAACTAGGGATGCACGAAGTTGCAAAAAAGCAAACACAGCTCGTATAGTAAACAACTAGAATTACACACATCGGCGGGAGCAAGGTACTGAGCCGCCGAAAGCAAACTAAAAAATAAAAATAATAAAAGGACAAAAAGATGTTTGGCATGGCAGTGTAGCAACCTAAGCAACTTCAACTACAAACCACAAGTAGAAAGTCGCCAACAAAACCTGGCTTTATATATATGGATTGCCATCTACGTTCACTAGCTATCATGACAACAGAGACTAGTCGCCATACGGAGTGCACTCATTTTAACTCGAATAACAGTCGGATGCCTACCGTTGCGCTTCAATGGTGACCCCATGTTACATCTCCCCCAATGTAGTTGGACGGCAGCGTCTTCAGTCAAGCAGCACAAGCCATCGTCGAGTCGCCGAGCCCTAACGTCAAGACCGCCTTCCAATTGAAGTCTTGGTGTGAATCTCACTTACTTCAGCCGGTAAATCTCACTCTCTCAACGTTGGCGGGGAAGGCATGTTGCGATCTCAGCAACTTCCTCCACCCCTTCGCACGTCTCCGCTAGCTGCGCGTGCTTGAGGTGGGGAATTGCGTGGCAACCTAAGCAACTTCAACTACAAACCACAAGTAGAAAGTTGCCAACAACACCTGGCCTTATATATGGATCGCCATCTAAGTTCAATAGCTACCGTGATAACAGTGACTAGTCGCCATACGGAGTGCACTCATTTTAACTCGTACTACAGTCGGATGCCTGCCATTTCGCTACAGCAGCTCGATGACGTGCAAGTCGTGACACGCTAAAGCAGGGATACTCAACTGGCGAGCCGCGGTCCAAATCCGGACCTTTGAAGTGTTAAAGCCGGACCTCGAGCTTCAGGATGAGTAACAATAAGAACAATGAGTAACAGTTGATCAAAAACGGGACGCTCAAATTCAGTTCGAGACCTTTTTCCTAATTATGGGCCACGGTGGGAGTGATCTCCAAAAAAAAAAAAAGAGGTCATCATTTGTTTGGCTGCCGAAAATACAACTATTTTTCTGTATGTGCTGGTAATGATAGTTTCATTTTTGTCATTGCCAATCAACACCTCTACTGGACTGGACCTCAGGAAATACTGAACTTCTCCGCCTGGACCTTCATCAAAACTAGTTAAGTAGCCCTGCGCTAAAGTATTCAAGGAGTTTTCATGTACTGCCAAAAGAAAGGCTGAATTGAAATATCGTGTTGAATATGTAGAACTTTAACATAAAATGGTGTTGTGTCTTATTTGCACCAGTTGCTAATCTCGTTTTCCAGCAACACAGTGTCTCATTCAGTACTGGTCAACTGTACAAACATATTTTTTGCAGCAAATTAAAGAAGAATGTCCTTCGTTGATATGGAAATTCATGAAAGATGAAGAACACTAATTACATGATAACCTTGCTTCAAGTGATGCACCTACTGGTGATTGTTATTTGTATTTCTGCCATCACGTCATAAATATCTTTCAAGCACCAATACATAAAGCAGAAAGCTCTAACACTTGTACCTGTCAATTACACCAGCTTGTAATAAGTCTACGAAAAATTTTAAAAAGTCGCATCAACAACAATAACAATTTTTTTGGCGCAAAAGCTACACATAAACTAAGTTACATCAGGCCGCAGCTGGTGGCCTTGTTTTTTTGAGATCACCTGAAGTTTTGCCGCAAATCACACCAACCGCTCTTTCTTCATTCCTGTCCGTGGATCTTTCATCACTTTCACTTGGCTGTTAGGCCTGCCTCAAACTTTAGTTTTTTCAGAAGTTTTCTCCTGTCGCTGAAAAGGTGTTAGATTGCGACTTGGACCATCTTGCTGGAGGCCATTAGTACCGATACCAACACTTCGTTTTTCTTTGGTCTTCTGAAATAAATCTTTGGATTTGGCAAGAACTTCAGCTCGTAACCCTATACATCTATGGTCAACAAATTGGTACGTAAGATTTGTTTTTTGTTTTGATCAAATTCTATTTATCTTTGTAATCAACGCGGTCAGGACCGACCTTAATTATTGCGGGAGCCCCTTAAGAAATTGATTGCGTAGGGCCCTGTCTGGGTAGGGATAAGAATAATAACCAACAATTATGATTTTGTAATAGTAAATGAATTCTTCTTTACATTTTATTACCTCGTCGTGGTCGTCGTCTTTATTACCGTCGTCGTCTTTTATTACCTGTTTACTAAGTACAAAATCACAATTCAAGTAACTTTGCTTTACGGATTTTGCGTGTAGCGAAGTCATGCAGTATAGCATCAAAATTCTGTTTTCTACATAGGTCACGCTCAATGGCAAGAATTGCCAAGTTGTTCAATCTATCTTCGTGAATGGTTGACCTCAAGTAGTTCTTGTTTGGTTTGAGGCGCGAGAAGCTTCTTTCATCAGATGCCACAGTTAGGGGTAATGTTAAGAATATTCTGAGTGCAACAAAGTAGGTTGGGAAAGCAATGTACCTTTCATTAGTGGAAATAAGTCAAAATTTCTCTAGGGGTTTTGGCAGTATCTGGTTGAATATGTCTTAAAGATTCCACTTCATCAGCTAATTCTCACCCACATATATCTGCCGACTGGTCTTGTTGATGACATCGATGCTTGCTTAAGGCTCTCTGCAAACTTTCTTGTGTCATCACGCTGAAGGCTCTTGAAGCTCACAAGAAACCCAAATAGGTTGTGGTTTGATTTTAACTGTTCAAATCTCGACTGCAAGGAATGAATTGCAGTGTCCACAATTCTGTTGAAGCGATTTATTCTGTAGCCATCTTCTGCATTTTCAGGTGTGAAGTCTTCCGCAGATTCATCATACTGCTTTTTTCTTTTCCTTTGACGTTTGGCTGGAAAGATTGCAGCAACTCCCATGTTTTCAGCCAATTCCTTTGCTGTAACAAGAATCTAAACAAACCCATCAACTCTCAGTTTCTTTAGCCAAGACATCAAGTTGTTGAACGAATCTATTGCAGTGCTCAAATTTACTGTTTCACCGTGCAGTTAGTTTTTTCTTACAAATATGACTTGAAAGAGCATGTGGAACCATAACTCAAGCGACATTAAGAATCTGTATTTCTACAATGTTTCATACAATGTTTCTGCTTCGCTTTTAATCATCGCATCACCAGCCTCTTCAGCTACTTCATCGAAAGTCTCACAAATTTCCGACAATTGATAACGAGGTGCTTTGACACTATCTATTCCTCATTCCCACCGTGTTTTGCACTGAGGTTTTACAGATAGATTGGAAGCACGCTTTCTGAATAATGACCATCACTTTGTAGATCCTGAGAAGATGTGTACATGCGTTGTACAATTCCAAAACAGTTTAACGCATCAAGGCATGTTTTAGCCATGTCTGCTACAACCAGATTGTAATTATGACACGCACATGGTGTAAAAAATGCTCTGCTGTTGATATTCAAAAACCGGTTTTGAATTCCAAAATGGACGTCTTTCATGTTGACACTATTATCATAATCTTGTCCATGAATATTTTGAACATCCAATTCAAGCTTTTCAAGCTCATTCATTAGTGCATCGCATAAGTCCTGTCCAGTACTAATTTTTGCAGGAAGAAACTCAATGAAACGTTCATGTACAGCCACAGGCTCTTTCATATAACCCCATTTGATACATAACGGATAGTTTTAATGATTTCTGCTCTTTGTGATTTATGTCTGGAGTACAATCCAATATTACTGAAAAATACATTGCATTCTTGATGTCTCGAAGGATAGCATTTATAGCAGCATCAGCTACTACTCTAATGACCGGCGCGATGGTGTAGTGGTTAGAGCGTCCTCTTCGCAGTCGGTAGACCAGGATTCAGTCCCTAAGTCGAGTAATACCAAAAGACTATAAAATGGTTTCACAGCTTTCCTGCTTGGCGCTCGGCATAAAAAAGGAATATTGTGGAGAACAAGCCGGCAAGCTTGCTTGTTGTGTTCTTGGGCAAAGCACTTGACGGGATGCCTTCATCTTCATGTGGCAGACAGGTGGCGTACCTGTACTTCCCCGGTTACAATTGTAAAGCTGCTCACCCAGCTTGTCGTAAGAGGTGGCTCTTGGGTAGTCCATCTTGTTGGTGGTTCGAAATGGGCTGCCACCTTTTTCCTAACTTAATTCAATTAGATTGAGGGCGTGAACCTGGATTGCCGTTTATGCCGTACCTCTATCCCGAGGAAGAGGAGGGGTAACCACAACAACAATAGCACTACTGTAATGAGCTCGTTTTTAATCCTCTTCCCCAGGTATGATCATGTACTTCTGCATTGGTAACACGTCAAAGATATTCCCCATTACTGGGTCAAACTTTGCAAGTAATTCTACTACACTCAGGAAATTCCCATTACTTGACTCTCCAGTTCTTTAAATGGACCCTTTGAAAGCTAAATTGCGCTCCGATAGAAATTGTACAATCGCAACTAGTCTTTAAAAAACTTGATTCCAACCTGTAGTTTCAGAATAAAGTATCTTTTGGCTAATCTATTCAATGCCTGTTTTTTTAATTGGTCTTGCTCCAGCTTTACAGCAACTAGTTTTGGCATCTAAATGCCCATGCTATTTTTTATGTTCTGTTAGCCTTGTTGCACAGCTTTGGCACTGATCAAATCCTTCGTTGACAAAAGACTTTTGTTTTCTTAGTAGGCGAGAGTAGAAACAATAGATCTTGTTTGCTGACACAGAATATATCAGCCAAAGACGCAAAATACTTTCACCATTGCTCAGCTTTCGTTTGCAATGCACTTTGAAAAAATGCCTACTATCCTTATTTTTCGGAAAATTGTCCAAAGTAATGTCAGGTTGACTTTTATGTAACAAATAGTAAATACAATATCTTTCCATTTTCTCTGGCCACAAGACAAGATTATCTAGATTTCTCAATGGATCGAAAACATTTTGCTCATTACCTATAACAGGGGTGGGCAAACTTTTTAGCCGGAGGGCCGCATTGACCATTTGGAGGGTGGTCGAGGGCCAGGGCTTGTTGTCTCGCACAGCTGCATGCTATAGAAGAAATTGCATTAGCTCACAATTTTGCGAAATGTTCTGGCAATGTGGTATCTCAGCGCGCAAAAACGGTGGTGTCTCTAAAAAAAAAAAAAGGTCATCACCTTTTCGTAGACGGTAAATGCGTGATTGGGGGCAATTGTAGGCTCTGACGCATTTTCCGTCCTAGGGAGAGGCGATTACCTTTTTTTTAAGGACACCGTCGCTTTTTCGCCTCATCAATCCCCTTGTCGTATTTATTTTAAAACGGCAAAGTTTCAAAAAGTGTTCGCGGGCCGCACAGAATGCTCTCGAGGGCCGTAGTTTGCCCACCCCTAACCTATAACTACATGTTGATCAGCTGTTAGTGTTACATCATTGTCTTCTTCTCTTACAACATTCACCACTGCAGTTTCTGCATTCTTGACAGAATCTGTTTCGGTTGTCTCAATAGAAGTAGCTATGCTTTTACTTTCAAGTTTTGATCGTTTTAAAAACTTATGTGGGGCGCCCTTCTGTTTATTAGCTGAAGCCTCATTTGCTTCCTTCTTCTTTTTCTTTTCCCAGCCAGATACATATTTTCTATCTACGTTTCTTGTCTTTTTCGGTAATTTTCTATGTATCTCATACTGCAAAACTGCAAACTATATAACTGCAAAACATAAACACAATAAAAAAATGTACAAAAAAACATAAAAACAGAATAAATACGCTGCCCTATACACCATTATAATATATAATAATTTACACCTAGAATTAGCGCGGGGCCTAAGGAAGTGCGGGGCCCACTGCGGCCGGATAGGTTGGATTGGCCTCAGGCCGGCCCAGAACGCGGCCTGTTTAAATGAAATACCGGTATGTTTGATTTGCATCTGTTTCGACTATCAACTTTAAACGTAATTTTCTGTAGTAAAGCTGCGCGTAATCATTTGTTTGTATGGGTTAGAAAAAACTGTGCTTGAAACTAAAAAATTGGATCAAATTAACAAAACAATAAACATAAACAAGCCAGCAAGCTTGCTTGTTGTGTCCTTGGGCAAGACATCTAACGAGATGCCACCATCTTTATCAGGCAGACAGGTGGCGGGCCCAAGCAGTATGCATATCGAGATGGCCCAGTCTGACTGAAGACTAGCAAAAAGGCTGATGAGAAGCTTATAATCTGTGAAGCTACTCCAACAATCAACGACAAGACAAGATAATTTAAGAGGTACCTCAAAAATGGCAACTCCCAAGCAGGTGCAAACACCCCGTCCAAAACACAGCGGTACAATTCGCTTTCTCATGAATGGAGGATAAGCATGGACAATCAAATAAAAATTTAAAAAAATGCTGATCCATTGCATTCGTTTCACTAATATGTAATCAATCGCACTCCAGGTGAAAGTCGAACTCGGAATTGCAAGCGCTCACATGTCGTAGAAACGACTGAGAAAAAGAACTGGAGATCGAAATTACATCCATACAAATTAGTGAGATAATGATTGTTATTGGCTTATACTTAAGGAACATGATTTGGCGCAAGGATTTCGTGCTCGGCTCATGAGGAGTTCAAAAAACGACGATAATTGAATATAGTGCTTGAATGTTCAACAATAAACATATTTTACAAACTCGACCAAGTGCCTCTGACTGTGATTACCATACTATGAATAAACAACCTGTTTGACGTCCAAACATTTGCGAAGCTAGAAGCAAATTCGGGTAAACACTACTGAAAAATAATTTTTTCAGGTCTTTCTGTTTTTCAATTTTATTTGATAACTGTTTTCAAAATCGGCGGTTTGCTGTTGCCCGGCCAACGATCTGCTTTATACCGTCTTACCTTGATCAGATTCAAAAAACTTGCGGGAGGTATCCGCTTTCATGTCCTCCTCCCTAACTTCGCCTTTGCATTCATTTTCAGGTTTTTACCGCATAGCATCTTTACTTTTCCTCTTACTCGCTGTGTAGCAGAGAATCGATTGTGAAAGTTGAATTTCTAAAATTAGTTGAAGGTGAAAAACTTTTTTGAAAGTGATAATCTTGATTATGTTAGACAAGACAATGCTAAATTTCCAAGCGTTTTTCGGAGGAGACCACTACCGTTTGCAACTTCAAACAAGTAGTTGCCTATATGCTGTAGGGCACGTCTTCATATCAGGCATTAAATAAAAGCGTTTTTAAATTATTTACAGTTACATTAAGACCCGGTTTTACGTAAGCAAGACTCGCGTTTTTGAAAACAGTTTGATAAACGTGACTTTAACATGTAGCAACTGGGCTAGGGGATTTTGAATAATCCTGATCTGGCTTTTGTTCTTCTAAATTGAGTGCTTATTTCCTGTTTGGCAAACATTTTCCGGCATATAACAATAAAATAAATTATGCAATTATCTTGATACTAACGTGGAATCTCACGTAACAATGATCATATGCAATAGACGCTTTTCATTGTCTTTTTGTATACGCGCCGAAACCTTTAGATCAAAGGTTAGAAACAGAATTCATGAGATATTTCCGAAATTTGATTTCAACCTATTTTTAACTATTTTTAACCAATGGTTTGAACTTTGATTTTAGTAAATCGTGCTCAGCTATAGTACATTCATTTTTATACTCATATCACACAGGAAATTCTTTGTCCGTTACAATAGGACAATGGTCGGCAAGCTTTTGTTTTGATGGCCCGAATCTACCTTTCAATTAGTGCTTAAGGCCCGTGTTGTAGAAGGCTGATGAAGACAAAGGCTTAGACAAACTACTGAATCATCAACAGCTTGTCAGTTGAATGTTTTTTGTTGTGCTTTTCGCTCATGCGCCGAAATCTTGAGGCCAAAGCATAGAAACAGACTTTATAAGATATTTCCAGAATTTAATTTCCACCTATTGTTAATTATGTTTGAACCATGGGTTTAAACTTTGATTCCAAATAAATCGCCAGTGGTCGGCAAGCTTTTGTTACGATGGTCCGAATTCGCTTTTGAATTAGTGCTTAAGGCCCGTTTTGTTGAAGGCTGATGAAGACAAAGATTCTAGACTAACTTCTAAAATTGAATACAATTGTCAGTTGAAGACCTTTATTTTACTTTTGTAAGTAAATTTTTTTGAATTTGAGCAAAATTATGTCAAATCAATATAATCACTGCTTTTAAAAGGCGTATGATCTTTTTTTATGCACTTAGAATAGCGTTTAAATTTTTGAAGTTGATGATCTTTTCTTTCACACATCGCAGGACCCACTAAAAACTATTAGTGAGCATACAGTTTGCAGCGGTCCTTAGTTTGCCAACCATTATAATAGAAAAACTTGCGTAGTTTCCATCAACATCGTTTAGTGCTATGTTCTTCACCCGGAGTTACGCGAAACCTTAGTGCTCCGCAAAACAGTTAAAGGGTTCCGTGAGCTTCGAGGTTCCGCAAGGGTTCATCCGCCTTTGCTTTGATATGGCAAAATTTAACATTGCTTTTAATTTTTCGAAAATAATTTGGCAAAACTTGACAACGTTTAGTGTAAATGCATCATGATGTAAGAATGCATTCATGATGTAAGAATTTATGCGTGCATTAATAAGATGCAAGCATGATGTTAGACTTACCATAATTGTGCATTTGTTTGATTCAAGCGCAACAATTTCGAGTAGTATTGCGTCACAAAGACTCAGAAAAGAGAAAAGGTGATTTTCTCTTTTGCCAAATAGCGGCAGAATACAGCACGCAGGGTTTCCATCAACTTGGAACGAAAATTAAGGACAACTATAAACATATATTTTCTTGTACTTGTTTTAGGATCAATCAAAATTTTTTGTCAGATGTGAAGATTTATGTGTGCACATTGGTGTAAATACTGTGGTTTTAGCGGTTTCAAAATAGTTTGCCTAAATTTTCAAAGCATCGAGGAAAATTGATCAGGTAAATTCCGATTTCAAATCTCAAGTTAGGTTATGATAAAAAAATGTTTACTTTAAAATAGACTCAAGCAGTTGCATATTGCTAAAAACAAAACAAAATAAGAAGGTATCGTCAAAAATAAGGACGATATGAAAGTCAAGACAATGCAACTAGTTGTGCACTTTAGCAACAAGTTGTAATGCACGAATTCTAACTGGAAATTTGTATTAACCAAAGACAGGGGCTTTCAAAATTTTGTTAGCTACATACTTGTTAGCTCTCAAAATTTTGTTAGTTATATACCAAAATGTAAGGCGTTCCCCTAAAATGAATATAAGCAAAATTCGATTTTATAACAGAATAATTGCGAAAAAATTCCAAAAAATATAAAGGTCTTCAAGTAAATATGCGAGAGTAACAAATATGCATGGGCTACTTTAAAAAACGTTGATGTGCCTGTACGACAAACTGGCTTAAGTTCCCCCAAGGTTTTTCTCTGGTACCTCATTTTCAGATACCTTAAACTTCAAGAAAGAAACTAGTCCGATGCAGTTTTGATTTATTTTAAGTGATGAGGGTTCCATGACATATGAAAAAAAACAGGGATTCCACGAAGCCAAAAAGGTTGAAAAGCACTGGTCTAGTGGGTAGATTTTCCACAGTGTTTCGTAATGTTTTCCTCTTTTTTTACCGCTTAAATTAATTCAATTTACTAAATTTCATTTTTCCTCAAACCACTCAGTTTTCGGTAAATTTTTTATATTGTAACGAAAGAACTACTGTTACGATATGATGGCAGAAAGCCTTGCAAAAAGAGGTCCCTCTAAGGATGAAGAAATTTACCCCAGGTCAAGAAGTACTAATCTGCCGTCTATGGCAGCAACAATCGTGCTTTTTCGCGATAGATACACTGTTGAGTCCATTGGAAAGGCACTTTGTGATTACTTTTGTTATTGGAAAATTCTAACAAAGAAAAAAATTTATCAGAAGTAATGCTAAGTACCCTAATTAACTGGAACGTTGAAAACACTATATCTAAAGAATAAAAATAGCTACAAACGTCCGTTCTTGAATGTTGTCATTTAAATCACTAAAGTTTAGTGTCAACGGAACGCAATCAACTCGGCTTACTCTACATCTACTTTCCTTACCGTTTTTTGATACACCCTATTCATCTGTGACGTCAGTGTAGCGGGAATGTCCCGGGAGGCAATATTTCAAGGTGATATACAGACTGTCTCCACCATTATTTCATTGTTGCTGACTGCTGGTTTTTTGAAATTGTGGTTGATTCTAATTTAGAAGGTTACCTTCTACAATCTCCTGGAGGTTGCTGCCTCATTTAAATCCGCGGAAGAGTTTAATTAAGTTCACAAGCACAGTTTTGCTCTACTGTGACAACTGCAACTATTTTAACTCTAACTTACTGCAAGAGTGTTGTGTTGAGCAGGGATGTGGAAGCGGTTATTTTTCAAACGCTTCCGCTTCCGCTTCCACACCTATCGCTTCCGCTTCCACCAACAAAAAACGAAAAAACGACCGTTGACAATTTTTTTAAACTTTTGTGGGTCTGTAGCATGCCTTCTCCTACACTTTATCATTTTGAGAAAACCAAAACCTTCATTTATTGCTATTACTTTACCTACTTCGCTTAAGCTTATTGTTTCGAACTACTCTGTGTTTCTTTTTCTTAGATATCAGAACTCGTGTTGAATGTAGAACAGGCTTTTCAATCTTTTTGTCATCGCGGAACCGCTAATGTAGTTTCGCGTTTGTCACGGAACTCCCACTAACAAAAATTTAGAAATCACGAATTGCTTGCAAGAAAATCAAATATTTCGCTACTACAATTCAAAAAATAATTAAACACTTCAACAAATAGACAGTTATTACAAGTTCCTTCACTACTTACAACTACTTTTACAACAGTTAACTTAACCCGTTTCTTACCAATGTTACCATGTGGGAACATATAATCAATCACGTGTTTCTTTCTTAAATAACGAATTTTTGTAGCATTAAAAAGCAGCAAAAATGATACAAGGAAACATTTTTCTTTAGCTTTCTACAGTTTTTGGTGTGGTTTATTGCATTGTTTGAGAAATTTTAAAGGTGGAAAATGCCGTGAAATAAGCTTTAATCACGTGATCAGTTTCCATGGCAATATCACGCTCGGGTAACATTTTTGGTAGTTAGCGAAAGTGTTTTATTAAAAAGGTTTTATTAAAAAGTCTTCATACCGACGTGTAACTCATGCTACTACTACGTCAGAAGTGAGAAACCTAGTAGAAACAATAGAAAGAACAAGAAGTGTAGTTCTACTCACTCCTGCTGGTGGCGATGAATGTGATCAAGCAAGTGATAATGAAGAAGTTCCTCAAGGCTTTGAAACGGCTTTTGAACCTGCTGGTGAGCTCAAAGTGAAAGAACATATAGATGATGTAGAGGAGGATCAAATAGGTTTTCTGACCGAGAGAACCAAAAAAAGAAAGCGAGCTTCAAATAAAAGTACGAGTTGCGACTAAAAGCATGTGTTGAGGCGTGTACCACGATGCATCCTGCTTGTAATTTTGAATAAAAAGTAAAAAAAAATATTTTACAAAATTTTTTTATTTTTGAGTTTTTTTGCTGCAACCCGCCAATGTTTCCATATGGGAACATATGTGTATCTCAAAAACCTTTTTAGCTAGAAAGATAATTTTTTGTATATCAAATTAACGGTTCAGTTTAGTCTTATACAGCGCAATTGAATAAAAATAGACAACTGGAACATGTAGTGGTAAGAAATGAATTAATGCTTCTCAGATCTAAACCGTATGATTACGTATTACAGCTCTCGACAATAACCTGTCGTCACAAGAACAAATTACACAATATAGCGTTGATTTTCCTTCTCTATCCTCAACTAACTCTGACTTTGAGTTAAATTTAACTCTAATTATCATTACCGACCTTCTATTCGTCCTCAAAACACATATTGACTCCGATCTTTTTGGATAGTGAAGTGCGAAATTTCTGTTGTATATATAGTATGTACATTTAAAGCGAGCAAAATTAAACTACACCAATCAACAGCCGCCTCAACGTGGTGGTGAAGTCCCAGACCCGTTTGGATTGGTTCAAAATGGCTGTTGGCCTTCCCGAGGGTCCCAGTTACCCCGGGCACTACCCTTACACCAACCATTTTTTCGCCGTGCAGCCCCCAAACGACCACAAAAGGATAGCACGCAGCCTCTTTAAAATCGGCCTGTCTTCTCTCTACTCTTGCCTTTCTCTTGCCCGTCTTCTCATTCTTCTCCTTGCCCTGATGAGCGGCAACGTTTATCCTAACCCTTGCTTTGTCTTTCCCTATTTAGTATGCGCTGGAAATGTGACCTGTAGGGGTAGGACAGTGCAATGCTGCTCATGCTCTAATTGGGTTTATTGAAAGTGATCACTACTCTCCTATTCTAGATTCAAAACTCTTGGCAGCTCTCACTTCTGGAGCTCCCTTTCCTGCTTTTTTTGGAGATTCTACACCTACCAGCACTGTGACTTCCTCCTCGAACTCCTCCAGCTTGTATACCTTCACTGCTCAATCTGGCCCCCTTCCGCTAATGCAGCACTCGCACTCCACCCTCACCTTCAAACCTCTTATCCTTTTTCCGCCCACTTTGTATCTTCTCCTTCTGCACCCTCACCACCGCCTCATGCTCCTGGCTGTTTCTCTTTACCTCGCGCTTCCCCTCCCTAACTCTCTTAGGGTTTTTTAATGGAATGCTGGGGGTCTCTAAGCCACGAGCACTAAACTACTACACTTTATTTCGTCTCATTCCGTTGATCTTATTTATATCCAGGATTCTAACCTTAATTTATCTTCCTCTTTTCAGATCCCTGGATTCTCTGCTCTGCGATCTGATCGCACCCACTCCCGATTTGGTATTTTTTCTGCTGATGTCGCAGACGCTAGCGGCGGCGTCATCATTTTCGTCAAGCAAGGTTTATCCTTCTCTGAGCTTTCTACCTCCTCTCTTTCTTCGCTTGGCCCCTACTCTGATTATGTAGAGGTCAACATCTCTCCAAACGACTCCTCCTCGCTCTTATTTCTTAATGCTTATGCTCCCCTATTAGTTCTTCTACGAAGGATAGCAGAACCAATTTCTTTTCTCTTTCCGTTCTTCCCCCTATGTGGAAGCGGAAGCGGTGGAATTTTTCGCGCTTCCGCTTCCGCTTCTACAGAAAAAGGCCGCTTTCACCGCTTCCGCTTCCAGCTTCCGCTTCCACATCCCTGGTGTTGAGACAATCATCATTTAGTTATTTCACATTCCGTAAACATTGACTTACAATGGCATTTGATGTGCATTGACTGCCTTTGCTTCGAGTTTTGAAAAACCTGTGAAGAAGCTCATAAACAAAGTTGTCAACAACAACGCAAGCAAAAAATTGCTTTTCTGAAATAGTTTCTTTTATTTCACATTCTTCTTTGAATGCGCAAATATTCACGCGGATGCGAAAATTGTCCGTTGCATAAAAAGATTGAAAAGCGCTGGTATAAGAACGCGTTTCTATAAAAAAAATGATTTTTTTCGTTAATATATTGTCATGGTGTGGTTGCTTGTTGCTGTTATTATGCGTGTGAGCACAAATTCTGCTTTTATTTGTTTGGTTGAATTAGGCTACCGCTACGGGTAGGCTGCTCGGCCTCACCTCCTGTGTGCGTTGTGAAGATGGAGTAATCCTCTTTAGTATCTTTCTTCAGGACACAATAAGCAAACTGGTAAGCTTTATCTACACACTCAGTCTTTTGTGCTGAGCGCCAAGCAGTAAAATGGAATTAGCATTTTTAAAGTTTTTTGTGTAAACCGGCAAGGCAGTTGAAGCCAGTTCTACAGACTGCTACGCGGACACTTTTCCACTATACCACGGAGCTAGTTGACATGATTTCTGCAGACTATTTATTGAACTTGAGGATGACCCTTTTCTCGTCCTCCCGTTTTTGTCACTAAAATGTGTTACCACTGCCTTTCATCTGTACCTTTTTCATACTCTGCTATTCCTTTTTTTCTGCCCCGAAATGGATATAACTTAAGCAATTTTAGCCTTACAACAGAATCACTACAACTCCAACCATTTCAGTACTGAACACAATTAACCATATAAATTAAAAAAAAGATCTGATTAATTTAAGCTTGAATTCTTGATGACATCGCAATGTTGGACAACATGGCTAAAATATGACCAAAACTTGGTAAAATGAGAAACTCAAACCCTAATATGAAGGCATACCTCCACCAAAATTTTTCCTTTCCATATTGGGGAGAAATTTCTTTTTAGCTGGCAACCACAATTTTTTGTCTTTTTATTGTTGACTGCCAGGAACATGATTTTTTTAGTAAAAATTGTATAATGTCAAATTTGTTATATTTCCAAGCAACTTACCAAAATAGTATTCAGTATAAAGCTGCACTTACAAAAAGTTATTGAAAAAGCTCAAATATAATAAAACATTCAAATAACAGAGGTTTAAATCATACACTGACACAATGAAACAAATAGCTGTTTTAAGCAAAAACACCATGAAATAGTAACAAAAATGATAAAAGTAACAGTGAATGGCATTGGCAAAGCGTCATATTCATGAATGTACGTTGTACAGGAATAAATTGTTGCATGATAGGGGACGTAAGCATTTATTTTAAAAGACACGGTCTGCAATACTTCGTGTTCCTGGCATGCTGAACACAAAAGCAAAACCTAAACCTAAAAATAGTAGCTTTCAAACTCAGAAAACAAAATATCTTTTTTTCAAAAATGCAAGTGCTACATTGCTTCACAGTTAGATACTTTACAGTGTGTAGGCCTATTAGACTTCCTATTCCCTTGAGCACAAGTATAGAAATATTTGACAACGATTTTCGTAGATGATAAAAAGCAATTTAAATTTAACTGACAAGGATACCTAGCAAAACAAACTTTACTGCAGAAGCTACTACTAATGCAGATCAATGCCATTCCTTCAATTTTGTTTAGTTACTTGATGTAACGTTGAACAAACATGTTACACAGCCTTTCATTGTAATTTTAAACACTTATAAATCATTACTTTGGAAAACCTTCACGGAAAAAATAAAAAAGTATTACCTAAAAGTTAAATTAAATTGTTATCGTTTGTAAAGTGGCACAAAGAGAACAACTGTAAAAGTCTTATTTTTTGAGCACAACATCCTAAAATCTCGTGCAGAGATGCATAAATTACATTCTTGTAGGTCGATTACGATTGCAATTACATTGTTTCGCAAAAATTTAAAAAAATGTTGCAAACGCCATTCGTTGAGTAAGTGAAAAACAAGATTTAAGTCTCAGTCAAGTCTCACCAATGTGCATCTGCAATGAAAAACTTACATTTCTCCAGGTCAATTATGATTACACGCCAAGCAATCGAGTTTGATTACGACTACGATTACACGAAAATGCCGTAAGCGATTACTAATCACCGATTGCGATTACAATGGCATGCATATCTAATCTCGTGTCCACAACTGTCTTATTCGCTGTCAAAATCGCAATTTTTCCCTATACTTTTCAATCAGAGCTTAGGCATCTTCTAAGCATTGGCTACTGCTGTATTTCGTAATCCGCCTGAGTGAGAATCAGTAGTTTTTGTACTGGTTTCCTTATGGTCTTTCTTTTTTCTGCATGGCAATAACTTTTCTCTCCAATTTGCAAAAGTAAAAATCACTCCCATCAAGTTTACAATTAGGTTGCAACTAAAAACAATGTGATTGATATAGACAGTTTCCCCTTTGTAGGCAATCGCAAAACCAGAGTTGAGCAAATCTGATACAACACAGACCCCAGCTACCACCGATGCTCTCTTTACAACAGGAATAATCGATCTTTGATCAGTCTGGCAATTTAACATTTTCTTGCGATGAAGATGCAAAGGATAAATGAAAGTGAAGAGTAAAGTGAATTGAAAGGCAGTTGTGCAAGCTACGAGAACTGCCCATTTGACCAAGTTATTTTCTTTTGCTTGTACAGCCTGACAGGCACAAGGCATATTTGTGTAAGCAGGGGCGGATAGGAAAAGAAATAAATTGCTCCCAACCATCAAAAATTCAAACACTAAAGTAAAAGCGTTGAGAACCTGAAGCGTTTTGCTAACACTTTGTTTCATAATTGAATTCCTGTAAAATACAGAAAAAATGCGATACCAAAGAGCAAAGTAAGCACAGAAAACGGCTCCGGCAAAAGAAATGATTTTGATTCGATGGTAGATGTTGCAGAAGATTTGAGACGGCGGAACAAGAAGCGGAATTTCGATTGTGACGTAGACGAAAACGAACACAGCTCCACACACAGTAACAAAATTAACAACCGACACCGCTTGATCGCTTGACGATATTCTAGTGCCTGAAATTAAAAATACTACATGACTTCATGTAATTAGTTGCTTAATCATTAACTGCAGATTTTACTCAAATTTCAGTGATCAGACTTATTAAAATTGATTTAAACACCCAATTGAAATTGAAACCCTTCATTAAAATTCACTTTTTGAACCTTCTAGGGTTACTGAAGTAGTACAAAAATCGTGTTCAAAGTCATTATATCCGCCATGACGAGGTATTAAAAATAATTATTACAAAGTATTGGCAAAGTTAAGGAGCCGATGCTTTTTCATGATTTCATGAATTTACTAAAGTTGTTATTGAATTGAACATCATACTGCAATTGAAACTGCAAAAATGAAGTACGCCTTGTGCCATTCATTTTTTGAAAGGGATTTTAACTGTAACTGTTTTTCGCTTCAGTACATATTCTAATCATTAGTGAACAAAACTTGCATTGTTTTGTGAATAATTCTCCGAATTGCCCTAATTGATGAGCGCAAAGCAGGAGATCCATTCATACCGTATATCGTTCCAACCACTAGGTCCTGAGGCTATTCACTAACTTTTTAACGGAAATGTAGTATTCTAGCAACTTTGCTTTGGGTATTTACTTACGGCGTTCATTGACCCACACTATAATGTAGTGGCTAGTGTCTTCGCTTTGCAGTCTGTAAACGATGGTTCAGTTTCTTTGTTTAACCATACTTTTCACTTTAGAATAATATTCATAAAACTCCTTTAATTTGGCGCTCAGCAGTGTTTGCAATGCGTAGAATATTATGTGATACTGTTCAAAATTTACACAGTTTTGATGAAAATAAGCTCTGCAGCTAAAAAAATCTTTCCAGTAAACAGCGACGAAAACGACTTGACATTTCGTTTGATATTGACCAAGCCAGCTGTTGTTGCACTAAACGACGCATTATTTGCCTGGGACATTGCGAAATTAGAAGGATATTGTTGTATTTAGTTTGCTTACGTTCGTGTTCATAAGAAGGCAAACCTATGTCCAATGAAACAACCTTAAAAAAACGTTTCAATCAAACGCATTAATGGACAGACAAATTTTCAAAAAAATCTAGCATACAGGAAAGCTGATGATTTTTTTTAAGAATTTAAAAAATGGCTTAGAATCTTTTTTTGTTAGAGAAAACTATCGGCAACACCAGCAATCACAAGCTTTCAAAGGACTCCGAAAAAAGAACTCAGAAAACTACTGGATTAAAGAAGCAAATCAGAGACGTAGATAAAGTTGCTATACATATATTACTTTTACTCTTTAGTATTATCTGATCCAACGCCAGCTCTTTTTTCAAATTTTGTTTTGATGACGCAAGCATACAATAGAAACAGTGCGTGGTATTTGACCAAAATCATTTGTTAATTACACACAAAATCTGAGTTTTTGAATATGCGTTTATCAATTTTTTTGGTATAAGAAATCAAATGCAAAGTTTAGAACAAATTAACAAACGTGCAACTGCTATCACTTTTGTAGAAATTATGTATAACAGCAGCAAAACCGCCATTGTGATTTCGCGTTCTTTGGACATAATCTTTGACTATGGCATGCTGATATTTTCGTTTAGGTTGAAAGTGTTCCGAGTTTTTGTTCGGGAAAAATTAGAATTTTACAAACAGATTTTGAAGAGAAGCACTCCTAGAAATTATCACATATGGCAGTCTTTTTTGCTAAAAATACAAAAAACCGAGTGTTTATCAAACGTTTACTTATTCTCTTCAACACTCTGCTGTTCAAATAAAAAAAAAAATTGCAATCCCTAGTTGCTTCTTCGGGTTGGGCAGCCGCAAAGGTTTGAGGAAGAAACGAGTACAAATCATCCGAAATGTATGATAGCGTTATCCTTTTTAAGTATCTGCACTTTTGCTTGATAATTATTAAATTAAGTCAGCACTCTTCCAACTCCATTCCCCTAAAATCAATTCTTAACTATGGTCACGGTTACTCTTCTTACCTCTGCATCCTATCATCAATTTTTTCTTGTAGGAATAAATAGACAAGGTAGTGACAAGATATATCAAGAACACAGTTGCAATAAACGTGAAACACAATGAAACGATCCGTTGTGGTTCGACTCTGCGGCAGATCGCAGCTGCATCTTCCGTAAAATTTTCTAAAGTGCTATTCCACTCAATATCATACTGAGAAGTTGAAGTCATTTTTCAAAGAAATTTTTCAGTTGGGCTTTACAGTTACCAAAAACGTGCTGAAAAGCAGAAAATTTGTTACACTTTGCCACATATGTAAAAAAAAAATTAAACATGCAATCAAAAAAATAAAACACTTATTCAGCAATAACTTGTAAATAGTGTGATGACTTACGTGATTGCCAGAGGTCAAATTACTACCTTAGTAAAAGTTTTATAAAAAAGCGGGACGAACTGTGAAAATCACTTTTATTCTTCCGAAGCAAATTGCTTTTATAAATGATTTCGAGATATGTAAAAAAAATCTGCGGTTTTTCAATTCTATAAAACTTTTCAGATCTAAGCGACTATCACTTAACACTCCTGAGTCATGGAAAGAATTTAGTTAGACATTATATTTCGCTCGTCTCTATACGCGACTAATGCATGCCAGTGTAACCTCAGAGCTAACAAATGATTGTTAACATCTCAAAAACTCAATTTTTAAAAATAGTTCAATTACAAGTCCAAACTTATCGGCGAGCGACCAATTAACTAAATTAACAATATTTGTTTCTGTATAATGGCATGAGCAAAACGTACCTTAGAGAAAAAAAGGCTGTGCCAATTTAGCCGAATGGGGTCCAGGGCCAAAGAAGCTAAAGTAAGTCCCAAATTTAAACAACTGTGAAAATAACATTTAATTCACTTTAAAAAATGATCTTGCGTACCTTCTCATAATATAAAAAGTATGGTTCCATCAAGAAGCCGTTGTGCCGGGGTCAAAATGCCCTGCTGTTGGCTCCATTAAACTGGGTCTGATTAAAAATATAGCGCATTGAAGTGGAAATCAACAATTTCAACTACTTTGAGATGACACTGTTGCACTTTTAAACCAACTATAAAAATACTTATTCAAATAAAAATATCAAAAACATGACTGAAGAGACATTCAGCCATGGTTTTTTAAAATTCTTGTCTTTCCCACCAGTCAAAGTATTTTTTCATGACAAAACATCTTTTTCACTGAAACCGCTTGGCCTGAAACTAACTTCTAAATATGCCCCTATTTTGAAGTTAAATGTGTTTTTACACTAATGCACGTTACTTGATTTCTACTTAATGTATAGCATTGCTGTGTGATAAACGTTTATTACACTCAGACAAACCCAAAAATCAGCCAAACACAATCGAGATTAGTAAACCACAATGTCATTCTGAGGTCATTAAGTATTATTGCTTAGTCAAGTTATACACTTTCAGAGCTATTTCACGTTGCAGCTATAGCCTACAAGCACGGATCCTCAGAATGCGCTTCTCTCCCTAAAATACATGAAAAACATTCCAATTGGCATTTAAGTTATTTGGGTTTTATCATTCTCTTTTTTACCATGAAATATAAACAAATATTAAATGGAGATTGTGCCGTATCAAGTTTTTGTTTAGATAGGCTACGCGGCAAATCCGAAATGCATTGCGTTTTACTGTTTGTTTCTTCTAAGTCCACTTATCAAAAGTTAACCTCTCATTATCCAAGTTTCACCGTTGGCTGTGGCTGTGAATATAATTATTGGCTAATAGCATAAAATGAAGGAAGTCGTGCTCGCTTTTAGAAGCACAAAACGATTCTAATTCACGTTGGGTTGATGTGAGTCGATAACATCAAGCTTTTCTTTTATGGATACGAGCCTCCATTCTGCGTTATTGTCGCATCACTAGCGCATGAAGACCTTGGAAATTACTCATTTCTTCAAGTAGAAATCGCATCTCAAACGCATAAAGTAGAAACAAAACTTTCGATTGACAAGAAAATAATTTCCCGAAAAGTTAACAGGCAAAGCTGGAGTGAGACAAAAACGATCCCCTCCCTAGTATCTCCTACGCGATTGCAGAGAGATTGGAATTCCAACTAAAAAATAAATGCTAATGGACACAGGAACGTCAAGACCTATTTTACGGAGACAACTTGTAATTATTGAAAACGTTATTTTGAAACAATCCTGACTATTACCAAATTGATTCTTTTAGATTGAAAAAAATTAAAAGAAAAATTTGGCCCCGTAATGTTTTTGCCCATTCAGTGCCGCATGCTCCCGCAGCCTAACTTGCCTAATCTCGAAAACCAGGCATTCATATCGCTTAAATATGTGGCCTGCTTTAATGATCAACTTACAGCAGAAAATCCATATTATTTTCAACCTTTTTTAAGAAACATAAACACTTTCTTATCAAATTACATGAAATGAACACGCAACCCAAGTAAAGGGTGCTTGTGATCTGTCAAAAAACTATTCATCTTCTGTCCATCATTCTGACTAATATGGAGTATGCTGTTTTTCACTTGCTTATTACCGGTAGTAGCTCATGATTCAGACTAAACTGAAACCGAAAAAGATAAGCGGATTGTGAATAAAAAAAAAATAATAGTAACGGGAGAAAAGATTTTAAAACAAATAAGTTGGGATGGAAAGGGGTCCACTTCTCGTAACTAAGTTTGAAATATCTCACCCCTTACATCAAACTTGTTTCTTAATACACTACTAAACATAATGTGGCGTTTGTTATGTGAAAAGATGATTACGATCAATTGGTCTTTTTATTAATAGCTATACTGTAATGATAAATTTTAAAAAACAAATATTTTTCGAACTCACAGGCACCTTTACTCGAAAACAATGAATATCATTCTCGCTATCCAATTAAATTGTCGCTGTAAAAGACCCGGTTTGAGAAAAGTACCAATTGCACGATGATTAATTGCAAAACAGATTTGTTTTCTTGTTATAGGCCTACTGTAGTTAGTTGCGTATACATGCGTGCTTAAGTCTGTACGCCCACATTAGAAGCACAACCACGCACTCACAACTAAAAGAGAAAGCGATTTGGCAATAAAATTTCACTACTGTTATTCAAAATCGACCATTTTACGTCACTAAGAATTTCATTAGCAAACAATATTTTGAAAATCAAACCATCTACTGCTGAAGAATTTTTTACATTTCACAACCGGGATGATGATGTTAACTATATTATCCTGTCAAAGTTGTTGTGTTCAAAAGCCTACAAAACATTATTATTACATAATTGATTTAAATAATTCATGATAAACCCGAAAGCTAAAACAATTTCACAGTTCTTTTCATGAGACTTTATGGGAAAATTTGCAGTTGTTTGTGTATTTCATCTTAAATTCAAAGTTTCGAACAAAAGAAAAAAGCTTGTATTAGTAGAGGCGAACCAGAGGAGGCTAAGGGGCTCCTTCAGCCATCACGCTTGTTTTCAAAAGATGTGAAAACCTGATTTAGGGACGCTGACATATTTTCCACAAAAAATCTGGCGTAAGTTAACCCAGATTTTTTGTGGAAAATATGTCAGCGTCCCTAAATCAGGAGCTCAAGTTATGATTTAAACCCGACTCGAACGTTACAAGCCTCGGTTAAAACTAAGCGATCGTTAAGCCTTTGCAGTGTTCCATGATGCGTAAGGTTTGAGCCTTAAACTCACAAGCCTTTCACTACATGTCAAACTAATCAGTTGGTTTCTTTACTTTCTTCACCCACTGCCTTCTATATGGCGGGATCATACTCTACTAAGACACTATATGCTTTTTCTTTTAAAACAAATTGCTTTGCTCGCAAAAATATCTACAGTCGCTCGTGTGAGCCCCATTAAAAATAACAAGTTAGAAGTTTTGTTGAGAAAGGGTTAATTAAATTTGCAAAAATTAATTTTCTATTTTACGATATCACATTTTGCTTGAAGCGATCAAGTAGCTATAACTAAATAACCATCCACGGTCTACTCTGTTCATTGTACGCAGAAGGTTACCCTATTGTCTGAGCTTAAATTCAAAGAGCACGCACATTTTGTAGATATGCAATCCTATTTAAATCTAATGTAGACAACAATAAAAGTTAGTTGAAATGAGGAAGAAACAAACGCGGAAGCAGTATGCTATTTTAAGAGTCTTCTGGTTGCGACGTTTCAAAACGCTTACGCTTCCTCTAAGTTTAATTTTTTTTTTCAGCTTCAGAACGGCAAAGTTAGCGATCAAAATACAAGAACAAAGGCGTCAATTGACTCATTTTCATTTTTAAATGCTTATGCACCGCGTTTTGCAAAACTTCATGGCTTGGTACCTCTTGACTTTTGCTTTTTTATTGTTAAGTGCACTCTGACCCCATTTCGTAAATTTGGAGGCTAAGGTTACAGAGAGAAAATAACAGCGCTACCTAGAAAGACCAAGCGCGACAATTGGAGCAAGTGGCGTTAAACTTTTAAAAGTTAGCAGGTAATGAATCGGTAGTGAGCTCGTTTATTTTTCTATTTCACAGTAATAATACTAATCCTCACTCGGTATAAAATTTGCTTCTTTTTATGGGTGATAACAACCAACAATGATATGAGCGGCAAATGCGCGCAAGCGTCAATAATATTCTTGTAAGAATTGAAAAAAAGATTGAGCGAAGCGGAAGAATAACCAACAATAATGATATTAAGCGGCAATGAGAACATATGTTGCGAGCATGAATCACGTGATAGGAGTACGGTTTTGCTAAACATTAAGTTAAAGCAAAGCAAATAGTTAGGACATTCATACACAAGAATCTTGTTGGAGCACAGAATTTTAATATAGCTTTGAAAAAAGCTGTTTGAGCCATAAACTTTTCGTTACGCTCTCATCAGTGGCGGTATCGCGTCAAAAGCGAAGATCTAGAGAAGGCCTGCACAACATACGGCCCGCGAAAGCATTTCAAAGTCGATCAACAAACGAAGTATGTCTGCCCTCTGTATTCCGTGTGTTGTGTGTAATAGAAAGCACTTTGAATAAATCTTTTCCTTCAATTGTTACTTAACAGTTATTGGTGCTATAGCGCATAATCCTACGTTTGTTAGAATTTGTTGTAGGTTTATAGCTAACGATCTTAACCTCGATGATTCAGAAAAGAGCATTAAGAACAGAAAATTTTGGAATTTTTTACTAGGCGATTGCGCAGGCAAAGAAAGAAGTATCAGATACGTGTACAAACTAAAGAGAGCTAATCATACAAAAGTTCAACATGCGCATTTGCTTTTTTTTACAGTTATAGCTTTAGTGTTGTTTATTGCTTGGTAGTAGCCTGTGTTGTGTTTTTAGTTGTAGCCTGCAGTTAAATTTTGTTTTTTAGTACCGTACTTAACCATGTCTGAAGGAAAGAAAAGAAAAATAGACAGCGAGCACAGAGCGTTTAACTCTGAGTGGACGAACAAGTACTTGTTTGTAACCTATGAAGACAAAATAATCTGCCTGGTGTGCCGAGAAAGGATATCAGTTCCCAAAGAATATAATTTGAGACGACATTTGGAAACACAGCATCCTGCTATTGCTAAATTAGATCAAAATGAAAAGAGCCTTAAAGCAGCAAGCCTCATGAAAAGTCTTGGCAAGGAACAGCAATTTTTCAAAGTACTCGGCAGCGAAAGTGCAAAAGGTACGGATTTAAGCTTCAAGATTTCAAGGGAAATTGCTGTTTCTGGTAAGTGTTTTACAGAAGGGGAGTTTGTGAAAAAGTGTATGTTGCTTGCTGTATCTGAGCTTTGTCCAGAAAAGCTGCGAATGTTTCAAAACATCAGTCTCTCACGCATGACCGTACAAAGGAGGGTAAGTGACATAGCTGCCAACTTCATGAATCAGGTAAAGCAGAAAGTGAATGAATTTTGCTTTTATTCATTAGCTATGGATGAAAGTACAGATTGTCGCGATACAGCTCAGCTTCTCATATATATTCGAGGCGTTGACAAGAACTTTAATATTACTGAAGAACTTGCTGGCATGCAATCGATGAAGGGCCGTACTACCGGGAAAGACATCTGTACTGAATTAATTAACTGTGTAAACAACAAGTTGGCATACAGCTTTACTAACTTAGTGGCCATTTGTACCGACGGTGCTCCAGCTATGTGTGGAAAACATACTGGAGCAGTTTCTCTCATTCAGGAATTCATTGGAAGGCGCATAATCACACACCACTGCATTATACACCAGCAGGCCTTGTGTGGTAAGGTTTTAAAATTTGGACACGTAATGTCTGTGGTAGTTTCAATTGTAAACTACCTTCGCGCTCGCGCTCTGAAACATAGAACCTTTCGAGCATTTCTGGAAGAGGTGGATGCCAAATATGAAGACCTAGTATACCATACAGAAGTAAGATGGTTGAGCCGAGGAAGAGTGCTACAACGTTTTGTTGCTTTGAAAGAAGAAATTTCACAGTTCCTTAAAAATGATTCAAAAAAATTCGAAGAGCTTGAAAGTGAACCCTGGAATCACGATTTATTCTTCCTTTGTGATTTTACTGCTCATCTGAACGATCTCAACATGCAGCTTCAGGGAAAAGAACTAATAATATTTCAGTTGGTAGGAGCAGTGAAAGCTTTCAAAATGAAAATACATCTTTTCAAAAGTCAGCTCCTAAAAGGTGAAATGAGTCACTTCCCTACATGTGCACAATATATTCCCCAATCCCAATATGTTGAGCAAGGAGAAAAATACGCACAGCAAATTGAGATACTGTTTCAAGAGTTTGACCGACGACTCACTTTCTCTCAGGAAGATAAACTCCTATTTAAACTGGTTGAAGACCCATTTTCTGTCAATCCAGAAGAAGTGCCCATACAACTGCAGATGGAGGTAATCGACTTACAAACCTCGTCAGTGTACAAGATTAAACACAGAGAAAGCAGCCTGCTGAACTTCTACAGAAGTCTGAACAGTGATAGATATAAAAATCTTATCGGACTTGCAAAGAAAACGCTGAGTATTTTTGGCAGCACTTATATATGTGAGCAAACTTTTTCGCTTATGAACATGAACAAGAATAAGCAGCGCTCTTGTCTAATGAAAGTCTGGAGGACATCCTAAAAATATCCACTTCTCATATGCATCCAGATTATGACGAACTTGTTGCCGGAAAGCGGTGTAATGTTTCGCATTAGTGTCTGTGATTAATGTGTGCATAAGTTTCTAATAAATTTTTGGTATGCCTAATTGCGTTATAACTAGTAATTTAATGCAGAGATAATATTCATGCGGCCCTCGGCAAATTTTCTGTAGTCAATGTGGCCCGAGCAATTTTTGAGTTGTGCAGGCCTGATCTAGAGTGAGTAAGTGTTTTATGTGATCAACTTGAACGTTAGGCAATCAAGACAAGCCAATGACAGCGCTAGCATAAAAGCTTTATCTGACCGATGATTTTCATTTTTTGTTTTGTTTTGATCTTTATTTTAACCTGAAAACAATATAGGCAAACAAGGAAATAGTAATTCTAAAAAAGTGCCTGGATAGTAACATCAAATATTCATTTTGCACTACTGTAACTCAGTGCCTTAAACAAACAACGTACTTTTGCCCTCGATAGCCAGCCATGTCTAATACACAGACGTTTTTAACGTTGCAGAAATTACGTAGAGTAGTCTTTCCTTTTAAAAATAAAAAACACAAAAACTTTCAACCGTTTCACAATTTTTTAACCAAATTTCTGCAAATTACAAGACAGTTCAAAAAGAGTCTCGTCTTCAGTTTCCGAAGGGCCTCGCTTTGGGTTGCTACGGCACTACCATAATATTTTCAAAATTAGAGATATTTACAACCAGCACGTGTTGTCCTTTTAGTGTAAAAGCTTGTAGGTAGATGAGCTACTATTGATGCCAAGTGGCAGGCATTTGTCATCGGCAATTTATTTAATAGGTATGAGCTTTTGGTCTTTTAGCAATTCCGTTGCGGCAAAGGTTAGAATGTTTGCTTGTAAGTCAATAAATTTGGGTATAATTTCCTTGCCCAGTCGTACCACAGTAGGGGCGTAGGCAGAAATTTGTTGAGGGGGGTGGGAAAATGCCTTTTTGCAAATTTCACGGGACAGATGCGGCGAAGATCTTTTTCTGGAGATCAATATTCTCAGAGCAACATCAGGGTACTTATTTGTTACCGTTACCAGCAGAATGGCTGAAAATGACGTTTTAAGTTTTTCTGAGAGGGGCGCACGCATGGGAGACCTTCCGTAAGCCACTGTACCACAGAGTTTAAAAATGGTATTCGTAGCTTTCTTGCTTGGTGCTCAGCACGAAAGAAATGCAATTTGCTTGTTTGCGTCCTAGGAAAAGGCACTTGGCGGATCCCATGTATTTACGTGAATGTGGCACACAGGTGGTTGAGACCGATTAGTCTACCCGTTACGATGACCAAGTCTGACAAAAGGTTTGGAAACAGTGCATGTGCATCTACGCAAAAATAAAAATTCGCTTTTGATACGTGCTGCGGTTGTCATGCGCTATGTAGATTTCTTACATAAATCACATTAGTACATCACATAGCTTGCAAAGCTCCTGTTAGGATGGTCCAATGACCACCTGCCTTTCGAGTTTATTTTATGAGTTTTATTCATATCGTAAGAGTTGTCAGAACAATGATCGAGCAATTTCGGCGTTCTTACGGTTTTTAGAAACGCACTTGGCTTGCAGTGAGGTGCTTAGTTGTAATTCTTGTCGTAGAAATGTGCTATACACATCAACAGTCCTGCTTACTCTATTTAAGATTCAGTTCCTCAAACTGTTTAAATATCTTACCGTCAGTGGCGGCTCGTGGCTTTTATTAATGGTGGGGCCAGCAAAACAATTATATATATTGAAAAGTCAAAAAAGTTCCATTCATAGACTATCTAAATTTAAAGGCGGAGTAAATAAATTTTAAACAAAAAATGCAATATTTAACACAAATCTTCATTTGTATAAGTAGTCAGCTCTTTGGTCTTTTATCTGCGCAAAAATGTTGATAACTTTGTTGTTGTAATCTGTGATTTTGCTAGTATAATCCTTGTGTATCGAAAGGCAAGCGAGGCTGTTCAGTCTGTCTTGTAACAAGGCATTTCGAAAAAACGTTTTTATTCGCTTCATTGTGCTGAAGCTTTTCTCTGAGTCAGCAGTGGAAAGTGTGTCACGAGAACAATTTCGAGACTTCAGAAAATGTTTCATCAAGTCCGTTTTCATTTATGAATTTTAGTAGTTTGTTAATATTGGAAATTCCACTAAAATTATCATTTGCATACAAAACGGACAACTCACACTTCAGTTTATCCTTATTAAGTATTGTGTAATTCGAAGCAATTTCTTCAACATAATTGTCGGGAAAAGAGTTTCTGTATAGCTCAATTTCAGCTGGATTTACTGTGGAAAATGAACGAAATGTATCCGAAGATACGAAGTTTTCTTTAACTTCCTCTGTGATTGTATCACATGCTTCTGTTACACATGATTGCAATTGCAAATGAGAAACGATGCATGAGTTGCAGCTCTTCTAGGCCTCTTTGCTTGCTGGGATGTTATTTCTTCTGTTGTTCACTGTCATTCAAATATTTGACCACATTTCCACGCAAGTGATTAACAGCTGTGACAAAAGACTTAAGAGCTTCTTCAGAAGTTATGCTGTTTGATTTTGCAGACTGTAAGATTCCAAAAAATACACTAACATGTTTTAACACATCATCAAAAAATTCTACAAAGAAAATAAATTCTTTATCTTCTAAAATTTTCGTAAATCCAATCGATTTACAAAAACTCTTCTGATCCCAACCTTCTCCATTTTGAATGCTAGTAAAGCACTCTAAAATTTGCTCCCTGTTGCTACGCACTACAAAAATTATTCTAAATACATAATTCTAGCGTGTCTCACATACTCTTGGCATCTGAGCAAAACAGAATTTCTTGAGCTGACTATTGCGCTTTGGTAAAATAGTGAAAACACTTCTATTCCATTTAAATTTGAAAAAAACAGCTTAAGCCTTTTGTTGCAAGAAGCCATTTTTTTATGATCAGTTCAGTTGGTGAGCGTGGCAGTAAACGTAATGAGCGTGTGGGAAAAACTTTTTCATTTGAACCTGGACTCCGTTTATGGAACCCCTCATTACTGCCGCGCCATCATATGCCTGAGCAATAAGCTTGCTTTCCAAATTAAGTGAATCAAGATTTTCCTTCAATGCCTAAGTAAGTCCATCAGCTTTTATCTTGAAGCTCAACAAACTTAAGAAATCCTTCGACAGGTTCAAAGTCCTTGACACAGCGCACTATAATCACAAATTGAGATTTGCATGAAATATCAGTAGTTTCATCTGCCTGCACAGACACGTACCTAGAATTTTAATTTCCCTTGTTATTTCTTCAGTATATACTTTAAGCATGCAAGACAAAAGATCATTTTGTATAGATTTCAATAAATTTTGTACCTCATTATATTTTTCAAGATGATCACGAAATGCACCGTCCAAATCTGCCGTGTACGTTACAAAATCAAGCAAAACACCTCGATTAGCAGACCCTTCCATTTTATCATGTCCTCTTAGCGGTAATTCGTGAAAGCCACAAAATTTTATGCATTAAATAATGCTGTTCAAAGCGTGCATATTTCTGTCAGCTAATTCGTTTTGTTTAGTTATGCTTCGACGATAGCCAGCATCAATTGCAGATAATATATTGACTTTTCCAAGCATTTGAAATGAAACACAACTGTTCATATGAGCCTTACTGCATTCGTGCTTAGAAATTCGTTCTGACAAATGTTTCAAGTCGTTACAACCTTTATTTGTCCATAAACTCTCACCTCAAAATAAGAGACAGCAAAAGCAGAATAAGCTCTTTCTTTCATCGTAGGCTGTTGGCCACGATTTTTTATCAAACCACGTCGATGAAAATGTTCTCAATTTCCTACCCTCTTTTTAGAAGATATTGATGTCACGTGGTTAATATGGCCTAGTCTTTTAATTTCTATTGTTCTTCATGTTTTAAGTTTTTAAATGGATTTTTCAATAAATTATCAACTTTATTCATGGTGAGGGGTGTTGAATCACAAATATAAATCATGCAAAACGTAACGTCTAAGCTCAGTAATTACGAGAAAACAAACCACAATCTAGTATTCGCTAGTGAGCAATTTTAAATTATTTTGATCCGGAAATACAAAAAACACACTAAACATAAATAAACTAAGTGTTGAAACCTCACAGTTACAATTACAAATAACAAACATTGCCAAAATATATGTCCATGAAAATGATAAATCAATCACCAAGTCATAGAAAAAAATTTTAAATAAAGCACATAACAGGGGAGGCGTGCTACTGTAGCCAGCAGAAACACAGGCTGATTGATTGCATTTGCACTGCGCGTGTGACAATCCTCTCCTTTTGCTGATTCCTCTCCTTTCTTGCTTTGGAATGTGCCGGAGTCACCCAGCAGTGCTAGTATCCTCTGTCTCTGGTGTTTGTGCCAGACATCCCTGGCGCAAATTTTGCGCTATTGACTTGCATAGTAAAATCTTCACAAAGCTCGGCGCGTGAGTTGGTTGGCTTTAGGGGTAAATGTATAGGAGTAAACGGGGCAAAATATGTGGGCCCTTCTGCATCTTTTTGAAGGGACTTCAGGGAACATTTGAAAATATTTCTCGTTGTTTTTCGGTTAACTGTTATCTTGGCATGCACGTAAACATTTTGATATTTAGTATAGGCTTTCTCTTTAGAAATTCACAAATTATTAGTCAAATTTTTTGTGGGGCCAGGTCCCTGTGGCCTCTATGTACCAGCCGCCACTGCTTGCCGTTTTCAAAAAGGAAAATCTTCCTTGCACATGATAAGGGTCAAATCAATTTCTAGATACGCACTTGCTACTGCTGTTTAACGTAATGTGGATACTTGCCAACCACACTTTTACGCCTTTTAATATGAACGCATTTCAACTTTAGCTACATTAAGCTACTAGGAACCAAATTTGAATAATTTGGCTTTTTACTTAATAGCATATTAATATAGCATGACACTGAAATACATTGAAGTAATAATAGGCCTATGCTGCCATTGTAGCCAGCTTCATATAGCATAGCATGCTAATTGAATTATGTAGAACAATAGAAAGCATTTACTGTCAAGTAAGTATCACAAGATTGAAAATCACAAAAAGGCCAAACTTGCCAGAAAAAGCGCCAATTTGAGTAAAAGAAACCAAACAAAACTCTAGTTACCCAGCAAACATGCATGAGTTGTGCCATAGTTGGTTGAAGGTGGGAAACGTGAGCGATGGTTAAATGTATTTTGCCACCGGCGGCCCATTATAGGCATTAGAAAAAAATTTGAATTTTGTTTGTAATTGTTTATTTGTATCACGTACCTTTTAATTACTTTTGAAATATTTCTTCTGTGTTGGCACCAACGCTACTTAAATTTACGATGGAGGTACTATCAGTGGTAACGAAGCAAACCAACTGTGAGCCAATATAGTTCTCTTTTGCGACCTTACTTAAAAATTTACATCTGTTGTGAATGCTGTTATTAATCACAAGCTTTCCTAATTTCTGGTAGAACAATTTTTGTCTGTTGACATCCGCAAACCTTTTTCTAGCTTCGTGCGTGTTACCAACGGTGAACCAACAATGGGCTAACGTGAAGTTATAACAGCCTTAACAGCCTATAATAAGTACCATATTTAGCTTGTTTTTACAGAGGAAAAATAACAACATTATGCAAAAGCTAATTTTTTGTTATTATTTTAAGTTATAAGCATGTTGTGCTAACCATTTAAACTTGCAGCGAAGACTTAATTGATATTTTACTTTCTACTGGTTGTTAGACAGAAACTGTCCTATTACCTTACGTTTAGCACTTATCATTTCGTTACAAGCGATGGCTTAATTAAAGAAGTAGAAATAGGCGTTCCAGCTGATTAAGCCACTTTTTTCAGAATTTCGTTGGCTTATTAAGCTCCCATACAGTATTTAAGAATAGAAAAGTTTCGCTCACATGATCAAGCCTTATCAAAATGCGCTTTCGAAAAAAGTGACTAACCAGTTTCAGTATCGGTATTTTTGTTTTGAATCGAATAGGAGTGATATTGTTTTTTGTAAATAAGATGAATAAAATAGAGAGTTGCTGAATAAACGTTAAATATGTTATTTCACCGATGTTATGGAATAAATTTGAAGTCAAAGTAAGAGAAGAAGTGTTAAGGTTTATTTGTTATTGCTACTAATTAACCTAGTTTTATGGGCTAATATGCAGGATTATTTGTAGCCAGCTTCTGGTAGGGTTTCGTATACCGTACCAATAATCAGCGTATTTGGGAATACTGAGTTTAAGTCAATTGTAATGTGCTACAGCATATTTAGTTGCACAAGCATATTGAAAAGTTGTGTACCTAAATCATGCTGTAGCTTAAATGACAGGGCAAACTTCTGTGCCGTTTACCATATGCTGAATTAGATATTGATGGATAAAATCAATAATCCTTTGAAATTTTTTGTCATTAATGACCACAGAAGAATATTTTGGTGATCTAATCTCAATAGTGGCGGACTGATTTGTTTGTCTGAATCTAATAAACCAGTGGTGCTCAAACGTTTTGCGATGCGACGCAGTTGAAAAACTTGTAACTTTGCGATGCACCAAATACTATCAAAAGGCTTTCTTTCGCTTTCCTGCAAAATAAATATGACCCAAAATTTAAATCACTGTCGTTACACTCTCAAGTTTTAGGTCTGTCATCATCAATTGTAAAATTACGCTGCTTTCGGATTGTAACTCATCTTTCCTGTTTTTGCCCATTTTACAACGAGGAATGTGGAAGCGGTTATTTTTCAAACGCTTCCGCTAACGAAAAACGAGAAAACGACGGTTGACAATCTTTTTAACTTTTGTGGGTCTGTAGCCTGCCTTCTCCTACACTTCATCATTTTGAGGGGACAAAAACCTTCATTTATTGTTATTACTTTATCCACTTCGCTTGAGCTTATTGTTTCGAACTACTCTGTGTTTGTTTTTCTTAAATATCAGAATTCGTGTTAAATGTGGAACAGTGCTTTTCAATCTTTTTGTCATCGCGGAACCCCTAATGCTCTTTTGCGTTTGTCACGGAACCCCCACTAACAAAAATTTAGAAATCACGAACTATTTGCAAGAAAATCAAATATTTTGTTACTACAATTCAAAAAATAATAAAACACTTCAACAAATAGACAGTTATTACAAGTTCCTTCTCTACTTACAACCACTTTTACAACAGTTAACTTAATACTTCTCAGATCTAAACCGTATGACCACATATTATAGCTCTCGACAATAACTTGTCGTCACAACAACAAATTACACCGTATAGCGTTGATTTTCCCTCTCTATCCTCAACTAACTCTGACTTTGAGTTAACTTTAACTCTAATCCTCGTTACGGACTTTCTGTCCATTCCCAAAACACATACTGACTCCGATCTTTTTGGATAGTGAAGTGCGAAATTTCTGACGTATATATAGTATATACGAATACATGTAGAGCGAGCAAAATTAAACTGCACTAATCAACAACCGCCTCAACGTGGTGGTGCGGTCCCCAACCCCGTTTGGGTTGGGTTAAAATGGCTGTTGGCCTTTCCAAGGGCCCCAGTTACCCCGGACACTCCACTCACACAAACCATTTTTTCGCCGTGCAGCCCACTGAACTACCGCAGAAGGATTGCACGCAGCCTCTTTAAAATTGGCCTGTCTTCTTCCTTCTGCCTTTCTCTTACCCGTTTTCTCATTCTTCTCCTTGTCCTGATGAGCGGCAACGTTCATCCTAACCCTTGTCCCATCTTTCCCTATTTAGTGTGCGCTGGAAATGTGACCTGGCGGGGTAAGTCAGTGCAATGCTGCACATGCTCTAATTGTATTCATTTAAAGTGCTCACTACTCTCGTTTTCTAGATTCAGAACTCTTGGCAGCTCTCACTCCTGGAGCTGCTCTCCTGCTTTTTTTGGAGATCCCACACCTACCAGCACTGTGACTTCCTCCTCGGGCTCCTCCATCTGGTATACCTCCATTGCTCAATCTGGCCCCTCTGTACTAATGTAGCACTCGCACCCCACCCCTTCGCCTTCAAACTTCTTATCGCCTTTCCGTCCACTTTGTATCTTCTCCCTCTGCATCCTCACCACCGCCTCATGCTCCTGGCTGTTTCTCTTTACCTCGTGCTTCCTCTTCTCCTCCCTAACTTCTTCAGAGTTCTTCAATGAAATAATGGGGGTCTCCAAGCCAGGAGCACTAAACTACTACACTTTATTTCGTCTCATCCCATTGACCTTATATATATCCAGGAATCTAACCTTAATTCATCTTCCTCTTTTCGGATCCCTGGATTCTCTGCTCTGCGATCCCATGGCACCCACTCCCGATTTGGTATTTTTTCTACTGATGTCACAGACGCTAGCGGCGGCGTCATTATTTTCGTCAGGCAGGGTTCTTAGAGAACTTTCTCATAAATACACGCTGCACAGTCTTGTTTGAGTTTGTTCGAGCATACTCCAACACACAAAACTCCTTTTCTCTGCTGGTGACTATCATTTAAACACACAGGTTTGAATGCGGTACGAATAATTTATCAATTAAATATTTCTACACCTAAAAAGATAAACATATCAAATATTAAACACAAAGTTTTGGCCTGTTTCTACACATGCTATGTAAATTTAAAGTCATATAAACAGGAACTGTCAAAGTTATTAGATTGCAAAATGATGTCATATTTTTTGAAACACTCCTTATATTGGCGTAAAACCAAATTATACCGCGATGCCCTTGAAAAATTAAAACGACACACAGTTTGAGAACCACTGTAATAAACGTTAGTAATATGTAATGGTTGCTTTGGCGCGATTTTAGAAGATCTTATGACGTCATAAGTTTGCAAAATTTTGGGGAATTTTTGGTAGTTAGGTACTGGGTCCGTTGTCAATGGGAAGGTAATTTATTGAGGTCCCTGGTAGAGTAGTATATAATGATCCATTTTCCGGCGTCAGTTGAGGAGGAGGAATTGTGGAGGAGGACATTAGAGGTCGGTAAAGAGTTAAAAGTGTTTTGCTCCGTATGGAGTTGTGTCACGAGACGCCGGTAAGGAGTAAATTGTAGTCTTGTCCCAACCTGTCCAAAGTTTTGTGATATGCGTTGAAATGGGTTATACAACATTGTATTAGTATTTTACCAGGGGTGCCCAAAGTTTTTGTGGTTCGGGATTTATTTTTACTAATGTGAAGTCTTGACGGACCACATCTGTTTTGGAAGTTAAACACTGCTGATTAGTGCAATATGTTTGACTTTGTTGTACTAACAAGTTTTTTAATGTTCAAGCGTACAAGTTTAATACTCAGTTAGAGTAATCACATGAAAATTTTTAATTAATGGCTATAAGTAGGTTGTAAGCTTACAAAATTTGGTTATAAATTTTTAAAGTAATTTATTCCAGACAGCTGTTTTGAGGTGCTAGAAAGCGATACAGAGCCAATGCATTTCGGCGCGAAAGCCTGAATGACTGACACGTATCCCAAAATTGATAGCATCGTATTTCAGAGACAAACTAATTTGGATGCCGGCTGAGGCGTGTCCCGTGCACACTGAGCAATTTAACATATATTTTAACGTTTTAAAATCTAATAGGCTCCTGGAAATTAGAAACAGTGGTTTTAGAAGAAAAAATTATTACAATTTTTTATATAAACAAGACAATAAGGGTTTGAATTCTTTTTATGCGAAACGCGGTTTTTTGAATGATGAAATCCATACCATTCCGCTTGATCTGTAATAAAAACATTGAAACAAAAATGTGTATTTGTCACTCAAAACCTCTTGAAAGAATGCAGTTTGTGTATACACTTGTCATGCTAGGAGACGTGTAATTAAAACTCTTGTGGTACAGACTTGATATTTGTTATTATGCATTTTTTATCGCTAGGTATCAGTCAAGAGTCAAGAATCAAACAAGTCGGCTCCGCCGGCGTTGGCCGTAGACTACATCAGTAACGTCGAGGCTAAGTATTTCGGTTCAGCCGGTTGTGCCACCTTCACTTATCGGACACTTGTGAGAACAATAAGGAAAAGTTAATAATTTTTGTGTACTTCCAGAAGTCCTGTACACGTATTGATGATCATCTTATTCTCTTAATCTAAACTCGTAATGCTCACAAAGAAAGGATGTTGTCATTTCTTCAAATCATACGCAACATTCTCATTTCTTCTGTCTTCAGTTTTTTTTCATCTGTCCGCTTTGTGGCCCAGCATTCAGCGCCATAACTCAGAGTGCTTCGCACATAGCTTTACATCATTTCTTCTAGAAGAATTATAACTAGTGAAAAGAATAAGTCAAGCGATTTAACGAGAAGAATTACATCTAGCGATTTACAAAAGGTCAATATCGTTTAAACACACTAGGCGGTACCGAGCTGTAGCCCGCTTTAGAAAGCTAAAGATTCATAGACTGTAAAAGATGTGGGTACTTTTTCTCTTTGGCGAATATTATCTTGAACATACGTTAAAATGGTAGGTACCTATGATTTGAGGCATGCTGCAATTGTTTCTTGGATCTGTGTCTAAAATTGTTCAACCACAATTAAATCGGACAAAGTTTTGTGAAATCACAAAGGCAACTGTAAAATCAAAGTATCGATACACCAGAGCAATGTTTAACAAGGAGTCGGTACCAAAAGGTTCAACAGAATGCAGTTTAGAATCATGTAGATTTCTGCATTTTATCGACATCGCAGCCATTATAGACTTATTAAAAATGTGACCTCTACTTAGTAAAGCCTGTGTGAATTAGGCCACTATGGCAACAATGGTAAATGGTGATAACAGCACAAGATTCAGGATTGAAGCTCTGGTCTTATTAGAGTTGATCTTTTTCTTCTGGCTATATTCCACTCAAATGGGGTCTCCAGTGCGGATTCTTCCTCACCAGAGCAACCGATTTTATGCGTCATCTTCCTTCAATCCCACAATTTGCAAATTCTCCTTTAGGCAATCCTCCCATTTATCGTTTGGTCTTTCTCTCTTCTTCTTTCCCGCATGTAGTTGTTGAACCATCTTGCCAATGCAGCTTTCTTTTATAGCTCTCCTACCTGTTTATTACAGTTGATAATGGGCGAAAAATTTATGGCAATCCCAAATACCAGATTAACAAAATAAAACCTTACTGAAAAACCGGTCGGTCCAGTGCAAACTAAAATCCTATCACCAAACAAAGTACATTGCTGTATAATTCTTGAAATTCGCATTTGCTGAGGTGTCTAACATAAAATTGTCTTTTTTTTCCAAAATTTTGACCCCAAGCTTAAAATATTTCTGGCGTGGTTATATCTAACATCTAAGAGGGTACGATTAATACACGGCTTATTAAACAGTTAAAAATTTTATTAACAAATAACAAGAAAGCTACATTGATAAAATACAGTTTCGACAGAGAAATAAATAATATAGCAAAAGCAAGCAAACGTAATATTTTACTCATTTATTAAGTCGTGAACAAACGTTTTCGGCTAAAATTAGGTATTATTGTTTGGGAAACCTGACTAGAGCTGATGTCAAGCCGAAAAAGTCTGTTTACGAACTAATAAATGAGCAAAACATTATGGCTGCTTGCTTTTGTGAAAGTGACAAACAATTAACGGAAATTTATCTAACGCAATATGCTAGCTTTTTCTTGTCAATTATCGCGAAACAAAACATGTCTTAATTTGGCAGCTCGGAATACATAAAAATGATGAAATTAGTGGATAAAGAACGCAGTTTAATACCACATATGCTTTTATTCTAAACTGAAATAGGGTGCAGAAGCAGCCAATTAATAAATTTGATTTGGAATCACACACATATGATCAATTGCGGAGTATTGTTGCATAGCTGTTCATTCATGGGTATAAGCTCATACTGTTTGCGAGTCTTTAGTAAAATTGGGCGACAAGGAAGAGTAGACCACTTGGCAAAACTACCACTTCGTCACGTGATGGTAGAAAAATTTTATTAGAGTGTCTTTATCCAAAGACAGACCCAGTGAACTTGCCGGGTTATTCTTTAAACTACTATTTACAAGCTAAGCTTTAAGCAGGAAAGGTATAAATAATAATTTAAAAAAATTTTTTTGGAGTAACGTGGTAAAGGTGTGAACTAGCAACTCACTGCGTCAAAGGCAAATACTCTTAAACACAATAAGAAACTATACATAAACGTGCGAAACAAATAATTTTTTACGTTTTTAGAACAGTTGGAGAATTTACTACGAAGTCTATTTGCTGTATCATAGACATAGCGAAGCTGTCGGTACATGTCGATATCATCTTGCAAATCACATGTTAAGAGAAAATCTAAATATCTCACTTTTTCTATAATCAATCACATAGTTATCTAATTGTATTTTGGGCACAAAATTCAACTTCAAAAACTTAGTTTTAAACAAATTTTAATTTAGCTATTATATATATTTAGCTAAATATTTTGTATCACTTCAACTATTTCTAACTATATAAAAATTAGTTTTAAACAAATGTAAGATGAATAAATAGGCTACAATTTTACTTCAACCAGCAGTTGACCTTACAGTTCAAACTAACTTGTATTCATTTTATTTATTAGACAATTAGCCTTTCTATTGGCTTGTAAAGCCCAAATAAAAACGATAATAATTTTAAAGTATTTTCAATTTTACATATTTATTGTTGTAGCTTATCAACCTAAGTAAGTTGCTCGCGAACCACCTGACAGACTCTCGCGTACCACTAGTGGTACACGTACCACAGTTTGGGAACCACTGCCATTGACAAAGGTGGCCAGATTTACCTTAGGTCTGTGCAATCAAGGTCACACAACTTCTCCTTTTTGACTGATTGGGCATCCTCCTTTCTCAATTTGATCATTGTCATATCCACCTGCACTCAACGCCACTTTCATCTTCTCCATATTCTGATACCACGTGTTTGTCACTATTGCAAATTACTTCTACATTAAGCATCACTGTTGGAAATTGCTATTGTACATAACTAATGTTTTTTGTTGAGCCATTTTTTTATGTACAAACTATGCAGTGTGCTTTCCATTCCCCTACATTTTTATTGGTACTTTTCTACCTAGTGTGACATTACCTACTCTATACCTTATATGTTGACAGGTTGCATGAATGTTTCCATGATATCCACTGCAACTGCTGAATCACAAGGTTATTTTTTACTTTTTATTAACATGTTTTACTTCATGTTGTTTAGTTTGTTGTAGTAAAGCAATGTGTTACTGGTTGAAGATCATTTTTTGTCTTCTTGCAGTAGAGTGTAAATTGGTGTGACTTCTCTCCTGTTGTAACAAGGATCACCAATTACCGCAAAATGCAAAGAAAACCGACGGAGTAATATACAACCTACATTCTTGGCATGAGTAATTTTTTTATTTAGCTACTAAGCCTGTGTTACAATTCGCAACGTCTTTTTCAAAGACCACACAATAACGCGCTACAGCAGAAGTAGGTTCAATACAGTGTAGTTGAATGTATGACAAAACAAAATTTATCAAACTATGAGCATCACGATATAGCGAATAAATATTTGCATTACCGGCAATTTGGTATTTTAATTTTAAAATGCAGCATTTTTGTAGGTGGGTTATGATCGGTGCCTTTAATGGAGTCATGCCAGCTGTCCAAAGGAAAAATCGACATTTGAATCTATCACTAGTGTTCGGCCAAACGTCACGTAGTTTTTTCTTTGCGATTTCAGTTCATACAGCGTAGTCTCTTGAAAATGTGACGCAAAGACTTTATAAGCAATTTCCCACAAAATTCATTGGTATTGTGATAAATTAACGGATCTCATGTTGTTTTGTCAAGAGTTTAAGTAAATATAGCTTTAAATTAGACTCCTACAGCGAACCGAACAATTAACCCCTACTGAGAAGTAGTAGACGTTATAACCGGGCTTCCTACGGATTACTTCTAAAAAAACCTGTGTTGTATTGTCTTTCTTTGGTCTTTGCCCTGTGGTCAAATAAGGCCACACGTTTGATTTATATATATAACAGGTGCATCTGCTAGTATATATACAGTGATCACGTGTATTTTCTCTATTTTTGTCAAAACGTGAACGTGGCGAAACGAGTAGTGAATTTTCGTTTCAATCTGATTGTGCTTGGGATTTCTGTTTGGGCCTGAGTGTTGATCCCCTTGCTTGATTGTTATTAAGGCTGTGTCGTAGCCTTTATCGCCGTGAATTTTCGTTCTACGAACGCAGGGATGAGCAGCGCATATTTATGAATAAAAAACTGCAAGAAAGCTTCAACCGTTTCCTGTTTTTGTTTGACAAAGCAGAAAGGATCTGTAGAGCTAATATTACTAGCTCTACAAAGCAACTTTACTGGTTCAGTGCCAATCAACGACGGTACGCTTGGCGCGGGAATCAAAGAGTTGAAACCTGGTGCTGCCACACCAACCTGTCATTTTTGTATTAGTTGTAGTATAGCTATTTTTCAGCAGTTGTTACTTTCAATTCAGGTTTCTACGAACGCTTTTTTTAATTGGAATTGTCTTTAACAATGATATTGAAGAGGTTGCGCTACTTTCCCGCGGTTGTAGCCAGGGATGTGGAAGCGGAAGCGGAAGCTGGAAGCGGTCCTTTTTCTGTGGAAGCGGAAGCGGAAGCGCGAAAATTCCACCGCTTCCACATAAGAGAGAAGAATGTAGGAAGAAAAGAAATTGGTTCTGCTATCCTTCGGAGAAAAGTGAATAGGGGGAGCATAAACATTAAGAAATGAGAGCGAGGAGAAGTTGTTTAGAGAGATGTTGACCTCTACATAATCAGCGTAGGGGTCAAGCGAAGAAAGAGAGGAGGTAGAAAGCTCAGAGAAGGATAAACCTTGCTTGACGAAAATAATGACGCCGCCGCTAGCGTCTGTGACATCAGTAGAAAAAATACCAAATCGGGAGTGGGTGCCATGGGATCGCAGAGCAGAGAATCCAGGGATCCGAAAAGAGGAAGATGAATTAAGGTTAGATTCCTGGATATATATAAGGTCAATGGGATGAGACGAAATAAAGTGTAGTAGTTTAGTGCTCCTGGCTTGGAGACCCCCATTATTTCATTGAAGAACTCTGAAGAAGTTAGGGAGGAGAAGAGGAAGCACGAGGTAAAGAGAAACAGCCAGGAGCATGAGGCGGTGGTGAGGATGCAGAGGGAGAAGATACAAAGTGGACGGAAAGGCGATAAGAAGTTTGAAGGCGAAGGGGTGGGGTGCGAGTGCTGCATTAGCAGAAGGGGGCCAGATTGAGCAATGGAGGTATACCAGATGGAGGAGCCCGAGGAGGAAGTCACAGTGCTGGTAGGTGTAGAATCTCAAGAAAAGCAGGGGGACAGCTCCAGGAGTGAGAGCTGCCAAGAGTTCTGAATCTAGAAAACGAGAGTAGTGAGCACTTTAAATGAATACAATTAGAGCATGTGCAGCATTGCACTGACTTACCCCGCCAGGTCACATTTCCAGCGCACACTAAATAGGGAAAGATGGGACAAGGGTTAGGATGAACGTTGCCGCTCATCAGGACAAGGAGAAGAATGAAAAGACGGGCAAGAGAAAGGCAGGAGTAGAGAGAAGACAGGCCAATTTTAAAGAGGCTGCGTGCAATCCTTCTGCGGTAGTTCAGTGGGCTGCACGGCGAAAAAATGGTTTGTGTGAGTGGAGTGTCCGGGGTAACTGGGGCCCTTGGAAAGGCCAACAGCCATTTTAACCCAACCCAAACGGGGTTGGGGACCGCACCACCACGTTGAGGCGGTTGTTGATTAGTGCAGTTCAATTTTGCTCGCTTTACATTTACATACTACATATACGACAGAAATTTCGCACTTCACTATCCAAAAAGATCGGAGTCAATATGTGTTTTGAGGACGGACAGAAGATTCGTAATGATGATTAGAGTTAAAGTTAACTCAAAGTCAGAGTTAGTTGAGGATAGAGAGGGAAAATCAACGCTATACGGTGTAATTTGTTGTTGTGACGACAAGTTATTGTCGAGAGCTATAATATGTGGTCATACGGTTTAGATCTGAGAAGTATTAAGTTAACTGTTGTAAAAGTGGTTGTAAGTAGAGAAGGAACTTGTAATAACTGTCTATTTGTTGAAGTGTTTTATTATTTTTTGAATTGTAGTAACAAAATATTTGATTTTCTTGCAAATAGTTCGTGATTTCTAAATTTTTGTTAGTGGGGGTTCCGTGACAAACGCGAAAGAGCATTAGGGGTTCCGCGATGACAGAAAGATTGAAAAGCACTGTTCCACATTCAGCACGAGTTTTGATATCTTAGAAAAACAAACACAGAGTAGTTCGAAATAATAAGCTCAAGCGAAGTAGGTAAAGTAATAGCAGTAAATGAAGGTTTTTGTCCCCTCAAAATGATGAAGTGTAGGAGAAGGCAGGCTACAGACCCACAAAAGTTTAAAAAGATTGTCAACCGTCGTTTTTTCGTTTTTTGTTGGTGGAAGCGGAAGCGGCGGAAGTGATAGGTGTGAAAGCGGAAGCGGAAGCGGAAGCGTTTGAAAAATAACCGCTTCCACATCCCTGGTTGTAGCCTTTAACTCGGCTTCATGTGTATAAAGACTCTACAAGCAGTTTTGAGAAATCGTACTCTTGTGTTTATTGCTTCTTTTGTTGCTTTCTATTGCAATAAAAATCAATTGTTTTTGGTTATATTTTTGGTGTAAGTTTTGTTAACTGAAAGCTGTCACTAAAACGTCGTCAGGCAACGAATTATGCCCGGAAAGAAATACGTTAATGCTTTGTGTAATTTGTTTTGAAGAAAAATTGATATTTTTGCGCTCTACTTTTACAGTCCCCTACACTGAGCAAGGCATCCGCAAAACTGATATTTAACTTTTTCACAAATAGCCTATGATATGTGTGAAGTTTACGCATTGGTTTAAAAAAAATTCAACTCCAATTGCACCCACTCCTAGTCATTTTCCGTAAATATTTGGCTAAAATGCACCATTTGTAAAGCTGCCCTAGGTGGTTTGCCCCCCTCGCAAAATCCTGGATTCTGTTGCCCCCGAACCTCGAAGCATTTTACTCATGCTAAAACGAGCCCCGTAAACTGCGGATGTAACTTTAGGCATATAAACAAACAGAATATATTGGCTATAAGCTTGTTTTCTTTCGGTTGTAGTCGTTAACAAAAAGAAGCTGTTTCACCACTAAACTTTTGGTTAACACTAGAATTACCAGGATTTTTTTATACCTAGAATTACCACGGTGTCCTATAGGACACCATCAATAATGCGGCATTTTTTTCTGTGTCCTTGCTGGTGCTTTAACCGTTATTATGCATTCTACATGAAAGCAGTTTCCAAAGAACACATTCGCATTCAATTTGTATCGTAGAAAACCGATTTCGTGCACTTTTTGTTTTCGGAGATTGTACTGCATCGTCACTGCCTCCACGCTGAACTGCCAAAGTGCCTGAAACGTAGACATAAAAGACTTGCTGTTGCAATTTTACAAATGTTACTGACTCGAGAAACTACATTTGCTCTGAGAAAAAAACAAGATAACCTCATATAATGAGTTGCTGCGACAGGCAGCTATGAAGGGGAGTACCCGGGGTAACTGGGACCCTCGGGAAGGCCAACAGCTATTTCGACCCAACCCAAACGGGGTCGGGGACCGCACCACCACGTTGAGGCGGTTGTTGATTGGTTCTGGCACATTTTCCTACGTCTCAAGGCCTTACGCTGTATCTCTGCTTCCTCATGGGGCCCCTCTAAGGAGTACCTCTCTCTCTCTTCTGTATAAATCTTTTCTTCAGCCCCTTCTCACTTACGCTTCACCCGGATGGTTTCCTTTCCTAAGCGCTACCAACTCCACCAAATTGAAACGCCTTCACCGAGAGGCCAGTCGCGCCATCACCGGATGCCTCTCATCCTCCCCTATCCCTCTGCTTCTCTCCGAGGCATCTTTACCTCCTCTACGAGTCACCCTGACTCATTTCACTCTTTTTTCTTATGAGCGGGCTCTTCGTCTCCCAACCTCCTTTCCTATTTCAGGTTTGGCCAGACTTGGAGTGACGCCAAGACTCTGCAGATCGTCCTGGAGAGCTTTTGCGTCCACTCATCCGCTCATGCTTCCTTCTACTTGTTTTAGGGAGGCTCTTTTTGCTTGCTCTCCCTTTCCTCCCTGAAATCTGGCTTCGTTCTCGGTGAAGTCCACCCTTCCTACTCCATGCTCTCGCTCTGATCTCCCTCTTTCTGGTCAAGGTGCGGCTCTTACTCACCTTGACTCTCTCCCCCTCATGATCTGGTGCTTTGGACAGACGGCTCTGTTCCTTTTCTTTTTGGCAAAGGCGGCTACGGCGTTCTTGCCAACTGCTCTCTCTGTGGCACTGAGGCCACTCTTTCCTCTCGGCAGGCCCAGTATGCTCAAGTTTTTCCGCTGAAGCCTGCGCCATTTTGCATGCTCTTTGCTGGTCTCGGCTGCACCATAAAGTCTGCCATTTCTCTTCTCTTCTCCAACTATCTGACTCTCGTTCTGTCCTCGCCACCCTGTCCTCTCCTCCATCTTTCCTCATATCTCAAACTCTGTGGCAGATCTGGCAGGAACTGTCTTCTCTCTCCTTCTGCTCTATCAGACTACAATGGATCCCCGGACATTCGTTTCTCCGGGGAACGACGCGGCTGATGAGCTGGCCAGACGGGGTGCGCTACTTGAGCCCTCTGCAATCCCTTGTAGTCTTTTTCCTTTTACCTCTTGTATCCACTCTTGTCTTATCTCGGACTGGAGGCGTACTGTCTTATCGAAGTTTTTTGGCACACAGGTTCCCTCGATTTCCACCGAGGAACTTGTGCTCCCTCATCATGCTCGCTGTGTTCTCTCTCGTCTACGTTGTAACGGACACAGCCTTCTTTTAGGTTCTTATCTCTCTAGGATTGGCAGAATCGAGAATCCCTCCTGCAGCGCCTGTGGACACTCGTCCCAGGACATCTCTTATCTCATTGTGCACTGTCCAGCTACGAACTGTTTGCGCCGCTCACTCTTTGGCGACTCTTTGTCTCTCTACGACCTCTGGTCCAGGCCCTGGGGAGTTGCCCGGCTTCTGGGGCTCCATGGTCTCCATCCTTTGGAAGGGGTCGGATAAACAACAAAAACAACAACAGGCAGCTATTGGTAACGAACTCGAAATTAAGGCTAATAGGCCAATACGTAAGTGTATAATGCTTTCTGGTGTCCCATAGGAAACCGTGGTAATTCTAGGGTGAAAAATTGAAAAAACGCAATAATCTCTTGAACAAATATCCTGAGAATTCGTGCAACTTAGCAACATCAAGTAAAGTAATTTTCGTTAAAAGTCAAAGAATTTCAGAACAGAAAATGTCAATCCGATGCGGGAACTGCAAATAAAGGAAGACCCGGTGTCCTATAGGACACCTTGGTAATTCTAGTGCTACTAACGTTTCGCTTGGTCTAGACTAGCGGTTCTTTATTCATTTTAAAGCCTGCACTCGTCCTCATGGAAAAATCATTTTTGCACTCATTGTACCATTTGATGTACCAATGCTTTTTGTATTATCATCGCTGATATCAGTAGTTGCGAAAGTCCCCAAAACAAGAAATTAAACAAAGAATATAAAGAATAAAAACAAACAAAATGCTTGTATGAATTTAAACAAGACCTAATCAATCAAGTAGAAAGAATTTTATTTACTAGTTTTTTCATATCTAAAAGTTTTTCGTATTGTGGTTGTCAGTTACTCAAAGAGACGCGTAACTCATTTTCCACGATCTCCAACCGATTTCAATACCTATTTTTTTAAGTCAGCCTGGAAAGAAAGTTCGGCTTCGCACAGATAAGTAATCGAGAAATGAAGAAGAACTGCCAGTGCTTTTTCTGCCAACTGTGGATGTTTCCAGTTCTGCACTTCAAAACCATCGAATCGCACTCCATTTTCATGTTTCAACTTTACTTCAAATCGATAATATCCTCCATGCATCTTTCATCATCAGGAAGTTTTTCTACATTAAACGAAAACGGATCGATTTTCCAACTTTCCATGACGTTTATTTACCGGGAGAAAAGTAATTGTCAAAGGATGCGTTGAGAGATTCCATACGTGCGACTATCTCCAACTGCACATTTCTCTGCAAGCTAGCACCACCATCGACAACTATTTCATCAAGAAAAGGAAAGCTTGCCAGGTTTCCACCCTGAAGCCGGCAACGCCAAAGAGGCAGTTTGCCGATGAAAAATTTCAGTTTCTCGAGCGCTTTCACCATATTCATTCTTTTTCCTTGCAGTGATAAGTTCAGGTCATTGAGGTGGTGAAAAATATCAGCAAGATACGCTGGCATTTTTATAAATTCAACAGATTCGAAGAAAACAAGCAAGTCACTGTTGCGATCTTCCAAAAAGTGTTTAATTTCTTTTCGAAGTTGCAGAAACCTGTTCAGTATCCAACCCCGCGACAACCATCTTACTTTCCGGTGGTAGAGAAGAACATGGTTGTCATTTTGACTGACGTCTTGGCAGAGCTACAGAAACAATCAGTGATTTAAAGCATGACCTCTGATGTAATTTACGATTTTCACACAGGAGTTAAGGACATCCTTCAAACATGGAAATAGTGTCACGAAGGCAAAGCCCTGTTGGTAAAAGAGACAGTGTGTTACTTTTACCTAGGGTAACTACTTTTTTAGCATAGTGACAAAACCAGAACGATCGCCCAACATAGCTGAAGCACCATCAGTGTGAATAGAATCAATCATTTTTAAATCAAGATTGTGCTTGTTAAAAAATCCTTAGATTAGTTTGGGCACATTCTTTGCGGATGTTGTCCTTGATAGTAGTTCACAAAACCAAAACTCTTCCTCAATATTTCTTTTATACAACAAACGAAGCAAATTAACTGACTATAATTGGATACATCTGTAGATTCGTTCTGTTGAAGCGAGATTTTTAGTGGAGAAGCCTTCAAGTCTGAGATTAGTTGATGCTACTTTCTAAACAACCACAGAAGGGAAGCACCCAGCGTCTTTGAAACTAGTTGCCCTTTCTCCCTTTTTTCTTGCCTCTATTTTGCCGTCTTTTCATCCTTTTTCATTCTTGATAAACGACGCCTCTTTCTCTGTTTAGTGTGCGCTAGAAATGTGACTGGAGGGGTAGGTCGGTGCGATGCTGCACCAGCTCCAAATGGATCCATTTAAGGTGCTCCTTTCCCTCCTTCTCCAGATTTAGTACTTCAGGAAGCTCTCACTCTTGGAACTGTCTTCCCTGCTGCGTCCCTGTTTATTCTGGAGATCTCACACCTACCAACACTATGACTTCCTCCTTGAATTTCTCCAGCTTGTATCCCTCCACTGTGCTACTTGGCCCATTTGACCCCCCGCTGCTAATGCAACACTCTCCCCCCACCTTTGCCTTAGTGCCCGGAAGAGTCTCACTCGTATTTTTGCTTCCCCTTCTCCCCCGCTGAACTTGTTGCGACTGCCACAAACTTCTCCTCGTCCACTGCCACTGGCCTAGAAAAAGTTGTCTATCCCATTCTAAAGCACCTTCCTTGCTCTGGCATGGATTTTCTCCTACACATTTTCAATCTTTCCTGATTTTGGTATTCTTTTCCTTCCATCTGGAAGACATCTTCTATTATTCCCATCCATAAGATAGGAAAGCCTCTTAACTCTCCGGCTTCTATTTGCGCTATCTCTCTCATCTCCTGCGTCTGAAAGCTTTTTGAACGCATCGTTCTATCACGTTTACTCTTCTTTTTGGAGTCTAATTTTATTCTCTCTCCCCGCCATGTCGGTTACCTCCCTCGACGGCTTACTCTAGATCAAATTTTGTTCTTTTTTCAGTCCATTTCGGATGGGTTTAGCAAACCCATGCCGAGGTCTCCAACGATCCTCGCTACAATCGACTTTTCGAAAGCTTTTGGCTCTGTCTGGCACTACGCTCTTTTCCATAAACTAGCTTCGGCTGGCCTCCTTGCTTTGCTTGTTGGACTCAATCTTTCCTTTGTAATAGGCGTGCTTGCGTGGTTGATCAAAATCACCAAAGTCGCTCCTTTCGAGTCCGTCGAGGTGTTCTGCAAGGATTTGCTTTTGGCCCTGCACTTTCTCTCTCTTCATCAGTGATCTTCCTGCTTCTCTGTCTTCTTCCGAAAGCTGCCCTCTTTACGCTGACGATCTGGCCATTTGGTTCTCATCGTCCTCGGTCTCTACTGCGACGGAGGCCATACAAGAAGCTTTGATTCGATTTGAGCGCTAGCCTGAGTACTGTTGTCTTCCTCTCAATCCGAGAAAATGTGGAGCCTTTTTTTCTCAATGGATTCCCACCAAGCTAACCTCCAACCCGACCTTCTCTTGTTCAAGTCTCATCTCTGTTTCAATCCCACTCCAACTTTTCTTAAGGTCACCTTTTTTCCGCACTCTTTCCTTTTCTAAACATGTTTGCTTGCTGAGGGCCAAGTTTTTCCCTCCTCCCAAAGCCTTACGCTGCATCTCTGCTTTCTCATGGGCCCTTAGAAGTCCTGCATCTTGTGTATAAAGCTTTTCTTCAGCCCCTTCTTACTTATGCTTCACCCGGATAGTTTCCCTTCTCAAGCGTTACCAATATCACCAAATTGGAATGTCTCCAGTCGAGCGGCTAGTCGCGCCATCACCGGCTGCCTGTGGTCTTCGTTATTCCACTTCTCCTCTCGGAGACGTCTCTACCTTCTCATACGAGTCACTCTGACTCATTTTGTCATTTTGTGAGCGGGCTCTTTGTCTCCAAATCTCCTTTTTCATTTCAGTTTGGCCAAACTTAAAATGAAACCAAGACTCTGCAGATCTTCCTGGAGACATTTTGCGTTCACTCACCCGCTCATGCTTCCTTCTACTTCTCCAAAGGAGATTCTCTTTGCTTGTCCCCCCTTTCCTCCTTGGAACCTGCCTTCCTGCTTTACGAAGTACACCGTTTTCTCTACAAACTCCGGCTCTGATCCTCCTCTCTCGCCAAGGTGCGGCTTTCGCTCACCTTGACTCTTTCCGATCTCACAAATGGGTGGTCTGGACAAACGGCTCTGTTTCTTTTCCTTTTGGCAAAGGCGGCTCTAGCATAGCCTACTTGCCGACTGCTCTATATGTGGCACTAAAGCCACTCTTTCCTTTTCACCAGGCCCAGTATGATCAAGTTTTTATGCTAAAGCTTGTGCCATTCTATAAGGTCTCCGCTGGTCTCGACAGCACCAACAAATCTACCACTTCTTTCCCTTTCTCTGACTCTTGCTCAGTCCTCGCCACCTCGTTTTCTGTTCTGCCTTTCCATTTACCTCAATCTTTCTGACAGATCTGGCAGGAACTATCTTCTCTCTTCTCCGGTTCTAGCAAGCTACAACGAATCCCCGGACACTCGTTTCTCCTGAAGAATGACGTGGCTGATGAGCTGGCCAGACGGAGAACGCTACTCGTGCCCTCTGCAGTCCTTTGTAGTCTCTTTCCTCTTTTGTCTTTTCTTGGACTGGAGGCATACTGTCTCATCTAAATTATATAACACAGAGGTTTCCTCGATTTTCATCGAGGAACTTGTAATCTCTCGTCACGCTCGCGGTGCTCTCTCTCGTTTTCGCTGCAACGGACACAGCCCATTGTTGAGCTCTTATCTCTTTAGGATTTACAGAATCGAGAATTTTTCTTGCAGCGCCTGCGGACACCTCTCATTTCATTCTACACTGTCCAGCTACAGACTGTTTGTACCACTCGCTCTTCTCTTACGACCTCTGGTCCAGGCCTTGGAGAGTTGTACGGCTTCTGGAGCACCATGGTCTTCCGCCATGCCTCCATCTCTCGGTCAGAAGGGATCGGGTAACAACAACAACATCCCCGGTTTACTAAAAATTTGTGGTAATTTTATGCTTACAACGCGCTCTCTGCGACAATTGCATCAGTGTTTTATAGGCAAAGCATGCAAGAGAACAACGTTTACATCGGTTGTCATAGTCAATTTATTGGTCGTACATTTAAAGCATCATTTTGGCATATTTGTTGCGAAATAAATGACCTAAAATAAAAATGTCTGACGGTAGGGGGGGTGCAGGGATGATTTTTTGTAAATAATTGCTGAAATGGACAACTAATTGTTCCTGAGGGGGTGTGCACACGAAAGCCTCCTAGATACGCCATCGGTTGCAACTGATCTCACTCAAACTAGTGAGTGAGCCCCGTTTGACTAAAACTTATGGCAATTTTATGCTATTATTTCGCGCTCTCTGATACAATTGCTTCAAGGTTTCATAAAGTATGCGAGAAAATAACGTTTATATCGGTTGTCATAGTCAATTTATTGGTCGTAGACTTAAGCTTTCATTTTGGCATATTTGTGGTAAAATGAATGTGCCGAAATACAACTGTGCCCAATGAAATGTGCCAAAATGAAATGTGCCAAAATAAAAATGTGCCAAAATGAAATGTGCCAAAAAATTTGCTACTCCTGTTGCACCTTTAGCTATACATACTGAGTCTTCAATTGACAATAATAAAATGATGTGAACTGATTTTATTGATTAAGAATTAGGGTGAAAAAAGAGTTGGAAGAGTGCAAAGTGACCTTACTGTCTAAGTCAGCACGTAATGAGATCAAGGCCACTACAAATTGAAAGAAAACAAAACCTTTTCCCCATACAAAAAAATTAACAAACTGAGTGAAAATGCTCTTAAAGCTTATCCAAACTTAAAGGCTTGCTCACACTAGGCTACTGCATCAGTCATTTATAAACCAAATCCAGTTTTTAAAGCATTAGGTCCATTACCCTATTATTAGTGTGTGGATATGTTGTACGGTACCTTATATGTAATTTTGAAACAGTGCCACAACAATGCATGGAGAACTGCACATTTTATTTGCCAAATTATACTTTTTTTTACATTAGTTTGCTTGTGGCAAAATGCAAGGCATGTGTAAACGACTGCTGAATCAAAAACTGGAAGGCTTTAGTCTCACAAACTCTCCATTTTTTTCTGCACATCATTCACTCTGTTAGTTTGCACTAGTTGTACCTTTTTGGTTAGTTTTGCTTGTGATCCAGTATTTTGTTAGGCTTTTTTTCTCTGAAATAATGTGTGTGCATTAGGGTTGTTCAAAAATACATTTTTTTTTCAAAACTTGAAGGTCACATTTTAGATTGGTTCCAATTGATAACAAAAGACCACACAAAAAATTTAAGCTCTTTCGGTAGAGCATTAATGTTGAAAATCCACTTTAAAATTTTGGGGGTCCAAATTACAAAATCAATCATAACGCCCAATTCAAAAATCCTAAAAGACCATGTGACCACTTAAAATTTTTAGAATACCAGTCACATTATACAAATGTATAAAAAATGCATATTATTTGTAGCAATAAAACAGACTTAAAAAATATAAATATGAATAAAAAATGAAATTTTTCAAGATTTGACAAAACTTTTAACAAGTTTCAAAGTCAACTTATTGAAAAAAATAAAGTTTCCAAGCGTTCAGAACATTTTTATGGCAAAGAAACAAATTAGCCTAAATCATAAATTTTATAAATGAATGTTGAATTGTTATATCTTAAATTGTTCGAGTTGTTCGTTTTAGTGTTACAGTAGTTAAACTAGTTATTAATGGTGAAAAGTGCTACTTATCAAAGGGTAGTCAAGTTGCCAGGGTAAGATTCTACTTATCAGTTCAGTTTCCACAGCATCTAATACTGGAAAATTTAACAGTGCATGCATACATTTGGAGGCACTGTTAAACCATCTTTTGCTGTGGACTGCCTTCTGCCATCATATACACAAATTATTTTGTTAATGATAATGCTAATGATTTACAGTTGTAAAGCTGCTGCTTTCTCATAAACAAATTGATCAGTATTTAAAGACATATCTGATGCTGCTCTCTCAGCATTAAAAAGACGTCTTTGGTATTTAAGCAAAGAGCTAATCCCATTTGCTCTGTGTTCTCACCCAAAAGAAGACAGTGTGCAGGAGCACACTAAACAAAATCTGGCTTCTAAGTTAATTCGTGTTCACCAAAAATTTTGACAGCAGACATGCTTCCACAGAAGCAGGTATTTCAGTTAATATCAGAAGGTGAAAAATAGAAAATTTAGTTGGTGAAAGATCAGTTAACATTTTTCAACGTTAAATTTTTACAATATTCATGCACAAAATGACACAACTTTAAAAGTTTTCAAAAACTTTGTTTCAATGCTGCATGTGACAAATGACTTAGGAGAAGATGTAGTCCAATTGAATTTCTTTTTTCGGTCAGTCTAGGTCCAAACTCTTTTTTGTGATTTTTTTGAAAGATGTTTGTGTGTATGTTAATTTTATGATTAATTTTTGTTCCGCATCATTGCACCTAAAAAGTTATTCAACTTTTTTTTCTTGCGGTCTAAGTACATGTCACACATGCAAACGCAGTTTGAATGAAATTTAATCAATTATTAATTAACTAATTAAACTAAACTAAATGAAATTAAACTAAATGCATGTGTGACATGAGTTTGAACCAAACAACATAAATTGTTTTTGCATCCCAGATGGTTAGTTGGACCGCAAAGGGTTAAGATTCTTGAGACGAAAGATGTTACATTGTGTGAAGAAAAGTGGACCTGATTTTAAGAAGGTCACTCTAACTGGCTTATCTTCATGAAAATATAACTTCCAACAATATTTAAATGATTGTAACACTATTTTTACTTGTACTATACTGTGCGTAACATTCAGCACCTTCACAGTTTATCACAGGGAAAATTGTTTTATATGGGATATCAACAGAAACACCCATTTACGAAAATTATTATTTAGGCTAATTTGCTTTGCTTTTAAAGATGTTCTCAACACTTCAAAACTTAGTAATTTTTTTCAACAATTGTCTTTGAAATTTGTTTAAAGTTATGTCAAATCTCGAAAAATCTCATTTTTTGTTCACATTTTTGTTTTTTCAAGTGTGTATTTTGCTACAAATAATTTGCATTTGTTTATACTTTAGTGTATCGTGCATTGGTATTCTACAAATTTTAAGTGATCACATAGTCTTTCAGGACATCTGGTTTGGGAGTTATGATTAATTTTGTGTTTTAGGCCCCCAAAACTTTAAAGTGGATTCACACCGTCAATGCTCAACTGAGAAAGCTCAAATTTTTGTAGGGTCTTTTGTCATCAATTGGAACCAATCTAAAATGTGACCTCCAAGTTTTGAAAAAAATGTATTTTTGAACAGCTCAAGTGTGCATGTACGTTTGCATGTTTTGGACCCAACCAATTTTTAATATTTGATAATAATTTTTAGATTTATTTGTTCTTATATATTGTGAATTAGTCTAATAGTATGTTATAACTATTAAGTGTGGATTTGTTAATGAATGTTGTATGAACAATGCAGATGAGAAATTGAAACTTCTGCAGATGGTTTAGAAAATGAAATTGCTAATTGAAAAGTTGATTTGGTTTAGGACTAGAAATTTTTCAGCACAAGTGGCTTTACAAAACAATATTTTTAACAACGTACATAAAGTGCCAAAAGAACAATTTTTATTAGGCCTGAGATTGTATGCAAAAGACAATGTTAGACACCCTACCAATATTGAACAATTTCTTGATGCTAACAATGTTAATAAGTGTCCACAAAAAGCATACTTTGCTTTAGTTGAGGAAGGAATTTTAAAACCTGATAAAAAACAATCTGCCGTTGCTGATGAACTTCACAAACTGCACTGTAAACTCAATGGTTATGTGGCTTCGTCACCTACATCTGGATGGTTGTCTGGTATGTTCTCCAAAAACAGTAACAAAGTAATTAAAGGATTGTATTTATATGGTAATGTTGGAACAGGAAAAACAATGCTGATGGATTTGTTTTATCACTGTGTAAATGTGAAAAGCAAGCAAAGAATTCATTTTAATTCGTTTATGCTTGATGTTCATTCTAAAATCCACAAGTTGAAACAAGAAATTCCAAAACATCATGGCACCAAGCCTAAGCCTTACGACCCGATTGGTCCAGTCGCAAAGGAAATAAGTGCCAATGTATCCTTGCTGTGCTTTGATGAGTTTCAAGTGACCGATATAGCAGATGCTATGATACTGAAGCGTCTTTTTACTGAATTGTTTAAAAATGGGGTGGTGATGGTTGCCACTAGCAATCGAGCCCCAGATGATTTGTACAAAGGTGGTTTGCAGCGAAGTAATTTCTTACCTTTTATAGCCATTTTGAAAAAATACTGCAAAGCATACTCAATTGATTCAGTAACCGACTATCGCCTGGCTGGCCTTCCTTATGATGGTCACGTGTATTTATTGACTAGTGAAAAAGACGTTGATCAAAAAATGAACGCTATATTCCAGTATTATGTTGGCAACGTTACATCTCAGCCTGAATCTCGCACACTGAGGGTGCTCGGACGAGATTTGGTGGTACCGAAATGCAATGGCAGAGTTGCTGATTTTACCTTCAGCGATTTGTGCATGCAGCCTGTTGGTGCTGTTGATTATATAAAACTATGCGAAGAGTTTGATGTTATTTTAATAAGAAGTGTACCTCGGATGAATATCTTCCGCAAAACAGAAGCAAGAAGATTTATTTGTTTGATTGATAGTTTGTATGATGCAAAAGTTGGTCTTATAATATCAGCTGAATGCGTAGCAGCAGAGTTATTTGCAGCAGCCACGGACGAGGAAAAACGTGCTGTCCTTCGCCATGAATCAATTATTCTCGATGATTTAAAGGTAGAGCAAAATGAGGATTCATTCAACTTGAATATTTTCTCTGGCGAAGAAGAAGAGTTTGCTTTTCAAAGAGCATTGTCACGATTAAGTGAAATGCAAACTGTTGACTACTGGAAAAAAGGTGTGGGGCAGCGACGAAAGAAAAAAAGTTGATAAAGTGTAAATGCTTTTTAGTTTAGTTCCATTTACCGTTTCGTTGAATAGATTCTTATTTACTGAAACCACTTTGATTTGGACTGTGAGCATTAGTTTAATAGAAAGTTTGTTTTAATTTATTCATCGTGATATTGTATTGGTGGGATTGTTTTATGTATAATAATTTATTAATATAATGTCAATTTTAACCTGTTTTAATTTAACTGTTCAAAGCATTATTCATTTAAAAATACTTCCCATATTTTATGTGTATTCTTAAATTTGTTTCAGATACAGTAGCTATTAAGATTAGTTTTGTTGTTACCTTACCTCTCCAAGAGATGAGGCATGGCGAAAGACCATTGGGCCCCAGACGCCGGGCAACTCCCTAGGGCCTGAACCAGAGGTCGTAGATTAACTGGGAGTCGTCTAAGAGCGAGGGTCGCAAAGAGTTCATAGGTGGACAGTGCAGAATGAGATGAAAAGTGTCCGGGACGGCTGTCCGCACGCCCTGGATTAAGTATTCTCGATTCTGCAGATCCTAGTGCAGGGGTTCCCAAACTGTGGGCCATGGCCCAGTAGTAAGCCATGAGATCATTTTCATTGGGCCACAGGGTTATTTCCGTGGTAGAGTCTGTTTGTCACAAGTCGGCCTCTTTAGCAACCAGTAGGCCTAAAGTTAAGGCCTGCTGGTTAAGGCTTGACTAGACATGGACAAAAATCTCCCGGATAATAATTGTACGCATTGTTTTGACACAATGAGGTTTTAACAGTTGCTTTGTCTGGAAACCTTGGGCTCGACTGTAATTTTATTGTCATTGTATTTAGAGCAGGTTATACAGGGTGGGCCGTAAGCCGCGCACCAAAACATTTGAGACAATTTTGATTATATAAACGCTATTTTATTTAAAACAAGTTTATCTAAGAAACTGATGACACGTTATACACGCTGATACTATCTCAAATGCTCAAAATGATCATAAATACTAACTCAACTCGCTCGTTTGTTGTTAAAGGTATATCTGAAAATTAAAGGGAAAAAATTTTAAATGCAAATGATACCTAAAAAAAACTTTGATTATAGTTAAATTTGACAGATATAATGACTGATACATTCAAATAATGGTAAATTACTCCATGAAAGAACATTTATTATGTATCAAAAAAAGGAAAAGATATTCTACCCCATTAATTTTACATTGTTTCACATCACACTCTACGTAATTTCTTGGTGCGCGACTTACGGCCCACCCTGTATTATTACTAAAGGCACTGCAAATAGTTCAATGGCTAAAAGGAAGTACAATGACAGCTACATAAAATTTGGATTTACTTCATTGAATGATCAAGGAATAGAAAAAGGGCAAGGTGTTGTGTGCTCCCGTGTGTTAAGTTTTGAGTCGTTGAGGCCAAGTAAATTATGCCATCACCTAAATACAAGTCATCCTGAGCTAAAAGACAGAAACATGTAGTATTTTAAGAGACTGAAATCCTACTGCAAACGTCAAAGACTCGACAGTACTGGCAGCTTTCAACAAACTGATTAGAAACTCACTGAAGCCTGTTTTGTTGATAGCCAAATAATAGTCAGGCCGAAAAAACCTCATAATATTGGTGAAACTGTGATGAAGCCAAGTGCACTAGCCATTGCTAGAATTGTACTGGGCGAGAAGTATGAGAAGAGATTTCCAAGTATTCCTTTATCTGATAACACAGTAAAGAGACGAATTGCATTAATGTCAGAAGACATAGAGGAACTAATAATCACTGAAAGAAAAGACATATCTCTTTTTGGTCTGTTTTCCATCCAAATCGATGAGTCTGTTGATGTGGCTTCAGTCTCAACGCATGGTTTTCGTTTGATACGCAGTTAGCACATGTGTAAAGGAAGAATTACTTTTTTGTAGCGCCGTAGACACCAATACAAAAGCGTTGTATGCAATGGAAAAGGTAAACCTCTTTTTTAATGAACATGGAATTTTCTGGAAAAATTGATGTGGTGTGGGCACTGATGGAGCCCCAGCGATGCTTGGGTCCAAAAGTGGATTTCGAGCATCTGTGCAAAAGAAGACACCTAACATTTTGTTCACTCAATGCTTTATTCACCGGGAAGCTTTAGCTTCCAAAACTTTACCGTGTGGACTACAAGATGTACCTAAAGTTACTATCAAAATAGTAAATTTTGTAAAAAGTAGCGCTTTACACACACGTCTATTCAGAAAACTTTGCGAAGATATGGGATCTGAGCATATAAACCTTTTGTGTTACACAAAGGTCCGGTGGCTTTCAAAGGAAACGTTTTATCCAGAGTGTTTGAGCTCTGTGATGAGCTGAAAATTTTTTAAATGTTGTATAACACCTGAGTGAGTAATTCATTTTTCTGATTCAAAATTCATTGCTTGTTTGGCGTACTTGGTAGACATCTTTGATTCTTTGAACACTCTTAATGTGAAAATGCAAGGGAAGGAAAAATATTATTCTCTTTGTGGATTGATTAATGGGTTTGTTAAGAAATTGTCAAACTGGAGACGTAAAGTACTGAAAGGTAATTTTGCAATGTTTACCAGTTTGGCTGATATCTCCTATTTGAAAGATGAGCTAAAGATTAATGTTGCTCAACATCTCAAAAAACTGGAATGTGAATTCACATCAAACTTAGCAGAGATGACCTGTCACTTGCAAAAGATCCGTTTCGACTTTCCTCCGAGAAAGTAGAAGACGAACTGCAGGATCAATTCATTGACATGAAAAACGACTCCAGCAGTCAAGATGTGTTTGAAGCTTTCCCAGTCACGGATTTCTGGCTAAGAATGGCATCGTCGTATCCAGAAATAAGCAACATTGATCTAAAAAAATTATTGCCATTCAGCTCTACATGGCTATGTGAATCTGCTTTTTCAACACTTTTGAATGTGAAGACCAAGCAGCGGAACCGTCTTGAAGTTGAACAAGATATTCGTTGTGCTCTCTTGTCAACAGAGCCAAGAATTAAGAATCTTGTAGCAAAAGAGCAGTCACATCCATCTCATTGAAAAAATGAATAGTTAGCAAACATTTTGTTTGGTTTTGTTTTACAGTTTCATAGTTAATCCTTCATATACACTTTGTTACTTTCGTGCTATTAATCCGTAGTGAGCCACGAACCATTTTTAAAGAAATATTTAGGCCACCAATCATAAAAGTTTGGGAACCCCTGTCGTAGTGAGAACAGCTTGCTGTACCAATCAATTGCCGCCTCAACGTGGTGGTGCGATCCCCGACCCCGTTGGCTTGGGTCGAAATAGTTGTTGGTCTTCCCAAGGGTCTCAGTTAACCCGGGCACTTCCCTCAAGATTAGCTTTCGTATGTAATACTGTGGAGTTGTGTGTCAACTAGATCTTTTCACACTCGCAGCTTATAAGGTCATAACGTAAAGTTGCCATTAATTAGAATGAACCCTGAACTGCATGCAACTAAAAGCTGTGCGCCTGCATAGATGACATAGTAAACAAAGTAAGATGGCAAAAATACGGGTCATAATTTGCGCTGACAAAGAACTAGAAATGTTTCACATTATGATTTTTGACCCCATTATTTAGAGTAGTGCAAACACCTGTCATTGCAATTACTAGGTCACGTCCTCTTTTTCAAATCGAATCAATTTAAGAAATATTTTGCTCGATATTATTTGCATTATGGGTCAAGTCTGGGCCACCAGTACGGGTATACTGCACGACCCATAGCAATCATTAGTTTGGTTTAGTGATAGTTGCACGTCTAATGATGGCTCAGTGCTAAGTGGGCGCCACGTGGATCAATTATCGAACAAAGGAATGAATCCGTTTGCAAACAAAATGAGCAGAAACATATTTTATCTTAACAGATTTAAACAGAATCAATTTTAAACTCAACAACTCAAATAAAGGTAACTGATGAAAACTAGTGCGTAAAATACTTAAAGTAAAAACGGAATTCAAAATGCGCGTTTTATTAAATGAACGGCGCAAATAAAAATTCAAGCAAGGTTACTCAAAAAGCGTTCAAACGTTAAGATGAATAAAGATAAAACTTAGGTCAGAAAACGTGATTACACAACAACTTAATTCGAAACCGCTACATAGCAGTACTCAGAGATTGAGATACGAAAATATCCAGCCTCCAAGAGCTAACGTAGCGAGAAAAGATTACATCAAAAATTCAATAAAAACACACGCAAGTTGAGAATGACGCTAAAACACCCAATTAAAAAAATCGATAGCGCAGAAGCCAAATACAGTTAATGTGTACATGCGGAATTTAACGTTTAGTAATATTTAACGCAGTACAAAATTAATAATAGCTAACATCAACTTTGAAAATGGTAAAGTAAAATTTTCCAGGCAGTCAATCAATTAAAATAGCGAAGTAAGTCCGGGGATAAGGTTCCTGATTGCGGAAAATCATCACTGACAAGAAGAAGCATAAGGGATGACTAGCAAAGCTGCAGTAAAAAGACGAGGAAGACAAAGTCATTGTCGCAGAGTGAAATTTATGTGACGTGGCAAATGACACACAAAATTTACACCAGTTAAAGCCTACATTCTCTGCATACCGTGATAAAAAAATTGGAATGAAGCAATAAAGAAACACGGGTAAAACGCCATAGCAATTGAAAAAAAATAAACGCTCTCTTAAAAGTTGTTGTTGGCTTTGAAAAAGCTCGAGAAAGTAGATTTAATATTGTTACTACCAAAGTAATGTTTTAAAAACTTGAAACAAACGAACAACTTAAAAACGTTACTTACAAAACCGAATTTCAAACACGAATGGGTAAGAAATAAAGTCAAGCGAAAATTTTCAACTTGCTGTTGAAAAGATTAATTGTTGGAGATTAATTGAAGCGAAGGCGTTTGAGGTTCCTAAGCTCAATCAAATTGACATTGCTTCTTCGCGGGGTCACCAGTTGCAGCCATGAGTTTGGGTAACTGTCGATCGTTTGTTATACTGTATAATGAGCGATTGCTTGATGCTCCTCTTGGTCAAATTAAGATAAATTCAACCACAGAATGGATTTATTTCCTAACAAAATGAAAACGCACAAATTCTAACTTAACAGGTTCAAACTGAACGAGCGAACTAAAGCTAAGTGATGTAAACTAAATCAAAACAAGCTTGAACCAGAAACTTAATATGTGCACTGTGTTATCTGAGCAGTGCAACTGAAAAAATCAAGCACAATTACCTAAAAAGCGCTGTAACAATAAGGTGATCAAAAGCAAATTAAAATCAAAAAAATGTTACAGCATAAAAACCGGGTTCGAAACCGCTACAACCCAACCACTTGTTTGCCATATAAAACGTGTAAGCAGTCAGTTTAGTGGTTATCGCAAGAACACAAACAAACTTGCTGGTTTATTTTTCATGCTATTCCTATTGTGTTGAGCACCAATTAGGAAAGCTGTAAATAAAATCTTTGGTGTGACTTGACCGGGGATATTAACCCAGGTTTATCCACCGCAGCGTAGACACACAAAGTGTACCGGTATAAAGTATTTTGCAAAGATACATCTTGGTGACGCTCTTTCACTCACATCCACTTTTTGCATCAGGTTAAGCTGAATGTGTAAAAGAGGCTTTGGACTTGCTGTCAGATTCCTGTCTAGAAATGTGGCATGGCGAAGCGACCCTGGGAGTCAAAGAAGCAGAGCAACTCCTTGCATCCTAGACCAAAGGTCTTAAATAAAGACTAGCCAAATAACGAGCAGCGTAAATTCGGTAGCAGGCGGCGCAAAAGGAGATGAAAATGTTCCGGTAAAGAAAAATATCTCAGGCTTAAAAAATATTTACCCCGGTATACGAAGAAGTGTCCGGAGTCGAGTGGTCACAGGCGCTGCACAATTGCCTCTCATTTCTGACAAAACAAAAATTCAAATGAAGGTGAAAAGGGGTGGACAGAGGGGAGAGACTACAAAAGACCCATTCAAGATACCTGGTGGTAGAAAAAGAGAAAGTAAATAGTTCCAAATTTGCTAGAATCTAACAAGGAAGACAGAATAGCACAACAAAGCCATAGCGAGAGTTTGAGAGGAAACGCAGAGTTGTGAGCTTTCACAATGGCGCAGATTTCAGCAGAAACACTTATACTCTGCCAGCCGACTATGAAAGGACTTCAGGCCACAAAGGAGATTGCTGGCTTAGACTGGTTGGTTTAAAGCTCTCTCGGTTGCTCAACATACATTCAACAGCAAATATCAAAAAGCAGCTTAATATTTTTAAACGGTTAAAGTACGCAATAAGAAAAACAAAGCAACTCGACGTCAAATGGCAATATGATCAAGGGCGAAATTAGTCAATTTAATTCTTGACACATTTGTTCATAGTAAAAGTGCAAAGTTTTAGAGCAGTAGTTCTTGGCATGAAACGTTCACTACAATCCAGTAACGGATAAAAAATTTGGATGCTGTTTGGAATGTAGGCAACTATATGAACTTGACAATTTTGATGGTCCAAATCCCTTAAAAGCGTTAATTAACTCTGATTTCAGTCGTGCTTCAGTCATCATCAAAATCATCAATCATTGCTCTTCTTTTCCTAGGATTACTTATTCCATCATCATCATCATCGTTTAAATCACTAAAAAATAATTGTGGGTTGAAATCTGGCCTTGAACCAGACAATCAACTAAGCTTCATTAATTCTGTATTCAAAAAAAAGTTGAAGTCACCATTAAGACATCTTTCATTCAACTATGGAACATCGGTTCAGCCAGCTGCGCCGACTTCACCCACTGGATAGTTGCCAGAACAGTAGTAAAAAGTATATGATTTTTGACGTAGCCAAATCTTGTTCCAAAACAAAACATTTTTTTCACAGGAAATCGATTAAAAAACATTATGGGGAGTTGCGCAAAGCCGCTACATGTCTCCAAATTTTTCAAGTTTTTTGCAACGCCTTATTTGCCTTGTTTTCAGCATAGGTGTCCTTAAACTTGATAAACTTTAATCCGTTAAATTAAACAAGTGCCTGATAACATATCAAATTGGTGGAAGGGAGATAAGGTGATTGATATGTGTTTTCAGGAATAGGCTATCATATCAGGACCACTTAATTACGTCTTTTTCGTCAACTGTAGACGAATTTGTATGAGCAAAAGCTTCTGGGTTTAGAAATGTTGCTTCGACTTGACAAGAACGTAGCTAGGGAGGAGCATACTAACACAAAGTGAAGCGCACTCACAGTTACGTTATTGCAATTGCAGTGCCCCCAACAGTAATGTTGAAGCAATTATATCGGATTACACGGCTGCGCTTGCTTCACCCAATTGATATTTGTGAGAACCGTAACAAGTAGTTATTTTGACATAGCCAATTTTTGTTCCAAAAATCGATTAAAAAATTTTAAAGGAGGCTGCACATAGCCGCTACATTCCTCCCAAAGTTTTCCTAGTACCTGGCTACGTCTTGCTTGCCCGGTTTCTAGCATAGGTGCCTACTTAGAAACTGGTTTTGCTCACAATTGAAACAACGAAAGATTTCACAAACGTTAATGCATTCATTTGATCAAGAGCATAGATGCACCATTTCAAGATTGTGGGAGAACGCCAAAGTGATTGATAAGTATTTTCAGGAACAAGGTATAAAACATTAGGCCCACTACTTACGACTTTTTTGTAGTTGTATGCCTATTTGTACGGCCTGAATCCCCTGGCAGCGCGCATGTTTCTTTTTGACAAAGCCAAAATTTTTGTTCCAAAAACTTAAGTACCGTGTTTTTAATAGGAATGGATTAGAAAAACATAAGAGGTGATAGCACAGAGCCGCTATATTTCTCCCAGTTTTTGAAATCCCAAGTAACGTCTTCTTTATTCTATTTGCAGCATGTATTTAGAAAGTGGACTTGTCAACAATTGTAACAGGCAATAGTTTCACACACTTCTGTTTATTTCACCACTTGCAAGAAAGCATAAAAGTAAAGTTGTGGGAGAGGGAAGCGCCAAAGTGATTGTTGTGTAATTTTTGAAATACACCGTTACAAATTTGGCTTATTGCTAACAACTTTTTGTAATTGTATGCCTATTGGTATGACCTAACATTTCTGGCGGCACGTATATGGCTAGATCCTGGCATAATTGCAGCTAGGGAAAGTGCAATTTAACCCAAACACAAGCACTTACAAATCAGAAATCACAATAGGTTAGGTTATGGTTTATAAGTATAATTTATGTCATGGACCAGGTTTTTGTGATAAAGATAAGGTTAATTGGTGCGAGCCCTGAAAGATTTAATGTGAAAAATCGTGAATTTGTTTATTTCTGCTAGATTTGACTAATATGTCTTAGAAGTTAAGATCAGTCAGGCTTGCCCAAGACTGTACCAAAGTATTAAAACTTGCCATTGCCTAACTAAAAAACAAATTTTTTGACCCACACTATGTAATACTGGAATGTATCTATCTTTCACTCAGGCAGGATATCACTTGTTTGCTTTCTACATAACAGTAAATAAAAAACTTTATGCATAGCTGCTGCCTGCTGATTTTTTTCATCTTTTCTCTTTACTCGTACCAAACACATTATGATATTACAGAGCGAGTTACAAGCGCTCAAGAAAAAAGGGAAGAAGCATACTCTTTTCGCTTTTTGCATCGTCAATTCAGCTGAAATCGTTGTGAAATAATTTTCATCGAAAGGACCAAGTTAATATCTTCTGAAAAAGTGTTTAATCGCGTTTTTACGGTCAGTACTTATTGAGAAAATAGCTGTGACGTCATCTTAGACTCCGAAGATATGAAAGTTTTGCAGGCTGATAAGTTGGAGTTTGGATTTTGTCGGAGTGAAAAACGGTTTTTATCTGTCAAGAAATGCAAACCTTAAAAGTACAGATCATTGTATGATGGGCATTATGTTTTATATGTAGCTGTGTCTTCACAGAGACACATTACAGCAGTTTTTCATGTAGTGCTTGTGATAGAAATGCATTTATTTGGTCGTTAGTACTCGTAGCTCAGAAGCGGTTTAAAACATAAATAGCAATAACGATAACAGTTTTCCTGTGATCAGCGAGCGATTCCAGTAAACCAACACACAAAATCATAATCTTTTTCCAATAGATCGTCAAGCATTAACTTACACTCCTTGGTTCTGCTCCGTTGATCGTTTGCGTTTATACGTTGCCAAAGTGCTAACAGAAACTTCCAGATCCGTTACTTTCAAGTAGGGAGGGATTCTCCAAAAAACCTCCTAAACAAAAATCACGCTCAACATAGGTAAATAAAGCCTAGCACTACTACGCATTGACGATTACACGACAACGCTACAGGGCGCTTTTAGTCAAGAAAATAAGTAGTAATAATAAATTTTAGCATAGTTCTAGAATTTTCGGCATTGTGGCCAAGTTGATTTAATGCCATTTATGGTGGCACTAACCGTGCGTTCGAACCTCACCATGGTTAAGCGTATCCCTGCTTGTGGTTGAAGTGCATGTTGTTGCTGTTTTTACTCGACCCCTTCAGAGAAATGGGATCATGGCAAAAGACCATGGGGCCACAGAAGCCAGGCAACTCCCCAAGGAAGATCAGATATCGTAAAAAAAGAAATCGCCAAAAAGCGAGCGGCGCAGAATCCGTAACTGGGCAGTGTAAAATGAGATGAGGTATCCCGGGTTGGATTACCACAGGCACTGTACGAATGACTCTCAATTCTGCCAATTTTAAAGAGATAAGAGTTTAATAGAAGGCTGGGTCCGTTGCAGCCAAGACGAGAGAGAACACAGCAAGCGTGACAAAAAAGCACAAGCTTCTCAAAGGATACCAAGTAAATCTGTGGGTCAAAGGATTTAGATGAGACAGATAATTACTACCACATTGGTTTGAGAGAAGTGGCATTCTTGTTGATGTTGCCGAGGTCAACGAAGAGCTTGCACAATGACGCAGGCTTCACCAGAATAGCTTGAACTCACTGGACCTGCTGAATGGGAAAAAGTGGTCTCAGCACCACAGAGAGAGCAATTGGCAAGAAACCCAAAGCTATCTTTGCTAAAAGAAAAAGGAACAGAGCCATATATCCAAATGACAAGATCATGAGGAAAGAAAAAGTCAAGGTGGGTGAGGGCCCACTTTGGCGAGAAAAACGAGAATCAAAGGGAAAGCATGGGGTAGAGTAAGCTCCACGCTGAAGGAAGGGGGTTACAGAAAGGAAGAAAGAGCAAGCAGAGAAAGGCCCTCTGGGGGAAGGAAAAACCTTGAGCGGGTGAGTGTACAAAAAGTCTCTTCAGTAAGACCTGGAAAGTCTAGGTATCACTCCAAGTCTGGCCAAACGAGAAATAGAAAATGTTGGAAAAGGAAGGGCCCCCTTTTAATACTGTATGATAGAGCGAAATAACATGATGATTCGTAGGGGAGGAAGCAACGCTTCTGAGAGAAAGAGGGATAGGGGAAAACGAGAGGCAGGCGGTGATGACACGACTGGCCCCATGACAAAGCAGGAATACAGATTAAGGCCTTGAGCAGAACTAAAAGCTTGGACTTAAGCGAAGATACATGAGCAGAAAAGGAAAGAGTGTGGTCAAAGATGACCCTAAGAAAAGTTTGAGTGAGATTGACTTTATGGGGATCACCGAAAAAAGGGAAGGCTCACATTTCATTGGATTGAGAGGAAGCCAGCCTGCCCGGGCCAGAGCTCCTTGTGTAGCTTCTACAGCACTAGTGACTAAGAGCGAAAAGGATTAGATGGCCAGGTCGTCAACATGAAGATACCAGCTGACGGAAGTAGATAACTGCTGGAGAAAGTACAGGGCCAAGAACGAATCCTTGCAGAATTACATTGACGGACTCAATAAGAGCGACTTGCGTGAGTTTGAAAAATCACACAAGCGCGCCTGTAAGATTGAGTACAACGAAAAAAGCAAGGAGCAAGGCCAGCCAAAATAGGCATGCAAAAAATAAAGCAGGGTGCCAGACAGAGAAGCCTTAGAGAAGTGGGCACAAGCGAGGATTGCCCGAGAGCCCGGCTTGGGTTTGTTAAACTCATTCGAAATGGATTGAGAAAGATGAGCTTGATTCAAAGTAGACCTACCAAGGCGAAAACGGGCATGGCGGGAAGAGAGAATGGAGTTAGACTTCACAAAGAAAACTATATGGGATAGAATGAGAGGCTCAGAGAGATTTGAGAGGTATAAGGTGAGAGAGACAAGACGTAAGGAAACAAGCGAGTGGAGAGGTTTTTCAGGGCACCAATCAACAGCCGCTTCAACGTGGTAGTGCGGTCCGCGACCCCGTTTGGGCTGGGTCAAAATGGCTGTTGGACTTCCCGAGGGTTCTAGGTACCTCGGGCACTTTGTGGTGCACTCCGCTTCATTTTTTTTGCTATGCTGCCCCCTGAACGACCGCAGAAGGGCAGCACACAGCTTACTTAAAATCGGTCGCCTGTTTTCTCTTTCCCTCTTCTCCTGCCCTTCTCTTGCCCGTCTTCGTCTCCTTATTCTTCTTCTTCTGTTGATGAGCGATAACGTTCATCACAACCCTAGCCCCATCTTTCCCTGCTCTGTGTGTGCTGGAAATGTGACGTAGCGGGGCAAGTTAGTGCAATGCTGCACCTGCTCCAAATGGGTCCATCTAAGCTGCTCACAACTCTTCCTCTCCAAATTCAGAACTCTTGACAGCTCTTACTCTTGGAGCTTCCCCCTCTGCTGTATCCCCACTCGTAATACTGTGACTCTCTCCTCGGACTCCTCTGACATGTATACCTCACTGTACAATCTAGCCCTTCGTCTGCTAATGCTGCACTCCCGCCCCACCCTCATCTCCAAACTTCTTATCCCCTGTCGGCTCATTCTGTATCTCCTCCCTCAGCCCCCTCACCACCGTCCCTTGCTCCTGGCTGTCCTTCTATGCCTCCTGCCTCCTCTCCCTCCTGACTCTCTCAAGGTTCTCCAATGGAATGCTGGAGGTCTTCGAGCCAGAAGCACTGAACTGCTTCACTGCTTTTGTCATATCCTGTTAACCTTATCTGTATCCAGATCGCACCCACTCTCGGTCTGGCATTCTCTCTCCTGATGCCACGCACACTAGCGGCGGTGTGATTATTTTTATCAGGCAGGTCCTATCTACTGTATCTCTACACTTTCTACCATCTCTCCTTCACTCGATCTCTACTCTTGGATTATGTAGGGGTCAACATCTCTCCTAACAACTTCTCCTTGCTGTCATTTCTTAACGTGTATGCCCCCCTATTTGCTCCTCTTCGACGAATAGCAGAACCAACTCCTTTTCTCCTTCCTCCAGAAATCTCTTCGTTCTGGGGGACTTCAATTGCCATCACCCTCTATGGGACTCAAGAGGTACTTCTGACTCCCACGGGGAGGAAGTATTCGACTGGGTCATCTCCTCTGATCTCCTTCTTCTCAATGACCGTGACACACCCGCTCTTTAACATCGCTCCACTGGCAGTCGCTCCTCTCCTGACACTTCCTTTGCTCCCTCCTCTCTCGCCTTTTCTTGCTCATGGGAGGTGCTTCAGGACCTGGGTTCTGACCACCTACCAATTCTTCTATCTGTCCCTCTCTCCCCAGTCTTTCGCCCCAACGAACGTCCCCCTTCCTTCAACTTTCAGAAAGCTCGCTGGGATGACTTCGCTTTTTGCTTTGACTCTCACTGTCCTTCTGCCGAGGAAAACTCGCCTCTTTCTCTTTCCTCTGCTGCTGCTCTCTTTACCTCTCTGGCACTGAATGCGGCCAAATCTTCCATTCCTTTTGGCCGCATCAAACGCCATCCTAAAGCCTGGTGGTCTGCTTAGGTGAAAGGTGCGGTTAGTGAAAGACGCAAGGATTTTGCTTCGGCTCACGACGGAAGACCACGAAGCACCAGACGCCAGGCAACTCCCAAGGGCCTGGACCAGAGGTCGTAGAGAGACAGAGAGTCCATAGCTGCACAGTGCAGAATGAGATGAGAGGTGTCCTGGGACGAGTGTCCACAGGCGCTGCAGGAGGGATTCTCGATTCTGCCAGTCCTAGAGAGATAGGAACTTAACAGTAGGCTGTGTCCGTTGCAGCGTAGACGAGAGAGAACACAGCGAGCATGACGAGGGAGCACAAGTTTCTCGGTGGAAATCGAGGGAACCTGCGTGTCGAAAAATTTTGATGAGACAGTACGCCTCCAGTCCGAGAAAAGACAAGAGTGGATACGAGAGATAAGAGGAGAGAGAGACTACAAGGAATTGCAGAGGAAGCAAGTAGCGCTCCCTGTCTAGACAGCTCATCAGCCGTGTCGTTCTCCAGGAGAAACGAGTGTCCGGGGATCCATTGTAGCCTGATAGAACAGGAGAGAGAAGACAGTTCCTGCCAGATCTGCCACAGAGTTTCAGGTAAAAGAAAAGAAGGAGGAGAGGACAGAACGAGAGTCAGATACTAGGAGAAGAGAAGACAAACGACAGACTTGTTGGTGCTGCCGAGACCAGCAAAGAGCGTGCAGAATGGCGCAGGCTTCAGCGGAAAAACTTGAGCATACTGGGCCTGATGAAAAGGAAAGAGTGGCCTCAGTGCCACAGAGAAAGCAGTTGGCAAGTACGCCAGAGCGCCTTTGCCAAGAGGAGAAGGAACAGAGCCGTCAGTCCAGAGTACCAGATCATGCGGGAGGAGAGAGTCAAGGTGGGCGGGAGCCGCATTTTGGTGAGAAAGAGGAGGATCAGAGTGGGAGCATGAAGATAAAAGGGTGGGCTCCACAGTAAAGAAAGGCAGATTCCAAAGGGAAAAGGGAGGGCAAGCAAAAAGAGCCTCCATAGGAAAGGTAGAAGGAGGTACGAGCGGGTGAGTGGACGCAAAGACTCTCCAGGACGATCTGCAGAGTCTTGGCTTCACTCCAAGTCTGGCCAAACCTGAAATAGCAAAGGAGGTTGGGAGACGAAGAGCCCGCTCAAAAGATAAAAGAGTGAAATGAGTCAGAGTGACTTGTAGGAGAAGAAGGGACGCCTCGGAGAAAAGAAGTGGGATAGGGGAGGACGAGAGGCAGCCGGTGTTGGTGCGACTAACCGCTCGGTGAAGGCGTTTCAATTTGGTGATGTTGGTAACGCTTGAAGAAAGGAAACCATCCGGGTGAAGCATATGTGAGAAGGAGCCGAAGAAAAGCTTTATGCAGAAGAAAGAGGTACTCCATAGAGGGGCCCCAAGAGGAAGCAGAGATACAGCGTAAGACCTTGAGACGAGGGAGAAACTTGGCCTTCAGCAAACAAACATGTTTAAAAAAGGAGAGTGCGGTCGAAGGTGACCCCAAAAAAGTTGGAGTGGGATTAAAACGGAGACCGAAGTTGAGTACGAGGAGGTTGGGCTGGAGGTTAGCTTGGTGGGGATCCACTGAGAAGGAAGCCTCACATTTGCTCGAATTGAGAGGATGACGCCAGTACTCCGACCAGCGCTCCAATCAAAAGGGAGCTCCTTGTGTGGCCTCCACCGCAAGCAGAAGGGACTGAGGGGGAGGAGGACCAAACGGCCAGATCGTCGGCGTAAAAAGAGTGTCGCGTTTTAATAGAAATTTATTAATTCCATTTCAATTTTAATTCACTTCTTAAAATTGAGGCGACTTGTAGCATCGCTCGAATAATTAAGTCTGGTTGCAACTTGGCTAGAAAAAGATTGGCTTCCACTAAGATACTTTAACTCACGCACTTCTTGATCACGAACAGAACAAATATATTCACAATACCACTATAAAAGTTCGAATTCCTTCGCTTGTCAAACACAGAAACTAAAGCACGCACCTCAATATATAAATATCAGAGACTATCCGTAACTGAATCTACCAATTAATCGTTTGTCACACTAATAGAAATCCGCAACAAAATCACCACAGATCAACGTCCTTTTCATCACGCTATACTCTCTCTACTAAACTACTACTCTCTCTGTCTAAATCGTACAAATCTCGCCGCCTAATATGCAAAAGACGATCTTCTGGAAAATGCTAGAACATCACGTGACACAGAAAAAACCGTTAATAAATTAAGTAATCGGCAAATAAAAGATATGAAAAGAAATCTTCGAAAAGAAACAAGATTATTTAGAATACACTGGAGCTTAGTCACGTAAGCAACCACCGTGAGGTCAGAAAAGGCGTGTGAGTTGCAAATCTATTAATAAATGCGAAAGAAAAAAGAACTTTTTTCGAAAACAGTTTAGCAAGTTTAGGGTTTCAGACAATTTAGATTCACAAATAAACAAATCACTGCAAAATAAAACAACAAATCACAGCAACTATACATATATAAAAACTATTCTTTCAACGCAAATCTACTCATTCGTGACAGAAAGCAGCTGACGGAAGAAGGCGGAGAAGCTGGAAGATCATTGATGAAGAGAGAGAAAAGTACAGGGTCGAAAACGGATTCTTGCGGAACACCTCGACGGACTCGAAAGGGGCGACTTTTGTGATTTTGATAAACCACGCAAGCGCGCTTATCAGAAAAGAAAGATTGAGACCAACGAGCAAAGTAAGGAGGGAGGCCAGCCGAAATCAGTTTGTGGAAAAGGGCGGGATGCCAGACAAGAGTTGAAAGCTTTCGAGAAATCCATAGTAGACAGGATCGTCCGAGAACCCGGCCTGGGTTTGTCAAACCCATCCGAGATGAACTGAGAAAGATACAGAATTTGATCTAGAGAAGACAGTACATGACGGAAACCGGCCTAGCGGGGAGAGAAAATGGAATTAGATTCCAGAAAGAAGAGTAGGTGCGATAAAATGATGCGTTCAAACAGCTTTGATAGGCAGGAGGTGAGAGAGAGATCGGCCGGAAGGAAGCAGGAGAGTCGAGTGGCTTTCCCATCTTGTGGATGGGAATAATAGAAGATGTCTTCCAGATGGAAGGAAAAGAATGCAAAGTCCAAGAAAGATTGAAAATGTGAAGAAGAAAATCCATGCCAGAGCGAGGAAGATGCTTTAGCATGGGATAGGCAACTTTGTCTGGGCCAGTGGTAATGGACGAAGAGAGGTTGAAAGCAGCCGCAAGAAATTCATCGGGAGAGAAGGGAGAGCAAAAGGACAAGCGAGACTTCTCAGAGAACGTGGCTCGGCGGAGCTTGGAAAGCTAGCCTTTGGCTCTGCTGCGCAAAGCCTTTCGCTGAGAAACGGAAAAGTGAGATCTCAGGTAAGCGGCGTAGACCGGAGCCGATTCCCTGGGAGAAGAACAGTTGGAAAAGTTAGGAGAGAAGGAAGATGAGGAAGGAGAGCCAGCGACAAAGCGAAGAAGAGAGTATACAGATTTAGGATTAGATTTGGGCGAGAGAGAAGAGCAAGTCGTCTGCCATGCCTCAGCCTTGGCCTTGGCGATGACGAACGAAGCACGTCGGGAAGCGGAGATGTAAGCCTGACGATCTTCATCACTTCTGTGAGCGGCAGCAAAATCCTTGCGTCTTTCACTAACCGCACCTTTCACCTAAGCAGACCACCAGGCTTTAGGATGGCGTTTGATGCGGCCAAAAGGAATGGAAGATTTGGCCGCATTCAGTGCCAGAGAGGTAAAGAGAGCAGCAGCAGAGGAAAGAGAAAGAGGCGAGTTTTCCTCGGCAGAAGGACAGTGAGAGTCAAAGCAAAAAGCAAAATCATCCCAGCGAGCTTTCTGAAAGTTGAAGGAAGGGGGACGTTCGTTGGGCGAAAAACCAAAGAGAGAGGGACAGATAGAAGAATTGATAAGTGATCAAAACTCAAGTCCTGAAGCACCTCCCATGAGCAAGAAAAGGCGAGAGAGGAGGGAGCAAAGGAAGTGTCAGGGGAGGAGCGACTACCAGAGGAGCAAATCGCTACTTCGTCTCACCTGTTCGCGCGAAGGTGGTTGTAATTGCAATAATTTTAATAACTTTTTAAACAAGCGATTGTTGATAGCATCCTCTTGTGCTTCAGTCAGAGGAACGATTGGAACAGGTTGGATTGAATCTAAACATAATTTGATTAGCTTTCAAACCGAAAGGTTGATCAGAAAATTTCGTTGAAAAAAAGCTGGTGTTTAATGCTCCGTCTGTCATTTAACAACTTGATATGCAGCAGTGTTATAAACAATCTTAGCTTTAAGTTCGCAGTCTAGTGGGCTCAATGCCCAACCAAAATTATATTATTGTCGATTTACCATTACCTTATTCAATACGATCGAATAAATAAAAAATATAGACTTATATATAAGTTTGGCTGAGGATCAGCCTAGACCAAACTACAAATAAAAATGCTTTAGTCGCAGCTAACCTGGGTCACCGGCTTCATTCTGCCTCCGATCATCCAAAACATTTTTCAAACTTTCAAGTATCCACTTCACTTCTTCTTCGAATCCAGTATCAATGCATTCATTCAATAATGACCGGCACTTTTCACCTAAAAATAATTTTTTTAAATGCAGCAAAGAATCAAGGGTCGGGTTCTTGACTTTAACTTTCAGAGAAGTTAATTGAAAAAAGTTGTCAAGTGCACCACTCCTGTTTCCTTAGGATAGACGCACAAAAAGGAAAGAGTAATTTAGTTTGCAATCCCAATCAAAATAAGACAAGAAGAAAGCGACAGTCTATTGCAGATTAGTCCTGAATAAACTAACAGCCTGGTAGCCTTACCGGCAACAAGGCGGATTGGTATTGGTGAGTATTCAATAATAGCTTCTTCGACATGTTGAGTTAGCTCAACAGCATAGGTTCAGTAGAATCCATTTTTCCAAGTAAAATAAAGGAATTTGTTTTCTTCAGCAATACGCCTCTACGCAAGCTGACAATAAATTAGATACCTAAGTCATTTGAATCTTCATCGCTAGAAGAGTCCACGTAATCCTCGTATGATTGAAAACCCTCTGTTTCAGAATTGTCTCCTGCTCCTGTTAATAATAATAATGATGAATATTATCTCAGAGTAATTTTGAAAAAGAACAACTTGTCTTAAGATTCCTTTAAGGATCAAAAACGCTGTTCGCCTAAGTTTGTCTCTGCTACAAACAATGAGCCTAATAAAGGAAAGCCACTGAACAAATTTTCCTGAAGACACAACACAGAGAATTGTAACCGTTACCTGTCGATGGCGAAAATGGAATTTTATTTTTACAAAAGAGAAAAACTATTTATAAAATTAAACTACAGTGTATCTTCCAAACCTACGTTTGGTCTTTTGCAAGATACGAAGGCAGAACTATTTAGCACGATACAAACCCGATCAGCTGAATTTACCTATGAGAAAAATTTCAGTAATGCTGCGAGAATTCGTTGTTCGATTTCGTTTTTTGTAGAGTTCTTTTCTAAAAAACTTTGTATGAAACAAACTAAAAAATTATTTGAATAACCGATATCATGCTGCACATTGTTGTTAGGGTATTAACATCTTATGTCTGTGATCACGCCACCATCTCTAAAAACAAGTAGCATGAACTTATCACATCAATAACTGATTAACAGTAAGTAAATGAACAGCAACCACAGCAAACCTACCTATCTGAAACCAGCTGCAATTCCAGTAGCTTCTCAATGACTTTTTTCTTTGATTTTTTGTTGCTCATCATTCGTATAATGTCAGCGAGTGGATCTGAAAAAATAAAACTTTTTTGATTGGCATTGTGAGCAACACCATCTTACTCAAAATCTCAAGTAAAACATAAGTAAATCGGTTGCACATTACATGGAGGATCTGTGCCGCAACATTAAGGTATGTTTCAGCGATTTTCCTTTCCTGGCTAATTGATGGAGAGCCAAAACGAACAGTCTCTCAGGACTAGTAATTCCACAGCCTCTTTGACACAATTTGTTGAATAAAACCCTAAAAGCGTTTTTTTTAAAGCGGATGGTAAAAGTAGTTTAAATCAATGACTAAGTGCTTTTTCCTCTCGCTTTTATCATCAGCAACGAAATTTGAGGGTTAATCGCAAAGTAATGCACAGAGGTATAGCACTGCAATAATTACGACTTAACAATCATGAAAATGGCGCCAGAAGTAGATCAAGGCTTTGGTTTAGATAGTGCATTTAATAAATTCTGTATCATGTTCGATTTTGTAGTAACGCCACTAGAAAACAGACCCAGCGGAGGCTTCGAGTACTGCTTATTTAAGATCAAAGATGGTACAAAAAAATCGAAACTTGACGGGACGAAAATCCGACAGAAATTCACTGAGTGCTAAATGAAGTTTGTGGTGAGTCAACAGCTGACAAAAGTACAGCTTCAAGTTGGGCTAGCCGTTTTCGAAATGGTTCAGGGAGCATGGACGATGATGTACCGTTAGGAAAGCCAAAAACAGTCACAGATAAACAAGGGTCAAACTTGTGGCAGATGATCTTGAAGAAATTTGAAGATCATGATCTTGAAAAAAACCATCACATGACGTTGGTGGGACTGTCAGAGGCCACAGGAATATCACCTGCATCGGTATTCCAAATTTTGAAAGATGATTTATAGAACAGAAAAATTTGAGCTCATTTGGTTCCGCATGATTTAGGCAATGAAGAGAAGCAAAAACAACTGGATGGTGTATCAGTGCTAAAACAAAGGTTTGTGGCTAAAGGAGAAAAATTTTTGCATCGAAAAATTGCTATGGTAGAAAGTTGGGTAAGAGTCTTCGAACCAGAATCGAAATCTCAGCTCCAATAAAGATCAAACGACTAATGATCTATCTTTACTCATGATCATTGCGTAATCATAACGACAGACAAAGTTTCCCGAGGAATCAATGTTACTAGAGCTTACTATTGTAGTTTACAACGGGGGCTTCAAAGAAACATGTGCAAAGTCAGAGGCCAAATGCTTGTGACCGGATCACTCATTCTCCATAATAATGCTTGAACTGATGTTGCGAATGTTGCAAAAAAAAAGTAGCTGGATTGTGGCTGGGAAGTGCTCCCACATCCTGCCTACAGCCCAGACCTGAGTGTACCGGACTTCGATTGATTCCCGAAGCAACAAAAACCGATGTATGGATGCCATTTTTCCTCTCTTTAGGAGCTTTCTGCTGCCAACTCTCGAGCCATTCAAGAGTTGAACAGAGAAACCGTGCTCGATAACCTTCCAAAACGTTGGGATGTTATAATTGAGAAGCAGGGGGGAACTATTGAAGGACAGCAAGGATACGAAAAATATAAACGCGTATGGCAAAGTAACAGCAGTGTGCATTATTTTCTGATCTAGCTTAGGTAAAACTACAAAATATAAGCTACATTCGATTCGCTACCACGCAACTTACCTTGTGAACTTTTGAATTCTTCATAAAGTCGTTTCAACTCTTCTATATCGTCTTCCCTCCAGACACCCCGGGATCTGAATACATACATAAGTAGCAAGTTTATCAGTATAAAGAATATCAATATCTACATGAGACTTTTGTCATTTGCCATGGGCTTTTCAGAATAGCGACCACTTAGGCACAAGATCTTGAACTTATCTTTTCTCATGACTTGCCCACAACCTATAATCCTAAGACATGTCATTAGGAAAAGTTTGATGTCTTATGCCTAAGTAGTGCCTTACTTGGAAAGTGAGCCAGTGGCAAACAACGAAAAACTATTTAGTTAGCTTTGAAGATGTAAACATCAATCAACCGAGAAAACTAGAGGGACACTGCAGGAAATCGTCAACACTGGTGAAAATTAAGAAGCTGCATCAAGTATGTGTAAGGCAGCAAGCGCTCATGGTGATCATTTGTCATTGAAAACTTGAACTTTAAACTAAGCAAACAGCTCTCCAGAAGCATTGCGGAGACTAAGAAAACACTGTTATTAGTATTAAGATTGGCGATTAGGTTTTCGAAGACAATTCAATTTATTTGCACAACGTTACAGCCGATAGTAGAATTCACTACTAATATCACTCACCCCTTGTTTCTTTTTAACATTCCCATGTTATCAACCAGTCCTTGTTTAACAAGCTGCTGGCAAACCTGACGCCGTGTTCGAGTATCATTCGTAATGCGAGATAAAATCCCGTCAACAACATCTGAATGAGAAATAATTTGTGAATGAGAAGCGAACTTAGGCAGCAATTGCTCAATGCTATAGTACCACCGGGCTGGTCTTGTAATCGAAAAATGGGCAGTGTTCCCTTTAAACGCAAAAAAAGTGCGAATTTGCGAAATTATGTCCGGCGGATTCGCAGTTAAAATTCAACAGTGCGTAAAAAAAGTCCGGCGGTTTTTGGTAACTTTTTCTTTTTGTTAAAATTTTTGCAATATTGCTAGCAAAATCTTAACCATCTGTTAAATGTATGGGAGACAGTGAAAAGAAATCCAAGTCAAGACAGATGCTTTTTTAGAGCAGTGCAACGTCTCACACTAACATCGCACGGCTGTGACGCAACATCGAGTGAAGGCGACTTAAATATTGCGCACGCCTTTGCCTCACTTTTTTGTATAACAAATTATTTCTCCAGCAATTAACCTGAAGTAAAATCAATTTTTTTATTTACTTTTTCCCAGCCGATTTCAGTCGTAGCTAAAGAGCAGTAGTAGCAAGCACCTCTCAAACTTCAGTTTTAACTCAAGACATCATTTTTCTAGGAAAGTTTGAAACTAAACTTGCTTAAAATCTTTATGTTTTTTTTATGTTTCAACGCTAACTTCAATCGTGCTTGTTAAGATAAAAAAGCACATAGTTCTCGCTTTCAGTTAAGCACAAAAAACACCATTTTTGAGGGACTGGTTCAGTTTTTGTACGTTACAAATAAATAACCTTCTTTTACTTGCCATTTATAAACACTAAAAATAAAAAAGAATACAACTTCTAATTAATTTAGTTTTGAATTCCCTTTAAATACTTTCCGAACGGAGATTGAAAGTTTGCTTGCAATTGCAAAAACCTGTTGTTTAATTGATTACGATAAAGAAATGTATGTTGTCTAATTATTTACCGTAATCAAGCTACAGTTAGAGTTTGCAAGTAATTTTTGTTGTGTCATAGTCGTAATAACCTACCTAAGATCACATTACTTCATAAAAGTTCTAGTTCTCATGCTCATGTCGGGCGTCGGCAAAGGGTCAATTTTATTTACGCGCATTTTTCATCTGTCATTCCAAAGTGCTTACGAATCACTGTTGCAAAGGCTGTAAAGTTTGAGACCAAATTTAACCACAATTAACTTACTGAAGAAAAATAGCCAGGTATTTCGCCGCCGTCTTATAACAACCGATAGGCTACCTGTTTGTGAACATTTTGGGGCTGACATAGTCACACTAATTACTACGTCACGGAAGCGCATTGTTACAGTTTTGACTTTCCTTTGCCTGCAAATTTGTCCGGCGGTTTTCGTACATTTGCTAGCAATTTCGCACTTGTGCCGGCGGTTACGCACTCACTAAAATCTTAGAGGGAACACTGAAAATGGGTAATGATTTTTGTTGTTTGCAGCTTTTTTGTTACTATTATTCGCAGACCTCTTCTTAAGGACCACAGCATGGTTGGGGCATATATAGTGAAGTCGGGCAACTTCCCCTTGCCTGAACGTAAAGTCGAAGGTAAAAAAATTACAGCAACTTCAGCAGCTTCATTGTAGCATTTGTGTTTTAAAAGTTAAGAGCATTGGATACTATGAAGCGGATATCGACCAAATTTGTTTTCTACGGTAAGGGTTCGTAGAACAGAAACAAAACAAAACCATATATCAACATCAATACGTGCTTTTGAAAAAATTTTTGATCCATACTATGCTGGGCCACATTTACATTGACATGTACGTCTCTACACTCAGCTATAACTTACCGATATCAACATCTTTATATTGTTTATACAGTTCTTCCAATTCTTCTTTCTCTTCAACACTCCACACGATTCCTCTTTTTTTACGTCTGTAAAGAACACATATGATTTAGATTAGATAGCAAATAAAAATAGGGCAAAGCGTCAAAGCTTGTAGCTTTTGCAGCAGTAATTGCACTCGTCGCCCAGCAGTCAGCAGGTGAGTGTAAACGAAAGAAATGCCTGTGTGTGTGTGTGTATTTACCCCTCCTCTTCCTTGGGATGGAGGTACGGCATGAACGGTAATTCAGGTTCATGCCGTCAACCTAATTGATATTAGGCTAGGGGAAAGATGGCAGCCCATTTCGAACCAGTCTTGAGTGACTGGTAGCCCCACCACCAACAAGGCGGACTGCCACTGGTGGGTACCCAAGAGTCGTCTGACATGCTGGGTTAGCAACTTCACAATTATAATCCGGTGAAGTACGGGTGGGGCCACCTGTCTGCCACATAAAGGTGGAGGCGTCCCGTTAAGTGCTTTGCCCAAGGACACAACAAGCAAGCTTGCCGGCTTGTTCTCCACACTATTCCTTTTTTATGCTGAGCGCCAAGCAAGGAAGCTGTGTATACCATTTTTTAAAGTCTTTTGGTATGACTCGACTTAGGGAATGAACCCCAGGTCTACCGACTACAATGTGGACGCTCTAACCACTACACCATCGCGCCGATTAAAGAAAGAAATGCCTCGATTCTTAACATTAAGTTAAAATACTGCTACGGTTATAACGGTGCAAAAAATAATCAAGCTCAGCACCTCTTTGTAGTCGTCACCACTGCGGGCACAGCGTATTTTTATTTCCAAAACTGCAACAAAGCACGGACACAGCCACAATTTGTTTTCCAAAAAACACCGTATGACCGAAATCTGGCGGGCACTAAACTTCAGGAATGCACGCCGGAGATTTATTGCTGTGATAAGTTGCCAGCAAATCTTTTTGTATCTGCTACAGTACTATGCCATATTTACAGTTACCAAACATAGAATGACTAATTGACGGTGTATAGTAGCAATCACGTGCTAAAGACTGATAACGAGAAATAAGATGTCCATGTACAACAATAGAACGCCCACAGTTAATGAAACTGGTAACTTTAAAAAACGACAAAGGAACAAGAAAGTCATTTTTCCCCTAATAAAAATGCTCCAAAAAATATACACCATAACATTTAATAGCAAATCACCAAAATGAAAAGGCCATAAAGCATCAAAGCATAGAAAGATATATATATAATAATTTTTAGACAATCCCTGACTGAAAAATTCATTTTTTCGTCTATCTGGTGACGCTGAAAAAAGAACTCCTAGTGAAATGGAAAAAATTATACGAAAACGGAATACTGTAGGAAACTATCTTCTTCATTATTTCTGCTGTCAGGTTTATCAATCCTCGTATTTTCTCATCGCAAGTAAACTTCTCCAATTATGGCATCCTTATTCTTACTGATCAGAACTTACTCGTCAGCGGGATAACTGCCATATCCTGACACCAGCTCATATACGTCAGCTGCACTGCCTTTCCAGAAAAGAACTTCCATGAAGAGATGCTTGTTTGTGAGCGTCACTTCAAAAAACTTGTTCATCATCCATTTTGCAAATGCGGTTAGTTCTTTCAGTGACTTATCATATTTGACAGCCTGAAATGCCTGAAAACAAAAATATGACGGAGTCGGGCCAGTTGGAGTGACAATGACAGCTTTTTTTCATAAGATTTTAGTAATTGCAAATATTCCAGCACAATTGCGTTTTCCACGATCAAATTACAACGTCAAACACAAAAAGATTTGCTCTACTTATACGTATTAACTGTGATTCTACGTTGAGGACTATGTGATTAGCAAACAACGTTCAGTGTAACATAAAAAGTTTAATATGTATCGTCTGCTGATTTAAATTAACCAACATACTTTTATTTAAGATTTTGTCTCACAAACTGATTTAGAGAAACATTTACATTTTGTCAAGTAAGACTTGTGAATGCAACGCTTCAACCTTATAATGACTGCACTGCTGTGTCCTTTGAAAAGGCACTTTACGGCAACTTCACCTGTTTAGTTACAAGCTTTGTGATATATGCCTGCTATGCTCGTAACTCGAAGCAGATCTGAGCGCGATTGCTCTACGTAAAACCGACAAAAGGTTTTTCGATGACCGGAGGATAATATCATAATTTACGCTCTCTGCCAACAAGATCACGGAGACCAACGTGACACACTTATATCTCTAAATCCAGATATGTACCAAGTGCAATCGAAATACAATAAAAACGCGGAATGATCAATTTAGGTAGTTAAGTTCTTACTTTTTGAAAGATGCGGAATAACGAAGCTTGAAATAACAATCCATACATTTTGAGATCAAATCCTACTCTGTGAAGCATCTTTACAATGCAGTGATTTACTTGAGCTCCATTTTTGTCAAAATATTTTAACAATGTCACATAGGATGACATAATTTTGCCATCCGCAAATCTAAACAAAATGGCTTATTACAAATAAGTAGCTGCTAACGTAAAAGAAAAGTAATCAAAAGCGTAAAAGTTTATCCACGTCAGGCTAAAGCTATTTACAAAGCAGTCAAAAATTCCGCAACATCCTTCAATTGCTTCTAAAAGATTTAAGTGTAGCCTAAGTGAGAAAAAAAATTGACAACAGATATACTTACTTTCTAAGATATTCCCTAAAGTTAAACTCGATCTCTTTCGTTCTCTGAGGTACTTGCTCGTCATCTTCGCTTACCTCATTTTCTTCTTCTTCTTCTTCAGGAGCAGCATTGTCAGCTACATCTAAACACGACCATCAAAAACAAAATGGTACAAAGTTGCTTACTTTTATCATCCAATCCCGGAAACCTCTTCACTTAAGCATAAAACGACATGCAATCAGATCTGCTTCGGAGTACAGTAGATGCTTCATTTGTCAGGGGCAGTATAAACTTTATTTGTTAAAGCAATTAACAACGGATTGGTATCGCCAAGAACCAGAAATATTTAGCCACTGCTTATACCGAAAAATTGTACCAGATAGTTAACACAACGATTGACGTCATAGTCGGAAATTACAACTGCTATTTGTAAAAAATATGTAAAGTAAAACATACCTGAAGCAGTGGTGTAATGATAAAGCCAGTCACGCACATTCAACTAATTTTCTACTGCCTTTACCAACATTACATTGCTTTTTGATGAAATCATTCCCCAGACATTAAATAGAATATGATTCCTAGCTTTTGTTCTACCGGTGAGTAATAATTACCTCACACATTGCTCTGGTGGTGCCGCTATTTACGCCAACGTTTTGTGGGCTGGAACGGCCAACATCAACAGAGCGAAAATGGCTACTTCTTTACAACAGCAACATCTCAATAAAATTCTAAAATTGCCACGCGTACAAGACTTCAAGATATGCCCCATTTACTTGCTTGCATTACGTTTGTGGAGCATCAGATAAAACTAAACGTATTCATATTAACATTTCTCTCAACAAAAATTCGCATGTCATGAACAAAAACAATGGTAAAACCTTACCTTCTGAGTGCTACAAATAAAGATGACGACAGGAATTGCTGTTGCTCTTTTACCATTATCATTAATTTTTTAGTTCAGTTAGACTGCTTCATTTTTGCTGGTAACTACTACTTACAATTATCACGTCTTAATTGATCAATTATTCGACGATCAAAACTGGTAAATATTGTACGCGTTGCCATTTTGAAATTTAACTGATATATTGCTGTAGCAAAGAAGTTGCCATTTTGCTCTGATAATGGTGGCTGTTCTTGCCGAGGAAAAGTCAGCCCAATTAAAAGGTACCACCAAAGTAATTTGTGTGGTAATTATTACTAACCAATAGAACGAAAGCTAGAATTTAGCTTCTATAATATTCTTACTTGATAAATCAGCGAAATAAATTTGATGTAGCAAAGCAAGTTCTTCATCAACGTTGATGCTTGCAGAACCAAAGGTTTCTTTCTCGGGCCAAACTTTTCTAAAGCAAACAAATAAAAATTAGCACAATAGTTTAATGTAGTGGATACAAAAAAAATCAATCTTTTAACACAATACAGTAAAGTGTTGCAAGTTGTATCATGCGTTCGTAATAAGAATTATGCCTTACTTGCAACACTACAAAGCTGTTGTTGTTACCCGACCCCTTTGGGCAAAAGGGTTCGTCATGGTCAAAGATCATGGAGCGACAAAAGCCAGGCGACTCCCCGGACTTGGACCAGAGGTGGTAGAAAGAAAAGAGAACGGCACCAAGGGCCTCCACCTGGACAGTACAGAAAGAGAAGAAGGGTGTTCTTGGTCGAATGACCGCAGGCGGTGCTTGTAGAATTCTTGATTCTGTCAATTCTAAAGAGATAAGAGTTTATCGGAAGCCGAGTCCGTTGCAGTGAAGACGAGAGAGAATACAGGAGCGTGACATGGAAGCACAAGTTCCTCAGAGGAGACCGAGGGGACCAATGTGTCATAAAAATTTAGATGAGACAGCTAGCCTTCAGTCCGAGAAAAGAGTGGATATGACAGATACGAAAAGATAGACTACATGGACTGCAGAAGGCAGCAGTAGCGCACCCCGCCCGGCAAATTCATCAGGTTCGTCGTTACTCGGAAGAAATGAGTGACCAGGAACCCATAGTAGTCCGATTGTAAAACAGAGAGAAGACAGTTCATGCCATATTGGCCAGAGTGTGAGGTAAAAGTAGTGCACGCAAAAGCTTTCCAGAAGGATCTGTATGGTCGTGGTTTCACTGGCCAAACCAGAAATGGGACTGAAAGTTGGAACACGAATGGCTCATAAGACAGGACGAAATCAATCACAGTGACTCGTAGGGTAGATTGGGATGCCTCAGAGAGAAGTGGTATAGGAGAAGAAAAAAGGCAGGCAGTAATGGCACGACTGGCCACTCGGTGAAGGCGTTCCAACTTGATAACACAAAGAAAAGGAAACCATCCAGATAAAGCATACAGTAAGTGAAAACAGGCCGGAGAAAATTTTTGTAGAAGGGACTTCTTAGAGGGGCCCCATGAGGAAGCAGATATACAGCGAACGGCCTTGAGAGGAGGAAAAATTTGGTCTCAAGCAAAGATATATGTGGAGAAAAAAAATAGGTGCAGTCGAAGGCGATTGCAAGAAAAGTCAAAGTGAAATTGAAGCGGAGAAAGGAGTAGAATAAGAAAAGATGGAGCTGGAGGTTAGCTTGGTGAGGATTTTCTGAGAAGATGGCGGCCTCACAATTCATCGGATTGAGTGAACACCAGTACTCTGACCATCACTCCAGTCCAATCAGAGCTCCTTGTGAAGCCTCCACAACAGCAGAAACTAAGCGCACGGAGGAGCAGATAGTCAGGTCGTCAGCTTAAAGAAAGCAACTGACGGAAGAAGGTAGAGAAGTAAGATAATGAAAAGACAGAAAAGAACACGACCAACAACGGATCGCCGTAGATCTGGGCGAACTCGAAAGGAGCGACTTTGTGATCACGGAAAACGACGCAGGCATGCCTGTCAAAATGGAAAGCTTGTGTCCAAAGAGCAAAGCAAGGAGGGGGGCCAGCCGAAATAAGTTTATAGAAAAGAGCGGGATGCCAGACAGAGCCATAAGTCTTAGAAAAGTCGATCGCAGCAAAAATCGTCCAAGAGCTCGGCTTGGGTTTGTTAAACTCATTTGAAATGGACCGAGAAAGAAACGGAATTTAATAGAGTAGACCGTCTAGGGCAGAAAGTGGCCTGGCAGGGAGAGAGAATGGAGTTAGAATGCCGAAAGAAGAGTAGACGCGATAGAATGAGGCTTTTGAAAACCTTTAAGATGCAAGAAGTGAAGAGATAGTAGTAGTTATTCAGTTTTTATCCGGTGTTTTCCCTTTGGTTGGAAAAAAGCAGGAGAGTAAAGAGGCTTGCCATCTCATGAATTAGAAAAATAGAAAATGTCTTCCAGATGGATGGAAGGATTGAAAAGGTGAAGAAAATCCATGCCAGAGCGAGAAAGTTGATTTGGCACGGGATTAGTGACTTTGCCTGGGCCAGTAGCAGCGAACAATGAAAGGTTTGTGGCAGCTGCGAGAAATTCACAGGAAGAGTAGCAAGAGGAATGAAGACTCCTCAAAGCATGTGGTCCATCGGAGTTCGGACAAATAGCCTATGGTTCTTCTAAGCAAAACCTTTGGCTGGGAGACAGAAAAGTGAGATCATAGGTAGTCGGCGTAGACCAATGCTAACTTCCAGGGAAAAGAACAGCTGGGAAAGTTAAAAGAGAAAGATGAGGAAAAAGAACCAGCGACAAAACATAGAATAGAATAGACTGATTTAGAAGAGAGAGACGAGCATGTTGCTTGCCATGCCTGAGCCTTGGCTTTGGCGATCAACATGCAACGAGGGCAACCAACATGCACGAGGGCAATCAACCACGAGGCATGTCAAGAGGCACAGATGTAAGCCGGACGATCTTTATTATTTCTATGATTGGCAGCAAAAGCCTTACGTCTTTCTCTTACCGCATCTTCCACTTCAGGATACCAGTAGGCTTGGGGTTAACGTTTGACATTGCCGTAAGGAATAAAAGATTTTGCAGCATTCAATGTCTGAGAAGTAATGAGAGCAACAGCAGCAAAGGAAAGAGAAAAAGTATTCCTCTGCAGAAAAATAGTGACAGCTAAAGTAAAAGGCGAAGTCGTCTGAACAAGCTTCCTAAAAATTGAAAGAAGGGAGCTGTTTGTTGAGGCGGAAAAGAAGAGAAAGACAGTTATTAGAATTGGGAGGTGATCAGATTCCTAGTCCTGAAGGACCTCTCAAGAGCAAGAGAGGAAGGAGCAAAGATGTCAGGAGCAACTGCCAGAGGAGTGGAGGTGAAGAGTAAGAGTATCGGGATCATTGAAAGAAAAGCCAGAAGAGATTCTTTTCCACGGGGATCAGAAGCACTTTTTGAGTCCCAGAAGGGGTGATGGCAATTAAAGTCCCCAAGAATGAAGAGCTTACTGGAAGAAGAACGCAGGGAGAAAAGGAGTCGGCTCTGCTATCGGTCAAACAAGAGTGAAGAGGGGGAGCATAAACGTTAAGGAAAGAGAGCAAAGGAGAATTATTTAGTGAGATGTTGATCCCTACATAATCAAAGTATGGGTCAAACGAAGAAAGAGAGGAGGTAGAGAAACAAGAGAAAGATAAGCCCTGCCAGACAAAAATGATGACACCACCACTGGCATGCGGGTAAACAGGAAAAAAAACTAGACCGGGAGTAAGTGCGATCAAATCGCAGAGCTGGGTATCCATGAATCCAAAGAGAAAAAAACGAGTTGAAGTTGGATTCTTTGATACAGATAGCCGACAGGATGGAGATAAAATGGAAAAGTTCAGCACTTATGACTTGAAGACCTCTGGCATTGTATTGAAGAACCCTAAGCCTAAGTGAGTTGGGGAAGGACAAGAGGCGTAGAAAAACTAGAAACATAGGAGGGTGGGAAAGGTGCAGAAAGAGGAGTTGCAATGTGGGCTGACGGAGGGTAAGACGTTTTTTAGGCGAGGGTAGCGTGGGAGCGCTGCACAAGAAGAAAGGTGTCCAGATTGAACAGTAGATGCATACCTGCTGAGGAGCTTTAAAAAAGAAGTCACAGTGTTGGAAGGTTGGGGACTCCCAGGAGAGGAAGAGACGCAGAAAGGAGGACAACTCCAGGAGTGAGAGCTGTCTAGAGCATTGAACTTGAAGGAGAGTAGTGAGCACCTTAGACAGACCCATTTAGACCAGGTGCAGCATTGCACTGACCTACCGCTTAAAGTCACATTCCAGCGCAGACTGAGCAGGGAAGACGGAGCCAGGCTAAGGATGAACGTTGCCACCCATTAAAAAGAAATACAAAACGAAGAATATGGGGAAGAGCCAGAAGAAAAAAATATATAGGCGACCGATTTTAAAATGACTGAGTGCTGCCTTTCAGTGGCCGTTAAGAGGCCGGCAGAGTGAAAAAAATTATATATGAGGATAGTGTCCTGGGTAACTGGGACCCTCAGAAAGACCAACAGCCATTTCGACCCACTCCAAACGGGGTCGGAGTACCACCACGTTGAGCCGGTTGTTGATTGGTGCAGGTATGAAATTGTTCGCCAAGCATGCGGTCAACTATTGGTACACCGGAACAATTGTAAATTTCGTTGGTGATGGGAAGATTGGCCAGCCAACAATTTCCATTCACGACTGGTTCAAAATAGACTGCCACTATTTAAAAAGCAAAAGTAAACACCAACAAATGTAAAAAATGAACCAAAAATGTGTTCTTTGTACCATAACTACCTTTCGTTGCCATCAGTTAACTACACCTCCCCATTAAAACAAAAAATTGCTGTGTCATGTTCTTGTTGAAACTTGTGTTAGTTCATGATCGATAGGCTTCGTGCCTCAAAAAATTCAAACTACACAGGCACTCGGCTACATTGTAATAGAATGATGCCAGGAAAAAATTACTTTACCTGCGCCACATACGATAAAATTACAAACTAAAAATTGTCTCCGTTATTGTACCTTGCTGTACGAAGCAACTGTATCGCATCTGAGGAGTTTGATGCAATAAGGGCTTTTTGAACTTTTATAACGACTTGTTTCTGCTGTGCATTCTCATTGAGGTCGAGTGTTGGATCAAATACATCACCAGTTCTCATATCACCTTCATTATATGGAATCTAAAAATTGCAAAAATATATCTAAGTACGGTCGAAAGAAGTCCTAACACTAGAATAAGCAACTGCATACACAAAGACCTATATAATACAAATAATGAGAGTACTGCAAGAACAATTTGATTAAGGTTACATGGTTATATGGAATATTCTGTACCTAGTAAAAACACAATAATCACAGTTGAAGATGAGTCATGATAGTCGTGGAAAACAATCTATCAGTTTAACATGTTAGTTAAACATCTCATTAGTAAATCTTCAGCATCCACCTTTTTGGCGTAGTTACGCTTCCGCAAGGTCCAGTCCTCATGCATAATATCTGAAGTCCCAAACAAAGAAATCATCTACCTTTAACATATCACGAATTTTAGATGAAATTGTTCCCCATTTGTTTGCCTTTTCTTCTTCACTTATTACTAATGCAGTTTGTGTTCTCGCTGTTGGCTTTGTCTTTCGCGCTTTCCTTGATTTTCCTCTAATTTTCTTTTGCACAACAACAGTGGAAGTTCTGTTACAAAACGTGCATTTATAATATTGTACATCGAAGTGTATTATTACAGCACCATGCAATCTTTAGCCTTTGAACCACCCTTACTAAAATAAACAAGCTCGACCACATTTATCGTCGATGCTCAAGACGTACAAAAAGTAAAAAAAATATGATTTAGAATACACAGGGCGTTCTAAGTCTTGGGCACATTTTGACATTGAATATCTCAAAAATTATTAAGGATATAACAACGCATCTGATATATTCTGAAAGCTTGCAATCTCAAGTTTTTCATGAAATGTTCAAAGATGTTCAATGTGAGCACCGTTGATGACACGGCACACACCAAGCCAATAGTCCATTCTTGTCAAACGCGTTCCAGCATTGCGTCTCGCTCAACTGTATTATGTAAAGTCGAGGGACGCCCCGTTTTCTTAGCTGGGCACAAACACCCATCCTTCATAAATTTACAATGTCATCTCCATTCGCACTTCCTTTCCGGTGCCTTTTTTCAGAATTTTGTGCGAAAAGCACGTTGAACAAGTGTCCATAATTTAGTTTTTGCAAATTCAAGGACGCAAAACACCTTTTCTGGTTGAGCGAACGACATTAGTGGATCTTAGTAATTTAAGCTACATGAAAAGATCTGAAAAAAATTATCAGCATGACGAAAAACTTAATGAATTTAGCTTCAAAAGGATAGCAGTTTCATCCCACCACAATTCATAGTTCAGCAAATATGAGGACTTGAAATGTGCTCAAGACTTCTAGAACACCCAGCACAATTGAATTGGCTCGTAATAGCTTTGCCTGGGAAGTCTAATCGCTACCAAGAACTCTACTCTTTTGTTTAAACCTAATAGTACTTTCATGAACAACTTCATTTTCTAGCACACTATTTTGCTGAATGCATCTTTAATTTACTGGAAATCGCATCGAAGTTCCAAGGTAAAATCTGCTACGTCCATAACTACGCTCGTAACGGCGCAATAGAAATGTTATTTGAAATCTATTACATCATGTGTGATATAACTCCACCTCACTTACTTGCAATATTTTTCAAACATTTTCAAAAACAGATGTGTGCAACAAACGAGGTCTTTCAAAAAAGTTTGGGTTTGCTTTCTTTCGTCAAATTTCCTCAACAAAGTCAAGAAAATCTCTCGATATTCAACGACATAAAAGATATTGTCTACAATAACGATATTGTTAGTTACTGGCGTGCTTTATGTTCAATATATTCTCGTAATCTGCGCGAAATGAAAGCTATTTTAAGACGTTTATTAAGATAAAGGCAATATCATTTCTGTTCTCAGCAAAAATTTTATTCTCAGTTGGTCAATACAATTAGCTTGTGATGATGTCTGCTATGAGGCAAATAAATGCATCATTCGCTCACTGAACAATTTCACGCACTTTGGCTAATTTACGCACGATGTAAAAACTCGTGCGATAATAGATTTCTTAATTACCTCAAAATGCAACAAGTACAAGCGAATTTACAAAATGCAACTATTTACGTAGTCATTATAATATCAAAACTCACTTAACAAAACTTTAGCACTTTCCTTCAGTGAGAGGTCACGTGACAATTCCATCATGTGTATCGTCATTAGAAACTCGTGGTAACAGCGCAAAGCAAGGTGCATGCTGCGGTAATAAACAGATAACAGATATCAGCTAATCTAAAGGTGAAGTTCTGAGATAGTAAGGCGATAAACAAGCAGTTTAAGCTGCTGCATAGCAGTGTTCTAATGTAAAAAACAACATTACCGAGAAGCAACGCTGTTCTAAAAAAATGCATCTTAAGTATTATTTTAAACTTACAGTACAACTATAGAGCATAGTTATAGCCGACAATTAGCTCACAGTTTTTATTTAACAAATCAAGTACACTACTTGAATTGCATTACTAACGTTTTTATTCAAAAAAGATTTTGATATTGCATTGGATGACTATTGTCAATAAAATACGAGCTGATTAGTATCATGGGAAACAACAGCTTTGCAAGTTATTTTTTGTGACACATTTTTCGTATTGGATTAAATGGGAAGATTTTCTGTTAAATGCGATACCAATGCTGATAAGCTAAACCACATATTTTTCAAGTTATTTGTTTTAATGAGAAAAGTCGTAATCATAACAAAGACTTTGAATACTTTGGCTGCAACGTCACGTACTAAACTATAACTTAAAATAAACACTATTTTATAACTTTGTTAAAACGCTATTACTTACCGTCGTCCCCAGGCTTGTGCTTCATGTTTATCATTTAGCATCAATTCATAATAACCAATTAGTTGTGTTTCAATAAAATGTAAAGTGGAGAGCTGTACTGTTTCTGACACCAGTTCGATGTGAAAATTAGCTAATCTAAAATGTTAAGTATAAAGCTATTAAATTTGTTATTTCATGCTTTAAAGAACAGCTTCGTAAGCAAATGCATGACACGAAATAAAAATCTTGTACAATCAAAAACGAACCTAAGGAAAAAGACTCTAAACCACTTTACGAGATACAGGTATTTTATTGAATCGACCTGGCTCGTTAACAGATAAAAAAATACTAAAAGCAAGCACAAATTGTAGCAAATGCACAATTTTGCGAAAACAGATAAAGAGCCGAAGTTGTATATGCAGTACCGGGTGCATACAAATACAAACTGCTTTGAAAGTAAGAGTAAACATCACCAACTTTCAATATGTGAAGCTAACAACAGCTATAAGTCAACTTCAACAGTTTGCCTTTGCAACCTATATTGTAAAAATAAGTAGAAATAGTAAAGCTGTTCTCCGCTAATACGTACTCTTTTTATCTCTTGATTACGAAGCCTTTCAAGAGAAGCATATCATATTACGAAGCGTGTCAAGAGAAGCATTTTATAAACAAAGCTGTGCAATACGCCTTTGGCTTCTCACAACTTAGATATGTACTACGTTTCGATGACGTAACACAAATAAAGCAGATTAGCAAGTGAAGTAGCTTTAGAAGAACATCACGACAACCCATTGCAGCTAAGAAATCGCAAAACGTGCGGTTTCACGCATTGCACAGCAGCCCAATCTAAACCAGCGAAATGACTTTGCATGAACTAAATCATAATTAAATGGACAATTTGTCACAAGCGCACATATTTCATTCAATTACAAACTAGGCTGGCATCGAAAAACATCAACTCTACTAGCAACTGAAAAGGGATCATGAGACTGAACAACAACTAGATTAATGAGCTACGTAAGAGTTTGCACTAAATTAGTTCAGTTGGCAGATGTAACTAAAGAACGCGAAGCGTATAAAAAATCCTAGGTAACTCAACACTAGGGGTCACTCCGAAAGCAACTTCACCTAACCCTTCAAGTAGAAGTATGTTCAAAACAAATGTAATATGTTCGTATAACTAAGACTAGCAACCGCACGGTTCTTTTGTATAAAAAGCTACATACAAAAACTATAATTATTAACATCATTGCGGCACGAATAAGGTGTGGTACGGTGGTACCGTATCAGCGGCTTGACCAGCACTTCACAAATCCAAATGAGAAATCACCTGTTAAATTCTAAGAAAAAGCTCATCGCCCAAAAATAATACGTTTCATCCGAATCTTGAGCTTTCTCTCTCGATATACGATCTTTTACACTTCTCATAAGCACGTTATATCCACTCTCCAACAATCCACTGCAAACCTCCTTCAGCATCGAACGTATCGCAATCGTCGAACGTCTACAAGTGTAGTGAGCTGATCATCATAAAATCATCAGAGCATCAAAGGAACGTGAGCTCTTAGCTCTTACGTCTCAGCCATTATGATGTTGAATTTTATAGATTGTCTCAAATACACATGTAAGGATTACAAGTACAATATTTTGATAAAAAGTTCAATACCTTGTAATTGAATCTTCAACCAAAGGTCTACGATTTTTCGCTTTTTTCAATCTAACTTTTCCATCATCAAAAGAAATGTTATCGCATTTTCGCAAAGGACAGTGCACAATTATATCCTTATCATCAGCCAATGCTTTCTTTCCTTGCATTACGTAAGTGCCGCCAAATCGAGAATGCCTTAACAAAACAATAAAAATAGACTCCACGTTCTTTCGAGGTTTTGTTAATAGCCCACTTAACAGCAGACAATATAGTTCACAGAAACACAGTGCACACGTTCGCTTTCGATGCTGACATAAACGCACAACGCCTGCAGTAACGCTGCGGCCGGCAAACATGCATTGAAATGCACTGACAATAGCTTGCAGTGACAGGAAACACTACCAAGGCATGAACATTAGTTGGAGAAAGCTAAAATTTTGAAGACAAAAATGACGACTATGCTGGACCGCTAGCTTTTTTTCATTACGGGGCGGGTGGTCCTAGACACATTTTCGTTGAGATCGAATACAGAATTTCCAGCCGCTGTAATTGTTATGATGAGCCGCTTGTCAGCCCTATACATGATGCAGACATAGAAATAAATAATGTAACTAACCACGGCGACATATTGGCACGCTGCTGTTGCTTCTTAGCTTCTTCCACCTTTCTCATTTGCAACAATTCATCTCCCTCCTTTTGCCTTTCAGAAGCAGAGCGCATTTGACCAGTTTTGGCAAGCTGTTCAGCGTTCTGAATATTTGAAACCCCATTATAAAAAAAACAAACTCGTAGGCCCACGCACAACATCATTGCGAGCCTGGTAAAGCAAGTTCAAGCCAATTTCAATAAGGTCGTTCTCTTATGATGACAATCTTATGATGACGACTCAAGAAAGGCATTCCACATTTTTCCCTGCTTGAGGTAGAAATAAGTTTTGCCAGCAACACTGGCAACTCCGAAGCGGGTTTGAACACAACCTGTTTCACTAAAAGCCAATAAGATTTCGCAAATCACTTAAGGTAAGAATTATATCTCAACTCAGTTGCATTCTAGGTATTTTTTTATATTACAAATCTTCGTAGATAACTCTCTTTGTACAACCATTTACAAATTAGTTGAAATTCCCATTCTGAAATTTATACGAAGAGCAACAGTGATACAATACAATCTTCCTAACAGACGCTTAATTCTTAGCAGTGATTAATACGACAATAATTACATTGCACATGTTCGAAAGCTAAGTTCTAATTTTACAAGTTTAGTTAATCCCGTGCTGTGATCAGGCCACATCATGTCATGTCTGTAGCCTACACCACGGCCAATAAAATCTTACTTGTTCTTTTAAAACTAGACAGACAATTTCAATAATATGAAGACACCATTCTTGTTCAGTTGATGAGCCTGCCATGTAGAGAAGAATAGAATCAATACCAGCTTGGTGCATTTGCCTACGAAGACAAATTGAAAATGAAGTAGCATGCAAATAAAACAATCTTGTCTCCTTAATATTGCTTTAATTAACGAGATGGCCACTATTTAGAAGAGAAGAATACGAGTATTCCATGTTCTCTAGTGGTACTACAAACCATGAAGTCACTTATAACTTAGACTTTGGAAACATAGTAAAGAATTGTATGACAAAAAACAAGTAAAAATTGCTTTAAAATGCTACAAGCTGATAAATAATGGTCAACGGCCTTTACACTGTGCTAATAAAAATCTACATTAAGAAAAAGGCGGTCAAGCTTACATTGCGTTTTTGCGTGACATAGATTTTTTTCCACAGTTAAATCAACCAAAGAGCTTTATGCTGAATTTTTAGTACGATTAACACAAACTTTTGTTTGCAACCAACGAGATCAAATCTTACAAAAAAACGATGCTCGTCAAAGAAATTAATTTTTCTTATAAATTGCTGTTAACCACACCGTTATGGAAAACCTATTTACTATTACAGTTCCAATCATCTAATTAGCATACAACTTTGCTAAAAAAAAAGCAATTTTATTTACACTACAGCACTAACATGCCACGGGAAGTAATAAAGCTTAGAAATTTAATTACATTCAACAAAAAATAATCCTCAACGAAGATTACTAGCGAGTGCGCATGACAAGCCAAAAATCTGTGCTGCCTGATGCGTAAAAGCTATTTTTAGATAAGCCAAAGCTTAACGCCCACTTCCACAAAAAATGAGTATTAATTTTGCCAAAAAATCGCTACATTTGGGAAGTGTTTTTTCAACAACATAAAGTAAAAACACTTCACTTTGCGGTAATTAGGCTTGAATGGAAACTATCTTTTAGTTTTCAACAGAGAAAACTCACCATAACAACTTGTCGTGGGTGGATAAATCAGTAGTAGTTTTTTTGGCATCATCACTAGTAGCGGGCGTATGAAGTAGATTTCGAATTAAAATGAGAATTCTTTCAATTAGCAAAGTATCTTCTGGTTTTCGATCTTCCCAATCTTTCTCCAACACATCGTAAACCTTCTGAGCAAGAACTTTCCATATCATAGAATGGTCGCCAAATGCCTGTAAATATGATATGCGATATCAAATTAATGTAGCACATAGAAATGACACCACCAAAACTTTCTCAAACACAATTTAGTATTGACAGGCACAAAAATCAAAACTAAAAGCGGCTAAATTATAAAGGGAAGAAAAAAAATCGCAGTATCAACAAGTAAAATGATACTACTATTTAAGTCATATGTGCTATTAACGCCATTATACTGGCATTTCTTTATGAAAACATAACAGATTTACTCCAGAAGACAGTTTGGTGTGCCAATGTTCCATGATCTATGAAGTAAGACACAAGAGTAAGCTATTGTACTTTTAGTAACAACGTTTTGTTGATACTGGGCAATAAAATTAATTAACTAAATGCATAATGCGCCAATGCCAAATTTTTCCAAAATTAGGAATGCACATACTGGAATTATTCACTTTTCCAGAATATTCTGGAATAATCATTTATAATTCGTAACATCAAATCTGGAACGAAAAGCAGAAATAACTCTTATCATACCTTTACGAAACATAATATGTAGCACAAAATAAATGTATACACCTTCTCAAACTTTAATAAACGAAATCAACCACGATTTCCATAAATCGAATTGCAGTATCTGAATGCTGCAATGAAGCACATTCAGTTCGTTAACGTGTTTTCCGGTCAATTTGGATCGGATTTTGTTGTTGTCACTGTTCAGCGTATTTTTGCTTCGAATTTAAACGTTCAACAAAAACTGTGCTTTTGAATTCGAATTCCATAGGGTTCGATATTTTAGTATGTTTAATATAGAGCACTACTCACATTCGTTGCTAACAATTCTACTCCAAAGCTATTTTACTATAACTACTGCGGTACCATCTACTATAAAAGCATCGTTCACCTCTTTATAGGCTTGATTATATGACATCACATCTAAAAAATGTTTGTGCATGGTTGTATCTTTGGGAATTTTTGATCCAAAACACAGCATGGAAGGCTGAGTTAAGTTAACCATTAATCTAAAAAAATCAGCAAGGCATTTATATTGTTCGTACTGCAAAATGTTCCCAACCAAATAAATTCTATATTGCTTAATCAATATGTTGTGTCCTTGGGCAAGCCGGTAACTTCAGGTTGTGGAGAACAAACCGGCAAGTTCGGTTGTTGTGTCCTTGGGCAAGGCACTTAACAGAACGCCGCCACCTTTATGTGAAAGACAGGTTGTCCAGTTTTCTCTCCAAAGAGAGGGTTGGTGGCAGGAAGGGTATCCGACCGTAAAACAAAAGCCATGTAATAAAGATACAGATTATCTGATGTAGCGACCCTTGATCGAAAAAAGCCGAAAGAAAAAGAATTGCTTAATCAGCAGCCATTTAAAATAATTTTTCTTTCGATACGAGTGTCTACTAGGGCTGAGATCTCATGAAATTCCAATCTTGAAATAGAGCAATTTAAAATTTTTTTCAATTTCAAATCGTGGGATTTCTAAAACGTCTTTACTAACGTCATGAGGTGATATTTGGGAATAATGTCCAGTCACAATGATATTACAGGGTTATAATAAATTCGATTGCCTAAATTACGTAAATAAGCTTTACACAATCGCAATATGGATTGTAGGGTTATGATTTTTTTGATTCTTTTGGCCTGATATGGGATAAGACAAGCTTTTTCACTGACATCATGAATTTGAAAGCCATTTTTATGAATCTTTTTACTAAAGGTCACCTCCAAGTGATATTTCTGACGTCGCTATGGCATTTTGGAGGTGTTTTTGACACTCAGAGGTTACTATAACATATCATATACTTAGTAATGCTCTAGAAAAATGCGTCTGATTATTGCAGAATTTCAACAAAATATTTTGTTTGAATAGGACAATTGAGTCTGAAAATATAAACAGTTAAGTGCTTGTTTCTTGTAGTTGCAGAAATGAAAAATAAAATATCTCATGTTTTTGTGCGATTGAAGTAAAATTTGTAATTCATTCCCCATTTTCGATGCTGAGGTGTTCATTAATTGTATTAATTGTAACATTTTTGCCACTAGGTGGCAGTAATCTGAAATTTTAGTAACGCTGAGTCTTTTACTTTTTTGACTTTGCTAAAATTTTTCTTGATAGTGCAAGAAATTGTTAGCGATGAAGTTACGGTTATGATTTTCTCTATTTCATTTTCAAAATCAATTTCTTGGGTGTGAATTCCATAAACTCTTGTCTAAGTACTGATTTTTCACCACTACTTTATTTTGAAATAAAAAAAGCTGGCGTACCATTCACTTCGAAAATTTCCAGTTTTCACCATTCGCAGGTGCCAGCCAAATGAGGGTAAAACGAGCTTCAAAAGGCGCTTTAAAAACAACAGTTAGCCAGCTCAGGCTCGACAGAAGCAAATAATATAACAGAAAAGATGTTTTGGCAGAGCAGCTTTCAATTGGATGAGAAACAGGTGTAGGGCAATACATCAAGTAAATCACTATGCGCAAGCAAATTATCACAAAAATATAAGACTAAACTTAATTGCCTAACTTCATTTTTATATAGCCTACTGAGATGGTACCTACTGCAATCTCGCCTAATGCTATTTAAATTAAAGATTCTATGAATCATTGACTCAATTGAGTTGTGTTATTTACACCAGTTAAGATTTACAAGAAACGATGTCTATACTTTCAAAAACTGTTGCTGATAAAGAGTGCCAGTAAACGGAGGGAAAACTTTCAAAACAAAGTGAAGAACTTTTATCAACAACTGAACCAATAGATTTATGCAAAGTGCAATAGAAAATGCAGATCTTCTTCCACGTTCGAGCTATTCGTTCTGAGCACTAAGCAGGAAGATGTACATACACTGCGTGTGCGCTCAGGTTCGGTTTGCGAGACTTCAGTTAGATTGGGCTACAACGACGGGTAGACTGCTTGGCCCAGTCACCTGTCTGCCACGTGAAGGTGGAGGCATCCCGTTAAGTGTCTTGCCAAAGGACACAACAAGCAAACTTGCCAGCTCGTTCTCCACACTATCCCTATTGTGATGAGCGCTGTGCAGGTAAGCTGTAAATATCAATTTTTAGTCTTTTGGTATGGCTCGACTTGGGAAATGAACCCCAGTTCCACCGACTGCGAAGCGGACGCTCTAACCACTATGCCATCGTGCCGGTGGAAGATGCAGATAATGCGTAGATATTTGGAGTTGTTCGCAGTGTTCCCTCTAACGCGAAAAAAGTGCAAATTTGCGAAATTATATCCAGTGGATTCACAGTTAAAATTCAACAATGCGCAAAAAAAGTTGGAGGTTTTAGGTAACTTTTCAGTTTGTTAAAATTTTTGGTATTTGCCTTGCAAAATCTTTAACCAACTGTATAAAGCGTGGCAGACAGTGAACAGGAATCAAAGATTGGATCGACGCTTTTTTAGAGCAGTGCAACGTCTCGCGTAAACATCGAGCAACTTTAAAATATTGCGCACGCCGTTACCACTCTTGTTTTGTAATACAAATTAACCCCGAAATAATTAACATAAAGCAGTTTGAAACTGGAATTGCTTAAAAAGCACGCAGCTTGTGGCTTAGCACAAAAAACGCTATTTTTTGAGAGAATGGTTCAGTTTTTGTAAATTACAAATAACCTTCTCTCACGCGTCGTTTATGGAAACTTAGAGTAAAAAAAATATGACTTCCAACCAATTTTACTTTAAAATACCCTCAAGAATCTTTTTAGTAAAATGTACATGACTGGAATAAGCTTTAAAACAAGAAAAAAATGTAAAGTGCAGTTTCGATTTCTTTAAAAATGTTTTATGTTGAAAACGTAGCCTTTACTATCTTAATTGCTTAAAAGGTAATTTGTCGTACAGTAAAATTTGCTTATGACTTATGGCATTTAAAAAAATTGCGGTTCACTATGTACCATTTCAAAATTGTTTTTTGATTCAACATTGAGGGGTATTATCTAATCTGGTTTACCAGTGTAAAGAAAACGTATTTAATAGTAAAAATTAATAGAAGGTTGTGCACTGCGTAAAGAAAACTTTTTCTGAAGCGTAATTGTGCGCGCGCGGCTGTTCCAGTCTTTTGCCTGTACACAGTGATGCCGGGTAAAGCAGGCGCCTTTCTCAAAAACTTTCTCCGGGGTTGAAATTTTCTGGGAGGGTAACCCCTTCGGAAACGCGGTAAAACTATGTGGTTATACCTGAAATATATACCTAAATATTTCTTGCAAACAGTGCCTCTCAATAAAACCCTGTAGTTTTTTGTGTAGTTACAAACATTAGCATTTCAATTTCTCCTCTAGACTTAAAAGCTGCGTTTACCAAACTCGCACATATTTGCGTCCACGAATTTCTGTTTCATTTACTTCGGTCAAGTTTCGAATACTTTTGACAAAGAAAAAATTTCACGAATCACGTATCAAATTTTACGTATTTGCGACCTCTTTTCACACATTCGGTAAACGTTTAACAAAAACTCAATAAGAGCGAAAAAATATCTAGCCAGCTATGTTTTTGCAACTATCATCGAGGATTCCGTAAACAAAGTTCAGAAGTGTATCAAACCTACCAATCACTTTCGCCATAACACGTGGTCGGATAATAACGTTGCACTGTTTTTTCGCATCCGGGACAAAACTTCATAAAAATTAACTACCGTAAGTTGCTTTCCTGCGTAGTTCGTGAAATTAGTTGATAAGACTAAGGTAAAATTGTTATCGTTTATCAATAACATTGCTTTTTGATATATCTTTTGCGAAGAAAGCAAGACGCACAAACGATGACTACTGCACCGCACAAAAAATCTTAATTTTCTTCTTTCAAGTCACGCAACTTTGGCCATGAAATACTCTTCAATTTTAGATTGAAAGTTTACTTACAATTGCAAAACGCGGTTGTTAAATTGATTACGATTGAGAAATTTCAACTAGTTAAATTATTTATTCACCATAACCAAGGAACAACTGAAGTTCGTAAGTAATTTTTGTTCTAGTGTCATAATCGTGGTAATCTGCCTAACATCCCATTATTTCATGAAAGTAATATTTCTTATGCTCTTGTCGGGCTTCGGCAAAGGACTAATTCTATCTTCACGCACTATTAACTAGACATTCTTAAACGCTTACAAATTACTCTTGCAAGGGTCACAAAGTTTGAGTGACCAAATTTAACTTATAAAACAGAAATAGCAAGGTCTTTCGCCGCCGCCTTTTAGAAACCGACAGGCTGCTTATTCGTGAACTTTTTAGGGCATCATGTAATCACTGTAACTATTACGTCACAGAAGCGCATCATTACGGTTTTGCTTCTTTGCCTCGGGAATTTTGAAAACTTAAAGTTTAGGCTCATACGATTGCTGTTCGGATTTGTTTTTGGGTCATCTTCGAAGATCTTTGATGCACTGTTAACTCGAGTTGAAAGATGTAGCATAGTAAGCAAAATACAGCTCGCAAGCTGGCGTCTTGATCGGATTAAAAATAAAGATAATTCGTGACAGAGATGATGGCCTAGATCAGTGATTTTCAATCGATTGACCATGGTCTTCACTGAGCCAGTATTTTATTTTTCCTTCTCATCAATTAAAATCGGAAAAATTTTTCTTGACTTGTTTTTTATATTTTATTTGAAGAGCACGCATGAAATTCACTGCGATAACTTTTTGAGGTCGCCAATGAAAATGAGAAAAATATATAACCGGGCCTTATGCCTCTGTGCATTTTGAAAATGGACCAAATGCCAGAAACGGTTGAAAAGCACTGAACTAAATAAGAAATGTTGTAATCGAACAAAATATGTCTGTTATACGCTTAAGCCTACATTAACTAAATAGCAGTAGTCTACCGCAAATTTCTTTTTTTGTACTTTCAAAATACATGTGCATGTTACTGAGGTTGTTGTAACGGTTTGTTCAGCAATGTAGTTTTCCTACATTTCTTAGCAATTTCGCACTTGCGCCAGCAGTTATGCCCATACTAAAATCTTAGAGGGAACACTGGTTGTTTGAAGATGGCATTAAAGATAAAAACAAGAGAGTATTAAATTTACTGTAGAACTGATACACCTTTGGCAGTAATTGAACTTTTTATTTGAGACAAAATGGTAAGTCGGAGCAAAAGTATCTCTTTTGATAAAAAACTACATCAGTTACTTCCAGAAAAAAGGAAAAGTTTGAAAAAGAATGTTTGTGGTATCATCAAAGTTGACGGTGCATAGGAGATCTAGAGTTTTGCAAACAGCAAATTGAATCACAAGGCCTCGTTGGTTATACAAGATCAAAAGCGGCATCTATGTCTTACATTCATTCCCCAAAAAGATGTAAAACATGCACAGAAGTACCATACAGCACAGCTGGCAAACTTAATATATCTTCCACAAGCGAATTGTGAACAGAAAGTGCATGCATAAATTCTAAGTATATTCAAGACCAAATTCTGAAACGGAAATATTAGCATTCGAGTTTGGTTTCAAAGTTTTTTCTATCCACAAGACAGACTTCTAGAGTTTTTACCAAGTCAGCTGACGATACTGTGGATTTACCTATTCCATTTCAGTCAGTCATAAGAAAGGGAGTTATTGACGGTGCAAAAATAAAGTTGAAAAGATCAAAAACATACTACAACAGGAATAAAGTATTGTCTATATTATTGATGGAAAAAAAATCAGAAAAATGGAATACCAAATAATATTCCTTACAAGTCCCACCAAAGTGATAACTTATCATCTGACTGTCGTGCTAGTTATTCTTAAGAAATTAGTTTTACAAAAATAAAAAAATTTTGGATGAATTTAATGCTTGGTCCAGAATTCAAATGATTGTATGTGACACATCAGTTAACACAGAAAAAAAAGGTAGTTGCTACTAGTTTCCAAAAGGAATTTGCTTGTGAAGGTCTCCAGAAACCATAATACATAGGTTGTTAATTCCATGTTTTGCACCTCAGTTTATTGTCTAACTGCTTCAAAAAAACAAATAAACAATCATTTGCCAATGATCTTTTAATCGGATATCAAAAGTCGCACACTAACAATAATGAGTGGGAAATTCTTTCGCATACATTAAAAAACTTGCATGACAGGACGACTACAAGTTTTTATATAAGTTATGTGAAACCTAGTTTTTAGTAGAATCTGGTCAATTTCCAAAAATAAAGTGGATAAAACTTCTATTATTTCACAATGCTGGATTGAATTCAAGAGCAACATTTGCATTCACAGCATATTTTCTGCTTCCGAAACATCGTCAAAAAATAAAAAAAGTATGTGAATTTAACTCTACTGTGTGGACAGAGGCTTGGTTCAGCAATCAATATTACAAAACGCCAATTCACCAAGATCTCCTTGTTGATTTTACCCAGTTTGCTGGCTCAAAAGCATTAAAATGTTTTCAGACCCACTGAGTAAATGCTCCAACAGCAATTGCGGTACTAAGATCAAATGTGGTAGTTGAAAGAGCGAGTGTTGGAAAAAATTAAAATGATGTTCAAGAATGACAAATGTTTGCACCAAAAGTTTAAAAGCTTTCAATGGTAACTTGAATGAACATATGCATGATGAAATTTTGGTATTTTCTGCCAACAAAGTAAGTATAAATCTTATTTTCTGGGTTTAGGTGCGACAAGTTTTTGCATAGTAAGGCAAAAAAAAGCTAAATTTGCCATTAATAAAAAAAGTTCGTCGGTGAAAACACCACGCATTTCTTTGTGAAAAAATCATAAATCTCATAACCTTATAGGAAGTGGTGACACAAAAAAGCAGTTACTTCTGCATTTCAGTGAACTCATATAATGTAGCGCATTTTTCTTGATGAGTATACAATCTGCTGTGGGCATCCATGAGTGTCAAAAAACACTTCCAAAATGACATAGTGACGTCAGAAATATCACTTAAAGGGCGACCTTTTTCAAAGATTTTAAAAAATGACTTTCGAATTCGTAATGTCAATGAAAAAGTTCATCTTATCCCACATCAGGCATTTCTAATTTCCAAAAAAAAGATCTTAAAAATCATAACCGTAATACAAACATTTAAAATCTAGCAAGTCTACATCAATTGAAGCTCAACATGCTTTCTCATCTCATGGCTATTTTTTAAACAAAATGAGAAACAGCCTCATAGATATCACACTCTACATACACTCTTGTCCATACATCAGCGTTAAAATAAATGAATAGTTTGATGCTGATGAAGTGTGAGCATTTTGTAATTTTATAAACTCCAAGATTATTGAGTAAGAATTTCCTGATTTTTAGTTTTGTTCCAAAATACCAACCTTAATCAAGGCATACCGTATACATACTGCACTATTGTACCTTTCTATGACTACCACGCATGACCAGCAGTCTGTCAACTTGGACAATGAGAGAATTAGGCGGCCACCCAAAAGTACCAAGACATCTAACCCTGTTTGAAGATCTTTTTTAAAAAAAGATAATTTGGTTTTACCTCAAGACCACATGAAACAGATCATCTTCTGAAGAAAACTGAGACATGATTGGAATAAGATCATTTTGCAAAATTTGTGCAGCGCCAAGCTGCACACGTATGGTGCATGTGCTGTCTTCATTATGTAGATATTTGATGAGGCATTTTACTGTATCTGAAAAATAAAGCTTATTAGCAGAAAACCTACGCAGACACATGAACAACATAAAAAAACAGTAAAACTAGAAATCCCCCCTTGCATATTTTTTTTGGAACACAGGCTTGATTCAATAAACTTCTACAAAAAAATCAACATCAACTTTGTAGGGGCATATTGCATGTAAAACAATACAACTTGCTGTATAATTGTGAATGGGTCTAATGATAAAATGCTGCACAGCTTTACAGTCTATTAAGCCAAACTGCATACTGCGGTTATTGGCCTACCCAAGAACTCTACATATTTTCTGAGACGTTCAAAAACAGAACTGCTCTCCTTACCATTAGCAACAAACAGAACTAACTAAAACGCAGAGTATTTACCTATGCAGTCTGGTTCTTTGTAGTACTCTTCTTCTTCCAAGTAACCAAGAGCACTACAAGTCGTTAACAATTCACAATTCATCATAAATAAATCCATGAATCTAAATCATATTTAAACTAAAACAACCTACCCTCCACAGTGAATGATAGATTCTATAACATTTGAGGCGGTATTTAGCCTACACGTGTAAAACAGTACCACGTATACAACATTTTAAAATTCTTGGTCAAGAAAAGTTTTTTCTAAATGTAAGCTAAGCCATGCATACTTCTTTATGTGCTGCATGTTGCTTAAATACTACACAACTTTGGGCTATAACATGACATACTAATATAAACTAAAAAATATGTTAGCTTATCATACAATACAGATCTGCAATGCAATTATATTCCCAACTAATACTAATTTTTTCAAAAATGTATGTCAATTACATGCCAGCAAACATGTTTTTAAACATAGGGGGTGTACTTTTACTGATGTTTTGTAATACACCTGAGATTGGAGAGAGTAAGGAACATGTTGAAAACCTATAGGAACGCTTTCTCTTCTGTTACTTAAATAAGAAAATCTGTTCTACCCTTTATAGGTAATCACGACTGTTTAAGATGAGAATGCCAAAGGGTATCATTTAATGCGATACAGAAGATTAAAGATCAAAAACTGTTTATCAAAAAAGACTTATCACAACTGTCACCTACTTTAGGAGGCAAGAACTCTACCAAAACAAAAACACTGACAAAACATAAAATCAATCACCACTTAGCGAATACCATTTCATTACCATATTTTCTGCAGTTCTCGAACTGAGTTCCATGAGGAATGTCGCTATTGAGTTAACTATTAAGGCTCTGACCTCAAGTTAATCTTGAAAAACAGATTATCACCTTGAATGGAGGTACAAATGAGACTCCACTACAAGTTACTCTTCAAATTTAAAAATGAAAAAAAAACTGTTGGTGATAGTGATACTACATCAATTCAAACAAGCAAAAGTAGTCCACTACTTTGAAAAGTTAGAGAAGTAATACTCAAAGTTTTTGACCACTTAACAGGGGGTTCTACAAACTGGCACATGTCTGCATGTCTGCACTACGTCTTGTGATGTCTACTAATTCTAACTTTAAACCAAATCTTAACCACATACCTAGTCTTTCTGAAGACATTAAGAATATGTACTAACTAAAACCACTGCTTGGTGTGTGCTCAAAAATTTTGGCCATGAGCTGAAGATTAAGTACACTAAACTTTTAAATTTAGTCAATTTACCCACAAAAATAATTACTTTTTTTAAAGCACAAAATTTAGTGTTTTACCAACAGATATATCACAAAACATTGCAATATTTGAAAAAAAAGCACCTACAGTTATATTGACGACACCAGTCTTGACAGAAAAATGGCATGGCTTATATTAATTGCCAATTTACAGAAACAGTGGCCAAAAATAAAATAAAATGTCATTTAAAAACTGTAGTGGGGCCTTAAAATAAAATGGACATGTGCACTCACAAATTAGCTAAAGGAAAGTTAGTTTTATAGATTTAGATAGGCGTTGCTTGAGGCCAGAAATTGCATTTGCATTACAGACAAAGAAACAAAAAAAGATTATTGATGTTCCAATCAATAGCTCTGACAAATTGAAAGAGTAACTTTTTAACTGTGACATCAGGACGTGTGAAGCCCAAGTCAATAGGCAATGGTGGGCATATGCAATAACGACCACTATTAGCCAGTAGTTTACACTAGCAGCATTAACAATAGCAGCTGCTATTAGCGCTGCTAGTGTTTGCTTCAGCACCACTATTACCAACATAAACCAGGGGCAACAGTCCTAAACATTACTTTTTTTTGTACAATAGCACTAGTGGAAGCAGTACAAATTTTCAAAAAAGTAGTTGCTGCAAGCGTTATAACAGCTCCTGGTTAATAAAAATATTGTTTCCAAGGCACAGAAGATTCCCAAAATTACGAGGTACCAGAGAGCAGCTTCTGATGACGAATTTCTTTAAAGAACATTTACAAGCAGCTATTAGACGACTTTTTTTTTTGAAAAAGGCCCAAGTCTCAAAGTGATTGCTGTGCTATTCTCCAATATGATGTTAGGAAATAAGAAAGTTCTTGGTAAAACACAGCACTGCCATATCTTCAAGTGCAGCATTAAAACACCTGTTTCAACTAGAAAAGGATGGGATGAAGCCAAATCAACCTAGGCTCAACAATACACATTTTGAGATGCTTGTTTTATTTAATTAGCTGTATTACAATAAATATTTGTTTGTTTGTTCTTTCTTTGTGACAGCTGCTGCTTTTGTTTGTGTTATCTACTGGTATGCTAGCATTTTCTTAGCTGGCCAGAGAAAGAATTACTGTTTTTCCTTTACAGGAGAACATTTTGAGTGAGATTTGTACTTGCAACCACTGCTTTTAGTGCGTTAGCAGTTAGTGGCCACAAGTTTTTGGAAGGATTAACGTTAGTGTTTATTGCATTTAAGTTGAAAGTGTTTAGTGGATAGCAGTAGCACCTATAAAATTTTTGTTGACTAGCAAAAGTGATAGTGCCGATAATTTGTCTCTAGTGGGTGCCCACCCCTGCCAATAGACTACTATTTGATATTTGACTATGGTCATGCCTAGGCAAGAAATATCACAAGAAAAACAAAACTAACACCTGCCCACTATCAAAACAAATTCTGTCAAACAATCAACTTAATTTTTTGGTGCACAATTACAGAATCAAATACTAATTTAAAAATGCAATCTTTCCACAAATTTAATAAAAAAAAGTAGAACATTATAACAAGGGCAAGTTTTTTTAATAAAGTCAATTTTTTGGTTGCAAACTGGAATGGCATGGTTTTTTGTAAAAATCCTGGATACAAAAAGTAAATTTCCCATTCTTAATTTGATAGGTCAATAAAAACCCAACATTTTACTGTTAAGTCAATTTTTTGTAGGGCAATGAAGTCAATTTTTTATAATTAACATTGTCAGTCACAATGTTTCTTTAGTATTAGTGAGAAAAACTGACAAGTGTAATAAAACTGACTTAACATTTTTGCTTAAACTTGCAATGTTTGCCAATTTTTGTATAGTAACACAGATTGTTGCTTCTTGTCAATAATAAACAATTGCGGTGCAAAAAATCAAAGTCAGACAAAATTATGTGCAGCTGTGTTGCAATCGAGTAGTTGCAAAAATTAAGAGGTACAACACTGTATGTTTGATAGGTAAAAACTTTTGCAGTGTGGCAAAAAGGGATCTACAATGCTAGTTTAAGACTTTTCATTAAGGTGAATCAAGAAAAATGGAGTAGTTTATTTATGGGGGTGCACAGTGTGCAAACTGACTAACAGATGGCACTGCAAAATCAATGGGAAAAATGGTAACATGACCTATTTACTTAGACTTTACTCTAGCTTGTGATTTAGGTTTGTAAATGATGCCAAAAGGTAAAGCTACCAAAACATTAAAAATTTAATCCGCACTTGAAGACTTCCCTGAAGCACTTATGAAAAGTTCCCACGAGAATTAGATTGCAATTCGTGCAGCTGTATGGTTTCTTGCAACAAATGCTTTCTTGTTAAAAGTTATCCAAACACCAAAAGGCATTAGGCAGCAGATCTGAAATTACTAATCCCATACACTTTGCAAACGTTTCTGAGAAGCAGCAAAACTAATTTTGTGGAAAAAGGTAACCAAGGTATTTCACGACCTTGGTCATAGCTTACCATCTGAAACTACTTGTAGAAAAACAATGTCGAATTTAAGTGCAAATGAATTGCAGCAGATAAGAAATGCTGTACACAACAAACAAATTTTTCTGGTTGTTGATGAAAGCACTCTATCTGACATACAATATCTACATAGACAGTTTATTGTTATTTGCCTAATACACTCATTAGACATCAACATAAGAAAAAAATTTTTTGTTTTAAATTTATTCTGTAACAATATCACAAAATATTCATTGTTTAAATGGTGAACAATAATAGAATAATATAGTGCTTGTGTGCAAAGGACCAGGAGACACTGAAATAACCCAAAGGTTTTCTAGTGAGTGTCTCCTGATAACAAAAAAAAAACCTGCAATATATAAAAACTTAATGGAGACTGAAAAGAAGTAAAAATTAGAAAAAAAAGGAAGTTAAATTTAACATAAAAACACATAAAGTGAAAGCCACGTATCAAATGCCTCAGCAATTTTTATGAAATAAATCTAGAATTAAAGGAAAACTTACAATTTAATAATCTCTAATCATTTGCTCTTTTAATATTTTTTTGAAGACTAGTTACGGTTTAGTTTTTATAGAATTGTCTAGTTGCCCACAATCTAGTACCTTGAAAAGTCTGTTAATTTTGTGACATTATTTTGTTGACCTGGGGTAAGAAATAATCATTTTTAATTTTTTGTTTTGCAATGTACAAATGCACACTTTCAAGTTTAACAAAATTTTGCCAAAAACTTTAGGGGTTATATAAAAAATTAATGCACTTTCAAGTTTAACAAAATTTTGTTAAAAACTTTAGGAGTCATATTAAAATTTAATTGATGCATAATCTTCAATAATTCTAATTTATAAATGTCTTCTAATTTCAATAATTTAAGTTGTTTATACAATATGCTAGTGTGATCAAATTTCCTACTCCAGGTCATAATCCGAACAATGTTGTTAAGTCTTAGAACTATTTCTTTTTGTCTAGTGTTAGTTGCTGTTCCCCATAAAATGATACCATATTGAACACGACTATAAATCAAACTATAATGTAACAATTTGAGTGTTTCAGTATCAACAAAATTACGTTAAGCAAAAGATTATTTCTGAAGATTTTGAAAGTTGCAGTGAAAGTTGTTTAATATGTGGTTCCCAATTAAGACCATCATCCATGAGCATACCTACATATTTATTACATTTTGTTGTAATTTTATTTCAAAATTTTTATTAATTGAGGCATTGATATAATTGTCAATAAGCATATAATTAGTTTTAGATATATTTAACCAGTTAAGTGCATATGACGAGATATCTCGTCATGGGAAACTCCCTCTTACAGTGCATATGACAAGATATCTCATCATGGCAGGTTCTTACCACGTTGTACTCGATAGATGCGGTATCTTGATATTATGGGAGTGACGAGTTATCTTGTCATCATGTTAAATGCATATACTCGATCTCTGTATCTTGATAATCTGTACTTTTGTGGTTTTAATCAAAATAATTCAATGTTTTTCTTAAGCTTCCATTTTTCTGAAAACTTGAAATCACTATTTTTGTCAGCTATATTCAGCATTCATAACTACTGATTGCTTGTTTATCTTGAATTTCAATTAATAACTTTTAATGCAATACACTTTTGTTGATGTAGTCATGATTTGTTTCACGTTTCTATTGTTCTCATGCTTTACCAACGCAATGGTGTAGTGGTTAGAGCAGGGGTTCCCAACCAGAGGTGTGAGAAGGTCATTCAGATTTTTGAGTTGATCTAAAAAAGAGGTCAAATCATGCAATTTCAGCCAAGACTTCAAAAATGGGCCCACATCTTGGCCTGGGACATGATATGAATTCATCACAAGTTAAAATACTTTAGGAGTGCGAGAACATATCAAGATATTTTAGAGGTGTGGGCCATTACAAAGGTTGGGAACCACTGCTCTAAAGAGAGGTTTGGTGGCAGGAAAGAAAGGCATCTGCCATTCCATAAAAATGCAGGTATCTGCTGTGGCAACCTCTAATCGGGAATAAGCCGAAAGAAAAAGAAGATTGTTTTTATGCTTAAAAGCAGAAGAAAACTGCTGAAATAAAAATATTAGCTATGACGTCAAGTTAATATTTGCATTTTCAGAAAAAGAAAATCATACTGAACAAATCACTAATAGATTGTTTTGTTCTAACTCCAGTAGGTAAAACGTGAGAGAAGACTAAATTTATCCACCCAAAATTGCTTAAAATATTAATTATGTCCTGTAAGGTCGACCAGCGAAAAGAAAACTACACACTTAACTGGTTAAAGATATCTTATTATTTCTCAGCCAAACATTTATTTTATGTAGTTTACTGTTCATCTGTTTTTCCAACTTTTTGATATTATAGTCAGATGGTTGTAGCAAAGTATCGTCAGCAAATAAAGTGGTTTTAAAGTTTGAAAAAGGTAAATCATTCACATACAAAAGAAAAAGCAGCAGCCCAAGAGTAAACCTTTGAGGCACCCCACAAATGACAGTTCTCATACTTGATCTGCAATTGGAAACTCTTGTATACAGATGTCTGTTGCTTAAATAATTACTTAGGAATCATTTAGCCTTATCTCAAAATCCAAAGTTATTTTCCAGTTTCTTTGTTAATAATTCGTGATTTACTGTATCAAATGCCTTTGAAAAATCAACAAACAGCAACTGTATAATTTATGACCATTACTTTTTAAAAGTTCATATTCTATTTGGAAGCCTAAAAACATCTCACGTCAGTATTCCTACAAATGTCAACCTTTACCATAGGCACCAAATAGCAATAGCATTGATCAAGCTTGATGCTGCAGCTAGATCTCTCAGGATCACGTTTCATGTGACATATGTATTGCACATTTACTGAACAATGTGCCATGAAAGTCGATTTTTACTTTGAAGATGTTGATCAGCTAATTGCTAAAGTCAAATTTGTAGTTAAAAACGAAACCATACAAGCCAAATTTGCTACTGTTAGTTGCTAGTCTGAGCCTGTTGTTGCCAGATGGGGAAGCTGGCTAAATGCTGTGTTATATTATGCAAAGAATTTAACTAAAAAGTAAGCTATTGTAGAAAGGTTTGAAGGGTATGGTATTTTACTAACTCAAGCAAAAGTCAGCTTGCAAACAACTAGTTTAGCTACTCAACTTCTGAAAATCTAAGGCTAATATGAAAACCCAGTTAAGCTTTTAGAAAAAATGAAAAATGCCAAGTACACCATGAAAGAAGCAGTGCAAACAATCCAAGAACTCGATTTCAAAGAAGACACTTGCAGCATTAACTGTTGGATTTAAAAAAGAATGCAAAGCAAAAACATATCTAAAATAATGAACATAAAAAGACCAAACATTTTGCTGGCTGTTTAACTCAACATTCTCAGCCCACAATTGGTTCTGCAGAAAGAAGTTTTTCCAACTGTTAGCCAAGGACAGAAATTTTAAGCACAAAAATGTAAAACAGTACATGATTTCACATTTCAGTTCTTGTACTGGGTGATTGCAGAGTTGGCTGCATATAAAAGGTGTGCATATTGCAAGTTTTGTTGAGGATTTGTGCATTTTTGTCAATTAAATGTTGGTTTTAATATGCAAACTCAAGAAACATTAATTTGAGTCAAAATTTTGTAAGGTCAATAAAGTCAATTTTTTTTAATGCTAAGTAAATTATTTTTAGTTTATAAGTCAATACAAACTTGCCTTAGTTGGGGGAGCATCACTTGACTGGCAAAAGTGAATTATGCAAAAAAATATCACTTGACCGACAAAAGTGAATTATCCAAAAACACCACTTGTAGTGCATGAAACCAAAGAGAACTTCTAAGTTTTGGACTGGTGTAGCAGACAGGTATGAAGTTTTGATAATAGTTATATTGAATAAATTTACTATTATGATATTGCATGTTAAAAAGTTTAAAAAGAACTGGTACAGAAACAGATGATTGTGTTTATTTTATGATTTAATATAACTTATGACAGCTAGCACTGGCAACTGAATATTTTTCAGTGGGTGGGAAGCTGAGAGCTATTGTTGTACTACTGACTGTTTTGGAATGTTTCCTTTGTTGTTGGTCAACTGCTGGTTTGAGGAAATTCCAAAAATTTTGTTGGTCAAGTGACATCGACCCCTTGGTTATAACAGTCAGGGCAAGATTGGGTAATCTTGGACAAAGGAATACGTTGAAATTTTTTTGAAAAAAAGTCAGACAAAAGCTAAAATTGAATTTTACCAGTTGGATGTAAAGCACCAAGTATTTTTTCATCTTGAATATACAGGGTGGCCCAAAAGTAGGTATACAGTTATTAAAAGTAGGGTTTGGGTCCAAAAGTAGATTTGTAGTTCTTATGTAGGCACTTTTAAACCTCTAGAATGATAGTTATATCTTAAATGGAAACTGTTTAATCTTTTTAGTGCTCAAAATGTCCTTCTTTACATCTGTTCAAAACACTCTGACATACCGTGCAGCACAAATTTCAATTTGCATCAATTTCTCTGAATGCGTCATAAATGCAATCTTTTAATTCATTTACTGTTTTGGGATTCTTCTCCTTGTTTTTTTACATATTCTTTGTTCTTTACAACACCCCAAAAAAAGAAATCCATTGGTGTCAAGTCAGGTGAGCATGGTGGCCATTCAATGCTACCTGTTCTTCCGAACCAACGCTGTGTAAAGACTTTGTTAAGGTAATCTCTTACTCTTAACGCATAATGTGGAGAAGTTCCATCTTGCTGAAAGAAGAGTTCATCAAAGTTAGGTTTAGTTTGAAGTTGTGGCACTACCACTTCACAAAGAATTTCCAAATAGTTCTCTCCATTAACTGTATGCCTACTTTTGGGCCACATAAAGTGCACTGCTGGTAACTTCAAAGCACATAAAAAATAGTTTAATAACTGTATACCTACTTTTGGGCCACCCTGTATAACATTTTCAATAATTTTTTTTTTCTGTCCAAACCATGCCCTTTTTCCAATTCACAAAAATTGGCAGGAATAATCAGAGATTGAAAAGAATCAGTTGTGCCAGTACATCTGCCTTTTCCCACTGGTGGGAAGAGTCAAATGTCAAAAATGGCATTCTTTGCAACAACTTTTTTGTTGACAGATTAATTCACGACTGACAATCTTTGGTACTTACGTATTAACGGGAGGACCTTTAAAAACACGACTCAAAAATTGAAGTAAATTATTTATTGAAACGGTTAAAACAATAAAATACTCCCTTCCAGTGTACACTGCCCCGTACATTTACATACCGGGCCTGCCCCTTCAGTGTACACTGCCTTTCTTTTAAATAAAATAACATTAAAAATCAAAGGTCCTCCCGATAATACGTAAGGACCCAATCTTTTATGGTATGTGGGTAGTGGATGCTTGCAGCAATAGCTTGCTGAGATAAAAATCCTCAATTGCAAATGCAAATTTTCAGTAAAATTTGTTTAGCATTACCACATCTTGCTCTGTAAACTTATTAACAGTTGCTTCACTGCATAAGAGTTATTTACAAGCAGTTAATTTCACTGCATAAAAAGAGTTGATACAGCTTTAACTTGTAGCAATCATTGAGTTCATTTTGTGAGCTAAAACCGCATTCCTTAGTTCAGGAATAACTATAGATCTAGGCTACTAATATGTTATTAGCATAAATGTGTAACAGCCTAGCAGTCTTGTACGGTGCCTAACAAGAATACAACTGCTTCTTTTAAAACAATCAGATAGTCTAAAATAAAAAGGCATGTGGAAGGTTTTCAGATAACTAATAGTGCCTTAGGGGATGCAGTTATGTCAAAGGCACTTGTAAAAATCAAAAACGATTACACCAAAAGTAACAACTTACCAGTATATCATGACAGCAAGGTTCACTTGATAGGCAAATAAACTACAAAAACGGTACTGCAAAGGACTAAACTAGAGAAATGCACAAAATCAATACCACATCACTCAAAAACAATTGAAAATCATAAGTACTATGCTTAAGAAAAAGATGTATTGTTATATTTAGACCATAACTCTAAATGTAATTTGTTTGATCCATAAACAGATAAGGCACATAATGAGAAAAAACCATTCATCTAGTCAGGTAGTTAGCTCAAAATAAAATGCAAAAATTCAGATTTAAAGAAGTTCATCCTGAAATATCTGAATATGGATTTACTTGATTGTGGAAACTCAAAATATGATAATAAAACGCTGATTTACACATGGAATATGGAAATGTAGCCTACCCTAAAATAGGAGTCACAAAAAGTACTAAAATACAAAAAACCACAAACTGAAGAAACATGGACATTTATCAAAGTTAATAAATACCAAACATATAACCAACCAAATAGGTAAAATACATAATTAGGAATTGGCTGTTTTGCTGTCAATGGCATTTTATCCTTAGAGGCCAGGGGTTCTCAAGCAAAGGTAAATTTTGTTAGCAAAAAATTCATTAAAATTGGTATGTCATTCAAAAAATTCATAAAAAAAGTTTAATATGGTACCGTATGTCATTAAAATTGACCAATTACAAATGCCTCTTGGCAATACAGTCTCTAAGAGTAAAATGCCGTTGATGGCAAAACAGCCACTGTCAATTAATCAAATCGGGTTAAAGAAAGCACTTTTGCAAACTTAGCCTATGCATATCTAAGATTTCTGTAATTTAGTTGTTTTTTCTACTTTGGCAATTATTTTAGTATTGCATGTTATGTCATACCTTGCTTTCCCAAAAAAACTAAATATAGCAAAGAAACCACCCTAATTTGTGCAGCGTTCAACTTTCAACTAAGCCACAGTGTACATTCTGGATTGCTGGACAACATTAGCATCAACAATAACAGTTAAAAGTTACAGTTTTTACACTTTTCACCACGCTTGTTCTCTTTATGTAGTTAAAGTACACAATAGCACTTCTTTGCATAAAGCAAAAACTCCAACTTGTTTCAAGAACTGTATAGAACAAATCTCAACTTGCAACTACTATGAACAAATTAATCTTTCACCATCGTATTTGCGCTCTCTATACAATTGTACTAAAAATCAAAGCTGTGAAAAGAGCAAAGGCTATTTTTTGGGGGACATGTGGCACGGGATTGCTGGGAATTCTGGTGCTAGTTCCTACATACCAGTTGTAAAAATATGAATGCAATCTTTGCCACAGTCTGAGCCAGTGCGTACATTCCGCGAACCAGGCAGCCGCCTAGGGCAAAGCCTTCAGGGGTCGCCGAATTTGATTTTGTAATTTTGCAGTTTTGTAGCTTTTTTAAAATTATTTTTGAATAAAAATGTTCTTATCGTTACGTTTTAAATTTTAGTCTTGTTCCTGGATTTAGAAGATACATTGTGACATCAACTGTAGAGTTGTAGCGGATTTGAACCCGTTTTTATGTTAACAGTGTTTTTGACCAAAGTTGTCTTGTATCATCCTATCTTTTCAGCGCTTTCGGTTAATTTCTTTGTTTGCGCTGCTTAGTTAATTAGGGCACATTTTAAGTTCCTGGTTTTACTTTAAGCATGTTTTGGAATTGTTTTAAATCATTTGACTTTGCTTTTACTGGATTTAGTAAAATTCAATTCAACACAATTCAATTCAATTCAAGTCAAATAAATTCAATTTATTTTTTGGCATTCAATTCGGTTCATTTTTTAATTCAAGTCAGTTCTGCTGATTCAGTCGGTTTTGGTTTAAAGTTTGTTTTTGTTCATCAATAAAGGGATCCATTCATTTGCCAATATTTTGGTCAACTAGAAACAGCCGCAAAGATTTATAGTTTTAAGTACGATTGCCAGTTATCCAAACTAGCTTTTGGTACACAGCATTTGTAAAATTGCGGCAAAGTGTTCCAATTTTTCTCTATTATCAAAAATATTTGATATGTTAGGCCATAATCGTGTTTGCGACTTTCATGTTGTTTTAGCTCAAAACCTAACGTTCTCTGATTTGAAAGTTGAAGTATCTAAACTGCTAATTGTGAATTATGTGAAGGAAATTCATTTCTGTCAATTAGCACCGTTTTTCAAAGTATTGGTAGATGGGCAGTGTAAGATATACCAGCTGGTTCAACGGCGGGCCAGGTAGAGGTTCGAACAAGCTCTTACAACTTCTTTGCCCTTTTAGCAACGCGCTTGCATCTATCGATTCGTTTCCGAAAATCTTCCTGCGTTTCTGCTATCGTCGACTTGCTAAACAAACGATCAGGCGGAGCTTGACATATATTGTAGATGATTTAAATATTACGAAAATTTGTATGACGTAAACGACCAACAAAGAGATTCAATGACGAATGACAGCGCAAGCGATTACCAAATATTTCGGGCTATACAGCTACCCGGATCTATCATCGCTTCATTACTAATTTTGCCTACTCAAACTTAATGATTCACTAATAAGCATAACAATTTAACTCTGTAAAAAAATCTGTTTCAATTGTAGGGGAAGGTCGGGACCCATGATCATAGCGACACCAATGAGCCACCCTCGTTTCTAGAAATTTAAATTGAATTACTGCCACCTATTGATAGATTCATAAAGTTTATGGTTGAGTAGTTACAGCGTGGAAGTTGTGAGTTATTGGCTATTGCATTTCAGAAATGACAGTGAGATGTGTGTTTTTGGCATATAAAAGTAAATATTTAGCTACACTTTTATGCGAATATTGTAAATGCAGTATTGATGATATAGATCGAGCAAAAGTTTCTTGTTAAGGTATAGTCACAAAGTTAAGGTTGCTACAAAACTTTAATGCAAGTCTAGTCAGCTTAAGGAAATAATTTCTTTAACATAAAATATGTTATGGTTTGGGACCCATGAGCCATCATGGCTGCTGGTGGCTCATGGGTCCCCATGCTAGGTTGAACTAAACTTACATGTAATAAAGCTTTATAAAAAATGTTTGGGCCAAAATCTGTGCTTAATATGATACTCACATGCTCCGGTTATGTGCAGAATCTTCTCACAGCCATGAATCATGGAAATTTCATGCTTTGATTATTCTGGTGGGCTACCGAAATTAGGTTTATATGTTATGTGGTCAAAGTCATATTTTTGTTTCAAATCGTCAATTTGCTACAGTAGGCTATATATAGCCTATTCTGTATTAATATTATTCTTCTTATTAGGTTTAAAAAATCGTAAAATTGATTAACTTTTAAACAATGCCAAGACAAAAAGTCCGAAAAACGAATCGTGCAAATTTCACTGCTGATGAAATGAAAAATGCTGTTGAGGATGTCTTGCGAAGAAAGTTGTCTGTTCGAGCATCAGCTAAAGCAAATGGTGTGGATAGAATGACTCTGACAAGATATGTAAAAGATACTAAAGCTAATGGAGAAACTTTTACACTAACTTCTTTTAAAAAGCATTTTGTCACAACCCAGGTAAGCTAGTATGTGTGTTGATCAGCTGATATGGTAGTCTATGATTAAGTAGACTATCGGTTTCTGGGCTTGTACTTTCACCATAATTGATAGGCTAACCTGCAACAAACTAACAAACAATTAGTCTTATAATTTTTGAATTTTATCAATGTTCGAATTGCCCCTAGCTGACCGAAGTTACCAACTGGCTGTCCAGAATTACCCTATCTTAACCTACTATCAAAGTCAAGATTCTTTAGTTTTTAAAATGTAGCTTTAAAAAACTAAATAATTATTAATCACCTTTATGCCCCTGGCACTGCCCTTTCACAATAGCAAGTTAGTAGCAAATGTTTTAATCTTTATATCTAGCTCCTCAGTGGCTAAATATTGTTTTCATATGTTGATGTTTTTAGGTGTTTACTGCTCCTGAAGAAGATGCTCTGGCAAAATACATTTTAACTTGTTCTAAAATGTTTCATGGGCTTAGCAGAGATGCATGTCGACAACTTGCATTCGAATATGCTCAAGTTAACAATAAGAAATTTCCATCCAGTTGGAAAACCAATAGCAAAGCTGGAAAGGATTGGTTTTATGGCTTTTTAAGGCGACAGTCTTCGCTATCATTAAGATTGCCTGAAGCCACAAGTTTGGCTCGATCAATTGCCTTCAATAAATCAAATGTTCAACTTTTTTTTTACAACCTAAAAGAAGTATTGGAGAGGAATAGTTATCAATCTCATCAAATTTGGAACTTGGACGAAACCGGGATCACCACAGTTCAGCGACCCCCGAAAGTAATTGCGGAAAAAGGGGCAAAGCAAGTTGGGCAAATAACATTGTTTGAACGAGGCACTCTAGTCACAATGTGTTGCTGTGTTAATGGTGTTGGGCAGTCGATACCACCAGCTTATATTTTTCCGCGCGTTCATTACAAAGCTCATATGTTAAATGGAGCACCAAATGGAAGTTTGGGGCTTGCGTGCCAATCAGGTTGGATGACTAACGAGTTATTTGTCGATGTTTTTAAACATTTTTTGACATTTATGAAACCTTCTATTTCCAATCCTGCTCTGTTGGTTATGGATAACCACAAAAGTCATTTGTCGGCTGCAGTTGTTGACCTGGCACGTAATCACGGAGTTACAATCATAACCTTTCCACCGCACTGCAGCCACCGGTTGCAGCCATTGGATGTTTCGGTGTATGGCCCCTTCAAAACCTATTTTAACTGTGCTTGCCAAGAATGGATGCTTTCTAATGCGGGACAACCACTGACCATCTACAATCTTGCTTCGTTAAGTTCAGCAGCTTATTATCGTGCCTTTACACCCTCTAACATTACCAGTGGTTTCAAAAAAACTGGAATTGTTCCTCTTGATGAGAATATTTTCCCGGAAGATGTGTTTCTTTCTAGCATGGTTACGGATCAACCCAATTCGTCATTAGAAGATGAAAACCGAGCAACCTCACCTGCCCCCAACAATGATTTAGCTGTTTCAATAAATGATGTTCCTGGAACGAGTGGCACTACTGGCACAATTGTCACTCCTGAAGATGTGCGTCCCTACCCTAAGGCAGTGCGTCGAAAAAGAAACAGCAATCGGAAAAAGGTGAAGTCAACTATCATCACTGATTCGAGTGCAAAGTCGAGCAAGAGCCAACCACAAAAGAAAAATGCTGCCAAACAACCAGTAGAAAGCTCCTCTGAGTCGGAAAGTGAGCCTCCTGTTGAAAGTGATTCGGAAGTAGGACTCACTGACACGTCTGATGATGAGCATACTGATGTCACTGATGGTGCTATGAAGGAGGGGGCATTTGTGCTTGTTGTCTACGAGGGAAAAAGAAAAGTCCATTTCGTAGGGCAAATTTTGAAAGAAGAAGATGAAGATGGAGAATTAGAAATCAAATTCCTGCGAAAGCATCCAAAGGTTTACAACGGATTTATCGAACCTCCAGTGGAAGATATTCACTCAGTTCCTGCTGAAACTGTAAAATTGGTTCTTCCACAGCCTTTCAATTTGTCAGGATCTACCAGAAGAGCTATGGGCATAAAGAAATTTCATACAGACTTTTCTGCTTATGATATGTGATTGGCCTATCACGTTAGCCTACAACTTTGTTACAAAACTGTAAACTTTTTGTCTGGGTTGTTTTCTTTTTCCAATTTAACAGCTGCGCCTTTTCAAATGTTCGTTTTAAGGTTAAAAAACTTTTGTTTAACAAGTACTTGTGTACCTGAAACTAGTGGCTCATTGGACCCTACCTATAGGGACCGATGAGCCACTTATGCTGATATTTTAGTTTTTAAATATTTTAATTGTTCTGCGTTTTTCTTAAAAATGCCTTTTGTTGTATTAAAGCTTTTATTACAGGCAATGTTGTGTGCGAATTTCATGTTCTAGTTTTGTTCAAGGAGTTAATAATTTAACAAAAAAGAAAAGTGGATCATGGGTCCCGACCTTCCCCTACTTCATTTTGGTAGCAAATCAGGGGCGTATTCTCCATGCCTAAAAATTTTATAAAAAAAATAATTATGTATAAAAAAAAATAATGATTTTAAAAAAAACTCTCAAAGTATAAAAATTTTGATGATATTGTGTTGATTATTTTTTTCATATAATAGCATAAATACGTTTTATCGATTGCAACTCGGATCATTCAGTTCAGCTGTTAGGGTCACAACTTGACAGTTATTTATTTTTATTGTATCTAGCGACACTTTGTACATACTGTATATGCTTTTCTTCGTGTGTGTTTTTTATTTATCTGGTATCTTACAGGTGCGATGGCCATGCAATTATCTTCACATTTAATCTAAGACCTTTTCATGTGCATGTATTAACGTATATCGTTTTGCCATCGTCTCCTTTTTTTGTCCACTGCTGCCACATTTATTTCCATGAATGCTGATTTGGGCAGAAATAAAATAAAATTGATTGATTGATTGATTGAGCTTCAGCTAGAGCTTATCACTGAAATACAAAATAAAATTGGAAACACGCATGCAAAATCTAAGTTGCATTTTTTGACTCTGTTTCTGGAAGGAATTACGAGACCTACCGGTAGTTTTAAGAAATATTATAGATGCATATTCCATTGCAGACATTGTTTTATCCGGATATTTCTTTTCTTTTGCGAAATTTTTCTTAAATTAAAATCTAAATCTCCGATTATTCAGCAGTTTGATATCGTATCTATGCATGCAGTTTTGATATTGCATGCACTCCCATGTTTATAGAGCGTGACGCTGTTGAAGAACTGATCTAGTATCGCTTGCTACAAAGTACAAACTGCTTACGTTTACTCAGTACTCACATTCAGATGCATTTTGAAATCATATTAAGAAAGCACTTTAACACTTTAGTTTAAGCAAGCAGTTAAATAAATTAGCTAGGCTAGCAGGTTAAAGCAAGTAGCCCAATTTTAGCATAAGCTTAGACCTACCGGTACTTACTGACGGCAGGCCTACTGGTAGGCTACACAGTTACTGGTGCATTTTAGCCTCTCAATATAGTACTTGTTGTGTTGTTTGTAGATGATGGTTGTTGCGAGTTAAGAGTAGTAGTTTTTGTCTACTGGCTCAGTGACCAGCCTCAGGCTTAGTTTGTGAACAACTATAATTGCAATATAAAATTCTATGAAATAGCCTACCAGTAGTTCAAAATAACTTCTAGCCTATTTATGACATCAGGCATTTTTATGGATTTGATACAAATATACTATTAGCAATTGGCCTTTTTAAAGGTCTACGGAGAAACGAGAAAACTCTCCAGTGTGTATTTTTCTGTTTTTCCCTGAATTCCTTAGCCTACTACTGCTACAGTGCTACCTGGTGACTTGACACTCTGAGGATCCTTCTTCGTTAAACAGAGTTTTTTGTCAAATTATTTTTAAAAATAAAGTTTGTATATAGATACCAACAGGTGACTACCTTTGATAGCTTAGTCTGATCTGTTGAACAGGATAAAGTCTAGTCTATCAATCTTTATTACCATAAAAGGGGGCGACTTCGATCATATTTCAACTTTTTTCTACGTTTTTAATCTATCTACCCCTGCACCTTTTCTAGATTTCTGGTTAGAACATTCCAGGTCTCATCTGTTTTACTGACTGTCCCTTTTTTTTCTGTGACGTCACAATTTTGAGCAAACCTGCAGTCAAAGGGTGATCGAAGTCGCCCCTACTTGAGGGTGACTTCAATCACTAACAAAACTCAGATTTAACTGCATTGTTAGCTCTAGCTACGAGCTAATCGATTTCTAGTTGTCGTATTCTATCTGAGATAGGGCTACAGGGGGTAAAGCAGCCTGGGGAATGGGCACGGTATCAGCTCAGCAGCAGACGAATATGATATCAACGAATATATTATACTACTGTGAACAACTACAATGCCCCAACAGCACCCAGCAGCATGCACCACGTGAATCAACACACTATTATTAATTTGGGTGATGCAGGCTGGGTTCTACAGCAACAATAAATACGGTAGACGGTCACCGGTATCAACACTATTTTAACTATCGTAAGCGCAAACAATGCATGCAAAACCTACCACTAAAACACCTTGAACCTGTAGCTGCAAGGAGAAAGGCAAATAGATAAAGATGCTAGGCCTAGGTAAGCCAGGCCCAGCACTACGAAGCACACTTCAAATACCATACATTGTAGGCTACCATACCTAACTATATCGTGAATAGATACATCACTACTAATTACACTAAATTAGCACAGGTTCTACCTAGAGTAACTGGATAGCGACTAGTAAAGAAATTACGTAATCGCTAACCACGCCAAGAACAGTATCTGGTAACCGGAAAGCACTAACTCTACACATTATCAAAGGATCAATGTACACATAGAGCGAAGTGGCGCTAACATAGCCGGCCCAAAGCGAATTATATACCAGCGACGGTAAATGAGCTTTCACAGATAAAGCGCTACGAGATACATCAACAATTGATCACTAGGTGTCACATGAGAGAACGATGCACAAGATAAGTTTAGCACACGAACGAATTTTGAAACAAGAAACATAAATTCACACATGCCTCGTAGGAGAGTAACGTATTGTGATGTTTTGGCACCACACTCAATGATATACGGATCAAACTAGGACGAGGCTAATGATTAACAATCAATAACGAAGAAACAGCATAACTAGCACGTAAAGACACAAACTAAAACATGATTATCCATGGCATAAACGAATCTGCCTAGTGGCAGCCAATAGTGAAAAGGGTTATGCAAGGTGGCAATCATCGGTCGGCGTGGTCATTAATATCGCCTTCCAGCCAACACAGCTTCCTTATGTCGCGCTCATAGGTTTTGCCACTTGCATCACGTACTGTAACCCGCCGCACATGCCCAAATTTGTCAGGGCTAACATTAATGACAATTGCGCGATCATAAACGCAACGCGGCTTTACATCATTTGAACCGACCAACACATGGTCGCCGATTTTAATATTACGTTGCGATTGCAACCATTTTGCGCGCCTTTGTAGAAGTGGCAAGTATTCTTCAGACCAGCGTCGCCAAAACTGATCAGCATGTCTCTGAGAGGCTCTCCAGGAAGAGCGTATACCGTCAGAGGCAACAAACACATCAGTAGGCAGTACAGGATCAACGCAACCAGTCAAAATACTAAGTGGGCTCAGTGCACGGAGATCATTGGGATCAGCACTGACCCGTGTAATGGGGCGACTATTCAATATCAGTTGTACTTCACGAAATAGGGTCTCCAGGCCCTTCTCAGTCAACGTGCGCAATTTCTTGTGTTCTTGCAGAGCAGACATGGTTTTTCTGACAAGACGTATCATTGATTCCCACACCCCACCTTGATGGGATGCTAAAGGGGGATTAAATTTCCAGTCGACGCCATTTTGCGCCATAGCAGCAGTCATCCATCTCTTGTCTAATCGAGCTAGCCCTCGCTTTAGCTCTGCATGAGCTCCAACAAAGTTCGTGCCATTGTCCGAGTACAGAACTCGGGTGGCTCCTCCAGTGACGGAAAGGAACCGACGGTAGGCCATCAGAAATGATTCAGTACTCAAATCTTCGGCTACTTCTAAGTGAATAGCTCGGGTGGCAAGGCATGAAAATATGCAGCCATACCTCTTCAAATTATTCCGGCCTTGCCGGACTAGAATCGGCCCGAAGTAATCGACAGCAGTGTTTGTAAAGTGCCGATTCCGTGACTCAATGCGGGCAAGCGGGAGTGGCGCCATAAGCTGGGCGCCCGGGGCGGCATCACGATTGCGACAGCTCATGCAAAGTAATCGAATGTAGTGCTTTACTGTTCGTTTACCACCCAAAACAAAGTAATTCTTGGTGAGTTCATTCATGACAAACCCGCTAGCAAAATGCCCAATCTTACAATGCAAGTCCATAATTATTAAGCCTGTTAATGCATGACGTCGTGGTAGCACTATAGGGTGCTTGAAATCATACGATAAGTCCGATCTATGCAACCGACCACCAATTCTAATCAGTCCTTCCTCCACATATGGACAATAAGCAAGCAATGGACGACAAACGCCCTTAATATATGTATCACAAACTTTGATATCTCCACATTCTAAGGCATCCGCAACACCAGGAAGTGCGGTGCGCTGTGCAACACAAATCAGAGCCCTGAGGGCTTCAGCATATTCATTTGCAGAAATAGGACCAGATACAACCACAGAGGGAGTACAGTTTTTCAAAATTCTGTTTCGCAGTATACGCTTTAAGCGTAGCCACCATGCTGCCGCTCTCACCAATCTTGGGAGCGTACTATAATGAGCGATCAGTTTTTCAGATAAAATGTCTTTAGAAACAGTAATTTCGGCAACATTCACATTAGCATAAGCACATTCAGAAAATTCACCAACATTGTCAGGCACACTATTACCTTCAGTGTCAACAGATAAGGTCCGAGTGGCCATAGACGAACCCTCTTCCCCTTGCAACAAAAAGGGGGGACCCTCAAGCCATTCTCGAGCACGTTCTGCACACGACGGTTTTAAACCACGTGAGAAAAGGTCTGCAGGATTTCTCTTCGTGTCCACCCACCGCCATTGCGTCGAATTAGTGACCTGAAGTATACGTTTAACACGATTTGCCTCAAAAACCGGCAATCTCTTGTCAGGATTTTTAACGTAACCGAGTACAGTCTGTGAATCACACCAAAATACAACAGAATCAAACTTACAACCAATTTCACGAATCAGAACAGACGACGTTTTTACCGCTTCGTAGGCGGCATGCAACTCTGCACGAGGAGTCGTAGTACATTCAGCAGGGAGCACTCTAGATCTGCCCATCACGAATGAAAGAGCAAAACGCCCTTTATTGCAAGTTAGCATATAAAAAACAAAACCGAAAGCATGTTTACTAGCATCAGTGAAGCAATGCAAATGTATATATTCTGCATCTGTGAGTCCAGCAAATCGACGCGGCAATTTTATACCATCTAGATTACGCAAGCCTTTTTTCCACTTCAGCCAACGCATTTTTTCAACATACGGCAAATTGCTATCATCCCAACCCAGATTGGAACGTGAAAGACTTTGCAGAATTAATTTTGCCGGCAACAGGAAGGGCGAAACTATCCCAAGGGGGTCGTACCATCGGCTAAGAAAAGACAACAGGCCGCGACGCGTAAGCACATAATCACCATTTGCTGCAGATATGTGAAAACAGTCCGAACTTGGTGACCAGCACACACCCAAAGTCTTTTGCTCGGAAATGTCCTCAAATCGCAAATCTAGCTCAGCGTACCGAGGCAATAGACGCTCGCTAGCAACACCGTTTAGCAGTTCAGGGTGGTTGCTGGAAAACTTCATCAGCTTAAAACCACCACATGTCAACAACTTATCCAGTTCGTCAATCAATGCAACAAGACCTTCAGAGGTCGCAACGCTTTTCAAAAGATCATCAACATAAAAGTTCATATACACAGTATTACAAGTCTCAACAGAAAACTTTGATTGATTGTCCACAACAGTTCGTCGCAGTGCATATCCCGCCACACTCGGCGAAGAAGTCAGCCCAAATGCATGTACTGACATTTCATACGTATTTACAACTTCATCAGGATCTCCATCACGCCAATACAAAAACCTTAGAGCACTTCTGTCGGAAGGATCTACCCGCACCTGATGGAACATGCTCTTTATGTCAGCCACCACAGCATATTCATGCAAACGAAATCGCAAAAGAACTCCGAGTAATAAGTTTGTATTATTGGGTCCCTGTAAGAGCCGCTCATTTAATGTAACACCTTTATAACAACAGGATGCATCAAACACCATTCGAAACTTCTCACCCTTTGTATTGTGGTGAGGAATGTACCAAACCTTACCTTCTTCTCCTTGTTGAACATCCGGATCCACCAAAGCTGCATATCCATGCTCAATCATTTCATTAATTTTTTGAGTATACTTTGCAAGGGTATTCGGATTAGATTTTAGCCGTCGCCCTAAGCTACTCAATCGTGACAAGGCGATTGGTCGATTGTTAGGGAGCCCAGGGTTGTTTGAAACCCAGGGCAGGGCAATCTGGTAATGTCCATCAATTATGTTACAACTACTGTCCATGATAGCCGTGGCCCAATCATCATTAACTGAAGGGGCTCGGTAATCAAGCTCAACGTCTGGTGTGGGCCCTCCAGTGCCATTACAAGTTGGGCACTGTCCTTTATTGGCAGGAGAAACCACAGCCAATTTCAACAAGTCTGCATCAGATCGATCGTCAAGGCCTACAATGTGGCACACAACATTTTCTTCAAGTGAAGATTGACTGTAGCAGTCATTTCCATACAAAAACCAGCCAAGAACTGTTCTCCCAGCACATAGTTTCTCTTCTCCAGCATCCCGCCTTTCAATAAGCTCATGGAGAATGCGATAGTTCAAACCAATCAACAAATCAACAGTAGTTCTATCAATCAATGGTATATCAACATCAGATAAATGTGGATAATTCTCAAAATCACTTGCAGACGGTATACTGGAACGTAAATCTGATAGTCTGTCAACCACTTGCACCCCTTTTAAAGTGAAGGATGCAGTCTCGTTGAGACCACGAATCTCAATCTGTGTTTCAAATGTGTCTGATGTGCGGTGTTCCCCATTAGCCATGCAAAGATGACTACGTATGGGAGTTCCCACAAGCGACAGCTCATCATATAGGCTCTTCGAGATAAGGTGAGTGTCCGAACCATCATCCAGTAAGGCTAAGACGTCACGTCCGAGACCAGATCGCATATTTGTAACTCTTACAGGCAAAACCTTCAACCTGGTTCTGCCCCATGCACTGCGAGCTGTATTGGCATGGGCAGCACGATTACAAGTAGGCTCTGCTCCCACCACTGATGCCACAGCAGCATCGTTCTCGTCATTTTTGTTTAAAGTCTCAGGGGTAGAGATTTTCTCAGAATTATCAAAACGGTGAAGGAGCGTGTGGTGAGCACCATTACATTTCTGACAACGACGATTACTCTTACAGTCTCTAACAAAGTGTCCCTCACTTAAGCAATTGAAACAGCGTCTTTGTAACTTTGTATCAGCAATACGATCTTCAACAGATAATGCAACAAACTTATTGCACTTCCAAAGTGCATGCTTAGATGGTTTTCCGCAGTCACAGAGCTTCGACTTGGGGTCACGAGATTGAACGTTAACCTTTGCATCCTGAGGACTCATTTCCTTTGAAGCTAAATCCGTTCTTCTCAGGGCTTGGGTCCTTGTAAACTTTGCTTTAGTATATCTGCTCCCACCACTGCGAGGATAGCTACTCTCAGTGGGGCGTGACTCAAGAAGCAGTCGACCAAAGGTAGAGCTAGCTTCCTTCTTGCACTGATCTACAAACAACAACACATCATCAAACCGTACACGACCGGATGGAGAACTATGATCAACAGTAAATCGCACAAACTGCTTGCGCAGGTCCATAGGAAGGCGCCAAAAGATTGCCTCTGTTGTAGCATAAGCATTCAACTCATCATACGCACCAGCTGCTAGCATTCCTTGTCTACATGCCATCATGTCAATGTAAAGATCTTCCAAACCATCAGCAGTGGCACGAACAATAGGGCCATTGCGAACTTGTTGCAGCAGAGCACTAGCCGTTCTTTGGGGAGAACCAAACGCAGCTTTCAAGTCTTGCAGCGCACATGAAAGTGCATCTCTAGGTGATGGATTCAACATACAATTATCAATGATTCTACGAGCCCGCCCTCTTGTAGCAGCGGCAAGTAAATGTAATGCATGACCAGGATCTGATTCCGCATATACTCTCAGAATTCTGTCTTCTACTTGATACATGAAACGATAGTACAGCTTAGGATCACCATCAAAACGATCTTCCAGAGAAGGTGTGGGCACATCTCGACATCTTATCAGGATCTTGGCAAGATCATCAAATGTCATCTTAGAGTCAACAGATTTGTCAGTATTGGGAAGGCCTCTATTGCCATCAACAGCCGGCCCATTCCAAAGATTCATAGGTCGGGAAGCAGCACTGCATAGGGTACCAGAATCACAAACTGCCGGCCCATATTCAACCGTGGGTAGCTGGAACTTGCTGCGATATAGGACACTTGGGTCCCATGAAGCTTGTACACACGAGGTAGGGGGCTGGTACTCACTATAGACAGCAGCAGACTGTCTACCCTGAATACCTCCAGCACTGACAGTGCTAGTGCTAACTTGAGGCTGAGCCCATACTGGGGCGTCAGGCCTAAGATGGGAACCAGAATGTGCAACTGGTGAACGAGACATCTGGGCAACCGCATCTTTACTATCCAAAAAGTTAACAACCCTTTCTTGTGGAGTCATTGTCTTCTGTTCGAGCTCACCTAGATTTTGATCAACATCTTGTAATTCAGCTTCAGCCATTATTTCAGCTTCTGCAAGATCTGCCTTGGCACGCAAGATCTCAAGTTTGAGCTTGTGCTCTTGTTCCAATTTCCAAAGGCGTGCCTTTTTGATTTTTACTTCAGTAATTCGCCTCGTGGTTGAGGACTTTGATGAAACTGAACAAGCCTTTTCTGATGCAATCTTATACGTTTTGCTCTTTGGTTCTGTGCCAAAATTGAAACTCACGTTCTCAACAGCATCACCAACAGAGACATCAGTACGAGCTTGCACACTACAGGTATCAGAACTCACAACAGCAGCAGATGGTAGATCACAGACTAGTACCTCATTCAGATTTGCAGTTTGAGGCACACTAAAATCACGCGCCGCAACTCTAGGCGGTGAGTTACTGTCACAATGGGGATTGCCACAATTAGCAACAGAATCAGCACTTTCACTATTTGACCCCATGGTTATACAAACACAGATACAACAATAAGCTTCTTCAGAAAGCAGTAACAAGCAATCAGCAAATCTTGACAAATTCAGCAGAGCAGATAAACAAACAGCCTGATTCGATAGGCTTCCACAACAACAATCAGCAACAACTTCACCAAACAATGGTGTTTTAGCTATGTTAGCTCTAGCTACGAGCTAATCGATTTCTAGTTGTCGTATTCTATCTGAGATAGGGCTACAGGGGGTAAAGCAGCCTGGGGAATGGGCACGGTATCAGCTCAGCAGCAGACGAATATGATATCAACGAATATATTATACTACTGTGAACAACTACAATGCCCCAACAGCACCCAGCAGCATGCACCACGTGAATCAACACACTATTATTAATTTGGGTGATGCAGGCTGGGTTCTACAGCAACAATAAATACGGTAGACGGTCACCGGTATCAACACTATTTTAACTATCGTAAGCGCAAACAATGCATGCAAAACCTACCACTAAAACACCTTGAACCTGTAGCTGCAAGGAGAAAGGCAAATAGATAAAGATGCTAGGCCTAGGTAAGCCAGGCCCAGCACTACGAAGCACACTTCAAATACCATACATTGTAGGCTACCATACCTAACTATATCGTGAATAGATACATCACTACTAATTACACTAAATTAGCACAGGTTCTACCTAGAGTAACTGGATAGCGACTAGTAAAGAAATTACGTAATCGCTAACCACGCCAAGAACAGTATCTGGTAACCGGAAAGCACTAACTCTACACATTATCAAAGGATCAATGTACACATAGAGCGAAGTGGCGCTAACATGCATCAAAACATTGATTTGATCCAAGTCACCAGAATATGAGGCGACTTTGATCAAAGTCAATGAATTTTAAATTTTTTTAAAAGTTACAAGGGTTTTAAAAAAACGTTTAAGTTGAAGACACAAGCAGTAAAGAGGAGGCAATTAAAGAAACAAATGAACCAATGATGGTAGCTAAAGAGGCGCAGAAGTTCAGTTGAAGAATTACCATAATTATCAAATTATAACAGAGAACATTGAATCCATTAGTTTTCAAAAAATATAATCATACTAGTTTTCAAAACCTCAAGCGTTGGGTTAATTAAGCGGAAAATGTTATTGCGGTCATAATTGACCGCAGTCATTTTTCTAGGTTAAAAAAAATTGCCGTCTTTCTAGTGTTAAAGAATTTATTTTAATAATTGAAATGAGTTTAAATAAAAAATGTTAAATGAAAGTTTAAATAAAAAATACTTTATTAGTTTTGCACGTGGAATGCCGAGTGATTATCAGTGCTGGGCACCGCAAATCTAAACTCAATTCCGCAACTGCAAATTCCGCAAAACTGCAAGACGTGTTCCACAACTGCAAATTTGTGATAGGTTTGCGGTAACTTTTTGCACTTCCGCAACTGCAAATGCACATTGCACTTCCGCAAACTTAGGCCGCAATTTTTTTGATCGTAACTTGCTGAGTAAAATCAAAAATTTCTAAGTAGCTAAGCCTTATATCGCGGCTCATCGAAGTCGCCCTGTCTCACGGTAATTATTTGAGTCAATCTTTTGAAGTTTTGTCTAAGTGAATCTACAAGCATAAGTTTTCCTAACTATTATTAGTTTTTGATATACCTTTTCAAACCTTCCAGTTTTGTCAATCTATTATAAAATTATTAAACTTTAATTTGATTTTAGATTTTATCGACCTTTAAGAATTTTGTAGTGAGTCAAGTGGAAGATTTAATTGAAAAATTAAAGAAAAAATCATTTACTTCATTGTCTTATCAGGAAAAAAGAAGATATTAGATTCGGCAAGCCTACTCTGCAGTTGAATAAAAGCAAGCAAAATAAAAGTTGTGTGAGAAGATGTATATCTGAAATATATAATAACGTTAATTGGATTTGTGGAAGTGCAGCATCAAACAAGTTGTATTATTGCCCCTGTTTGCTTTTTTCGAAAGATGACTCCATGTGGAGCTCACCTTATTGTGGATACAATGACTTAAATAATTTACATACTGCCATTAGTCGTCATGAGAAAACAGTGTCTCATTTGTCAGCATTTATAGCAACTAAAACATTTGGCCAAACCAGGATTGATACATTACTTAATCAACAAAGATGTGCTGCAATTAATCAGCATAACGAAGAAGTAAAAAAAAATAGAGAAATCCTAAAAAGGTTTATTCAGATAACTTGCTTTTTGGGTATTCAAGAAATTCCTTTTCGTGGACATGATGAGAGTGAAACTTCTGATAACAGAGGATATTATGTAGAGTTGGCATATTTATTAGCTAATTTTGATGAGAGAAGTTACAAACTGACTTGGATACTGCTACTGTATTTAAAGGGATAGCACCTTCGATTCAAAATGACCTCATTGAATCAGTGGGTTTTGTTGTTCTTGCTGAAATCAAAAAGGAACTTGAAAATTGTGCTTTTTTATCTGTTATGCTAGATGAGACATCAGACATAAGCTGTTTTTCTCAGCTATCCACTGTTTTTCGATATGTAAATGCTGATGGAATCATATGTGAAAGATTTGTCAAGTTCTCTGATGTCAGCAAAGATTGCAGTGCTGCTGCCATTGCTAGATTAGTTGTGGCTCAATTAACCCTTTGATGGATACTGGGACATATATGTCCCACGATTGTTAATTATTATGCGATTATGATGTAATAACCACTTTTCTAAAATCTATTATTTTCCCTTTGTTACCAACAATTATGGAATTGTTTCAAATTTTATCAATTAGAATCTTATGATCCTTAAAGGGTTAACAGAACTTGGCTGTCTAAAAAAGTTGATTGCTCAAACATATGATGGTGCTGCAGTTATGTCTGGTGAGTTTAATGGTGTTCAAGCCAAAGTGAAAGATTCTGCACCAGCTTTACACATTCCAAAATGCAATATATTTTTTTCAACTCTTGGAGGACTATTGTCATTCTTTACATCATCATCAAAAGGAACTGCAGTGCTGGATGATATGGTAAAGAAATGATTCCACAAACTTGCCCCAACCAGGTGGAATTATTCTTCATGGCTAGTGGGAACAGTCAAAGAAAATCATGATGATCTGATCCAGCTGTTTGAACATGTCATCAAATCTCCCCAAAATTTTGACCATAAGTCAATTAATGAAGCCCAAGAGTTTTTGCAATCTTTTTCAAGCTTTGACTTTAACATTTTACTGATCATATATGCTCTGATATTTTCTTTCACCGAATATCTGTTTAATATTTTTCAGTTGAAATCAATGGATGTTTTATTCTGCTCATGTGAAGTTGAAAACACCATCACTAAGCTTGAAGAACTTAAAACCAATAAGTTTGATGAAATATGGAATGCCATTGTGAGCAAGTGTGGTCTTCCTACTCGAAGAAAAGTGCGATGTAATTTACAACCAGAATTGCAGTACAAAGCACTCTTTTTCGAAGTCATTGATACCATGGTAATGCAGATGAAGCAAAGATTTAAGTCAGTGAAAGATATTGAATTTGTGGAACTCCTTGTTACAAATGATTTCATCAATATGAAAACATAACTAAGTTTCCAGAAAGATTTTTTCAGTCTCTACAAAGGAGTTATAGTTCTCATTTTGATTTTGCGTGCCTAAGAACAGAGCTTGCAGTGTTATATTCCCATAACCACTTTTGCAAGAACAATGTGCATGAGCTTTATGAGTACATGCATGAAGGACAGCTGTATGAAAGTTTCCGTGAAGTTGACAAATTAATATTATTATTTCTGACTACCATATTCCACTGCATCTGTGCAGCAATCTTTCTCTGCATTAAAAAGAATTAAAACATATTTAAGAAATGCACAGGGTCAGAATAGACTTTCTAATCTGTCACTGATGTCAATTGAAAAGTCTTTGTTGAAAAGGCTAATGAGTACCTCAGTTTTTTATGATGATGTCATAACTCACTTTTGTGGAAAATGCCGTAGGGCAGAATTACTTTTTAAGTAAAAGAATAGCTATTTTAATTATAGTTATTGAATTTTTTTTCAGTTACATCCTCTGCTCATGGTTTTTCATAAATTATATTTTGTTTGTTGTTAACTATCCATTAATGTTAAAATTGAGCTAAACTTTGAGACTGATGACATCATCATTTCATCATTGTATGCCTGACCTGAAAAGTCACGGTACACCACTGTAGCAAACTACAGCTGGGATTTTAGTGAGAAAAAATACTCCTAACGCCAATATTACAACTCCCGATTGATATCCAATATAAACCAGAACCAAATAACAACCTTCAACAATGGAAACATGCTTAGGGCAATTCAGTGCTTGTGTGATACAGTCTAACAAAAGAGCAAGAAACAGCGTTGAACAACAAAACTCAATCAGGTGTCGTCGGCCCAGGTTCAACTCTAAATCGAGACGACAGAATGCAGCATACAAATAACAATATTTTACAGGCAGGGTACAAAGACTGGAAGTAGCAAATCTGGCAGCAGCTTTCTGGTATGGATTACAGTTCTTAATTTTTGCTTGGAACTTAGTGAGCTGTCAGGGATATATAGAACTTCATATATCCCTGGTGAGCTGTGAATCAGAATAGGGCTCCTGAATCTCATTCTGACCAAAAGTTTTTATAGATCAAGGATTTTCAATTACAGTATGTATTCAGGTATTGCTAATTTTGTTAAAAATGTCCGAGTCTAATATAGCCAATAATAGCAAGAAATGACCTTTTGGTACTCAGTATTGAAAGTGAAATGCAGGGAAAGAATAAGAAGCTAAATAATCTGGAGCAGTATTAAATTTTTTTTCTGGCAACCAGCATGACAATAAAGAGCAGGAAGCTCATGATAGTTCAATTACTATTGAAACTAGTGACATTGATACAGCAAAAGAGCAACAGAGCAAGAAAGTATAGAAGTACTACAGCAACTTACTACTAAGGAAATAACAGATAATGGATATAAGTAGGAAAATTATTGGCAAAACAGCAGAACTTGTTCCTATGATGCTGGTTCTTTGTCTGATTTTGGTGAAACTGGTAAATGACCTAAATACTTAAGTAACTATGCATGACAAACAGCGCTTGAAGAAGGTGCAAAGCAGGTACAATGAACACCACTAAACTACAGAAATTTTGAAATTAACTGAAATGCAGAAATTCTTACAGAATTATGGAAAAAGCAATTGAATAATGGAAATTGCAAAAATACAGCATTTACGAAAATTTTTAGTCTAACTAAGTCTATTGTCTAATATTCCCCAATTAAGTAGTTACACTTTTGGCCGTGATCATTTTACCCTTGGAAACTATTTTGCTGTAAGATATTTGTGATTGGTCAATTTCAATAACATAGCCTATTAAACATGTGACTTTTAGTTGTTTCTGAATGTTTGTTTTTATGAGTACACTCTTAGATACATTCATGTATTGCCCCCCCCCTGCAATTTATCCTGCCTTTGTCTAAGTACCCTGCCTACATAGATTTTTAGCTGTACTCGCCACATGTAAAGGCAGCTGCACTATCTGCTATACCACAGCATCACTACCAGAATAGTAGCAAATATGCATTTTTAATTACCCATGAATGATGATTGCAAAGTAGCCACTTGCTATGCTTTTAGTTGTTGTTGACTTTGGCAAATTTTTGTAGTTCTGGGATTTCCCTACTTCTTTAGCAGTTTATTCAGATGAATAGTTTTCTGTAAGTTAGTGATTCCTTTTTTGGAATGAATTTCAATAATTTTATGTTTAATATGAAGTTGTATCAGAGATTCCATAATTGGATATGAATTTCTGTATTTTACTGTCATTTGGTTCAATCGCATAATTTTCCCAAAGACAAAGAAATACTACTATACCCAACGTTGCTACTGTAAGGGGAGAAGTACCATAGGTGACCATAATTTTTGTGAGCTAAAACACCCTACGTAGTCACAGTGCCTTATTAACAAGATGCCATGTGCCTTTTGCAGACTCATAATCAGTTATTTTGTTTTTCTGTGATTGTTTTTGTTCTTTGCAGACTCATAATCAGTTTTTCTGTGATTGACTATCACTGCACTTGGCTATTGCAGCATAAATAGGAAATTTTTTCTCATAAAAAAGCTAATGTTGTTTTCATTTCTTATTTGAGACTTTGTTCTTTAAAAATTGGTAAAAGTGAAATGCTGATAAACAAATCTATTCTGGAATTCATGAGAAAAGTCTCAAGAACTGAAAGTTGAGAGCAAACAACAATGAGAACATATTGAGGATGAGTTTTGAGAAAGATGATGATAACCTACCAATAAAGCTTCTATTTCTGGAACTGTGCCAGCTGGTGATGAGAAAGAGTTGGCAACAACTCTAGATCTACCAGATTGTTGGAGTCTGAGACAATAAGAGGAACTTAAGAAAAAACGTGATGGGTTAGTTGTTGTTGGGAAAAAACTTGATTGTGTCATTGTGCCAAAGTTCATTCTATAAACGTAAAAGGAATTCATGTATCAGTGGAATGGGAAGATTGTAATATTAAAGCTTCAGGAAAAAATAAAACAGTTCCGCATGCATCTCTTAGAAAAAAAAAGGGATGACCATTTTGCATCAAAGGCACATGATATATGTGTAGGGCAACTGCAAAATCTGAATTTAAAGATGATGTAATTACAAAATGCATGGAAGCAATGAATCAGAAACACATTACCTCCACATGTAAATTACTCAATACAGTCAACAGTTAAGCAAAAAGGAGCAAGCTATTTTCTTATATTGAAGATCCAATTGAACTTCAGTCAAAAATTGGTGTAGACTTGGTTGTTGGACTTTATTGTAGACCCACTGCTGCAAAAATAACTGATCATGTTGTGAATGTGACAAAAAATGATATATTTACCAAAATTATTGAACAAAATTGAAAAGTTTGTGCAATCGTTGATGAAGTTTCCGGCCTATCTGATAAGCCTGTTCTAATAATATTTTTGAAAACTGAAGATTGCGATCATTCACCAACAATTTTTCTTGATTTAGCGAAATTGGATGGGCAGAGAGCAGAAGTAATACATGGATCACTGTTAAAATGTTTGCATGACGCTGGATCTAATAGTAAATATTTAAGAAAAAATTTGATTGCTTTCTGTTCAGATTAAGCAAGCGTAGTGGTTGGCTGTAATTATGGAGTAGTGACTAGACTTAAAAAAAGATTTTCCTAACATAGTCATTTGGCATTGTTTAAATCATCACATGCAACTTTCTTTGAGTGATTCTGTCAATGATATAGAACAAGTGAATCACTTTTAAATATATCTTTCATCAGTCAAACAAAAACGAAATGCAACTCTACAATATTTCAAAAGAACTAGGGCTTAAGTTTTTGAAGATTGGTAGAGTACTAGGGCCATGATGAGCTGCTTGCAATTTGTGTTCCACAACTGCAGTGTGGCGTGCTTATCCAACTTTGTACAGCTTTTTTTACCAAGAAAAAATATGCAGTAATAGCTGCCCGTCTTTGCAATAAAATTTTCTTAAATGATTTAACATTAATCATAGACATCTTGCATGAAATTTCTGTACTTTTTCCTGCCCTGCAAGCCAGAAGTTTAAGCGTGTCATGAGCTGAAAATCGAATAAAATGATCGCTTAAGGCATTTGAGATGCTTAAAGCAAGTAAGGAAACCTTTGAAAAAAATTGAAAAAACTGCTGCTTCTGATGCCTTCAAAGATGTTAATTTTTTTGAAAGCCACAAATTTCTTAGCCTTCCTCGTCAAAAGTTGCTTGAGACAGTTGAGGAGAATATGATAAAAGGTTGATGAAATGTGATTATTCAGCAGCAAAGAAACAAGAAAAAACATACCCATGAAATATAAAACCTACTTAAACTAGATACTTGGAAGATTGAGGAAGTTATTGTACTTTGGCAAGCTGCAAAGAAAAACTAAGTGAATTTCAAAAAGTATTTCTTCATAAAATTAGTGTTGACGATTTTTGTGACTATGTGGGAAACGTTCTGTAGAATTTCTACAATCATGCAAATCCACCAACCATAGAGAAAGCTAAAAGCATTACCAATGCTATTGCTGTAAGCAGGTCGGGAAAAAATGGGGAATCCGGGAATGAGATTCCAGGGAAATTTTGCTAGTTTGTGGAAAATTTTCACCAATTTTCTTAAAAAAAAAAATTTGAGATGAAATTTCTGAAAAAAATTTTTGAAGTTTTTGTGGTAAATCGACAATCTAGCTACGTTAAAGCAAGGCCCACCCATTAGTGAAAAATCAGTAGTTTAAAGTCGCATCATGCAGGTCAGCACATACTTTACAAGCAAATCATACTTATGACATCACAACAGCGTGATTATCAGCGCAGCTTGCTTCGCCTTTGGATCTCTTTGATAGCAACTTGTGTCGCTGGGTCGCTTTGTGTTCCGTTAATTTAACATAAACCTTGTCACTTAAAAGGTGCTTAGTGCGAAAGCTGTAAATTTGATTTACCAAAGGGAGTGAAGCTGTTTTGCGCAATCTTGTTTCCAATTCCTTATCAGAGTTAGCGCTTTTATGTCATGGACTCATTCATAGTTATTGGCTTACCGAGTTTGCCTGCTGCAAGTTAGTTGTATCAGTGTACTTGCCGGTAGAATAGTGGCTTCAAAAGAAACTGGATTTAAATCAAAGATTTCCATTGAGTGTAGTTGTTTTAAAGTATCTATGCAAAGGGACAGGCTTAGCTAACATACCTGTCAGCAACATCCCGGTTTGCCTATTATAGAATGTGGTCAAACAAATCTCACAGGTATTTAATCCCAGAAAAGACCACATGATCAAGAAAATGAAGGAGAAACCAACCCAACCGCAAAAAAGAAAAAGACAGATGGACTAGATGAAACACAATCTGGTAGTACTGCTGCTACTAGCGAAAGTCCAAGTCAAACAGATTGCTACTGAAATACAATCCGCAGACAGCGTAACATCAAATACCCAACAACCTGAAGAACCTTGTCGTTGCAAAAGTAAAGCATCTGAAGTCGAACAGATTGCTAATACACAGTGCTTGTTCCACTGACGCAAGTGTTAGATTACGCTGCAGTGCAGGACTATTTAATTACGACTTTGCTGTTGGAATCGACTTTGTCGAGAGTAACCAGCCAGTTGATTTTATCAACTTAAAAAAAAATTCATAGCAAGACACATAGCTGCAGAGACGCATCAAGCAAATTTGGTTTGTATTTTATTAAGAACTATAAAATAATGCTTTAGCTATTGACATTTTGCGTGAAGATTTTGCCGAAAAGAATGGTGTTAAACAATTACGATGTCATAATCGCTATTTCAAGCTGCAGGAAATTTTTAGTTTAAAAAATGGATTCCCGGGAAACTTTGCATTTTATCCAGGCCTGGCTGTAAGTTCAGAAAAGACTTTTCAGTAATAAATATATATTCAGAAAAGAGAAGTCATTATGCTGTTTCAAATGTATCAAATCTTATGACAATTACTTTGACTGGCCTACTATTGGAATTCTGGGACCTGCTTATTCAGTGAAAACGTGGCTTACAAAATACCACATTGCTGATGATACCTGGATTAAGAAAAAACAATCAAAAAGCTACAGTGGCAAGCAAATGGCTGTGTGGAAATTTTTTAAATAAATTAAATTCAGACAAAATGATTTTCTTATTATTGTTTGAGTTAGCACAAGATGCGTTTTAGCTTTTGGACCATGTATTTTACCCTACTTATCTCTATTCTGAAGGAGTTTCTGCTTTCATCAGTGCCCTTGCAATTGCAACCAAACACTATCAAACCCTTTTTATGAGAACTGCTTTTTGAGCGAGTTAGCTACACGCCTCTGGCCTCTACAAAGAACCAGCATTATTTTTTTACTTTTGGTCAATTTCATTGACGAATTAAAAATTGTACCCCCAGTGTATCTGGTTCCTTCTTGTTTACACTCCTCCACATATTCACAAAATGCTTCAGGATAGGCTTGATGGCTTAGGTGTGATATTTATTGAGCCAAAATATGCTTCAATGCTTGACATGGCACAATTAGTTACAAAATTTACAAAGAAGCACAAAAAATTAGATTTTGCTGTAAGCTGTATTAATGTGCCAGTGTAGAGTGAATTTGGATTTGCACTTCATTTTTGACTGATATCTGTTGGAACCACTTCTTTTGAATTTATTTGTTTGTTAATTTATCAGATTTTTTGTTTAAATTTATTAAGGCGTTAATTTTGTACTTGACCTTGAAGTTGCGTAACATCACCTCATTTTAATTTACTTTTATTGATTAATTTGCCTTTTTTAATCACCATGTAGTTTGTTGTGTACCTGTTGGCAAATTAGTTCGTGATGTAGTTAAGTTTTGCATTTTTTAATCAATTCGAGTTTTTCATCTTTCAAGCTTGGAGGCATTTTGGACAATCAAGATTTAACTTTAGTTGGTAAAAGAGTTTTGAAAAATGTTATCTAAAGCACAGAGTCATAAGAGAGTAAACTGCTACATTATGTCGGAACCACTTCCTTTGGATTTATTTTTTCATTAATTTATCGGATGTTTTGTTTAAATTCATTCATGTGTTAATTTTGTACTTTACCTTTAAATTGCATAACATCACGTCATTTTAGTTTATGTTGTTGATTATTTTGCCTTTTTCATCACATTTGTAGTTTTTGTGCACTGTCGGCAAGTTAGTTGGTAATGTAGTTTAGTTTTGCATTTTTTAAATCAATTTGAGATTTGCGTCTTTTAAGTTAGGAGACAATTTTTGAGATTCAAGTTTTAAAGTTATAGCTAGTCAAAGAATTTTATAAAATTTGTTTAAAACATTTGGTGGTTTTCTATCTAAAACATGGAGTCATATAGATAGTAAACTGTTATTACAGTAATTTAATGCACAGTGATTTAGGTTACAGATACCAAAAAATTTCATATTGTTCACTCACTAAATGGGGTGAAACAACTGAAGCTTGTTTAGGAAGCAAAATAGCCTTAGGCTGGCTCTGGTTACAACGTGTTTTACCAAAAGAGGAGTGCAAGCAATGTTCACTGCCTGCAGTGCTTGCATTGCTTACATTGTTTGCATTGCCCTTTTAGTTGGATTCAGTACAGGTCACAGAGTATGCAGTGGCACAAAATAGCATGGCCAGTACTACAGTTTTCTTAAATGGCTATTTGTATGAGATCACTCTGCAGCTGCAACCTGCCCCAAAATTTAGATTGTGCAACAAATTAATAAGTTAGAAAAATTGTCACAAATATATCACCGCCTTTTTATGTCTGTTGTGTTGAGAGAACTGATACTGGTTACACCTTTTAAGTAGCAGAGGTTTCTCTCTACACCTGAAAAATAAACTGTTCTTTATGGAAACAAAAACATAGTCAAATATTGATGCAGAAAAAATGAACAAAAAGTGGTAATTATCTACTGTTGAGAGGTCAAAAATTTTAGTGTTGCACCAATAAAAGTTCTAAAAAACTCTCTGAAAAACTATCAGCTAAACTACAGTTTATCAAGCAGTTGTCAGTTGCAGAAAGCTTAAATGTTTTAAATTCTTAATGAAATGATAATAACCCCTTTTTCACTGTTGACTACCCACTTTTTCAATATCAAAATATGCATTTTTTAGAATCAAAGCCCTATCTGCAAACTCAATTATTAGATATATAGTTGTGTAGTTTAACTCAATTAATTTAACCCCATTGGATAATTATATTTTGTGCTTTTAATTGTTTTTATCAAATTTCTTCAATTTACATACTTAAATTGGTGTTTTTTACCATATTTGTGCACTTCAATAATTTCATATTTTGGTATGAATTTCTGTAAATCTACATGTTCATATTTAGTGTTGCCCTCTGTAACAATGAGCAATTACCCCTAGTAAGAACGAGATCTTATGCATTAGCAGTAATGCTAAAATATCTCTAACCATGATCTAAAGTAACTTCAATTTCAACCTTGGCAATGATCTGCAATTCTGAGGATTTTCGGAGTTCAAATAGTTTTGCAGTTGATTCTCCACAAGATCCTAAAAGAGTCTTTGTAAAGTTAACTCTAATGCTTCTTGTTCATTCTACACATTGCAAACGTACACTTCCATAATTAGAATCATAAAGCCAACATGCCAGTGAACTAAATATTTTATTTATGTTATTTTTACAAAAAATCTTGATTGTCAAATTTATAAAATTTTGGACTTCAGAACTGTTGATGTTTAGGCTGAGTTATAAGATTTTTTAAAAATGAGTTTTATAGCATATGTTTGCAATGTGCACAATGAGTAATAAGCATTATAGTTAACTTTTACTTCACAAAAGCTCCCTTTTGAATTTAGCCTTACCAATTGATATGTTATTTTTAGGATCATAGTTTTATATTATACTGTTATAATGTCTCAATCTGCTTACACTTGCATTACCTGCCATGTTGCTTTTTTGAGTGCTGACATTCAACGACACCATTACAAATCAGATTGGCATCGTTATAATTTAAAACGAAAAGTTGTTAGTTTGCCTCCTGTTACTGTTGAAGAGTTTCAAAGAAGAGCTGCAGCTCAAGAAGTGGCTGTAAGTTTGTGTTTGTAAAAAGTTGTACATAAATTTAATTTTTATTTTTATGTCTTATTTTTATGTACAAGTAACTACAAACTGCACAAGGGAGCTAATGCTCATATATAGTGTGATATAGACCATCTTTTTGCAGCTAAACTTTTAATAATCGAGATAATTACAATCAAAAGGATACTACTACAGGTAAAACACTGAAATTCCTTGAAATTCCGTGGTCTGTCTCTAACCTTGATTGTAATTCTAACTTTAACACTAAACCTCACCCTACCGTTAATCAACACTAACCAGCCTTAACCCTAGCTCTTGCATAACTCTAACCACAACCCTACATGCTGATCCACATTGGGAATTTACCTGTTTATGTAGAATTTAATTCTGTGAAAGACTTTCTGCAGATGTCTATGTTTTAGTTGCTTTCCTATCATATGTACTACATTGCTGCTCGAAATAGATTTCTTTTAAATGGCATCACAAGACAAAGCACACTTGAGAAAGAAATCAAATTTGTAATATCCAGTTTCTTCTTTATTTACAAGGTGGCCAAAACCATCCAATATTCCTCACAATTTCATAAACAGCACTATGCCACTTCTTGCTAAAGCTGGGATCTTTCTTCTCTTACCTGTTCATTAGCTGCAACATGTAATGCTCTTCTTACTGCATTACTGTTCCTCCTCAAGACATGCTTATTTCATCACACTTCATTCTTTTTGGCTAGAGTTTCTTTTAAACCTAACATGTTTGTTAGTGTTTGGCTGTTCTTTTTCTCAATTGATTTATCAGCATATATAGCTTTCTATGTTCTTCTCAAAATCATATTCTCATCTTTGCCCACAAACCATGTCTTACTTCCATACAACATTGCAAACCTCATGCAACTGCGATAGATTTTCTTGTCGTCTTTTACAAAAACTTACTTTCATGAAGCAACTCTGTAGTTCTCTGAGGTTTACCCATCTGACTCTTGTTTTGTTGTCGCCACTGCCTCACTTCCATCACTGACATTTCAACCCATCTTGCAATTAGCAAATACTGTTTACTTACTCCACCTGGACACAAAATAATATTTTTTGTTAGCTTTTGCTTTCATTGTCTTTATGTATCTTCCACAAATACAACCTTTTCCCAGAATGGAAGACACTTTCCTAATTTTTTTGCATTTTCCATGTACGTATTTATTATTTTTCATGCGTAAGATTGAGTTTTCTATCACTTTTCTGCTGCGCTTGGCACATCGATTGGCTTTTCTATAGGTTATCTCTCATTTTGAAGCTATGCACCATCACTTTTTTTTCTAGGTTAACCTTCATTTTTATGTTTTCAAATGGCTCTTTCCATTTCAAAAACTTCTCTCTCAAATTGTTTTTACTTTCACTCATCAAAATCAAGTAAACTGCTCACAAAGTTTCATTCCTCAAGCATTTCCTTGTGCACTCTATAATTGCATTAACTGCAGCCACGGAAACTAGTGAAAACAAAACAGATTCTTAATAGACACAAAATTGCACTCAAAGTTCTGTAGATAACTGGTTGCACTTTAACATACGTCATCATCCCTTCATAGAGAGTTATCATAGTTTTTATGGTTATTTCAGATAAGCCTTTCTTCCTCATTGTCAATTCTGTCACCTTTCTAGGAATTCTATTTAATGCCTTTTCAATGTATGCAAAACATACTGTATATGTAACTTTTTTCCTATTTCTTGCATTCTTTCGAAAAAACGATAATTCTGTCATTTCTCTGCCTTGCACAAAGCCAAATTGCTTTGTATCAACATTAGCTGATACTAGAATTCTTTCCAGCGCAGATGTTTATAGCCTGCTCTCACAGCTTCACTCCCTTGTAGGCATTACAACTTCACATGTCTCCTTTTTGTTTGGCGCCAAAACTTGTTTGCAAACCATCTCTCATTCCTTTTCATGCAACACACATCGACAAAGTCTTGTCATCAAACCAATTTTGGCTTGTCCACTAGAAGATATTACCTCTGCATCTACTTTGGAGGTCCAGCTGCCTTTCCTGATTTCATTGCTTTTACTATTTTTTTCCACCTAACTTTTTCAGTTGGTCTCTCCACCACGTTGGATTTTGTTACTTAATCCCACTCATTTTTTTGGTTCATAATCTCCTGCATGTGTTTTTTTCTATATTATTTTTCTGTTTGTTTCACTAAAACCAAGCATTCCATCTTTTTCCTTTCCTACTTTTTTTGATAAACTTTACTATTTTAAAAACATGGTTTTGTTTTTACCGAATTGCTGTAATCAATTTTCAATTTCCTCCTAAATGATAGTTTATTATGTGCTACTACTTGCCTTACTTCAAAGCACTGGTTTCCGACCTTTTTTGATGCCATGGACCCGTTTGAAGACTTGTTAATGCTGTGGACCTCCAACTCAATAATCAGCGTTTTTATTTGAAAATAAATTTAAAATTACTGCCCTTATCCTTTCTCAAGTTTGAGGAACCTTTTTTGAAGATCAACTAACTGTTTAAAATTGATTGTTGTGCTTATTTTGGACTGTTTTACTAAATTTTTGGAAAATCCTGGATTGAAATTATTTTTGCGTTTTCTCAACTTGAAACCTTTTTTTGGATATCAGTTTTATGCAATCACATTTTGCCCACTAATGTTTGATGTTTTCCCACATTTGTTGGTCTTAGCTCACCACTACTGCAAAATCCATATGCACTGTATCTCCCTGAAATGTTTTGTGGACTCCTGGTTGGAAACCACTGGTTTAGAATTATTTTTTGTCATTTGTAATATGATGGCAAGCTGAGTATTGAAATAACACAGCTCAACAAAAAAATATTTTTTTCTTTTTGCGATAGATCTTTCAACGATTTTATAGTATATCAGGTGCGCTGATTCCAAAAATGACTTTACTTTTGCTGAATTGGCTCTAGTTTGTGAGATAATGCAGACACAATAACTGGCAATAAAAGCTTAGATAACGGCCATATAAACTACACGTAAGAGGCAATTGTGCTGATAAGGAGATTTTGTTTTGCAATAAAGGACCAGTTGTTTCATTTTTAGAAAGGTTAACAACGCAGAAAAGTCAATAACTAACCATTAGCCATCTTGGAGTCTAAAAAAATTCTAATGAAAAGTTGAAATGCAGTAACTTTTACTATATTTAGGTTTTCATGTTTTCAGTTTTAGTTGCTTTATGTTGCCTGCTATGAGTTGTTCAAGAAGAAGAAGTTGTTGTAATGACCCTGACAGTTTCTGTTACATATGTGGAGAATATATTCTTAAAGAGCATAAAAGGTCTATTACAGATTTTGTTCGCAAAGTATATCGTGCTTACTTTGGAGTTAAACTTGGTGACCAAGACAAGCCATGGGCTCCACATGTTGTCTGCAAATCATGTGTTGAGCACTTACGAATGTGGACAAAAGGAAAAACTAAAAGCTTTAGATTTGGTGTGCCAATGGTGTGGCGAGAACAGAAAAACCACTTTGATGATTGTTATTTTTGTACGGTAGATTTGAAGAATTTTAATCGTCACAAGAAAAAATCATGGATTTACCCGGACTTAGAATCTGCTAGGCGTCCTGTACCCCACTGTGAAGATATACCCGTGCCACAATTTAGTCATCTTCCAGAAAAACCATCAGAATGGGACTTTGTCCACCAAGCTTCAGAAAGCTCTAGTGAAAGCGATGTTTCAAGCATTTTTGAAGAAAGCTCGACCAGTCCGAAGCAGTTTAATCAGGAGGAACTGAGCGATCTCATTAGAGATCTCAATCTATCTAAAGAAGCTTCTGAAGTATTGGCATCCAGGCTTAAAGACAAGAAATGCCTTAGTGTTGGTATGAAAGTAACCTTTTACCGCACAAGGGAGAGCAACTTACTTCCGTACTAACGTTCAGAAGAAGGGCTTGTTTTCTGCTCAGATGTTAAATGACTTCTTTTAAAAATGGGAATACCTGAATATAAACCTCAAGATTGGCGTTTATTTATAGACAGTTCAAAAAGAAGTTTGAAGTGTGTATTGCTGCACAATGGAAACAAGTATGCCTCAATTCCCATTGGCCACTCTACATTGCTCAAAGAAGAATAAAACAATATTAAACGAGTGCTAGAAAAATTGAACTACTGTGACCACCAATGGTTAATATGTGTTGATTTGAAAATGGTCAACTTTTTGCTTGGTCACCAGAGTGGTTATACTAAATATCCGTGCTTTATTTGTTTGTGGGACAGCCGTGCTCGCAGTGACCACTGGGTGAAGAAGGAATGGCCTGAAAGAATTACACTAACAGTTAATGAATGTAATGTCATCAATGAGCCCCTTGTCCCAAGAAAAAAAATCATTTTGCCACCTCTACACATCAAATTGGGTATAATGAAGCAGTTTGTGAAAGCTTTGCCAGTAGACGGAAATTGTTTTAATTACATTTGCAGAGTATTTCCAGGGATGAGCAATGAAAAACTAAAAGCAGGAATAATTGATGGTCCTCAAATTCGAAAGTTGATGAACGATCCAAACTTCACTGCATCTATGACTGAGAAGGAATTTGCTGCTTGGATTTCTTTTACTGTGGTTGTAAAAAACTTTTTGGGAAACAATAAAGCAAACAATTACATTCAGATAGTTGAAGATATATGCTTTCAAAATTTCAAAGTTTGGGAGCAAAGATGAGCATCAAGATTCATTACCTCTTTAGTCATTTAGATAGATTTCCAGAAAATCTTGGGAAATTAAGTGAAGAGCAAGGAGAAAGATTCCATCAGAACATTAAAGTAATGGAAGAAAGGTATCAAAGACGATGGGACACCCACATGATGGCGGACTATTGTTGGAATCTTCAACGACATAAGCCATTTGCTCCTTGCGCTAGAAAGTCCTACAAGAGGCGATTTGCTTCGTAGATTTGACAGAATGGTAGTTGTTAAAGCTCAGTATTTTCAAGCTTCGTTTGTTTAAATAAATAACGGCAACATACATTTATACGCTGTAATACTGGGTTTTAGTTCCAATACGTTTCTTGCAAACTAAAGGTAAATATTGCTGTTGCATCCTTTTTTAGCATTGTAGTTTGCATGGATGCTTTGCATTTTTGTTTTACTGCGTTTACAAAAGAAGATCGAAGCGTACAGTATTGATTAAATAGCATTAAATGAACAACAATGCCATATAACACAGTCTAAGTAATATTTTTACAAAAAAATACAATTATCTCAAAAACTAGAGCCAACTAGCAAAAATGAATGTCATTTTCGAAATCTACGCACCTGATATACCCTAAAATCGATATAATATCTGTGGCAAAAATTTGTGTGTTGACCAGTGTAATAGATAAAAATTGAGCAACATGTATTTTAGGAGGCAAACACTAAATCAGAAAAGAACATTTCTGCAATTGAGTGTAAACTGTGCCAAAGAAAATTTTCATCATTCAGCACGCACACTAGTCACTTGATGACAAAAAGACACAGGAATGCTGAAAATAAAGAATTGGAAAAGTTAAAGAAAGGCTTCTTACAAAATCCCCAAGTTAATATTGAAAAAAGTGTGTAGTTAGTGATTGTTTTCAGTTTTTATCTAACTTTTTATGACTTGGTTAACACAGTTATTTGGTAAATACAGTCATTTGCAATGGTATCAAACCGCCTACAATTTTTAGGTAAACCATTTTGTGAAAACGAAAAATCACTTAATGTTAATAAATCTTGCCAAATCACACGGAAACGTATAAAGGACATCACAAACCATACAAAGCAGTCACAAAGAAAAATATTTCTGTATTTTGTGTGACCTCCTTACACTTTTATAGGCTTGTAGTCAGCGAGGCATACTAGCTATGAGTGAGCTGCAATAGTCTATTGAAATTTCTCACTCCCATGCTTTTTTGCTTAATGGCTGTTTCTGTGCTACTAAATCTTTCATTTTAGCCCATAAGTTTTCAGTGGGGTTCAAATCTGGACTATTACCAGGTCAAATCAGCGTCGTCACATGATTCTTCCCTAGAATCTTTTTCTTGCAATTATGAGATCGGTGGTACAGAGCACCATCCTGCATGAAAATAGTGTTGTTCTGGACTGCCATATGCCATAAGAGCTCATTTTTCAGTGATTCTACGTATTTGGGTCCATTTATAGTGGCGCCAGCTGTCAACAAAATACCATGCAGCTGTTCCGTTTTTGTTCATGGCACCCGATTTCATCTAGTTGGTGGGTGGTTCATGGTCGTAGAGGTGTATTCTTGATGAAATTTCTTTCCAACTGGTTTGTAAACATGCTTATTTCGGACAACACTTTGCTGGAAATTCATGGCTGAACAAGACTTTGTCCCAGTCTTCAGCAGTCCGGTAAAGATGCTTTCTGGTGAGCTCCAGCCTCTTCTTCTTCATTGTGGGTGTCAACTTTGTTTTTTTTTCGCAGGCATGCAAGATTTTAATCCAAATTTTTTGCTTAGTTATCGAGAAATGGTGATGATACAAACATTAATCCCTTTTCTAAGAAGAATTGTATGCACTTTTTTGCTGGAACTTTTGGGAGAACATGCTCCGATTCTCTTCGTGGTAGTGTCATCTCATGCAATTGTTTTACGTGGCCTACCACTTCTTTTTTTTATTTCCATAAATCCCTTCTGTGGTGAAATTGTTAATTGCCCTTTGAACGGATAACCAAGTTGCTTCAAAATGTTGTGTAGAGACAATCCATTTTTTCGGAGTGCAACAATCTGACCTTGTTCTACATCTGTGTGGTACTGGTTTTCCCCATTCTTAGATACTAGAAAATTGAAAGAAATAACCAAAAATGCAACAGAGTGCCAGTTAACTTTCATCTCAAACTATGCTAAAACACTTTAAAGACCATAAACTTGCAATAAAAGAAAGATGATGCAATATCAACCTAAGAATGATGCAATAACTAGCAAAAGTTGCCATTTTTGCATTTTTTTACGGATGCTTTGATACTTTTGCAAATGACTAAATAAATAAATGTAAAGTGTTTGAACTTCATCGTGATTGTGTTGTAATCTTAAGGAAGGCACTGATTTCCCCATTTTGCGGATTCAACCCACAGTAAATTTATCGAAAGAAAAACCCAGCAACACATGGAAGTAGGCATTTAAATATTTATACTACCGGTATGAAGCAAAGTTCTGTCTGTACGTGCGTAACGCCTTGTCTCTGTCAAAACTACTGGGCGTAGATACCATAGACGTGGCACGTTAATTACTGCCCCGAGGTGAGTGTTATAAGGGATGGCAGTGACGTCGTGATGACGTCACAAGAGATATTTTTTAGAACTTACTTTTCTTAAATCTCAAAAACGGTTTCCTGGTCGAACAAAAGTCAGCTCTAAACTTACCAGCTTGCAAAAAATTAACCCTTTGACAGAATTTGTTTTCTTGTTCTCTCAAAAGGATCATAAGGTGCTGCTTTTGATAACAATTTAGGCTTTTTTTTGACAACGCAAGAAGCAATTTTTTAAGGTTTTGTAATATTAAGCTTCTTTTTTCTAGCTTTCTTAAACGCTTTAAGAAAGCTCTGTGACATCAAAATGCTGTCTGCTACCATTTTGGTGAAAACTGCGGCAGGCAACAGCTGTATTTATTATCCACAGTTGTTAAAAAAATACACAAAAATTGCATATACAGGGTATCCATTAATTATCGGACAGTTTCAAATATTCAAAAAAATTTTATTTTTTGAAGTGGTTTTGTTTGCTTTATAGTAAAAGAACATGCTTAAAGATTTTTCTCTCTTGACAGGTACTTCCCACAACTTTAATTTTGAGCGTGTCATGCACTTTATGAAATAAATGCGTTAGCCTTTTTAAAATCGTTGGTTCTCTCCATTGTTAACCAGCCCAGTTTTGAAGTACGAGATAGCAACTCTGCGCAGCGACCCCACATTGTTTTGTTTCATCAATTCTCTTTCCAAAAACGGCTGAACTGACATTCTTAACTCCGTCATTATGTATTGGATCCAGTGGGCAAAGCTGGCAGAGCTGGCTGGCTGGTCGCAGATGTAGGCAAACATTAATACATAAGACCTTGACAACTACACAGCATTTATATATTTCTAAGCAGTTTACGACGTAGTGTGTGTGCGACGTCGACCACCCATTTAAAAGTGATTTGGCTTTGTATAGTGCTGTGAGAACTTCTGCAACAGTTGACCTAGTTTGGGTCCCTTAGGCATGAAGTTCTAGACTGCGTTAGTTTCAAACCTTCTGGCCAATTGTCAGTTGCCCAATGCGCTGATGAGACCCGATACGTACGTCGAGTCGGTATGCACTGTCCGCTGACAGCCAGATATTTCTGCGCATTGTTGATAGTTGCAAATTCCAAAGCAGTTCTAAACAATTGTCCTATCACTATTATCACTGTTGCTGTCATGAGAGTCTGGAGATCAAAAACGCAATAAATACATAGATATTATCATAGTATTTTAACTTTAAATTTAGACACCTCTAATGAAGTTCGAGCTGAGCTGACATGGCAAGCTATGGAGAAGGCTCTGGCTGAGGCTAGGATGTCTCTGAAACAGCCAATAGTGATTAGAACTGACACTGCTTCACAAAGAAACAGAGAGTAAAACAATTTTGTACTGTGCGTTGGTTTTTAGTAAAGAAATTATTGTCATCGTAGTTTTGATGTTATAAAGAAGCTATGCAAACATGTGGAATGCGCAAATTCGCATTTGTTGTGTTTTCAAACCTTGACCTGCCTGTCTTTTGAATTATATTATTATTATTTTCTTCTTCATTTGCTGTTTAATAGTATTTTTTGCTGTTCCAGAGAAAAATAAAATACATAAGTAATTTCGTTGTTAACATTGATAATATCATGTGAAAGAACGTACTATTTTAATATTTGTGGAGCCAAGCAGTCAGCTAACAAGCACTTCCCCATTGTAACTGTTTGACTTCTTTAATATCAAAAAACTGTGTTTTATTTTTGTGTGATTATGTTTAAGAAATACTGATGTATACAGTAGTTGACTGCCGTTTTGTTCTCAAAGAAATTTTGTTAAGCTTGAGCATCATAGCTCTTTTCGTTTTTGAAAATCAAGCGCATAAACTGATGATAATTGTTTCCATATTTATGGCGATGTTTAATGACTCTGCATTAAATTGGTGTTAAGTTAATTTCGTCAACCTTGAGATTTCGTTTTGTTTTTAGTCCCGAAGACAACCCACGTTATCGCTGGTATAAGAGGCAGGTGCGGGTAATTGAAGGGAGTGAAGCAAAATCTGAAAGTGTGGCTGGCATGGATGATGAAGAATGGGAAGAGCTAAGCGATAGTGAAGAAGTTATTGGTGCGTTTAGTTTGTGGTAACTTTGGAGTACAACTGCACTTAATGCATAGAAAATTGTGCACTTGATCAAACTTCTGTTCACTCGGTCTGACAGTTAAATAGAGTACCTTCTTTTGCAACACTGCCAGGTCAGATGTCGTGTTGTTTAGCTGTCAGATTATATTTTTTTTTAAGTTGCGTTGATTTAATTGGATTTTGAGCTGACAGCAACTTAGCGCGATGGACATCCCGTTAGACTTGTCACCGAAAGACTGCTGGTTGAGCACTCGAGACGTTACGTTGCATGTGGTTTGGCTCTGAGGAACGGGCGCTTTTTTAGGTTTAACCTACGGCTTGTATCCTCGCAACATTTATACATTGCTGCTGTTGCTGACTAGGAAACCGTAGATCACTTTCCACTCTTTCTTGCTCTTTGCTTCTCTTGCGTGAAAAAGCGCTGCAACTCCTCCCAAAAAGTGTGTAAAAACCATGTTTTCCAGCAGAGATTTGCACCATGTAATAACTGAATACTGTTTAGATTTAATATCGTTATTTCTAAAGAACTCGTCTTTACATACCTTTTTCTTAACTCTCTGAACCAATTGTAAAGTTTTTATTAGTAGATTGTTGTAGGCGATCAAGATTTTTCTGAATACGACTCACAAACTGAATCAACTTGCACTGAAGAATCTGTGGCATTGTCTGGTATTCTATCAAAGTAATTATCTGGCGGCGTGTATCACTTGTGCTATTTTTATATGTTGTCAAACATTTCTTCATTCTTCTTCGTCGTTAGAGCTATTTGTTGTGAGCATTATGCAGGAAGATATATTTACACTGCGTTAGCGCTCACGCTCGGTTTGCGAGTCTTCAGTTAGAATGCGGCTACCACGACGGGTAGTCTCCTTGGCCCCACCATCTGCCTGCCTCATAAAGATGGAGGCATCCCGTTAAGTGTCTTACCCAACGACACAACAAGCAAGCTTGCCGGCTTGTTTTCCACTCTATCCCTATTTTGCTGAGCGCCAAGCAGGGAAGCTGTGAATACCATTTTTTTAAAGTCTTTTGGTATGACTCGACGTGGAAAATGAACCCCAGGTCTACCGACTGCGAGGAGGACGCTGTAACCACTACGTCATCGCGCCGGTATATTTCGTTATTGACTCGCCTACAGTTAAAGTAATAGTTTGATTAAAAAAGGTCGTGGAATTTTTTTTTATCGAAGAAGCTTTGAAATCATAAGGCAAGTTTTCAATAACTAATATATTATTCAGGTACTTAAAACGCGACTCTTGTACAAAAATAAAATTTTTGTATTGCTAAGAGGATCAGTGATCCATTTTTTTCTAAAATAGTATGGTGTTCTGATTAGTGTTTTTGAAGGCTGCTTAAAATACGTTTTTCAAATTCGCTCTTTGAACCAATCTGGTAGCGTAGTACGATCTTTATTGCATTGTACAATATTTATAACTTTTTGCATGGTTTTACTTTTCCCATCTTACTACTGGTACAACATTTTTAAAGTTTGAAAAATAAATTTGTATTTAATATTTGGATTATCCCACGAGTTGCAAGGTTTTAGATCTCCTAGACAGCATAACTTTTTGCTCCCTGACTCGCGAAACATGCTGCTACAGACAGCGAAACCACGTAGTTTAATTTTCTCAAATCTTGCATTCCAGGTATTTGCAAAAGATGGGAGAACTTGCGTGGTAATATTTTTTTGCTGCTTTACATCATGCACTAATATTTCAGGGTAAAGTTTGACTCGGATGCTGACATTGAATCGCTACTGTCTGAAGGCACTCCTGCTCAATGCTTGCTTGGTCCTACAAATTGTTTATTTTGCGATGAACATTTTCAAGATATGGAAAGTAACGTCACACACATGACCAGAAGTCACAGCTTTTTCATTCCAGAACTTACGTATTTGATCGATCTTGAAGGTTTATTAAAATATTTAGGTAGGGTTTGATTTTTGAAGGCATTTTGGTATTGCGAGACACAGCGAACTAGATATGTGGTGGTCAAAAAAAATGTTATATTCAAGTGCTTGCTGATCCAATTTCGAAAACCGTGTTATTTGCTAATACAGTAGACTCCTCTTAACTGGCTCACGAATAACTGGATCATTCGGTTAGCTGGATCATTTTTCCAAGTCCCGAACCACATGTGCATTTTCAATGCAAATGTACTCCGCTTTTCACTTTTTTCGTATAACTGGATCACTTTTGCTCCGAAACTTTCAGTAAAATCCCATAATTCGCACGGCACGTGTCTCAGTCATTAAATGCCATTCTATGCTGGTGAACAGTGGCGTAACTAGATGTGAAGGCCGCCCCGAGTAAAATTCAGCAAAGAAGTCTTTATATTGAAAAAGGTTTCAATACTGCTTTAGTTTAGGTGTTTTTAATAACAAATTTGTTTGTATGATTAACCAAAAGATGGAAGAAAAGTTCTCCGTTTTCCAAAATCCACTGCTAGTAAATAGCAGTTGACAAACGCCATCGCTACTCTTTAAATTTCTTTATTTCGTTCCGAGCGACACAAGCTCACGTGCATTACTACTCTTCAATCGTTCCTGTAAGATTATTTTTTGATGTGGGTTAGTTTTCAATTTTTTATGTTGGTTCTTGACCCTTTCTAATAGTTTTCATACTCCCAATAAGAGTCATCTCATAGGAAAGAGATTAATTTTTAAAAATGGATCTCTGTGAGCTACAGCTCTTAACACCCATAAGAATATGACCCAATACCAGAATATTTTCACCACCTCCAAGCTGATACCCACTGTTCAAAGGAAGTTCCTTGTTTAATCTGTGTTATTTAGGTGAAAAAGTTGGAGTTGGGAACGTTTGCTTGTGGTGTAATGAAAAAGGGCATGCTTTCTTTTCGTTAAAAGCTGTACGAAGTCACATGATAATGAAAGGGCACTGTAAAATGCTGACTGAAGGTGACGCAGCGTTGGAATACGCAGATTTCTATGACTTTAGGTAAGCGTACGAAGGTGAACTTTACCACACGTTGTACTTTGGTATGAGCAAGAATGTCTTCAAAAATTAGTTTTGTTGGGTTTTGACCTGATAGAAATAAAGTTCTTTTGGTTCTTTGGTACAAATCTCTGGAAAACAGATAAGGAGCCCTTTGAACAAAATAAGTTTTGAAAGAAGACCGAGAGAACAGATCCTCTGATTGTACACGAAGGAAAGACGCCTGTTGTGTATTATTCAGATAGCAATTCAATCTCCTTTTTCAACGTAAAGAATACTTTTAAGTCGACTTGGAACCCTTTGCTGGTTTACTTTTTCTTAGGTGCTGTGTAATTATTTTTTTAGACCGAGCTATCCTGATGATGGTGGTAGCAGTGACGAAGAATTAGACGACGATCAAATGTCAATTGTGACATTGGGCAAACCGGTCTATCAGCCAGATTGTGTCGATGCCATGGAGCTAGTGCTACCATCCGGTGCTAAAATTGGTCATAGAAGTTTAATGAGGTAATGAACATTAAGACTGCATTACCTGCAGCTCAGGTATGAGATGCTGTGTTGTATATGCCACCTAGAAAATTTTATGGCGACAATAGTTCGATGCAAAATGGGCTGATAGCCAGATATAGTGGATTTGTTGAGCAGGATTAACTATTATCAGATTAGCTTCGCAAGAATTCTTGAAAAGACTCTTTAATGGCATAGCATAGGACCGGAGTTCGAAACCCGACTGTGTTGTGATTTTGAAATATAGGCCTCCTCTCGGAATTGAGTGTAATGCTACCTTTAACCTTTAATGAAACATTCCATCCTTGATAAACTTTCGCCTTGTAGGTATGAAAGTAAACCTGAACGCTGTTCCAGTAATAGAATTGCTGCTGGTAAGGCTTTCATATAAGAGTAATCAACACGGTATGCTACATGAATACATTTTCTTTCCTGCTTTTTTCTAAGGGGATTACAGTGCTACAGCCCTGAGAGCTCCTGTTAGCCTTACGATTTCCTGCTACGTCACTGACTAGTTGCTTCAATTAGAAGTCGTAACCGAACCGAGTCACGTATGTAACATACCTGCCTAGTTCCTTGATGACTGTTTTGCTGTGCAAGTGGTCAGAACAAGCCCTAAAATTTTTTACTGTAAGCCAAAGGTTGGTTTTGTTAGACCTCCAAGAAAAGTCTGTGCAAAGAGTGGAAATGCGTTTGGCGAGAGATGCCACGTCTTTTGTTTCAGGTATTATAAGCAAAACTTTCCTACCGTCGATCGATTCAAACATCAACGATCTAATGCAGTTGATCGTTTACTGGCGAAATATAAAGCAATTGGATGGCGCGGTGCAGGAGGTAATTATACAGATGTGAGCATGAGCTAAGCAATCAAGGCATGTGGGCGCCACAATTATTGCTATTTGTGCTCCTAATATTGATAGTTATTGTATATTCCAAAATTACTTGACTGTTTAGTTTTCACTCTGGGATAAGTGACATAGTTTTCAGTAATTTCGATTAAAGTCGTTTTTCCATGCAAAGCAATTGCCGTAAATTTTTTCCAAACACAGATTATTCACTCCACCTGATAATGTTACTCATCACATTTATCTCATCAGTTTTGATGAAGTTTCAGCGTAACTTTTCCAGCGATGTGCAAAAAACAACACGAAAAAAATGCATTCAACTTCTAAACTGTCTTCAATGAAGCTATTTCCAAGCATCAGCCTAGCACTGGTGGCGCGACTTGTTTTTAAATAAAGCACAATTTCGCAATAAGTTACTAGCAAAGCTAGTTCAGTTACACCAAAGTTTCGACGAGTTTGGCGCTGTTCGCGTTTATTCAATTCGATGAAATACTCATAAGATACAACGCTGTTGTGACTGAAAGCTCATTGTTTATATTCCAGACGTTGCCATGCTTAAGCACCACCACCGTGATATGCGATTTGTACAAAAAATGAAATCGAAATATTCACAGCAGCTTGGCGCTAAACACAACAGGACAATGATGAAGCATTTCCGGCCGCAAGTCATCTTTTAATTCATATTTTTTGCTGTCTGTTGATACGTTTACTGCGATTTGCTTCTTTAGCTGCGATTGTGACATTGAAAATCCGAGGTGATAGTGTAATTTTATTGACAAAAAAACAGGTTTTAAATAAATAAAAAATCCAATTGGAAATGTGTTGGTCTATCGAACGAGTGATGTGCTATCATTCTTACGAACGAGTTTGAAAAACCAGAAAAGTAAGGTTTTGTCAAAGGTTGTTTCCAAATATTGGTTCTGGTCTTCAACGAATTGCCCCACTTTTACGAGATAGATAGGTTGTGGAACAATAACTGTGGCTCAGTCTGACTTCAAGATTTATAAATGGCTCAAGCAGTCCCGTAGCACTCCAACTTCGGCCCCCCCCCCAAAGTAAGCGCAAGAGCCCCTGCGCACAGGTCATATCACTTTAGAGGTGTAAAATTGAAAAGCTGCATTAAGAAAACACACCACAATTTGTACATAAGTAAACAGGCTAATGTCAGAATAAAGCATGCCGATACCGAAGGTGCAAGTCATAAAAAATTCGGCACCGATGCCAGAGTTCAGTAGGACATTTATGCAGACAATGCGAAACGAAAGCAATGACACTGAAAAACATGAAAAACTTATAAAAACACAGTATCATTTAAATAGTCTGGAGCGAACCTTTTTGTTCGCAAATGCTGTTATGACATTGTCATAATCAAGAGATCGGGCGCAGTCATTTTTGATTGACAACATGGCTAATGAAGATAGTCTACTGTCTGTCATAGACGTTCTATTAAAAGTTTTGATCAGTTTCAATTTGCTGAAGCTTCTTTCAGCGCTGGCAACAGTCACGGGGCAAGTTAGTAAGATTCGAAGTGCGATGTACACATTCGGATACAATTCAAATAAATGAGTCTTTAGAAGATAGTTCAGAAAGTCTTGAGCCGTATTGAGATTGCGTTTTTTTGTAAAATTAAAACAAACCGCTGTAGTTCAGCGCTCCTTTCATCAGAATCAATGTCACCGAACTTTTTTTGGAACTCTTTACAGCAAGTAAGAAGAGCATTTTCTTGTTGCACAAGCAAAAGTTTGTCTCGTGTGTACAAAAACGAAAAGGCGGAAGAAACCTCACGTAACAAATTAAAGCGCTCCTTTATTGACATAATAGCCTGGTCTACTAATGGATAGAAAAAGTTGCTTTTAAATTTCAGTTCAGGAGTAGCTCGTTGTTCCTCTTCACCTTGGTAATCTAACAATCTTCTTTTCTTTCCACTTCTTGACGGAGGAAAAGAAGGATCAATATCCAATTCCTGTGCTATTTCAACAGCAGATGTTGCGGCACTGTCATAACCCGTTGTGCGATAGTTTTGCAAAAACTTTTCAGTTGTCTGGATTTCCGTTTCCATTGTATGAAGGGAGACTCCATACGATTGAAGAATCTTGCTTGCTTTATTGACTTGGAATAGGATATCATACCAAATAAACACCGACAAAAGAAAACTCCATTTTGATAAATGAGCTATCAACGATTTTGTTTCTGAGGCAGCTCTTCCATCTTTTCTTTCTATGGAAATGGCTTCCAAGTCTTTCAGTGCCAGCAACACCTCTTTTAAATTGTATCGAAGAGGTTTGATGCATTTAATTCTGCTTTCCCAACGAGTATCAGATTGTGACTTTATGGACAGCTCCACATGTTTCTTCAAAATTTCCCAACGCTGAGCAGAGGAAGAAAACAGCACATACAACCTTGTAAGTACTCGAAAAAATGTCAATGCTTCCGTCGATCAATTAGCACTGTCAACAACAACTAAGTTAAGGGTATGGTTTGCACAGGGCACGTAAACAGCTTTGGGATTGATGTCTAGCATTCTTGCTTGGACCCCAGAATGTTTTCCTTTCATGTTAGCACCATTATCATATGACTGACCTCGACAATCAGACAATTCGAGTTGCAGTTCGGTCGCTTTTTCTAAGAAAGCGTCCAACAAGCCTTTCCCAGTACTGTCACTTATTCTCAAGTAGCCAAAAAATGTTTCTTTAACAACAGCAGCTTCTTCATTACATAGTACATAACGGAGAATGACAGACATTTGTTCATGATGTGACATATCTGGAGTGCAGTCCAAAATTATAGAAAAATATTTTGCCAATTTCAATTGCTGTAAATTTTCTTTTTCAACTTCTGTCGCTAGCAATTCAATTAGTTCATTTTGTATGGTAGGACTCAAATAGTGATCTTTAGTGTTTATATTCTTGATTCTGTCTTGAAGCTCTTTTAGGATCGGATCTCTTCTTGCCAAAAGCTCAAATATACCCAGAAAATTTCCATTGTGAGGAGATCCTAAGACTTCTTCAGATCCTCTAAAAGCAAGATTCCTTTCCGATAGAAACAAAGCAATGTCGATAAGTCTCTCTAAAACATTTCTCCAAAAACGTCTTCATTGAAAAAAATTTTCATCTCGCGTTTGTCGATAGTGGATGAATTTCTTATCCCTTCAGCTAGCAACATCCATTGACTGCAGCATTCTTGGTGGGAAATGCCGTTTTCATGGTCTTTCAGTTTTTTCGAAAAACCCTCCCATGTATTTATACCACTACAAAAGGGGTTTAGTGTTTTTCCAAATAGCTTAGAACAAAAGCAAAAAACTTGATCTGATTCCCCAGAATAAACTAGCCACGACCGTGAAACACTTTCACCATTAGGTAACACACGTTTATAATGGTTCGAGGAAAAACGTCGCCTTGGAGTTGTGTTATTATATGGAAAATTCATTATTAGTTGATGTGGTCCACGCTTTACTATATCACATCGTTGAGCATCAGAAATACTTTTAGGCCATTTACATGGGTCATCAGGGATAGGGGTAAATTGAGATTCAGTTATTTTTGATATTGAAGGTTGCGTATTGGCGGGTAAATCACAACTTACATTTTCTGGAAATTCACAATCACTTTGATGCTGATCGTCATAGTCTTCTTTTTCTTGTACACTATAGTTTTCTTCATCCCTCTCGGTACAAGTGCCAGGTCTACTCTGCTCAGTAATCTTGAAAAAATCTGTCATCTTGGGCAATTTCGCTACAGCATCTCGAGCAGTGGCTGCTTCTTTTCTCTTTTGAGCACCACTTTTTGAACGTTTCATTCTATACAATGTCAATAAAATACTTTATCTGCACTCTGCAGTGTATACATATACAGGGTGGGCCGTAAATAACGCACCAAAGATTTAAAATAAATTGTGATGTGAAATAATGTAAATATCTTTTCTTTGGGTATCTGTTAAATTTAATTTCAATATCAGTTACTATAACTGTTAAATTTAATTTCAATCAAAGTTTTTTAGTTATGATTTGCCTTTTAAAAAAAATTTATATCATTTTTAGGGTATGCACTTAACAATTAAAGAACGAGTTGAATTAGTGTTAATGTCTGGTGCCGATGGCGTTTGTTATTATTATCTGAATTGTTTTATATGCTTTGGTGCGTTATTTATGGCCCAAAACGTTTGTTATTATTATCTGAATTGTTTTATATGCTTTGGTGCGTTATTTATGGCCCAAAACGTTTGTTATTATTATCTGAATTGTTTTATATGCTTTGGTGCGTTATTTATGGCCCACCCTGTATATTGTCCCGGTATTTATAGCCAAACAGAATTCCAGACCATTCTATGATTGTTGCGTAACAACGGCATTGTTACGTCAATCAAATATTCAAGATTCTACCAGAAAATCAATCGAAATATTCTAGATTCTGCGAGATAAAATGACGAAACATTCACTTATGATGTCACAAGCCAATTTCTTCCTACAGTTTAAATCGGTTGTAAACAAGTCTGCTGAACTGAAAATAATCACGTAGCCAAAAAGCAATTTCAGACTAACTTGGCCCCCCCCCAATTGGGGGGTTTGGGGGGCGGCTGCTACGTCTCTGGGCTCAAGTTAGTACGGATTCTGTCATCAGTGGTTCAACGTAGTGGTGCAGACCCGGTTCATTTGGGATGGGTCGAAATGGCTGTTGGCATCCCTGAGGATCTCAAAAAGATTTATAATTTTTTGTGGTGGAGCCCTTTGAACGTTAGCAGGACAGCCCACACTCAAACATCGGTCGCCTTTTTATTTCCTAATTGCTTTTTTACATTATTAGAGCAAAATTTTTTCCTTGTTTTCTCTGGTCTTCGTGTAAAAACCAACAACATTTTTTATGCTCTGGTTTATTTTTCTTAGCTCTGTCTGCACCGGCAATATGACCCAAAAGTGCAGGTTAATGTAGTGCTGCCTCAAATAAGCACACTTGTTCTGTGGGCCTATTTTCTTGTTTCTTCGCTCTACAACTCTTTTCCCGCTTTACATCAATGAAGTTGTCGTAACTGTTGTATATCTCTCTTCTAAGAGAATTCCAAACCAAGCACAAACTCTGGCTTCGGAATTCCCCGGCATGTAGGCCTTCTTGTTGTTGTTGGTTACCCGACCCCTTCCGAGGGATGGGGGCATGGCGGGAGACTATGGAGCCCCAGAACCCGGGCAATTCCCCAAGGTCTGGACCAGAGGTCGTAGAGAGGCAGGGAGTCGCCAAAGAGTGAGCGGCGCAGAGTCCGTAGCTGGACAATGCAGAACGAGATGAGAGATGTCCTGGGACGAGTGTCCACAGACGCTGCAAGAAGGATTCTCGATTCTGCCAATCTTTGAGAGATAAAAACCTAAGAAGGCTGTGTCCGTTGCAGTGTAGACGAGAGAGGACACAGGGAGCACAAGTTCCTCGGTGGAAATTGAGGGAACCTGTGTGTCAAAGAATTTTGATGAGACAGTCCGAGAAAAGATAAGAGTGGATAAAAGAAGAGAGACTACAGGAGATTGCAGAGGGCGCAGGTAGCGCTCCCCGTCGGCCGTGTCATTCCCCGGGAGAAACGAGTGTCCGGGGACCCATTGTAGCCTGATAGAACAGAAAGAGAGAGAAGACAGTTCCTGCCAGATCTGCCACAGAGTTTGAGATATGAGGAAAGATGGAGAAGAGGATAGAGTGGTGACGACAGAACGAGAGTCAGATAGTAGGAAAAGAGAAGACAAATGGCAGACTTGTTGGTGCAGCCGAGACTAGCAAAGAGCATGCAGAATGGCGCAGGCTTCAGCGAAAAAACTTGAACATACTGGGCCTGCCGAAAAGGAAAGAGTGGCCTCAGTGCCATAAAGAGAGCAGTTGGCAAGTACGCCGGAGCCGTCTTTGCTAAAAAGGAAAAGGAACAAAGCCGTCTGTCCATAATACCAGATCATGGGGGGAAGAGAGTTATGGTGGGCGCGAGCCGCACCTTGGCAAGAGAGGGGGAATCAGAGAGACAGCATGGGAGAGGAAAGGGTGGACTCCACTGTGAAGGACGGCAAATTCCAAGGAGGAAAGGGAGGGCAAGCAAGAAGAGACTTCCTAGGAGAGGTAGAAGGAAGCATGAGCGGGTGAGTGGACGCAAAAGCTCTCTAGGACGATCTGCAAAGTCTTGGTTTCACTCCCAAGTCTGGCCAAACCTGAATCAGGAAAGGAGGTTGGGAGACGAAGAGCCCGCTCATAAGATAAAAGAGTGAAATAAATCAGGGTGACGCGAGGGGGGGGGAGGAGGCCTCGGAGAAGAGAAGTGGGATAGGGGAGGACGAGAGGCAGGCATCCGGTGATGGCGCGACTGGCCGCTCGGTGGAGGTGTTCCAATTTGGTGAAATTGGTAGCGCTTAAGAAAAGAAATTATTCGGGTGAAGCGTAAGTGAGAAGGGGTCAAAGAAAATCTTTATGCAGAAGAGAAAGGGACTCCTTAGAGGGGCCCATGAGGAAGCAGACATACAGCGTAAGACCTTGAGACGTGGGAAAAACTTGGCCTTCAGCGAAGATACATGTTTAGAAAAGGAAAGAGTGCGGTCGAAAGTGACCCAAGAAAAGTTGGAGTGGGATTGAAACGAATGCGTGAGCCGAGTAGGAGGACGTTGGGCTGAAGGTTAGCTTGGTGGAGATCCACTGAGAAGAAGGAGGCCTCACATTTGGTCGGATTGAGAGAAAGACACCAGTACTCAGATCAGCGCTCCAATCGAAAGAGAGCTCCTTGTGTGGCCTCCACCGCAGTGGGGACCGAGGGGGAGGAGGACCCAATGGCCAGATTGTCAGCATAAAGAGAACAGCTGACGGAAGAAGGCAGAGAAGCCGGAAGATCATTGATGAAGAGAGAGAAAAGTACAGGGCCAAGAACGGATCCTTGCGGAACACCTCGATGGACTCGAAAAGAGCGACGTTTGTGATTTTGATAAACCACACAAGCGCGCCTGTCAGAAAGAAAAGATGGAGTCCAACGAGCAAAGAAAGGAGGGAGGCCAGCCGAAATCAGTTTGTGGAAAAGAAGAGGATGCCGGACAGAGTCAAAAGCTTTAGAGAAATCGGTAGTGGAGAGAATCGTCCGAAAACCCGGCCTGGGTTTGTTAAACCCATCCGAGATGAACTGAGAAAGATACAGAATTTGATCTAGAGTAGACCGTCCACGGCGGAAACCAGCCTGGCGGGGAGAGAAAATGGAATTAGATTCCAGAAAGAAGAGAAGACGGGATAGAATAATGCGTTCAAAATACTTTGAGACACAGGAGGAGAGAGAGATAGGCCGGAAGGAAGCAGGAGAGTGGAGAGTCTTTCCCATCTTGTGGATGGGAATAATAGAAGATGTCTTCCAGATGGAAGGAAAGGAATGCGAAGGCCATGAGAGATTGAAAATGTGAAGAAGAAAATCCATGCCAGAGCAAGGAAGATGCTTTAGCATGGGATAGGCAACTTTTTCTGGGCCAGTGGCAGTGGACGAGGAGAGGTTGGAAGCAGCCGCATGAAATTCATCGGGAGAGAAAGGAGAGCAGAAGGACGAGTGAGACTCCACAGGGCACGTGGCTCGGCGGAGCTCAGAGAGGTAGGGTCTTTGGCTCTGGCTCTGCTACGCAGGGTCTTTGGCTGAGAAACGGAAAAGTGGGATCTCAGGTAAGCGGCATAGACCGGAGCCTATTCCCTGGGAGAAGAACAGTCAGGGAAGTTAGGAGATGAGGAAGGAAAGCAAGCGATAGAGCGAAAAAGAAAGTGCACAGATTTAGGGTTAGACCTAGGTGAGAGAGAAGAGCAAGTCGTCTGCCATGCCTCAGACTTGGCGATGACTGACGAGGCGCGTCGAGAAGCGGAGATGTAAGCCTGGCGATCTTCATCACTTCTGTGAGCGGTAGCAAAAGCCTTGGGTTTTTCACTAACCGCTTCTTCCACCTCAGTAGACCACCAGGCTTCAGGGAGGGCGTTTGATGCGGCCGAAAGGAATGGAAGATTTGGCTGCATTCAGTGCCAGAGATGTAAAAAAGAACAGCAGCAGAGGAAACAGAAAGAAATGAGTATTCCTCTGCAGAAGAACAGTGCGAGCCTAAGTAGGAGACAAATCCATCCCAGCAAGCTTTCTGAAAGTTGAAGGAAGGGGGACGTCCGCCGGGGCGACAGACCGGAGGGAGAGGAACAGATAGAAGAATTGGTAGGTGGTCAGAACCCAGGTCCTGAAGCACCTCCCAGGAGCAAGAAAACGCAAGAGAAGAGGGAGCAAAGGAGATGTCAGGAGAGGAGTGACTGCTAGACGAGCGATGGAGAAGGGTGGGTGTGTCAGGGTCATTGAGGGGGAGAAGGTCAGAAGATATGACTCAGTCGAATACTTCCTCCTCGCGGGGGTCGGAAGTACCTCTTGAGTCCCAAAGAGGGTGATGGCAATTGAAGTCCCCCAGAATGAAGAGATTTCTGGAGGAGGGAAGAATGGAGGGAGAGAAGGAGTCGGTTCTGCAATCCGATGGCGAGGAGCGAATAAGGAAGGGCGTACACATCAAGCAAAGAGAGCGAGGAGGAGTTGTTAAGAGAGATGTTGATCCCTACATAATCAGAGTAAGGATCAAGCGAAGAAAGAGAGGAGGTAGAAAGTTCAGAAAAGGATAGGTCCTGCCTGACAAAAATGACAACGCCGCCGCTAGCGTGCGTGGCATCAGGAGAGAGAATGCCAGACCGGGAGTGGGTGCGATCAAAGCGCAGAGCAGAGAATCCAGGAATCCGGAAAGAGGAAGATGAGTTAAGATTGGGTTCCTGGATACAGATAAGGTCGACAGGGTGGGACGAGACAAAGAGAAGTAGTTCAGTGCTCCTGGCTCGAAGGCCTCCAGCATTCCATTGAACCCTGAGAGAGTCAGGGGGGAGAGGAGGCAGGAGGCGCAGAAGGACAGCCAGGAGCAAAAGACGGTGGTGAGAGGGCAGAGAAAGGAGATATAAAATGGGCAGATGAGGGATAGGAGGTTTGGAGACAAGGGTTGGGCAAGAATGCCGCATTAGCAGACGAAGGACAAGATTGTACAGTAGAGGTATACATGTCGGAGGAGTCCGAGGAGAGAGTCACAGTGTTACGGCAGGGTGGGGGGCAGCTCCAAGAGTGAGAGCTGCCATGAGCTCTGACTTTGGATAGGGAAAGTCGTGAACACCTTAGATGGACCCATTGGAAGCAGGTGCAGCATTACACTGACTTGCCCCGTCAGATCACATTTCCAGCGCACACAGAGCAGGGAAAGATGGGGCCAGGGTTGGGATGAACGTTACCGCTCATCAACAGAAGAAGAAGAATGAGGAGACGAAGAAGTGCAAATGAAGGACAGGAAAAAAGAAAAAGAGAAAACAGGCCACCGATTTTGAAGAAGCTGTGTGCTGCCCATCTGCTGTCGTTCAGGGGGCAGCATAGCGAAAAAATAAAAGGGAGTGCCCGGGGTAACTGGGACCCTCGGGAAGGCCAACAGCCATTTCGACCCAACCCAAACGGGGTCGGGGACCGCACCACCACGTTGAGGCGGCTGTTGATTGGTGCAGGCATGTATGCCTTCGCTGACAGCTGTTGACTTCTCGGCCTTGTCAATTGTCCGACACTTTCTTTGGAAATTTTTCCACTTTTACACCCGCCGCACCTTTTCATCTTCACCTAACTCGCTTAAGATTTTTCAAGGAATTGCAGTGAGCCTTCGCCCTAGATGCGTAGCATCTTTTTTCAGTTGTCTGATTTGCATGTAGGAGAAAACAGTTTTTCTTCTGGTGTCTTGATTTTTTGGTTTACTCCCTGCGAATTGATTGCATCCACACATGGTTTGGCATGCTCTTCCAATGACTTCTATTCTCAAACTCTTCAATAACCTTAATCTGATTGGTTCATTTTGAAGCTGATTTCTCCTCATTTTTATTTTTATTCTATGCTATTCTGTTATCCCTTCCACCCAAGACATTTCCTTTCATAGTCATCTCTTGCTTTCTTCTGCTTTAAGGAAGTGATTTAAAACCTTAAGTTCTAAACATCTTATTTTTTCACTATTTCATAGCCTATTCCTTTTTCTATCTCTCATTCCAACTGACTTTACATAACAGAGCCAGAGGCTTCTTGTCTGAACTTCACCAGGCCTACTGCCCTGAAGAGTCCTGCTCAACTTTCTGCTTTTCTCTTACCTCCACTGAATTTATTGCAGTGCCGCAGGCCTCTGGTCTAGATTTCGGAAAATTTTCCGGTTTCTGGGGCTTCACGGTCTTCCACCATGCTCTCATCCCTTGAAAGGGGTTGGGTAACAACAACGTTCCCATTAGGCTGTTTCATTTTTTTACCATTTTTGAAATTAAAAATACATGAGGCACCCCATGATGGCATTTGGGGAAAAAGATTGACGCCCAAAACATTTTTTGTTATGGCGTCATATTGATGTGGTCCAGAGTGTTTGAAGATTTTGGGGCTCAAAATTTCGATATTGTATCTCCGGAGCCGCTCATTGTAGGTGTACAAAATTGGTGTCAAAATGCGCGAAAGGGTCGATTTTGTATACCTGTTGTAAAGAAGTCGAAGGTCTATCTGTATCAGAAAAAAAGTTATTTGAAAAAAACTATTTTTTATGTAGTTTGACCTACTATTTAAATTGTCTACCGTGTTCTCAAATACTATCGGACTATTTGCAGTACCGGTACTGGGTTTCTAACTGACTTAATATGCGATTTCCTTTTTAGTTTTCAACACAGTTAGCACACACCACAATTTTATAAAGATTTAATTGGCAGTAACTTGAAAAATCACTAATGTCCACGTTGCACAATTAAGCTCGCAACTGCAAATCGGAGCGGTTAAGTTGGGTGGTTCGTCTCGCACTTTTTCTTATAGAATGTCTTCAGTTTTCCAATTATTCTTTCTGGTAATCGGTTGTGGTTGTCGATTGATTTCCAGAAAATAGGCTTGGTATGGGTCATTAAAATGCTAGGGGCTTTCTTACGTAAAAAAGTGCTGCAAACAAGTAGAGCGGTCTTGTAGAAGCAAACGCATACCCGCCATCTCACGCAAAAGTTTTAACTGCTTCAGCGGTGTGGGGTGTCACTTTAGCGTGGATGCTCAATGCAACATTTTGTCAGGAAAGCCATTGAAATGCATGCTCCAAATAGTCCATTACCAAATTAGTATACTCGGAGCAGTTTTACAATAAGCAAAGAGCAAATTACGTTGAAAAAATGTAAGAGACCTAGTCCTAGGAGTATGACTTAAAACTACAACCGGCGATAAGGTTTATGTGCCTTGAAACGTAAAAGAGCTGTCTCTTGGCTGTCGTTGCTCCCAGGCCACTATTGGGCAAGGTGTAGCATCTGATAGCCTCCCCTGTTAGAGTTACAACGTGACAGTTTTTTTATTTTTAATATATTTTGCGGCACCTTGAACATACTGTATATGCTTTTCTTCGTGCGTGTTTTTATTTATCTGCTACCTTACAGGTGCGATGGTCATGCCACATCTTCAAATTTAAACTGAATTCTTTTCATGTACATGTATTAACGTATATCGTTTTGCCATCGTCTCCTTTTTTTGTCCACTGCTATCAAATTAATTTTCTATGTATTCTGGTTTGGGTGAGAATAAAATAATTGATTGATTCTAAAGCTTTTGCAAATGCAAATGAATCATCACAAAGAAAAGGGCATATACACAAAGTAGATATGAAACTAGTTTCTTTCAATTTTTCCTTTTGATGGGACTATCTTTTTTAATTTTTTCTTGTGATGGAAGTTAAATTCCCAAAGTCGAAGATAAGTTCTCGGATAGCCATTCACTGTCGTGATCCTTCGAGAATGGCATATTGTTTCTTGTTTAGAAAGCAGCAAATTTTGTAGATTTTCCGTTATTACAGAACTAGCTGAAATCAGCACACACAGCTGGTCACTCCGAAAACTGTAATCTATTCAATTTTGCTTTTGTTGAAAAAACCAATCTAATTTAGCTTTCAAATGGACTTCAGCAATTCTTGTCACCGATATGTCTAACTGATCACGTGGAACCAGGGTTTTAATGTTTGGCTGGTCCAGTTATGAAATGTAATTCAGCATAGCTCCAGATTACGTTGTTTTCGGACCTTTTTTTATTTCTTCCACAAAAGTAACCACATGATCAAAATAAATCTCGTTTACATGAAACAGGCATTCTAAGGTGTGAAGGTCATGGCCAGGGGCGTAAGCAGAAATTTCTTGAGAAGAGGTGCGAGAGATTTGTTTTTAGAGATCGGCGAATGATAAACACAACGCTCTAAATTGTGCGGTAACGGGCAATGTTGACCTTTTTTGGGGGGAGATCAAGCGTCCACAGCGCTAAATTTGGACAAAAGCATACTGCAGTTACAATCATGGCAGCCGACAATCACGTTCTACAGTTTCCTGAGGGGCGCGTAAGAATTATTTTTTGCAAACAATGGCTGAAATAGACATTTTACTGTTCCTAATGAGGGTGCGCATAAGAGCCCCCCCTGGCCAAGGCCTACTTCAGTATAAAAATGCTCAACCAAGCGTTTAATTCCAGATTTTTCCCAGTATTCAGAGAGGTGGTATCGGCCATGACAGAGCATACTTGAGGAAGGTAGTTTCTGAAAGCTTCTTTAGAAATGATATTAAAAAGTAATTCCGCATTTACAGATGTATTTTTGGGGAATAATTTGACAGTCACAACACTTTTGTGCTTCTGATCATATCCATCAGTAAATTGACCCTCCATGCTAAGCACAACACGTCCATCGTAAAAGAATTGAATTGCAGTCGTTGCACTTCAAGGACTGTTACTTTCAGTTAAAGCTTTCGTACGCACTCTTTCACGATGGTGATATACAGTTGTGGGAGATGCAGCTACAGTGTATTTGGTTTTCACCAAGGACTGAACACAACTGATCTGACTGTTGACGTATGGATGTCATCCTAGAATCGGCAAGCGTACAGCTTTTGTCGGTTACTGATTATATATAGTTTTTTATAATTTTTTCCTACATCAGCTTCTTTGAGCTTGTAGTCTTCGTTTCTATTTCAGTCGCCATCATTATCCTTACTTCAATTGCTTTTACTGTTCGCTATCTTGATATTTCACTTTTGTATTTATCTTCCTCAACTTTGAATATTGATTATTCTCGATTTGTCAGCTGCTTTTTTGCTTCTTTAGCACAGTGTGGCCAAAAATTCTATTCTTTTGTCCGGATTAAACGCCAATCTTAATGGTGGTGGTTCAGTGAGGTAAAAGAAATAGTAAAGTGAAAGAAGGTTTTGGCTACCACTGACAGAAGTGACGAAGAACACCATGCTTACCTCTGCTTTCTCTTTTACCGCTAAAACTGAGGTGTGGCAAAAAACGTGCACCTCTCTCTCCAAAATCTATCTTCTGGTTTTTATTAATGTGTTTTCCAGTGAATTAGAAACTGTTTTGCCAACTTTCTACGTTTTTGTTCTCTATTCTGCTTCTCATTTAAAACACTCAACATAACGGAGTCAGAAGCTACATACATGTATTCAAACATCCCGATTGCAAATTTTTTTTTTTGATCACATTTTACTCCTACCGAGCGTTCTAATTTTTTCTGGTCCTTTGCCATCGGTGCAAGCAGAGTCACTATTTCTTTATTGCAATCAAATTTCTCCTTTTGATGAAAAAAGTTTTTTATGTTTTTAACTTCTTGTTTTTACACCAGAAAATATTTCCATTTGGGAGACAGAAAAACCTCGAGACTCTCTTGATTCCTTCCAATCTATTTGCGTCTCAAAAGCCTTTAGAAAGTATCATTCCACCCAGACTAAACCTTTTATCTACCAGCAAACAATTTTCCGTCGTGGTTGGACTACTCTTAGATGAAGATTTTTTTTTTGTCTCCGTCTATTTCGAAGTACATTTATTTGGTGGTCACACAATTTTCACACCTGATTTCTACAAGCTTACAATGTTTCGCTGACGTTACTGTTTGCTTTATTTGTTGGTATCAACCTTTCTGGCAGACGGTTAAGTAATTAGAAAGCCGCATATTTTGAGTCCCCAGCGGAGTTCAACAACGTGGTTCTGACTTTATTTTTTTTATCAATGATCTCAGTGACTTTTTTCTCTCGTTTGATTCTCCATTTATGTTGACGAATTTCTCATCTATTGTCTTCTCTTACTATTTCTGTGGCAGGGGAGACACAAAAGAGCCGGAGTTGACTGAAACGCTGGCCTCAGCACAGATATTTCTATCGATCGGAGCAGCGAGAAATTTTTTTTAGTTCATCTCTGAAAGCAAGTTCTGATCATAGCTTTCCCTTTTTAACTTCCGTTTTCACTTTACCTCAGTCCTATCTTTATTTAATAGCCCTCTTTTATATTCTAACATTATCTTTCTGCTTTTGAACCAGTAGGACTACAGCTTAAGGGTTTTTTGTTTGTAGTTAATGCACGTAGGAAAATCACTATCAATACCTTTATAGTTTTGCGATCTCTCCACTAAACATTGCATATATTCTAATGATTTATTGAGGTGAAGAGCATGATCTGCAAAACAAACTTGCCAACTAGATTCAGAAGCCGATTCATTAATTTTACGGAAGTGTTTGATAGTTCAACGCTTCTTTGCTAGTTCAAACCCGTGCTGAGCTTGTAATAGCCTAGGTGATTTTTTCTCTTCGGGAGCTTAACTAGATTTTTGCTTAAAATACAGTACCTTGATCACTTGTTTTTCCATCCCAAGCATATGAATCCTTTGTCTAAGAGGCTTTTTTTACTCCACACAACAGAGGCGTGGCTTCTATGGACGTTTACAAAGGATCTTACTATGGCTGGTGGTCCAACTTCCCACTTTCTGCAGTAATGAATTCTGCCTTTACCGGAGAATTTTCCGTATAATAAATGAAATTTTGCTGTAAAGTGTTAAAGTAGCGCACATAAAATTGTCGGCGAAGAGCTGAGTAACATTTTATCTCAAACCACCGTTGGACGATTTTGGTTTTTTGTTGTTTAGCATAAACCAGGGGTCTCCAAACCAAACTCTCTCCATAATTATAAAACTAATGTATGGTGGTTCATAATTATTGAGAGAACTTGGTTTGGAGAACCTTGATGTATACTAAATAAGCAATAAGCGCGCTCTCGATCGTGTAGCGCAGGGGTTCCCAACCAGGGGTGCGAGAGGATCATTCAGATAAAGTAAGGATAAAGTAAAAACAAGTGCAATACATCTTGATCATTTGTTTGGTTCATTCCCCAAAACAGCTTTTTGGCCAAAGTCGGGACGCACAGCTTTAGATCGCGCCCTGACGGTGGAGTGGATCTCCAAAAAAAGAAAAGGTCACCACCGTCTTCTTGTCGTTGTCAGCGAAACCAGCCGACAACGACAAGAAAATGGTGGGGACCTTTTTTTTTTGAGATCCACCCCAAAAAAGGTCAACACACGCAATTTCAGCCTAGCCTTTAAAATCGCCCCAGCCCGGGACATGTTAAAATATTTTAGGGGTGCGAGAACATATTGAGATATTTTAGGGGTGTGGGCCTTTATAAAGGTTGGGAACCACTGGTGTAGCGCAATCATATTGTTCACCAGGTCGAAGGGTTGATTTAACCTTTTTTTTAGTCCAAATTAAGATAACGATTACTACAATTGAAAAGAGCTGAAATAACCAATCTTTACTCCTAATTAAAACAAATAATTAACAATCTTGGCCCCCGAAGCTTTAAAAATTCAGAATTCTGGTCCCCCGTCCAAAAACCTTAGACACCCCTGGCATACATCACGCTAATTAGCATATGAATCATGCTTAACACAATTGCTATCATATCAAATTACACCACATTTAAAATACGATCTAAAATAAACAATGCAGTGTGCTGAAGATTTCAAATATTGCTTAATATCACAAAAAATTTAGCTCGTATTTACCTACGCGTATCCTGAGGTTTTTCTTTTCTCAGCGCTATCTACGTCAAGCTGGAGCGACTTTACAGAGCAATCAGCCACCTATTACCGGCTGCCTCTCGCATTCGCTTTTCAACTGTGTCTCACTTTGCCCTGATCTCTTACACTCTTCTTCATTTTAAATTTGCTGTGTTACCAAACAAAAGCTTACCAGGAGCTCAAGGGGAGATTTTATTTCCACCCACAAGGTTGTATTTGCTTAGGTTCTGCTTGCTTTTTCATTTTCCTTTCAGCTCATTTTTTCCACTCTTATATTCTTGCTCAGCTTTTCCTTTTTTCGTCAAGGCGTTGCACTTGCCTACTTGAATCTCTTTTAAATCGTTACCGGTTGCTCCGGATTTGAGTACTCTTGCTCTTTTTTTCCTTTCAGCAAAAGAGGCTCAGTTATCACTGCTCATTGCTTACACTGTGGCGCCTAAGCACGTAATACTTTTTGGCACTCAACTGCGTCAAGTGTGCCAATTGTATTTTTTGATGGACCCCCTTGGTCACTTCTTTTTCAAATTTTCTAGCGTATTTAGCAGGAACTCTCCAAATCCACTGTTTTTTTTTTAATTTGGTCTTCTTCGGGTGTGCTACTTTTAACTATTGAGCCTCTCAAAAATCAAATTTGAAGAACTACTGGTACAGGTGTAGAGTCTCTTATATTCTCCGACAAATCTGAAGACATTTCCAGACAAGCTCGATGTATAGAACTAAGTTTTGTTGGGATACTTGCATCGCCTCTACGACAGAAAATTTTTTGTGCAACTGTCCATTTCTTGCTATTTCATCTTGCGACGGTCTTTTCGCAACCGGCAAGATGATGTGGTTAGAGAGTGTTCGCTTCGCAGCCAGCGGACTTTGATCATATTTAGAGCAGTACTTGAGACAAAAAATGGTATTCACTGATCATCTGCCTCGCACCTAGAAATAGCAGTAATGTGGAAAATAAAATAGTAAACTAAATTGGTATCAACAAAGATATGAAATATAACGTGCGAATGAGCACATGGCCACACAAAACTCAGTTCGGTAGATTTTTTCTCTTTTAAAAGACTTGCTGCATTTCGTGGGAGCTGCGAAAGTTTTTGAACTTAAAAAGGTCACAATTAGTCGAATCAACAGTTCATACACATAAATAACCTGTAATGGTAATTTGACCCTATAAACGAAATATAATGGCAACTTGATCCTAATTGCAAGTACAACAGTTAACAATGCTACTTAACTCTTGGCGTTCGGTGTAGCATTGGTTGTTTAGTCGGCGATTTTCTAAAGTTTATGGCTCTTGTTTAAAAGCCTATTGTTCCTATGCTGGCCGACTTACCAAGGTCTATGTGAATCAATCACTATGAATGAAAAAGATAAGCGATACAGACACTCGCCTAATTAATAAACAACAGAAGTTGACTACAAGTTTTCAATACGTTGTTGCAGAAAAAATAAAAGCCATACATTGCACATTTTACGTTAGATTACTAGAGAATAGATCTAATTTAAAAGTAAAGTTTTGGTCAAAACATGTTATTTTGTAACAAAGCGCGGCACTTTTCGCTACTACACAATCGAGTGTGCATGACGTTCAATCAAATTAGCAAACACAAAACTAAAACCCTAATCCTACGAAGTTACCCAGATTAATCTGTAACGGTTTTCTACCTGCGTTATACTAATCCAAGCCGAAATTTATTTTTGTCACGCTGAATATCTTTTTTCGATCAATCGTTTTATCATTTTGTGGTGCCCACCCAGCAGAACGTATGTTAAAAACTACTGGTTCATGCAACACAACTGTAGCAATGAGGAATCTTTCTTTAGAATCGCTAACAGTGCCTTTGAGGAAGTGAAACTCTTGTTCCTTGTAGTGATTAGAGAATCCACTTTAGTGTGAGTAGACTAGACTTTCACTTGTCCAGTGGATTCACACTACGGACAGTGATAATGGCATTCACAAATCGCTTGCTTGGCGCTCAACGGTAGAAAGGAGGAATGTATGATGAAACATAGACATGATCAAAGTTGTGTTCTGGCACTAAAAAAAACTACCGCAGTTGAAAAGCGCTAACTTGCTTCTTTTTACAGGACATTTAATGAGCGGCCCCTAGATAACAAACTTGCGCTTTGTAATTTTCAACTTTCATATAGGCGTTGACCGAAGACTATCGCTCAGGCAACAGATAGCTGTAATGTATGAATTAGATGTGAACTCTTGATAGCTCCAACAGAACTTGCCTGATCTCAACTTTGTATTAACAAAACAACAACATCTTAACACCAAGAACGAAATTTAAACAGTAACTGTTTTTGTACAATGACTGGTCACTGAAGATCCCAGATTAAATGTGCAATTTCTTTTTTAACGTAATTATTTCTCTGCTAATTGATTGCTTGGCTGATTTCAGCTCATTGTAATGTATAGCAGATTTTTGTTTAGCTTGCCTATATTGAACTAGTTTAACACATAAGCATTTTAACAATTCAAGACGAACACAGAACATCAAAATACAATAAGTCTGCCTCCACAGAGAACTAGTTTTGGACAGCAATTTCGAGTAATTCAACTTGTTTAACCAAGCAATCAAAAACAACGCGCTGCTGACTACATGCAATCGGTCGTAAGTACTACAGCCATTGACTGTTGTATTCTACGATATTTTGACGACTTCCCAGCTTTTGTCTATGTACAAGGCCTCATCCTGAAACTACAGTACGCCTGAAAAAAAAACGCACACGGAACACTTACCAAGTTACCCGCACTCCTCAAAAGTTTATACGGAAAATACCACTCAAACTGATATACAAGGCAGTCTCAGCTTGTTTTAACAAGGTTAGAAATCAGTTCATTTTAGGCTTTTCTTCACCTTCGAAAACGCGCCTGCAGTTAATCGATAACGCGCCTGGAGCCTGCGATTGAAAAAGCTCAACGGATATTCTTCAGTCTAATACGACCTGTCACCTTTCTGAAGGTATTCGAAAGACATAGTCAATCATCAAGTCTTTCTATGCCCGTAGACCCTTTCTTCCTGTCCAGGCTTTAATATGTGATTAGACAGGGCTGCCTCACAATTTTGTAAAGTCTTTCAGTTTGCAGTGATTGATTACAAATCATATTTACAAGTTATTGTTTTGCATCTCTGACTGCTGCCTGAAAAAGAAGGATTTATTGAAGGTACAATAGACATCAGTACTGCTTGGCTCGAGCCAAAAATAAGCTGACCTAATTTAAGAAAGCAAGGTAGGGTATGACAACTGTCTAATGTGTGAGTTCAAATCCGCAACAAAGTTCGCAAGGGCAGCTCCATGATGCTTCAGCAAAAGCAGAATTTCCGATGACAATACTTGAGTGAATTGAGGCCCTATGTAGACAATACGGCTCATCATCTTTTCTTGCTTTCATTAAATCAAAATTATTGAAAAGCTCAGTAAAAGAAATTCACTATCAAACCTAACACAAACAGTTTGCTCTCGAAAGTCCTGACATCACAGGGAGCTGTTAAACGCGAAAGCTGAGGTAGAACTATCGAGTAGCCTGTCTCATTACCTGGTCTTATCAGGCACCTCATCATCGTAACGCCAATAAAAATCGCTGTTCTTGGTTTAAGCCAAACCGTTCAAAATTTCACCTTAATGCCATTATAATCTAGCATGGCGGCTTATCACGTATTCATTTTGGCCACTCGTATTCAATCTATGATAAACCATGGCCAACATCATCCTCTGCTTCAAATCTCGTATCTCGATCACTGATCCTTCCTCAACACGCCTCATACTTACAAGCTACAAGCTAATATCGCAGACTTGAAGAATATGCACCGGAGCTTCCACCTGGAGCAGCACTCGAACCGTGGTATGAACCTGCAAAAATGAAACAATTTGAGAATCTACTTCAGCAGGCTTTATTTCTTCCCTTCTGAAAAAGGAGGCGATAAACATTTTAACAACGAAGTAAATGAAATGATCTGTTTTAGCGACTGGTCTTGGTCAATGGGTGGCAGTTGAAAGTTTTAGTAGAATAAGATTTCTGCGACTAAAGATTGTCTCAGAACATCTTAAAAAAATTGGCAAGAAAAAGGTTTGTTGTCACAGAAGACTCTTGTTTGATTAGCCTAAGATACAGGTATTTACTAATGTACAACGCCAAATTGAAAGATTTTGCCGGAATTAAAGAGCTTGAAGGAAACGTCTACCATGATTAATGATGCCTAAAGTAAAACAATGGAACACCACGCATCATATATTCTGTCGGGAGTCAAAAAATGGCAACTCTGCTCGGTAGCATCAAATAACATCATAAGCAAATCTAGAAACGCTCCCTTGTACCGATTGATGTCAACAAATACTAATATAATCCAGCTGCTCACCATAGGGCGCTGGTCTTGAGCTAAACGATCCGCCTTTTATTGGTCCATAACTGCTGCTGCCGTTCGAATACGACAAGTAGTCATAATCAGTCTTACCTAGAAACAGCAAATTTAATAACGTTTATAGGAAATTTGAAACAAACGTATCATATTAGATGAGCGAATAAATTTTTGAGGACACAAACTTCTCTGCCAATTTATAGCTTAATTTACATTATTAATAAAGTTAAAGGCTCTTGTGCATGGTTCAAACAATGGCATCTATGAAAAAGGGTTCTTTCCGAGAGACCTATTGATAGACAGTCATGCCATTTTAGAACACTCTTGAAAAGGGTTACTTTAATCAAGGTTGAAGAATCTTTTTAAAGTTAGGCCAATTATTCTTGTAGTTACTGCTTTCCCTCGTAGGTCTATTTGATTAGGTATATTTCTGTTTGTCTTATGGTTTTGATATAACGTTCGTTTAAATGTCATTAAAACGTGAGCGACTCGATGAAATCAGTGTTCTTTCACTTCTAAACCAATGGTTCTCAAACGCTACTGGTACGCTAGTAGTTTCCGGCTCACTTGCAGTTTTGTGTCAAATGAATGTATATGGTCTACTGCTGTAACTAACGCTGTCACATGCACACCTCTACATTTGACAATAAGGCAAAAATCAGTTTATCTACCTTTATGCAACCTCTTTCCTTTGAAAATTTGTCTGAACGTTAGCGCGAACTACAAGCCATACATACAGCCGGGGCACTGAACTACTTCACTTTCTCTCGTCCCACCCTGTCGACCTTGTCTGTATCCAGGGGTCCAATCTTAACTCATCTTCCTCTTTCCGGATTCTCTGCTCTGCGTTCTGGTTGCGCGCACTCCCGGCGGCGTTGTCGTCTTCGTCAGGCAGGGCCTATTCTTTTCTGAGCTTTCTGCATCCTCTCTTTCTTCGCTTGATCCACTATGGTTGCCATTGCCCTCCTGGGACTCGGGAGGTGCTTCCAGCCCCAACAGGAAGTATTCAACTGGGTCATGTCTTCTGGCCTCCTCCTCATCAATGGCTCTGGTGTGCCTGCTCTTCTCCGTTGCTCCTTTCCTTAAATCTCCTTTGCTCCCTCTACTCTTGTCCTTTTTGCTCCTGGGGGGTGCTTTGGGACCTGGATTCTGACCACCTACCAGTTCTTCTGCTTGTCTCTCTCTATCCAGCCTATTGCTCTGGCAGGCATCCCCCTTCCTTCAGTTTTTGGAGGGCCCACTGGGATGGCTTTGCATCCTGCTTTGGCCCGTGCTGTCCTTCGGCAGATAGGTGCTTGTCTCTTTCTCTTTCCTCTGCTGCAGCTCTCTTTGCGTCTCTGCCACTGAGTGCGGCTGGGTCTTCCATTCCTTTTGGCCGCATCGAGAGCCATCCTGGGGCCTGGTGGTCTGCAGGGCTTTTGCTGCCGCTCGCAAAGGTGGTGGGGACTGCCGGGCTTGCATCCCCACTTCTTGACGCGCCTCTTCAGTTGACTCGCTCTTCTCTTTTGCCTGGGTCTGTGCGCTCTCTTCTTCACTCTGTCACTGGCTCCCTTCCTCGTCTTCATCTTCTCCTGGCTTCCCCGACTGTTCTTCTCCGGGGGGTCGGCTTCAGTCTGTGCCGCTTGCCTGGAATCCCGTTTTCTGTATCTCGGCCAGGGGCCCTGTGAGGCAGGGCCGGGGGTTGCTTCGGCTCTGCTGGGCCACATGCTCTGTGGAGTCTCACCTGTTTTTTTGCTCTCCTTTCTCTCCCGCTGGGTTTCTTGTGACTGCCTTCGGCCTCTCCTCGTCCACTGCCACTAGCCTGGAAGGAGTTGCCTGTCCTGTGCTGGGGTGCCTTCCTCGCACTGGCATAGATTTGCTTCTTTGCGTCTTTGGTCTCTCCTGGTGTTCGCGTTCCTTTCCTTCCATCTGGAGGATGTCTTCTGTTGTTCCTGTGCACAGGATGGGGGGCCTCTCGACTCTCCTGCTTCCTTTTGCCCTGTCTCTCTTGCCCTCCTGTGTCTCGGGGCTTTTTGGGTGCATTGTTCGGTCCCATCTCTTCTTTCTGGGGTTTGGTTTCATTCTCTCTCCCCGCCGGACTGGTTTGGTCTGGATCGGGTTCTGTGGCTTTCTCGGTCCGTTTCGGATGGGTTTTGCAGGCCCAGGCCAGGCTCTTAGATGATTCTCTCCACTGCTGATTTCTCTGAGGCTTTTGGCTCTGTCTGGCATCCCGCCCTTTGCCACGGCCTTGTTTTGGCTTGCCTCCCTCATTGCTTTGCTAATTAGACTCGATCTTTCCTTTCTGATGGGTGCGCTTGTGTGGTTTTTTGGAGTCGCAGGGCCGTTCCTTTAAAGTCTGTCGGGGTGTTCCGCAAGGATCCGTTCTTGGCCCTGTGCTTTTCTCTCTCTGTATTGGTGGTCTTCCAGCCTCTCTGCCTTCTTCCGTCAGCTGCTCTCTTTGTGCTGATGGTCTGGCTGTTTGGTCCTCCTCCCCCTTGGTCCCAACTGCAGTGGGGGCTCTGTTTCGGTTGGGGTGCTGGTGTCTTCCTCTCAGTCTGGACAGGTGTGGGGCCTCCTTCTTCTCGGTGGGTCTCCACCGGTGTGGCCTCTGGCCCTGCCCCTTCCTGCTCGGCTCCCGCCTCCATTTCGGCTCTGCTCTAGCTTTTCTTGGGGTCACCTTTGACTGCACTCTTTCCTTTTCTGACCATGTGTCTTCGCTGGGGACTGGTTCTTCCTGCATCTTGGGGCCTTGCGCTGTGTCTCTGCTTCCTTGTGGGCCCCTCTACGAGTCCTCTCTCTTCTGTGTAAATCTTTTCTTCAGCCCCTTTTAACTTGCGCTTCACCTGGATGGTTTCCTTTTCTGGGCGCTGCTGGTCGCACTGTTGCCAGCTGCCTCTTGTCCTCCCCTGTCCCTCTTCTTCTCTCTGAGGATTCTTTGCCTCTTCTGCAGGTCGCCCTGACTCATTTATCTTGGGGAAAGCTCTTCGTCTCCCAGCCTCTTTTCCTATTTCAGGTTTGGTCAGACTTGGAGTGGGGCTGGGACTCTGCGGATCGACTGTCCTGAAGAGCTTTTGCGTCTGCTCGTGCTTCCTTCTGCCTCTTCTGGGGAAGCTCTTTTGGCTTGCCTTCCCTTTCTTCCTTGGAATCTGCCTTTCTTCACAGTGGGTTCCACCCTTTCCTCTCCGTGCCGTCGCTCTGGCCCCCCTCTCTCCCCCCACTGTCTGGTGCTCTGGACAGATGGCTCTGTTCCTTTTCCTTTTGGAAGGACAGCTCCGGCGTACTTGCCAACTGCTCTCTCTGTGGCCACTCTTTCCTTTTTGGCAGGCTCAGTTTGTTAAGTTTTTCTGCTGGGGCCTGCGCCGTTCTGCACGCTCTTTGCTGGTCTCGGCAGCACCAATGGGTCTGCCATTTTTCCTCTATTCTCCTGCTGAGACTCTCGTTCTGTTCTCTCCTCTTGTCTCAAACCCTGCGGCAGATCTGGCAGGAACTGTCTTATCTCTTCTCCTGTTCTATCAGACTGCAGTGGGTCCCCAGACACTCGTTTCTCAAGGGGGCAGCGCTGCTTGCGCGCTCTGCAATCCCTAGTAGTCTCTCTCCTCTTATCTCTGGTGTCCACTCTTCTCTTTTCTCGGACTGGAGGCATACTATCTCATCAAAATTCTTCGACATGCAGGTTCCCTCGATTTCCACCGGGGAACTTGTGTTCCCTCGTCATGCTCGCTGTGTCCGCTCTGGTCTTTGCTGCAACGGACACAGCCTTCTTTTAGATTCTTGTCTCTCTGAAATTGGCAGAATCGAAAATCCTTCCTGCAGGGCCTGTGGACACTCGTCCCAGGACACCTTTCATCTCGTTCTGCACTGTCCTGCTGCGGACTCTTTGGCGACTCTCCGTCTCTCTGGTCCAGACCTTGGGGAGTTGCCCAGCTTTTGGGGCTCCATAGTCTCCCGCCATGCCCCCATCCCTTGGAAGGGGTAGGGTAACCAACCACAACAGCTACAAGCCAAATATCAAGTTTTCAAAAAGTGATTGGCTTTTGAGCAAACAAGTATGGTGAAAGTTTCTTAACGTAGGTGACCTTGTGGCTATATTGTTACAGCCTTCAACCATATCTTCAAAGCCACACGCCCAACAAATTTCCATAAAAAACTCAGTAACCGCTTGTTTTCAGAAGCGCTGATAAGACTGGATAAGAAGTGATGGAACATTACATCTGGTGAGATTTAAACTTTAGTGTAAAAAATCAAAGCCAAATGATTTAGTCAGCCAAAAGTTTCTGAGAGTATTGAGGCAAGTTGTCTTTTCATATTAACTTGAATCACATTTTTAGGTGTGACCTTTTTTGATTTCTTAAAAGAATTATGGTAAGAAGCAGTGGTACCAGGCAAATTCGAAAGATATTTGCTAAATATAAGCTTACAAGATAAGCTTCTATAGAGGGCACAAAAAAATTCAGCCCTAACTTTTACAAAATCTTTTTGGAAGGTAATTGCTATTTTTAGTGCACTAGCTACTCCCTTGGCAGTAGCAGTGGGTAATAGGTGATCAAAAGTAGGCTTAAAAAGATAATAAGAAACTGCAAAAACTTAAACAAAGTAACTTTGAATGTAGCTTTAGAGCAGGAGTGGGCAACTTTTTTGGTTTGTGTGGCAAAATTGGCTAAATCAATGACAAAATTTTTCCGCGTGCCGACCAAAATTTGTGAGAACATATAATAAAAATTCACCCAAACAGTGAAAACACAATGCAACCAAAATTACATTTATTCACCTTGAAAACAACGCCCAAACAAAAACAGTGTTTTGCCTCTTTCAAAACAAAACATGCACAATAAAGTTTTTAAACAAGACTTATGCTACTTTTCAAAGAAAACATCAGTCCGACAAAAAGCTTTGATTACTTTTCTGGTGCTGTATTAGTGAGACTTCTGCTGCTGCATTACCGCTGAGATTTTACATCGGGTTTATTTTTCGCGACTTTCAGAGATATACACGAACTACTAGTTTCATCAGTCAGGCTACTCCTATCACGAGACTTGAATAAAGTTCATAACTGAGAAAAACATTCACAAGCATATGTAGATGAAAACATGGAGAGTGATGCTGTTGCACGAAAAATTTTCAGAAATGGCATTCCAAGCCCGCAATAGTTCGTTTTCTGCGCGTCTCTCTAGTATTCTCTCTAATCACCTTTTCTCAATGTTTTCCAAGTCAACTTTAAGGTCAATAAATTTTTGTTTCGAAATTGAGCTACTCATAAATTCAATCAACTGCATTTCAAATTCATCCACGTCGATCCACGAAAACTTTTGTAGGTTTAGTTCTCCGTTTTTATACGGTCTGAAAACCTCATGAATTTTGCTGTCTCTTCTCGCTCTCTGAATTTTGAAAATCTTGTGAAAAACTGTTTACCAACTGACTCGATAATGTTTAAAAATAGCTTCTGAAGGCTTTGAAGACCTGTTCTGTCATGTTTCAGAGATTATTAATATGCCTTTTGAGGTTTGAAAAGTATTTAAATCTCTCATCTCCAATATCTTTCTTAAAAACTTTTAGTTTTTTTCAAAAGCCTCTATGTATCCAAACGTAACATCAAGTGCCTTATCACTACTCAGTAATTTAACATTCAGATGTTCACCAAAATCTGCAAACATCAGTTTTGAAACCCACTTGTAGTCAGACAATTCTTGGTAAAAAATATGTTTGTCATTTAAGATATTTTATCTCGTAAAAGTATTCAACGAATCGTTTCAAAACGAAACCTCGGCTAAGCCATCGAACATTGCTGCACATTTTTAATCCTTTATACACATCCCTATCTGAGTCACTTTCGATAGCAATAAAACATGTTTTTTTTTCTCTTTGGAACGTCATGCTTATTAGTACATTTAAGTAAAGAAACATGAGATGTTAGGCTTAAAAATGACAAAATTGAAGTTCCAATCAAAGCAAATCTGTTGCAAGCGTCATCATAAGGATCTTTATATTACTAATCTAGCACAGTTAAAGGTGTTCAGAATTTATGATGGGCTGTCAGTTTTTCACAATAGGCACTGTAACATGAAAAAACTAAGGCCTAAGAGCCACCAGCATTAAATAAATTAAAACATTTGAATTTGTGCTACATGTATTTCTATTCTAACTTTCTTCCAACATACTTTCTGGTTTCGCTCTTGCATACGAATCATATTCTGGTCCTCCAGAACTTCTCGGTTGATAAGGGTCACGTAATCCTCTGGAGTCACGAGGTTCCCGACTACAAAGAAAACTAATGAACCTGTTCTATGCTAATTGTAGAATAAGCAATCAATGAAACCAAAAAACAAAATTTGCTGTTTACAATGCATGGGACACAATAGGCAGAAGGAACCACAATATGAAAACATTCTCTTGAGAAACAACCTAAGCGAACTTCCTCCAGTTGGTTGCAGTGCTTATGATGGAAACGCACTAAGCTGATGTGCTCTGAAGTACTGGTCATTGCGAAAGAAGTATAAACACAAGTTGCTAGACTACAGTGTCCACAACAACACCATATCAGCGAGTAAATAAACACTTGGCTTTTACTCGTTTACAATACTGAACTACGCGTTAAGTCTTTACTTTGCATACCTTTCACTGACACCTGGTGGACTGGCATAGCCACGCTCCCTCTCTGGTGGCGCCATAGAATGAGGTTGCGAACGATCTGTGAATATAATAAGATCAACAACACCGTAACATCTGTACATTGTTGCCGTATATACAGACAGTACTTGCAGAAATGATGTGAATTACAATCCGGTATTCATCTATACCATAAAGCGCAATTCGGTCTGTGTGCGTGTCTGTTTGAATGTTTTCACACCTCCTAAACTACTGCACGGAGGAGCATCACTTTAGCACCATTGCTCACTACCCCAGGGTGAGTGTCATAAGATTCGTGGCGTATTATGACGTCAAAATCAAACATAATTTTAAAAAAACGCATTCTAGATTGAGGAAAACGGTTCTGAAATTATACGAAGGCTAGTACCCGATCTACCAACTTCATTACATTTCACTATTTGAGATCTCACATGACGTCGCAATTAACCATTAATTGCAAAAATTTGTTTTCTTAATTTACTCAAAAGCTACTAATCGTAGAAACGCGATTACACGCGTTTTTGGGAAATATTTACACGGTGCTCCTGATAAAAAACAATTTTTTAAGCATTCTAAGCCTTCTACACATGTTTCTTCGCTTTTTTCTGCTCTCTTCAAACTCGCTCTATCATGACATATAACCTTTGGTATGATCAACACAGCGTTTCGCAAACAAAGATAATAATATGACGATTTTTTCCAAAAAGGTCATATTTTTACAAAAATAGCTATTTCAAAAGTCATTGGTGTCTTTATTTCTCCAAATTTAAAAATTTTTACACAAACTGATGACCATTTCAACGCGATATGTATTTTTACCATTTGTTTTTACGCTAAAAAAAATTGAACATCCGTAGTGTTAACTTTTTGCCTTTTTTTAAAAAGTGGTAAGCTGAGTCAAAAGAGGGAAGAATAATATATAGAGGTTGTGGTAAGATACTAAAAATAAACATCATTTGAAAATTGAGGAAAATTTGCTTTCCGGAAATATGTAATTCTAATTAGTTAGGGATCAAAATTAAAATTATAATTATATAATGGATCGATAGTTTTCTTAATAGTTGAAAAATTATCCAGTAGACCTACAAACGTGCAACTATCAGACGAAATTAGTTCTATGGTTCATTTTGACTACTTTTTTATCGCAAGTGTAGTTCCTTTGCATTATCTCTCTACATTTTCAAGGGAATTATCAAAAAATATCGTTGCTACTCTCACAAATGTTTGTACGTGAAGCCAGCGCGGCTTCCTTAATTACTACGCTTTAACTCGGCATAGGTGATGGCATACCTTGCAGGGGCAAAGTCGCACCATACTTTGGGGAAAACATTTTTTGTGTATTGGTTGATAATAGCGCCAAGCAAGGATAAAAGAACATCCTACATAATGCGTAGCCAGCGAGACTTCAGAAAGTTAAGGGGAAATAAAAAGTGAACAACGTCACTATGTGAAATCGCACCACATGAAAAACATATTTTTTATTTTGCGTTAGAATATCCCAATATCAGAAATGCGTTCCCTACTTTCAAACTAAAGAAAACCCAAAGCCCCCTTGGGTTCACGTAAGCAATGAACAGAGCACATATACCTTAGACATGGCGAGGACCTTAAAATGAGAAATTCTATTAGGAAAATGAGAGCACCAAATCGTAAAAATCTTTATGTGCAGAAAAAACATTAACATTCCGTTACTGTTTACTCAAGTACCCAATTGGTGAAGCCGACTTGGCCGGCTGAATCGACACTCTTAAACCTGATGTTACTGATGGGGCTCTGCCGGGTGACGCCACCTAATATTTTAGTTTAAATAAACTTTGCATTTTTAAAGAAACTGTACCATGTTGAAGTAAATGTTTTTTACAGATTACTGTACTTACCATCAAGAGCAGAATATCTGTCGTATGATCGATTTTCATAACCTGATAAAACGCACAAGTATGAAAAACAAATATCAAAATAATAGATTATGGTTTGAGGTAATGAAGTCGTAGCTTTTCTCGTGATAAGTATAAAGCCCGAACAGCGTAGAAAGCAATCGACCTTTGCATGAATTGAAAAAAATTCCACTGTTTATAGTAATATAGCCTTAACGGTACAAGTGTTTTATACGTTACAAAAAATTCCTACATCTGATGCTAAGCTATTTTATCCCAGTTACTGTACTAACGGCGCGTACTATACCGCATTCATGTATATGCTATATTGCTACACTCACATCAAACTGAACATATCTTGAACTACGTAACTAAATACAACACTACTAGTAAACTATTCTTGAATTAGCACACGAGTAACTGCTTCAAAAAGGCTAAAACCAAGGCCAAGATTTCTAACCTTTGCCAATCTGTTTCGACCTTGGACCAATATAAACTTTTGATTTACGCTCAGTCGTACTGATTAGCAGAGGCTGCTTGCATGAAACATCGGAAACTCTCGGAGAAGTTCGGTAACGCTCAGAAGACTGCATTGCTAGCCTGTTTGGTTCAGGCGTACTTGATCTACTGCTGAACGAGTTTTTCCCGTAATTGTAGTATGGAGAAAATGAACAATGATAATCTAAATCATCTCCACAACCCATTCGCTTGTAACTGCCGACTGAAGAGCCGCCACCTGAAAAGAAATTGCATCTTTGACGGTAACAAACAATCCAAAACATTCTCGAAGCCAGTACTCCCAGCCCTACTCAGCATGCGACCAAACTTCACTGAAGTCGTTTTTGTATCGCTATGAGAGGCTGCTGCGAACCGACATCGAAAAAAGGTGAGTAGAGATAGAAAAAAAGAGAGTGACAACAGCTGCAGTTCCTGTTGATGAAAAACTTTGCCTGATCAATAAAAAATCAATGTAAAAAAAAATCTGCCAAGTTTCAAAAGATGTTTTAGGCACAAACTGAAACTCACAGTCTTCCTACATTTTTTTGTGGCTCACTGGTTGGGAAGCAAACGACAAATAACTTGTCTGCGGCTGCGACTCGACTCTTCCTATGGACATCGCTTGCCATAAAATTTCAGAAAGTTAGAAAGTTCTCGACACAAGACATCAAAAAGAAAAAAAAAAACAGAGGTGAAGTAGCACAAAATATTCATTCGTAACCAAAATACGCATGGTTCACTCGCTGAATATCTACATTGGTTTTCATGTGAATTCTGAATTTAAAAAAGAAAACCGGGAACAATCTTCATGCTATTGATTATTTCTTTATGAAAGAAGTTGAAAGCCTGGCAGTTTGATTCTCACACTATCGTTTTCAAGATTAAAAAATTTCAACAATAAAACATTTACGCAACAGTAAAAAATATGTTCACCAGATGCAAACCATGAATTTTTAAAGAATGCCAACTTCCACACACCAAATAAACACTTACCTTCACGCCTATAGTAATCAGAACTTCGAGGAGGATAATCTGAACAAGTGCAACTTAACATAAACATGAAGCATTGACAAAGACAAGGAGCGTTTTTCGCCATATGCTTAGGCAAAAACTTGAATTAATTTTTTTTTCGACATTAAAAGAAACTTTAACAAATGAATCACTGATCTTTTTTCGTAATAAAAGTGTTAAGTACCTGAACGTGAGGCATAGTCTCTCATCTCGCGATAACGATCTGAAAAATATATACATCGCTTACAATGATAGCATATAATGCAAAACCTACGCAACATTTGTTTTAAAAGTTATGTTACTAACAAGTACCATATTCACTGGCGTATTCTCGTGGAGGTGCGTATCGGTCGTAATCTGAAAACAATCAAATATCAAAACTAAGCAAAGCAATTTGAGCAAACTGCAGACAGTGACACTGTTTTAACCTATTAGAATCTTCAGTGCAGTCGGTGACCAACAAAAACTGCACTGAAGAGACCTGATAGGTCGAAACAGTGTCACTGTCTGCAGTTTGCTCAAATTGCATCGCAGGCTTCTTGTATTACTTAAGCAAAGCAACTTTGAACATTCACTCTCTTAATATCGCAGTAATACCAATAGCGCTAACATAGCGACATCACCTCTGTACCACAATAAACGGAAACTACCCTTCAACTAAAACTTCAAAAATTATGAAACCTGAACCAGTACCTCTGCTAGATGGTGGATATTTGTCGTAGGTTGTTGGCGGATATCGTTCGTAGCCTAAGATAAATAACGAAGATAACCAGATGAGTGATTAAAAATTTCTCCTACCGGGGGCTAAAGAACGAACTGAAAATGGATTTCAAAATATCAAACAAAAAACACGTACAAGCTCTGTTTTGGTTTCGCGTCTTTTGATGGTGTCAAAAAATGGCTGAAGGGTTATAAACATCCTTAAAGGTTGAACATCTCAGAGGTCCGAAACTTTATGCATCACTATCATGATTTTATGTCATGACGTCACGCTTGTTTGAAAAATCTAGTTTTGCGTTCAGTAGATTTAAATTAATTTACCAGTTAGACCAACTGTTCATGTTACCGGTAGCTAATAAAAGAAGGTATTTAACATAAAAGTTGGTATATTGGCTCTGTCAGCAGGCCTTATCATTACCTACAAGCTAATGACCATTGTTCGATTGGTAGCTATAAATGTTTCTTCGAACACCAATACCAGCCTTGTTTTTAACGGGCTAAGACTTAAAGAGTTATTTAACCGCTAAGAGTTAGATTAGTGATTTCATTTTTTTGATGCAATAATATTGTGCTATGAATGGATTGCAATTACTTGAACAGAATCATGCGCATATCGCTAGATCGGCTAATTTAGTAATTGCTGGATAAAGCATAGGCTACAACCTATACCAGTAGTTCAGTTAAAACTTTGCAGTTGCAAGCCTAGCCTAAGCAACTTCTTATTTTTGGCCTGTTCTGCTCTACAACCTAGTCTTGCACTATTACTAATGCCTATGCTGTTGCATGTAAATAGCCCAGACTACAACATCAACCGTCGGTTTAGCAGGAAAAAAAAATGCTTCATTCAAAAGTATGGGACTGTTTTTTGGGTATGCCAAAGTATTTCAAACTGTCTTAGAACATTTTAGTTAGCATAAGCTGAGCTACTCGGACCGCAGATTTTGCAGAACTCAAAAAACTTGATTCTTGAATAAGGGTGAGGTCATGACACAAAACCATAACTGTGAGAACAAAATTCTAAAAACAAAAAACCAAGAGATTTCTCAGCTGATTTCAAATTTTTAAAACTACATCTTTGTTTGTGTTTAAGACTTTTGAGAGGCATGAAACCAAAACAGGGGTAGTTTCTTGTTTTAGATGCCCACTAAATTTCGTCTTTTTAAGCATCTTAAATCAAAGCGAAGCAAATAATTTATTTTTATCAGCTCAATAAATAGCTTAACACTATCGAACAAATCACAAACGACTTATTGACTCACTGCTTGGCGGGTAACGTTCATCTGAAGAAAAAAAGAAAAAATGGAATTCACTTATTGAAAAAGTTAGAAATTGATGAAAAACAATAGCTACGCATTTGGTTCACAAAAAACATGCCATTAGACCTACAAAGTGTTTTACTTTCAGACAGCATTTGCATAAATGTAATTTATGAAGCAATTTAAATCAACAATAAAGAGAATAGTATTGAAAAACGCCTAAACAACGAAATGATAGCATTGCAATGTTTAAATGAAGACGCACAATTTTATATCAAAACTCATGCAGTGCAAACACATAGTAAAAATGGAGTACGTGTCGTCAGTTTGAGAAATGTTAATGCAACTTCTACAAGCATCGAGCAAAATCAGAACATGCTTAAAATAGATGTATTTGCGCAATCATTAAAATAAGACAACAATCGGTTTTCTCAATTGCAAGCAAGCGTTGAAAAATCGTGGAATAGCGCAGTGTTTCTCAAACCATGAGTTGCAAGCAGTGGCGCAGCTACGGTGATCACAGCTATGCCTCCTTTGGTGCGAGACGGCAAGTTTATGTAGGGGTCAACTGTGGTTTTTAAAACTTTATCTTCAAAAAAAAAGTTTTAGTTTTGGTTTGTAGCCGAAAATAGCAAAATAGTCGCTTTGAAAAGCTTGATAACAAAAAAAAGTCTTCACTCATGCTATAAGGTAGCAGTCGCAATCACAGTAACCGCGTTTTCAAACGATTTTGATTGCAGAAAAAAAGGCTGAGGAACGCTGGAATAGTGAATAGTAGTGACAAGTCAACATGCCAGCTACTACTTACATGGAGAACGTCTGTCATGAGGATAAGCTAAAAAGACGGTAAAGTAAGGCAGGAAATAATCAACCGTTTACATTACTACTTACGTAAAGGAGGAGGAGACCTTCTGTATCCTGAAACAAAAATTAACTAGCCTTAACGCGTGAGCTAAGAATATATATAGATGCTTAGCATTAAGCGCAGTTTCCAGCATCTAAGCTCTAGACAACAAACGTACCTCGATCTCGAAAGCCAGGGGACGAGGCTCTTCCCTCTGCAAGCAAAACGGAGTATTAACAAGATTCAAAGCATACCAAGTAGTAAGCGCTTGAAAAACTACCTTTCTTAGCAAAACTTTTCGATTTGTATTTATCTAGTTCGGCTTTGGGAAGAGCCTTCCGTACTTCCATACGATGTGAATTTACGAAATGAATTTTCTTGGCTGAAATTAACATGAACTGGTTAAAATATCTAACCCATTACATGACTACAAACAGGAAATGGATTTATGCACCAATACATACCAACAATTTTATCTACGGAATCATGATCAGCAAATGTTACAAAAGCAAAACCTCTTTTCTTCTGCGTTGCATTGTCCAGCATTATCTAAAAAGTTACCAACGTCTAAGCTACCAAAGCAATTTGGTATCACTGCACGAAAATCACGCGAAGGCCACGACTCAAAAATGAATGTGTTTTAAGTGATTTATGATTATCTTCCGGTCACGGAAAAACCTTTGTGATTATACATGGAACGTTTGAGGTTCAGACCCACTTCGGAGTTACCGGTATTACTAGCAAAGTGCACTTACACCGCCACCCTGCAACCCAGCATGGAAAATTGCCGTGAGTGCCTTTCCGAATTACACAACAACGTGAAATTCGAACTTACCATGACTGTCACCAGCGCTCCTACCTACTTATCCACGTCGCCGACAACGTAAAATCGCATAAACAGAAATATTAATAGTAATATAACAATTTTTACCTCTACTAATTCTACAGTGCCATAATTTTCAAAATATTCTCTTAACATGGAGTCATTAACATCTTCCAAGATTCCACCAACAAAAATTTTCTTTACTGTGGCATGAGCTCCGGGTTTTTCTGAATCCTGTAAAGCACCGTCAGCAATCAAGTCTAAAAGGATGCAATGGATGGCTTTCTTAGTACAGTAAGCCTCCTGGTGTTTCGCCTAATTATGTCTACTAAACACAAACATCACATACATTTAGCCAACTGCATTCTACTCGCTAGGCGAGAGAACATCCAAACACTTTAGCTTTTGGTTATCGAATAGCAATATATCTATACAACCGCTTATTCAAATGGGTTACCACAATACCTCCTTTGAAACAGCTCGCTTAGGAGCAATCATACGCCCATCGAGTTTGTGAGGTCGTTTGTTCATCACATCATCAACCTGTTTAAATTAGTTTTAGATGAGAAAAACAAAAATGATATGGGACAGTATAATGTCAAAACTAGATACAAAAAATTGCCTTTTACTGGTAGTTTTAAAACCACAGGTAGTTTACACGTAAATATTTGACAAAGCAAATAATTTCATCCCCAAACTACTCGCGCTAATTTTTTAACGTAAATACGAGCGCGGGGTATTTGGTGCACCAATCTTATTTAACTGGACATTTGTCAGAGATAAGAATTACAATTATTATCAAACCTGAATGTTACAAAATGTAAACTTATGCCTCAAAAAATTGAATAACTTAAAAACAAAACGAAAGCACCAAAATTAACTAAGCAAGGAAACTATCAAATTCTGCATTCGCATTCATCACTTGCAATGCAGTTTTCGTTTTTAAAAGGGATTCCTTAACTTTTTCAGATGCGCCCCCTCGACAATCTAAACAAAAACCCATGCAATCCTTTAAGAGGCGACAAACTTTTTTAGAGATCAATTTTTTCAAAGCGGTCGTTTTCCCATGTTTGCTCTTCAAACCAAAATGAATACTTTTTCTTTTTTAAAATCAAGTTTGTGAAAGGCTGATTTTGACAAATTTGTTTTATTTATCTAAAAAGGCATGGCCTAGCGACCCCTTGTAAATCTCCCACATCCCGAGTTTAAAAACGCTAGCTAATATGATGATTAGCACAGATATTGCATTGCACATTAGTTACTGAATGCTCTTTGCACTGGAAATCATAATTGAATGAGCAATTCTTTGTAGTAATTCCTTTTTTGCTTTTCCACAGAGCTGACAAATAATGCTTAGCTTATTACTTACATAGCTATTCGGCGATATATTCTACGCACCAAATAAATCCTAGATAATTGCATTACCTAACAACAAATCTAATGACAAGCTACAGCGCAACCACTACGACACTGTCGCATTACCAAAGCGCAAAGAGGATCGGTAAACTAGAACATGCCAGAAGGAGCTAAAAATGAAGGTATTTCGTATGATTAAATAAATACAACTCGTAGTGTAAAAAATACATGAGCGCGAATAATTAAAGGTTAAGCACAATTTTAAACAGCATTTGATAGCTGCCGTGGTGTAGTGATATTGTGAGCTTCGGAGCAAAAGGCCAGGAGTTTAAAACTGTAGAAACACCACTGGCATTCGTCAGAAAGGGCATCCGAAATTTAAAGTGCTAGGTTGCTCCAGCACAAGGTGTGATTTGAAAGCGAGTGTGTAGTGGTAGACATACATTGAATCAGCACGTTTGAGCCAGCAAAACGCGAGAAAAATGACGTAAAACCGACTTTTAAACTTGATTAAAATTGCAGGTAACCAATTTATTGATAGGCCGTTGCCTCACCATAGAGATTTTTTTGTAAGTAACAAATCCAAAACCTCTTGATTTTTTTGTGTGAGGATCCTTCATAACAACACAATCTGTCAAAAGAAAAAACAAAATGTTTTAACTCCCGTATTGATTGTTTGCTCAACTTGGATATTTTACGCATAGCATTTAATATTCAGCTGGGATCATGCTGTTGGCGTTATCTTTCCTCTTCCTTAGGGTGGAGGCACGGCATGAAACGATTTTCCAGATTCACATAGCAAACCTAACTAAATTAAGCTAGGGGAAAAGCGGCAGTCCATTTCGAACCAATCATAAATGCGAATTACTGACTGGCAGCTCCATTACCACCAAGGCAGACTGCCATTAGTGCGTACCAAAATGTCGCTTCTTACAACAAACTGAGTGAGATGTTGACTTCCACCTGCGATAGCACTTCAAAATTTACATTATAACCAAGTCAAACCAATCTATTATCACAAGAAACCTGTGGTCATTATCTTGAAATATAAAATTTGCATCTTTTAAATACAACCTTAACAATTTCCCAGTTAAACAAATGCCCTATAACATGAAATATAAGCTGTTCTTAAGTACAAAAAACAAGATGAGCAAATAGTAAAATATGAAAGCGAAAGTTTCAATTTAACACCAACAGCCTACCTAGCACATCACCAAATTGTGCAAAATATTCACGGAGACTCTCATCATTTGTATCAAAGTTGAGACCGCCGACAAACAATTTTCGTTCTTGTTCTGATTCATTAGTACCATCGTTACCATTCGAACTCTAAGAAAAAAGTTAAGAGGTTATTTACCGTCATCCCCCAAGTACCAAAATATCATGCAGGGCACGTAAACCAACGAGTCAATAGGAGATAAAAACTGCTTTGGTGCGCTCAACCATAACCACTGCATCTAATCAATATTAAACGCTTCTCATTCATTTGTTTTATTTTATTTTTGTAAAACTGACACAACCGACGACTTAATTTAATAAACTGAAAAAGAAAAATTGCTATATAATGGGTTTTAAGATCATAAAATGAAAGCATTTACCAAGTCACAACCCTAAGACAAACAAAGCCGTTGGGCTTAAACTAGTATAGAGCTTCATAAGTTACCAACCACAACTACATAACTATTATAGGCAAGAATTACTCTACCTGTAAGTAAAAAGGCATTTAATACATTTTCAAAAGCAAGTAATCCTAACTTACCATTTTCAGGATTATCTTTTTTGTACTTAGATACAGAAATTTATTAGCACAAATTGATATATAAGTTAGGGCATAAACGAAACAGTGAACACCAAGAACCTGTTAAAACATAAGCAATTGTTATCACACTTAAACCAATTTATTTGGAAAGCCACTAAATTAGGTATTAGGCAGAACAACTTGTTACAGATGTTTACGTGAACAAAATTAAAATTTGATACAAATATTTGAGGAGCATGGGATTACATGCATTGGTAAAACCTAATCTTGAATTGAAGCTATCCCATTGCCACAAAAACAGTTCCTCTATTATTAATCCATTATCAAGAAAAGAAGTTTGGTGCATGAAACTAGAAGAAAACGCTGATCTCGATAAACCTTTGCAGTAATTGATATAGGCTTGAATAATCACTTCATTATTGAGCTTGAGTTGAGCCAGGCTGACATGTCGTTGGCAGGGAAAATCTGGGAAACTACCTCATTATAAAGTCTGGGGGGCCATGGCAAGACCAGCACAAACTTCACAACTTAAAATATAGAAAATTATAAACATTTGTCAGCCAGGGCTTTATCGTTCACTTAAACCAACATCCTAATTTCCCAGTAAGTTTTATTGCTAATGTGTTTTTTCACTAGGCAGACAAACTGCCATTTAATTTGAAGTAGTTTAGTTTGGATCAGGCCAAGCAACATTTAACGCAGCCTACTCTAAAATCTAGTGAATTTAGTGCCCTTTGAATACAAGAGCATCATCAAATGTTATTGTTGCTTTAAAAACAAAATGTTGGCAAGCTTCCAAATAAATAGCCAATTGGCACAAAATCAGGTCTCTGAAAATGTGGCAGCACTGCTTGAACTGACCTTACCTTAAATGAACACTCCCAACTCTAAAATGCTTTCCTGAAACTTTGCGTTTTAGTACTTGGCTATTCAATTACACAAATCTAGCAATGGGGCCAATTCTTCAATAAACCTAAAAAATTAGCTAAGAGATTGATGCTTTCAATACTCAACCAGCAGTCTTGGCTGAAAAGTATGATAACAAGTTAACTGCACCACACTGCCAATGTATCCCTCTACACTACAAATTTGTTTTTCTTCTGTCTATGTTTACTCTTTCGAAATTACATGATCTACTAACATGAAACTGGGCATGACTGATTACCACCTTGGGGAGAGTGTCTCAACGGGGTTCGTGACATCAAATCTTTACCATAAAACACATTTCTGTTTGTACATACATACGTTTCTACTCCTCCAACAGTACTGGGTGTACAAATATAAAACTAAGATCGATCACTGCGATGAAAGGAGTGTCATAAGGCTTGATGACGTCATAACTAATGATAAATTAGTACTTTTGAAATTTTCTATGGAGGAAAATGCTTTTTCGTTTGACAGAAAGCTAGTCCCCAACTTAAAAATGACATCACAATCAATGCCTGATTGCACATTTTGTTCCTCTCATTTTCTAGAAACGGATGGTAGAAACGTGATTAAAATCTCATTTGGAATATCAACAAGGCCTTTTAACGAAAAATTTGATAACGATTTGAGCTAAATTGACGAAGCAACAAGAGCTTCTTTTCAAAGCATTCTAAACATGCTTTTTTCTTTTTTCTTAAATGCTTCCTCTTTTTCTTGGTGATGCAATGGCATGCAAAATACCCTGCTATGGTTGTGTTGCAAGCCTGACAAATTATAACCTCTATTCAAATGTAGCACAATCAAACAAATTGGTGATTTTTTTCAAGAATCCTAGCAGCAACTGAAAAATTTTTTTTACATCTTTAGCCAGGGCTGGGAGCCAGGGAGCTGGGATTTTTTGAAGGAGCTGGAGCTGGAGCCATCAAAACTTTTGGCAGCTCCAGCTCCTATCCAATTATAGAAAAGATGTAGCTGTAGTACTGTTATTCCACTGATTTTTCAGATGCATTTCAATTTTATGTTCACTAATCTGAGTGTTTATCTAAAAACCATTGCTATTTTATAACTATTTTTGAATACTCCTTTACCATATAGTTATATTATCGGTAAAATCCATGGCTAAAAATATATTGCATTTGACTACATCAGTAAAACCTTAAAAACTTGACTGGAGCTGGAGCAGGGGCCATATATTTGAAAATTGTTAGCTCCGGAGCCTGGTCTATATTAGGCCAGCTCCCCAGCTCTGTCTTTAGCACAAAAACCAGGTCGATAGATTATAATTCTAACCATAACTTGAACTGTTGTAATGATTGATTGAAAGTAGTGGACTTGAAATTAGTTTGCTTTTACCCTAGCTATGCTTAGGCCAGGACAGACCAGCATATGCACAGCCAGAGGCTTTAGGTGATACAACTACAAAAAATTAGTAACTAGTGGGACTAATATTTAATAGCTTAATGTGGTAAATTCTTATCAATCACTTTGACACTCTCCACAACTTTGAACTCATGCTTCCAAGCACTTGCTGAAACAAACGGATAAGAGTTTGTAAAATCTAATGGCTGTTTCAATTGTCAGCAAGCCCAGTTCCTAAGTACGAGGGTCAGTCAATAAGTAATGAGACTTTCTCAATTGCTTTTGTTTTTTTGTAGCTAAGGAACTCAAATTTTATGTGATGATTATGAATGGAGTTGTCATCTCATTTACAACAAAACTTGTTTATTTTCAGATTACTGTAGGTGTGATGATAAATTGAAATGACTACTAGGCTAGCAAACAGCTCATCGTTGAAACAAAGAGAAGTCATCAGATTTCTGTTGGCAGAGTGTGTAAAATCATGTGAGATTCTGTCTAGAATGCAGACAATACGGTCCTTCCTGTATGTCTAGAGCAAACTTCTACAAATGGGTGCAAGCATTCAAAGATGGACGCGAAAGCATTACTGATGATCTGAGAAGTGGAAGACCTGTGGATGTCTCTACCCCAGAAGCAGTACAGGCAGTTGAAGACCTGATTAAATCTGATAGAAGGGTCACTTTAGATGAAATTGCTACAAAATTGGACATCTCCCATGGCATAGTGTACGCAATTGTGCATGAGAAGCTGCATTTTTCAAAAGTCAGCTGTTGCTGGGTTCCCAAGATGTTAACGGATGATCACAAAATGCAACGCCTGATGGCTTCCAGAGCATCACTACGCAGATACAGAAAGGAGGGAGATGCATTTCTGTCGAGAATAGTGACAACTGATGAGACCTGGGTTTTTCATTATGAACCTGAATCGAAACGACGATCAATGGAGTGGAAGCATGTTTCTTCCCCAGTGAAGAAAAAATTCAAATCTCAGAAAAGTTTAAGGAAAGTCATGCTCACTGTGTTCTGGGACAGAAATGGGCCGATCACTATCAGTTTCTTGGAAAGGGGCAATACTGTGAACTCAGAGAACTACTGTGAGCTGCTAACTCAAGTGAAAAAAGACATTAAGAACAAACGGAGGGGACTTCAATCAAGAGGTGTGATTCTTCTTCAGGATAATGCAAGGCCCCACACAGCAGCAAGAACCCTAGCCAAAATTGAAGATTTAGGCTGGAAACTTCTAACACACCCACCCTACAGCCCAGACCTTGCACCATCTGATTTTCACCTCTTCGGCCCACTCAAAAAGAGTATGAAAGGAATTCACTTCCAGACTGACGAAGAAGTGAAGGCTGCTGTGAGCAACTGGCTAAGAACCCAGTCCACGGAATTCTATGCCAAAGGAATAGATAATCTAATATCAAGATGGAACAAGTGTGTTGCAAAGGAGGGAGACTATGTTGAAAAATAAAAAAGCATTTTTTGATTACCAGTCATTGCAAACTTGAGTTATTGAGAAAGTCTCATTACTTAATGACTGACCCTCGTATTTCTATGGTGGATACGAGGCAAACAAGATATTGAGACTTTAAAACGAGGAAAATATTACTGCTATATGCCATCCTCCATAATGTTTATCGAATCAATTTTTTTCAAAAAATGGTACTGTTGATTTCAGAACAGGAATAGGCTGTGTCAAAAATATTTTATGTCTGTTCTCTCAACTACATATAGGGTGAAGCCAGCACAGTTGGCTAAACCAATATTCTTAATCACTAGAGTACTTATGGGAGCTCTGCTATTGTAAATACCAAACTGCAAGTGCTTGACTTTGAGTTAGTTCTTGCCAGCAACAATAAATACGAAAATGCGGATTTATGACAATACAAAAAAAAATGACTGACTGACAAGGGATGCTTACAAATCATCAAGTTTTTACTTACATTCCCCAAATCTTTAAACTGCAGTGCCAGAATTGTGTCTTTGTTTCATGTTGTGATATAACCTTTCTATAAAAATTTCTGTCAGCAAAAATTAACTAACTAAATCTTCTTTGTGTATGAAAATTTTTTTGTGATGTAAAACAAACTGAAATAGCTCCTCCTATACTTTTAGTATGTGAAAAAATTTTTTATTTCTTCAAACATCAAATGTTTATAAAACCAACAAAAATTATCCACTTAAATTATAAAAAGGTTATAATCAATTTCAGATTAACAGCTATTTTAGCAATCACAGTTTTTTAAAAATAACATACATTTTGAAGGCTATGGGACAACTTTGCACAGATTATTTATGGTGGGCAACACTGCACAAAAGTTAATTGTTAGCACCAAAGCTGCCCATTCTGCATATAATTGCAGTGCCAGTGTTTGTGGCTACATATATTTGAGTTGCCAATAATTTGTCAGTCAACCTCAGTTGATTTCACCTACAAACTTAAACAATATTTTATGCTGTTATAAACATGTAATTAAACAACTTTATGCTGAAATTGATTTATGTCTACGATAGTGCCCTGATGCAAAAAGATTAACCTTGTCCTAAATTGATAAGTGGTAATATTCCTTCAAGTTATTTGAATCCCAAAATTATAAAACTCTGTGAAAAGTTTAACATTAGATTTTGTTTTCCTTCCCACAAAAAATAGCACTCCACCATACACAACAATTGGATGTCATATTTTTTGATATAGGAAAAAAATCACGGTGGAAAATATTGACAGAGTACAAAATCTACAACCAGTCACACTCTACCATTCCAGAGAATGATTTTCTCCCTCTTCTTAAGAAACTGTGCCAACAGCTTGGAGTGGGCAATAATGACAATCTTAAAAATGGATTTGTTGCAACTGGCATGTATTTATTTCAATCAAATGTTGTACTGAAAAACATTGCTCCCTTAAACACAAAAAAGTGAGAACTTGCAAAACCATGTCTGGTGGGTTTGCAGTTAAAATTTAACAGTGTGTAAAAAAGGTTCAGTGGTTTCTAGTATTCTTGCAATTCTGCTTACAAAATCTTCAACCAACTGTTTTTAATGGGTGGGAGACAGTGAAAACAAATTCAAGTTTGGACAGACGTTTCTTTAAGACAGTGCAATGTCTCATAAAATCATTGTGTAGCTGTGCTGCAACAGCAAGTGACTGCAACCTAAATATCACGCATGCTCTATCACACCATTTTTGTATTTCAAGTTATCTCTTAAGAAGTTATAGTAAAGTAAGATCAAACAGCTTTTTTTCATTACTTTTCCTGGCCAATTTCAGTCATAGTTAAAGAGTAATTATATCAAGCAGCTCTCAAGCTTTAGTTTAACACAAGATATCATTTTACGAGAAAAGTTTGAAACTGGAACTGCTTAAAATTCATATTTTTTCTTTAAGATGAAAAAGCACATACAATGGGACCTCAGTTGGGGGCCATCCCAGTATCACAGCCGTTTTTTAGCAGTCCCAAATATTTTCTACAGTAAAGCATTGCATCCTGTTTTACTAACACAACCACCCCAGTTTCCAGACTCCAACTGTCAGATAGTTGGTTCACACTGCAAATTGAACCCTGCCAAAATGATCACAATTGTTCTTAACACATTCACAATTGGGACAGAGGTCATTGCATATCAAGCCAAAACAACAGGATTGCATGCACAACCTACAGGAAATTGCAAGTCCATAACAAAGAAGCATTGTGAGGAATCATGGCACCCTGTAATACAACAGGGCACCATGCCTATTTCTCATATACTACATTTATATTTTCATGCAATCTCTTGACTAACACTATTTTGATTGCTGTTATCTTGACTATTCTTTTTGAATACTTCCAGCCTTGATTAATACAAGATGATGGCCATTACATCTACAGAAAGTATGACTTATATTTACTAAAACATTTTGTTGTTGTTCTCACATATGTTTGTGTGGTAAGCTAGCACAACTGTCTTAATTTGATGCATTTTAAATCAGCACAGGTGAAGGTATGCCCAGCCAGCGAAAAATTGTACCATAATTAAAGAGAAATATTTTTCTATTTTGGTTGATAATAGCTCTATAAAGCTTCTTGAGTCAATCCTTAAAATTTTGGAAAAAGAACTCAATGTAACTTCTCTCTCTAAGCACGCCTAAGCACAGAAAAACAAATACGAACCATAATGCATCACAAGCAGAAATAGCCTAATTAGTGAGGGGAGTGAAATGAAAAAACTACTGAATGATTTTCGGGAAGTCATAGCCACTTTTGTTACTGTGCCAGAAACAAGGCCAACAGTACAGCCAAGAAACTTAAATACCACAAATATAAATAGTATAGGTCCAGTACCAAATTGAAAAATAGGCTTGGCACTAAATACTGTAATTCATTTCTGTAATTGTGAAAGCATCAATATCTTTAAAGTTGTTCTAAAACAAGCACAAATTTTAGAACTATAACTATGTTAACACGCTGGCTACCAAGGGCTATTTTGCTATACCATTAACTATATACCAACCAATATTTTGCTTCAGTTGCAATACCATAATTTATTGGCAGTGGCTATTTTGCCGTCGACGGCAATTCACCCTCAGAGACTATTTTGCCGTGAGTTATTTGTGATTGGTCAATCTTAATGACGTACTAAACATGTGACTTTTGGTTGTCTCTGATTGGTCAATTTTAAAAACCAAAAAAAAATAATTTTGCACCCCCAGGTCTCTATCCCCCACTCTGTACACTCCCTTCCAGTGTACAGTGCCCCGTACATTTACATACCGGGCCTGCCCCTCCAGTGTACACTGCCTTTCTTTTAAAGCCCTGGCCAGCTGAGATTCGAACCCGCAACCATGGTATCTCAAGACCAGCGCTCTATCCACTACACCACAGTGTCACTAGTGTTATCATAGCAAATTTGGCTATATAAACACATGTGAATGATTACGGCAAAATAGATTCCAAGGGCAAATTGCCGTCGACGGCAAAATAGCCACTGACTAATTTATTTTAATAGTACTATACTAATGTACTATTGCTAAGGTAGATGGTAATTAAAAGGCAGTGACTATTTTGCCATCAACAGCATTTTACCTTTAGAGACTATTTTGTCATGAGTTATTTGTGATTGGTCAATCTCAATTACGTACCTAACATGTGACTTTTGGTCGTTCATTGATTGGTCAATTTTAATAACCAATTAAAAAAACTTTGCACTTCCAGTATCTACCCCCCACCCGGTACATTCCCTTCCAGTGTACACTGCCCATACATTTACATACCAGGCCTGCCCCTTCAGTGTACACTGGCTTTCTTTTGATGCTCGACCAGCTGAGATTTGAACCTGCAACCATGGCATCTCAAGACCAGAGCACTATTAACTACACCACAGTGTTATTGGCTGAAATGCAGCAAATATGGCAACATAAACACACGTGAATGATTACGGCAAAATAGTCTCCAAGGGTAAAATAGCCACTGCCTAGTTAAAAACCATGCGACATCTACTAAAGACATTCATTCTGTACCAAATCTGCGAGTTTTACCTCTACCCACCATACCAGCCTTTTTTATGAGCAATCAAAGTCAAAGTATCAGGGACTCACTGGTGAGTCCCATGGTCATACACAATGTTAGTTTGGGATTAACAAGTACGAGGTAGGCGCAATGGTAGCCAACATGTTAAAGCATCCTGTATGTAACAAAGTTAAAACCAATTCAACCTGCAGGAAAAAGTATTGCCATCACGTCTAAATAGGTAGCCCATGATCAACTAATAATGTATATGCAAAAATAAAATAAAAATGCATTGTAAACACATTACTCATGGTTTTGTACCAATATGCAGAAATTATAATTTTACTAAAACTAATAAACATGCAAAACAACCTTGCTTACAGCGTTACCCACACACAATTGATTGCAAGCCTTTTTATCAATAATCATGCTTTATTCTATATCAAATCTTTTAATTTACTTTACACTTTCGCATACTCACTCCCACTCACAAATTTGATTCCAAGAACACGTGGACCTTAAACTCACAAATTGCATTAAACACTGGACTCTGGAATTGGAACCAGGAACAATACAAAGTTACAAGAACAAAAATGAGCGATATGCCTACACACAATTAAAAAAGTTACAAACAACAAAAAAATTGACAGTAATTTTCTTATTTGATCCTATTATGAAAAAAAACTTTTAAATGCTGTCAAGTCCTATTGCTAAGTTGTAGTTTCTGAAGTACCGGTATGCTAGACCCAGCGTACTGCGTATCTTACTGTTCCGCCAATCGCCATGTAGTTTTTTACAGCGATTTGACTTCATACAGCGTAGTCCCTTGAAAATGTGACGCAAAGACTTCATAAGCAATTTTTTACAAAATTGATTGATATTGTGGTAAATTAAGTGATCTCGTGTTATTTTGTTAAGAGTTTAAGTAAATATAGCTTCAAATTAGACTCCTACAGCGAACCGAACAATTAGCCCCTACTGAGAAGTAGTAGACGTTATAACCGGGCTTCCTACGGACTACTTCTAAAAAAACCTGTGTTGTATTGTCTTTCTTTGGTCTTTGCCCTGTGGTCAAATAAGGCCACACGTTTGATTTATATATATAACAGGTGCATCTGCTAGTATATATATAGTGACCACGTGTATTTTCTCTATTTTTGTCAAAACGTGAACGTGGCGAAACGAGTAGTGAATTTTCGTTTCGGCCTGATTACACTGCGCCACAAAAAAATATGACCCGAAAGTTACTCTGAACAAACCATCTGTTCTAGATGAAATTCGGGCTGCTGATTCCGAATCTGAACTCCGTTTTGCTCTATCACGTCAGGATTTTAAGTTATTTGCATTTTTTTGATTTTACCGATTTGTATGACTTTGTTACAGAAATGCCAAAGCTAAGCTTACGCAGTATGGTTCAAAGACGTTTCAACAACATTCAATATACTCGCAAACACAACAAAATCAATGAAAAATATTGTTTATTCAAATGAAAAGTAAACCACCAATAAAGCTTAGACACATCAAAAGTGTTGGGGGCATCTTCGTTTTCTGCGGTGGTCTTCATCCGTGTCTCTTTGAAGAGACCAACAAAAATCGGTCATCATGGCAGGGCTGACATTTCCCTGATATCTTCCTTCGATGATTTTTATTTCCTGGTGGAATCTTTCTCCATGCTCATCACTAACATCTCCATTGTTTTCCGGAAAGAAATCTAGGTGCGCATGCAAAAAATGCATTTTAAGTGACATGCGTGCCCCCATTTCTTTGTAAGCATGAAGCATTTTGTCAATCTCTTCTTTGTGGTTAGCAGCTTTGTACTTTCCCAAAAAGTTTTGAACAACCGACTCAAGTGCATTCCAGGCAGCGAGTTCATTTGGATTTAATTTTTCTCTAAAGTTTTCATCTTTTAATAGTTTTCTTATTTCAGGTCCAATAAAAACTCCTTGCTTCAGCTTTGCTTCTGTTTTGTTGGGAAAAAGTTCACATATGTGCTTGAAGCCTTCACCTAAGTGATCCATAGCTTTCACGAAGTTTTTTATCAAGCCAAGCTTGATATGAAGTGGAGGTAGAAAAATATTTTTGGGGTTGACAAGTGGCACATGGATCACATTGAAACTGCCTGGAGTTAGATTTGTACGAGCAGGCCATTCAGGAGTACTGTAATGTTCATCATCTGCCCTACTGTTCCACAAACATAAGAAGCACATGTACTTAGTATATCCCATCTGCAACCCTAGCAACAGTCCAATCACTTTCAGATCTCCACAGACATGCCATTGATGAGTGTCATAACGAATACATGCTAACAGTTGTTTCATTTTCTCATATGTTTTTTTGGTCTTGGTGCAATAAGCAATTGGAACTGAAGGTTTTCTGTTTCCATTGTGTAGCAGGACAGCTTTCAAGCTGGTTTTATTTGAATCTATAAAAAGTCTCCATTCGCTTGGTTCATATTGCTGATCCAAAGACTGCATGAGACCATAGATATCAATGCAGTAACAAACATCATCTTGTTTGCTGAAGAAGGAAGCCAAATCAATGTGTCTTTCTCGAAAAAACGAAATGCTGACACCTTTTTGCAATAAGTTCCATTGCTTCAGTCTCGATCCAAGTAATTCAGACTTTTCTTTTGATAAATTTAAATCTCTCGATAAATCTTGCAAATCTCCTTGGGATAAAAAATGATGCGTTGTATCGGGATTTATTGATGCTCTTTCGTCGGCACAATCTTCAAATTCAGAAGCACTACTTGTTCCCACATCCGTGCTTGCTTCTGATTCGGAATGAAATGGCATGATTTCAGCTGGAAGTTCTGGAACTGGATGTTCAGTGTTGTGAGGCATGGGCTTTATAGCAGAGGAGCAGTCAGGGTATTTGATTTTTGATTTTGTTTTCTTCGAAAATCCAGAAATTTTGGTCATGCAAAAGTAACAATCTGTAAAATGATCTTTTTGTTCACGCCAAACCATTGGAGACCAAAATGCCATCTTCTTCTTTTTACCATTAAGCCATTGGGTTAGGAGAGAGTAACAAGACGAACAGCTTACATGTGGGGCCCAGGATTTATCTTGATCGCCCAATTTAACCTTGAAATACAGTTTGTAAGCAAGTTTCAGTCTGTCAGTAATAGATTTGCGAAGATCTTGAGGGGTAAATTTTCCACAAATATAGCAGAAGTTGTCAGCATCATTTACACAGCAGCGTTTACGTTCACTCATTGTAGTGGATACTGTATCTTATAAAATATAAAAACTATATCTTCTAAAATATATGAAATTGAAGGAGCCGATGTAAGCTTGTTTAAGATATTAACAACAAGAAAGGGTTAGGCTAGAAAGCTTACTGAGAATGAATGCTGTAAAAATCCGGTCTTGTGACTATAGTTTCGCGGTTTACCGCTCATCAGACAAGCTTGGATTTCAACCCGCGACCTCATGACCGGATAATTTGCAGTTAAAATTTATTGTATTGGTTAGAACCTATAACTTACGTAAAGGTATGTACACAATAAAATTAATAAGACAAGGGCATTCGCAGAAATATGTGTCCTCTCGAAAACTTGATAAGTGCCAATTCTCCTTATTTTGCTTATTTTAAAAAAATTGAAAAATGCAAATAACTTAAAATCCTGACGTGATAGAGCAAAACGGGGTTCAGATTCGGAATCAGCAGCTCAAATTCCATCTAGAACAGATGGTTTGGTCAGAGTAACTTTTGGGTCATATTTTTTTGTGGCGCAGTGTTATGCTTGGAATTTCTGTTTGGGCCTGAGTGTTGGTCCCCCTGTTTAATTGTTATTAAGGCTGTGTGGTAGCCTTTATCGCCTGAATTTTCGTTCTGCACACGCTGGGATGAGCTGCGCATATTTGTGAATAAAACACTGCAAGAAAGCTTCAGCCGTTTCCTGTTTTTGTTTGACAAAGCAGAAAGGATCCGTAGAGCTAATATCACTAATTCTACAAAGCAACTTTACTGGTTCAGTGCTAATCAACGACGGTACGCTTGGCGCGGGAATCAAAGAGTTGAAACCTGGTGCTGCCGCACCACTTACTTCTAAATAAAGCACTTTGCCAGTAGACTTGCTCGTACTGTCAGGGGTAAATTAAAGATTTTAAAAATAGAAGGCAAGAATTCATGAGAACCCCATTAACTGCCCAAGTTATCAGCGAAGATCTATACAGTACTTATTTCTTGGACATCACTCTATTGGAGAATCGAAACAAATCTGATTATAATCCAAATAAGAGTGATGATCTCTTATTTTCTTTTGGAGATCACCTTGTCGCGGACCTATTTTTGAAGATCATTGGTTTAAACAGCAAAATTTGGAATATATCAAGAAAAAAAGGCTCCATTTATGTTGCAAAAAGGGCGCCCCGAGGCAGCTGCCTAACTTTCCTTACCCTAAATTCACCACTGCGTTGGACTACTGGATTTAAGCTTTTAATTTGTTATTGTTTTTATGACGTGATTCTCACCCTTCTAAATGGAAGAAAAAAATGTAAAATTAGTGATCCCAGTGAGATTTTTTGACTTTCCCAAGAATTAACCTTGAAAAGTCCCAAGATATTGAAAAAATTCTCAAGCTAATTAAATGAAGACAAAAAAATTATTGTATACACATAGTATATGGATCAATTTTATAATGGGCACATCAGGGTTTGGCAATTTTTCTTTCCGCAAGACGATGATCTACAAATCTTCAAAAAAAAGGTCATTGTGACGGCGATTGCAGTTGGTTACCGTCACATGGGTGTTTTTCCGAAGCTTCACTGCCTCAAGACTGATCTCACAATACTTTGTGGTGTTTGAGGTATATTGAGAGACCGTTATCTATGAAAAAACAAAATAAACAACTAATCATAAATTAACAAAAACAACGAACTTACTGGCAATTGTGACACTTCGTTCAATTTGGAGTTAATTGCATTAGCACAAATTAATACATTTAAATTTTGAAATTCTAAACAACAAATTATAAACTTCATTACACGATCCGAAAATACTCTAGTCCTTTCTTGATTCTGTTGAATTGTCGTTTGGTAGAATTTGGAAATAAAGAAGCACGAGGTTTGAAACAAATTACGCCTGAAACTAACACAATTACCAGCGCTGCAAATTAAGATAATGATAGCGAGTCAGGACAAAACACTGAGTTCTTACTGCCATCATACGGCAGTAACAGTCATCATTTCCTAGCCGGTGACAAATCAACCTCGTGTTTCCAAATTTATGCGCTTTATTGTCAGTTGAGCCTGTTTTGGAGCAGTATTTTTCAAGTTTATGACAGGGATATCTAAAATATCCCTGGTATATGATAGTATTTACTATAATTTCTTTCCAAAATACCGTCATCATGTCGATCTAGTCGGTTTGTGATAGTTATACTAACAATTTAAAGTTGTTACTTTTATGTGATTTTACTTAAAATCCCGTGATTATTTCCCGAGATCCCAAAGCTACAACCAAAATCCCAAAATCCGTGAAAAATCCCAAGCACTGGGATCCCTGTTGCCAATACTTTCCCTAAATATCGTTTACGCGTTTTATTGTGCTGCTATACGTAAGTTTTGATGTCTAAGCCTCTTGCTTTGCCTTATGATTGATGGCCAATGAATCAATTTATTTAGCACTTATCTCGCTTGCTTAAGCTTCAGGCTGCCTCCAGATTGCTGCGATTGTACTTGTTTATTGGCTTTGTGTCAGTTGTTGTTTTGAGTTGCCAGCGATCGGACGGTAGTTCTTACCATTTTGTTATTAGAAGATTTGTTACTATAGTTATGTTATTTACAGTAAGTATTGATTTCAGAGATGTTTTATCGAAATCCTAAAAAACACAACAGTTTAAAGATTTTTTTGCAGCGCTTCTTTGAGCTTTATTCGTAAAGTAAACGCTAGCACGAGGCCCCAAACTTTATTTTGTTTTTGAAATTTTTAAAAACGGTTTTGCTATAGTAGCTGAAAAAAAGGTGTATTGTGGCTATCATCGTACTACAGTAGATCAAACAGTTGAATAGAGTTTAGTGTATGGAATGACTACTAGGATATAAAAGTAACGAGAACCGACGAGATGGCGTAGTCGCTGCACCAATCAACAGCCGCCTCATCGTGGTGGTGCGGTCCCCGGCCCCGTTTGGGTTGGGTCGAAATGGCTGTTGGCCTTCCCGACGGTCCCAGTTACCCAGGCACTCCCCTTCATTTTTTCGCTATGCTGCCCCCTAAACGACCCCAGAAAGGCAGCACACGGCTTCTTTAAAATCGGTCGCCTGTTTTCTCTTTTTCTTTTCTCCTGCCCCTATCTTGCACTTCTTCGTCTCCTCATTCTCCTCCTTCTCTTGATGAGCGGTAACGTTCATCCCAACCCTGGCCCCATCTTTCCTTGCTCTGTGTGCACTGAAAATGTGACCTGGCAAGTCAGTGCAATGCTGCGCCTGCTCTAAATGGGTCCATCTAAGGTGCTCACGACTTTCCTTATCCCAATTCAGAGCTCTTGGCAGCTCTCACTCTTGGAGCTGCCCCCTGCCGAATCACTGTGACTCCCTCTTCAGACACCCCCGATATGTATACTTCCACTGTGCAATCTACCCCCGCCTCTGCTAACGCTGCTCTCTCTCTCGCCCCACCCTCGTCTCCAAACTTCTTATTCCCCATCTGCCCATTCTATATCTTCTCCCTCTGCTCCTCCACCATCGTCCCTTGCTCCTGGCTGTCCTTCTACGCCTCCTGCCTCCTCTCCCCCCCTGACTCTCTCAGGGCTCTTTAATGGAATGCTGGAGGTCTTCGAGCCAGCAGCACCGAACTACTTCACTTTCTCTCGTCCCATCCTGTCGACCTTATCTGCATCAAGAATCCAATATTAGCTCTTCTTCCTCTTTCCGGATTCCTGGATTCTCTGCTCTGCACTTTGATCGCACCCACTCCCGGTCTGGCATTCTCTCTCCTGATGCCACGCACACTGGCGGCGGCGTTGTCATTTTCGTCAGGCAGGGCCTATCCTTTTCTGAACTTTCTATCTCCTCTCTTTCTTCGCTTGATCCCTACTCTGATTATGTAGGGATCAACATCTCTCTTAACAACTCTTCCTCGGTGTCATTTCTTAATGTGTACGCCCCGCCTATTCGCTCCTCCCCAACGGATTGCAGAACCAATTCCTTCTCTCCCTCCATTCTTCCCTCCTCCAGAAATCTCTTCATTCTGGGGGACTTCAATTGCCATCACCCTCTTTGGGACTCAAGAGCCACTACCGATCCCCGTGGGGAGGAAGTATTCGACTAGTTCATCTCCTCTGACCTCCTCCCCCTCAATGACCCTGACACACCCACTCTTCTCCATCGCTCCTCTGGCAGTCGCTCCTCTCCTGACATCTCCTTTGCCCCTCTTCTCTTGCCTTTTCTTGCTCCTGGGAGGTGCTTCAGGACCTTGGTTCTGACCACCTACCAATTCTTCTATCTATCCCTCTCTCTCCGGTCTTTCGCCCCAACGAGCGTCCCCCTTCCTTCAACTTTCAGAAAGCTCGCTGGGATGGCTTTGCCTCCTACATTGACTCTCACTGTTCCTCAGCAGAGGAATACTCATTTCTTTCTGTTTCCTCTGCTGCTGCTCTTTTTACCTCTCTGACTCTGAATGCGGCCAAATCTTCCATTCCTTTCGGCCGCATCAAACGCCATCCTAAAGCCTGGTGGTCTACTGAGGTGGAAGAAGCGGTTAGTGAAAGACGCAAAGCTTTTGCTAACGCTCACAGAAGTGATGAAGATTGCCAGGCTTACATCTCCGCTTCTCGACGCGCCTCGTCAGTCATCGCCAAGGCCAAGTCTGAGGCATGGTAGACGACTTGCTCTTCTCTCTCACCTAGGTCTAACCCTAAATCTGTACACTTTCTTTTTCGCTCTATCGCTGGCTCATCTTCCTCGTCTTCTTCCTCTCCTATCTTTCCCAACTGTTCTTCTCCCAGGGAATCGGCTCCGGTCTATGCCGCTTACCTGAGATCCAACTTTTCCGTTTCTCAGCGAAAGGCTTTGCGCAGCAGAGCCAGACGCCACCTCTCTGAGCTCCGCCAAGCCACGTGCCCTGTGGAGTCTCACTCGTTCTTTTGCTCTCCTTTCACCCTCGCTGAATTTCATGCGGCTACCTCCAACCTCTCCTCATCCACTGCCACTGGCCCAGACAAAGTTGCTTATCCCATGCTAAAGCATCTTCCTCGCTCTGGCATGGATTTTCTTCTTTACATATTCAATCTCTCATGGCCTTCGCATTCCTTTCCTTCCATCTGGAAGACATCTTCCATTATTCCCATACACAAGATAGGAAAGACTCTCGACTCCCCTTCTTCCTTCCGGCCTATCTTTTTCACCTCCTGCCAATCAAAGCTGTTTGAACGCATCATTCTATCCCATCTTCTCTTCTTTTTGGAATCTAATTCCATTTTCTCTCCCCGTCAGGCCAGTTTCCGCCCTGGACGGTCTACTCTAGATCAAATTCTGTATCTTTCTCAGTCCATTTCGGATGGGTTTAACAAACCCAGGCCGGGTTCTCGGACGATCCTGTCTACTGTCGATTTCTCTAAAGCTTTTGACTCTGTCCGGCATCCCGCCCTTTTCCACAAACTCATTTCGGCTGGCCTCCCTTCTTGGTTTGCTCGATGGACTCAATGTTTTCTTTCTGATAGGCGCGCTTGTGTGGTTTATCAAAATCACAAAAGTCGTTTCTTTCGAGTCCGTCGAGGTGTTCCGCAAGGATCCGTTCTTGGCCAGGTACTTTTCCCTCTCTTCATTAATGATCTTCCGGCTTCTCTGCCTTCTTCCCTCAGCTGTTCTCTTCACGCTGACGATCTGGCCATTGGGTCCTCCTCCCCCTCGGTCCCCACTGCGGTGGAGGCCACACAAGGAGTTCTCTTTCGATTGGAGTGCTGGCATCAGTATTGGTGCTTTCTCTCAATCCGACCAAATGTGAGGGCTCCTTCTTCTCAGTGGATCCCCACCAAGCTAACCTCCAGCCCAACGTCCTCCTATTCGGCTCTCGCCTCCGTTTCAATCCCACTCCAACTTTTCTTGGGGTCACCTTCGACCGCACTCTTTCCTTTTCTAAACATGTATCTTCGCTGAAGGCCAAGTTTTTCCCACGTCTCAAGGTCTTACGCTGTATGTCTGCTTCATTATGGTGCCCCTCTAAGGAGTTCCTCTCTCTTCTGCCTAAATCTTTTCTTCGGTCCCTTCTCACTTACGCTTCACCCGGATGGTTTCCTTTCCTAAGCGCTACCAATTTCACCAAATTGGAACACCTCCACCGAGCGGCCAGTCGCGCCATCACCGGATGCCTGCCTCTCGTCCTCCCCTATCCCACTTCTTCACACCGAGGCTTGTTTACCTCCCCTTTGAGTCGCCCTGACTCATTTCACTCTTTTATCTTATGAGCGGGCTCTTCGTCTCCCAACCTCGTTTCCCATTTCAGCTTTAGCCAGACTTGGAGTGAAACCAAGACTCTGCAGATCGTCCTGGAGAGCTTTTGCGTCTACTCACCCGCTCATGCTTCCTTCTACTTCCTCTAGGGAGTCTCTTCTTGCTTGCGCTCCCTTTCCTCCTTGGAATCTGCCTTCGTTCACGGTGGAGTTCACCCTTTCCACTCCATGCTGTCTCTCTGATCCCCCTCTCTCTCGCCAAGGTGCGGCTCTCGCCCATCTTGACTCTCTTCCCCCTCATGATCTGGTGCTTTGGACAGACGGCTTTGTTCCTTTTCCTTTTGGCAAGGGCGGCTCCGGCGTACTTGCCAACTGCTCTCTCTGGGGCACTGAAGCCACTCTTTCCTTTTCGGCAGGCCCAGTATGCTCAAGTTTTTCCGCTGAAGCCTGCGCCATTCTGCACGCTCTTTGCTGGTCTCGGCAGCACCAACAAGTCTGCCATTTCTCTTCTCTTTTCCTACTATCTGACTCTCGTTCTGTCCTCGCCGCCTTGTCCTCTCCTCCATCTTTCCTCTTATCCCAAACTCTGTGGCAGATCTGGCAGGAACTGTCTTCTCTCTCTTTCTGTTCTATCAGGCTACAATGGGTCCCCGGACACTCGTTTCTCCCGGGGAACGACACGGCCGATGAGCTGGCCAGACGGGGAGAGCTACTTGCGCCCTCCGCAATCCCTTGTAGTCTCTCTCCTCTTACCTCTCGTATCCACTCTCGTCTTATCTCGGACTGGAGGCGTACTGTCTCATCTAAATTCTTTGACACACAGGTTCCCTCGATTTTCACTGACGAACTTGTGCTCCCTCGTCATGCTCGCTGTGTCCTCTTTCGTCTTCGCTGCAACGGACACAGCCTTCTTTTGGGTTCTTATCTCTCTAGAATCGGAAGAATTGAGAATCCCTCCTGCAGCGCCTGTGGACACTCGTCCCAGGATACCTCTTATCTCATTGTGCACTGTCCAGCTGCGGACTGTTTGCGCCGCTCACTCTTTGGCGACTCTCTGTCTCTCTGCGACCTCTGGTCCAGACCCTGGGGAATTACCCGGGTTCTGGGGCTCCATAGTCTTCCGCCATGCCCCCATCCCTCGGAAGGGGTCGGGTAAACAACAACAACATGGCCAAGTGGTTAGAGCATCCGCTTTGTAGTCGGTAGACCTGGGGCTCAATTTCCTTGTCGAGTCATACCAAAAGACTTTAACAAATGGTATCCACAGCTTCCCTCCTTGGCGTTCGGTATTTAGGGGAGGTTGTGAAGAAGAAGTCGGCAATTTTGCTTGTTGTGTCCTCGGGCAAGGCACTTGACGGGACGCCCCCAGTTTTATGTAGAAGACAGGTCGCCCAGACACATCGCAAATGGCAACTCCCAAGCAAGTGCGGACGTCCGGTCCAAAATGTAGCGATACAATTCGCATTCTCTTGAATGGAGGATGAACATGGCAAAAAAAACAAACTTATTCACTGTAAGTATATCTTATGTTAACGCTTTTCTTATTAGCGGCTGGGGACGCTAACATTTTTCTGGAATGATAGATTTCCGTTTTTTGTAACACAATTTTTTGAACGATTTTAATTCATGAATGCGATGGAATTTGTTCCGAAAGAAAACTGTAATGCGACCACAAGTATCAGTTACAGTCGATTAAATATTCGATCCAATTTGGTAGTTCTTTAGCTTTCACCGGCCAATTTATTTTTGCGGTTTCTGCAAAACTAATCATCGAATCACCACTCTATAAAAGAAAGGGGGCCAATTACAAATAAAAATAGGCTACGTACATAACGAAAGCTATTTTTCCAGCGAAATCTTTGAGCATTCAGAATGATATAGGTGGGCAAACATGCGACTGGTCGCATAAACAATCTTAGTAGCCTACAATCCTCACTTAGTTGTAGAGCAGCTTATCACCTTAATCTAACAGAATCACAAAAAAGATGACGTAATTCACTTGCAAAGTAAATTCTCAGAACAAAAAAATACTGCCAGTACAAGATCTTAAATTTAATGGTAAATGATTGAGTGGACTGCCGCAAGTCAATAGGTCTGAAGAGAAAAACGCAACTCTGATTTATTGACTCACGGTGAGTGCTCTTCAGATTCAACGTGGTAAGAAAATATTTAACACCTCATATAATTTTGTGTTTGTTCATTTAAAACGGAATGTGTTTTGTATTTTCTCTTGTAGTTTTTTGTTTTCAGGTTAAATGCAATGGTTAAATGCTATCAACCACTGCAACTTTGGCAGAACAAAAACACGTAAATGTAGCGGTGGCAAAACGTAATTCTGGCAGAATAAATTTAACAGCAATAACATAAATCTAACTGCTCTTAAAAAACCACTTTACGGCCAAATTACAAAACTAAAAACCTAACGAATCACATCAACTTTCCCCAAGCATAGTTTTATTGCCAAAAAACTTTTAAACCTGACTGAATATTACTTTAAAACTTTGCGCTTCTTTCCGAAAATGTGCCTATCTAAAGATTGCGTTTGTTAAAAAGCTCATTAAATTTCCTTCAACATAAGCATTCAGGGGTGCACGACCTGCGGCCGTAAAAGGATTTTTTGGATTAAAAGGATTACTAACTGCTAATTACGATTAATGAACAGGGCCGGATTGAGGCGGAAGCTGGTGGAGCTGCAGCCTCAGGCCCATCCAAAAAATAATCCCACCATTATACCAAGTTAATGAAGTCAAAACATAAAAGTGACTCATATGATTACTTTAAAAAAATAGTGGCCGTACTTCTTTTCACCTTTCCACCCTTGAAGCCACGTACATTAAAACATCCAAACCAAATTTATGCAAACAAAAGGAATTCGTTTATGGTCTAAAAATCACACATTAGTTTCCGCTCCTTCTATTGGTCGCTTTTTTTACCAATCATGATAGAGCTTTTTTCCCTTTTTTTTCTTTTTCGTCAACTGTGTCTCTATATAAGTGACTCACTTCACCTCTTCACTCTATTTCTGACGGATTCTCTTAAAAAGTGTCAGACGAAAAGCTTCGAGAATAAATACTCTACTTTCTGCAATTTTCAAATTCTGTACCACAAATCAACTCTTTAGTCCTTTTGTAATTTGCTGAATATTTGATTGATTAAGTTACTGAAAGACTTTAAAAAATGGTATCTATAGCTTCCCTGCTTGGCGCTCAGCATTTAGGGGAGGATGTGGAGAACAAACCGGCAAGTTCGCTTGTTGTATCCTTGGGCAAGGCACTTAACGGGACGCCCCATCTTTATGTGGAAGACAGGTGACCCGGAAATGGTAACTCCCAAGCGAGTGCGGACTTACCGTCCAAAACATAGCGATGCATCTGCTTTCTCGTGAATGGAGGATAAATATGGAAAATAAAAAAAACAAAAAAACCTTAATCTAACCTATGGTAAAAAAAATATATATGTATGTATAAAGTTGGTCAGTCAGTATGAAAAGGCATGGAGGTGAGAGCTGTGTAAATTTATATGTGTTTATTAGTGATGATGTGTGATTATTCACAAACAGAGAATAATTATTGATCTTAAAATTTAATGAGAGTACAATTAGTGCTGTTTTTGTAAAATATGTTTTTGTGAGCAATTGCTTAACTAATTCTTTCATACTATCTTAAAACTTCATAACTACATATTGTGTAAAGGACTAATGATAGTACTGACACCTTGGTTTTGCCAACTAAGGAATATTTGTGTTTTAGTATCAAAATAACAGCAATAAAATACATTAGGTAGTTTATTTGGCATATTTTATTCAAAATTGAAATCTAGCATATTTCTTTTAAATCTAGCATTTTCTAGTCTATTTTTTTAGCATTTTTTTCCGATCTAGCATTTTCTAGCTTATTTTGCAAGTATTTTCATTTCATTGAAACGGAAAAAAACACAAACAGAAGAAAAACTAGTATTCAATTCAAAATGAAAGCAGGATTACTCTATGATTTGAGTCAGCAACACATTCTATGATGTGTCTAATATGCAATCAAGTTGTGAAGACTGTGAAAGGGGATAACGCAAAGCAGCACTCGAAACTGAAAGAGGATTCGAGAAAGATCTGCATTGACAATTTGAAAAAGAGTGTGCGAAAGCAGACAGCTTGCACAACAACTTTCTTTAAGTCCACCAATAGTCGCTGTGAAGCATCATACAGAGTGACATATCATCTTGGCGTTGCGGGAAAACCTTATTCCAATGGCGAACTCCTGAAGCGATGCTTGATAGACGTTGTTAAGTGCATTCACCCTGGAAGGAAGCTGGTTATTCTTCAATTGTTCTCTTGCGTGTTACAATGCAACGCAGGCAAGATGATGTCGCTCAGCATGTTGCAGCTGGATTTAACTCTGCATGCTTGCTTTTATTTTACGACCGAAATTTTCCGTGGTTTGGGAGTAATTTCGACGTTATGCTGTTTCGGCCAATCATTTGCTGACCGTAATTGCAATCTCAGTTAATTTTTTTTTATTTTGTTTTGGCCAATCATTTGCTGACCCTAAATTGCTGTCTCAGCATTAAGTTTGCATTTTTTAGAACTTTTCTCTTTTTTCCACGCATTTGCTATCTTTTTATAAGCTTGTGCAAAATTTGCGGCATTCAGAGAATCTGGTCTTTCGATGATAAACAGTTGGTAAGTTAACTAGCATTTCTTTTGTGTGTGTGAATATGTTATCTTAGCATGTGTTAAATTACAGAAACCGTCGTTTTTCTCTATGTGAATTGAACTGTTCGAATACAATCTGTAAGGAAATTTGACGCCTGTTCGATATATACATACAAAATAGTCGCTTAGCTTCACAGTGCTCAACCGCAAACTTGCCAGAGTCGTAATATACAGTGGTGGATATTGGGTGAGGCAAATGAGGCAGCTGCCTCAGGCCCCCCCTTTTTTGAGTTGTCGAGGGGCCCCCTTTTAAAAATGGCGTGTGTACTTTTAGGCTGTTTTGTGGCATTTTGAAATGAGTCTTTGGTCTTAACAACTGTGGAAGTGCAAACCAAAAGTGGCTATTTTGCCTTTGATCACATTTTACCCTTGCAAGCTATTTTGCCGTTCAATGTTTGTGTGTCTTCAAAATTGGTTTTGCTGCAGTGCTCATAAGTATTGCTTTGGCGTGCTCATAGTTATTGTTTGGAGAGTGATACTAACTATGAATAAAATGGTTAGAAGTTCGAATCTTTGCAGGCAGGGTACTTAAACAGAGGCAGTATACATTAAGAAGGGAATGGCAGTTTGTGGATATGAGTGGGAGTGTAAGCTAAAAGCTCCATTTTTGTCAAATCACTTTTTGTCAATTTTAATACATTATAGAGATTGACCAATCACAAACGACTAAAAGTCACATTTTTAATATGTCACCAAAATTGACCAATCACAAACATTCAATGGAAAATAGAGTGCAGGGACAAAATGTCATTGACGGCAAAATAGCCACTGCCTTAATAAAAACCAAACACTAAAATTTGTTTTTTCTATTACTGTTTTGGGCTGAAGGTTTTCCAGTTCTTTTGACAGAAACTGTTGTGACAATGTGGGTTTAACATATTTTTTAGGGTGGAACCTCATTTTACTAATGTGATCAGAACAACTTATATTTTTAGCTGTTTGAGCAAACCAGACTTTGCCAGTGAACTGTGATAATTTATCTATGAAGTCGGTCCAGCTTTTCGTTGTATCAAAACGTGAATTAATTAATTCATCTTTTTATGAGCGGTTTATGACAGCAAAAGTAAATATACTACCAGGAATCTACCCGTGAAGTAACTTGCTCGAAGCGATCCAGGTTGATAATCATATAATAGATAAAATCAAGGTACACTAGAATTATCAGGGGTGGCGAACCTATGGCACGCGTGCCATATCTGGCACGCGGGCTGATTTTTGCTGGCACGGCACTTGAAACTTCTTATCGCGCATATTAGTTCAGTGGCCATCTAGCAGAGTTATAAACTCAAGTTAGACTAAAATGATTTCTCAGAATAGATCAAAGCTCTTCCATTTGTGATTTATTTGCTTTGTGACGTCACGGTTGTAAAACAAGAGAGTGTGTAATTTGATATCATCATTTTCTTTTTGGTTAGTTTCTTTTTGAAACAGAAATTTGCAACAGTTGGTAAATTTTACTAACAGTTTGAAGAAACCAAGTACAGTAATTTACTTTTACACGTGTAATATACATTTTTTCAGAAATAAATTAAATTTCAAACTTTGCTAGATCATAAACTTGAATTTTTCTTTTTTTTAATTAATTATTCATTTTTTTTACCTGAGATATGTCAAGAGAAAATAAAAAGCTAAAATTATCATCATCTAGCAGTAGAGGGTTTCAAAGCTGGTGGACTGAAGAGTATGGCATGATTAGCAGTGATGATAAAGCAGTATGTGTCTTGTGTTGTAATAAAGTTGTTTGCAGAACATCTTCAGTTAAACGTCATTTCGAAACGAACCATAAAGACCTTTATTTGAAAACGAAAGAAGAACAAAGAGAAATTATTTCTAAAGCTTGTAAGGAGAAGAAAATGCAATCATCAAATCTAATGAAATTTATAGGAGGCTCTTCAAATGTTACTGCAGCGAGTTATATTGTGTCAAAAGAAATTGCCAAACACGTAAAACCAATCAGTGAAGGACAATTCATCAAACAAGCATGACTTGAATGTGCACCGGTTTTATTCGAAAATTTTAAAGAAAAAGAAAAAATTATTCAGAGAATAAAAGAAATACCGTTATCTAGAAATACAGTGAAAGCTAGAATTTGGGATTTGGCTGACAATGTTTCTCACTAGCAAAATAAAGACTTAAGTTCTTGTAATTTTTTATCTATCTGTCTTGATGAAAGTACTCACATAACAGGCTCGGCACGTTTAGCAATTTTTGGCCGTTATTTGGTTAATGATACCATTAGAGAAGAGTTGATCAGCTTAGCGTCATTAGAAACAACAACAAGAGAGATAGACATATGCAATGCTGTTGTGAAACAGCTGACTGAAAGAAAACTTGATCTTTTTAAAATAGTATCTGTATCAACAGATGGTGCTGGTAGTATGACCTGAAAAACCAATGGATTTATCAATTTATTTACTCAGCATGTTGGACACTCCATCTTGAGCTTTCACTGCATTATACACCAGCAAGCATTATGTGCAAAAACTGGTTTTAAATCACTGCAGAACATTATGGATGTAGTAAAAAAACTAATTAACTTAATGGTTGCTCATCCATTAAGCAAACGAAAATTTAATGAACTACTTGGCGATATGGATTCTATGCATGTTGGTTTGCTGATGTGCAATAATGTACGATGATTAAGTCGGGGAAAAGTTCTGGAACGATTTGTTGAATGCTTGGATGAAATTATAATTTTTTTAACCACCGAAAAAATTATTGGAAAGTATAAAGAGTTGTTTGATAGCCAATGGATTTTAAAATTAATGTTTTTTACTGATTTGTGCTTAGATGTAAACGAATTGAATACAGGCTTGCAAGGTCGTAATAAAACCATTATTTTCATGTTTTACTTAATCAAAGCATTCGAAGCAAAACTACGAGTTTTCTATCGAGATGTTGATTCAAAAACTTTCAAGTATTTTAAAAACACAAAGAAATATTTTTTACAACTTGAATCTAATGACCATCTAGAACAAGAAATAAATCAACTATTAAGAATGTTTTGTGAAGTTATTCAAGAGTTAATCAAGGAATTTGATTCTAGGTTTACACAATTCAGGCAATTGGCTGAAACAACGCAATTTATTTTGCATCCAGACTCAACATCACTAGAAACACTAAATTCGGAAAGCTTGAAGTGGCTAGATTCGGAAAATATAGAAATGCAATTAATTGATTTCCAATCTAGTTCTATATGGAAACAAAAGTTTATCGATCTGAGAAGAGACTTAGAATTAATGGAGAACGATAGAGCAGTTGGTGCATTAACATGCAGTCCAGAAGAAAAAGTATTGAAAACATGGGATACCATTCCCAATACTTTCATTTGTCTAAAAAAATTAGCAATTGCTATTTCATCAATTTTTTCATCTACGTATTGTTGTGAATCATTGTTTTCGCAAATGAACTTGATCTAAAACAATTTGAGAAGTAGCCTGTTTGATTAGTCTTCATCTGCATGTGCATTACTTAAAGTGACAGAGTATGAACCAGATATAAAACGCTTATCATCTAAATTACAGCAACAGAAATCTCATTAACATATTATGATTTATGGTAATAAATATAATCAATAATTTGCATAGTTTACATTTTTAATTAGTTTTGTTCAATGTTACTGGCACGGTATAAACTTGCTTTACGTCACTTATAATATTTTGGCACGTTTGTAAAAAAAGGTTCGCCACCCGTGCACTAGATCAGCTGAGCTACTTTATTATATTATATGAAAAATCGATTTCGCCCTATACAGGCATTTTCAATTTCTTATTCAAATAGAATCTATTTGAATAAGAAATTGAAAATGCCTGTATAGGGCGAAATCGATTTTTCATATAATACAGGGTGTCTCAAAAGTAAGTATACACTTTAAAATTTGAATAACAATCTAATGGCTTATTCAAATTTGTCAAAAGTTTACAAAAATATTCTATAAACTACTAGAAACAGATTACCGTCCTAATATCTCGTTGAATTTATTTATTGACAGAATGTTAGACCTCAACGTGGAAACCACCAATTTCGAGACATTTCAGCCTCCTTTTGGCGCATTCTTGCCCGATACCCTGCAATAAATCTTGTGTAACTAGTCCACATGATGCTCTAATGTTTTGTTCCAACTCTTAAAAGGTTTTGAGGCCGTGTGGAGTAAAGTTGACAAAAAATGCTTCAGTTGAAAAACTGTTACTTTCAGCAAGATGGAGCTCCTGCACATTACACCAGGAAAGTCAGAGATTACTTAAATCAGCTTTTTCTCGGTAGGTGGATCGGGTGCAGAGGTCCTCTAGAATGGGCCGCTCGTTCACCTGACTTAACCCCATGCGACTTTTTTCTTTGGGGTTTCCTTAAGAGCAAAGTTTACTCCACACGGTCTCAAAACCTTTTAGAGTTGGAACAAAACATTAGAGCATCATGTGGACTAGTTACACAAGATTTATTGCAAAGTGTCAAACAAGAATGCATCAAAAGGAGGCTGAAATGTCCCGAAATTGGTGGTTTCCACGTTGAGGTCTAACATTCTGTCAATAAATAAATTCAACGAGATATTAGGACGGTAATCTGTTTCTAGTAGTTTATAGAATATTTTTGTAAACTTTTGACAAATTTGAATAAGCCATTAGATTGTTATTCAAATTTTAAAGTGTATACTTACTTTTGAGACACCCTGTATAATAAAGTAGCTCAGCTGATCTAGTGTACCTTGATTTTATCTATTATATGAGCGGTTTATTGATGTTAGTGAGATATTGGTAAAAGTGGAAATAAATTTGCTTTGAAAGAATAATCAGTCAGTTGCGTTTGTGGTGCAAAATAATATTAAAGATATGCAAGCACAAAAAGTTTTTGCAAGATTTAAAACCATTAAGTTTTAGTTGTTTGGCATCTTTGTACTTGCTGTGTTCTGCTCAAGCCAATCATTCAACGGCAAATTTGCTACATTCTCATATTTAGCTTTTTAGAGGAATTTGTAAAAGGAGAATTAGTTAAGTCATTATTCATGATTGGTATATGCCATTATCTTTGGTTATGACAGTAAAACAATAAAAGATTTTAGTGGCTTTAACGCTTTACTTGTCTGGTGACTCATCCAAACATGAAGTCTACTACAATCATATTTATCAAAAAGGTTTGTTTATTCAGATTCATTTGTAAATTATCAGTTCAATTAAGATAGTAGTGCTTGATTTGCTGTATACCTTGCCTTATACCAGACGGTTTTAGTGCATCAATTAAATAGAGAGTATGAAAGTATAGTATCAAAACGAAGGCGAAAGGAAGAAAGTAGGAACATGGATAATGCAAACGTCTAATGGATAGATTTATTGTAATTAACAGCCCTACTACTACTACTACAGAACTGAGAGATAAAAAGTGTATTTTCAAGCATCCACGTTATGTGTATTGATGAAACAGAAAATGATACCAGTAGCCCTGTGTAATCAAGTGTCAGTGAGTTCAAAGATAATAATGTAGAGAATATTGTTATTGGTAAATTGGTTGCTAACCTGTGCTCAGCAAAAAACAAGGCAACAACCATTGTAACTAAACTTCCTGTTTTTTTCAATAGACCTAAGGCAATTAACCAGCGCCAGCATTTAAAATTTTAGATAACTCTTATTTCAACGCATTACGATTAAATTCAATGGTTTTTCACTAACATAACGTTTATAAGCATGTGAAGACTCATATTTTTAGGAAGTTTAAGCTTTGTCTAGCAGTACACTAGCTAAGCATATTGTCAGCCCCTATCTCACGATGTTTTGACAAAAAAATGGCCTATGTTGCTGCATAACATCTAAATATTCTGCACAATTCTGTTTTGCGGAGTGTTTCATAACAATTAAAGTCACACTAAGTTTTTAAGGCACTTGTATTGCTGCAAATCATTTGAATATTCCCTACAATTGTGCTGTTATGGTAATGCTTTCGATAGCAAATTACTCCAATTTTTTTTAAAGGGTGATTAACTGTGGAATGCGGTAACTAGTCACTGCAAAAAAGCGTTTTAATATTTCTAACGTATGGTTTTGATTATGAATATATCCTAATATATCTGCATCAATTCTTTTGCAACAATCTATAGCCTACCCAGTAGCGTTGTTTGATCGCAATTATTTATAGCTACATCAATTTTTTGGGGCCCCTTATTAGAATTTTGCCTCAGGCCCCCAATTTTGAATATCCACCGCTGGTAATATATTTCTATTTGAACAGCTACATCATATGTCATAATGTCTATTCTGTAGCTGTTCAAATAGAAATATATATGCGCATATATATATAGAGCGATATATCAACAGGCAGCACATCAGCAAAGAAAAAAATCCTTGCTTTATGGCATATATGCCGGCGTCTCCCGTAAAACCACCGTCAGCATCATTCAGTGCCGTCGTCAGAGCAAACGAAGTAGTGAGGCACAAGTCGAAAGTGAGGGGGACTAAGATAGACTGAATTATTTTTGTTTAAAAAAATACTTTATAGGGTATAGAATGTTTTGAACTGAATACAATGCGAACCTACATGATCTTAAAATAGGTATGACTAATCGTGTGTTGATGATTGGAGAAATTTATAATATAATGTAACTTCTTTTGCCATACTTGATGACTTAATGGGTTTAATGGTTTCACTTGTGATGCGAAATGGTGTTTGAAACTCAAACCACCGTACTACCGGAATCAAAAAATTTCAGTATAGGCCTACTGCTAATATAGGTAACGTTAGTCAAGTACATGACGTATCAAGATACATATTGTTGTGCTGTAGGTAACCACTGAATCACGAATAAATGAGTAAAAAAAGAACATCGTCGAATACTAAAATAACGAATTTTTTTAAGAAAAACACAGAAGTGCGGAACCAATACTGTGAAGTAAAAACATCGAATAGTTAAAAAACAAAGTAAATCAATTGAGTTTAACTAAAATAACTGCAGTGTACGATTTGAGGTAATGAACTATCAAAAGATTTTTTTTTCCGTTCATCTTTTAGTTTTTTGTCAAATCGCTTTCAAACGTAAGTTGGGCTTTGCGAGCGTACATCATTGATTGCCTGCAATCTTGCATTATAGATTTAGAACAAAAAAAGTTCTTAAACTTTGTGATAGGGGCTCCGAGAGTGACTCCTAGTCTCAGTGCAAGATTAGGCATCGCCAAAAGTACTTCACAATGTTAAAAAAGGAGTTTAGCTGTTGCATCACGTTAAGTTTTGCGACATACGTCTTAGCAACGTCAAATGCTGCAGCTACACTTATGCTGTCAACGAAATCCAAAAGAGGCTGCACCATCTTTACATCCAAAAAGCTGCTATTCTGTGGTTGAAGAGCAGAGACAGCAGCATATAGTTGAGCACTTTGATGGCTAAAACGCACGTCTATTTCTTTGATGGCTTGATCCAATGTGCTCTAAAATAACTTCCGCATTTAGTCTTTATTCATTTGGTTATTTACGGTAGTTTTTTCGACTACATAGTCTTGTAGCAATGTATTATCACGTCATGTACGTCTTCAATGAGCATCAATTTGAGTAAGGACCACATCCCATATATCACAAAATTTCTCTTCTGTTCGAATATTGTTTTCAACAAACGCGACAACAAGTGTCATCCCAGTTGATAAGTTAGTATTTTCAGCTTGAAGAATATAGTTGGCTGGAGCAAATAAATTTAGAACCTAAAAATGCAATATAGAAATTAGCCGTTTCAAAACGGAATACCCTTAGTGGTTATATTTTGCAGTCTTTTGAGAGAATTGTTTGGTCTTACTAGATAATACACGTTGGGCCTCTTGAAGACGCAATAACACAAACACCTTTTTAGGGTATAAACCAGTAAATTAATGTTTAATTAATCAGCTTCCAAACAGAACCAACAGGTGATCCATATTGCCCACACACATTCATTCACTCTACCTTTCACAATAACATAACAAACTGGCGACGTGAGGCTGTTCTTGAAACAGAGACATCATCTGTGATTGTAGAACAGTAAAATTACAAAAAATAACCAAGCACTTGGAGTGGCCGATCTGCGGCTAGGGTCAAACAAAAGGTAAAGCGATGCATGGAGCGATTTAAAAACTCTTTGTGACCATCCTCGCTTCCTGGACACCATATGAATTTGCACTATGCATAACATTATGATATTTTAATAATTGCACGTAAATGCTGGTCTTTTTAAACAATGTAATTAAACAGACATAAAAAGAGTCCATTTTCCTTTTTGTCTTCGATTTCAAATGCGTCAATTTTTCCTCTATATGCCAATTGATGAGTATTCAAAAAAAGTTACTATGATAATTAAGGTAGAAAAATATTAGCGATTTCTTTCAATTGCTTCTATGTACCTATTTCAGTCCGTTTGATTTTTTCTTTTCATGTACTGTAGCGTGCGAAGTGTTCTTTGGAGGCTGCATGCTTGGAAAAACTTCTATTTATTTCAGTAGCATGCTTCCAATTGCGATAGCCATTGGTCGTAAAAATTGACTCACCACGCATTCCTCTAAAGTCTCCTCCAGCTTTAGATTCAAAATTGCGGCAAGGAAAGCAAAAAGCTGCATCAAACTTGACAGAATATTCCAACCAATCCCACCTCTCATACCACGCAGCATCGAAGCACCTTTTCTTGGCCGCAAATATGCTTACAGGATAAGCACGCAGCCTAACTTGCTTCGGGTCGTAAACTCCTGAATCATTAGGATCAGAAAATTTTTGTTTGCTAATGGGCCTACTCACAGCAAATGTCGTAGGTGCACTGCAGCTAGCAGAAGAGCTGAGACCTTGCAAACTTTCAGAACTTTCACTCAAATTAGAACTTTGCAACCAATCTGTCAAACTCATTTGGCGCTTTTTATATCGTCAATCAATAAGCGAAATAAAAATATCTGCTGTAACTGTTGATAAGACGGTATAATGGGTCACAATTATTGTGTTACAGCAGTTGATTGCGCCTCCACTGTGCAACTGTTTAAAGAATCGACCACGTCAAACAAGATTAATGTTGAACTGACCGTTATTTTGCATCAGAAATCTAAGTTTCTTAATACTATTGCTTGCTGTATAATCTATAATCTTGTCGTTATGCGGTGCTCCAAAAAAATAACGAATTTAGAGTAACCCAAAATAGGGAGAAACAACCACTTGCCAGGAGGGCACGGCCCCCTGATTCCCTCGTAGCGACAGCATTGTTAACATTGGGAATGTCGGTTCAACCGGTTGCGCCAGCTTCACCCACCGGGCACTTGTGTAAACAGAAACAAAAATTTATACGGTTTCTGCACACAAGATTTTCAAGATTGATGCGCTCCTTTCCCAATTTTTGATTTTAAAGTCCTGGCTACCCTTTATGTTTATGCGCCTAATTCATTGCTTACGCAAAGCCAAGGGGGCCTCACGTTTACCTGAGTTTGGAAGTAGTAAACACATTTCTGATTTTAAGATATTTTGAAGCAAAATAAAAAAAAAGTTTTTCATGTTGTGCGATTTCACAGTGAAACGTTGTCTACTTTTGATTTCCCCTCAAACTTTCTCAAGTCTTTGCTTGCTACGCATTACTGTATGTTGCATTTTCGTTTTTCCTTGTTTAGGCGTGCTCAGAGGATTTTCGGTAAGCTACATTTCACAATTCTTAGAATTTTAATTTTTTTTGATAAATCTTTTTGTAAACTTAGATAGATAAGCCCAAAGAACCATTTGCTCGGAAAAAGTACCAAAGAGCCAACTTTGTCTAAAAACTGCAGATTTTTTAGGTCTAGTAGGATAACTGTTCTACTAACAATGAAACATGATGCATAGCAACCAATTTCGATCAGCCATTATGAACTAATTCTTAGCCTTAACTGATTAGAATAACATATTCCAGGGAAAAAATTTCTTCAGCTTTCAAACCTTATTGATTGTTAGTATCGTATCGTAACGTTTGTACTTAAAACTAGCCTGTTTTTACTCGGCTTACCACGTTTTTGGTAAAATAAAAAGTTACACCAAAGGTCTTAAAGATCAGCTTGTTTAGTATAAAAACTATTGGCAAATGCACATGTCATGTATAATCGGAATTGCCTTGAAATACCCTTTAATTCATTTTAAAATGTTTGAAAATCGGTAGAGAAATGAGGTCGCAAATTAGTTTGTAACTAAACTGATTTTATAAAAGTGTTGCAATTTTTGAAGAAATTATCAATTGATGGTCTCTGGTAGCAAAAGACTGTGTTAATTGTACCAGGCAGCATTATGACATCATAGAGCGAATTGAAGCGAAAAGAAAAAAGCAAGAAGCATGCTTAGAAAGCTTAAACTACAGCAGATTCCGCTTAATCGGGCCACATCGGGATAAGCGCCATTTGGCCCGATTAAGCGGCTGACCCGATTATCCAAAGTCTTGCAGTATCTGTGCCAGGGTTGTCCTTGGTACACCAATTATCTCAGCTAGCTGGCGATGACTAATGTTTGGAGGTTGCTCTCTAATTTTTCTTACTACAACAACCCTTTCAGCAATTGTTAATTCTTTTTGTGGCATCTCTGCTTGGGACTTCACAAACTTTGCAACAAAACACAACAATTACCATGTCCAAGGGCATGACATGACAAAATAATTTGTGCCTGTATTTTTCAATTGTTACATAATATAGTTGGCTTTGTGATATTGAGTTCTATTACATTACAAAGGCGGTTTTGCAATTAAACCAGTGTATGTCTGACTATAGTTGTGGCCCGATCAAGCGGAATAGTGGCCAGATTATGCGGATTTAACGTAGTGCATTATCTTTGATTGAATTTTGTTCTTAACAATTTGGCCCAATTAAACGGCTGACCCGATTAACCGGCGGCCCAATTAAGCGGAATCTACTGTACTTAAAATAACATAAACACACAGCGATTACATATCAGCCACAATATATATGTCAGGCACAAACTAGCGTCTATTATTAAAATCCTTGTTTGAATGATTCAAACTCCATTTTCGATAGGTAAAAGGAAGGAGAATTGCTTTTGCCACTGTTTATATTTGCGATCTCACACTAAATTACTCGGTCAAATAAATAGGAATGGAGATTAATTAACGGTTAGCAATTAAATATAAGCTCAGAATTCATGGTCAATTTAGGCTTATAAACTCCAAAAAAGTTGTGCTTACAAAAAATCAACATTATTAGACGATGAAGTTATGGGAAAAACGTATCTGTAGGAGCAATGACTTCTAACAAAGCTTTTATAAAAAGAAGTTGTGAAGTCAATAAAAGATTTACACGGGCACCTTACGATGACCGCAACTCTTATTTATCGCTGATGGTAGACATTGAAGTAGTCATTTTATATGTCAAGGATAACTACGGTGTCGACTACAAAACTGCCTTAAGCAATTTAAGTCTTTGCGTTTCTATTGATACGTATGCCAATATAAAATTAAATAGCTTTTCTATTCTTCTAAGCAAAAGAAATCAGTTATTTTCTGCTTCTATCAGATAACACGCGGGTTGGTGTTCCTCAAATTGTTTGCATATCTTTTTCTACCACGACCTTCCAGGTTTTAAAACAGAAAATGGTGGTCCGTACGTATACAGCTAAAGCTTTCAACATACCTACATGTGATTTGGAAAAAGCGTAAAATTTTATGTAAAAATTTTTATAGACTCTCATTTCTTCATATTTTTAAAATATGATTTATGCGGTTAAACTTTTCTTGATTGCTGTTGCTGTAGGGGTTATAAGTTTTGATGTACAATGGGTGCATAACAACTTTTGGTGATTAAAATATTTGAAACTTTGCTATTACGCTAGATAGCTGATAAGCGTAAATCAATAGTGATTTTTCTTAAATTCTTAATTTACTGGGGCAACGATGGGTTTTGCGTAACGGTGGACGACGATTATGAAGACTTGACAATGCAATTACTTTTTCTGATGCATAATTTGTGATGAATTTAAGTTCACACTCTTTGGTGGTGCTTTTACGTTAAACCCAGATTTATATCTATTTAAGAAATATTGGTTTTGTTATACGTTCTGCCTTGTTATTTTTTCAAATTGTGATTTTCGTGTCCATCAAATGAGACAAAGCCTTTTTTTGCATGGAACTATGCAAAAAATTAAAATTTGTCCAAAGTTGAAGATCAAATAAACATGGAATTGAGACTAAATTTACATTAGCAAGAATGAGCACAAATCACGAAATCAACTCAAAACCCGGAGAAAAATCATACAATCATCAATTCACAGTAAAAACACCGTTTCGGCGCAGGGTGAAGATTTAGAGAGATGGCAACACTGAATACATGGCAAAAAGTGTAAACTTCAAATATTGATTACGGATAATGCTAAGAAATTATAAGTTTTTTGGTTTTGTTGTCACTTTAAATGTAGTACTTCGTAAACAATAATAATTAAAAAACAATGTCTAAATGGTACAATTAAACAATATTAATTCCTAATCGTGCTTTATTTGGTATAGGGTTGTAAACACTAGTTAGTTTGCACAAAGATAATCGCGTCGCTTCAAAGTCGGTACACCGAGGAGCATTTTTCGTGTCAGGAAGAAAAATTATTGAGGTTTTCAACAAACGCTATCTTAAGGTGGGAACGTTTGCGGAAAAAAGCGCAATATTTAGCTGTAGACACCCCTCTCTAAAAATAACGGCTGCTTACAGGACCTTGTTTTCAAATTAGATCAAGTTCAAGGTCATGTTCGAACCCTTTCCGCACCTTCGTTTCTCATTTGACCATGTCTATGTTGAAGAAAATTTAATGAGTTTTTCAACAAACGTAATCTTGAGATGGGCACATTTACGGAAAGAAGCGCAGTATTCAGTTATACACGCACCCTTGTAAAAATAATTTTTTTCTGAAAAAAAATAGGCTGCTTTCGAAACTTTTTTTCAAAATTGTGTCAAGTTCAAGGTCATGTTCGAACTCTGTCCACACCTTTGTCCCTCACTTGACTATGCCTATGTTAAAAGAAATTTAATGAGCTTTCAACAAATTTAATCTTGAGATGGACACGTTTGCAAAAAGAAGCGCAATATTCAGTTGTATTATTGTAATATATCAATATTTCGCTTTAAAATTAACGGCTGCTTTCGGGACTTTGTTGTCAAATATGTTTCAAGTTTAAAGTAATATTCAGTCAGGTATGAAAGTTTTTTGGCAATGAGACTATGCTTGTGGAAAGCTGATGTGTTGGAATTCGTAAGTTTTTACTTTCGTAATTTGACCGTAAAGTTTTTTTTTTTATGAACAGCCAGATGTACGTTAGTGCTGTTAAATTTATTCTGCCAAAATCACGTTTTACAACCGCTACATTTACCTGTTTTTTTGTTCCGCCAAAATTACAGTGGTTGATGGCAGGGATGTGGAAGCGGAAGCTGGAAGCGGTCCTTTTTCTGTGGAAGCGGAAGCGCGAAAAATCCACCGCTTCCGCTTCCACATAGGAGGAAAGAATGGAGAGAGAAAAGAAATTGGCTCTGCTATCCTTTGTAGAAGAACAAATAGGAGGAGCATACACATTAAGAAATGAGAGCGGGAAGGAGTCGTTTAGAGAGGTGTTGACCTCTACATAATTAGAGTAGGGGCCAAGCAAAGAAAGAGAGGAGGTAGAAAGCTCAGAGAAGAATAAGCTCTGTTTGACGAAAATGATGACGCCGCCGCTAGCGTCTGCGACATCAGTAAAAAAATACCAGATCGGGAGTGAGTGCCATGGGATCGCAGAGCAGAGAATCCAGGGATCCGAAAAGAGGAAGATGAATTAAGGTTAGATTCCTGGATATAAATAAGGTCAACGGGATGAGACGAATTAAAGTGTAGTAGTTTAGTGCTCCTGGCTTGGAGACCCCCATTATTCCATTGAAGAAACCTGAGGGAGTTAGGGAGGGGAAGAGAAAGCTGGGGGTAAAGAGAAACAGCCATGGGCATGAGGCGGTGGTGAGGATGCAGAGGGAGAAGATACAAAGTGGGCGGAATGGAGATAAGAGGTTTGAAAGTGAGGGTGGAGTGCGAGTGCTGCATTAGCAGAAGGGGGCCAGATTGAGCAGTGAAGTTATACCAGCTGGAGGAGTCCGAGGAGAAAGGCACAATGCTGGTAGGTGTAGAATCTCCAAAAAAGCAGGGAGGGCAGCTACAAAAGTGAGAGTAGTGAGCACTTTAAATGAACTTAATTAGAGCATGTGGAGCATTGCACTGACCTACCCCGCCAGGTCACATTTCCAGCGCACACTAAATAGGGAAAGACAGGGCAAGGATTAGGATAAACGTTGCCGCTCATCAAGAGAAGGAGAAGAATGAGAAGACGGGCAAGAGAAACGCAGGAGTAGAGAGAAGACAGACCAATTTTAAAGAGGCTGCATGCAACCTTTCTGTGGTCGTTCAAGGGGCTGCACGGCGAAAAAATGGTTTATGTGAGGGGAGTGCCCGGGATAACTGGGACACTCGGGAAGGCCAACAGTCATTTTGACTCAACCCAAACAGGTCGGGGACCGCACCACCACGTTGAGGCGGCTGTTGATTGGTGCAGTTCAATTTTGCTCGCTTTGCATGTACATACTATATACGACAGAAATTTCGCACTTCACTATCCAAAAAGATCGGAGTCAATACGTGTTTTGAGGACGGACAGAAGGTCTGTAATGATGATTAGAGTTAACGTTGACTTAAAGTCAGAGTTAGTTGAGGATAGAGAGGGAAAATCAACGCTATACGGTGTAATTTGTTGTTGTGACGACAGGTTATTGTCGAGCAGTGGCGGCTCGTGCCTATGGGTTGCAGAGCTGCAGCCCCCCACGCGCTTTTGTGATCTGTTTTTTTCGAATTTTTGATAATGTTAATATTTCTCGTAATGTCATAGTTCATACCTTATTTACCAATGCACCAGTTTATGTCGCTGAAAAGACTAATTTCCCTATATTGCTAGCACAAAACTAAGTGAACGTGCGACATAGGGATTCTATGTGACAACATAATAATGGTGCGTAGGACGGGGTGCAGCTGCAGCGCCCGAGACTGTAATTTTGTAAAGCGATTTAGTTGCTTCATAAATGATTTAAAGTTTTAGTTTCTGTGTGACATAGCAAAATTGTTTCCCCTGGAAGTATTGTCAACATTACTAAGCCAAATTTTTTTGTATAATTGAATATTTCTAATTTTTGAACACCGCTCGTTAAGCTGCAAACGATAGCAGCAGGAAGGGAAAAATCAGTAGCGCCCAGACGCATGACGTATTTGCGTTGCTTTCATGATCACTTGGTTCTTGTCACTTTTCTTGCGACGTAGCAATTCCCGCTGAGCTTGCTGATGTTGTACCTCTAAAGCAGGGCTAGTTGCTGTAATTAGTTAAATTGTTTGTAGGTAAGCAAGTTTAAATGTTGCTATACAGTTGTATCATTTAATGAATTAGGCAAAGAAATTAGAAGTATGAAAACTCATCTAAAGCCGAGAAAGTTGTTTACTTATTTTTTCTCTTCTACCGGTCAAAAAGTCGTAAAATTTTCGCTTTGTCATTTGGATATCAGACTACAGCAACTACGTGGGGGAATATTGCTGCTGCACGCGACTAACCAAGAGTGGCTAAACTCTTACAACTCCCCTTAGATTGAACCCGCATAACCGGTAAAAACAAGGGATACGGGGGTGAGACATCCTACCTTGCTTTCGAGTGGGGTAAAGGCATTGGTTTCGTCCAGCCGCCAAAATTTATTTCGCGTATTTTACAAAAATTTAATTTAAACACCACACGCCCGACTGCCCGCTTTATGACAGTCCCGGGCTACGTAGATTCTGACGACTTGGTTTGGAGGCGTCGATGGTTTGATTCCACCAGCGCCACTGCTCGCACTTTTAGCGCTGGTCAATGTGTTGTTATGGTTCGTGATACCTCATCGCTCAACCCCGAAACCGCAACTATTCATTGCTTACTCACGCTTCGCATCCACCTGCAGTGCAGGAGGCAACGTTAATCTCTAATTCTAGGCGCACAACGCCCCCTCCGAGGGCGCTGCGCTGGGTGGAACGAATCCTTGGTGACGAGGCCAAAAGGCCAATATCTGAGTCCAGGGATGGTCCCACCTATTTCGCTATACTAACGTTGTTCGGATCGTGACTTTTCGTGAAAACCAATTTTTTCCCGGAGGTATGTTGCGTTGTGTCTGGTTCCTGTGAGCTTCGAATCCGGGTCTTTCGAGCTGCTTTTCCGTGCATGCCGAGACATGCTATCGCGTAATCACCTACAGCCATGAATGCATTAAAAACCATATGCAGTATAATGATTGGAAGGTTTTTCTATGCCTAATTAGCTTTTGTGTGATCAATTTCATGTAAGGATACCAGTTTTAGTTCATACTTGCACGGTTAGCAGTAACGTCAAAGGGAATCCTGGTTCAAAAGTAAACGATACGTAAGTCTTGTGCTTTGTGTTGGATTGTTTGGGTTTGTTGTGTATACAGTCCAATGTTGGATATCGGGCTAGCCAGGAGCCACGAAAAGTATCTTACATTGGCAAGAGCCCTAGTGATGATAATACATCTTCATTACCCGTATTTTAGGGATGGTTCCGCCTATTTTGCTATACTAATGTTGTTTTAATCGTGACTCTTCGTAAAAACTAAAAAATATATATACATATATTGCTGATGTCCAAGAATGCTGAAAGAAATTTTGCAAGTCGTCGAGTTAACCGGTTATAAGTTCAAGTGCGATAAATTCGTACGACTTGCACTTGTTCATGTGCTTCACTCTTCAGGCTAGTCCTTAGCTTGATGATATGTGCGAGACTTTGTATTTGTTCTATTTTCTTTGTAGATTACAAAATATTAAAACAAATTAGAATTACTACTCTGTACACTAAATTAGCCTACCGCATTCTGTAATAGTCAGCCAAACCAATGCCTGATTGAATACAATTATACAACTAAAACAGCGCAGAGTTTCGGAAAATTTGCACATTTATAGCTAAACAACGGCAAATAAACTGCCTACAAAGAGTGCAAAAAAATTAAAAAATGACTTGCAGCCCTACCAGCAAATTCAATCACGAGCCGCCACTGTTGTCGAGAGCTGTAATATGTAATCATACGGCTTACATCTGAGAAGCATGAAGTTAAGTGTTGTAAAAGTAGTTGTAAGTAGCGAAGGAACTTTTAATAACTGTCTATTTGTTGAAGTGTTTAATTATTTTTTGAATTGTAGTAGCGAAATATTTGATTTTCTTGCAAGCAATTCGTGATTTCTAAATTTTTGTTAGTGGGAGTTCCGTGACAAACGCGAAAGTACATTAGGGGCTCCGCCATGACAAAAAGATTGAAAAGCACTGTTCTACATTCAACACGAATTCTGATATCTAAGAAAAACAAACACAGAGTAGTTCGAAACAATAAGCTTAAGCGAAGTAGATAAAGTAATAGCAATAAATGAAGGTTTTTATTTTCTCAAAATGATGAAGTGTAGAAGAAGGCAGGCTACAGACCCACAAAAGTTAAAAAAAATTGTCAGCGGTCGGTTTTTCGTTTTTTGTTGGTGGAAGCGGAAGCGATAGGTGTGGAAGCGGAAGCGTTTGAAAAATAACCGCTTCCACATTCCTGGTTGATGGCCATGCTACAGTTAGCTGTATAACTTTTGTTTTTTCTAAATTTAGTGCACAGCCAGTACCGGCAGTGATTCAATAAATAGAGGCTAATTTACATCATTTTGCTTTTTCTTTTTTTTGTCTTCAATTATTTTATTGCTTCGTTTCATGCTCTTGTGTGTGAAAAAATGATTGGCCTGAGTGCATAGACCTAGCAAGTTATATTTTCGTATCTCTTAAGATTTTAGAAAGATGTAAAAATTGTGCAAATTAAGTCAACCAATTTATTGAAACCATTTCTGATAAATACCGTGCAACCTCCTGATAAACACCGGGCAATCAGGGCATAGGATGGAATGGAAGACGTTTTTTACCATCTTCAATCCTGGCATTTTTTTTCATTTCATCCCAAAATTTCTTTCAATCTTCCATAAATAGCCTATATTTATGATATCTATCCGAGAATTAGCCTACTGGTCATAATAGCTCAAAATGCAATCTCATTTATTTAAATTTGCGTATTACCAGCTTTTATAGGCTGTCTTGGTTATCTAGCGCTGCTTGCCATTTTGTTTTTACTCAAAAGTAAGGTAGCTTTATGAGAGAAACCTAAAAAACGATTTTGGTTCTATTTCTAAGAGACTTTAAAAAAATCTGCTCCTTGTTGTGGTGAGTAGCAAACAATGAGGAAATAAAGATTTAATGGACTCAATTTAATATTTCCAATTGGTAAGAAAAGTTTGTCAATCACAGACGTTTTTTGCTCCTTTGTATACCAAAGACAAAGCACTAAGTCCAAAAGTTTCGGTTTTTATTCGAATACGAAATGCTGGTGTTTTTCAAACTTTTCAGTTTCTTCAACAGGCCGAAACATGCGTAGCGATGCAGTACAGGCTAAGTGACTGAACTGCAGTGAAATTACCGATGTGCGAAAATAATTCAAGCTGTTGTAAACAACGGAAAACAGTAGGCAATCGCTTTGGTTCAAAACAAAAGTAGGCTAAATGTATTGTTTCAGTTCGAGCAATGGAATTGTACAAAAACTTTCGCAATTTGGTTTCACGAAGTTTGTATGCCGTGGTAATAAGTTGCATGATGGAATTGAAATAGAGTGATGGAAAACCGTCTTTAATTATTCAAATTTTCCATTCCATTTCATCAATGGCATCTTCTATCTTCCATAACAAAATATGCCTTTCATTTCATCTCATCTCATGCCCTGGCCGTAACAACAACCACAGCCTTAATGCAAACAAGGACGTGCCGCAGCAGCCCAAACTTTTATTTCCTTCTCAAAGTGCTTAATAGCATGGACCGCTTTTTTAATTAATTTGAAAATTAGTAAACCTTTTGTATAGGCACTGAATCATGCTAAAACTCGCTTGAAAAAAGCGAAAAGCAGTGGTTGCTGAAAACTAAGGTGCAACAAGACGCCGGGGCAGTCCACTTATAAGCATAACGCTTTGTTTTTTTTGTAAGGAAGATCTGACAGGCTTTTTGATTTTGCAAGAAAGCAAAAAACCTTTTTGGAGGATCAACTTTTTCCAAGTGAGAACCGGTTGGCTACTTTCCTTTTCTGGGCCCAAAGCAAAGCCAAAACCTTTTTAAAGAAACTATTTGGCCATTTTTTAAAATTTGTAGGAGAGCTGACGATGTTCTGGGGAGGCTGAAAGCAATCTGGAAACTTGCAGCCCCGTAGCCCCTTTTCTTACTTTTACGCACACCAGACCACCCCTAATAACATTGATTTATGTGGCAGAACTTTTGCGAAAACACTTTTTTTCATTTGGTATTTATAAAACATTTTTGGAAAGTTTGAGCAAGTTTAGATCGAAGTTCTTTTTTTGAGAATACCACTAGAATTGGAAAATACTTTTATTGGGTTTGACTCTTACAATACTTTTTGAATCAGAAGGTAAACTTTAAGAAATCATTTCTGGTATCCAGTTTTCAAGAACTTTGTCTCGCCACCTGTACCAACAACCATCAAATCAAAGCAATGACTACAAAACAAGTGAAACGCCATCGTGAGCGAGAATATCAAAACAATGTCTCTTTCAATTTGTTGTTGCGATCAAAATGACTTGGAACAGACATTTTGTGATATCATTAAAATTTAGAAAAGGTGCTGTGTGGATAAATTGTTAGAAGTCTAATGAATCTTAGGCCTACGCTGGAATCCAAGAGTGCGGCCAAATGGCGAATGCCCCTTCGCGAAAAATTTGCCATTGCCTTATTTCTGACTGAATTCATGACTATCCAGCTCTTAAAAAGAAGTCATCACTTAAGCTTAACCCTGGTGCGTACCTTCAAATTTTACTTTGTAGCTCTGACTCGTACCAAAATTTTGTGGGATCTCAAAAAAGATCACCAAAACTGATTTAACACTAGAAATTTTGTTCCTTTCCCGAAATTATACGAATAAGTAGGCTGCACGCCAGCAATAGGCCGTTGGAAAACGACCTAGCTGACGTTGAAGATTATTTGACTGATATGGTATTTGCGTTGTAACTGAACTTTCTAATGGCACAAATTTTAATTGACATTGATCCCCTTTGCCATTTGAGCAAGTTTTTTTTATCACTATTGCTCTCAGTTACGCTATCAAGTAACCGTTATTCTGCTTCAAAATCTTTGACGAATCTTTGATTTGTCGTCTAAGCAACTGCAACTCGAAGCGACAGATGTTTTTCTTTTGAGTGAACCACTTTCTTACGCGTTATATTTTACTTCTTGTTTTCGTAGCAAGGCCAATCGGTACTTTTTGGTGCCTCGCGATGAGTTTAAAAATAGTCAAAATAGGAATGGCTACTTTTATTTACCGCCAATAGTGTTTGGTGGCCTAGTTTAAGGTACTACAAAACTTTTATAATGTTTTCAAGAAAAGTGTTCAAATGCAAAATTGATGACCATTTCCAAAACTTTGAATTAAATTCGCTTAAGCATCATTATTTCTGGAGAGAGAATGTTTCCCCCTTTTTTCTATGCCGGTGGCCAATCACCCGGAATTGATATACATGTAAAGTTTTCTTTGGCCGCTGTTTTACTTGATGGCATAAAAAAAATAACAACTGGTCGCAGATTTTTTTATTCATTCATTTCAAAGCAAGCTTTTCTGTCGTTACTGAAAATATGCCGTTTCAAGTTTGGAATAGATTTATGATCCTTGTTTTTTCTGACTTTTAAACAAAGAAGCTCTTCTTTAATATGATCGTAATATTGGGAAAACTTCTCATCGAAAGGTTTAGGCTTTTCCATCCATTCAAAGTAACGTCGATAAGCATTGGTATTCCGATTCAAATACATTAAATAAGCAGCCAAACTTGCTGGTGATTTAAAATCATCTGTATGTATAAAGGACCCTGGTGGCACAAGACCTAATAAATCCTTCTTTTTTGTGCCCCAAACAACTGGAACTCGTCCGGATAACAGCCCATTGTCCCAAAACTTTTCGGTTATGTAATCTCGACAGTGTAAACCATTTTCGAAAGCAAGATAGAACTTGTAGGAGTTGATCTCATCGCGTCGAGATATCATTTTGTTGTATTCTAACGCATTGTTGAAGCATCCACCATATCGGTCAAGAGAGAGACCAGCAGCTAACAGTCCTTCAACGTATTTCCAGCGATCCCGAGCGGCTTTGCTCTTGTTGCAATTGCTGACGACCCAAAGCTAAACCAATGCAAGTATTTTATATGGATTTAGCCAAAGAAAATTTTATCAACCAGATTACTCTAAATTTATTTTTTAAATGTACATGATGTTGCCAGAATGTAGGACTCATTGCCGAGTTTATCGCGCGTGAATCCATGAACATCATGCTGATTTGAAATTGTTGTTTTTATGACATTGCTCGATAACGCTTACAAAGCTTACAATCGTCGCTTGTCAAGACATAAAGCCAGAGGAAAATTAAAAAACTCGGGTTGGTGACATCAATGGCACATTGAAAATCCACAACAGCTATGCCTTTTAACTCTCTAGAGATCAGCAACCCCTTCTTCACACAAACCCTCCCTGTGCAAACAGAAGATAAAAATAAAGTTATATAATTTAAAAATCGGCACAGTTTATCATCTATTTTCATCAAACGAAAAAAGGTGCAACTTCTCTGCACGACGTAAACGAGCCTTCACCGAAGGTCTACCAACCTAGTAAACACTGACAGGTCTTCTTCATTTTTGCCTTTCGGCTTTTCCCGATTAGCCAACAAAATTTTAAGCTTATAGGTTGCTTACCGCTAGTCGCTTCTTTTTCTGAATTATCGTATTGACGTGCTCTGTTCTCGCGCTTCTCGCTTCCTTTAATAACTTGTTGTCGACGTAAGGATAAAAGACGTCGGCATCAGTACGGTAAGTCATGGTCCAGTTAATAAAGTTACTAGGGACATTTTGTACTGCTGCCGGCTCGTATCGATTTATCGATGAAGGACACTCCATGGAAAACCAAACAAAAATCTGGTCAGGATGCCTAAATTAGTAGACAAAAGCAAACTTCAGTAACTGCTCTGCTCAAAACTGATTTTCCTAATTTGCAAAAACATTCGTTGACAGAATTATTTATATACAAAACCTTGCATTGTTTTACGACTTCAGTCCTTTTATTGATGCGCTTAGCTTTAGGTTTTACATTTTTGAAGAACATATGGCTGTTAATCATCGTTTTTCAACAAGTGCTGTGTAGTACATTGGTATGCAGATAAATATGGTCAGGTATTACATCAAAAAGATTTTTATATTGAAATTAAACGGGTTTGAAAGCGAGATTATCCAATAAGTTGTTTCCTTTATTCAGCATCTTTTTTAGTGATGTTGCGCAGAATAGGCTAGTAACACTAGATTCAAATATTTGTTGCGTACATCAAGCACGTTTGAAAAACACCGTTTATTGTTTTTGGTGTACCTTAAAGGGAGTTCGCCATGACTTGCCTACGCATGAGCACTACATCTTTCCTAATTTGAGATTAACCTCTGGGCTACTGAAAGCAAACGCAATATTTGCAAGGTTGGGGTGCTTTCGTGGAGAACCTGGAAAGTTACTTAAAGTTATTTGATAAAAGTATTAATAAAGTATTAATAAAAAAAGTTATTTGAAATGAGTTACAAGAATTCTGGCAAATTTTTTCTTCTTTTACAGATTTGTGAGAAGTCCAACACCATGGCAACGGCGGATCCAGAAACTTTTGGTGGAGAAATAAATTGTTTTACATATTGCAATAAAATGTTATGAAGCTGCTGTAGCACAGTTCGCGGCTAAGTTACGGTTTTTTTAATATTTTTGATGCTTCTGTTGTGACTGACCACGACATTGATATTTCGAGGCCTGATTCTACGTAATTCCAAAACACTTACAGCAGTTAGCCTTTACAAAGTTTTAAAATTCTGAGACCTTGCAGCAAAAAATCTACTTTTTAGGTCTACGCTTTCATTTTGAGGTAAATTATGCTTCGATTTGTATTACTTAATACCCACACCCCAATACAAAAGTCCTTGTTGCTCGCCAAACCTGACCAAACAGCTTTTATTTTTATTAATAATCTAAGCCAAATTAACTTGAACGGTGTAAAATTAACCTACAGTCTTCATGCTTAACTTTTTGCACCTAGAACTGGGATGGATACACATTTTGGAGCGCGGGCCAGACCAGACGAAGAGACAAGCGGGTCGGTCACAAACGCAATTTATTATAAGGACGTCATCATATCAATTGAAAATGGGACGCAAAAATAAAACAAAATGATACACAAAGTTTTATATTTTTTCAACACAAGCAACGCATTTGGGTAGCTTGTTTTACCAATTCAATAAAGTTAGGTTTTATTGTGGCTGTGACAATTATCAGAACGAATCTGTTGTGCTTATCAGGTAAATAGGTTTTGTAGGGAGCTTTTCGAGTATTTATCACATATATTCACGGAAATTGAAAACACAAGCGTTCTCTGTGCCATCATCCACAAATTTTTTAAAATTCACTTTTAAGTAGTGAAGTACAAAATTCACTTTTTTCTTTTCAAACGAAGTCGCATTAAAGACCAATCAGCCCCAATCGCAACTCTTCCGGAGTCCTTTCAAAGTCTTTTGTCAAGTGGCACGAGATAATCTCAATCATAGGCGTCAAATTAAACAGCCTAGAAAGATAAGGCCCCCTTCAGTCGTTTTAAGCTTTTTGAAAATTAAAAAATAGCAAAATAACTCTAGAAAAACTCAGTTTTTAAAAAAAGGTTTTCACTCTAGTTTGAAGGTGGAAATGGCAAAAAAAGCTGTCAGTAAAACTTGATCTTCACAAAAAAAGTTTTCAGCTGTGTTCGGAAGCAAAAATGCTCTCAAGCTCAGACAAACGAAACAAAGTGTTACGTCTATGATCTGAACTCAATCTCAAATGTTTTAGAAATTGAAAAAACCGATAGCAGAACGCTATATGCAAGTGGTCTAATTGTTTGATGCATTATTTACACGTAAAGAGATCTTTTTCATTGAGATTAGAGTTGAAAAGTAAGGAAAAAAGTTGTTCGACATTTTCCTTAAAAACAAGCCTAATTTGATATTGAAAACTTTCACATTAGAACAATGGCGTAGCGAGGGTCAAGCGATCCCCACAGGGCGGTCAATTTGGATGAGGCATGAGAGACGCCATTTTGAACTGAAGGAGACAAAATTTTAGCTGTGTTTTTAACACAAGATGCTAACACCAACACGCATTATTTGCTTGATCGAAGATAGGGGAGCATCTTTCACTTCAGCGCAGGACGGCGGAAAACCACGCTACGACACTTCATTTGAAAATATATCCAGCACAGCTCGAGCATGCACACACTTTGATTTGGTGAGCAGAAAGATCGAAAACTTGAAAGGCAGCACCAAGTTTTACAGAATTGTGTGGCGAGCCTGATTAAACTGCAAAGCTGGTTGCATCTGGCCAGCCAGTCATAGTTTTGTCCCTCCTGATTTAGAATCACATATTCTAAATGTATCGATTTGAAGTCCGAAGAAATTTATCGTTTGCTACGACAACACAATCAATATGTTGTAGGAAGGCTGAGCATGGCACCAGGGGTAAGGGGGAGGTTTTATAACTTCAAAATCTGACTTTATAACTTCAAAAAATTGTTTTGCCACGTATTTTCTATACATCCACGGCTTCTAAAAAAAAAGTAGACGCGTACCAACTTTTGGTCTGTTGGTAGGGGAGCGCTTGAAAAAATTATGATTTATTAGTGGGTCTCAAGGAGGGGTGCACGCAAACATAACGACTTTACAATTTGCAAGCAAATTAAATAACTTGGTCGAAAGTTTATTATGTAGATTGGGAAATGTACGCAAACCATATTTGCAAGCTTATTACATTTTAGAAATAAATGTAACTTAAAAGCAGGAGGAAAAGAGATGTTATTCTTTGCAGTTATTCTTTACTTCTAAGTAAAATATAATTGTATATTTAGAAGGCTAGTTATAGGAAGAGAAATATATGCAAATTTTTGATATGTTTTTGGTGCGATGCATACAAACTTACGGACAATCACACATTCTACTTTATAAAATGGTTTTAAAATTAAGCAAAGATGTATATTTGAATAAATTTTTAGAGAGCTGCACTTTTCATGCAGGCTAAATCCCGTTTGGATTGATGTTAAATCTCATCATCTACACCAATACGAACTTAAGGACTTATATTTATTTGGTATCCAAAATCATGACTTGGAAAAGCTGGTGAGGGATGGATTTCTCTTGGATCACCACTGACCACAAGTGAGAGTTCGTTGAGTATTTTTACCTTCTGGTCACAGGCAAACCTTTGTCGGTTATTACAGAACAACTTGTGTTCTCACCAACTTCGGAGTTTTCAGCACTGCTGACAGTGCATTTCTACCACAAGCAATGCAAGCAAGAGGAGGAAACAGCAGGAAGGCGCCTATAGCAAGGATACAACATTGTAACCATCATGAGATTTGAGCGACGGATTACTGTCTTCAATAACAGCACTTAAACCACACGACCGTCTTGCCAAATGGACAAACTGCAACAAACCTCAGCGTGATAGAGCACCGTAAGCACAGAGTATTTCAACCTTGTTTAGCTTTTGCAAAAAAGTAGCCTATTGGCAGCAATTTTCAAATTTTATGCCCTTGTGGAAGACTGGTGCTCTGTTAGCAGTAGGCCAATTGATAACTTCGATAAGGCTTTGATATCTTAAGAGTAGCCTATTGTTTTAATTTGACTAATTGTAACACCTGTTTTGCTTACAAACTGTACTTCTCAAACCTGTTAAAAAACCAAGGAAGCTTCACTTTGTCATCTGAGAAAGCGCTGTGATGAAATACCACTGCGTGTGATTTGGTCAATTGTTGACGGTTGTAAGTAAACTTGCATTTTCCTATCACAGCTCCTTCCTCAATGCCGTAAGATTTGACTCCCCAAGGAAAAGTCCACATTAAAATCGTAGTAAGGCTGGCTTCAGAACTGAAAAAAGGAGCAATAAAATTCATTAAATTGATTGCTGACCTGATGATTTAAAATCCTTTTCTTTCAGTCGTTTGACATCTAAATGTTACCAAAAGTCAAAATAATCCAAGTTGCCACACCATCCAGCGGTTCACTTTTGTGTCCGTCGGGGCAAACTCCAAAAATTGACCCAATAATGAAACACAAGAAAAGGAAGTTAGGGTTGAGACCTTGTTTTCTAAAACCAGCAAGAAAAGACTTCTTTGAGCAATCACTGATAAGATATTTTGCTTAAGTGGTACCAGAAAAAGATGTTACCTGGGGGCGGATCTTGGCGCTAGTAAAGCCATTGGACGCCCCTTAACTTATTTTGGAATAACATTGCCCTTTATTAAATCCAAAAAATCACTGGTCCTCAGCTATTGTGAACACGTCACCAAGTTAGCTTTACTCACTTTACAAATTTCGAAATAGACTTGTTTTCTTCATTTGTTTCATCATCAACAAATGTTAATCTTTTGATTTTGGATTTTGAAGTGGCATGTTTATAAATGACAAAATACAAAACAAAACACACAATTAAATAAAAAAGTAATTTCCATGGGGTGAACAAAAAATTTTTGATAGACATATCACGAATTAATATGCACTAAACGACATTATTTTAGCTTACTTCAATATGTTTCTTCTTTAAAACCTGCAAACATAAAGAATAAAAGGCCTAGATAACGCACTTACAATTTGGCACGCAATTAAATTTTCGGTCATTTAGGCTTCGGCCAATGCCATAATAAGGAACAACTTTTGGGGAATATGCCCGGACTTTGTTGGCAGCGTGGTCAAAAGAATTTGAGCGCCATCCAATGGGGCTATTGTTGTGGGTCCAAATTTCTTGATTGCTGTTTGCTTATTTATTCATTTTATGCATACGCGCTCGTACTCTGTTAGCAAATCTTTACTCAGACTAGGCCACTGCAACTGGTTTACTGCTCAACCCCATCACCTTTCTGCCGCATAAAGATGAAAAAATCTCTGTAAGTGTCATTTCCAAAGACACATTAAGTCAACTTGCCAGCTTTTTCTTCTCGCTATTCTTTTATGCTAAGCGTCAAGCAAGAAAGTTATCAATACCATTTTTGAAAATCTTTTGGCATTAATTGACAAGGGAATAGAACTAACGTCTAAGGAATACAAAGCGGATATTATAATTGCTACACCACATCGCCAATTTTCGCAGATTGCAGGGTTTTTGGGGAGGCATTTTTTAACAAAGCATATGCTTGGTCGTATAGCTAAGGTGGCAATACGTTGTGCCAGCAGTAACGGTAACTTCAAAACAGGTCTGAACACCAGATGTTCTAGCAGGCAGAGTACCAGCCGAATATTTTTGAGGGGTAAGACCAAATCTTGGAGAAGGAAATATTTTTTCGTTTACTATGATAATTATGTGATTGATAACAACAATATCATTGTTTCGGTTGCTTTGTGCTACTGCAGTATGAAGAAGATTCGTGTCTGTTTGCTATTTACCACTGTGAAAACCTTCACTGATAGGTCATAAATGCACTTCGCATAAAACGTGTTAGTATCAAAACAAGGGAACAATTTTTGGAATAGCACGCCTACACATTTTTGCTGATCATAACTATAGCTTGCATGGAAGATTAAAAAAGCATATAAAGTCAAATAACACTGTCTAAAGTTTAGCAACAGATAACCTTACTTCGACGTAGAATAGCAACTACACTGGCCAAATAACCGTCGTCTTTTAGATCTAAATGACACAAGTTTAAGATTTAAAAAGTTGCAATGAAACTTTATCATTATTATTATTTTTATGGGCACTGGTGGAAGAGAAACTGCTACAATTTGTTTCTAAATGCACATTGTGTAGACTCTTTGCAGGCGCATTACAACGGTCATTGCTAAGTTAAGGATTATCATGATCTGCAGCCTACTAAAACTATAATGGAGAAATTCCACATACTGGATCAGACTATCGGTTTCAGTTGAAGGACTGCGATACTTAACTGACCAATATATGGTACAACTCGTAGACTAAGGTTTTACTAATTTGTTTCCTTCCTGCCAATAACAAGTAGCTATAATGGTTTTTGCGGCAAAATTAAATCTTTAAGCAGATGCGTAATAGACTACGAGGTCTTTCTAAATAGTATCTGACCCTATCTCCTCCTGCCAAAAATAATGCCACCCCAGCAAAATGGTTTTGGCGAATTGCAACGGGGCAATTACTGCACACGCATAAAAATTTCAAACCGATAATTGGCGTCATTCTCTTTTTTTAAAGCTTTTAATGCAGTAGTATAGGGCATGATTGTTGATTTTTTGCTCGCAAACGTAATGAAAGAAAGCATCGAACAAAGATATTGTACTAAGTTCTGCCAAAAGCTAGGTAACAATCAAACTGAAACAAATCGAAAGATTCAGCGAGCTTTTGAAGGCGAGGCCTTAAGGCAAACTCAAATAAAGGAATGGTGTAATCGCTTCAAAAACGGCGAAATGTTAGTGGAGAGTGTAGAACACTCTGGCAAGCCATCCACAAGCCGAAATTCAAAAAAGCACAACCAAGTCGCGGCTGTGTGAAAGTGATGCTGACCTGTTTCTTCGATTCTCCGGCATAGTGCATCACGAATACGCACCAGAAGGCCAAACAATCAATACAGGGTACTACTTGGATATTTTACGTCGCCTTCGTGATGCTGTGCGAAGAAAGCGGGCAGACATGCGGAGAGGGAAGAACTGGCAGCTTCACCATGACAATGCTCCCGCTCATGCAATCAAAAGTTTTTTCGGCCCAAAACTATACGACACTTGTGCGATAGCCTCCTTACTCTCCTGATTTGGCACCATGAGACTTCTGACTATTCCCCAAGTTAAAAACTACGCTAAAAGGGACGCGATTTCAGTCACGTAAGGACATTGAAGAATAAACCACGGCGGAGCTCAGGAGCATTCCAGAGGAGGAGTTCAGAAGGTGCTTCTAAAAGTGGAAGAGGCGCTGGGAAAAGTGTGTGCAGTTGCAAAAGGAGTATTTTGAAGGCGATAAAATAAAATTTGTGATATTCATTTTGTTGTATGTTATGCCCAAAGGTCGGAAACTTTTTGGACCGACCTCGTACATAATCTAAAGATCAGTAGTAGCTTCCAATCTTTTCAATATATCGCCTCCTCCGCCCTATTTAACGTTATTCTTTACCTCCTTTACATTCAGATTAGCTGCAACACTACAAACATACACTAAAAAAATTGAATTACGTTATGTTCAATGTCAATAGAAGCACTGTTGTTGCAATTTACGTAAAAAGAAGGAAATTTTTGACACGGTGTTTAACAACGCAAACCACTCATTTATATTGCACAAAAGGCTACAGTTTTTCTCTTAGTTAAAAGCAACTCTAGTAAAAATCAGTCTCGCATAAATTCAACCTCTTCTATAAGTCTTTGTTCACCTGCCCTAAAATGCGATTTTACTTCCCTAGGGAGGTCTGCAACCACAGGTATAGATGATCACTTTTGAGTTTTAACCATTTTATTAGCACCTTAGCTCTATGCGATGCGGTCTTCTGTGGTTACTTCACATTAATGCACTTCTTGATATCTCTTGTTAAGCTAAGATCGTTTGGTTTTGCTGACGCCCTTCCAGTGGGTAACTGCGTAAACCAAAGTTCATTTGTGATTTCACAATTATATCAATCTCGTAATTCTGGTTTTCTTGCATGCCCAAAGCTCCAGTTGTATATTTTCTCGGTTATTTAGTTTTAGTGTGTCTGTAAAATGTATCTTCCCAGTGATAGATCTAGGGTAAGGCAAGTATGGCAGGTGCCTCAGGCTCCCTTTTTGGTACATTTTCTGAAGAATAAGAAGCACCCATATTTTCAGACATGTCCGAAAATATGATGTGAATTTGTTTCATTTAGAAAAAAATTTAGTCACCGATAAGTTGACCACCAAAAAAAGAAGAGATCGATTCACTTAACTGAGATGACGAAATCCCGATTTCAGGCATCGGAAAATGTGATCTCCAAAAATAAAAGGCCGTCACACCTTTGTTTTTTCTGGAAAAACGCAGTTACAATCAAATTAAATAACTCTTGCAAAATACAATTAAATTGTCTTCGTCATATCGCGTTTTTTCGCTGCCATAAGTATTTATTAGTGTTAAACCAACTAATAGGTGAGATTTTCTTGGAGGGCAAAAAAATATGGGGGCCAAGTGCTTAATGCCCCCCCGTGACAACGTGCCTGTGCTCTAGTAGCCTAGAGCTGACGAATGCTTTTTCCCTGATCAAAGAATAAAAACATGTACTGAACTAAAAAGCTTTCTGATGAAGTTAGCCATGCACAAAAGCAAACCTTTAGAAACGAGGTGCTTTCTCACATTTTGATAGGCTGGATACCTACATGTAAAGGGTTTGAACTCCTTGCCGTACCTTAATACGGCTTTAGCTTGAAGTAAAACCTAATGGAGCTAGCACCGTTCCGTTATTTTCCTCAGTAATATTAGCCTATTGCACAGCTACTTTGACTAATTCAACTGCCGTCTTCTCAACAAAACTGTACATTAGTCATCAATCACCCGAATCAATTCAACCGGCAACTTTCATTTCAATAAGAAAATAACGTCGTGGATCATATTACTGTTGTTTGAGCTTGATTTATTGTTTTAAAACTTTTCGAGGTTACCATAGCTTGAAACGTCATCAATCATTGATAAACACGCTGTTCTCAAGACAGAGTTCCAATGTTCGCATGAGAAAAGCGTTTTCGTAATTTGTACAAAGCTACTGCGAAACCAGAGGCTTGGATCCTAGCAGGAAGCTAAGCGATTAGATTTCCGACTTATTTGATTAAGGAAGATTCTAAAACTAGTAAGAGTGAAAATACTAATTAAAAAATTTGGCGAGTAAATTTAGAGTGACACAAAAATCGGAAATTTTTGAACCATCCAATAAAAGAAAGAGTGGTGAAAGAAAAACATGATATCCAAAGTAAATGAAACATTAAAACATGCCATTCAAGAAACAATAATGGAATTTTCATATTTTTTTATTACTTCCGGTAGATGGCGTTCTCCTGTACAAATGCATTCTTGAAATCTGCTGTTGAAATTCCTCATTGACCGCTGCAGCATCTCAGTTATGATACTGTGAATTTCATCCTAAATTCTCTGTTCTAGCTCATCCAGAGTTTTTGGTGGAGTCGTGTACACTTTACTCTTAAGATATCCGCACAAGAAAAAATCAAAAACAGACAAATCTGATGATCTAGAGCAGTGGTCACCAAACTACGGCCCGCGGGCCGGATCCGGCCCGCGAGGCGATTTTATCCGGCCCGCTTTATGTTGTCCAAAACACTAAAAGAATTATAAAAAAAACAATAACTGTTATTTTAACTTCACATTGTTTTTCGTCGCAGAGTTATTGCTTAAAACTATTGCCAAACACAGATTATTGTAGATAATTTTGCTGGCTGCAAATTAACTGTGAGCCTGGCAATACCTTTGTAATGTCATAGTAGAGACTGATAGAATTTAAGTGAGTGAGTGAGCAAGCAACTGATTTTTATGACATCACAAACTCATTCATTCAATTATTTTTTGTTGGTTAAAGCTGTAACAAAACATTTTTAGTTTGCTGAGTGTTTCAATGGCTGCCAAGAAAAGAAAAGAAAAGTAGGTAGTAAGTGTCGCATGTTTAATCAAAAGTGGGGAGAAAAATATTTCTTTGTGAAAGCAGATAACAACACTGCAAATTGTTTGATATGTAGCGAAAGCATTGCTGTTTTAAAAGAGTATAATCTTCGGCGTCACTATAAAACAAAGCACCAATCTAAATATTCAAAGCTTTCGGATAAGCTACGCACTGAAAAATTTTAGTCTATGAAACTGAATTTGCAGGGTCAAAGAAGTTTGTTCGTAAAAAAATTTACTGAAAATGAATCGATAACTCGAGCGAGTTATAAAATCGTTCAGAAAATAGTAAAACGGGGAAAACCGTTCACTGATGGCAATTACATTAAAGAGTGCTTAATGGAAACTGTGAACAAATTTTGTCCTAAGAATTCCAATTTGTTTGCAAGTATAAGTCTTTCAGCCAGTTCAGTTGCGCGAAAAACGGAGGAACTTGGAGAAAACATTATAGCACAGCTACAACAGAAAGCTGAGAATTTTTTGTGGTATTCTTTAGCTATGGATGAGTCTACTGATCTCACAAGTACCTCACAACTTCTAATATTTATTCGTGGTGTCAATTTGAATTTTGAAATCACTGAACAGTTGGCATCGGTTTGTAGCATGCATGGAACAACAACTGGTGAAGATCTTTTTCTTGAAGTAGAGAAAACTTTGCAATGTTATAGCCTTCATTGGAACAAACTTCAGTGTATTACAGTTGTTGGAGGGAAAAACATGGCAGGATTGAAAAAGGGTTTGGTCGGGTGGATCATGTCTAAGTTGGAAGATCTTCATCTCAGAAAAGCTCTTTTTTTGCAGTGCATTATTCATCAGCAAGCACTCTGTTCGAAACATTTGGATATTTCGTGCGTAATGAAACCAGTCGTTTGGGCGGTGAACTTCATTCGGAGTCACGCATTAATTCACCGCCAATTCCAGTTTTATTAAAGAAATCGATGCTGAGTATTCTGACTTACCTCATCACACAGCAGTGAGATGGCTCAGTGGTGGTAAAGTTTTACTTCGCTTTTATAATCTTCGAAAAGAAATAAACCATTTTCTTACGGATAAGAATAAAGCAGACCCAATCTTATCAAATCCTTTGTGGGTGTCAAAATTGTCATTTTTGGTGGACATAACATCCCACATAAATGATTTGAATTTAAAGCTTCAAGGAAAAGAAAACCTTATTTGTGATCTCTATAGAATCGTCAACGGATTTTTCCATTTTCCCTACCTCAAACAATTCTGTGCTGCTAGAGCAGAAGAAGTTAACCTTGAATTTTCATAGAAAATTATCAGCGACTTAAAGCAGAATTTTTCGGAAAGATTTTCTGATCTTGACAAGATTGAGGACGACGTTCTTTTGTTTCAGAATCCTTTCAGCTGCAATCCTAATGATATGCCATCGGAGTTGCGATTAGAGCTCATTGATTTGCAAGCAAATGGATTGTTGACAAAGAAGCATAGAGAAGGGAAGCTTCTTGAGTTTTACCATTGCTTATCTAATGATGAATTTCTAGAGCTGAAGAAATTTGCTTCTGGTATGGCATCTATGTTCGGAACAACTTATGTTTGTGAACAAACATTTTCAAAAGTGAAAAACGTCAAATCGGAAAATCGAAGGCGATTAACTGATGAACATTTAAAGACAATTCTCTTGGTTCAGTGCAGCCACACCAAACCGAACATAAAAGATATCATGAAGAACAAAGAACAATTTCATAAATCGCACTACTCGTTTATCAAATTTTGCTTTGCTGTTTACGTTTCGTTTTATCAATTTCTTAGATTCGTTCAATATTTAAGTCAGTAAAATTGCTTAACTGCTCTATAATATTTCGTTCAAATCTGGCCCGCGACCATAGGTCCACATTGTCATCCGGCCCGTTGAAAAAAAAGTTTAGTGACCCCTGATCTAGAGGGCCAATGAACGTTACCGAATCTTAAGATCACTCGGTTACCGAACAATTCTCGCACAGCCTCCAATGAATGCCGTGCAGTGTGTGTGATGTCGCTCCATCCTGTTGAAACCAGGTTTCTTGAACGTGTGAAAAATTGTTCAATTCCGGTGTAAAGAAGGATCGCAACGTCTCCACCTAACGATTCGCAGAGACAGTGACTGAAACGCCTCATTTATTTTCAAAAAAATAAGTACCGATAATTCCATGTAATAAAAGAGCACACCATACTATTGTTTTACCAAAGGGCGTAAAGGGCGCTCATGAACTTCATCAGGACTCGTGTCCAGTCCCGTAGCACTCCAACTTCGGGCCCCCCCCAAAGTAAGCGCAAGAGCCCCTGCGCACAGGTCATATTACTTTAGAGGTGTAAAATTGAAAAGCTGCATTAAGAAAATACACCACAATTTGTACATAAGTAAACAGGCTAATGTCAGAATAAAGCATGCCTATACCGAAGGTGCAAGTCATAAAAAATTCGGTACCGATGCCAGAGTTCAGTAGGACATTTATGCAGACACTGCGAAACGAAAGCAATGACGCTGAAAAACATGAAAAAGTTATAAAAACACAGTATCATTTAAATGGTCTGGAGCGAACCTTTTTGTTCGCAAATGCTGTTATGACATTGTCATAATCAAGAGATCGGGCGCAGTCATTTTCGATTGACAACATGGCTAATGAAGATAGTCTACTGTCTGTCAAAGACGTTCTATTAAAAGTTTTGATCAGTTTCAATTTGCTGAAGCTTCTTTCAACGCTGGTAACAGTCACGGGGCAAGTTAGTAAGATTCGAAGTGCGATGTACACATTCGGATACAATTCAAATAAATGAGTCTTTAGAAGATAGTTCAGAAAGTCTTGAGCCGTTTTGAGATTGCGTTTTTTTTGTAAAATTAAAACAAACCGCTGTAGCTCAGCGCTCATTTCATCAGAATCAATGTCACCGAACTTTTTTTGGAACTCTTTACAGCAAGTAAGAAGAGCATTTTCTTGTTGCACAAGCAAAAGTTTGTCTCGTGTGTACAAAAACGAAAAGGCGGAAGAAACCTCACGTAACAAATTAAAGCGCTCCTTTATTGACATAATAGCCTGGTCTACTAATGGATAGAAAAAGTTGCTTTTAAATTTCAGTTCAGGAGTAGCTCGTTGTTCCTCTTCACCTTGGTAATCAAACAATCTTCTTTTCTTTCCACTTCTTGACGGAGGAAAAGAAGGATCAATATCCAATTCCTGTGCTATTTCAACAGCAGATGTTGCGGCACTGTCATAACCCGTTGTGCGATAGTTTTGCAAAAACTTTTCAGTTGCCTGGATTTCCGTTTCCATTGTATGAAGGGAGACTCCATACGATTGAAGAATCTTGCTTGCTTTATTGACTTGGAATAGGATATCATACCAAATAAACACCGACAAAAGAAAACTCCATTTTGATAAATGAGCTATCAACGATTTTGTTTCTGAGGCAGCTCTTCCATCTTTTCTTTCTATGGAAATGGCTTCCAAGTCTTTCAGTGCCAGCAACATCTCTTTTAAATTGTATCGAATAGGTTTGATGCATTTAATTCTGCTTTCCCAACGAGTATCAGATTGTGACTTTATGGACAGCTCCACATGCTTCTTCAAAATTTCCCAACGCTGAGCAGAGGAAGAAAACAGCACATACAACCTTGTAAGTACTCCAAAAAATGTCAATGCTTCCGTCGATCAATTAGCACTGTCAACAACAACTAAGTTAAGGGTATGGTTTGCACAGGGCACGTAAACAGCTTTGGGATTGATGTCTAGCATTCTTGCTTGGACCCCAGAATGTTTTCCTTTCATGTTAGCACCATTATCATATGACTGACCTCGACAATCAGACAATTCGAGTTGCAGTTCAGTCGCTTTTTCTAAGAAAGCGTCCAACAAGCCTTTCCCAGTACTGTCACTTATTCTCAAGTAGCCAAAAAATGTTTCTGTAACAACAGCAGCTTCTTCATTACATAGTACATAACGGAGAATGACAGACATTTGTTCATGATGTGACATGTCTGGAGTGCAGTCCAAAATTATAGAAAAATATTTTGCCAATTTCAATCGCTGTAAATTTTCTTTTTCAACTTCTGTCGCTAGCAATTCAATTAGTTCATTTTGTATGGTAGGACTCAAATAGTGATCTTTAGTGTTTTTATTCTTGATTCTGTCTTGAAGCTCTTTTAGGATCGGATCTCTTCTTGCCAAAAGCTCAAATATACCCAGAAAATTTCCATTGTGAGGAGATCCTAAGACTTCTTCAGATCCTCTAAAAGCAAGATTCCTTTCCGATAGAAACAAGGCAATGTCGATAAGTCTCTCTAAAACATTTCTCCAAAAACGTCTTTCATTGAAAAAAATATTCATCTCGCGTTTGTCGATAGTGGATGAATTTCTTATCCCTTCAGCTAGCAACATCCATTGACTGCAGCATTCTTGGTGGGAAATGCCGTTTTCATGGTCTTTCAGTTTTTTCGAAAAACCCTCCCATGTATTTATACCACTACAAAAGGGGCTTAGTGTTTTTCCAAATAGCTTACAACAAAAGTAAAAAACTTGATCTGATTCCCCAGAATAAACTAGCCACGACCGTGAAACACTTTCACCATTAGGTAACACACGTTTATAATGGTTGGAGGAAAAACGTCGCCTTGGAGTTGTGTTATTATGTGGAAAATTCATTATTAGTTGATGTGGTCCACGCTTTACTATATCACATCGTTGAGCATCAGAAATACTTTCAGGCCATTTACATGGGTCATCAGGGATAGGGGTAAATTGAGATTCAGTTATTTTTGATATTGAAGGTTGCGTATTGGCAGGTAAATCACAACTTACATTTTCTGGAAATTCACAATCACTTTGATGCTGATCGTCATAGTCTTCTTTTTCTTGTACACTATAGTTTTCTTCATCCCTCTCGGTACTGGTGCCAGGTCTACTCTGCTTAGTAATCTTAAAAAAATCTGTCATCTTGGGCAATTTCGCTACAACATCTCGAGCAGTGGCTGCTTCTTTTCTCTTTTGAGCACCACTTTTTGAACGTTTCATTCTATACAATGTCAATAAAATACTTTATCTGCACTCTGCAGTGTATATATATTGTCCCGGTATTTATAGCCAAACAGAATTGCAGACCATTCTATGATTGTTGCGTAACAACGGCATTGTTACGTCAATCGAATATTCAAGATTCTACCAGAAAATCAATCGAAATATTCTAGATTCTGCGAGATAAAATGACGTTGCATTCACTTATGATGTCACAAGCCAATTTCTTCCTACAGTTTAAATCGGTTGTAAACAAGTCTGCTGAACTGAAAATAGTCACCTAGCCAAAAAGCAATTTCAGACTAACTTGGGCCCCCAAAGTTGGCCTGGCCCCCCCCAATTGGGGGGTTTGGGGGGCGGCTGCTACGTCTCTGCTCGTGTCTTCCCAGTAACGGTAGTTATGCTTATTCACATATCCTGTGAGATGAAAATGGGTCTCATCTGACACCATAACTTGCTTAGAAATTCATCGTCATGGTTTGTGTTTGTTATCATTTGTAGAAAGAATGCTAATCGCAGATGGCAATCGTTTTTCTCATTGTTGCACTATCTGCAGCTTGTATGGATGAAATTTCAAATCTAAAGTAAGAATTCTGCAAACACTCTCCTGGGACATTTCAACTACAGCTGCTTGCTCACGAATTGAAAGCCGTGAGCTCTAACGACAGACTCGCGTAAAACATCAATGCTCTGTGGAGTACGAGCACTTCTTGGTTGTCCTGTTGGTTTTTTCTTTAGGGCAGATTCAGTCTCTTCAAAATTATTAATCCAACATTTTATGGCGTGTTTTGATGAAACAGCACTATAATGACCTAATTTGCAAAAATGTCGGAACTTCCTCTGCGCAGCTGTCAAACTATCACTGTTTTCATGAAACATTTTTATGGCTAACGCACGCTGTTGCCCGTTCCACTGATTCATGGTTACTAAAATGGCGGAGTGGTTACTTGCTCATGATCATTGTCTCGCACTGCTGCTGCTTGCTCATGTCTGCCCACTCGCACCACAAAAATTTGGGTTTTTTTGGTCACCCTGTATGTTTGGTTATCAAAAATTTGTCAATGCTGTCGATTACTTTGAATCTCTGAGAGAAATTTTATTAGTTGTTGAGATATAACATTTTGTGACCGCTAGATGAACAAAAGCGTGGAGTTCAATTGCCTCCGGAAAGCTGGAATAGTGGGCTTGCTCTGTAGAGATGGGCAAAGCTCTTTTATGAGAATTTTATAAAATTTCACAATGTTTCAGTTTTCTGGTGTTCATTCAAAACATTTCTTGAAAATTAGCAGATTTTCTACAACTTTACGCTGTGTAAGTAGATAAAGTTTTCTCATCAACAATAAACTGCATGTATTGCTAACGTGCTGTGTTTGTTTCATTTCTTAGTTTCTCTTCAATTTCGTTTTGCCGCAGCAACGCATGGGGCGCCCCAAAACAACATCAGAAAAATGAGTCGCGAGCTGAAAGAGGTTGGGAAGTACTGGCTTAGAAAATATTGGTGAAATTTGTGAAAATTTACACAGTTGACCGTATTCTGTTGCTTTTTGGGCCGCGCACAAGCAACGGATTAGGTGCAATATTCGCGATGCGCACTCGATAGACTTTTCTTCTTGTAATAGGAGTAATCCCCAGAAATGAAAAGAAGTCAATTACTGTTCAGAAATTTGTATGTTGTGTTTTAGAAATGCTCAAAGTGCGGCTGTACATGCTACATGCGATCCACCGTCATATTTCACTTTGCAGTTGGTGTGATTTTGGGGTATCAAGACAGTTACCCCTGGACATATACCCCCGGTCTCTTGGGTTAAGGTTAAAGTTAGGGTTAGGGTTAGGGTTGGAGTGGAGTTGGAGCCCGGAGGGGGGTATATGAGCGGATGCATGTGACCGGGGGATAAGTGCCCTAGAGCCGATTTTAGAAAATTTTGTTTCCGACCTGCCTTACACCGGATTTCCTGCGCTATTTACTTGGAGTGACGTGGGAATTCTTACAACTTGCACTCAATAACTTTCCAAATGACTTTTACTGAAAAGCAATGAGGAGGCGTCTGCCACTCCAGTGGGTACCTGAATATGTCACCCCCAAATAGAAAATGCCATTCCTGATTTGAAAAATTTTCCTGAAACACAGTTTTTTTCCAACAAATATCTTCAACTGAAACAATCTGTTTCCAATGGCGTTTTGATACCCTCTAAAAGAGTGTCACCAAAGCTCTTAGTCACTCCGTTGTGCTTTCTCAACACAAAACTCAATAAAGCTCAGCTGATAAGGAATTAAAGTTTTTTATTGAATTCATGGAGACGCTTCGGTAAAGGTCCGAAAGAGCAAAGACCAGGAACGAGACGAAAAAGTCGAGTCTCGACTTGAGTCACAAGTCATTGATGTCGAATCTAGATTCGAGTCATTTTCTACAAGCGACTCGAATCAAGTCGTGCAGCTTTTTTTACAAAACGACTCGAATCAACTTCAGTCTTGCACACACGAATTGCCAGTGATCAGTACCCAGCGATTTTTTCAAAAGGGTAGTTTAGAGGGTTGGCTATTAACAGTGTATTTCATCCACCAGCACTGCATCCAAACAATGGATTTTGCCGTTGAATGTCTTTTTTAGGCACAGCTGTGCAGATTGCATGAAGGTTTCAAACTCATAACTTTTCGATCACAGCCAACGCTTTATCATACTAAGAAAATGTAATTAGCGCAAGGTTATTGCGTTGGGCCACCAGGGCTTCCCAACTTGTATTAACTCTCGACGTCCTAATCCAGTCAATAAAATCAAGCAAACCACTGCATCACGTCAAAAATAGAAGCAAAAAGATCTCAGTACTAGATGACCTTTGATAAAGGTGATCGAGTGAATAAAGGTTGATTTCTAAAATATAATCAAGCTGTAAGCTGGAGGCACCCTTGCAATCTCAATACGATGCACCCGTACATGGACCTAGTTTGCTAAGAAATTTTAGGACGGGCAAACTTTATGTCATGTGCATATTATTGGCTGTAACAAAACGCAAATAAAACCAAGCAAGTAAAATAGATACAAAGGTTTCATAGTTGAAAGATTATGTTTTCTCGTCCTTTACCCTGATAATAGATCACTGAACGTCGCGACACTTCACAGCATTACGGAAACCTCTGCGTCACACAATGCTATTACTTTGTAAGCGCTTTTGAAATAAATTCTTGCACCAATTAGAAAACCAATGATTTATCGTCATTTTTTCAGTACAAAAATCTTGGTTTAAAAAATGCTTTGGGAAAACACCTTAATGGACTACTAACATTTTCAAAAACTTGAGTAAATTACTTGCACCTTTATTAGGTTCCCCATCATCTAACTTGAGATAAACAGCCTGCAATTGAAGTTAAAGCTATATGCTGTGAAGTTTTACGACTTCAGTTAAAATTAGCTTAAATATGTATATTTCTAAAGCCCCTTGTCTGCGAGTACCCTTTCGAACGGAGGCTATTTTGTGTCAAGAGTTCTCTTTAATTTTGTTCAGTCAAAGTCAGAGAGGCGGATATCTCTTCTATAAAATGCTGTTCAATTCTGTAACTTTTTTCCCATCAATTTTCCTGGAATATAGTCATTCACAGACGAAAAGCTTCCGACATATGTTAAGCTGCGTATCACAAACCAATTTTTCAAATTTGAGTTAGAATAATAAATTTTGCAATAAACATTTGTCTCATAACAAATCTTATAGGTAGATAGATCATCTCACAGGTGCAAATACTAATGAAACTGCCTTGTGAAAACGTATTTGCAAGTGCGATGAGAATGGCAGTTAGTTTGAGGCTATTTACTTTAAAGATACAGAATTCACTCAAATCTGAAACCCGATTTTTCGTTGACAGATACTTCAGTCGTTTTACCTACGCACATTTTTACGAATTCGGTAACAGCTTACTAAACTTTTGAGATGCCATTTCAGGGGCGTATCCAGAAATTTCAAAGGGGGGGGGGGCGCAATTTAAAACCTAGACAGTTGAAACTTTTTTTGGTGGAACAAGCTTTTTCGCTTGTATCAGCTTATGCAGGGCTTCGCCTTCCAATCTGTGCGTTTTGCCACATTTCACCTTTTAATACTTCAATTTTCTTTATATTGGTGTGTGTAGACCTTCGGTAGTTTTCTGCGTTTGCTCAGTGTTGCAGTTTAACGCTACACTTTATTTATTTCGGACTCCAATAGTCCATATCACAAAAAACGTCAAAACAAAACACATACACACAAGCAATCAATTACACCCATATAGTTCCCTCCCGCTGAAAAAATCAACTGGGGCAACCAGCATTAGCTTAATAAATCTGTACAGTGGCATTTTATGTTAACTGGGTCAGGTTATGAATATTTGGATGAGCAGGGAATAGTTTATCTTGTTTCAGTAGCAGAAGGGAATGAATGTGATGAAGAGGAGGGTGCAGACGAGAATACACAACATTCAACGCAAAAAGCACAATGCTCTTTTTCTCATGCAGAGGCAATGTAAATGTTTGGTTATTGCCTAACGTGGCTCCGTATTCAGCTCGAAGCAACAGTTTCAAACACTTCCACATTGGTACGACTTCGCGAGCTTGCTGCTGAAAAACGCGAATCTTCCCGCAAACAACCTAAAATTGATTCCCATTTTAGTTGATCTATGGTTGCAATTAATAGTTAAGCGGGAATTTCTTAGAATATTGTGATGTTGAACTTCTATCTCTTTTTAAACCATGAATGTGTTGTGTTTTTGTTTGTTTTTGTTCCCTTGACTTAAACGTTAAGAATTCAGTTATCCGGTTTTTTGCTTCACCGTTCAGATTTCCGATAGTATCATCCCAACTAGACCGGATAATCGAGAAAGCACTGTATCCCAACAGGCCCTACGAAAAAAGTTACATTTTGCATCGCAAACAATTTTCACACATTACAAACAAACGGTAGTATTGTAAAAAAATGTGGCCTCGAATAAATAAAAATTGTATTGTCTAAAAGTTTTCTAATAAACTTTACTGTAAATACATTACATTTTTATGTATCCATATTGCACAGTAACTTTTCGAACACCCTGTACAACCTTCTATTATGTAGAGTAAGTCTGACGTTGCCTCCGCAGTGTTCGATAAGTTTAGAGCTATAAGTATATAATTGAAAACAATAGACGTCAGGATTAATAATAAAACCACTACAGCTATTTCGCCAAGCGGCTCATCAAATGGCAACTGGCTATAACCTTATTATTATCTTTATTTACTCAAGAACAAAAATATTTTCCGTATGCACTTCGACGCAGATTCGGTTTTAAATATGCCTTAAACGCTTCTTTTAAAAATTCTGCAATCCCCTTAAGCATGTAAACAACCTGTTTCTTGTGCTTAAAACTTGCAAAGAAAAATATTTTCAGATTTTGTAGGGAACTTATTTCAGCTTGGTACCTCACCAATCTGATAACGGTATCCTAGCCTAAATACTGGTCTAGTAGCTTAGTAAACCGGCTCGCTGGCTATACATGTGATTGCTAGCAGCTAAGCTGTAGCTTCCAGCTTCTAGCGAAGCTAACGCCCGATTATAAAGTAGCTTTGGTCCTTTGTACCTTCCACTGAAGTTCCTGTGATAAACTACTTGTCTGAAGTCCTTTTTTGAACGACTAGCTTGAACTATCACCAAATTATTCCATCTTAACCCTGCTGGCTTGTACGCTAAGTTTTTATATTAACTTCAGTAAATCGGCACCAACACTGCAGAACTTGCAACAGTGACTGGTTTGTTCATTTATTTCTCTCCTAACATGCTTGTTTTCGTTAGCTACGTCATAATCATAAATTAGAGTACATAAATCTCACAAAATATTGAAGTTAACGATAAATCGTTAGCTATAAGAAATTTATGGGTTTTTCACAAATAAATTTATTATACACTGATTCAGCAGGGGGGGGTCCCAGCGGGCCCCCTGCCATTTGTAAAAAGTAGCTTTTTATGTTTTGAAACAAAGGTGTGTCCCATTACTTTAAAATTTTTGTGCTTGAGAATTCTTTTGTGCTTTAGCACAAGGGAATACGTTTTTTTAAATTTCTGAGAGCTATAAAAAGCTATATTGAAAAATAATCTTTATCATTAGCATGAGTATAAGATATAGCCTGGTTATTTTTACTCTTTTTCATCTCACAGCACAGTAAGCTAGAAAATAAAATGATTAAGGCACATCATCAGTAGCCAAGAAAACATTTAATTACTTTAATTTTTAAGAGAATAGGAATGATGGCAATGTGTTACGGGTTAAAAGACTAACAACACTGTACAACAAGAAAAAATTTTTTATGTAATATGAAGATGCAATCGACACGCTGCAGAACATGTATGTAAAAGCACCTAACATTATATTTGCTAGACATATCCTGGCAACAGCGCAACAGAAAACAGGACAAAGTTTGAGAGAATTCCTACAGAACTTACAGAGCCTAAGTAAAGACTGTAACTTTCGGGCGGTTACAGGCGAGGAGTATCGGCAAGAAATGGTTCGTGATTCTTTTATTAACGGACTGACATCTACCTCCATTCGCCAACGTCTCTTAGAGAATCGAGAGCTGGATTTACAAATAGCATTTGCTCAAGCCAGTGCCTTAGAAATGGCACAAAGACATTCACAAGCTTATGAAAAGGACAGCGGAGTGCAGGTTATGTCTGTATCACCAGGATTGTCCGATGAGGCATCTTTGGAACATGGACACAGTACTCAGAATTCCCTTGCAACGGTAAACAAACCTTGCTTCTTCTGTGGAGGAAAGACTCTTCATTTGAGGAAAAATTGCCCCGCTCGCAATACTATTTGCTTTAAGTGTCAGAAAAAGGGACATTTTGCGCGGTGTTGCAAGAGCAATTGTTTTCTGGTTGAAGACATGGCGTCCTCATCATCGTTAAAACAACAATCCTGTGCGATACAGCCAGCACCTTCTTGTTTATCTCATGCCACTATTTCGTCTTTTGTTAATGGGTATGAACTATCTACGGTGATCGATTCAGGAAGTTCGCTCAGTTTCATCAACGATAAGACGGTGAAAGCCCTTAAGCTCAATGTAGACCCGTGCAAGACAAATGTTGCTCTGGCCTCGTCCAACTTAAAAGGAGAGATCTTGGGACGGTGCGTTGTGGACATAGTTATAGAAAATGAAACTTATCAGCAAGTTAGTGTCGGAATTATGAAAAATTTGTGTACTGACTTGTTATTGGGAGGTGATTTTCAAAGCCAGCACAAACGAGTTGTCTTTCAATACAACGGTTCTAAAGCAGATTTGTTTGTGCCAAAGATTAGCCACGTAAATGTAATGTCCGAATTGGGAATGAAACCCGCTTCACTTTTTAACAATTTGCTTAGTGATTGCCGTCCAGTGGCGACAAAGTCAAGACGCTTCAATGCTGCAGATCAAAAGTTTATTGATGCAGAAGTAAATAGATTGCACTCTGCCGGCATAATTCGCCCCAGTGTCTCACCATGGAGAGCGCAAGTGCTGGTGGTAAATAATGAAGAGTCTGGAAAGAAAAGACTTTGTGTCGATTTTTCACAAACGGTCAATTTGTTTACTCAGTTGGATGCTTATCCCTTACCTCGCATTGACGATCTTGTCAATAAGCTGTCCGCATACAGAGTTCTTTCAACGTTTGATCTCAAGAGCGCGTATCACCAAATTCCCATCCTGGAGAGTGACAAATGGTATGCAGCTTTTGAGGCAGGAGGAAAGTTGTGGGAGTTTAACCGAATTCCTTTTGGAGTAACAAATGGAGTACCGCAATTCCAACGAAAGATGGATGAAATTGTTGAACAGATAAATTAAAAGATACCGTTCCATACCTTGATAATGTAACGGTTGGAGGAATGAATCAGGAAGAACATGATGCAAATGTTTCTGCCTTTCTCGATGCGTTGAAACGTCGTCATTTAAATCTAAATGACTCGAAGACGATATCTTCGGTCTCAGACATCAGTATTTTAGGATATCGGGTTGGGAACGGAACTATTAGACCCGATCCTGAAAGGTTGCAACCTTTGTTGGACCTGCCTCCGCCCAATAACACAAAATCCTTGAAGCGAATGTTGGGGCTTTTTGCTTACTATGCAAAATGGGTCACCAACTATTCTGACAAAATAGTTCGATTGAAAAGTGTTACAAGTTTTCCGCTAAGTTTTGAAGCAGTGAAAGATTTTGAATCCCTGAAACAAGACATTGCCAATGCATCTCTTCAAGCAATAGACAAAAATGCTCCGTTTGTCGTCGAGTGCGACGCCTCCGACATGGCTATCTCTGCAACATTAAATCAGGCGGGACGTCCGGTGGCGTTTATGTCACGAACCCTCCATGGTAGTGAACGCCGTTATCCGGCTGTAGAAAAAGAAGCCACGGCAATTGTGGAAGCTATTCGAAAATGGGAACATTTACTTGCCCGACAACGTTTTACCTTGATTACCGATCAAAAGTCGGTTGCCTTTATGCTGAACAATCGAAAACGAAGCAAAATAAAAAACAACAAAATACATTGTTGGCGTTTAGAACTAGCATCGTTTTCGTACACTATAAAATTTCGGCCAGGTCGTGATAATGTTGCTGCTGATGCCTTTACTCGTGCGGTTTGCGCTTCGGTTAACACGTTTACTCTACAAGAGTTGCACCAAAACTTGTGTCACCCTGGGGTTAGACGGCTAGCGCACTATGTTCGTGCTAAAAATCTTCCATTTTCGATGGAGGATGTTAAAAGGACCTGCTCTTCCTGTCGAGTCTGCGCGGAGCTAAAATCGCGATTTTATATTCCACAAAAAGGCACACTTATAAAGGCTCCCAGCCTTTTGAACGTATTGCAATCGACTTCAAAGGATCACTGCCTCCTTGTACCCGAAATATGTATTTACTTGTATTTGTTGATGAATTTTCTCGATTTCCTTTTTGCTACCCCTGTCCTAATATGTATTCTGAAACCGTTATTAAGTGTTTAAATGATTTGTTTACATTATGTGGCGTACCCAGCTGTGTTCACTCTAACAATGCACGTAGTTTCTTGTCACGAGAGATAAAGGATTTCTTCACGAAACGAGGCATTGCTACTAGTCATTGTTCTGTCTACCATCCTACGGGAAACTCTCAAGTGGAGAGATACAATGGAGTAATCTGGCGCTCCGTACGTTTGGCACTCAAATCTCAAAATCTGCCGATTGAACGCTGGGAGTCTGTTTTACCAAACGTTTTGCATTCGCTTCGATCTTTGTTATGTACTGCAACCAATGCCACACCTCACGAATTATTTTTCAACTTCCATAGAAAATCTTGTTGTGGTTTGTCGTTACCCACTTGGCTCACTCAGCCTGGACGTGTTTTGATGCGAAACTTTGTGCGTAAGAACAAGCATGATGCCTTGGTTCGCGAAGTCAACTTAACTGAAGCAAATCCATGTTTTGCACGAATCAGGCTTGATGATGGTAGGGAAGCCACGGTATCTCTAAAAGATTTGGCGCCATGCCCACCTCAATCCCATGGCTCGAACACTTTAGAGAACCAATTAAACCCAATAAATAATAAAAATGTGTCTGAATTACATGATCGTGCCGGAACAGATGAGTCATCAATATGTGAATCCGAAACCCCCGATATAGTTCCCGACAACGCCTCTGAAAATCTCAGTGAGACAACCCCAGTGATACGAAGATCAGTCAGGGTTAACAAAGGCATTCCCCCTCAACGTTATGGTGATCCGGTTGATTATTAAGGGGGGAAGAATGATGTAAATTTGTAGCGCGTCAGGTTTAAACGTTGCTTGTAATTTGTTTCTTGATCACTGCGCGTTAGTTTAATGTTTGCCTGAAGCACTAGGATCCAATGATGATTTTCTGTTACAGTTGTGTTTCTTATCAGTTCAGTGGAGTCGCTTTTGTTAGTCTTACTAGTGCTTCAGTTTAAATCTTTAGTTTAGGCGTTCTTGTTTGTGTATGTTCTATTTATTCTTATGTTTTTAGATATCAAGCGTTTTAGTCGATTAAAGCCGGATTTATGAGGCTTATGTTATAATTTGTATATGCGTCGAGTTAGCAGGAACGCAACATGTAGCTCAAGGTTTTTTTGCTGACCTTGACTATATTTTGGCCGCTACATTTAAATCTGTTTTTAGTTTTTCTCTATCACGCCAGGTTTTAGAGATACAACGATACGAGTTATGATGTAAAATTTTTAATTTACATTGTTGAAACATTACAAAAGTTGCTTATCAGTTCAGTTAAAGTTTAACCATTAAATTGGAAAAACATGATAACACAGATAAAGAGTTTATGGAATTTATAAAACAATACCAAGTCTATTGTCTTTCGACACACTTTGCACTGCGATGATATTTTGTTTCACTCTGTTTCTGCAAAACCAACAATAATCTCCCATCATATTAGCATTACTTTTTTCTTTGTAGGTTGTTTCCACAACCGCAATGTCCTGGTGAAATCTTTCACCGTGTTCATCACTCACAACACCTAAATTCTCTGGAAAGAATTGGATGTGTGAACGCAAGAAATGCAACTTTAAACTCATTCTACTACAAAGACGTCTGAATGCTTCTATCCTATTTCCCACAATGTCGATGTAATTTTCAGCTCTGTAATTTCCAAGAAAGTTTTCTGCAACCAACTTAAATATGTTCCAAGCTTCCAATTCTTTTGTATTAAGATGTTTTGGAAAATTTTCATCAGCAAAAAGTTTTCAAATTTTGGGACCAATAAAAATACCAGCAATCAATTTAGCATCACTTTTGTACGATGCAAACTTTTCCTTTAGATACTTAAATCCAGAAGCTTGATGATCCATTGCTCTGACGGAGCACTTCATTAATCCTAATATAATGTGAAGTAGTGGAAGAAGGACATTTTTCGGATCAGCTAATGGTACATGCTTGACATTAAATTTGCATGTAGTAAGTGCTTCACGTGGTTCCCACTGCACTTTACTAAAATGGTTACTGTCATCTAGACTATTCCAGAAGCACAAAAAACACATATATTTTGTATAACCCAACTGCAATCCTAAAATAAGAGATATTACTTTTAAATCACAAATCTTCCAAGAATATTTAGGGTACTGAAAAACATCTAACAACTTCATTGTCTCATAAGTTTCTGTCAGTTATACTGCCTGTGCTACAGGTATGGACGGGTGAGTATTTCCATTAAGCAAAAGCACCGCCTTTGGGCTTGCTTTGCTCGAGTCAATTTATAGTCTCCATTCATCCCACCTGTGTTCATACCCTAACTCCATCATTAAGCCATCAACATCATTACAAAAGCACATGCCATTGTAGGAGCCAAAGAATGAGCTGAGTTTTTCATTGCGATGACGAAACTCTGAAATTTTAGTTTCTTGTTCAAATAAGCTCCATTGCTTAAAGTGTGACCTCAAAATTTCAGCTTTGTATTTCGGCAATGCCAGATCTCTAACAAGATCGTTCAACATGCTTTGATTTATGAAAACTGGAGTGTTTGAGCTAGCTGCAACCATTTCCAAATTACTTGACGTAGTCTCACTGGAACTGTGTGGTTCAGATGAAGACTCCAGACGTTCAAAAACTTCTGGAGAAGAAGCTTTAGGAATTGGTATGTCAGTACCATGCGGAACTGGTTTCATGGCAGATTGGCAACTTGAATAAACAGTTTTAGATTTGCTTTTTAGAAAATCCTTTTATATTAGTTAAACAAAAATAACAATCTGTAACATGGTCAGTTGGTTTACGCCAGATCATGGGAACTGCAAAAGACATCTTTTTTTGCTTACCAACAGCCCACCGGAGTAGATGAGTGTTGCAAGAATTGCAGCAAATATGAGGTGCCCATTTTTTGTCTTGGTCACCAACTTTGCAACTGAAGTAGTACTTATATGCAGTTCTAATTTTATGAGCAATATTTCGTCAATCTGTTGGCAGTGTATATTTTCCACAAACAAAGCAAAAGCTATTGGGATTAGTTTTACCCTTTCTTCTATCTGTAATTTTGCAAAAGTAACAAACAAAAAAGCAGTTGCGTTTTCTAAAACTCAAACACGCTTAAATTAGCGATTTTCTCAGCTACATCGGTTTCAGCACGCAGCCTACTGGAACTTTGAACAAAACTTCAAAATATCATGACTAACACAAGAATTGCAGTACTATTTGTAGCTAACACTTTGTATCGTAATCTTGATGTTAAAGTTTCTGACACAGACTATTAACGTGTCTCTGATCTAAAATAAACCTTACGTCCGTGGGTGTGGACTCGTACATTAAAGAATTCAGAACCTATTTTGCTAATCGACAAAAGAAAGCTTTCCAAGCTCAAATTTCTGCTAACCAGAAACAATAACTTTGTACAGTATATTCACGGGTATTGAGACACGCAACTCACTTTATGGAACCAAATTTCGTTAGAACGTGGCACTTTATGACATGCACACAGAAAAAGAATCACATCAAAAGAAGTATACATGTAGGTCGCGTCACCTTCAAAGGATGATTAAACCTCTTTTGCGTACTTTAAAGGAGGATTAACTACAAAAGCGCTGAGCTGGCATTTCTAGGTTTTTAAGCTTTATAATGACCATTTTAACAATTTATAGTTTCACAAACAGGTATCTCAGTTTTTACCTAATATGTTTATAACTCAAAATCTAGACATGATGGAAAAAAACTAATTGCAGATTTGGATTCAGCACCTTAAAATCATTCTTAACTTATCAACTACAAACATGTTGTTGAACAGTGTAATTTATTAATTGGATTTCCAAAAGTTTATGGTTGATCATGGCTTTCAACAGAATTTGAAAGTTTTGTACTTATTCCTTGTCATTACATTGAAACGAGATGTCGTTGGAAAAGTTGCTATTCATTAAGAAATAATGTGAAACTTTCAGGATCACACCTACTCAAAACGGAAAGGATCAAACCTAAAAGGATCAAACCAAATCAAAATTCCCGCGGCACACCCGCGGATGCTTTACGGCACACTACTGTGCCGCTGCACACAAGTTGAATATCATTGATACTACACATAGCAGTATTGCTCATTACTTATGTCTCATATCACATAAGGTCATCAATCGTTGGCTTTCCTGTGTAATATCAAAATATGCTTTTTACCATTTTTTATGTTTTACATCACATACAAATCACCCCTTAGAAAACGCTTTTAAGTAAATAATTGCATCATCAGCGGCTCAGTCAAGTTTTGCTTGAAGTCAAGTCACTGTAGACGAGTTTTGAGTCACTGATGTCGAATCGAGTCGAGCCATGTAGTGCAAATAACTTGAGCCAAGTCGAGTCTTTTGTTATGGCGAATAAAGTTAAATCACTTGACTCCAGTCCCCTCACACTGCTAATGAACATACATTACAAAAACCAAACGGGCATTTAAAGATATTATACACTTCTTTGCATAATTTCTATGAACATTGCGCAGACACAGTAATGTTTTTAACTCCGGAAAGTGCTTTGAAGCAACAATGGAAGGGAGGATTAATTTGGCACAATTTCAATCCCTAACTTTTAAACTTTTAACATTACTTTATTATACAGGGTGTTTCAAAAAATTTGACATCATTTTGCAATCTAATAACTTTGGCAGTTCCTGTTTAAATGACTTTAAATTTACACAGCATGCGTAGAAACAGGCCAAAATTTTGTGTTTAATATTTGATATGTTTACCTTTTTGGTGTAGAAATTTTTAATTGATAAATTATTCGTACAGCTTTCAAACCTGTGTGTTTAAATGATATTCACCAGCAGAGAAAAGGCGTTTTGTGTGTTGGAGTATGCTCGAACAAACTCAAACAAGACTGTGCAGCGTGCGTTTGTGAGAAAGTTCTCTAAGAAGTCACCAACAGCAAAGCAGATTTGGAGCTGGAAAAAGAAATTCGAAGACGAAAGCTATCTGTGCATAGCAAAAGGATCTGGACGACCAGCAACAGCAGAAGGGAAGGTCGAGCGGATTCGTCAAACACTCTTGCGAAGCCCCAAAAGTTATAAGAAGGACAAGTATGGAGACCCTGATACCTCTAACGACAGTTTGACGGGTAGTAACGAAATGTTTAGTAATAAAACCTTACAAACTGCCGGTCATTCAGGCCCCAACTGCAGCTTACAAGCGAAAGCGCAAACAATTCTGTGTTGATATGCGAGAGAAACTTGAAGAAGACGAGTTTAATGAACGTCTTGTGTTCAGTGATGAGGCCACATTTCATACGAATGGCAAAGTCAATAGGCATAATGTTCGCATTTGGGCCGAAGAAAATCCCCTTACTATTGTTGAGCATGAGAGGGACTCACCAAAAGTTAATGTGTTTTGTGCCATCTCGAAAAACTATGTTCATGGCCCATTTTTCTTTGAGTTAAATGTGACTGGCGATGTTTATCTGAAGATGCTTCAAAACCGGCTAAGGGATGAGCTTGCTGCAAATGAACATGAAGATTTCATTTATCAACAGGACGGTGCTTCACCTCACTGTGCGGGCTTATCTCAATGACAATCTGCCAAGGAGATGGATCAGACGTGCTAGTGTTGAAGATAATGTGATGTTGAAATGATCTCCACGTTCACCTGACCTGGCCCCTAGCGATTTTTTTCTCTGGGGGTATGTAAAAACCTTCGTTTATGTACCCCCTTTTCCTGCAAATGTAAACGAGCTCAAACAAAGAATCACTATCGCACTGGAGACAGTGACCTAAGACATGCTGCATCGTGTTTGGGAGGAGCTAGACTACCGACTTGACGTGTGCCGGGTAACAGGCGGTACGCACATTAAACATTTGTGAAATCTTTTATGGAATTCATGTGCCTTTAAACTTCTTATTCAAATTTACAGGAATAAATCTTGTTTTGGTCAACATTAAAACCTGTTGAATTTCATTTGATTCAACTATTAAGTTTCAACTTTTGTAATATTTACATGTCAAATGATGTCAAATTTTTTGAAACACTTCGTATAATTGTTGTTATTTTTTGTAATTTGCTTGTTTTAATGCTACATGTGAGCCTGAATGTAACAAATAAAAATTACCAACTTATCAATACGCAATCGCATCATGGTTACAAACAAAATGATCAAGTTTTAACCTCAATCTTTTTGTGCTTTGCTTTAACTCGATACCGCAAGCGTGAATCAGAACTTGGGCTGATTTAAAAAATCGTCAAAAATAACCACCAGCCTATTTTTCGCTTTTACGTGCTATAGGCAAACTACAAACCTCCGATGCAAAGCTTCTGAATTCGCTTTAGTAACAGTAATCCACGACAAAGCACTCTATTTTGGTACCGGTACATTTTAACTTGCGTGGCTTTTCTTCTAATCTCGAATTTTACAAGGTGTTCGGAAAGTCACTGTGCACTTACATATTTATTAACATACATGTTTCAATATAGAATACAGGAGATAAATACAAATGACAATTATAAATTATGTTGAAAGAGACCCTCCTTAGCGTCAATGCAGGCTTGGACCTTTCTTATTTTGTTTCTAAACACCGCTATCAGTTGCTCGCTTGAAATAGACTGAATAAATGCTGCTACTGCTTGCAAATCATCCAGCGTGCGCGGACGATCTCGATACACTGCAGATTTTGTTGGTCCCCACAGATAAAAGTCTGATGTATTCAAATCTGGTGAAAGTGGGGGCCACACGTCTTTCGAAATAATGCAGTCTCCAAAGAATTCCTTTACTAATGCATAGATCTGCCAGATGTGTGGGCAGTAGCACCATCTTGTTGAAACTATGAGTAATTGATTTCATCCCTTATTATCTGACCGATGAAGGCGTGAAGAATATCCGAACAATAGTGCTCGCTGTTTACTGTGTTCCTAAAGAAAATAGGGCCACCAATTCTACGTCTGGAAATTGCAACCCACACACCAACCTTCTTGTCATGTGAGAGCGTTTTGTGCAAACCGTGAGGATTATCAGAAAATTATTAGAAAAGTGCATAGTGACTTTCCGAACACCCTGTACAATCATTTTGTCTTGATTAAAAGACGAAAAAAGCATAAAAATAAGGAAAGAAGAACTGATGTTTTTCAAATTTTTTTCATTATCTATTTGATTTGGTACTTTTGTCCACCTTTAGAAAAAAGGTCAAAAAAGTTCCCCGGTGATTTCCCTATTTAAGTACTTTACTTTTGAGACCAAACGTCATAAGCGCGTGACTAACTTCCTCTGCGTCAGAAGTCAACCTACAAACACAAGTAAAAAAAATTTATTCAGTAGTTATTTTCAGACCAAAGCAGGCGTTTTATTTGGTAAAATTATACTTTTGCAATACAATTAAGTTTCAAGTTTAAATTGATGGTAGTGACTGTACTTTTTTACTAACTACATGTAGATAGAATCATAGTCTTTCAAAACTGTGAGAGCATCAAGAAAACAGATTGAGCAAAGCATACCAGCACTTTTAAACCTAGACTGTTGCTAAGGATGCAACCATGGTCTTGATTTTGAAAATTATTTTAATGAACAATGAAGGGTAAATATAAGGCTATTCCTCAAGTCACCTAGGCTTTATCATTCAAGGGGACATTTAGTGAGTCACCACGTTTTTGACTTCGTAGTGGTGTCACAGGGAGCATGGGGGCATTTACTACTGGTGGCATTATTTTAGGAATGACAAAGTTTTTTGTAAACAAATATTAACAATTTGAAAACACGTTTCTGACAAAGTGTGATTAAATTGAGGTTGAAGACCAATCTTTTAGAAAACAATCTAAAAGACAAATAACCTACTGCCCCTTTTTTCTATGCCTATGGATAAGCCTTACTCCTCTATTTCCTAGGATTACAAAATCAAGATTTCTCGTTTACTGCTTCGTAGATTATCGCCAGGTTTTTGATTGCTTTTTTGTTTTGTGTTACCTTTTTATCTTCCAGCTTTGCAGTGCGAGACAGTGGCAAGTACCAGATTAATTATTAAAACCTTCGACGAAGTTTTTATGCTTTAGTATTTTGTTTTATCTGTTTGTTATTCTTGCAGCTTGACTTGCATGTGAAGATCTTTTTTCCATTAGGCTGGCCATTTTCAATAAAAATGCAGCCAAATCCACAATGGCTTTGATCCATTCCTGGTCATCTCTATCAACAACAGTTTGCGTTTAAAACTACGTAGTAGGTACATAGCAGTGGTTCCATAGTTTTTTATTCGACCTCCTCTGAAAACTCATGAATACTTGCAGCACCTAAGCCATATCTACAATTGACTTTAATTTGTTAAAGAATTTTTTTGGACATCAACTTTTTGAATTCTTTTGCACGGCTCAAACTGAGGACTCAGGCATTGTTTTGATACTGGTTTGCCTAACTTGAAAACAAAAACTTTCTTTATTTTTTGGTGATCAAATAATACCAACTTTTTGCTTGATTTCCGCAGGGCTCCTGCAAAAGTCTTGCGGCGCCTACGTTAGAAACCACTTGCTTGTTTATTGTTTACGTATTTGTAAGTCTTGAATGGGAGTCTCTAATCTTATTCTTAACCTTTTTTCATATTGGAAATCATCATCTCGTAGTAGCCTACGTGCAGTTATTATTTCTCTTTGCTGGGTATTCTATCTTACTGATATTGTTTTGGATTACATGTTTGGTAACTGTAAGCAAAAGAAAGCGCAATGTCCTTCGAATCGCGAAAGCCATCCGAAATTCGATTTACCCATGATAGCATTCAACCTCACTTTCAAAATCTCAGGCATCCACATCTAAATCAAACTATAGATGATATAGTAAGCGGAAGAATGTCTTGGATGGACTTTCCAACAATTGAGGTTGCAGAGTTCCAAAATGAACTGTACAGCATTAACAATAGACGGTTATACGTGTTTCGAGTGCTTCAATATGAAGGATTCCTTACAAAAATACGAGTAAAAAAGGTTTCAGTCAACAACCTTCGCCCTGGAAAATGTACAACTGATAATTATGGAGTATCTATTCGTTTAAGACGAGACAGAACAAGGAAACATTCGCTAGCTCCACAACTCTTCCGGGACAGTACTTTAAAAAGGTTGGTGCAGGTTTGGTTTCCATTGGCACATTGTTCGAGCATAATCAGACGCACACTTTGTTTTATTTTGTAGAAACCTGAGCTCAGGCGCATGAGCTTTGACAAAATGAATGAATATATAGGGCTACTTAGATTACTTTCAAACCACATGCCAATGAAAAAGTATGTTAGTGATCTGAATCGACTTATTGTTGATATTGCATTGCATTTTTACCCACCACAGCAGGAGGGCGACAGTGGTGCCAAACTTAGAACGAGTTCTTTGATCAGTGCTTTATCACTTTTGTTTACCAGTATCAAAGTCAAATTTATAATATCTAGAAACCGTAGAGGGTTTCTACAAAGGAATTCAATCAATTACTCAAGAAAATTTATTACAGTTAGAAACACAACCAACAAAAACAAAGTGCACAGCATGGTTCAACATGTTTTAAAATGTCTGTGACAAAAATTGGGACAGCTGCAAAAATTTTTTAGATCATTTAGTCAAGTAGCAAGCAATTACAAAGCAACTGCAACATGCCAAAATTAGAGACGCAACATTTCATGGGTCACTTTTTAACAAACGAATCGAATTCGGACAACTGAAAATATGTGATCTACCGTTTACTACTCATCGACTGACTAGAACATTATTGTTCTCAGCACATAATATGTTACGAAACAACAGGCGAACTTAAGCAAACATACAGCCACAACCAATTCGACAAGACCATCCCTGGACGCGTTTTGTCCTTTTGGACTCATCAGCAGGGTCCGTCCCACCACACCAAAATAACCCACGTTTGCTGCAATTTCGAATGTATGACTATGACGTAATCTATTTCCCAGATGGGAGCGAGACGCACCTTTGACAAACATGTCGGGTGAATCCACACCGACGAAAGGTCATGCTGCCTCACCTCATAGTAGACGGCGCCTCCTCTATGGTACCGGGCAAATTCATGCCAACTCATCAACGTGGTGGGAAAAAATATGAAGTAAAATCGCGAAGGAAAGCTAATATGAACCAAGCACATAATAGGTTGCGAAATAACAAGGAAATTTAAGCAAACATACAGCCACAACCAATTTGACGAGACCATCCCTGGACGCGTTTCGTCCTTTTGGACTCATCAGCAGGGCCCGTCAATATTTAGATCATTTGACGGGCTCTGCTGATGAGTCCAAAAGGGCGAAACGCGTCCAGGAATGGTCTCGTCAAATTGGTTGTGGCTGTATGTTTGCTTAAATTCGCCTGTTATTTTGTAACCTATTATGTGCTAGGTTTATGATATTTGCTTTCTCTCACGCTTTTACTTCATATTATAATTTTTACAAAGGATGAACAGTTATCATAACCGATATTCAAATATCTCGATAATACAAATACATACATGACAAAAGCAAGATTGCGCACAAAAAACTACCTGAAAGGATAACTACGTTGCGTGATGACACTCGATATTGGACAGCTTTTCTAACAAAAATTGCAATCATTCGTTTTTTGCTAGAAAAATAGTAAACGTATAAACGATGATTCGTGATTACATGCAGTCATAAGCATAGGCGCAGCATGGGGACAAGAGGGGCCATGGCCTTCCCAAAATTTTTTAAATCAGATCAAAAAAATAAAGACATTTTGAATCGAATATAATCACGTTCAAAAGTTGATCTTGAATAAAGGTCGTAACCTTCGTTTTGGTTCGAAAACAGTTACCCTCTTAGAGTTGATCTCCAAAAGAAAAGGTCATAAAACACATTTCAAACGTTTGCCCCCCAAATTCGCTTCTAATTACGCCATTGATCTTGAAAATCACATTTGAGAATCCCTTGGGGCTACGTCGAACTTTGCAAGCTTTCCACATTATGCTAGATTTTGTCATAGTAAATTTACTGTTTGTAAAAATCTGCCTTGCAGAAAAAAACATACGAAAAGTGGTTTTCAAGGCATAGCATTACAGTTGTTTCAAGATTTGAACAGACAATAATTCGAACATAGTGGATGTAAAAAGGTACTGCAGCTCACTTCACATGCTACCTGTGTTTTACTTTTTTGTTTTCCACTTGTTTCCTTTGAATCACAAGGTGTTGTGGGATTGCAACATTTTTACAAGACTACCCACAAGTAATTATATTTGCATTTTTCGCTTGCATTAGCCAACAGAAGTCCAAAACTTTTTTCTCGGAAGGGAGGGACACTTGCATTGATATATAATGCATACCGGTTTTTAAATGGCTGCATTATCAGCCAGCTCATTTTGTTTCATGAAAGCAGTCAAAATTAACTCCCTTTTTAACTTTTCATCATGTTTTGTTGTTATAGAGATATTGAAAACTACATCAACAATCAAGAAACAGAAAGCTTATTCTTTTCACAACGAAAAACATATCACAACACTCCTTCTCATGAAGTTATTGAAATGCCTCATTATAATTCTAAATCCAATGAATCCAGGTAGGTAGCTTGTAATTAGCGGCGAGTTTAAATATTTTTACAGGAAGGGGGAATACTTTGAAGCGCTAAAACCTGTATTTTATATTTATCTCATTAAAAAATTAGCTGCGAGGACCATATATCATTTCGAACCAGTCAAAAATGTAAATCAGTAGCCTCTTTATGAACAAGGCACACGGCCAATAACGGGTGACCAATTGTTATCTTTTACGACATGCTGGGTGAGTAGCCTCGCTATTCTCGCATGGTAAAGTGAGGATAGTTTATTGACCTACCCATTGTCATTACCCTTTCAAACACTTTCAGTACAATAACATTGATTGGTTTTAGATTGCAGTAACACAATATCACATAATTTGGGAAATAGACAACTTCCTGAAAGCGAAATATTATTTTCTTCCTCCGCAATTAACCCATGAGATGTAAAAATGTCAAGTTGTATTATACGATAAATCAGACCTCAAACCACTGTTTGCTTTCAATTTAGAGTAAAAACTGAATGGGAGAAGGTCATGAAGAGAAAAAGACATAATTTTTTAAAATTCCTTTTTGCTTCTATTAACGGAGGTGAGCGGATTCCATAACAGATAACAAAAAGCTTTTCACTTGCTCCTGCTGATCATAAAATGACATACTTGGTTATTTCTTTTATAGTCTTAACGCATTTTCCACAAACAACATCTCTTGCCAAAGTTTAGGACACTCTCTTGATTTTCACACATCTTTCATGTATCCATTCCCCACCTTTCCACCAATGTATCAAGTTTTCCCCCACCTTCTTGCCGCACTCGATATAAGGATTGACTATGCTCAAGGGTGTTTCTCGTTTTAAATACTCACCATCAAATTTGTCTTCCAAAAATTTACCATCAGCTTCTTGTTCTCAAACATCTTTCTTCATTCAAAAACTTTTCTCCCAAATTCTTTATACTTTCACACATACAAACCAAAGCACAAGCCCTCATAATTTCATTCTTCACGCCTACTCTTGTAATTGCATCACTCACGCAATCGCTCATGCCCATCCTTTCATCTACTAACTTGTCGGCTCTGCCGGCGTCACCCGCAGGCCCCCCATCAGTAATGTTGAGGTTAAGAATATCAGTTTAGCCGGCCAAGCCGGCTTTATGGAATGCTTTCCTGTTATAAAAACAGTAATAAAAGGTTTATGTTTTTTTTTGACACAGCCAATTCCAGTTCCGAAACAAAACTATCGTTTTTTGATACGCAATGGATTAAAACAACATTAAAAAAGATTGGGAATAACCGCTGCATGTCTCGCAAGTTGCTTAAGTCTCTGGCGACGTCTTCTTTGCCTTGTTATGATCTTTGGCGTTCTTAAACGTAACAAACTTTTATCCGTTAAATTCAGCCAGAGTTTGCAAGCACATCAATGCTGTGGGAGAGATCCAAGATGATTGATATGTATTTTTAGGATTAAGCTATTAAATATTAGGAGCAGCACTTATGACTTTTTCGTAACTGTAGGCGTATTTGTATGAGCGAAGTCTCTGGCCGCGCATGTTGCTTGGTCCTGGCATAAACGCAGCCAGGAAAAGAATACACTAACCCGAAATGAAACACTCACAATTAAGTTTTTACAATAGCAGGGATCTTATCAGGAATGTAGAGATTGAGAATATCGGTTCAGCCGGCTTCCCACCCTTACCTAATTGATATTTGTGAGCATAGTGATAAAAAGTTTAATGTGTTGCTTGGCAGATCCGATTTTGATTCCAAAATCAGTTACCGTTTTCGAAAGGAAATCGATTAAGTTCAAAAACTTTATGGGGGTTGCGCTGCAGATAGCCGCTATATTTATCCCCGAGTTTCTCGAGTTCCTTGCTACGTCTTGCCACCCTTGTTTGGTACTTAGGAAATTGACCTGCTCAAAACTGAGACGACCAACGATTTCAAAAAGCGTTATTCGATTATGTTGTAAAATGCACGGAAGCATGATTTCACCATTTATCGTGTTGGTGGAATACCAATATTCTTATAGAGAATAAGCATTTTTATTGCTACATGTCTTGTTAATAGCATATCCTGTTAATATATGCCTTTGATAAATCCAGTACTGCCTGCTACTGGACATATCAAAGTAAACATTTTTTTGCTACAAGGATGAAAACCGTAAAAACGGATTATTCTGTCGCAACAAGCAGCTCTGATAACTGCATTTGAGAAACACTTGTCCAATGTCATGTTAAACTTTCTATGCTTTCTACTTTAGACTTGATTTGGTGGCATGAATTTATTGCTTGTAAGAGTTTACCAAGCGCAAAAAATCACATAAAAAGCCGTTTTTAAGGACTTAATAACGGAGCCGCATTATGATTTGAAAGCATGATCATTTGATTGGGGTCGATTTAAAAACGTAGCTCCAGCTTACGCGGCCACCCAACCATGATGCCATTATTTAACTCTCTCTTTTTCCCTCGTTTTCTATATATTCACATATTGTGTAAGGGAAAGGGAAGGGGAAATTCAAGAGGAAAATCCATTTGAAAATATTTATATGGCGTTTTGTTTTATATTTTTCACTCGCAATAAACTAATTTCTTAAATGTTGCTCTAGGGAGGGTGGATCTCACATTCTTAAATATATATTGGTTTTAAAATCCCCAAATGGGCCGCTAAGTCGTTTTGCTTCCGTGTAAGCTGTTTAAGTTACTTCTTATGTAGGCTAAACTTTTTGTTTTTGTAGGGATATTATGAGCTATTATAACAAGCCAAAAGCAGAAGGATTGTCTTTTTCACAACCTAAAAAATATAACACCACTCCTCCTCAAGAAACCATTGAACTGACTAATTATAATTCTAGATCAAACGAATTTAGGTTAGTGTTGTGACTTATAATTAGTAGCGAGTTTGCAGATTTTGCTTCGGCAGGGAAGTATTTTGAAGTACTGGATGGTTGCATTTCACGTTTATCTTTCTTAAGTGATTTGCAGCGAATGGGGTTTGTTGGTTTTGGAGGTAACTACTGATGATTATTTCTGTTCTTTCTTGGGATAAAGACAAGCTGTGAAATCAAACGTCTAAGCTCTACAGTCCAATTAAGCACAGGAACGTGTTGATATGGTTGCGAAAAGAAACAGTCATTTCGAACCAATTATAATTGTAGATGGATGGCCTAAACATCAACAAAACATTATGTCCCAAGCAATTTCTATTTGATGTCTTTTTCTCGACATACCAAGACAGTACTCGACATACATACCCCAGGCGGTACCTTTACTATTCCAACCTGGTGAAATGTTGGCGTTTTTCTGGTTGATTGAAAAGTGTTATTTTTTAATACCCTTTTCAGCACTGAACATAATAGTTGATAAAAATGTGTAGTAACATGTGAATTAAAAATTAAATAGCATTCTGAAAGCGAAGTTCTTATTCTCTTTGATAATTAATGTTAGATAAAAAAATGACGCGTTGTAACAGGGTAGGGCTTCTAAGGGTAAATTAAACTACAAACCTCTTAGTGATTACAGATCTACAGTGGAATGGGAGTATGAAACGGAAAGAAATGACGAAGACGATGCTCAATCGTTTTCCAGGTGAGAAACGTGGCGCGTTTAAAATAATTTATGGGTGGCGGCAGAGGAGTTCAATAAGGAGGTAGCTCTAGTTAAGTAAATTACTTAAGTGGAACTTTTAGTCACGCGCTACTTACTCGAGTTTCTTTTTTTACTGCTTATACTTTTACTTGAGTAAATTAAGTAGGAAGTAACGATACTTAAGTATTAACAAATTCTACTTAAGTAAATACGTAAGATTTGAAGTCTGTTGAACTGGAATGCAGTAGGCAAGCATAAAAACAGCTTTGAGTTGAGTTTTTATTATTTTTGCTAATCCTCCCTTGATGCGGCAGTTTTTGATTCGAACTTTGAAAATCAACTGGTGGACCAATTATTGTTTTAATGCAGGGTTCTTAACCGGTGGCAAATTTACCCCTTGGGGGTAAATTTGACCTACCTTGGGGATAAATTTTGTTAGAAAAAGATTCACACTTTTACCTATTACAACAGGAATTTGTAGAAGTGAAAATATAAAAAGGTTTTTTGGTAAATTTTACGTTTAAAATTTGCCACGGGATAAATAAGAGAATAAAGGCTGAGAACCCCTGTTTTAATACTTACATGGAAACGTGCGCTGAGTTATCAGTGGGTTGTTTTTCATACTTTTTGAATTCTTAAAAGTTTTTAGCGCCAAAACAAATTGTAATATTTGCCAGTGTTTAAATTTTGAACACTTGCTTAGTAGTTACAAAATTTCAAAATAACTTTGAATTGTTTGGCTCTTTTTCGAAGTTATTGCTAGAGCGAAACAGAAACGAGAAAGCGTCCCTATTTAAAGTAGGCAAAACTGTCCAAAATGTGCGTTTTGTCAACGTTCATAATTCAAGGTACTAGTTGACCAATTGCAGTGCATAGACCAATATTTTGGCAGCACAATACAAGATACTGTCTTTGGTAAAGGTTGCTTTAGGAAGGCTTAATGGAAGAGCGATCTAGCTGTCGCCAGCATTGAGAATTGATTGCCGTTGGATGCGGCAGCAATCCTGATTTTTAAGTAAATGCTGTCCAATTTCGGAATCACAGTCGGGAGAGGGGGAAGCTAATTAGCTTCTTCATATAGGTACTTGTCTTTCTTCCTTTATGCCAAATCCAATTGATTTGGATACATGTTAATTGATTCTGTCCTTTAGCCTTTGGGATGTGCAACCAACATACCGGCAGTCACGGCGGCACTTGTATCCATATTCAACACAACTTTATTTATGGAAAGGTGCGGTATTTTTGTAGACGACAGGTAGAATAGATTTGGTGAAAAATATTATCCCAGTTTCAGCAGCTCTAGAGCAATTATTTGCCGTGGTTTTGATTTGCTTTTGGAGTTTAAGAAAAGTATTACATATTTATGGTAAGTTTAGGTGGACTGGGCATTTTTGTGGACCTCTTTTTTTTCAGGTCGAAAGTTTATAAATGGCTTTAGATATACTTACCTTAATAACGCTGACTTGGTAGTCATTTTTGCGAAAAATAGCCTTGATGTTGTCCAGCTCTTGTGGTAGCCTAGGTTTCGAGCTGAGTAACAGAGCCCTGTGCATTAGGGTTCCAATAAGATTTTTCTTCCGTTTAGGGGCTTAACAAGCTTAATGTATACATTGCCCAGTAAAAGTTGGTTTGCAATGTACAGAAAAAATGATTCTGAGTTAGCTTCTCTACCAGAACGTCTAAAAAGGGAAATTTGCCCCTAAATTTTTTAAAAGCGAAGGTCGAGCAAGGATGTAAAAAGCTTAGTGCCGTTAGAATACAGTCGCAGTCGGATTTCTCGTTGAAGATAGCAAAGGCACATTAATGTAGGGGAAATACAGGATGAATCGTCGAAACAATTTCTTCTGGTAGAATCCAACAAATTTATTGGCAAGTGCTGGACCAAGTTGAGTGCTCAATGCAACACCATTAATTTGCTTGTACATTGTATTGCTGAAACTAAATTTAATTGACGTAGAAGCTGCGGTTGGGAACTTGGTGAATAGTGGCTTAGTAATGGAGTAGTGAAGCAATTCACTGTTGTAAAAGTTATCAGCAAAAATCTGAATCGGTTCTGTCAGTGGGTTGTTCGAAAATGGGATGGAGATGGTGAAAGAATAGAGAAAGGTGGCTTTCGAATTTATATGAAATTGTAGCATAGTTTTAGCAAAAGTGAAAGAATCTTAAGTGCAGTGGCTGGAGTAAAGATCTAGGAATAATGGAAATGGCCTTGTAAACCATTAGGCCAGGAGTTCTCAAACTGGGTAGGCCTACCCCCTAGTGGTACACCAGAGAAAGTTAGGAGGCACGCGAGCAAGTTTCTCGTAGAGTCCCTTCAAAGCTATTGGACAAAAAAAGGTTTTTAAGTTGAAAAAATGCAAAAACAAAGGTTACAACAAAAGATTTGCGAGGAAAGCACAAAAACAGTACAGCAATCGCTTTCATCAACTTGAACTCAAAAAAGGCTTTTAGTTGAGAAAAAAAATTAAAGCATTCTTTTTGGGGTATGCGACACATCTAGATTCTATAAAAGGATAAGTAGCCAAAAAAAAGATCGAAAACTCCTGTATTCCGCCAATTCACGGTGGGCCAATATCATTAATCTGGCAATAACTTCTCATCAGGGCCAGACGAAAATTTTTAAGTTTTCGCTCTATGCTTTTTAAGCATACATTAGTTTGCTCACATGCCAGCTGTTGATCTTGTCAACGGAACATCAGAAGGACAAAGGAGGCAATTAACCTTTCAAAAGATTCATAAAGTTTAATTTGGGCTAAATTCCTCTAGTGCCCTCTAAAAATAGTTATCGTAAAAGCTTAATTTCAGCAAATATCTTCAAAACTTGCTTAACACGAATGATTCTCACAAAACTTCTGTGAATTCTCTGAAATATTAAAAAAAATCGAATCGCTCACGTTTTAACGACTTTTTCCCAGTAGGCCTAACAAACGTTGAAGCAAAAGCATGAGACTACAATCAAAAAATATAAATAAATAAATCTACAAACAAAGTAGCAAATACTATAATAATTAACCTGTCTTTACAGTTTTTTTTAAACGAAAAAAAATTCATCAACCTGAATTAAGGTTATTCTTTCCGAGAATCTTTTAAAATAAGTTAAACCTCTAACATAGTGTCTCTCCCCCTTTTTTCGTAGAGAGGCTATCGCCTGCACCAAATATGTCAACCTTGAGATTGGTCGGTAATATACTCGTAACTTAAGCTCCAAATTGGCAGAAAAGTTTTTACCTTCAAAAATTCCTTTTTGCAACATATATGGTGGGAGCATCCCCGATAGTTTTTTCTTTTTTTTGTAGTTTTGTCCTCTATCTGGTTTTGAAAGATACATGACAAAGCTGATAAAAAATATAAAACTACTTTCCATTTTACCCCTTAAGTAGTTTTACAGGTGGCTACGTTAGTACTTTTGCTCAAGTAAAAATATTTATCACTATTTTCTACTTTTAGTGGAGTATTTTTTGAGTAAGTAACAATACTTTTGCTCTAGTATATTTCTAAGCTACTTTGACCTTCTATGAATGGCAGTATAATGAAGTCTAAAAAATTGAACTTTTTTTCCAAGCGTCCACAGCTTTGTAAAAAGATGATTTTCAGGTTTTAAGAAAGAATCTAATACTGTATTCGTTGAATGTGTTGGGCGTAGACAGTGAGTGTGGACGTGTAGTCTCACAAGCATCGGCTTTAATCCTGTACTTCACAAGCAACATCTTACGATCTCCAGCTACCGTCATGCCAACCCATCTTGTTTAATGCCACGTTTGATCAAGCTATGTTGCTTTTACGCTTGACCTAAACCAGTGACGTAGCCAGAAAGAGAAAGTAAGTCACTAGAAAAGAGATCCATTCTCTCTGGCCAATTCGTGATTTGCAACTGCATCGCGATATGAACGCATCGTCATGACAAGCAAGACATCGGAATCCCCCCAAATTGTTTTTTGGCTATGCACCTGGCCAACACTTTTTGTCATGACGATCTTATTTTTGACAGTAAATTTTATTCTAACAATTTTTTCTGCAGCAACAACGATGAAGACAAAATCGCTTTGTTAGAAAACAAAACCTCAAGAAGTTTTACAGTAGAAATGCCGTCAAATCGACCCAAAAAAGACGAATCTGAGTGGTGCTGTGTAATATTGTAACATTGTTATCATAAAGCAGATTTTACAAAACTGGTTTATGAGGATTTGCTCTGAAAACTTTCTATTCCAAAGAGAAAAATTATCTTGGAAAACTTTTTCTTCAGAAATTTTTTTTAGTCCATCTTCAAAAAACTTAAAGATATCGATTGATAAGTAACATACAAACTAATAAGAATATTTCTCGCTCAATTGAAGTTCTTTAATGTGACAAATTATCTTTCTCTCGTTATCATGAATTTTAATGTTGATGCGTTCGTGCACTATACTAGTTTGAAATTCAATGTTGTTTTTATTATGAATATTTTGACTTAAAATGTTTAACTGCTACATTGTCCGATGTGATGTGTAGATTTAACTGGCTGAGTGATGCAAACTGTTTTCACTTCGGTATGACAACGCGCCACTTAGTGATCAGAGAACAGGATCATCCAGACTTCAGTACAACAAAAATAGCAATATTAGAACATCTGAAGGCATGTGGTGGTTGCAAAAATCATGAGCGTAGCCAGAAGCAAATGTGGGAGATGAGGAGAAAAGCATATTATTGGACCTTGGCGTTTCTCAATTTTATTGATAAGCCTTTTTTTGGAATCGATTTTTTATCCTCCAATTTTATACATGTATCTCAAATCTCTTTAAACATTTTTGTTTGGAGATCGACATTTTGTAACTGTTATATTTTGAAAAGCCATCTCTCCTTGAACGTGTTCATGAAATTTTGGATGCAGATGTTCCCTGTACCCTTCTTCCTCAGCTACGCTTATAACAACAACAACAGCAACAGCAGCGTACAATCTTTTGAGAGTATTAGAAAAAACAACATTGATGCGGTGATCTAGCGGTTACAGTGTCCGCTTCGCAGCCTGTAGATCTTACAACATGAATCGACTAGGATTCAATGTTGTTTTCGAGTCATTCTGTAAACTTTAAAAAACGGTATTAACAGCTTTTTTGCATGGCGCTCAGTACGAAAGGTTTAGTGAAGAAAAAAGCCGTCAAGTTGGCTTGTTGTATTCTTGTGCAAAACATTTAACGAAATACTTTGATCTTTCCGTGGTGGACAGGTGGCGGGGCCGAGATGTTTTCTCGTTACGATGCCCCAGCCTGACTTCTGACTAGCAAACATAACCTCGACCTTATTCGCATGAATCGATGAATGAAGAAAATGTTACACAAAATACAAAATTAAAATTTATAAAGCTCTCCAAATCAAGAAAATTAACTTACAATTCAAGAAGCTATTTTATGCCAAAGATTTTCCGTTTTCAATAAATCTATACCAATGCTTGTAATTTATTGTATTATTCATTTACCGGTACTGCCTTTGTATATGCTTTTATATATCTTTGTTTTTTCCGATGTTACTTGCTACGTTTTAATGTTATTTAGAATCCAGATTAATTCCATTTGCTCCTTGCACCAATAGCAGTGCTATTATGAGATATTTAGCAAGTTTATGAGCAGTATTTTCCAATAACTAGATACTGTTATCATTAAGATTATCTGTTTTAAGATAGGTTTCTCATTACATTATTCCACCACTCCTACCGATTTTTAGCTCTTTTCTTCATTCTTAACTTTTTCCGCTTTTGGTATCGCATATCATTATTGTTCTTTCTTTTCCTCTTGGACGTGTCTCTTTTATTTTCCTCAACACTATTTTAAACAAACATTCATGAATAAAATGTGGTTACTCCATCTTTTTCTTTTGATTTAGTTTAGTCTTCATTGAAAAAATTGAATACTTGCGCATTTGTCGATCTGTCTGTCCACTTTACTCTTTCCATCCTCTTCCAAACCTACATTTGAAAGGCTTCCAGTCTTGTAACAGCTGCTTTTTTGGACTCTACGCTTCTGATCGTACACTACCACATTCCACATCTAGGCTTTTACTAGTTTTGTCGATATACGTAATTTTGCATGCATAGTCATTTCTAATTTTAAAATTTTTGCACGTTATAGTGATTTTTCTATGATGAAAACTCGTTCAGATTTTACATACAGTATATCCTCAGCTGATTTTTGCAACGTTGTGTGCTAAAACACACCCTTTTTACCAAAATTTGATACGCAAGAAAGATTTAACTTTTTCGAGCCTTTGTGGTTTTATCAAATTTTATTTAAAAAAAGAATGGTTAATATTGTTAAATACCACATATAGAAAAATTTTGCTCAGTAGCCTGTTTAGATAATCTGATTATTATATGAAGCTAGCCGGCTTTGCCGGCGTCGCCCGGCAGAGGCCCTTCAACGGTATTGTCCGGATTTAGTATTTTGTTTCAACCGGCTGCGCCGGCTTTATCCATTGGGCTCTTGTGTGAGCAGTAGCTAAAAGTGAATGAATTTTATGCACTTTCGCAGTTCTTGAACACGAAATTGTGATCATTATATTCTCTTAATCATGAGTGGCAATGCTCACAAAGAATCTTGCCACAAATTATGGTTAATTCTTGTGAGGGAGCAGGGATTGCACATAATCAATACTGATTGCAGCGGCGAAATGGTGGTTGCTTTTAAAATTAAAGAGAAAAACTAAACAATGGTAAGCCTATTTTGCGATATGGGACTGAAAGCGAATTAATATGAACTAACGTCTCTGACTGCGTGCATGTTCCTTGGCTCTGGCATAAACGCCGCCATTCAAAGAACAAGCTAACCCGAAATGAAGCACTCACAGTTAAGTTATAGCAGTAGCGGGGACCCCCATTAAAAATGTCGAGGGTAAGAACGTCAAATGAGCTGGCTGCTGCGACAGCCTTGCCCAATTGCAAAGAAACTTGCTTCAACATTTAAATCATGAGTAGCTCGACACTTGCATTTTGTTTACTCCATCGTTTTTTTCTTGTCTGATCACCAAGTCTTTTGCTTGGAGTAGGTTGATATTAAAATTTTAGAGTTTATTTTTCGATGAGTCTTTCGAATAATTTGATTGATAATGCCAAAGATCCAAGCTATCAAGAAAGAATAGACAAAATGCAAACAACTTAGTTTTTCTAGAAGTTGCAGTTTTGTGAAGTGCAGGCACTAAAATTTTATGTGTTTCGAACCGGTAGACTACATTTCATAAACATTTGGAGACTTCAGTTTTTGATGGATCTATTTGAAAACGTCGACAGATAATGCAAAAGAACCACGCTTGTGAGGAAAAGTAGTCAAAATGTACCAAAGAATTGTCGTTGTCTAACAATTGCAAGTTTGTTAGGTCAAATAGGATTATTGTTCAACTGAAAATGAAACATCATGTATGGCAACCAATTTTTAATCGGCCATTATAAACTAATCCTTTACTTCTAGTTGTTGGAGTCACATATTGCTAGAAAAAAAATTTCCTAAGCTTTCAAAGGATAGTAATTGTTAGTACTTTATTATAACGTTTTTGTATTAAAGTCACCTGTTTTTACTAAACTCACCACCTTTGGAAGGGGTAAAAAGTTACACCACAGGTCTTAAAGTTCAATTTTTTCAGTTTAAAAACTAATATTAATTGTATTAAATACGTATTGTTCACTAACGGAATCGCATTGAAATAACCTTTAATTTGTTGAAGAAAGTTTGAAAATCAGTTGAGAAATGAGGTCACAAATCAGTTTTTTAATGAACTGATTTTGCAAAAAGGTTGCAATTTTTTAAAACATCGTGCTATTATGATCTGCGGTAGTTAACACTTGTGTTAATTGTCCGAGACATATTATGACATCATAGAGCCAGTGTAAACATGCAAGGGAAAAAGAGAAGAAAAAATGAATCGATGGCCTGAAGTGCTTAAATAAAGAATTGCTTGTAGCATTGTGAAGTAGACTTTAATTGTTGTAAAGTTGTTTTTACTGAAGGAAGCTTATTAATATCTCCTGAAAGAACGTTTAATTGCGTTTCTGCGATGAGTACTTTTTGAGAAAGAATAAAAAACAGATTGTTCAATGAATCGTTGATTGTGACATGATTTTAGACCCCAAACAAATGAAAGTATTTGAAATATGGTAAGTCGAAAGCTGGTTTTTTTTTTAACAAAAAGCGGTTGTCCACTGTTAAGTAATGCAAATTCTAAAAAAATTATTTTTGATTATGAAGTTATCGTGACGTCACGAATACCTTTAAGACACTCACCACGGGGTGGTGATCTGTCGTACCAAGCTTGATGCTTGTACCTGTAGCAGTTTCAGAGGAGTTAAAACAGATACTCAGACAAACAAACATACAGAATTGCGGTTTATATATTAGATATCCCTGCGGCTAGTTATTTCCTCAAAAAAATTTTTTTGGATCATCTGTAGTACAGTAGATTCCATTTAATGATTTTACGCAAGCGGAAATAGATCTGTGATGAGAGAGCTAAATTTTAAGGATGTAAGGAAATAAGTAAGAGAACGCAGTAGTAATTAAATGTGACTGGCATGGACGTTAGCTAAAGGCTCGCACCCTTATTTGCTTCGTCCTTATGAAAAATGACAACTCACAATTTCAAGTTGGTACAGCTACTCATCTGTGGTTCAATGACAAGCTTTGACTGAGTTGTGTCACATAATTTATGAGTAACGTCAATCAATTGTAAAACCAGAGAAATGTAAAACGGAAAGAAACTGGCTTCTTCCCTTCCCAAGTAGATAGCTGAAGTATTTGATACATTCAGATATGAAGACGTCATGATCAGAGGAAAAAAATTCCCAAATTGCTTTCTGGCTTGGCCTAAATTCTTGATAGTGGCTACTTTTCTCATAACAATATTATTTTTGACAGCATGCCTCATTATTCAAATTTAGTCTACAACGGAACAGTGACGACAGATTGGCGATGATAGGAAACAAAAACTTCATAACTGTGAGCATAAGTATTTCACAGTATCATCACAACAATAAAGTTACATCTGTGTGTCGTTGCGCATGCATAATGTTGTAATCTAATATCGCCATTATTGAGAACAATGATCACAGATGTACAGTATGTAAAGGAAGGTGCAGAATTGCGGTATGCCACATAACCTCTTGGTTTTGATAACAACACAAAAAGTTCGATTTACATGCAATTCGCGTTTGTGAGTGAAAACATGAAAGTTTTCACGTAATTTTATCACCAAAACGTCCACTTTTGGAAAAATTTAAAGTGGTCTTTAAAAGGCTTTCCTCTGGCTTAACAATTTATGCCTTTTCTCCTTTAGAAAAATCCTCAATACGCAAATGGTAGTGATCAACCAAAATTCCCTTCTTTATTGGCCCATATTGCTTGTTGTATGATCCCCGCGTACCGTGTAGATTGTATAGTACACCCAGGTGTACCAAAATTTTTTGAGGGTGTACAAACGTGATGAGGTATATCGGAGTTTAAAAAGATGGTGCTTCCAAAAGGTGGTGCAAATGGTGAATTTGAGAGTTGGCTAAGTGTAGAATTTGGCGAAGATAAAACGTTTGACAATCGCGGTCTACGACCAAAAAAATGGAGATTCTGATATCGAATGGTAAACAGATCTATTCTAGCGATAAATTTTACAACACATATAAGGGTGTGCAGCTCCTTTGAGATCTAAGGCGGGTGTATCATCGTAAAATGGGTTGACAAGCGCTGCTCATGCAGGAGATTATGACGCCGCATTTGAATATAATTTAGATAATGAAATTTTCTATCGTTTATTCGACAATTATGCGCTTCATCAGATAGCAGCATGTGCTGTATCAGATAGCAGTTAAACGAGTGCAGATTAACACTAAAAGTTCCAAAGAAACCAGGTCATGGCCAGTAGTGCAGATGGAACCACAATTTTTGGTGGGGGAGGGGAGGGGGCAAAATATGAAACTTGTTGGATGGCTTTTTGTAGGCCGATATTTTCTCACCTCCAATTTTGTCAATTTTTCCCATAAATTTGTTCGATGATCTTTTTTGGAGATCGACGTTGTGTAACTGTAACTAATAAAAACAATTTATTACTGATCGAATTTATAAAATTTGATGAACCATGCTTCTGTTTTCCTCTTCTCTTTAGCTACGCGTGCCGTCTGACCTTATCCAGCTGAGTAGTTATTTCGTCCACTTTAGGCCTAAATGAGTACAAAACAGACTTTTTGAAGCTAATTCCTCTAATTGAGTTTTAAACGCTCAATTGGCAAAGGCAAGGCTAAACCGCATTTTATTCCTAAGAAAACATAGTTCACAAGTGAGATACGTATATTGAACATTTATCTTGGGGATCATTTATTTATCCTTTATGTTTTTTGCTTGTCTTTTGTTAGAATGGATCATCGCTAGGCGTAGATACTAGACCTTGCAACCTACCTGCTTCCAAAAAGAGACAGCATTTCGATAATTCTCAGTGCTTACGTTACTACAAGAAAACTTGTCGGCTTTTTCTCTTCATTATACCATTCGTGTCAAACGTGAAGCAGAGAAGCTGTGAATCGCATAGGAAGGAAAGCTGTGCATCTGAATACTGTTTTTGAAGTCTTTGATATGACTCAACAGATTGTCGTCTGTAAAGCGGGCTCTCCAATCAATTGGTTTTAGTTTTATGTTGAGATGAATTGATACAACTCGATAGCAATTACTTTAAAATACAAAGTGTTTGGATCATAATAAAATAACTGCTAAAACGTTGGGGAGAAATAGTCAACTGCTTACAAACATATATCTTCGCCACAGGAAACATTCAAGTGATGCTAGTGAATCCTTACTTGTTAATTTTTTAATATAGTTTTGAAAAAAGCTGTTTGAGCCATAAGCTTTTCGTGACGCTCTCATCAGTCGCGGTATCGCGTCAAAAGGGAAGATCTAGAGTGAATAAGTGTTTTATGTGAATAATTTGGACGTTAGGCAATCAAGACAAGCCAATGATAGCGCTAGTATTGCAAAGTGCGCCAAAGAAAGATTTCGCAATTGCGAAAGTCAGAGAAGGCGCAGGAGGCCAAATGCCACGATTATCGAAAGAGTTGAGAGTGTAAACAAACTCTTTCTGTCTGCATAACACCGGGCGTCGCGTCTTGATATAAGTAGCCTCTAAAAGATTGAGATGGAAAGAGCTGCCCGCAGCGGCGAGGATTGAAAACCGCTTATCATCATAGTTTAATGCCATCGATCATCATTATCTAAAAGATGCTGACCAATGGCGGAGTCACAATCCGGTTTGGTGTCGGTTCGTTTGCACGATCTGTGTGGTTGAGATCGGCGTGGACGAGTCAATTGCTGTCTTAACCATTGCGGAACATGTTGCTTGATGCGATCCTCCTGTTGCGCCTTCTTTGACTTTCGAAATCTTTTTTTGGCGCGCTTTGCAATACTAGCGCTATCATTGGCTTGTCTTGATTGCCTAACGTCCAAATTATTCACATAAAACACTTATTCACTCTAGATCTTCCCTTTTGACGCGATACCACCACTGATGAGAGTGTCACGAAAAGCTTATGGGTCAAACAACTTTTTTCAAAGCTATATTAAAATTTCGTACCACCAACAAGATTTTTGTTAATTTTTGGATTAAAAACAATTTTTTGCAAAAAAATAGGACTTTGAAAAACCTGATCTCAAAAAAATGATCCTCACCTATTCGGATAGAAATTGGAGAAACTGCGCAATAACAGCTTTCTTATCACTTTATTACTATATGCAGAGTAATTCAATTACCCCAAAACTGGTTTCTGAATATGCTACTGCATGATCCCCTCAAATATTTTAACCAGATTCCCATATTTATTTAATATTGTACAAACCAGTGAATATTTTGCTCGAATAGTTTTGAATAAACCAGTTACAGCCTAATGCCAGAGATTGGCTATTATATGTGTTGCTGAATATTGTGTTGAACCTTGTTATTTCTTAATTTACTGTCCACCCTGTGGTGTCAAGGAGCTATTAGGATTGATAGTTTATTGTGCCTTTCAGTGAAATTTTTTTCTTGTACTGTAACTCACACCCTCATTATCGTAATTATAAGCTGTTAATAGGTTTGGGAAGTTGGTTTAATGCTTTTATTTTTTATTTACTCTGCTTTGTTGTTGGCTGGTTCATTCAAATTCACAGTGGTGAATTAAATCTATTTATAAAACTGATGTATAACTAAACTGATTGCAGTTGTTGGGAACCACAGAAACTTTCAATTTCCGAAATTTAAATAGATCCATCTGAATGTTGACGACTGTCTTTTGCAATTGTTTCTTTAACTTAGTAGGGCTCACAGATTCTATTTCTATTTATTTGTAAAAAATCAACATAAGTTGGGGGCACAACTTTTTTTATTTAGTATGAAGATACAAAATGTACTTTAAAATCAATAAAAATGTACATACAATATTACGATTTTAGTCCAACTGCTTATTTCTGATACTAAAGTTTCTAAAAAATACACCCCCTTTCCAACGACGCTAAATGTTTTCATTTGGTTACACCACTATGTACTTGTATTTCTATTCAGCCCAAATAATATCAGTGGGTATGATTGTAGATAAACAAAACGAAAGTAAGGTATTTTCGTACTTTCATGCCTCGGTTTAGAATAGCCAGTGAAGCATTCTTGATGCTGTAGGAGGCAACTTCCAGATACTCTAATGGTAGTCTATGTTGCCGTTGGTGGAGGGGCTACCAATTTGGTTTCAATATTTATGACTGCAGAAGCGGAACACACCGCAACTTCTATATTAGTTTTGCGATGTGAAACTGCATAACCATTTTTTGAAGTATCTCCATGCTAACAAAAAGAGGGGGTAAAGACAGCAGCAAGAACCAGCAAAAAGATCGCTTTTTTGCCAAAGTGTTGGTAAGTACGCATTCGTTTTACGCAAATAATTGAATTGTTACGACACAAATGAACAAAATTTTTTCCTGTGAAATTGGCCGCCTTTTTAGTGCTTAATTTAGTTGGTACAATGTGTCAAAGCATGAAAGTTTTGAAAACGTGATCAAATATAATACCATTCTGACTTTTAAACTAATAAAAAACCTTAACATAGCGAATGAAATCAATCTCGAGAACCAATCTTTATAAATGACGGATAAAAATTCTATCAAGAAAAAGAAATCACTGAGTAGTGACGACATCAATCACTATAGAGCAAAAGATTCAGAATTTATAAATCTCGCAAGAAGAATTAGCGAATTAGCAAAGCAACCAGCTAATTCATTTACAGCATTGACCACAAGAGACATTCTAAAGGAAGGCTTCAAAAAAGCAATGGAGAATTGGCCAAAGCCCGGACAAGGTTGGACTAATCCTGTTACTAGTAAAACCCAGGCTGAGACTAGAACAAAGACTTTCAAAGAACAACCTAGCCTTGGTTCTTCTAGCCGTCAAGGCAGTACCACAAAAGAATCTATTGAGACTTCTTGTGAAGACAAAGGTGCACCGAAGTCAAAACAAGCCAGTCACGAAAAAGAAAATCACTCCCGAAAAGAATCCACAAATAAAGAAAAACGAAAAAAATTATCTGATGCAGAGAGTTCTCAAAAAGAAATTAACCCTAAGAGAGAATCAGTTAGGGCAACGAAAACTTCAAATCAATCAAACACGTTAAAGATGAAAATGTTCCCTGCTGGAGCAAAATGTAAAGAATCTTGTCAAGAAAAAGAAAAGACAGCTCACAAAAGGGTCAAAAGAGAACCAAACGAACTACATACAACTAAAAATTTTGATGCTGAAGGTTCTCAACAAGAAGGTAAAACCAGAAAATTGTCTGTCAAGCCTACTGAAAATTCAAAAGAGCCAAAAGTGCTAAAAATTTCAGCACCATCTCCCGGTACAAGATCTGAAGAAACAAGCCAAACAAAAGAAGTAAGCGTGTCCATTGACAAAAAATCCGAAGAAGTTGCAAAGAAAAAGGAACAAAAATTCTCGATCACAACACCACCAAATGATGCTCAACAACAAACTACCAGTAGCAACGTTTCTGCTGGGAGTATGGACGCAAGCAAATTGGATAAACCGACTCCCGCCTTTCAATCATTGTCTACCGTGCCCAAAGAAGCAAATACAATAAAACAAAACATAGAAAATGAAAATAGAGAGATTACACAAAGCTCTGAATCTTATGGTACCCAAAACAAAAGCAATACAAAAATAGCTTCTACAGCCTCAACCAATATCGAAAAAAAAGAAAAAACTCTACCAACTTGTACTTCAAAAAAACCTAGTTCAGTGAATCTAATGCACAGTGCCACACAAAAATGTGAAGAGTCTTCGAAAGGTTTGTCACAACAAACTTTTGAATCGGTTCCATTTATAATTTCAGAAGACAAAGTCACCATTGAATCAGAAGAAGCAAAGTCTGATTCTGACCTAGATTTGCCTTTATCTGCTTTTTTAAAGCAGACAAAATTAAAGAAAAGAATTTTCCAGCAAAGTGACAATAGCATTGGCAAGAAGCAAGGTAGTTCTTTGAGCGACGTCTCAAAAGCCAAAAGTCCAATTTTTGCAAGTCCAAAAGTATACCCTTCTGATCAAATAAACTTATCTCCTCAAAGTGTGCATCCAAGTTCTTTTTCATCCATTAAGATTGGAGGAAGGCAGGATGACAATGAATTAAAAGAAGACAGCTGTAATTCAGAGCGATCTCCTTCACCAACGAAGCAATTCTTGACAAAGCCCAAGTTTCAGATTTCTTATGATAGATTGGCAGGCAAATCAGGAACGCAAACTGATCGGTTGGAGTCGCATAAAATTTTACATATGGGATCATGTGCGACATCCCATGCATCCGAGTCATTTATTACAAATTCAGATCAAAAATTAGGTGGGAGTAGTAAACGCGGCTGTACTAGAAATCTGGGCCGACCTTCCACACCTCCTGCGATGCATTCTTCTGATCTGCTTTCGCCAAGAATGTCAAGAAATTCTTCTATCCATCAATATTCAAATGAAAAGATCAATCTCTTAAGACGTTTGGCAACTTTTGTTCGGGAAGATCAATTTATCAACGATGACGATCATCTCATGTTCATCCGCACTGTCAAGCACACAGCATCCATAGAGCTCCCGGAACCTATTATTGACTCTATCAAAGTGGAAGTTTTCCATATATTAATGGTAAGTGATAAGTTGGTTACTGAATACAGCAAAGGTTAACGGTAGCGCACTACAGCAAAAGCTATTGCTTACAGAGCTGCAGTAGCGACACAACAGTTTCGAGAATTTTGAGCAAATCGCTTCCGCTACTTTTTATTTTCATTAGGCCTACTATTATCTCACTTTATTCTCCTTTAACACCGAAAACAGTTTTTGAATCATCAGAAAATTTTAATCGCTTGTTTCGCTAGGTTCGTCAAGCGGCGTTTGTATATGCGTGGTGTAAATAGCATCAAAGAAATATGAGGAAGCAAAAAATACCTAGCTTTCTTACAGAATCGAGATATGTTTCTAAGTTGCAGTGTATCACTCAGAGAGTTTATAGCAAGCGACATCTATTTAAAACCCTTACCTCTATGAACATAGCACGTGATCACCATAACCGCATCATACATCGATTTATTGAGTTATAAAGGCAATCTACGCGCTTTATATGCATGTTCACACGAATGATGTGGTTATTTCACAGAGTAATAGTATTACTATAAACTCTCTGAGTGGTGCACTGCATCTTCGATACGGATGGGATCCACATACCAAAGTGATAGCATGCATCACGCGCGTGATTTGTGCGAAGGAATTTGTAATAGGATGATACTACATTTTCATATTATTGCAAATATGGGGTTTTGGCTTTTGGTAATGACGAGACAGGCCCTGCTGATGAGTCCAAAAGGACGAAACGCGTCCAGGGATGGTTTCGACAAATTATGGGAGGGAGGCTTTTATTATTATACTCTGTGAAATAACCACGTCATTCGCGTGAACATGCATATGAAGCGCGTAGAATGCCTTTATAACTCAATAAATCGATGTTTCTAAGCTGTTCTGCTCATAATCTGAGGCAAAGGTCGGCAACTTATTACGGCTGAGGAACCATTAGAATCCGATTTCCATAAAAATAAACGCAGTCAGAGTTGCAAGAAAATTTCTCGGGCCGATTAACTTCTTTTTCGTCTCAAACCAGGTAAAAGACCTTTTTTTTTGGAGAACAACTTTGTCAAAAAACTCAAGTACTAGTCTTTCTTTATTTTTTGAAGTTAATCTATTTCAGTACCGTCATTCCAGCATGTATTTTGCCAATCCGCTAGCGGCCGCAGTTGAAGGCCAAGAGAGCCGTAGGTTGCCAACCCCTGACCTAAGGTGACGTTTTTGGCTGTTTACAAGGACTAAATACAAAAATTTTTGTGGCTTTGAATGTAACTTTTAACTACGACTTTTTTCAACATTTTGCGAAAAAGAAAAGTGTTACAAAATAATACACGAACTACAACTCGGTTTGGCATATTTGAGTGGCTAAGCATTAATTTACGTAAGAGCAAAACGTTACCATGCTAAAACGTTACGTCAAACGCCTTTTTACAGGAAGTATTTAGAACGTATGAGAACCTGTATACAGTGGTGTTACTGGTGTCCAAATTAATTGCATCAAAGGAAAAAATGACTGTTTTTACTATTTAGCTTATTTACTTAAATAACTATGAACTAATGTTTTGTATATGTTCTCCCTTAGTTTTCATGGCACATTTGATTTGATCTGACTTAGAGTCTAATAATATTTGGCTCATTTTTGGATTTGGATAGTTTCTTTGATCAGAGGTATTATTCAAGAACAATCTATTTTTGCCAGACGTTTATTTAAAATTGCCCACAAATTTTCAATGAAATTAGATTCTGGTAAATTCCCTAGCCAGTCCAGCATCTTCACGTCGTAGTCTCTCGAGTATTTTGTCACAATCTTTGATTTGCGGCAAAGAGCAATGTCATGCTGGAAAAGGAAGGCTTTTTTAGGAAATCTTTTATTCAATTTTGGAATAATTTTTCTCCTCAGAACATCCAAGTCAGGGATCGGCAGCGTTAGGCTCTTTTCCATTTTTTTTCTTTTTGTTTGGAGAACACTTCTATTTAAGAAGGCGTAAGCCAGATGAGCGTGTCTTGAAATTTGTTTCTTCGCCACTACTTGAAGGTGAATACCTTTTTTGTTCTTTTTTGGGAATTACCCTTGATTTGATGGGCTGTGTCATACTAATTCGTCCGAATTCATTCTTTTGCGGCTCACATTATTCTCTCTTTTGTCGCAAAAATACCTGATTTTGATTTGAATACTGACTTGAATTTATCATCCTTTGCACTGGGTACATTGATACAGTACCACAGCAAGAGAAACAGCTTCAAGATATTTTCTTGTCTAAATGTTTACGGTTTACTGCTGATGACTTGACGGTGTAGTTTTTTTGTAGATTCCCTCACATCCTGACTTTGCCTCCCCATCTGCACAAAAAGGTTTGTCTCATCGGAAAACAAAATCTGTAAAAAATCAAAACATCACATCGCAAAAAACCAATTTATAGCAATTAAATATCTCATTTTTCCGGGTTTGCTATAATTTTTGACCCAGTTATTTTACACTCTTAATTTTAATGATGATAATGAAGTTTTAAATTGAAACACAGATTTTGTCAATGAAAAATATTGTTTATCTTTCTCTAATGTTCTGCACCTCAATTTTTATGCTTTTTTTCGTGTTGTTGTTCAAAAATCTTTCTTTATGAGCCTTTTTGTTTTTCTTCTCCCATCTAATAAAGGCCGATAAAATGTTCACTCCAGCCAAACTCAAATCTCTGGAAAAGATCTGAGCTTGTTTTTCTTGGATCGATTTTGCTGCCTTGCCATAAGAAATGGTCATCTTGTGGTATAGTGACTTTTTTCCGACCGCAGCGACCTTTGCGCAGTGGTGTGACTGACACTCTTTTTTTCGTGAAGCTCGATAATCTTACTGACGGTACTTTGATTGACGTCTCATTCCTTTGCTTTCTCGAGTTAACTTTTGCTTGCATGTTTATTTGTTGTCAATATTTTTGATTGTTTTCTACAAGTAACCTCCATTATAGCCATAAACCAGTGTTTAACAATGAATAGACAATACCGAATTAACAAATTTTTGAAAAAGAATCAACAATCTATCAAAAAAAGCTTGTGAACACGGTATTATGCAATCACTTTGCACACCGTTGTAACTGAAAATTCCATATAACAGCAAAGCGGTATCATGCTGCATTGTTTACATTTTGCACTATTCCTAATTTATTACATTACATTCCTCAATAAAAGTTTCAAAAATGTAAAAGAACCTATTCCACAACTGCAATTCACATTGTTCAGTAGGATTACTGAGCTAAATTGTGATATTGCCAAGCAACTCCCTGCGGTATTGATAGCACTTTTACCGTGATGGGTAATCTGTAAGTTAGCTATTGTCATAAGCTGCAAATGATGAGTTGAAATACTTGGCATGTTATATAATCAAATCACGAAACTAAAGTACTGAGATTGGAAAGCTTGCGTGTAAATCTAACTTTTCTGCAACTAAAGGCCATTTTCTCATATACTGCAGCAAAATGTTGTCCCAGTCATAAGTCAGGGTTAATGTTTACCCAGCAACATAACTATCGTCATTGCCACAAGGCTATAACTATAAACATTGCTACAAGTTTGGTTTTGTAGACTTATCTTTTATTTCTGCAGTTTACCTTTAATTTCAGGGACTAATGCGGGTAAGAAACTCTCAATTAGTGGAAAAACTCTGTAGTTGAAACATCTACGCTTTTCAACTACTTTTCGGCAGATAGACTAGCCGTTGGTAAGTGAACACTAATGGCTACATAATGGCAGTGGCTATTTTGCCGTCCACCGCATCTTACCCTAGGAGGCTATTTTGCCGTGAGTTATCTATGATTGGTCAATCTCAATGACGTATTTATTATGTGCCTTTTGGTCGTTTTAGATTAGTCAATTTTAATAACCAATTAAAAAATTTACATCCCAGATGCACTCCCCCACACTATGCACTCCCTCCCAGTGTTCACTACCAGTTGCATTACTGGGCCTCCCCCTCCAGTGTACACTGCTTTTCTCCAAGTGTTCTGCCAGCCATAACCCAACCTCTAACCTTTGTAATTCAAGGCAGGAGCACTATCCATGCGCCACAGCATCACTTGCAGAGTTATAGTAATTATGACAATATCAATACACATGAATGATTACCGCAAAATAGTCTCCAAAGATAAAATGCTGTCGACGTCAAAATAGCCATTTTCCTACCTAGTAGCTCGGTAATTATGGTAGTGGTTCACGTGCCACGCATCGTTTTCACAAAAAAGCTTGATTTTCTATAAAATTCTTCTTTGTATCATTTTTTTATCTGAACTTCGCCGAGTCAAGGGTCCGTTAGATCAAAAGTTCGTCAAATCGAGGTTTGTTGAGTCAAGGTTTGGCAATATATTAATTTATATCTTGAATGCACTTTGAATAAGCTTTCTTTGGAAAAAGAAAGGCATTTTTGAAGAAGACAAAAGATTTTTTTAAAAACGTGGTAAAGTGATTTTATTTTAAATTTTTAATCAGCGCTATGTGATGTCACAGCTTAGCCATTTTTTTGTGATCAGAGTTTCATCAGTGAGACCAGTGGTTCCCAACCGAGATGTCATTTGCAATTCTCATGGGAATCGCGAAACGTGACAAAAGAACTGCTGTTTGTTTCGGTCCGTTGAGTGCGGCTACAAATAACAAGTTAGCCTGAAACTTAAATTGGCCGCATTTGTTTTCTATGTAACATTTTAACAATATAACTCTAGATTCAAACTCAAGCCCATTACTTAAAGTTCAAACACAACCAGCTTTTGATGTAAATGTGATTATTTTTTGTCGTAAGTGTTGCTCATAGTTGTAAAGCTTATAATGATATAGGATTGAGCTAATAGTCAGAATTAAATTGTGAGAGAAGTCAAAATTGTAACCTTGTTGGTACATGTATTTTTTGAAATATCTGTTTCTTAATTTTGTTTTATTTTTTTGCGAGATCGGCATTTGGTTGGCTTGCAGTTCCCATATTTTGGTTAATAACTTTTTTCTTAAAGGTCGATCTTTGGTTGTGGTTATACTTGAAAACTCCTTCTAGCCTTGATCGGGTTCTGGAATTTGGGAGGTGTGATGGCTTTTTTCCCCCTAACTGTGGAATACCCAGAGGTAGTCAAGTAAGAGCAGCATCACGTATATAAATGAAATTGCTTGCATTATAAATAAAGATCAATAAAATTTCTCAGGCTATGTCTTTAAAACTGTATACGGTATCGCGGCAAAAAACAAAGTAGCAACGTTTCAATAAAACGTGCGATTCATTTTGTGCGTTTAGTAAAGCGTTTTTGGTATGGTATAACACCTCTTCGAAAAATTGCTGCAAGTTTACTACAAGGTGACCCAAACTATTTATCTCTTCAGAAGGATGCCGTAAGTCTATTGCGGTTGGGAGCAAGGGAGTTAGATTGATAAATTTCGGAAGAAACAGTTGGTGATAGATGTAGTTACTTTGAATTCGTTTTTCCATCTGTGTATGTATTCTCTCGTTAGTCTCGTTTAAAGAAATCGGATGTTTGTTTTTCATATGTACTGTTTATGAAAGTGTTGTTTTCAGTCTTTCTGTTCAAATTTTGCCTTTTTACTTTGGAGTTGGTGTCGACTCAGTGAGTAATGCTCTTTTGTTATCTTCTTACTCTTATTGCGAGTGCACCGAAATAAATAAAACTGAACTAAACTGAATAAAGACTTTGGGAGGGATGAAGTCAAACTTTTTGGATCTAATGCTAGTGCTTGAACTTTATTTATATAATAACACAAACAAAATTTTTTGTGTACACGTTGTTTGATTTTCTCTCAAATCTACAATTTTATTAAATTTTTTCACACGAGGATATGTATATGAATTTGATCAGAGCTTTTCTTTTAAAATACAGTATAAAGAATTTCTCGAAAACTTAACCTCCTCAAATTCTTTTACGGTTGCGTCGTTGTTTCCGTTAAATATTTAAAGGAGTTTTCGTGAGTTTCCGCTGGGCTTCATTCTCATATTTGAGGAAAAATGATTTCTTTGAATTTTAGCCAGAATTTTATACTAGTGGACAGCAGCGTATATTGACAACTGCCAGGTTGCTCGCTTCTTTTGCACGAATTTTTTTGCACTTGAAAAAAATGTAATAACATATAATAAACCACTTTTATGCTGCAAGCAGATGTGGTTAGTTTTGTACCCCGATACTTTTTGCACCGGTGCCACTATCGAAGTATTTTTAAAAATTGTAACGTTGCCGATACCACGATTTTTGCCTTTTTTGGCTGGTGCGGGTACTTTTGAACGATTAACCTGCGTTTTTGATTTTACATAATTCCAAATCTTCTGGCTGCTTTGGATTGCATTGAACTGCTTTTGTAGCTAGTTTCCTGAGTGCTAATCGAACTATGCACCTCCCGCCCATCAGTTTTATTTTTCGTTAATTAAACAGCTCTACAGTCAAAACTTAAGTTTGTAAATTAAAGCTTAACAGAAGCACGTCCGGTGCGTGAATTAAAAATAACTTTATCTGACTACCCAAGAGCTCATCGCACGTGTACAAAACAAAATCTCAATCAAGGTAGGAAAAAAGCAAAGCATTAGAAAAAGTTTTTTCTCAAAAAAGAGATTACGCATAGAGCAGACGCGCTTTCAATTTCACAACTATGAGCGGATGTTTGACCCAGCGCTGCTACAGGATTCACAGACATTTGACGAACCTGATAAAATAGATGCTTCTCTAGTCTGCTCAATGTTGAGCTTGACCGAATATTTTGAAGCAGATATTGATTAGGGGAGTAGTATAGTGAACCGCATTGAATTGTAGTGCCAAGCAAAAAGTTGAAAATTTTTTGGATCGTTGAACATAGTAGATATTAAAAATGAGGTAATTCATCTGTTTTGAAAAAAGAAAATCAAAAATAATGTGATATTTTTTGGCAAATTTTGATCCCTGACATGTTTTGTGATGCCAATCTGTCAATCTTTTGACCCTAACTTCATTATTGTCTTCCTTTCCGTACATTTTGATGTAAAAAGTGCCCGAAAAAATTGTCATGCTAAACGATTTTTTTCACTTGATCACAGGGAAGGCCAACATAGCCTAACATGATACTTTTTTGGCACAATGTCAACCTCCTCTTGCTTGGCGTTATTTCCAAACCTTTTTCTTAGCCAATAATGCTATTTTATTGCCATAGTCATACAAGAAAACGAGTCCATGCTGATAATTTATTGACTTATCTTTCATTTGCATATTCAGGATGTATTGTGTCATATGTCACATATGGCCATAAAACACAGCAGAACCTCGTCTTCATTTGAACTTCAATAGTCTTGAAACTTTCAAATGCCTTGGAATAATTTTCCCAGGCGTTTTATGGCATGTAAACGTTCCATCATTGGAATCCGCATATTTTTTCAAAAAATTCGCCTTTAGTACCGCAATAGCTTCTGTGAACAGCGGCTTAGAAATGCAAAGGCAGTAAACCCTGATCATCCAGAAAGCCTTAAATGTTTTTCTGATCTTTTTGGAAAAAACTAAGATTACTTTGGAAAGCATAGGTTACTTTGGAAGACTGAACACTCTGGATGTCATGACACAGCTCATCAACAAACTTCCCTTTGATTTTCGTCGATTATGGGTAAAGGAATCTGATGCTGTAGAAGTTCAATCAGATCAGATAGCCGATTTTTCTCATTTCGTTTCTCTTGTTGTAAAATTGTCAGGGGAAGCGAATTCATTGTATGGACGGAGAGTGTTTGGTACACTTTCTAGAGCGCGTCCTGAGGCTCATTCTTCTAGTATTTCGTGATCGGGTGATCGTCGGAAGTCTGCACTCTCGTCATACAATGTAAACGTTTCGCATACTAAAATCCTCAACAATCTGACCGCTTTGCCTGTTTCTTCTGTAAGAGCCTTTCTCACAGACTTCTTGAATGCCCCGAGTTTAAGGCCACTCCCCTAACCAAACGTACCAATTTTCTTAAGGGACTTAAGTTATGCTACAAGTGTTTAAGTCCGAATCATCCCACACCTTCTTGTTCTAAGCAAAATATTTGCTCAGTTATCGGTTGTACTGGAACTTTGCACCACCCTATACTTCATCCATTGAAGCAAAGACCTACACCTTCAAGCATTAACGCTTCCGACTTTCTTTGCCCTAACGTTTCTAATTCTGCATCTTCTCAAGCAGAAAGCTTCTCTAGCACTGTCTGTTTTCTGAGTGGAGTGTATAAATGCAATGGTCAACCATTACAGAATGTATATTTGTGTGTGGTTCCATTAAACGTTACCCTTGGGGCCAAGAGTGCGATTACTTATGGTTTTTTAGACCAAGGGTCTACTCATTCATTTTGTGGCAAAGCTCTCGTGAATGCTCTTGACTTCCGTGGAGATGCTATTCAATTCACGCTTCAAACTCTTACTGGTACCGAAGCTCATAATGGTATCAATGTCTCTCTTTCAGTTTGTTTGCTAAATCGTGATGAAAACTTTGTTTTTCCTGCTGTGTACTCAGTGAGTGAAGTGCCTATTCTCCCTAACTCTGTTGCTTCAAAAATCGATCTGTACAGGTTTGGTCACTTAAAGGACCTTAGTTTCCCACATAATTCTGGTGCGACGGTCACTCTTCTTATTGGCGCAGATAACTCTGAAATTTTCTGCACTCGAGATGTTCGTGTAGGTCAGTGGTTCCCAACCTGGGGGTAAATTACCCCCGAGGGGTAATATGTGATTCTTCGGTGGGTAATGTGACACCACCAACACGCTAAAAATATATGTTATATGCAAAAGTCTAAGAAATTTAGCTAAGCGTGCATAAAACGCCTCTAAAATTTAGCTCAGCCTAAAGCTGGTCTAAACCCATGCATTTCTTAGGCATGGCTATGAAGTCACAATCTAATAAACGAGTGGAACCACACAATGCCCTTTGTGACCATTTGTGACGTATGCGCTTAGCCAGTCTAGATTAGAATATACTGTGCTGGTCGGCAATTTTGTTTCTTTTTTCGTAGTTTTATCAAATCTATCTGAATTGTTGAGTTAGCTCTCTCTTGCCCATTCCACCGCTGACTAACAGAATTTGTTGTGATGGCCGGCACGGGCAAGAAGCCGAATTATTCTGAAGCTTTCCTCAGTTATGGTTTCGTCAACTTGCCTGACAAGGGTCAAGACCGTCCCCAATGTGTCATATGCAACAAAGTGTTGACGAACAAAAGCCTGAAACCATCCAAACTCGAGGCTCACTTGAAGAAGTGTCACCCAGTTTTACAAAACAAGGACAGAGATTTCTTTGAACGCAAAGCAAAATGTCTAAAAGGAATTCAATTCGGAGCTCAGGGAAGTAGAGAACAGCAACTTCTTGCTGCTGTTGAAGCTTCGTATGTAGTCACCTACAAAGTGGCTAAGCAGCAAAAATGTCACACGATTGCCGAAACGCTCATAATGCCTTGTGCAAAGGCAATGGTGGCAAAGTTGTGTGGCGAAGATCAAGCGAAAAAACTGAGTGTTGTGCCCCTGTCAAATAATACGATTCGCAGGCGGGTGGACGATATGGCTGAGGATATACTTGTGCAGGTAATTGAAGAAGTCTACGGATATCGCCAGCTGTGCAATTTACTGGGATACATTCGTTACGTTCACTGCAACATGATAAAAGAAGAATTTCTTCTGTGCGAAAATCTTACCACGACGACGAAGGGTGCAGATGTGTTTAACACTGTGAGCCATTTTTTGTAGAGCAACGGGATGGACTGGCATCGTGTTCAACAAGTGTCAGTCGACGGTGCACCTGCCATGATGGGTGGTCAACGCGGCTTCAAAGGTTTTGTGAAAAGAGAGAACCCGACTATACAAGTCGATCATTGCGCCATTCATCAATATTCACTCGCATTCAAGACACTGCCAGCTTCCTTGAAAGCAGCTTTCGACGATGTTGTCAGAATCGTGAACTTCATCAAGTCAAAGGACTTGAACTCTCGCATATTCAAACAATTCTGCAATGAAATGGGACAAAGTTACGAAGTTCTATTGTATCACACAGAAGTGCGATGGCTCTCGCGGGGGAAGAATGGTAAGTCGAGTAGTGGAACTTCGTGAACCCATCAAGTGTTTCGTCATTGAAAAGAAATCAGATTTGGCTGCCAAATTCTCCGATACAGAATGGCTTTCTCGATTGTGCTACTTGGCCGATATCTTTGGGGAATTCAAGAAAGGGAACTTATCTTTGCAAGGAAAGAACACTAGTGTCCTGGACATGCGCGAATCCGTTTCCGCATTTATCTCAAAGCTCAAACTGTGGAGCAGGAGGATCTCGAGGGGAGTCACGGCACAGTTTTCTACGTTGGATCAATTTCTTGATGACAACAGTTCCTAAATGAGGCAAAGCAGGAAATCCAGGAGCACTTGGACGAACTTGTCCATTACCTGGATCGTTACTTTCCAGACCGAGAAACAGCACCTCTTCAGTGGTGCGTGCAGCCGTTTTCAGTGGATGAAGACCAGGTTGCAGATGATGACTTTCCAGCAAAGGAGGGGTGGATTGCCTTGAGGCTAAACGAGAGGAAGAAAGTGAAGTTTCAAAATACTGATCTACAGGCTTTCTGAATTGCGCAACTCAGTGACGCACCAACACTGGCAGAGCGAGCGTTGAACATTTTGACATCGTTTTCGACTACTTATTTGTGTGAAAAAGGATTTTCCACTGTGATGGGTTTGAAAACGAAAAAGAGGAATAGGTTGAGTGTGCAAAATGATGCACGTATTGCACTGAGTGTTACGGAGCCAAGAATTACAGCACTGGCCATGCAGATGCAGTCGCAACCGTCATACTGAAGACAACATTTTTCTTGCAGTGATTCTTTCTAAAACTAAACTTACTGAAAAGTAGGCTGTTGAAAACTATATAAATACGAACAAAATTTCGTTGAGTTCTTTTCACTGTTTTTTCTTGCTATGGTTATTCCTAAACTTACTGAAAAGTAATGAAAGCAATAAATACTAGCACGATTGTGTTCTTTTACAAAGTGAAATATTGAGGGTAATAAAGCATACTCACTACATTGATTTGGGTAATGCTTCCAAAAAGGTTGGGAACCACTGGTGTAGGTTGTAAATGTCAACCGATTGCAGTAGAGACTCCCTTAGGATGGTCACTGCTTGGACCATCACTTTCTTTGTCTACTACCAACAATTTCTCAACAAACTTTGTTAGAGTAACAAGGGCACTGTGCATCGCCAAATTAAAAGTTTTTGGGAGACCGATTTTGGCAATGCAACGTCGGTATTAGACTAACTTCTTCTAGAGAAGACAGAATCGTTTTCAACCTGATGAAGCAATCTGTCAAACAAGAAGGAAAACATTATATTTTCCCATTGTCACGGAGACTAAATGTTGTTCTGCCCTGCGACAACTGAGGCGTTTAGCAAGTTTGAAAAAACGTTTCTAAAACGATAAAGCATTTACCAAAAATGCACCGACATTATGGAGCTGTATTTGAAAAAAGGACATGCTTGAGAATTTCCCCTTGATGAAGTCAATACCAATGCCACAAAAGGGTACCTGCCACACCACCCAGTGCTAAACCCTAAGAAGCCTTTCAAACTTCGAGTGGCGTTTGACTGGGCAGCTAAGTCCAAAAGCGTTTCCCTGAACGATGCTCTTATGCAAGATCCCGATCTTGTCAACAGTCTCATTGGTGTCCTCATTCGCTTTCGGAAAGAACAAGTCGCAATCACCATCCACATAGAATTCATGTTTCATCAAGTGCGTGCTGATCCTTTGCATTGCCACGCTCTGCGATTCTTGTGATGGCCTCAAGGCGATCTTTCAGCACCACCTGAGATCCACCAAATGATGGTACACTTGTTTAGTGCCACATCTTCACCAAGCTGTGCCGCCTTTAGGCTACGGCAAACAGCTCACGACTACGGAAGTGAATTTGATTCTGATATACCCAATGTAGTGCACCATAACTTTTATGTGGATGATTGTTGGTGTTCTATCTCGTCTGTAGAAGAAGGCGTTGGAATTGTGACACAACTTCCGCAGCTGCTACAGAAGGGCGGATTTCATTTGACCAAATGGTCATCTAACAATTCATCTGTTTTGCAGGCTGTTCCGGGTACAGAACATTCTATTCGATTGCTAAATCTTGATATCGACGACAACTCTATTGAACGGGTTCTGGGCATAAAATGGGGACATTAAAAAAGATGTTTTTGAGTTCAGGGTAAACATACCGCCACACTTCTTTACCTGCCGAGGCATTTTGTCGACTCTTAGCTCTTTGTATGATCCCTTAGGATTTGTGTCCCCTATTATTTTGAAACCAAAGATTTTGCTTCAAAATCTCTGCAAGCAGGGATTGAACAGGGATGATGATATATCAGATGCAGAAGCAGTGCAGTGGCAAGCATGGCTTTAAACATTAACTCAATTGCAAAAAATTACTGTTAGCAGATGCTACAAACCAATCGACTTTGGTAGAATTACCTCCTGCAAACTCCCATCATTTTTCTGATGCTTCTGCGAACGCATATGGTGCCTGCAGTTATCTTTGTGTCGTGGATGATTACGCTCTTCGAAGATTCATATCTCGCAGAGGAAAGCCACAACAAATATACAGCGACAAGGGTACGACCTTTGTGGAGGTGGAGAAAATCCTTCGAGATTCGCTGCAATTGTGGAACCAGTCACAAATTCATAATTATCCTCGTCAACATGAAGTTCGATGGTCATTTAATTGTACCGGTGCGATGGTGTAATGGTTAGAGCGTCCGCTTCGCAGTCGGTAGACATGGGGTTCATTCCCTAAGTCTAGTCATACCAAAAGACTTTAAAAAATGGTATTCACAGCTTCCCTGCTTCGCGTTCAGCATAAAAAAGGGATAGTGTGGAGAACAAGCCGGCAAGCTTGCTTGTTGTGTCCTTGGGCAAGGCACTTAACGGGACGTCCCCGCCTTTATGTGGAAGACAGGTGGCCTACCCGTACTTCACCGGATTACAATTGTGAAGTTGCTAACCTAGCATGTTATAAGAGGCGACTCTTGGGTACCCATCAGTGGCAGTCCGCCTTGTTGGTGATGGGGCTACCAGTCACTCATAACTGGTTTGAAATGGGCTGCCATCTTTCCCCTAGCCTAATTTCAGTTAGGTTGACGGCATGAACTTGAATTGCCGTTCGTGCCGTACCTCCATCCCCAGGAAGAGGAGGGGTAATCACAACAACCACACCACATGGTCATTTAATCCTTCAGCTGCAAGCCACATGGGAGGTGCCTGGGAAAGACTGATTCGCTCCACTCGGCGCATTCTATGCGCCTTGGTGAAAGAACAAGTTGTCACCGAAGTTCTGAACACCGTACTGACCAAAGTTGAATTAATTCTCAACTCAAACCATTCATTCCCGTCACCTTTGATCCGGACAAACATGGACTAGTATGAACTGTGAATGTGGATACGAGCACCACTGTTTTAAAACGACCCATTTCAAAGTTGTGCATGATACTAAATTCTGATGGAGTGTGATATTTGTATTGTTGTGTGTATAAATGAATGATACGACTGTATAATCGAAAAATGTATATTCTGGGGGGTATGTTACGTCGCATCTAATTCTTCTAAGAGACAATAAAATCGTCGTGCTGTTGAGGGTGAACCTGCGAGTTTCCTTGCAGTTCTACGTAGGATATTGGGGCTAACCAGGAGCCGCGTAAAGTATCTCGCATCTAGGATACCGGTATCAGATTGGTGAGGTAACAAACTAAAATAAATTTTCTACAAAATCTAAAAATATTTTTCTTTGCAAGTTGTAAGCGCAAGAAACAGATTGTTTACATGCTTTAAGGGGATTGCGGAATTTTTAAAAGAAGCCTTAAGACATATTTAAAACCTAATCAGCGTCGAAGTGCATAGGGAAAATATTTTCGTTCTTGACTAAATAAAGATAATAATAGGGTTATAGCCAGTTGCCACCTGATGAGCCGCTTGGCGAAATAGCTGTCGTGGATTTATTATTTTATCTTGACGTGTAGTGTTTTCAATTATATAGGTATTGCTCTAATCTTTGGTATTGATTTGGATATGTATAATAAAGGACTAGTTGTTACAATGACTAACTTGTTTTCCTATTAGCACCTAAATATTGCGTCACAAAAACAGCCATTGTTAAAAATATTTCTACTGCACAGTAACTTTTCGGACACCCTGTATTTTTATAGGCTGTTTGGTTAACCATTTTTGCAAAGGGCGGAATTGCAGTCGCGCGATTTTGGGTGCGCCTCCACAACCCTGTTTCATACACAGGTTACATACAACGTCATAATTCATATAGAAACTTTAATCTGAAGATAGTGTTGCTTTAGCAGCCTATATTTCTCTAAACTAAAAGCACAAGCGTTTTGAAAGGTCACCAAAATGCAAAATTGTAGGCGTAGCTTAGGAGGTTTAGTTCATTATTTTCTTCATAATTGAATAAGTGTGAATAAAACAGTATTTGAAGAAGGTTAATGTACCGTATTGGTGTAATGTAAGACAATATAATTCCTTCGCACAAGAATAATGTGCTTTTAGGTTGCTTTTAAGTTAATAGTAATGTTAGTGACCGCTCTATTGTAGTATTAAATGGGTATGAGCCTAAACGAGTTTTGTGTGATTGCTCTCGCTGTCGTGCTATGGCAAAAGGACTGTCTGCTATGCTAATATTTTTTTAAAAAAGCTGACCGAGCAAGTGCCTGATATTCGTTGCATTTTTTTCGGAATTCTCATCAAGTAGGCCTGTGGCTACTGCCTACAGTCCCTCATCTCCAATGCAATACCTCGAAAATTCTAGGCATATAGCACATCTTTCGATTCCTTTTTCATAAGTTTGTTGGGAGTTATCATAAAATGCCACTGTACAGATTTATTAAGCTAATGCTGGTTGTACCAGTTGATTTTTTCAGCGCGAGGAAACTATGTGAGTGTAATTGATTGCTGGTGTGTATGTGTTTTGTTTTGACATTTTTTGTGTTATAGACTATTGGATTCCGAAATAAATAAAGTGTAGCGTTAAACTGCCGCACTGAGCAAATGTAGAAAGCTACCGAAGGCCTAGACACACCAATATAAAGAAAACCAAAGTATTTAATGGTGAAATGTAGCGAAACGCACAGGTTGGAAGGCGAAGCCCTGCATAAGCTGATACAAGCAAAAAAACTTGTCTCTCCAAAATGTTTCAACTGTCTAAGTTCTAAATTGCACCCCCCTTTAAAATTTCTGGATACGCCCCTGCATTTAAGATCTCGTTTGGTTTGCCCCACGTAAACATATTCGTAGTTAGAACAAGGAATGGATTAAATTAAACAAGTCTTTTCTTCATTTATATGTGGATTCTTAGGGGAGGGTAAAACTTGGACTAGAAGTACGAATAGATCACATGGCTACTCTAACTTCTGCCTCGTTTTAAACTCATCTAATCTTTGCTGACATGCCTGCAAAGAAAGGTATAGAAGTAAAACAGGAAAGCTGTGCTGCATTGAGTTTGGTGAGAACAGAAACAAGTAGCCCTAGCTGGAAATCCGTTTAGACGTAAGGTAGAGGGTATGTTGAATAGTTCGCTATGTGAATGGCAATACCGATATTTTACCAGTACCAGTATTTCATTACTATTTACACAAAAATTATTGATATCGTCCACAATTTGGGTGAAACCAAATTAGGTGGCTGAATCGGTGTTTTCAATTTGATGTAACTCAAAGTAGCCCGAAAGAGCGACACCAGCAAAACCAGTTACGGCTGTATAAAAAAAATGATTTAACTTTGTTAGGTACCACAAATAGAAAGATTTACAACACAAATAAAAAGCTTGATTTCTCGACCAACATCCACGGGTCATACCAAAGACTTTTAAAAAATTTTTATTAGCTCAGTAGTTCTACTGGGTTCAAAATGAATCATTCTGGAAGAAATGAATAATTGAGAAATTGAACGTCATACGTAATGGGGTGTGAGTGTCATGTTTGCGATGTTGCATAAAAATATAGCAAAGATCCAATTCGATGTGTTAATGGCAACTTTTTACGCTATGCTCACAAAATTCTATTTTGTGATATCAAAAATCCTTTTAAATAGTAAGTGCAGCTTGTCCTGCCTAGCCGATTGGTGGTAGGAGATATATCATATCCGTGTGCTCACAAAAGCCAGAACGGATATTGACAGAGTTGCCAAAAGAAGCAACAGCAGCTATTCTCGATTCTCGTTGACGTGGTAATTCGAAGAGATTATATAGATCGAAACAGGCCGGTCGGCATCTTTCACAAGTTTTTTAAATATTTTTTTCGATATTTTATTTTACTCTTTCTATAACACTTTTTTGCAAACCTACAGCAAGAAAAGATAATATTTTCTGATGATCGCGAAAGATTTGTACTTGTAGTTTTATGTTTAAACAAAAAACCTTTATCAAACCCGCTACTGGGTCAATGCATTTTTATTACATCAATAAGAGATACAGTGTTCCCTCGCTACTTCGCGGTTTCAGTATATCGCGGTATTTAAAAAAAATTTTTTTAAAAATTGGCTGCATATCACATCGCTGATTGCTGCGCATAATCACGCCATTCTCCTTCACCTTGTTAACTGTGTCTCGTGTACCTTAGGGTTGTAGGTGTTGTACAGTACATTATTTGTGATTGCACTACTGTACTGTTAACCCTTACAATGACAGTATCGGATAGTGTTCAGAATAAACAAAACAGAAAACATTTCTAATTTTCCGTGTTCTTCGTCTTTCAGTTTTCAGAAGAGTAAGCGTTCATGAATAATGATATACATGAATATGTGTCGAAAAGTAAGCGTTCATGTACTGTATACCTGTATTAGCCCAAAGGCGCCGGAAATTCTATAGTACCGCCACTTCGCGGTTTTTCACTTGTCGCGATGGGGTCTGGAACGCATTAGTCGCGATAAGCGAAGGAACACTGTATTGTCTTTTTCAAGGGCACGGAAAAGTGCAAAAACAACACGGGAACAATTTCGCAATGTATATGATAGCGAGATTATGACAAACATTTTCTTGCTTTGAGCAAATTTAAGAATTCACTACTAGGCGAGGGAAAAACCACGGGGAAAGTGAGCATGACTAAGGGGACTGTTGCCACATCATCAACGTCATACGCCCAGCAACTTTGTTTCGAAAATCAAATGAACTTTTTTTTAAAAACAACCAAAAATCTCCCATTAATCATTTTGAAGATCTTTTTTTCAGAAATCCAAAAAGAAGTTTGATTATAAATTTTGATATATAGATTTCATGAAAATTCTGATTTTGATCCTGCTACTAGAATTCATTATTTAACCTAATGCAATCGTTGGAGGAAATTGAATTTAAAATCAACTTAAATTGAGTTGTTGCGTTGATTTTAAACTCAAGTTGAATAGCTTTTAAGTGTCAACAAACAATGTTTTACCAAGATGCCATTAGTTTATGGTGCAAAAGGTCCAAAAATGATTGCTAAAATGTTGACTAAATTGTTTTTATTAAACTTTTTCTATTTACTTTTCTAATTTGGATTAAGAATACGGCAAAATAAAGGTGTCATTTTTAAGGATACCATGAAACAATACAGAGTCGATCTTGGAAAAGAACATCACTTGACTATTGAAATTCAAAAAAAAGTATCCCAGCTTCGCAAAGAGATTTCAAGATTTATGGCAAAAAGTACATGAGTTGGTGGTTTATGTGACTTAAATGAGAAGAGCAGAAGACGTTTTAGTATGGTCTAAAATTTTTTGTTTATTCGTACAATTACTTTCACTTTTTTAAGGAACTAACTCAATCATACTGTTTTTTTGTAACTAAGATGTTTAGTTCTTTTGCTACATTACCTTAGATCTCTTGTTTTAAGTAGTTTTTATTGGCGTTGCTGTCTAACATTTTCTCAATGACAGTCATTTGCTGTTTAATGAATGCGAAGTTTTTATGAACGGGTAGTACTTAGGTTTATTTGTGTTTAGTATTTCCCGGTGGATCCAAAAATATTTACTGAATTGGGGATGCGGTTTCAATTGCTTTTGTGGTTGCCTCTGAAAAGGTATTTCACTCCATTTTCAGCATATCTTTAAAAAACAAATTTGGAGAGTTTTCACAAATTTTTGTGCACAAATATCTAACTGGAGTGTAGTCATATTTTTGAATCTGCCAATGGTGCTGTTTGTATTTTTTGTGTTTTGTGGCCAAGCCTTAAGCGAAAATCATCTCCATTGGGATTTACCAACTAATCCGAGGAAAAGAAACCACATGTTTCCGAAAAAATAACTTTTTAGATGTAAAATAATGTCATTTCGGTAAAGAAAGAGCGTGGAAATCCAAAAAAATCTTCAACCCACCAAGATAAACGGTAGAATATTACTATGAGAAATGCTGTCTTCAATAGATCAGCTTAAAACTCTTTAAGTTTGACCTTGGTTATTGATTATTCGCGTCTGAATTTTTTGTCTGTTAGTAGATGAAATAAAACCGCTCTTTTTTCACACTTTTGTTGCTGGACGCCAATCTGGCATCGGTGAATTACATCGTAGCACCTATAATAAAAGGAGCCCTCAAGCGAAGTGAACCTAAAAAAAATCCTCTTCAACCGATTAATAGATGCTATTGGTTTATTGAGACAGCGAGGCCAATAGTTCAAAAGAATCTTTGAAAAGAACTATTATAAAAAACGCGGAGGAAGGCGGTCTCTGGCAAGAAAAAAATACGGCAAGAGTATTAACACGTGTTCCTGCCCACTACATTCATAAGTGTAGGTAATGAGTTGATCGCCTCTCGCCTTTGAAACCGAAAACAATATCTTGGTGTGATTTTTGAAAATTCTCACAGTAAATATCTGAAGAGGAGTTTAACATTGATTATTTCAAGGCCCATTACTACAAACCATTCGTCTGAATGATTTGCCAAGGTTTGAATCGTGCACTTCAAGATTTCCGCAAACGATACTTGCCTTATTTTTCGCAATAAATATTTATCGTGACTAGAGCAACAAGTCAATTTGGATATGAATATTTAATCAATTTGTTTAATGTCAATATATTTGCTATTAACTTCACTGAACCTGCTGTTATACCAATCACACCCATATAGATCTAAGCCTTTGGAGTCTGGTCTAGGCCTGCTACTAACACAAAATAAAATAAACAAAGAGTTAACCCACGCTTGGCTTCGTTATAGACCAGGCTGTAGTATAACAGTTTCCAGAGCACAAATACTTCTGATTCATCTTACACATACTTGGAAATAATTTAATTGATTAGTTATCAGAATCTTTTTTTGAGAACACGTCTTAACTGCCAAATCAAAAATATCAAAAGGAATTGAAATACTGTAAAACCTACATAAACATCTGCAAGCAAAAACCCAACATTTACTACATTATGCTACAATTGATCGTTTTTGTTGTATGGAACAGTGATTTACAGATCAACATGTTGTTTATGCTGCTTACTTACGTGAATTAACAGCCTTACAAAAAGTAGCAGTTTAGGAAATTTCTAGATTTCATATTTCTAAACATGTTACACTTTATTAGGCCTATTGTGGGTTGCAAATTTTAAAACCGGATGATTTAAATAAATATGGATTTTCTAAACTCATATATGGGCTATATTTAAAAATCACGGATATTTTTCACCGAGGACAATTCCTCGACAAAATTCTCTCCGTGGTTATTTTTTCCTGAACTATCTTTCCAACTTATCCATATTTTTTGTAAGCAATAACAATTTTTACAAGTGTCAGTAAAAGATATTTTTCTCAGTCCGTTTATTTTACAATTTTTCACAGTATATCTATCGCATATCCCCAAGTGTAGGACTTCAAAAACCCTCTAGCAGTAACGACAAATTTTCTGTTTGGACAGAAGTGATGCCAGCACTTAGTTTTATTCCTGAAGTTAATTCGCCGTACACGTGTACGTAAATATGGTTTGAACACATATGAAGCTATCGAGACGCAGTTTCCATAAGACGTGCACGATGTTTTCAACTACTTTGTAGACAATTAGTTGAAACGACCAAAGCAAAGAGCAATACGATGCAAAACTTATTTTTCCTATTACTCAGTGAAATATGCATGGGCGCGTACACGGCGAATTAACTCGAGCACACAAAAAATAAAAGGTTTTTCTATTCGTCTATAAATGTCTGTAGCTGCTCAAGATCCAAACATCTTGCGATGTTTGCAAGTGTCGCCACAAGAACAATAACAGACTAAAGTTACCGGTCATCCTCCAGCTCCAACGGGCCACAAACATTAGCAAAATGTCGGCAAATCTTATCCATTGTACAGGATTTCGAAATACAGTTACTGATATCTGAGTTGTATTGCGCACAATTGACAATAATAAAAGTGCTTTCAGAAACTGCGCACATGTAAGTGCAAGCGATGCAATATTCTTCTAAAAAATCAAAAAGAAAAAGAATTTGGAGGAAACTGATCTAGAGGAGAGGTCTCCAAAGTTTTTCTACGAAGAGCCACATTTCTGAATTTTAGAGCTTCGGGGGCGGAGATTAAGTTATCATTACTATTAAGTAACGGTTGGTAATGTCGTAACTTGGGTAGTGTTATCAAAAAAAGTGGTGATCTTCAAAATAAATATCTCATCACCTTTCTTGCTATTATCTGTAATGTCAATTAATAAATTTGGATTAATTCAAATGGCTGACTCTGAGAAACACTGCGCTATACATTTGTTTTGTAATTATAAACAGAACTCCGCGGGTCGAATCAGGCTCCCGGGCCGTACTTTGGAGACCTCTGATTTAGAGGAAAATTGAATCTGAAGAAAATTGTTGAAGGAAAAAGGATCGGATGAAAAGTGGTCCGGAGGGGCAAAGGCCTAGTACCGTGATAAAGGTATTTATAGGCTTATTTATCACGCCAAATGTTTCACAGAAAATAAATTTTATATGCCACACTTCAGTCTTCTTGGAGAGCTCAGAAACTTTTGAAGTGGAAATGGAAAAAACCTGGAATCCATTATTCCTCAAAATATCCAACTGCCTTCTTTTATTGATTTCAAAAAATTTTGTAAACCATATGTACTTCAATGGCATCCTTAATAAGTGCCTTGATCGATAAATCATTAACGGCTTATACTTGTTGCCGACGCTAATTTTTTTTGGTACTTTATATTCATATGCTTATTCGATATTCAAAAGTATCTAATGTGGTTTGTTTTGCGTAGAGGCTGCACACTAGAAGGTTTTTTCTGCCTTCGTAACCTCCGATCAGTAAGTCACTGACGTAGTCTCCACGTTACTGTATTCATCATCATCAGTACTGTTAATGACTTTTTCAAAAGTGTGACGGTGGTGGCACACAAACCTTTGCCTTACTTAACAATAAACAAATAATTAATTGATTATCATGGAGCATTATAACACATGTAAGCTATTTTCTTGTGTAATTGTTTCTCGCAGTTTTCAACTGGAAACATTTTACAAACAATTTAATTATTGGCAACAAAATGAAACAAATGAAATTTAGACAAGACAAAGTGATTTAGTCTGAAAACTGTCTCATTTTTCAAACTGCATTTATTTGGTTCGATTAAATTCAATTAGGTTTGATGCTAAGAAACTAAATTGAAACGCAGGCTGACGATAAAAATGGTTAAGTGGAAAAAAAATGATTCACTTTGAAATAGAAAATACAAATAATTTAAAGCGACATCTCGTAAAAGCTGTTTCTCTTAAGGCGAAATGCTTTAAGCAATTTATTTACCACAGTTTCATTCACCTGAGTTAAACCAATTAAAGCAAAATAAATAAATTTTAGTCATTCATCCCAGCTGGAGTCTACCTACGAAGTGCTTTTAGCTTAAGATTTTGATTTCGAAGACCCACAATAAATTAATTAGTTTTAAAGTGATTAATTTTGGTAACGTAACTTAAAGTTTTTGACCTGGCCAACCACAATAGACTATGATTTTTAACTATGTAAACAGAAATGATTTCTTGAAAAATTGTTTGACTTTGAAATTGGAATGAATATAAAATTCGGTTTACTTTTGACGAATGAAAAATACATCACTTTTGACGTTTTATTTGCTTATACTTTCAGGTTTCAGTCCAGCAACCTCACCAGCCGGTACTCAATTAAGCGGCTAAAATTGGAAGACTCTAAAAATATAAACGGAGTAAGAAAAATTGAACAGGTAATGGATATTTATTGAATAAAACAAATTCATTAATATATATTTTGGAAATCAGAGTTCATAAATAAAATAGATGATAAAGGGACTTGAAAACAAATATGTCAAGCCATTTTTGAAGAAAGAGTCTCATGAGACATCAAAGTCAAAACGAAATCGCGATTTAAAAGCGACAAAATGGACATTAGACACTTTGCATTCGTCACCAATTCATAAGGAATACGAATGAAGAGAGAAAAGTCTGTGTAATCTACGCGGCTGTAATGCTGGCTGCAAATGTGATATAGATTCAATTTGATTAAATAAAGTAAATCAATATGATTTTTGACGTTATATATAGAACCAAACCTGAAGAAGGTTTCACATGCAAGTAATTGGAGCTTCAAAACTGATCAAAAAAGCATACTGGAATAAACAGATTTAAAAGACAGGTTTACTTTAAATCATCAAAAACAGTTCTGCGGAGCAATAAAATTTCTCAGCAATGTCCAAGTGCAATTCTCTCGTTCAAAGAGAGAAAAACCCTCTTATTAATAATGCCATTGCATCTTCTAAGGAAATAAATCAGATTGATAAACACCAAAAGGTAGAATCAAAATCAGAGCAACAAAACAGTGCTTCTAATTGTGAAAAAGAAAAGCAATTGATTAGACAGGAAAAGGAAAAGAAAGTTCCAAAAGTTCACCCGTTTTCAGTAGAAGCCATCACAAAGAATATTAATCCAACAAAAAAGTTATCTGAAGCTTGGCATCAACAGGAATCGGAAAAAGTTTCCAAAAAAGACAATCAAATTGTTTCCGGATCTTTGTGGGAATCATCGGCGCATTTCTCAAAAGCAGAAAACTGTTTTCCAGATAAAACAATTCAACAGCATCCTCTTACTTTGCTCCAGTCTCGAATAATAGATCGACTAGATCAAACTTTTCCGCATGGAAAACTCTGCGTTTTTGATGGATCCTTCAAACCAAATAAAATAGAAAACAGACTTACTGTAGAAGAACAAAATGCTGAAACCGTGGGAGAAAATTATAATAAAGATGAAGCAATGCGGGGACAAAGCGAAGACAAGAAAACAAAATGCAACGTCGACAGCAATAAAACTAATGACATCGAGCATGCAAGGAAAAACAAATGTTCAGTAAAATCAGATGAAGTTTTAGAAACGTTCTTTTCACCAAAAAATCAGTTTCTAAAGACAAGTAAGTTATCTCCAGCTGCTATTTTGTGATATTATTCTAATCAATTTGTAACACGATAGGCTACTGCATAGCAACACTAAACCACTTTTCAGTTTTGATAATTTATTGACATATTTACACTACTCTAAGAAAAATGTTTTCGGCTTAGATCAGGCCCACGTCAAAGCCTCTATAACATCAAGTACTGGAACTTAAGTATGATATATGTAAGGCCTAAGCCTATATCGATATTTGAAGTTTTAGTTCTGTATCATAATTAAGTTCTAATACTTGACATTATAGAGACTTTGACGAGTGCTTGATGTACGCCGAAAACGTTTAGCTTACAGTGCATATGTAAATAAATTATCAAACAAGAAAAGTGGTTTAGTGTTGCTATGAAGTATCGTTTTTATGGATTATGAAAGTTATATCCCTTCCGAAATTATAATCAATCTGTATTTAAGAAAAACAAGATCCAATTTGTCACCAAAATTTCATAGATCAAATATAAACGATTTATTAAGATTCTTTAATATTAATATTCCAAAAGTGCTTACCGAGCATTCAATAGACAAATTGCATTACATCTTTGTTTACCACCTTCAAAAAGTACTGTATTTAGCTCACAATTTTTGGAACTAGCAATATAATATCGCTCGCTATGTGTGCATCCCCCAAGCTTAATACCCAAGCCCGGAGCATTTGGACCGTTCATGTTAACGAGTTCATCGTTTGGCAAAACGCCCGTTTCGGTGTGCTCCTGTGGTGCGGGGGCCCTGTTAGTAGCTCGAGCACTGTGATCGCGCAAACCCTGCCGAAGAACCGTGTGGGGGAATCTCTGCGTGTGGTTGTTAAGTGGTATCTGGCGCTAGTTACGTCGCCTATCGGGTCGCGCTATATAACACACTAGTTATTACCCGTGCGGTGTGCTAGTTGCCGGAATCGGTAGCTATGCTCGGAGTGGAATAGGCAAAGTGGTTGACCTCTTGGCGGCCGTGCATTATATAAGCCGCGGTGCAGTCATTTGGGACCCACCGAAATCAGTTGAGCGCCCTTTTAACGTTACGCGTACATTGTATTACGTCAACGCTAATGCAATGCGCCTGTAGGATTCGAACCCGCGTCTTTGTAACTGGCCTCCTCGCGCGCGGAGTTTGGCTGCCATGCACCACGTGCTGCCAGCCATGCCCTAAAGCACTGCATTCAGTTTGTAATCTTTGGAAGACCTTTTTATGCCTAATCACTGCTTGTGGGATCAGCTTTACATAAGGATATTAGTTTTTGTCCATAGTTAAGCGGCTAGCGATACGTCAAAACGAACCTTGTTCAAAAGTAAACGGCACGTAAGTCATGTGCGTGGTGTTAGTTTGTTTTATAAAAGTCAACGTTAATGCTATTGGGGGTGATCTCTTGGCCCTTCGAAAGCCGTGCTGATGAGTCCAAAAGGACGAAACGCGTCCAGGGATGGCTTTGTAAATTTCTCTCAATAGCATTGCTTCCTTCGGAAGCCCCGCGCCTTCAGCGCTCGCTTTGTTGTTTTGTTTCTCGCTTATAAGACGCTCTCTATTGATCGTAACCACTTGAAACTAGCAACATAAAAATAGCCTTCCTGTTACTCGCATTGATTTTAATTGGTATATGGGGGAAGGAGTATTTTGGATATGCATTTTTTTCAAACTTTTCAAAAAGTATCAGATTTTAAAATTATTTACGTCTAGATTTTTGCTCCTCTGGGGATGATCGCTTGTTTGGTTCTCCAGTATTTGGGCATCCGATAGAAGTCAACAGCGATGATGGTTCAAGCCCCTCTGATGACTCTAAAGTACGTGATGCTTGCTATGACGTTTATTATTATGCTTACCTGAACAAAAATAATTAGCAGTGCTTTATTAAACATATGACAGTTAACACAACAAAAAACTAACACAAAAGAACACTAACGCTTTTCTTCCTCTCAAGGGAGCTTGGCCAGAACATTATTTAAATATAAATCTGAAATTTTGAAAATAAATGCTAATTTCAAAGAACTGTGCTCTTATAACGATAGTTAGTGTCGTTTTAACACTGCACCTATTAATAAAACACGTACAGAAGCGACTTCGCTACATGTAAATAACCGAGTTCTGTATTTAAAAATGTCTTTGAGTCGTTTGATTAACAGCGCTTCCATTTGGTCGGTTTCAGTGTTAAAACGGCACTTTTTTAATAATCGTTTTTGCTTGGCTAAGCAAAATGTGGAAAAAAGTTTTCTCATGTTTGAAATGCTTTGATGATTTTATTTAATTGTGTTTGATGGACTTGCCTCTTCTTTTTTATCATGCATAAGTCTCAGTAATGTTATTACGTAGAAATGTATTTGGGAGGAAAAAAGCTCTGGCAGGTTAAGGCTTCTTCTTGAAAATAATGACGAACGCGAGAAAACAAATGTTGATCTTTTACTAAACAAACAAATTTTATATAAAGGCACCAAAATTAAAATGCAGAAACACAACACACGTAATACTGCTGTCCCTAACTTCTGATTGAAACTTTTTTATGGCTTTGCAAGAACCATAAGGTATTTAATTCATAACTTAGAAGCTATTACATAATTGACAACAATTGCACTATAATGCGTTTTAAAAAAGTAAAAAGATGGTCAAATATTTCCTGACACACACACACACACACACACACACACGCACACACATTCTCATCACAATTGAATAGGTCTTGATGCGAATAATTTGTCAATTAGCTGCTTCTTTACTTAGTGGTGCTTTTCAAAATTTTTAAATCGTGCAAGCAATACCAGCTTTAAGTGCTTGAAAAACTGTGTTACATTGTGCGTTAGAATAAACAGTCCAACTTATAACTGACCTTACTAAATTGAAAGTTAAACAAAATAGCTACCAAAATGGTCTTCAACTTTTTCGTCTTCATCGTTATTTCTACTTTTTTCTTAAGGAATTATAAAACCAGATCTTAAATATATTTATGCAAATTCTACTGCCAGCCTACTTCTTACTATTATGATATTAGTGTATTGCGTCCCTAATATTTTTTGTGGAAGTTTGCTGTGATCCAGTGAATTACAAGGCTAGAAAGCGCCGCTCTCATCCGGCAAACGTTAGGCAACTTAGGGTTTGAAGAGAAATTTAGCTTCCTCTCCAATACCTCCAAAGTGGCAACGCTGCAACCCTGCGAACCAGGCTTGATTACTATGGCCCATAAGCCAGAACAAATTTTGGCTACATAGTGTTGCTGGGCTCTGTTTGGTAAAACCTGAAAATTTAGCCTGATAAAACAACCATTATAATTAGGTAATTGCGCATAAAGTTCAAAGCGTTGCAGTTTGACAAAAACAACGATCAAATAAATTTTCAGACTGCAGTACCATGACTTTTGTTTGTAATAAACTAACTGATTATTTAATGTAGTTTTGACTTTTGTTATTAGGGTTAGTCAACACAGTTTCGTGATGCTTTCAACCGCGACGGTATAGCGTCAAATAACACGAGTTTAAGCATCCCTACTATTTCGTCTCTCTAAATTAGAATTCCAGAATGCAATACATTTATTGATGAGTGTGCTAGCAAAAGTCTTGTAAAATAACTTATTTTGTGGCTATTTTAAGATTAAGAAGCAAATGAAAAAAAAGATTATTTTTATCTGATATGTTTTAGAACAAGCAGAGACGAAGCCGAACAAATTTCACTGCAGAGCAGTTGAACGAACTTGAGAGGTTATTTGAAGAAACTCACTATCCTGATGCATTCATGAGAGAAGAACTAAGTAGACGATTAGACCTATCTGAAGGTCGGGTTCAGGTAGGGTATCAAGTTACTTGCAGGAAGCTAGGGGGACTCCGACCCTACGGAGTGTGCCAAAGCTTTGATAATTCGATCTGGCTATGATAATTTATAAAAAATTTCAAAGTGTTGTGGTGGGATCAAAATATAAATCATGAAGTAACAGGGAAAATTTTTGTTTGCATCTAAACAGGATTGAGTTAAAGTCCTCATGACGAATTGGTGAAGGTTTTTTTGTATCATAAGAGTGTAAATTAAAAAGATTTGATTAAACTTAACAACATGAAAATGACAAATTATAGCTGAGAAATAACGATATATTTAAGAGAATTACAATATAAGTCTTACAAATGTGACAAATTTTCAAATTCGAGATCATAAATCAAATGAAATCAAAATATTAATCAGTGTTATGCCACATGAGACCAGCATGCGCTAAGCAGTGCCATATTGTCTGTCTATCAAAGATAACTAAATTACGCTTAAAAAAGGAAATAAAACTAATCAGAATTTAAAATTAAGCTTGCAGGGTTGCCGAAATAAAAAATGCTAAGAGTCTAGTTTCATTTGGGAACAGGATAATTTTCAATTAATGAAACAAGTTAAACGTTTGCCAGCAAATAATCATTGAAGGTGGAATAAGGAAAACACATGTGCTTTTTAATTATCCGCGACGTCCCTTGAGGAAACATTTATAACTAATATGCGACGTGTAATTCCATTAGCTTATAGCCATCACAAAAAAGGTCAAACACAGATCATTTTGATTTGATACTGACATAAATTTAAATCTGATGCTTATGAAGATATTCAGGTTAACATAGGAAAGCTCATTTCGAATAGCAGGTGAGAAAAAAGAACTAGCACCTATCAATTTATCGTCATCTCTAAATTCCCCAGTAATTCAATGCCGTCTCCTTTTGTGGTGTTATTTCCAGTCAACTCCATTTAGACTTGCTTGTTGGCTTAGTCATTCCTATTGCTGATGATAATGGTGTTGAACAGGAGCTCAACCAGACTTTCGGTATGGGGGTAAAGGGTTGAACTATGGGTGAAGGTCAATTTCATCTGACTCCAAACTTTGAGCCAATTTTTTAGAATCTTGATCGAAAGTGGGTTGAGTTAAACGATATTTTGTATTTTAGCAATTTGTTGCAGTTGAGGTCTTATCTAAAATCAATTTGCTTAAGGGGTAATGAAGGCTTGAGGCTAGTGGGCTTATTCCTCAAATTTCCCTCTCACAAAAAGAGTCTTTCTGATCCGCAATAATAAGATAAGAGTATTCCACGTACCATAGCCAAAAGTGAAAGGCGTACTAAATGGGTTGCACTCGATGTCTAGACCTCCTACTGTTCCACAGAAATACCTGTTCTTAATAAAATTTTTTATTTTTTACTTTCAGGTATGGTTTCAAAATCGAAGAGCAAAATGTAGAAAACAAGAGAGTCAAATCCAAAAAAGTGAGTGATAGAGACAAGCCTACTTACTTTAAATAAACACTTAAGTTTTTTTCAATTTCTATTTTTCCTTGCCAACAGTTCAACAAAGCTTGAAGTTAATATCTCTTTTTACTTTACTGCTGCGGCCAGTACTTCCTGTATTTTTGATAAAAAATTGAAGTCAATTTTGGTGATTTATGCATTGCATTGTACATTGCAGATTTAATGCTTTCCCGGGGAAACCCTATTCTTGGGGCATGTCCAGTTCCTCCATATTTTAATTTACGTGCTCTTCAACGAAGCACTGGGTTTGCACCGAAGTCCTCTAAATTTGCTCAATTAGAAGATCACACAAGACACATGGATGAAGATTTGGATGATTCCTTGTGTGCTTTTGGGTTTCCCTTTTTCCAGCCGCTTGGGGAACCTAGTAATTTTTTTCCTCATCCTTTCAGCTTTGGACCGATGCAAACTTTCCGATCCTTTGGAGGTTTGAACTTAAATGTGCTTCCCAGAATGCAGCACAGACTAGTGGATCCTTTTTCTCACGAACAATTTTCTCATTTGGCAATGCGGTATCAATGCTTTAACAGCACTTACGGGAAAAGAAAGGCTTTAGAGACAACTTTGCCAAACTTCAAAAGTGAATATTCCACGCCTAACGGTGTAAAGTGCGACACATCTCAGAGTCTTGACAGGTTATTGTATTTTTCACAGCTGGCTGGAGCCACGGTTCCAGGCCAAGTTGACAAGAACGATCAAAAGACATAACTTTTACGTCATTTTAAGTTTCAACTTACAGATAAAGTCCCACAATCTATTTTTTAGATTGACAAAATCTTCTGTTGTTGCCATTATGCGTGGCATAACTTCATATTGGCAGAAAATGGAATAACAGCATTGCCTTTTAATGCTTTAATGCTGCATTTGACACTGGCGCTGTGATTTTTGTATGTGTATAGGTAGTGGGCAGAAAACGTGTTTTGATGCAGCATGTGCGTCATTCTTTGCAAATAAAAACGTTTAATAAAGGGTTTTTCGTCACCGAAACAGCTGCCTATATCAAGGAAGTAGTACAGTTGTATAGCTTGATAGTAACTTGTATTACATTAGTCAAGGCGAAAGACTGTTGCATAGATTATGACTGATACAGTCACGTGGGCAATAACTGCACGCTGCAAAATATTTCCGGAAAGCTTTGGAGTAAAGGCGGCGATTGTTGCATTACAGAATAAGCCACAAATAACTGATCATTTCATTACTTAAGGCGAGGCGCGTAGCCAACAAGACTTTTGCAAAATAGAGGATAACAATTTCTGTACAGTAGTCTGTTATATGTCAAAGTAATTGGGCACCCCGCAAAAAACAAAAATATTTACTCTTTTTTGAGGTAAAAATCACGTGGTTTAAATCCTCAAGTCCACCTGTTTTGCCTCTATTTTGGACTTTTTTAAACTTCCTAAAACTGACTTGAGGGCGGCCGAATATTTCTGGGTTGTTAATTTGAGAACCGAACAGAATTTATTTTGCACTTTAAAAATAAACAAAATAACTGTAACAACTTTTCGAAAAAATCTTTGAAGCTGACGCAATAATAAAACGAATTAAGATGCCCAGCTTATCTCGGGTTTTTGAAATGTAAACTGTGTGATCTCAAAGAAAAGTATACTGGTAAGGCTGCATCAACACAGACTTAATGCTTAGTTAGCAGCTCTTTCAGCATTACGCCTTTTTCGTAAATAAAATGAAAATTAAGAAAAAAAGGAACTAATTTTAGGAGGAAATGATAGCTGTAGACAATTGCGTAAGCTTAACAATATTTGGTGGGGGACAATTTTTTCTGGCCATTTATTAGCAGATCTTTGATAGAAAATCACGATTATTGAATAGTTTTTTGCTATACATGTTGACATATCCCTAAATACAGGTATGGCGTATCCCACTAAGTTTCCCGCGGAAACTTTACAAATTTATGAGTTTTTGTTGTATGGTTCCAGAAAACTTTTTATCGGTAATGCTGCAACACATTTATGTTCAAACCCGCTTTTAGAGTAAGGAATAGTGCTGGCACAGAGAAACACGACAAGTGCTGGACACTAGCAGAAGAAGTTGCTCGAAAGGCCTTTTTCTCCTAAGTACACAACAACGTAGCCATCTTCAAGTTTCAACTCACGATTATTATATTTATAAACGGTGATCTTGATCACTTAATCGAGATTCTCAACCTTGTTTTGAAAATATTTTTAGATATTTTTGGAAAACCATGGTTCCTTCTCCTCCTTCTCCATCGCTGCGCCTGTGATTGCGAATTGTTAAAATTGTTTGACGTAATACAAGATGCCAGCGACGCACGTAGAGCGAGCTCCAGACAATGGCGCTGTTTCGACCTATCAGGTCTCAACTGCACTGGAGAAACCTGATAGGTCGATACAGTGCTACCATTAAAATTACTCGCCAAGGAAAGCATAAGCTGCGATAGGTCTATTTCTTTATTGCCCATTTTATCAAAAATATGTTAAATGCCGGTTTCCTTTTTGGCAAGGCTAAAAACCACAACAACGGTCGTATACGATTGTATCGTGTGTAGAGCAACCAGCTTTTAACTTTCCGACTCTTATTTTGCGTGAACTGGTTCTTTACAGCTTACATAACGCAAAAACGGCTTCAAGTAGTTATAGTTTATTAATTAAATTAAATCTAATAAAATCTTAATGCATTTCATAGGAAGCTTTTAAATCATATCTAATTGAATTTGCTTTTCAATTTGGCAAGATTGAGATACACTAATCGATTCAAATTACGCTAGAGACGAGGTTACCACTCTGTAGTGACGTGCCTAACTTGACCCTGCTATCCCGCTTATCACTGTCAGTTAGAAAACAAGACAGATGAATCCGAACAGCTGACATAAATATTTTTGAATCTATGATTTAATTTTTAGACTTAGTTTATCACAAAAGCACAATGCGCCGGCTTGTTACCATTGGCACATTTTAGGCCAGCCACTTTTGGCAACATGGTCGGGCGAGTTTAGAAGCCGTTCGCGGTGGCAGTGATCACGCGTTTAAACTTTACTAATGACTTGGCTTTTACTATCCTTAGAAAAAGCACTTCATGGCAGTTTTCTTTGCTTGTGTTAGAAATACATTATGCTTAGCGATATCGTTAAGTGCGCAGCGGGTGTCAACACAACCATGTTCCGGTAAATCAAAACAGAAAAAGATTTTCTCTCAAAAACCTATAAATCAACACAACTATAGGCATCGCCAATGCTTTCAGTTCCCCGTCGATTCCACAAAAGAACATGACCAAAGAAAGTTGAAATTTTCTGATTTGAAATTTGACAAAGATTTGCAAAAAAGAATAAACAAAGCTTTTGGTTGTGGACCTACTTCCATTGTTATTTGTTTTGGGTTTTACACATTTTTTCTCGAAATCATATATAGCTATGACTTAAACATGATCTCTGAACATATTTCAATGTTATACTTTTTTAAGATAGCTTTAAAAAAAGCTGTTTGAGACATAAGCTTTTCGTGACGCTCTTATCAGTGGTGGTATCGCGTCAAAAAAGAAGGCCTAGAGCGAGTAAGTGTTTTAAGCGATTCGGCCCAGAAAAGTGCCCTGTATACTTGAGGGTTCCTTGGATAGGTTAGCTCTCCATACACTTGGAAAAAGAAATCAAAACAGCCGTAGAAAGCTGCTATGGTTCCGTCAGCACCCTCTTGGTCTTTACGTCACAGCGCATGCTGGCCAGTAGCTAGCAAGGAAGTTTTTTTGCCTACCACAAAAAACTTTGTCATATATGAATACAAGTGCCGCTGTGATAATCGGTACGTAGGGTAAACATCTCAACGACTACAGGAACGCATCAAACAACATGTTCCGTAATGATTGAGACAACAATTGGCTTGTCCATGCCGATCCTCAAAAACACAGATCGTGCAAACAAAACGACACGAAACTGGACTGTGACTCTGCTATTTTAGAAAATGAACAATGAAAATGAAAAATGAACAAAAACTGCTCGTTTTCATAGTTTAATGTACTTTCCATCTTACTCTCGTAGAGGCTGCTTATATCAAGACTTAGTGCTTGGTATTATGCAGACAGGAAGAGTTTGTTTACACTCCTACCCTCTTTCGATAATTGAGGCGTTCCTATTTGGCCTCTTGCTGCGCTTTCTCTAGCATTTTGCTATTGCGAAATCTCTTTCTTTGGCGTTCTTTACAATACTGACGCTATTATTGCCTTGTCTTAATTGCCTATCGTCCAAATTAATCACATAAAACACTGACTCGCTCTAGCTCTTCTTTTTTGACGCGATACCGCCACTGATGAGAGCGTCACAAAAAGCTTATGTCTCAAACAGCTTTTTTAAAGCTATATTAAAATTCTGTACCACCAACATGATTTTTGCTATACTTTGCTCGACGAAATGTCACAAATAGTCTTTGTTTACGAGGAAACTACTTTAAGGTGGTGCGGACTTTGCTGTTTGCGGTTCGAGCTGATAAATCGTCATGACTACAAAAATTTTAGTTATACTTTTCCGCTACGAAATTTCCCAAAGAGTCCCCAATAGTCTATGTTCATGAGCAAACTACTTTTAGGTCGTGCAGCCTTTGCTGTTGGCGATTCGAGCCAAAAAATCGTCATGACCACAAAAATTTTATCCAATAAAATTTCCAAATACTCTAGTACTCATGATAACAAATTTACTGCTTTCACAAGCAATTTCTTATGAAGAATGTTAGAGGAATATCAAATTTGATAGGTCTTAATTTGACGAGCTTTATCAATCCCTTTACCTCAATTAAGGGAGAAGGAACAGCTTGAAAAGTCTAGCTTCTAAGTCTTATTTTGCAGCTTGCCGTTATTTTTGTTTATCAAATTTGTTTTCACTTTGCCATTAGAATTGGTTCTAAAAATAGTTACAAATTATGCCCCATCAGGAAATAAAAGCAGAACTAACATACGAAGCATGCCGCTAATGATATAAAAGAAAGCAACAATCACATGACTAATTTGCATTTTTCTCGCTTCCATTAGCAGCTGTGAGCAAAGCAGCAATGAGAGAATGTGACTACTGTAGTTAGTACTCTGAGGAAACAGAGAATAAATTTATGCAAGAATAAATCAGCATTGAACCAAAAAATACAATTTTGCTATAGCACAAAAAGAATAAGCGTAGGTCGGCCAACTTCTCTGTTTACATTTTATTATTACTAGCACAATGTAGGAAGTGCTTATAGCAACAAGTAATCAGTCCAACATGATTTCTACGCAAAAAGATCCAGTCAAAAGCTTTGATTTGCCCAAAACTAAGCAATCACAACTGTGCTATATATCTACAAAACTTAGAAACTAGTTTTTTGAGTGAGGTCGGGGAGCGTATAATTCGATGGAAGAAAGGTTCCTTTTTCCAAACAATGTCTTTTAGTGCCAGATTTTGATTTTTTACTTAGCTTGGGAGTGGATTAAACCCCTTGCAGTGGTTAAGTATGATTAGAAGCAGTCAAGAGCCGTCAATATCAACTAATGTGAAGTTGACCTATTATTGGCATTCACGAACATGTCAAGTCTGAAGTAAAATCAATTTTTGTCGTTCTTGTTGTTGCTTTTTTTATTTGTTGTTTTCGTCGTTTGCGTGGAATTTGAACTAAATATTTTGATCTGTTGTCTCCAGCCATAAACAAATGATGGAAGTTGGATATGCAAGATCTACGGCAGTTTCTTACATTTAATATAGCTGATCGTTGGGCCTCAATGTATCCTGCTGCTTGCTTTATACCAGAGCCGCAAAAGCATTTACAGTCTTCTGTCATTTCCCAGCAATATAGAGTAGCTAGAAAGTTGCCAGTGCGTATTTTCAGACACTTGAGCTTTCTTCTCAAAGTCGTAATAACATACTTTCCTCTGTATAATTGATCCAACCAGGAAGCGAATCCTTTTATTTTTTCTCCGTCAAGAGTCGTTCAGGTAGAATAGCAAAAAAATTTTGTCCCTCCGCACGATTGCTGAGAGAGATATTGATTTTTTCTAGTTTCATCTTTAATTTCCATTACCTTTGCCTTAATTTGTTATCATCAAAGAACAGACAGTATAAAATTATGTACTGTATTGCATAGGTTGCATTCAAAGCAGTGCGATTAAATTCAAATTTGAAATTTATCTGAAAAACTAAAAACTACTGGAAACATAATAATTTCAGTTAAACTTTCAGGAAAAATTTGTTCCCACATTTTTTTCTGGTACGGCTCTTGCCCCCTGGGCCTTTGGCACAAGTTAGCCGACTGGTTGACAAAAATGTTAAAATTGCAGCAAATTTGACTAAGTTTTGAATAGAAAAAGCAAATTATAAAGCTATGTGTTTGTCACCAAGGTGTATGATTGTTAAAACGTCATAACAGCATGATGTGAAGTAAGTGATATTGAAGAAGGAAATATTCCACTGCAATGTCTTTTCAAACGCATAAGAACAACCTTTCCTGTCCACAACCTACACAAAATTGTTGAACACTAAATAAAGAAATTCTGTAACGAGCCATTTAAACTAAATGATATTCGCTACTTTCTAAGATTGTCTGTCTTACTTTCAAAACCAGCTTGTTCAATGGGAAATATTACAAATTTGTGGAGAATTTTCGAAGCATAAAATTTTTAAAAATCTTTGCCAATGATGCACACTTTTGTAAACATGAATAAATACCAACATTGAATAGCTTCTTTGTAAAATAAATACCCCCATTTTTTAAAAACGGTATTATTAGCAGTGTTTGATCAGCATGATTTGGGCCGTGCCGGATGCCTCTATTGAAAGTACCTTTTGTTGTCATTCTTGTTTAAAGATACGATTCAAAAGACACGAAAAAAGCGGCAGGTGTTGGTGTTTTTCTTAATTTCTGAAGTTATTTCCTCATGAATTAAGAAAATTTAGTTCCGTTTAACCCTGACAAAATCTTTTAAAAACGTTGGCTGTCAAAGGCTCTTCTTTACTACGAGACCTGTTGCATCATAGCATTGTTCTTTCCGGCAAGCTAAAGGGACTGGTCAATTTCTGCAACAAAAGTTGACCATTTTGTTTTGGAGAGCTTAAGCGTTCGAGACGATTAACTGACCTACGAGAAGGAAGCAATGGGGCACGACCAACAATTGACATTTTTGTAGCAGCGTGTGGACTACTACTTTAGCTTTATACAAAGGTTGGTTAACCATCGCTACATTTGCACATAGGTGTTTGTTTAAAGCACTTTAACTATTAAACATACCGTTCTTCGCAATAAGCTTCTCCTAGCTAGCGTAAGGGCAATAAACACGGCTTAGCGGAGTTATCAAAATCTTCAAATGTTTACAGCCAAAACTGCTTTCATCGTCCACTAGCTGTTTTTCAAATTTTATCTTATAAGGAGAAATAATAGTAAGTTGAAATCATCAAGATGTACGGGCAGGTTGATTCTAATGTGACGGCAGTAGGAATGCGAATGGCGTTTTGCGAGAAAGCTTATATCGGTCGGGCGCTGACTCGCAATCAGGAGATAGCATGTTCAAGGACCGCATGAGTTCTGCTTGTTATGCTGTTGATAAAGAACGCTACAACAACGTTTTTGCTTGTGGCAAAAATGCACTGTACTCATAAACAAATCAGTGCTGATCTTTCAAACAAGTATGAGCACAAATGTTTTGTGTGCAACCAAAAAACCGTTCGTATTTAAAAGACAAAAATGTTACGTAGATGTCAGTTTTTGTTTACTGGCAGTAAGACTTTTCATCAAAATTTTGCAGTTTACACAAGCTTATCATAAATTTCCTGTCTTTGACTATTATGTGGTTTTCAGATTTTCGATTATCAGTTTTAAGTAAAACGCTGTCATCGCGAAGGATTCGCTAACAATATATGAAACAATGGACTTGATTACAGCTAGCAACGTCACATCCGTTTTCGTGCCTATAACAGGAGCAGCACTAAGTACAATCAGTCTACAAGAAGGGAGTGGGACAACTGGTAAGTAAAATTAAAGAAATTACATTTAGCCTTACCCTCAATTAACCTTCAAAGATACAGCATGAGTAATTTAAAAGTACCAAAATAAGCATTCAAGGCAACCATATGTAAGAGAAAGAAAGCTGATAATTGCATTCAGCTATTGATTGAGGGTAGAAAAGAGAAAGTTTAATGTCTTAGAACGTCGGTCAGTTGGATAGAGTTTTTCAGTGTTAGTGAGATAGGGTTGTCAATACTCATGACATCACAGAGCCCGTCACACCCTGGGTGGTTTTGAAAAGTTCTAAAACTGAAAAAGTTTTTAACAGTCACTTTACATTAATAAAAAGGGAAAAACTTCTATCATTTTTCGTAGAGACATATTGAGAGAATACGACTCATCAACTTCTTTCGGCAAGAAACCGGGCGACGCGTTAGCGGGAACAACTTATTTCTACAAAGGCCTATTTTTGTGATTATCTTCTGTACCAATGATAATTCCATCTTGGGTGCTGATCACTTTTGTTGTGAGATCTTTTTCTGCGCTGTTATAAACTGAAATATTCCAAAAGAGATGAAAGATTTTAAGGTGGGATGACATAATTCGGAGAAATGAAACAATGGGCAGCAAACAAGCGAGAGAGGAAGACAAACGGTGAATACCCATACAATCTATCAAAATTTTGTATGTTGATCTTATAGTCTCGAAAAACTTGACATTTAGCCATGGTTACAGAATTTCACCATTGAAACGATAATTTAGTAAAGCCACAGCATGCGATACTACAGTTGATCCTTAAAAACGTGTAATTATTATCGTGGTACATGTTGTCCGTGTGTTTTTGTAGCTAATGAACAATAAACATTACCATATATACGTGATATAAATGATCACATATCAAAACAGAAATCTGTAAAAACAAATAATTCGTGGGCTACAACTCCTCAAAGACCGAATTCAACTGGATGTCAAAAAATCGAAAAAAAATCTAAAAATCAGCCCCGATTTTGTATTACACTTTTCAAAGCGTTCAATAAAGAGAACGAAATGGTTTAAAGTCAACTTAGAGAAAAAATCTCAGTGACTTCGTATCTTCCTAACAAAGTAGATTGCCACGGTCAGCTCTACTGCTGACGCTACATAAAGAAGTTTACTTTTAAAGTTACTAGCGCTGATCAGAGTAAATCGCTGATCTCAGCACCGATGTTTACCTCTGAGAAAAAGCAAATTTCTTTTTTCTCAATGAACCCTCACCAGACTAATCTTTACCTCTGTCCTTGCTTTAAACCCCATTTTCACTTTCCTTGGTGTCACCTTTAATTGCACTTATTCATTTTCTCAACGCATAGTTTGCTGAAAACCAAGCCTTTTCCCTGTTTTCAAAATTTATGTTGCATCTTTGCTTTCTCATGGAGCCTGCTTTACCCCCCCCCCCGCCCCCCTATTTACTTTTTACAAAGCTTTTTTGTGGTCGTTATCACCTGAATATTACTTCGCATGGTTTCCTTTCCTCTTCGATACTAACGTAACTAAGTTGGAAAGTGAGCAGTCATCCGCACCATTATCGGCTGTTTCTGATTTTGCATTTTACTTATTATTTCCGAGGCGTCTATGCCAAATGTGCTGTTCACTTTGACTCACTTTAACATGATTTCCTATGATAGGAATTTTTGTCTACCGTTTTCTTTTTTTATTTCAAGATTAACAAGACACTAGTACAACCAACACAAACCAGAAGTTCGTAGAAAGATATTTCGTTCATCCATTAGCTAATGCTCTCTCTTTTCTCTCCAGGAAGGTTCAGCTTGCTTTCCCCTTTTTCCTCCTTGAAACCCTCCTCCTATCAGAAAAAAATTCACCCTCACCGCACTTTACTCTCGTTGTAAATCTCCTTTTTCTTCTCAAATGCTGCTTCTGTTCGTTTTAACCGCCTTGCAAATTGTAAAATTTGAATGTTGGACCGGTGATTCTGCTTCTTCTTTCAGCAGAGGAGACTCCCGTGCGTCTTTGCCAACAGCTTTGGCATTGAAGTTACTTTTTCTTTCTAGGTTGGCTTGTTTTGCTTTAGTTTTTCCGAAGAAGCAAGTGCTATTCCACAATCTTTCTATGGCTCTCAATTATTACCAAAAGTGCCAATTTTCTTTTTCATTTTTTTCTCAGACTCTTGCACTGTTCTTGCTCTAATTTATTGAATTCTAATATAGAGGTGTTTTTACCTAATTTACCTGTAACGGTACCAGCAGTCCTACCGAGTGTTACAAAACTAAAAACCATAACTATTAGCATTTTATGTGGTTCAGGGATAAACAGTATCGAGATTCATGAATCAGTGACCCGGATCATGTGATACTTTTGTATCGGGATTGCCATCTCTATAGCATTGCAGGAAAGCATTGCCGATCGGTCGCGCTGTAATGTAATTTCTGCGCATTGCTGATACAAGTACTGTAGATACTAAAAATTCGCTGATTTGATAGCGGAAGTTAACAGATGTTTTCGGAAACAAATTTTCTAAATACTTAATTCGGGCTGCCGACGTTTGGTTCAGCCTGTCACAACTACCTGGTTGAATAGATTCATTATTCTCTTCAGATGATAGGCGGGAGGTTACCTTCACTGACAAAAATTTTTATCACGTCAAGCCTTTACATTCATTTTACAATAACTACATAACAGGCGTAATGTGTATGCTAGTTTGTCATAAACCTACTCAGTTGTATTGATACTTGACAATGAAACGATAGGCTACTACAGTACTGAAAATATTATTATGGATTTTTTTCAACAATTTTGCAGCTATTTATGGAGTTTTCTGATTTTTTTCTGGCAACTGAAAGCATCTGAATAAATACAATGATGGGTGAAAGCAGATAAGCTGCTGTTCCACACAACTGAGGTTCAATGTCGAGTAAAATTGACACATCATTGCATCATAGTTATACAATAAATTACTAGAATAAAAGAGTTTATAAAGTAATGCAAGAGACCACCGATGAACTTTTTGCGAACTACAGACAGTGATGCTTTTTCGATCTATTTGGCCTCTTCAGAGCAAGTTGATGACGGCACCTGACAGGTCGCAACAGTGTCCTTGTCTCCAGTTTGCTTAAAAGAGTTCAGTTTAATCGAAATTTTTCGAAATGCGAAAAATTCGCAGTCATTTGTATTTTAACCTATAGCGCCTTGCACAACTTTGTCGTTAGCCAGAACTTTAAGGCTTTTTGAAAGTTTTCTGGAAAGTTTAAATGGATAATTTCAGTCAAAAAATCAAAAACGAATAGTTATTTATTGTATTAAGCTGAAGAGATGGGAAAGAGAAAGAACTTAAGCTTTAGGAAGAAAGGACAAATTAGTGTTTTATTAAATCTAGGCTTACCATACATCCTGTTTTAGCCGGGACAATTCCGTTTTGTTCAGGCATCTTCCCGGTCAATCGATCGAAAGACCGGGTTTTTATTCAGTCAGCCAGCATAGCTAGAACTACGGTATTTAAACGTTTGTCGTGGTTGGTAAAGGCATTATGACAACGAACTCTAGCTAGATGACGATTTGGGCCGGAAGCGACACAAAAGGAGCAGCAAATCAGGTAATGACCTTTTTTTGGAGGACTTCCCCATTTTGGGTGGAATTTATTGATATATGTAGTGGAACAAAGGTAAATTGCACCAAAAATGGAGGTGTGACCCGCCAAAAAGGTCAACACCTGTATTGCCGCCGCTAATTGTGTCCGGACTTCGCCTCGTCACCCATAGTCAGGCGTGTTGCCCTCAAGCGTCCCGTTTTTTAATCGCATAAATATGGTAAGCCTAATTAATGTATAGTGGCCTTAAACAGAAAGACATACCCAAAAAATCAAATGCATCAAGTGAAATTGTTAGTGCTGTAAAAAAGATTGGAATTGGAAAGAAAGATTGACTGCTTGAGAATGGGAAAATGGAGGAGGAAGAAAAAACTACACGTCGCCATGATCGCAAAATCAAAGCAATAGCATCTACAAATAGAAAAGCTTCTTGTACGAAGCTTTCTGTGGAGTTGGCTAGGCAGGGTGTTGTTGTGCACGAAGAAACAATGAACAAGGGCTAAAAGCCTATAGACCATAGAAAAAGCTGCGATTAACAGAAAAGCTGAAGCAGGCGATATTTTAGTGGGATTTTCAACATGAAACACGAACATCAGAGGATTGGTCAAAGGCAAGATACCCAATAGAGATAGTACAAGATTATCAAGTATAACTATTTGACTCTTCCATCAAATATTTTCATCAAAACCCCTTTAAGGCTGTCAAAGCACTCGCAGGCAATTTATTTTATTAGCCAAAACTGACAATGCAGATACTTTGGAAGCTCCTGTTCAAGAGAGACATATTATAAGGATGATTTTATTGCTATCAGCACACTATTAAACTTAAACAAGTAGGCTCATAGGCTTAAAAATAACATTAAACTTAAATATTACTCTGTTTTAGGTTATTTTTTTGGAACAATTGACCATTACAGTACTTGATGATAGAGAACAGACAGTTTGCCAAAGGTCTGGTGAGGAGCATTTGACCCAATGTTTAAAGAAAACGATCAAACTTCCAGCCAAGATTTTGGTTTGGGGGGGGGGAAATATCTGTTCATGGAACGAGCACACTGCAGACAGTTGAAGGAACCATGAACCAAATAAAGTATGTAAAAGTTCTAGAAGGACATATGTTACGACAAGTGAGCAAGTGATTTTCTGACAAAGACTTCATCTTCCAACGAGATGGTGCTCCATGCCATAGTGGTAAGATTGCCATAAAATGGTTTAGAGACAACAAAGTTAAAGTGGTAAAATGGCCGGGAAACCATCCAGATGTGAACCCCATAAATAATTTGTGGGAGATTCTAAGACATAAAATTCATTCAGATCCAATATCAAAAATCGAGCTAACTGAGAAGGTAATCAAGGCGTGATTTTACAGAGAGGGAGAATGGCTAGATTGTGCAAAAAATTAATTGAAAGCGTGCCAAACAGGATTATAGCTTAGAAAACTTCCAAGGGAGGACAAAGCAAATACTGAAGTACTCCATCAGGTGTTGAAATCATTTTTAGGCTAGCGTGTTGGTGTTATTGACAATGCAAATAAAAACAAACTGTTATTAAAAAACAAAACATCAGTAACAATTTCTATCTCTTGGATATTCTCAAAAACTTTCAAAAATCTAAAAACTTTGACTGAAAGTAGAGTTAAGACTAATATTGTCTGCTAATATTGTCTACTAGGCCGTTCAAGTTATCGGTGACTAACTGTACGGTTTTTTTTAATATATTGTCTTGTCTAACTATGACATCATATTGTCTCGCTATCGGAGGACATTAGATCTCGACTGTGTGGAAATGTAGCATCTTTGGAATGAACTATCATTTTTTAAATTCCTGTGCTTACAATCACCAGAATAATGAGACTTTATCATTGGCTGCAAAATTGTTCAAAAAAAATTCATAATAATTTTTCCAGTTCTGCAAATCTTTCGAAACGCTCATGATTGAATGGATGATGATATACACCAAAGTATAAAGATTCGGCAATACAAGTATCGAAATCGGTATCGCTTTAATCCTATTTTGTGTTTAGCTATATCGGCGACGCTAAACTAGAGTTGGATGATCGCGCCCACCTCCGTCGTAGCCTAGGTCGAGCTAGATTAAAAACTTTTAAAATAAGCGTCAGCAGTGATGACTCTACTCTGCTTTCGAAAATATAAGTCAGGTTAATTTTTTCCTGTTTTCAAATTTAAAATTCTTTGTTCTTTTTTGTGTAGCCTCCAAAAGCTTGAAACTGAAGTAGGGCTGACTTTTGAATTTTTTGAGTCCATTTTCGTTTCGTCTTTTAACCACTCTACTGCATAAAGTGTTAAATCAAATAAATCACAGTCAAAATCCTAATCAATGCAAAGACTTTTTGCCAAAGACTAACTAGCTTACTGTTGTTTAAACAATGAGATCATATGACTAACCAGAGCATTTACCATAGAGCTTAATAAGTCATGTCCCAATTTTATTAATTCTTTAAAGCACGAGCGTATTGTAGAGAGTTAGCTACTCTTCCCCTGCCTTTTCAAAATGCGAAAACACAAATTTTTTTCAGAGATTTTTATCTACTTAGCTTCAGTTGACCTTTTTTGTAAAATATTTCTTTTCGTCTGGTCAAACTTTTTCCGACCTCTCCAGCCAAATAAACTATAGACAGAGTCGCGCTCAAAAATTTAAGACCGCCTGCTTAAAAGTAGATTTTTACAATGTGGAAAATTTGTAGTACTGTTATATCACAACGCCCTTAATATCGTAATTACTTAGTTATGTAATAAATGATTTTATTTCAAAACTTGAAAAATGGGTTGTTTTATCTAGAAAAAAAAGTTCAAATTTTTTTCTCAGTTTGCTCCTAAATACTTGGGCAAAAACTGGTGGTTATCAGTTGTTAAAAAATGAAAGCTGCTAAGGTTTTAAATCTGGCAATACTTGATGAATGTTAATATGCCAACGTTCAGTTTGAAGTTATTTTACTTTCTGCTTTCTACTGCTCATGCAACGTAAAAATTTGTGACTTCTCAACAGCTGATGACTACTCAAAGTTTGTCCATTGTATTAGCAGCAAAGTTTGGAAAGAAATTACTTTTTCTTTTCCGCAGAAAATACAGCTCATTCTACAAGTGTGTAATGAAACCATCTGTTGCGTAATAGCACAATCACAAAATAAGAGGTACTATAATGCAACATTTGCGACAATTTTTTTGACGTAATGGTGGAATTTAATTTTAGGCCGGGAGTCTTAAACTTTTAAGTGCAACTGCACACCTTTGAAATAAGGCATATTCAAATTATATATTGTTCATTTGTATTTTAGATTGAGCCACTTGTTTATAAATTTGTCTATAGGTCTTACTATCACCAGGAGGCATTTCTTTTTATTGCAATCCAACAGTAGAATTAAAACTAACCTTAGGAATGTTGGTATTACTTGTTCAGCAAGATTGCAAGATCCCTTGCGTATAGCTACAAGTATTTTGTTACTTCATATTTAACAATCTTAACACGTTCAGCAATTTATCTCATTACGTGAGATTAATATCGTTGAGTTAAGTCACATCACTCATAAGTCTATAAAATTATGATGACGCAGGTATAAAAGCAGCTGATGTATGTAATTGGAAAAACCACATTTGCAAGGCGAAAGTTCCGGGTAGAGAAAAGTTTGAATGGCTTAGTTTTGTTGGAAAGTACAGTTGAATCATAAAGTCATTGGAGAGACAAATTAATGGACAGTTAACCTACTGTCCATTAGCGGAATATTTTTCACGAGACGAGAAAAACTAACAGTAGACCTTACAGCGTTGGCTACAGTCAATTTCAGAGAGGCCTAAAATGTTTGTTATAGTTGGCTTGGCTACTTAGGCTATTGTATTTGTATTTTTACAGTTTTTGAAGTTTTAATTTTAAACAGTCAATGAGGTTCCATTAAATATAGAGTGATTGAAATAATAACTTTCGAAAGAACGCAATAGAAAGTAAGCAAACACAAAAGTTTTTAAACCAGCGGTGACTCAAACTACGTTTAGCGCGTTATTTTTTCGATTTCGGTTTATAGATTTTGGTTGTGTTGAGCTACTGCATAGTTTGTATAAACTGCAAAACTGCCAAACCTTTTTTTCTATTGCGAAAGCTTAATTTAAGTTACCTGAACGGTTAAGATACCATAATTAGTTTTGTCAAGAATAAACTATATACATTGTTTTTTGTTACTTTTGGTTCCTTCTGGAAATCTTACTAGCTCTTACTATTACGCTTACTATTGTGAAGGCTACTGAAGTACATTTAATTTCATGGGAAAAGGTGCGACCAGTGGAAGTGCCCAGGAGGCTAATGCTTGATCTTAGCCATCATACTTTGCCTCAAAAGATGTTGAAGTTCCTCTTTGGAAACCTCTGACAAATTCGCCCTATCAACACCTTCAAATGGGGCGACCTAAGCTTTTTTACAGAATTGTCACATTTTTAGTTAGTTTCAATTTACAAAAATTGTGGTTTATTGTGTGCCCAGGAGTAGCACTGCTACTGAAATAGAAAAGAAAATTGTAATTCTATTTATCTGTGCTATTCCCAATTTGAAGTCATATTATTTTTTAGAAACAGCAACTTCGAAAATGGAAATGTCAGGGCAAACTGATAGCATTTTAACAGTAAACCAGACAACAACAGATCTCACAAGAATTGCAATTTCGACAACAGAACAAGCAACAACTGCATTAACAACAACAACAAATGCAACAGCACCAGAAACAACTACAGCAACAACAACAGTAGAAGTGACAACAACTGCTGCTATTACAAAGTCGGAAGCTACTACTAGTTTTGTAGACACTACAGTTGAAAGAAGTACAAGCGCTCTTGCTAATACTACGTCAACTTTTGCTTCAACAACAGCATTTCAACAGGTTATTAGCCTACCCAAAACCGTTAGTTTTCAATTGATATATAGGTCCTGTTTTGTGTGTGTGTGGTCAAAGGAGTTGTAATGAGTTTTAGAGTAAAAAGAAAGGTAGACAAAGTGTATCAAGATAAAAAGTCAAAAAAACCCTTCGAAAGTATTGGGATAAAACCTTATTTTCATGAAAAACTTACGAAAAAACTTTACCAAACAAGTGTAGGTGATACAACCTGAGATGGTTCAGGAGATTGGTTAGGTGAATAATTATTGATTCTGGGATTATGACTTTTCTTACAAAAGAGTGGTTGATGGTCCTCCATTAAAAGTGGGGCCCCGATTTATTGGTGGGGACCTTTAAGTTAAAGTTTAGTTTAAAACTTTGGTTGTGAGTTCCATTCCGCTTAGGTGCACTCCGGCTTCTGCTGGGTTTGTTCCTGCCCTAGTTTTGATGTATTCTTATCTTCCATCCACCCGAAAATCATTACATTTTATGTTAAACAACTTTTGTTCAGATGTGCTTTGCAGTTTTTAATAGAATATAGAGGTTGCTAGTTGCTAATTAGCATTTTCAAGCAGATCTCCTATTAAGAGGGATCTGCCTCCAGCATCACACTAAGGTAAAATAGAAAAATTTGCTCAAAAATGATCTCCAACATCATACCATACAGCAATCTATTACATCATGTCAATAACCCGCGACCGGTTTCGACCTTATTGGGTCTTATTGACCGGTCGCGGGTTATTGACCGGTCGCGGGTTTTCAAGCAGATCCCTCTTAATAGGAGATCTGCTTGAAAATGCTAATTAGCAACTAGCAAGCTCTATATTCTATGGAATGATAAGTCTTGACAATGATCCTACACCCCTATTAGGGTTTACCAATGTGACTTGTTGTCCATGTCATGTGTGTGTGTCCTTAAATGATACCCCCATGATATAGGTATTGCTGTATCCTATTGTTTTTATTGCATTTTTTTTGCACCCAATAGCAAATTTTTTTTATTTCAGCATGTTTATTATTGAGTGTTTTTTACACGGGCTCAGTTTTCAATAGGCAATACCGTCAAAGGCTCGAAGCAACACAATTCTGCCAAGAAATTTGCAACCAACATGAAGTTGGCAACCTTAAAGTGCCTTTCGCTTTTTACAGTTACCAACTTCTTGTTGGCTACAATTTTCTCCTTGCAAAACAACGCAGAAAACAAGCGGGTATTGCAAAAGCAATACAGATTAGCGTGGTTACACATTGAATATGTAGATATTGCCTGATGTGTCAGTTGTCCATTGAGCAATATTTATTGCCAATATGTCAACTGAGCAATATTTCTTGTCATATGTCATTTGACAATTTTTTTGATTTTATGAGTTATTCTGTGACGGAGGTATGGGAACTTAGGTAAACTACCTCGAATGGGGTAAAATTGAAAATTTCAGGGTAAAAAACAGGAAGACACAAAATTTAATATCATTAAGTTGTCCACCAAAAGATAGATCTTTTGCTTGAAAAAACAGTTCAAAAAAAGTCAACAAGCTATCAACAAGATAAAGGTTTTTACCTTCAATTTGGATTAGAACTATTGATTGCAAATAATCTTTTTGATGCTTTTACATTTGTGAAGTAAAAACATTGTTTTTAAAATAATTTTTGGAGTTACCTCCAAATTAGTTTCCCTCTGGCGATTCTACGAGATACGTACTTTGAATCATCGATGTTTTGCTAAAATCAAACATTCTTTTTTTTAATGGTATTTTCAATCTTTTCAGACATCCAGTATAACAAACGCTACAACAGAAAACCCCTTTACAACAACAGCAACAACATCAGAAGAAGATGGAGGGGGTCTCCTATTTTGGCATATTATTATAATAGCAGCTGGAAGCGCTTTACTTCTTTTACTTATCATTATTCTATTGATCTGTTATTGTCGTTCAAGACGAAAGGTAAGCCATCCTTAGTTAGACATCTTTAAGAGGGCAGCTATGCCCGGTGATTTTAAGCAACTATGATTTCTGCTAGTTATGAAAATTACAGGCTTGCTAACTTTGAACTTATGTAATCATTGCATAATTTTCTAACGTTGCATACACTATCCTTTTTCAGAATATGTTGAGATAAAAAATGTATGCGAGAGGGGGAGGACAAAATCAGTTTTGATGATCTGCTTGTGCCTACACCCTTGCATCTTTGACCATTGTAAAACAAATTTTTTCTGTGTTACTGGGTGTGATTCCTCATTTCCCTTAGATGTCATAATTTGGCTAGTAACTGTTCCTGCCGTAAAGTGTTCTCTAAAACCAGGTTTACAATTTTAACGGTGCAATCGGGGTCGAAATCCCCTCCCTTTCCGACCCTAATCCTAACGTTCGAATCCCCCTCTTTTTCTGTAGAATACCACTGGTTATTTGTATGTCCTTGGACATTTTTTTATTTGAGTAATTTTTATGCTTTTATATTTCAAAATTTTCTGTAGAAGTTTAAAGTTCAACAGCAGAAAAAGATTGATGATATGTGGAATCATGGAACAGGAGGAATTGAAATTCCAATGATGAACATCACAGCTAATACCAAAACCTGGAAAAATAGCACGGAATCAATTGATGAGAAGATTACTACAGCTGGAGCAGAACCGGTTGCGGTAAAAATATTTTAGCCAAGATTTGGCTCTAGCGGGCGAAATGAAGTGCAAAAGAAATTTGTTTTAAAGAATTGCTCCTTATTGCAACTGGTAGCCTTTGTTAAGCGATAATTATCCTCCATTTAGACTATATTTCATAAATACGGTTTACATACACCGCTTTGATTATGCTTTTGACCGACTCGATGGCCTAGTGGTTATAGCGTCTGCTTAGTAGTCGGCAGACTTGGAGTTCAATCCCCTTGTCAAGTCATACCAAAAGACTTTAAAAAAGGGTATTCACAGCTTCCCCTGCTTGGCGCTCGGCATTTAAGGGAGATTGTGGTGAACAAGCCGGCAAGTTCGCTTGTTGTGTCCTTGGGCAAGGCACTCAACGGGATGCCCCGCCTCTATGTGGAAGACAGGTGGCCCAGACAGCGCGGAAATGGCAACTCCCAAACGAGTGCGGACGTCCCGTGCAAAATATAGCGAAACAATTTGCTTTCTCGTAAATGGAGGGTAAAAATGGCAAATAAAAAAACAAAACAAAAATACATTTCCAGAATAAGAGTTGCAACCAGAAAAAGACTAAGGGGGCTAAAGTTCGCATTACGTGACTTTAATCTAAAATAGATTCCCTATATTAACTGAAAAAAGACTGTACTTACTGACATAAATGTTAATAATTATTTTTAAAGTAAACAATTTTAGTTTTAGCTGTCCTCTCACAACAAAATTCCTGTTGCTCTTTCTCTTACAAGTGCAAATTCGGGTGCCCATTTGCACATCTAGTCACTATTCCATTTTTTGCAACAAACAATATGTCCCATTAACTCCAGTTAAATTTTCCAACAGGACAAGTTGAATCTGTAGGCATTCAACAACTAGCCACAATCAAAACTTTTTGTAATGTAATAACAGAGAAAGGCTGGATAAGGATGAAAATATATTTCATCAATTGACAAAGAATTTTTGTACACTGAATAAAATTTTAATATCTTATCTCACAAAGATGGAGGTCAAATGATGTGATGACATGACAAAATGGTGTGCTTCTTCTTGTTGAGATGCCGGTTACGTTTTATTGGAGATATATGTCAAAGGGAGGTTGTACTCTCTCTGACTGTATTTTTGCCGACCAGATGTATGATTTTGCAATATCGTCGTTTACTGGTAGTAAGAAAAATGGCAATAACTTAAATATCTTAAATTTTAGGTCAACGTTTTTGCCGAGGCTGAAGATAAAAAAAATACTGACGCTGCTTCAAGCAGTTCCGAAAAAAGAAAGTCTGTGTCAAGTGAAAACGGAGAACATAAACAAAAGCAAGAAAGCGACAGTAAAGCAAAGAAACCTCTAACAAAAGTATTGCCTAGTTTTTCTTTTTGTAATAGAAATTTCTTGAAAATCTCGGCAATGCAAGCCAATCGAGTAATTTTTTGCAGCTTGAAAATCATTTTTAGCTTTTGCAATCACAAAATAGCTGCTTGGCTTCCATAACTGGAGCAATATATTGTATGCCTATTTGTATTTTCCTGCCCAGGGTTGCCATAAAGGAGAGAGAAAACACGTCCAACAGTGTTGAAAGAGGTGCTTAGCGGGTACCTGCGAATCAAATCCCAGAATTTTTGGAATCTGCAATGTCCTCCCACACACTTTAAAAAGGGACCATAAAATTCAATTTTGTAACATTTATTTCCAAAAAAGTCTTCAACTTGAGAAAGAACAATAACATCTTTTTTTTACAAGAGATCACAAAAATTTTTTGATGAAGGCGAGGCACGCAAATCAGGAAAACAATTGCTTCCAAAAACTAGATCTCCAAAAAAATAGAAAATGCATCAATTTTTAGAGGTTTACCTTGAAATAAAAAAAAAGCACAAAAAGTGCACTACGATCCTCCGAACTTTGAAATCGTGCCCAGGTCATCAGCCACTCAACACTTGTGGGCACGTCTTGTAGAACACTGGCCCTCGGTTTATAGTACTTCCAAGGTTTTGTTTTTAATGGTCATTTTGATGGACTTTTTTCAGCTGGACCCTTGTTAACTTGGCTAAATCTATTATATACGTAAAACAAAGTACGATCTGTACATACTTAGCTCTTTGAAAACTACTACACATGCTAACATGAAACTCAAAATGATTGATCACTGCCGAAGGTTCGTGTCATAATGAGTTTGTTGACGTCACAAAGACATAACTGTTTAAAATAAATTTTTAAAATTCGCATGTTTTGGGAGCAGAAAGCGACTTCGCAGAGAGCAGAAAAAAATCACAATAATGATAGCCTACCTTTGGATCAGCTTGACCCCATCTCTAAAATGCGTTTTTAACATTACAATAAACGGTTAAGATATGATCAATCAGAGTTTATCTGTAGAAGGAAGAAACAGAGTACTCAATATACCAACAATTAATTTAATCCTAAGGCAAATTAAAGGCAATTGCGCGGTGCTTTTACCAAACGGTGTTGTGACATTTACTATAGGTGATTCTGAACTTTTTATCCTTTGATCTTGGAAAAATGTTGCTTCTCTTGCGCCCTGACGAACAATGTTGGGTGGTTTTTGTGCAATAAGAGGAGATTGTATTAAAATCTAGTGGCTGTAAATGATTTGCTTCACATTTTGAAGTGCAATCAATCTGCCTTTAGCTTCAGGAACGATTGACCATAACCATGGGATCTATATGACCCAAACAAAAAAATGTAAAATTTTAATGCAAACAAGCATTAGAAACAGGATTGTTTGAGAACAAATGATTTGTAAGAACATATAAAGAAAATTGGAGACAAGAGTGCGTCGAAAAATCTTACCGCTTGCAATATATACTGTAGCATTGCAAATACAGATTGGATTACATTAACCCGATGGAACCGGAGCAGGGTTAAACGAAAGCCAGCTCCCGACTTGCGAAACGTTAAATCTTTTTAGGGGATAAGGTTACGTCAACACAAACTTTTCCTTTAGAAATTTGCGGTTTTGATTTTCTCAAAAGGTACTTGATATAAAAATAAAAACGCGCTTAAAAGCTTACAAAAGAGATATACCACGTTGCTTCTTCAGTTAAAAAATTTTGCTACAAATGGAATTTTATTTGTGTAGCGATGCGCGGTTGATTTCTGAAGCATTTTTTACTACTTTCTAAAAACTACTTCTTTTTTCCTAAAGCGCTTCTAATATCGCTCTGTTTGATCGTTGTGAATAGTGACGTTATAACATTTTTTGATACCTTTTGGAGAAAACAGAAGATTTTGTTGTAAGTTTTTTACCGGTATCGCGTTCAGTAAATTTAGGAAAGCCATGGCTTTTTTTCAATTTCAATATTCCTCTCTAAAGAGAAATTCTTCTGCAGTTGGAGATCACTGACTTACATTAAAATAAATGCAACTACCCTTCTCCAGTTTTTGCCTTTGCAAAGAAAACTGAATTCAAAAACTAAGCTGCATTGACTTGCCGAGACAAAGATTAACTAAATTTTTTTGATAAGCTCTCACAAGATAATTAGCTAGGAAAACACCACTGCTGGTAATACGTCATCAAAAGTTCTAAATTTAAAAAAGTTGCTTTTAGTCTGCAACCACTTATGCTGCACCAATTTAGGCGAAGAGAAATTAATGAAAATTCAAATTTAACAGAGATAAATAACCTTTCAAGTTCTCGTTATTACATTATTATCAACAGGAATTACGTAAAAAGGATTTATTCAAGCCCAAAGTCACAAATCTAGTCAAGGGAAAATGCAATCATGCTGATTGGATTTGGGGAAAGCGACAGGCATTTCGCACCAGTCGTTAATGTATGCATAGTAGTAGCTTCACTGGCCACCATTAGCAAAACGCATTGCCGTTTATTGTAGATTTGAAAAAATTGCCCTTTATGAAATGCGTAGAGAGCAGTTTTACTATTCAGTGATGACATCTTCGATAACTCTTAGATCTTCATACATTGATTTTGGTTCCATATGCGTATACTTTTGAGTCTATCCACGTGATTAAAATACAAAAAAATTGTTATTACTTTTAATTAATGGATGTTAAGGCATATAGGCTAACTGCAATCAGTTGAATAAAATACCACTTCCACGACCGGTTGACACCACTTCCACGACCACTTCCACGACCACTTCCACGACCAGTTGAATAAAATACATAAACCGCATGAAGCAATTCATGTGACCGTCGGTTCAATACCTGAGTCCACCTGACGAGTTCTAATAGGAACGATACCGGTCGTGGAAGTGGTATTTTATTCAACTGATTGCAGTTAGCCTATATGCCTTAACATCCATTAATTAAAAGTAATATCTTAAACAGGCTAACACCAGCTCCTATAATTCGTAAAAAAATTGTTGTCATTTCCTAAATGTGCATGCTAACTACGAAGCTGGTTAAGTGATGTTTTGTATCGACGTTGTCTTTAATACAGGTTGAAATGCCAGTCATTGAAGGAGAATTCAGAGATGGTGATGACAAAACGGATAATAAATCTGCGCCCTTCGAAGTGGAATCTTCAAAAACCAACGAAACAAAAATCGGTGATGGTACTAAGGCATTACCCGACGAAGAAAATAAGGTACAAGAAAAAAACTCATTGCCAAGAAAAGAGAGCAAAAAGTCTCTACAGAATTTCGATGACCTCCCACCTCCTCCTCCTCCTCCAGAAGAGTGTTAACTTCCAGTTGCAGCCAACAGACCTTATTTTGTCATACCTGTTACAAGAAAAACATCTCATGAGCTTTATGGTTTAAACTTGTCTGATAAAATTTGGATTGATTTTCAAAATTGCTACTTAATGACAAGAAACAGCCTTCTGTAAAGGTATACTACCATTTGCATCTTTCACAACTTTTCTGCAGTTTGGAGGGCACCACGGCAGTAACGAGAAAAGCTGAAGCCTCATTAGCCTTCCCGGTTTGTGGATAAAGCTCGCTTTATTAAAGAAACAGCAAAGATCTTTTTATAAAAACACTCAACAACTTTGCTAAAAAAATTTTACCCTTACGTTTACAAAAAATTATGGTTGCATGCCTGAAGGTCACGCACTTACGTTTACTCACCATAAAGCAACGTGAAAGACTAAAACAACGTCGCTGAATTTCCAAAATTTTCAACTTTTTTAGTTGTATTTGATTGTTTCTATTTTTTTGTATTTCTTTGAAAAGCCCCATTCTATTGTTTTCGGTTGTATCGTGGTCCCCATTTTTAACAGTGTTAAAACAATTGGCTGGAGAATATCAGAACCCTTTTCAGCAATTTGTTTCAATCTTTGTCGCAAAATAATGATCTTGCACCTCATGAAGTTCTTCTTTGCACTTTTTGAAGGCATTGTTGCTTGGCCTCGCAATTCCATAAGATATAACTGCGACGTGATGCTAAGCCATTGCAATCAGGGACCTACTTTGAGGAAGAGAACTGGATGAGGCATGTCTCTCTCAACTTTAAGACATTTTGTGTTTATTCTATCTGATTGGTTAAATTTGTATTCTGTTGCAGCCAGCTACATGCCTATGACCTAAAGTTTGTTTCCTGCAAATTTTGTTAGCAATCTAGACCCATGATTGCAATGCACTGTTTGAGCACAGCTTGATCATATTCTGAAGCACGTGTTTCGAATATTTTTCTGACCGTGTCCCTTTACTATCTAGAAGCATATTTTGTACCACCCGTGATATTTGTTTAAATCACAACTAATGCAAAAAGTAAAAGTGAACTTTTTTACCTCTCGAAATCTAATCTCGTATCCCCCAGGGGTAAGTATCCGCCAGTTGGAAGTCCTGAGCAACAAGGCAGAAATTGCGATAAACACTTCGCTTCCTATCACTAGCAACGTGGTTGGTTCTTTCCTACAAGCAGAGCTGGAGAATCACACCATGGCGGCAATGATCGACTGGCTATGAACTTTGCAATGACTGCTTTGTAGTGCCTTGGGGAAAGACATTTTTCGGTGATTTTCGCTGCTTTGTGCATTCTAATAAGCAAAGAAATGGTTTATCAATTACAGCAACTAATATCAACAAATTAAACATAACTGTGGAAGTTCTAAAGTAGGAGGGCAACTGTTTCGTGCTTACGCCACCCTATGTAGAAGTTTTGCGATTCTGGAGGAAAATAAACAAATACTTACGACTTCGTGCACTCATTTAGCTTAGCCTACTATCTATGAATTCCCACATAAAGCTTCGACTAGCTTGACATTGGTGATTACATTTTATAAGTAGTGTAACCAACATTGTTTTAATGCTACGCTGTGGCTGACGTCTCAGGATTGCTATTTTTTCCATTTCATGATAGTCCTTGGTAGTGGAAATAAAGTTTTTCCGGCTATTTTGTAATTATTGCATCACTGATGATGAATTATCACGTATCAACGTGTAATTGTTATTTTGTAATCGTTTATTGTTTTAAACTTTATGCAATAAAGTGCCATTGTAATGCATTTTGACACAAAGCCTGTATAAAACTGCATTGGCAACTTAACTTCAGTTTATTTACGTGCTGTAAAACATATAAAATAATTATAGACAACAGTAAGTGTGTAAAACAATTAGTAGCCAAATAACCAGTGATTAAGATCTATGTAAAATTTGTAAAAAACAATGTTTTCTTAGTAGTAATACCAAATGTACGCACAAAAAAGCTTCTTGTTTTTAACAAATTTTTCAAACACTTTGTTTAGGGGCGGAGATTGGGTAAAGATTACTTCTTAAGTTTTGAATATTGAGTTCTAGTGTCGTCAGACAAAGCAATCGTGCAATCACAACAAAAACAAACACAACGCTTCAGTTAGCGTGGCGGTTTCAAAATTTCAAAATCTAGTAGTCACCGAACTAACGCCACTGATGGTAACTGGTGGAGTGCTTTTCTCAATGGGATTAAATGCCACTGGTCCTGGTGGTACCGGAAAGGTCTTACTGATTGTAGAAGGTCTTGGGATCCGAAAAGATCCGTTAAAAGGAGAAATTTCTTTGGGACGATAAAGGGGAAGATACTGAACGGAGCGGTAATAATTGGGCCTTGGAAGTCCCAAGCAGGAAGGTTTTGTTTTGTCAACTATTCTATTCTTTGGCAATTGCAGCGAGTAATGTTGCCCAAAGTTATCTCGATAAACTTGAGCTCCAAACTCATTTTCTCGAGGAGCAGCCATCCCCAACGCAGACTTGCACCGAGGACGCTGTTTTTCACGATACCAGATAGTACCAGCACCAGTTGGCATGATGGTAGAGTTTTTTGGCAATGTACTGGCAATACGAATTGCGTCGCCAGTTGGAGTAAAACTGACTTGTTCATCACCGCTGGCTGGTTTTCCATCATCGCATTCACTCCTAGACCAGTAAATAGGTTCATTTTCAGCCTTGCTTGTTTGATCTTTTGGAGACATCATTTTATAGTCAGAAGTAATTTTCTTTTTTTTTCCTCCCGGATCATCATGCTTTATTGGACTTGGCAAGCTGTATATTGATGACGTTGGCCCTTCCGATCGACGGTTTTGGCAGTATTCAGCTGCTAAAGGATCTTTAAAATCGTACTGTTTACCAAGAGCCGGAGAAAAAATGAGAGACTGTTGATGCAATTGATCCATCAGTTTTTGCTGTGAATGTTTCTGCTGGTTGTTTTGGCGATGAAACTCTCCATTATGAGCACGGTTAAAACGCTTGACTTTGCTATCGTGCGTATGCTGGGTATTCATAGAAACGCCATTTTCACGTTTCTCGAAATTTGAAAATCGATTTTGATACATTTCCAGTTTGGATTTTAGTTTCTAAAAACAGTTTTCCTTAAAAAGCAAAATGGATGATATAAATATGAAAGCATACCTCTATTTTGTATTTGTCTTTTTCTTTATGATACGACACTATGGCAAATCCAATTATATTTATGAAAAGCAAAACAAATCCAACAGCCAAAGTCATACTAAGCTGCATATCCATTGCATTGTTTTCTTTCGTATCATTTTGTTTTGCGCTGCTTCGTTTGGTAGAATTTTCCGAGCTAAATTTACAAGATCACAATTTCAGCACTCACGATAAAAATAGTGCCAGTTCACTAATCATCCGACGCTTTATCCAATTTTAAACACCCACTTCCTCTATGTGAGGCATTTTGACGTTTTTGCAAACCTCCCCTCATGTGATGCGTCATAGGATATCAAAAAAGTATACCGGCAAAATTTAATCATTCGGATTTGTCACGAATACCAGTGCAATTAAATCAATGTTAACTTTAATCCGTTTCATTATAGTAGCAAGTTTGTAGTTAAACGATATCTCTTATCCCCCTCCCTCATATAACAATAATATGACGGTTTTACTTACTCCTTTCCCTTTGAAGGCATCATATGATATTTGAACAGCGCCATAAAAGCAAACGAAAATAGATGCTTCTTTTTTAATTACTGCGATGGGGGCAGTTGTTCTCAACCGATGGCACAAAGCCAGGTATGGGGTGAAACAAGATGGGTTACAAAAAGTTCAACCAACAAGAACTTCACAAAATTAAAGTTTTCCAAGTCAACCTTTTTTGGAGAGATTTCCTTAAATCAGAAAAAACAAACAGGCCATTGCTTTGTTGTAAATGGAATCACGCACCCAAAACGGACTTGAAACAAGGCACCAGATTATCCGGAGAGAAGGCAAAGATAAACGGTCGAAGCAACTCAGCTCGGCACGTAATCGTGAGATTCAACGTCTGCGTTGTTTCTGCGCTGTTGTGACTTTGAAAAAAGCACTTCTCTGTTATTTTTCCAGCTCATGGTAGGAATGAAAGTTGTACACAACACTGGCAAATCTAATACGGGCTGAAATGCAAGCCGCCTTTGTATGACCGTGAAGCTATTTTTGTGATCGCAAGATTAATATGTTTTTTGAATTGCAATGTATAATTTTTTAATTGTTTGTAAAAATATTTCTAAGTGTAGCACTCAGCCGATAACATCATGTAATAGGTACCAGTCTTGCCATTTTTGGCATCAAATATCGGTTCGCAAAAAAGAGTTTGGATTTACCACATATGCATTCTACATTTCAAAAAAAATCTATATTCACCCTCAAAACAGGTTTAAAAGTTTTTGTTTTATCATCGTTTGAGGTTTAACCCAAATTTTGCCGGTTATCAAAATTCAGGACATTTTTACAAACCGGGTGAAACTTTATTTAAAAATATAACTGCTGCAACAACAATGAAACGTATGGTAAATCTTTTAAATAGGGCGACTGCCCATTTCTTACTTTGAAATATTAAATGGTTTGCGGATGAAACTTGACGAATACGTTGAAGGAAGAAATGACGGAAGCTGATGGTTCAGCTTTACTTTGGGTATCTTAAGCAACATTGAAAAGAATGTTAAAGTTTATAAAAATTACAATTTTTAGTAAAACATGTCGTAACATAATCTGTCGACCAATCCATTACAATTACCTATTTAGAATTGTCGAATTAAGACAGCAGCATAGGTGTAACACTTTGCTGTGTATGGGGAGATTAATGGTATATTTGTCTCAACCAAAAAAATAACTTTTTTACTTTTTGAATATGCCTATTTCCTGTTTTTAACTCAAAACAAAGGTGAAGATTTTTTTGACCAATTTTTTGAAAGTATTTTGGTTATTTTTAAAAATTTATGCGGGCTGACAATATTCGGACGGGCTGCCGACCCTAAGTCCCTCTATTCTAACCCTATAGATACTAGAAAAGACGTTGGTGAGCTTAAGAATGAAAGTTATTCCAGTGCATCATGCCAGATTGCCTCAAAAAAGACTCAAGGGCATTTTTGTAGAGACATCCCCAACTTTGTCATAAAAAAGATTATAGTGGTTTACCTCCCTCTCTACTAAAATCCAGATTACGCGCCTACATGTGCTGTGCATGTATCACCAAAATTAACACCGGGGACAAGCGTTTTTACCATTTTGAAATTGCCTCATCGCAAGGATTGTTGGTGGTCCAACATTGTTTTCATAATTTTGCTGTTGACCAGAAAATTGCAGATATTTTTAGCATTAGAAACAGACCTCCAACTTTGTTTTGTTTCTTTATTCTCCAGGCTCGAATGAAAGTGTCAGTGACATTAAGCAGACGACGGGTTGTCCGAACCTGCTTCGAACTGCCCAATTTTCCTTGCATTACTTCAGTTGTTTGCTATTCCTTCTCAGAGAGTTGTTGCTTGATAAAGCCCGCCCAACAGAGGAAATCGTCGGAATGTGCTTATCCCATGGGTATGACATTGTAGTCATTGCTAATGCAAAACCCACGATTGTTCAATCATAATCGTCTCTAAATCGGCGCTCCACCCAATTACTCAATAGCTGTGAGATCACACCGCTGAATTTATTATCAACTTGACAACAAACTCTTTAGGAACGGTTTGTTTTTGAAAATTGCTAGCTATTACTCCAAGATGTGGCTAAAACTACGTCAAAGTTGAGGGAAGCTTACTCCAGAGAATCTAGGCAGAAAGCTGCTCCATAGCGCCACTTTGTCAGCACGGTAGTGATGGAACAAACCAGGAGTTTTGGATATTTCTAAATAAGGCCTACTAGTCACGTCATATCGACTCCAGCGGAGATTTTGAAACGGATTTGAAAGAATTCCTATCGGAAGAGCTTGCTGGCAGGTATCCGGATTTGGATTCCTAAAATCAAAAGATTTATTGATGTTCTTCAAAATGTAGCTTTTCCCAAAAGGTTCAGCTAAGAGTGTCCCTATCTCTTCTAAATTTAACGATGATCGTAAAATGCAACTTGTAATTGGTAACAATCGACAGCAAATATGAGATTCGCCAAGCCATTTTCTGCAGATAAAATATCGACAAAAGACGAGTGCGCGTTACAAATGACCACCAATGGTCCTTTTGCTTGATTTTGACGGTGGGAAGTAGTAAACTAAAAATCCATGCAGTAGCTGAATCCCTGAGTTGGTGATCTTAATACTTAATTTGATGTTTGACCCAAAGTGAAGATATTGATCTAGAAAGAAAATTACAATAAGGTGATGGAAAAAAACTTAAAAAATCTTTAAGCGATGAAACGGAGCAAGCCTTTAAATAATGCAAGGTTTTTAGAAGTTTTGGAAAGAAGGCGTTGACATTTTCACGCACGTCCATATGCGACCAAGGATACATGCTTCGGTACACTATTAAATTCGTCGGCAAACTTACCCGCAACTGGCAAAGTTGCTCCAGTATTTTATAACAGCTTCGCTAATTAATTGGTCATCTGATGTAAAGTTGTACGGAAACAGCGAATATCCTCCTCTGAGGAAAGGAGCCCCAAATACAAATGGAATTTCTTCACCAAGGGCAGCATTTATCCAAGATCGATCAGTATTAGCACCTACGCACATAAATTGTGGCTGACCGATTGAGCAATCAGTAACTTCGTCAGGCAAGAACATTTTCTAAGAATTAGCAGCTAACTCTAGCTTGATGCAAAAGCATTTTCAAATTGCCAACTTCTTGCTAAAAACAAAGACTTATAAAAACACCTGAAATGGATAATAAAAGCAATCACGTCTTAGCCTATCTTCTTCAATAAGTTGTTGCTAAGTAGCCTACAGTGAAACAGATTAAACCCAATTAAGTATATTGGTTGCTGTGAATTTGTTTTGAAAGCTGTAATCTTGTCAACTCAGTATTAGATTTAAATATTCAGAGTAACCAGTTGGTCTTGTGTTGATTCAAGAACGTATAAAAACGTCGTTTAGGTACTTTTTACCCCAAATGGCAAATACTACACAAGTAAAGGGAGTTACTATTTGTCTTATACATTTATGTCGGAGGCTCAGCAATTTCCCTTCAAAGTAAATCGCTGACCTCTTTTATGATTATATAAAGCCGTGCACCTTGGACTGCGACCGCACTGTTGCTCTGAGCCAGAGATAGGCAACTTTGATGACAGAGCACCGAAAAATTTTAAATTGGTTTTCAGGTCACACAAGTGTGAAAGTCTAGAGTAGGCGTTATTTTAAAGCTTCTAGCCAAATGTTAGTCACCAACTATACTGATGCAACGTGAAAGATTGAAGCACTTTGACTATTTATTTTGCCATTGACGTAATCACTGCTCCTACACTACTCGACAAGGTAACTACAATCTACATGCATAATATAGCAATATCTGGTTGACAATACTTGGATTTATTATTGTTATTGATAAAAGATGCAGGGACCCCACACTACACCATTGCTTTATTCTCTCAACAAACAAAAATTGATTTATCGGTGATAAATATCGCAACGACCACGTCACTACCGATAGTGTTTTTAGATATTTGATCCGGCAAATAACAATTAGCTTACCTGACACGACAGTAAAGCATCCTCATTTGATATTCAAAGAATATCTTAACAAGATTCTTACATAACAAAAGCAGATTTCCGGAGCCAAAAAAACTTACAAACCTATTCAAGGCTCTTCGTATTTTTCTTTAAAACTAATGACACTTTTTCAAGTACCTGGAGTGGATCGAATCGACATGGTCCAATTTTCAGATAAGTGTATTTTGTGGTGCAGTTTAAGTAGAGGTTGGTGTGATAAAATTTTGAAGCCAAAGGAAGGACAAACATGTTGAATCAAATATACTTGGTCCCCAAATTCTATGCTTAAGTAACAGTAAAATGGATTACATGCATTATTTGTTCGGCCAATGCTATCAGCCAATTTTAATTCAGTATTAAGTGCAGCCAAGCCATTGTTTTTTCCATTCATACGTCGTTAGCATAATGTGGTATTTTCTTCCAAAAAGCTTTTAAATTGAATAAAACTTGATATCGTTTATTCATTTCACTTTAACAAATTATTTAACTTATAATAGTTCATTTAAAACTAACCGACTCAAAGGTAACTTAAAAGTTTTAAACTACTAGGGGAAAATATTTTTATCCTGTTTACGTTTTTAACCAGAATGATATTGATGGTAAGTTAACATTGATGATAAGTTACGAGTTTTATTAATAATGGTAACGTTGCTTGTTTTAAGTCAGCGATGTATGATGATACTTACTTGACCTACATTCCAGTTAGCTGCTCTACGCAAAGAAAAAAAACTGAGAGTATTTTTTCATTTTTTAAAATTTTGAGTTCTTGCCATTTTTCGTTTACAGAATATAATGGAAGAGAAACCTCGAGTTTGAATGAGCAAGATTACACTAACAAGTTTCTTTTCCATTTGCAGCCTCTTTCCACCCATTGTCTTGCTTGAGATAAAATTTGCAAGAACTCAAAATTTCAAAAAATAAATAAGACCATTTGATTTCATTTACGTGCAATTTAACAAATTGTCCGAGAGCATGTGGCTCGTTGAGCAATGGCTATGTGATGAAGTATTGTCTGATATAAACAAATAACGCATCTGGACGCATTTATTGCGCAACAATTTTTGGGGAAAACCGAAAACTAGATCCTGGCACAAACTTTTCATTTAATGTTTTTGCCTTATTAATGCAAAGAATTTTGAGCGCCACTGTAGCATGTACTAATCCAGTGCAAAAAACATTATTCAGATCATGATCACAATTTTGTGTCCCTTTTTTCCACTTTTGCAGTGTTTGGTCGTTACTGGCTCAGTGTGTGTGTCTTTCACTATTTCCTCACTTTCCAAGCAGACTAAAACATTTCATCAATATTCAACCAGTGATTCTTTTCTTTTAGTTGTATTTGCCAATGGCATTAAAAGACGATTATTTGATGCAAAATAAACCATGTTCGATATTTTACTGCTCATAAAGGCCTAAATTGCGTTGCTTTAAAAAAAGAAGTAATGATATTGGCTTTGTTGTTAAAATTTTGTCACAGAAAGGTAGAAATATAAAAAAGAAAGTCAATTTTACTTTTTTTCTGGTTGAAATGAGCTGATTCAGTGTACGTCTACCACTCCATACCCGCTTTTGAACCAGACTATTTGCTGGAGCAACGTAACACTTTAAATTCCGGATGTAAAAATTCATGTATTAATTTGAATTACGACTGTACAAAATTGTGGAGAAGTTCTGAAGTAGTAGAATTTCTGGAAAAGTTTTACTTGAGAATAAGATGCGGAAAATATTTAGAGATAACTCCTTCAGTAAACTTTTTTAAAGTCAATTTAAAAAAATAAACAAATCAAACTACCCAACTATCATCTCTAGGTCTGCGCTCGCTGTTGTAAAAAATTTCTACTAGGGGATGTCCTGAGCACGGACAAAAGAGTAAATGATTCAGTAGTGTTTAGAATAAAAGCTGCGTGAAATAAGGAGAGATCTGGTGTTCTGTAGGAATTGGCTACCTCAAAAAATGAAAAGCACAGTATACGAGTATAGAATCTGCGAAGTGCAATGTGCAATGTGCTGTGTGCTGTGAAGCAGAAAGCTAGGCTATGAGAGTCAAGAATATAAATTGGATGAAAACATCGGAAATGAGAACACTGCAAATAAAATATGAAAAACAGTGAAAGACAAAAATAAGGAGTAAGTAAATTTCTGACAAAAAATTGGAGCAGAAAATGTCGGGAAAGTTTTGAAAAGCCAACGACAACGATGGTACAGGCATGAGGAAAGATTGATTTAAGACATGGCTCAAACAAGGGCGAAAAAATTTAAGCTCATAGCCAAAATATTAGTAGATGGATGAAAGCATTGAACTGACAACGAATGACACAAGAAGAAAATTGGTGGGAGTTGACTCCCAAAACAGCGACACATGTCAAAAAAGCTGCAATCACCAATGGGCCTCTGATAGCGGGAAATAATAATGGGGTTCCCGAAGTATAGAGGCAAATGGAAAAAGAGAAGTAGACAAAGCAATAAACTGGCATCAAGTTTAATGATAAATTTGCCTTCCATTGCAATGACTAGAACTTATATAGTTGAGTATGGTAGCCACATGAGCCAATGGTAGCCACTACAGAAGGCACATCATAATAATTTTTCTACCTGAAATTTACTTTCAAGTACATTGCATCGAAGTTGTAATCATAATAGACATCATAAATAAAGTTTCAAGTTCATTGTGCCGGCCTGGTATTGTTTACTGATCGTTTTTTTACTTACAAGTCTGTTCGACTTGAACAAAATGTATGTTTAGCTCATGCACAAAGAATATTTTGAACTAGCTTAATTTATTAGCTGCAGTGGGGTATTTCGTAGCAACTCAACAAACAATAAACAGTTAATAGATGAACATCGTCAGTGTGTTGTTTCTCGAGCAAAATTCTTTTCAACTTGACTGCTTTGCTTCGTCATAATTTTGGTCAAAACTTCAAATATATATGGACGAAAATGATTTGGCCCGCCGCTCCACTGAATTAATGCTGGAGCATTTGCATTTAAAGGTGCTCCAAAAAACACACAAAAAACAATTTTTTCTGAACATTGCTCTCGCCCTGTCAGTTATGAATAGTAGAAGCAATTATATCACTAAGATAAATACAATTAACTCTACCTTGAATCATATCGCAAAATCATAAAAATCTTTAAATGTAATTTTTTCAAAACGTAATTTTTGAACTTTGCCCACTTATTTTGTAGGTGTAGCCATTCTTCTTTGTGCAGTCAAGTGGCAGATTTTGTAAATCACGTATGTGCTTCTTTGTTGAGATTTAAGACATATAATTAACAAAACTTCACCTTGAAACCATAAAAACATATAATGTTGCACATCCTTGTTGAACTTTCAACAAAGACACGGCTTCTAATCTCTAGAAATTATTCGTTAGTGACTTGCTGTATCAAGATTAACTTTTGTTAATAATAACATGTATTGTAAAAATACCTGGGCGATGGTTGAAAGTATAAAAGTATGCGATATGACGATGTAATGCGTGGATATCTGCTTTCTTTACAGCTGGTTCCACCCACTGTCGATCGGTATACAATTGTATGAGAGACTTCTTTAATATAGTTGTATTTTTTCTGCAGAAATACGATGCACATTGATAATCTTTAAATCGTCAACTTTGAAACAAATAATATGACTGGCATTTATGGGTTTTAAAGTTGCATTAAAAATAAAACCGAAGCAATGGAATGAGAGGGCGGTCTGTCTAGGGTGACATCTTTAGAGAACATCTTTTTCGTTTTTTCAGAAAGTCTTTCGACGAAATTGTAGAAAAGTTAGGCAAAAGATCTTTCTTAGAAACTCTTGGACTTGGCTATATTTCTATGAAGTAACATTTAGAAAACTCTTGATTTTGGCTATATTTCTATTGGGTGACATTGAACGAAAGCGACCTGGGAGACAGATATCAATTTTGCTTGAGACACTTTTCAAAGCAGCTTCGGGTTTCACTATTCTGCTTTCGTCACAGCGTACGGCAGAAGGAAATCAGCGATGTATTTTGCGGTACCTTGTACATATTGTATATGCTTTTCTTTGTGTGTGTTTTTATTTGGCTGGTACTTTACAGCTGCGATCGCCATGCCACTATCTTCAAGTTTAAACAAAAGTCTTTTTATGTGCATGATTTAACGTGTAACGTTTTGCCATCGTCTCCTTTTTTTGTCCACTGTTGTCAAATTTTATTTCCTATGTATGTTGATTTGGGCAAAGAATAAAAATGATTAATGATTGGTACAGCTTTTCACATACTCCCCTAAATATCTATTCTATTTCGAACACTTCGTCAGATTAAATTTTTAACTATCAAAATAGGTTATTGCAAGTACATATTTATTACAGACATTAGAATATGTTTCGCTAATGGCGAAACCCCATTGCAATATGTTGTATGTAATAACTGTGTGCTCGTAGTGACCTGTTGTGATAATTATTATAGCTCTGACGTTAACCATAGATCACTCTGTCTCTTGAACCGAGATCACAAGACAATCATTAGATACTGCTTTTGAGTCTCGATGGTTTTCCATCAGCTTTGCTGGCAGTATAGCGACCTCTACAGTCTGCATTTTTCAGTCACGACTGCTTCGAAATAGACTGCCTCTTTTCCATACTCTGCGTTTGATTAGGTTTGAAATGTGATCTAGAATGTGTTTTCAGCAGTGCCTCCGTTCTAAGGAAGAGGGAGCAACAAAAACAGAGTTATTTCTAAAAACAGTTGATTGGTTTACTTACGGATCTGTCCAATCTGTGTACATAAACTTAACAATTTGTTTGATGAAGGATAAAGGCGTGTTGCTAGCAGAGTAGAAGTTGTTAATGAATGAAGCAACGTCTATATCAAAGTTGTTCGATTTATATAGCGCTTTTGAAGCAAAATAAAAAATATCATTATTAGAGACACTGCATTTCTCGCACGCCCTCAGGCGGTCACGAATATATCCAAAACCATCCGCTTGTGATACACCAATGATAATCTGCAATAAAAAGGCAGTCAGCATCATGGTCAGTTTAGGGCTATTTACATATCATATGACGTCTCAGGGCGGGAATAGGGGGAAAGCAAAACAGTCATATTGGTGTTATATGGAGGGTAAGAAATATGATAAACTTGCTGTCATAGCGTATAAAATGAAAGTTTTCAATCGTTCAATCAAACTGATTTTTGTGGCAAATCCGAACAATTGAAGTTTAATTGAGTACTTCTTTTTATATGAAAAGTTACATGAGGGGGACGACATTTGAACAAACGTCATATTGCGTCAGATTGGGGAGGGGCCAAAATTGGATAAAAAAGCATCATCATGATTTGTGAACAACCCCTTTCTTGGCTGTTACTTATGTGCTTTGGTCTCGGAATAGAGCAAAAGAAGCTATACCTCTTCTCAGATGTATTGCATCAAATCACCCAGTTGGTTTAACAACCCATTTAAAAAAATTCCTTCATAAATACGATTGATATGTGGTGACTACAATTTTGCTTAGTGTTGTACACCCACCGACAATTCTGTTCCATTAATTTCCCCCCAAACCTTGAGTTTCATAAACTATGCCCTTAACGTCGACCTTTCTTTTTATAACTTATGACTGCGCTTACTTACAAACCACAAATTAATTCCACAGATTTATATGCGTTCATTTGGCTGAGTGCATAAGGACACAAATTTAAAGTTTAAGTGGACGCTGACGTGCGAGTCAAAGAACGCTGAAGTGATTGATGTATTTGCGGAAATTTCGCCATGAAATCATAAACTTATTATTTAGGTCTACAGCATTTTCGTAATTGTTGGCCTGGTTTAAAAACTTCTATAATCTCGATATTTTTAACTTCGAAAAATTCCGAGATCATGAAGTAAAAATCGCAAAAAATCTCAATAGCAGGATTTTTAGCTTGGGACCAAAATTCCAACCCCAGTTTTGGCTCTACAAGTTAGCCACTTTTGTATGTTAGAGTCATTGATGTTGCATTTAAATCGCTATCGAGATTAAAAATTGGTAATCAGTAGAGATTAAAGGAAAGTGCGTCGTTGTAAAATTTAAAAATTCATTATTAAGAAGTAGGCAGAGGCCTTGCTTTATCCGCTCCTTTTATACCTATTCGATCTACTTATAATTAGCAAAACGATGCAAGAACTGTCCTGAACTGTTGAGCTTCGAAAAAAAAGAGAAACAAAAGGTTGAAATAATATTAGCCTATGTTTCGGAACTGCAACGGACGTACAAATTAAATACCTTATGCATCAGGCAAAGTGCATTTTAAAAAGCATTATTATTAGCCTACCTTGGTACATTTTGCATTTTCTTACGCAAACAATAAAATATTTCTCATCAAGAAAAAGAAAATGTCAAGTGAAATGTCATTTTTGTAGGCGGCTTGGCGGCTAGTTCCAAGTTGATATTTTGTTTCAATTGATTTCAAAAGTTCTACGGCAAAAAACAGCCAAAGAAAAACTATAACTGGAAACCTAATTAATACGCTTCATTTGCTTTAACCTTTCATTAATCTAATGAGCGCTTGCTACGCTAGAAAAGTCTAATACGAAAATTGAAGGCAAAAAGCCTGTTTGACACGCTGTGATGTTTTTCTTTAAAACCGCGGAAATAGTAAATAATTTTCTGCTTTTTTGAAGAGTATTTGAGGTAACACGCAAAAGGGGGTGCCAAGGAGACTGCTGTAAAACTTTGACCCAGGAAAGGATCGATATATTTTAGAGAAACTTCGCCACAAACAAACCTAGTTGGTTAGCGCTCTTTCTTTACAAATCCTGGTTGCGGGTTAATTACAACTAATGGCAGCACCTTAGTTGCTTCCTAGTTTACAAGAAAATCATTCAAAATTAAGGACCCTTTGCTCTATGCTCGTGATGCAAGTGGGTAGAGAGTTGATAAGACATACTTAGATATTGGTTTCGTTCAAGGCCAAACTAAGTCCAGTCATGACACCAGTGCATCTTTATTGACATAGGACGTAATACCGTTATAAGTTGGTGACTTTGCTTTTTCAATTCTTGAAGTGTTTTCTACAAACAAAACAACAAAGAGTGTTCACTTTAATGACACGGACCCATTTTTTTATTACAGCCTTTGGTGAGCCTGCACCTTGTGACTCCTTAATCAAGCAAAAGATTTTATGTCAATCGTCCCTATTTACAAAACGCAGCCTTACGCCGATAGTTGCTTCAACAATTCTGACACCTCGCGTAATCTTCCATTACTGTAAAATTGACCCTTCTGCAAAAAAGGCTGCGCACTCCTGCTTTAAAAGAAAGTTTATAAATAATTTTTTTTTGATAGGAGATAAAAGTATCCTTTTTGCACAAATCTAGCTTTGGTGGTCGATGAAAGTTAATGGACATTTTGGAATTGTTTTTGAAAAATCTTAAATAATTAAAGAGCAAAATCTCATTAAAACTGGTTCTTCAGAGAGGGGCAATAGGCTGAAAAAAATTTTAGTTCGCAACAATTTGAGAGGAACTGCATCCTTCGCTCTATTCCTTCCGCTCAGATAAGAAGTTTGTGCATAGGAAGTAACTGCATGGAAAGTTAATGGCGGTGGGCGGAAAATTTTATGATAAGAAGCGACGTCACTGAAGTAAATCAATTACACGTTGCCACGACTTCTGAAGCGTTGTGGCGTTTAAATAAAAATGCAGACTTAAACTTTAATTGAAAATAACCAAAAAATATAGAAAAATAACTTTCAGTATTAATGACGCTGATTATTCATAAATTTAAAACCACAAAAATATTTCTCGATTTCTGATATGTTGAAAAAATCCGCATTGTTTTGCAAATCGTACGATTTTAGGAATCGTTACAAAATTATTCATTTATTTTATTTATTTATAGCGCAGAGTTTCCCAATTTTTTATGCCTGAGTATCATTTGGAAACCTCCAATACTCTCCTAAAACCCTCTGGTAGGCCTACTTCTGAAAGCCGTTATATTTTGTCACTTTAATCAACTTTCATTATCTCTTTAACCAGATAAAATGCTTTTACATAGACCCATTATTGTAGTGGTAAGTGCCAGAAATTTTTAATTTACAAGTCATTTGCATAAAACTTTCTCTTTGCAATCCAACTTATACAAAAAAGTTGCAGCATCCAAATAGCATCTTCCCAAACACCTATTCTTTGATATAACGCTTTTGGTAATCTAGTTATTAAACAAGCTTCAATGACATAAAAAAGATCCTTAAAGTTGTGATTCAAAAATAACTTTCAGCGGTACGAAAGTAACCTGTAGCGAGTTAAATTTGTCAAGCATTGGTTTTAAAACTCCACAAGTGTTCTGCCATGAAGTCACATTTTAGAGTAAGCCACCAAAAAGAAAGAATTGTAACAACAACTCGCTTGTATGGGCTTACTTCGTAATCAGTAAATTCTCCGTTGCACAACAGATTAATTGGAGAGTCACTGAGAAACTGATTTCTTCCGTCCACAACAGGGCCAAACGTCAAGTCAAACGAATCTGGCTGGATTTTGGCATTTAACAGTTGTCTATATAAATACAGTTGTCTATATAAATACATGAATTGTTGTTTTATGCACTACCTGCTTTTAAAAATTTCCTATTCGCACAAAAAGAAGAAAGTCGTACAAAACTTATTCAGTCATTACTAAAAAGACCCATGTCGCTAACAAAACACCAACTTTAAATAGCGCTAAAAACTATCAAAAAAATATACTACAAACCTCCAACTTCTTTTTCTCAAACAATTAACCATTTCTTTTGAAATATTAGACGGACATTTAATGCTAGGATTGCTAGCCAGAGCTTTGGCAGATTTTCGTGGTTCCCTAACAAGGGACCAGGGAGACAAGACTGACCCACTTTGTAGAATAGCGCGTTGAAAGTAACCTAGAAACATGAAATCGGCAATTCAAATGCTGATCAACACCACGTTAGAATTATCAGAATGAAACAAAGTGCACGTAGTTCAATCTAATTTATAAAGTGCGATTCTGTCTGTACGTCCGTACGTACGCTTTTACTCCTCCAAAGCTACTGGGCGTACAAACATCACACTCGACACGATTGATCACCACCTCGGAGTGACTGTCACAAGGGTGTTGGTGACGTCATGATGACGCCATAATCAAAGATAAATTTTGTGTATAACTTTAGGCACATGAGTTCTCGCACTCGCCTAAACAAACTTTGTTCATCGCTTTATAATTTTCTGTCATCATCCCAGCTTTGCCCGTAGCTGGTACCGATTAACTCAACAAAGAGATTTTTGTCATCAAAACACTGCAAGTAAAATGCGCATGCAAGCGGGAGTATTGTTTGTATCAAAGTTCACGTTTGAGGTTTAAATCAAGGGTCGAGCCGACCACAAGCATGCAGCAACAATAAAATATATGCGAAATCGCTGACTCGAAAAATGAATTGTCATTACGAGACTCACAAACTCTCGTTCATCTTATGTTTGATGAGTTGCATAAATTGTCACCTCATTCTATCTATCATTTAATACTGAAACAACACAATAAATGCTTGATTGACGTATGCACCTTTTGGTTTGTTTCCTCTGGAGCTACCTTCCTCGGTGTGAATGGACAGCATCAAAATCCCTATACTGGCTGCACCTGCTCCCGAGCCAAAAGCAGTAACCTTATTCGGGTCTCCACCAAAGTTTCGTATGTTTTCGTGCACCCATTTAAGAGCCATTCGCTGGTCCCATAATCCATAATTTCCATGAGCATTTTCATTCAAAACGCTCAAGAATCCTTTATATAAATTTATCATTTTATTTAAAATATTAATAATAAATGAGAAAGGAAAAGAAAGTAAAGGAAATACTGAAAGAATTTGCGTGTGGGCTAAGAGCTATCATCTGCAAAGTTTTTGCCATACAATACAAATTAAAATAACATGATGTTCAGCTTACGCGCTTATTAGCTGCAGCAGATATTTGGCGTCCGGACATGCTTAATCATAATCTCAAGAGGGTTAATTTTTGACCGTATATCTTTATTTCTCACATTTTCTATGGCCCTAGCTAAACGTTAAAACTGAGGACTGCAAACAATCTTTAAAGTTTTTGGTTGATTTTGACAAGAGAATTTGAGCTTGGTCTATCATCTGCAAATCATAACTTGTTCGTTTTTCTAAGGCCAAGAAAATTGTAGCTAAATGTTATCAGTTTTTGAAACCGTGTTTAGATTTTATAAGCAAAAAAATCAAAAATCACCAAGCAATGGAACGATGATTAAAATGTATGGTTGGCAGTTGGTAGAGATGGGTTCGGTTCTCCAGCCTATTCACTTTATAGACTGTCAAAGTCATGTTTGGAAGATTGGCTGCTCGGCGTTCAGTAATACGAACAAAGCAAATGATGAAATATATACTGATTCAGTTTAATAGGATGTGATGGGAATGTGTGATAGGAAGGGCCGAGATTCATTGTTACCTGCTTTATGTTCAGTCTGGCTGTGAGTAAAAACAAATTTTTTCTCATTAGAATTTGAAAAACGAACAAGAAAACCTATTGAGTTTAATAAAATGCAGTAAGCAAGCTTACCCAGAACACCAAGCCTATAATTGAAAGTAACCACAATTACTTTCCCATAACTTGCCAATACACTTCCATCATAGAAACTGCCTGCTCCTTCAGAAAAGCTATGTCCGTGGAAATAAACCATAACAGGAAGAGGATTTACTACGTAGCGAGATGGACGTTCTGGAAAACAACAACACAGTCATCGATGCATTTGATTCAAAATGTTGCTAGTCTTTATTAGAATCGGGCCTTAGTGCCGGATACATGCCTTGGCCCTACCGCTTGTCTGCCTCGTAAAGATAAATAAATTTGTTAAGTTCCTTTTCCAATGCATAACAAAGCAAACTTGCTCGCTTTTTCTCCATACTTTAGCCCTTATGCTTTCCAATAAGCAGAAAGACAGTGCACACTGTTTTCAAAAGTGCTTGGTATACGACAGTGGAGCTTTAAATCAGCAACTACTGCATTCAAAGAGAACGCTCCAACAATCAACCAAAGGAAGTAACAGATCACAGATAATATTGCCAAAAGTAATCACTTGCCAGAAATTATCAAAAAGTTGTAAAAATTTTCTTTTTCTATAAATTAGTATTTAATGCGCAAAAAAGTCGTACTGCCCGACTCCATATTTGGATAAGAATGAGGTGAAAACTCCAGTTGTAATACTTAAATTAACTTTTAGTTGGAGAAATTTTCATAAATAATTATCGCTGCAATTTTAAAAGTTCAACAAAGTTTTATTTTTTGAGATATTTTTGTTGGGTTTATTTCATAGCAACAGAAAATACTTCAAGTCTTGTCAGATGAACCAGCAAATTTCTACGTGTGCACCATCAGTCGCACAAACGATATCCTACCGGTGTTTAATAACTTGCCATGTTCTCGATAACATGTATACAGCCACTGCAGTTGCTGCAGTTATTCGGTGCTGTAAATCGATAATGACTCGGACTTTGGTTTGGGAGACCATACCTTTTACATACCCCACAAGAAAAAAATTCCACTGCGTAATGCCAAGGAACTAGTCGGTTAAGGAATATGAGACCATTATGTGCAATCCACCGATGATATTTTTTTCAGAAATTGCCTGACTTTTAGGCCCCAACGAGATGGTGCACCGTTTTGCTGAAAAATAACTGATGGCTAATACTTTCTATGTGTAGTGCCACATATTCTGTTAAAACGTCGAAATATATTGGAGCTGGGATTAATTTTTCGGAAAAGAAAAATCACGATTATTTTATGATAATACAATTTTGGTAGAGAGGTGACTTTTGGTATCCAAGTTTATGATAACTTTACGATGCATTATTCCATACCATACATTTACTTCAGGAATGTTCCCCTCTAATTCCCGCATTTTGTGTAAGTTCTCCGAGCTCCATAATGGCGAATTGTATCTGCTTAACATTCCAGAAACGTGGAACGTTGACCCTTTGCTGAAGTAAACACGTTTTAATAATTCCGGGTCTATACTTTGCCTTTCTATCGTGCTCATTCCTGACACTTTTCATCGCTGCTTATCTATTGACTTAAGGGTCAGCAGTAATTGCACTTTATATTCCTAAAGTCGAAAACGTTCATGCAAAACTTTATAAATAGCGGAGCATGGCATCAAAACTGCATAGAAGCCCTAGGCATGAACTTTCAACGGTTTCTGGTGTATGTCGTGCGCACAGATTCAATTTTTTTTTAGTGTTTGAGGTCGGCCAGCTCTCATTCTTTGTAGCTCACTACCAGTCCCCATAAACTTTTTCACGCCATGATCGAATGGCACGCCTCGCAGGTGGCTCTCTTCCATGTTTGTGTCAAAAGTTTCGCTGGGCTTGGATGTCTGACTTTGTTTCTATAAACCAGAAAACGCTTTGGGTTTTTTTCTGCTGAGTGCTCATTTTGGTAAACTCCACTTTCGTTGCTAAATTAAAAAGATTCTGCTAAATCATTAAATAAATTATAGTTTCAAACCTGATCATTTCAAAAAGCACCTGTCAAGATAGAAACACGTTTAGTATTTTCCTTTACCAGAAGACAAACCAAATGAATATATCTTAAAAAATAAGATTTTGCTGAATTTTTGAGATTACAGCAATAATTTATAAATACCCGGTATATTTTTAAGACTTTTTTGATGATTTGTATTAATACTATACTGAGCACAAAGTACATTTTGTTCAGTGGAGCAAATCTCGTGTGTATGCTATACGTTCCCCAACTTTTTGGCAAAAGATCAAATCATTTATCAGTTTACTTGCATAATGAAGACGATTCAAGTAAAGCTAGCGATGCACTTAAGGAACTGCAGACAGTGACACTGTTTCAACCTATCAGGTTTCTTTAGTGCAGTTGGTGACCGACAAGAAGCTAGAAGCTTTTAATAAAGCATAGCTTAGACCGTCACACTTCGAATTTAGTGTTTGAACTATCCTGCCCACAGACCTCAACTAGTTTAATAAATTTGTGCTCCTAAATTTGATTTTTTAATGCGCAAAAAATTGCACTGTTAATAAATAGTAATTGCTAGCTTTTTATTAGGTTTAGTCGTACAGTAATATAGCTTGTATTGGCGTCAACATTGTCTCATTGCACATGTTTGAGAGCACATTTTTGCAAGTTGATTATAAAATCTGCTCTACGCATGACCGGCACGGCACCGTTAAATAGCTTTATGAATATTTTATGACCACTGTTGCACTTTGTGCCAAGGTTTTTGAATTGGAACTGCAGCACTAATTGCAAACATAAATTGCAATGCCACTAGATGACGTCACAATCAGCCTTATTATGAAGCTACGCTCAATAAATAAAGCAACAGGTTGCCAATAATTCAAGTCAAAATATGGCATCTTTCACCCAACAGTCGTTACGAATCAACTCTAAACATCCTTCTATTTAGTCTTTGCTGTTTTGAAAGCCTTAGAACAAAACTGTTTTCACTTGAATTTCTGCAGCAAAATTATTCTTTTAGCGAAGACCGGATGAACTTGGGAGGAAGTTTTATGCTTTCGTGTGATATTGGAGTTAAAATGGCACAGCCGCGTGTTCAAAACTTGAGTGAGTTTAAGATTGTTTATCCTGCATGATTCGTGTTGCCCATCCTCAACAACAAAAAGACAATTGCCACAGAAAGTGGCGACACTGAGACAGAAATCTGGTTTGCTAAAGTACTTGGTGGAAACAAACTTTCTGTGATACGCATAATATTGGCAATTGCAATTAATTGACAATTTCAGAATGCAATTTTATTTAATTTTGATCAAAATTTGAGGATAACATGACTTCTTTGTTTCCTCAAAAAATAAGTTTGTGGTGTAAGAGGAGAGTGATCCACCCCAAGCAACACTATTTTAGGGGTAACATTTTTGCCGACTCGATTTTAAAAGTCATTTCCAGTCAGTGGGTAGTAAATCTATCATTTGATAATTGGGAGTGTCACATTTTGTGTTATGTTTCCCATAGATGACACAAACTTTGGTCGTGTCATAGGAACCGAACAAACTGTGTTCGTCTTAGCTAAGTAAAATCATAATGTTAAAACTCAGTTCAGCCTCAGATTTTTGAAAGCTCGAATAGACATCTTTTTGGAACTTAGATAGTGCTGTAATGTTAACAAGTATTTATGTAGCTTTCTGAAATCTCCCGAGACCAGCCTTCCAGCTTAAGTGCAACCTCAAAATTAATTGTCATCAAATACGTAATAGCCCAACGCGGTAGTTTTGCTTTGATTGATTCGATTGCTATATTAATCAGACAGAAAAGGTAAAAAAAAGGGCATTATCCACATCGATTGTCCAAAATTTCCTACTCAACCTTAATTTCCTTTGAGAATTTTGCTTAGTATAATTTAAATTCATAACTGAGGAACAACACACGGTTCATTTTGTATATTTAAAATTAGCACGTAGTCTAATTAGCCAAAGTTATGCTTTAATGACCAATGAATTTTAGATCATTATTTAGAAAACTTTTTGTACCGCACGATCCCAACAGATTAGATGGAGAGTTATCAAAATTTAACAAACTTTTAAATTTTTGATGTGTTTGCGTTTATTATTCACAAGATTATTTCTGTGTCTTGGAGTGCAATAGTGCGCAGACGTACTATTGTTATTACCATTTGCTATGCCATTACAATTGTAAGTAGGCATTCACCGGCCGACAGAATGATATCCAAATGCTAAAAATGCATTTCAGTTAAAAGCATGTGATGTTAAGCTACAGCAACAAATTTGCTTACATACCACATCCCATGATATTTTAGTTAAATTTGTTTTTGCGGTAGTAAAAAATCATTGTTGAAGCGACTGTACAAGTTTCGGGTATATGGACTATTGGGCAATATTTTTACGAAATCTCTCAGTGGTACTGCTCAGTATACGACTAAAATCCAAGATTTATTATGTTTAGGACAGCCGTTGTGATTTATCGCAAGTTGTTGATAATAACCTCAACAAAGTTTTTTATCTTTTTTGTTGAGGAAAACTGATTTGATGAAGGCTGAATTTCTTCTTTGATCCCCCTTGGTTGCACATCTGATTACAATATTATAAACCGTCAAATGCTGAACATGATTTTATGAGAGCACCCCGAATAAAGATATCAGGTGCTAGAAAAAAGAAAGTCTCCGAAAAAAGCAAGATCTTATACACTTGTGACTCTTCCACTTTCAATTCACCTTACTATAGCGAGCGACAAAGTATATTGGTTTTAAAGCACCGTTATACCGCAAACCCCCTCGGTTTCCCGTGAAAAGCCCTTTACAATAGTTCTCTGCATGGAAAGTTTTAACAAGAAGAAAATTTATTAAAAGTAATATCAAGAAACTTAAGCGAAATGTTAGAACTTTAAACTACCTAGCAGGTCTGGTCAATCACAGACTTAAGTTTAGGGCCTTTGGCGCTATCCTGCAAGTATGGAGAACAAACATGTAGGGTTGAACATACACTAATACCAAATCCAAAAGCGCGATTTCCATCGAATCTTTGAATTCAAAAATCTTTGTCTGGAGATGAAAGTATTTTTCCCGAAATCTGGCAACACTTTTCCGCTTTTTCGCGCAAGTAATTTTGTAATCACGTGTTTCCTTTCACATCAAGTATTCGGTTGCATTGCACAATGCAACGTTTTCCCGCAGATTGACCGGGAAACGCGATGAAGAGCTGCAAGTGCCATCCATAATCAGTCACTATAATTTCATTTGTGGTAATAGAGGTTTGTTTTGTTCGCAGATTTTGCTCATTAAATAGGAGTGGCATGCAACCCTATTAAATATGGGCGCTGGGGGAAAGGAGGATATATTTATTTTTACATACTGCTCGTGGTCCTCAAAGAAGTGATGTTGTGCTCTTTTCACTCTCAAAATTGTTTCATTTTTTTGCTTCGAGACAGGGTCGATATTCTAGATTCGAAGTAATTATTCTTGATTGTTTTCTGGTAGTGATTTACTCCAGTAATATGCATCCCTACAATCATGCACTGAACAATAAAACTAATCATAAAAATAATAAAACATGGCCTACTCTCGTTTTGATTATGCAATGTTGAAAAGTTTATATCACAACGCTTAGTTTTCAAAAGGTAGAAGCACTTACGTTTTTCATATAAAGATGCGGGGACATAAACATTTAAATATAAGCAATCCTCACTCATCTTTGCGGTTCGATTCCGCATGAAGACGCTGTTCGCTCTGTACCAAGCAGGAAGAAGAACGTTGGGCAAAGGTCCGTCAAGTGATTGAGGGCAAACAGACCCAAATTCAATTGCCTGAAAGGTGCCTGAAAAGTTATATTTAACATAAAACGTGCAGCCCAAAACAGCTTTAAAGAATTGATTTTGAAAGAAAAGAAAAATTTTGGAGGATTATTTATCCGGGGATGACGTTTTAAAAAAGCTTTTGAACTTATAAATGCGTTTTTTTTTAATTCACTGAAACAGTAGTTTTAAATGTTTTGACATTTTATGAAGGACAAAGTTGAATTCCTTTTTTCCTCCTGCGTTAATCGGTTTGCATGGTTGTAAATAAAGTTTAAATGTAATGTAAGTCTTCGAACGTAATTTAAAGGATGTTTTTATTCGATAAAGAAGGGGAAATTTGGCTCCATAGTTCTCAGCAAATATTTTCAAATGTTAGAAGGGTTACAATCTTTAAAAACCACGGTTTTTCACATTTTTAGGGCTCTTGGATTCCCGCCTCCCCAAATAAAACTTTGCGAAAGTCTGTTGCAGGCTTTCCCTTTTCTTGGAATCCAACTCCAAAAATCCAAATCCAATAAGATCTCAAGCATGTATTGAACTTGCGCATTCTTGAATGCAAAATCATGCTCTTTCGGGCGGCAAATCACCTCGTGGTTGGGAAAAAATAGGCCGATTGCAATCTTTAAACTCTTTTTGAACACCGATTTCTGTTATCTTGTGAGCATTTGTGTAATCTTTTTGACGCATAGTGCATTATTGATGAATTTCTGAGAGCCAACGCCAAGCGAACAAATAGAAGTTTCAGATAAACAGCAGAATTGCCGAGATTTAGTCAAATCTTAAGGAAATCGTGTGTTGATACAGGTCTACAGTTTAAACTAATTACGGTAATACAAGTCTAAACTTCGGGCTAATTACGGTGTTTAACTAAGAAGCCTGAGAAACTTAGTTTAATTCCAAGAACAATCATCATTCAGTAGCAGCGACATGTTGTTTTGGTCGATAATTGCGTTTTGACTTCAAAACCGGGACGGTAATGGGGGGCAAGAAAAGTATGCTTTCCCCTCATATGTTTATGGTTTGGCGTTTTATAATTCAAATTTTAGACAAACATTGAAAAATGGGAAAGATATAACCCTTGCAGATTTCTTTTTAGATAAAACTCTTAAAATTGGAAAACCTTTTGTTTTTGTTTCCGCAACAAAATTTTGTCCGCACCCATGCTAAAACAATCAGGATCAGCAACATTAACGCTTATTTTACGTCAACGTATATTTCCGTAAATTATTCTTACTTCGGCTCTGTCTGTAAAACCTTAATCTATGCTACGCTCACCTGACAGTTGTTCTTTGGCTACAGTTTTTTTCCACCTTAGTTCTCGAACAGGAGGCTTGGCATACGGAATTCCAAGAAACTGCACGACATCAGGAAGAAAATTCTCAGGTTTTGCTTCTATTTTTACTCTATTGCCTTGAATTTTTCCACATTTAGCTTGTACTGTAAAATTTTGCCTCTTTAAATATTCATTTTCAGAATCTCTTCGGAAGCGCTGGTTAGTGAGATCCACATTGTCAAACAATGTTGTCGGTCTTGTGTATGAATTAAGCTCAGCGAAATATAAAAGCGTTAACAACCAAATTTTATTTGGTTCCATTGCCGCTTCACAAAGCCGGGTCTGTACAAGTGCAGTAAAATCGTAAAAATTGATTAATGGTAATAATTTAACCAATTTCTATTTACAGGTCTACTCTAAGGAAAAAAGCAACGGTAACCGAACTATTTTCTCTCTTCTTAGGCACTAACGATCCCTTTTATTAACCACGAGCGATTTTGACCTGATAGCTATTTAGACAGAAGCTATTCTTTTTTGTGTGAACTAGTAAAATGGAGCCGTAGGAAGTTTTTATGCAAAAAAATGCTTTGCAACTTGCAGAAATGAAAAATTATTTCAGCAGCGCTGGCTAGCGACAGAAAAAGCAGAAAACGGTAATAGCCTGTCAGTGTGCAATGCAAAATTTTATTGTAGTCGGGGCAAATGTCTAAAAATATGACTTTTACTTTTGCAAGAAAAAAACAAAAATTCTTACTTTAAATGGGGCCTAAAAAATGGCGGAGGCTTACAATTAAAGTTACCGGCTTGGGAACGGTCTGCAACTAGGATAGAGACAATAAACAACCGAATTGGCTCAAAATTTGCCGCCTTGTGTTCATCTTGAAAGTCATTATACAAACTCAACATTGGAGCTAGTTGCGAAATTGCGTTTGATATAAGCTCTGCCATGATGTCTCTTGTCAATGATATAATGCTCTCATGAAACACCGCATGAAAAATTTGATTTTGGGGGGCCCGATAGGTTATTTCAAAAATAATCTTCAGTTGTCCGACATAAACTATAAAACAGCCTTTTTGGTAGGTGCTAAAGCCAGTAACATAATTGGTGAGTCTGCTTTGGGCGACAATCAACTAGGTGTCCCTTTTCGAAAAAACCATATTATTGAAGAGACACTTTCGGCAAAATTAGGGGTAATTTTTTGAGGGCAACCTTAAATTTGGAGAAAGCATTTTACGGGTAGAATTGGACAAGGTGACACAGAGTGCCATGAACTCTCGAAGTGACACTGATTAACGGCATATAAGCAGTTTTTATCGGGTTGTGGAAACTGCTTTATTCCATACAAACTGCACGTAAAAGTGCTGCAATATTTGCTTTCATCCCTTTTAAATTACCTGATGAAAGAGTTTGGTAAAGAATTGGTTTCCAGCAGCTCTTAAATGAGCAGGGGGTGCAAAGATTTGGAAGTTGGAAGTTTTTGTGGAAGTACGGAAGTGTGTGAACAGTTAAGAAAAAGAGAAGTGCATATGCGCTGTCTACAGGAAGTAAGATGGAGAGGGCAAGGAGCTCGATTTGTTGGTTGCAGAGGTAGGAGATATAAGCTGTGGTGGTCTGGAAATAATGATGAAATAGAAAGGGTTGAAATTTTAGTGAAACAAGAACTTTGCGTAAAGGTTGTAGAAGTCTGAAAAAAAGTGACAGAGTGATAGCAATGGTGCTGGTTTTTGAGGAGGAAGTTATAAGAGTTATATGTGCATATGCTCCCCAGATTGGAAGATCCGAGTGCGAGAAAGGTCAATTTTATGACATGGCAAGTGAGTGGGATTTGCAAACCCCTGGTGAATTGGTTCTTGGTCTGGGGGACTTCAATGGACATGTTGGGAAACGGATTGATGGTTTTGAAGGTGTGTATGGAATTGGCAAAAGACATGTTGAGGGAAGAAAACTACTCTAGTTTTGTGATGAAAAGGAGTTGTGCGTGGCAAACGCATGATTTAAAAAGGAGCAGAGAAAAATAACATACAGTATGGGCGGAAATGAAACTGAGATTGATTTTGTATTGGTTAGTAAAAACAATAGAAAGCATTTAAAAGACGTGAAAGCCATTCCCTGGGAATTGCAACATCGTCTGGTGGTAACAGACATGGACAAAAGAAAGTTAAGGAAAGTAGTGAACAACGAATAAACTATTAGAAGGAGGGTTTGGAAGTTGAAGGAAAACAAGATTTCAAGAGTCAAGGAATTGGTTGATGTTGATGCACCCAATCTATGGAATACTTTTAAAAATAGTATGATGCAAGCTTGTGATGAAATATGTGGAAAGAAAGGTAGAAAAAACCATGGGGATACATGGTGGTGGAATGAATAGGTGAAGGAAGCAATACAACAAAAGATAGTGGCATATAAAAACATGTGCAAAAATCGATCAGAGGAAAACAAGGTAAACATAATACCAAAAATTGAACAAAGAAAGTGGTTGCTAGTTCTATGAGGAAAGAAGCTGAAAAAGAGTGAACAAAATTGGAACAAAAAACCAAATAACATTTTTACACTGGTGAAGTTCATGAAAAAAGATGGAAAAGATATTGAAGGAGGTAAATACATGAGAGGAAAAGACCGAAGATTAGGTTTCAGTGACAAATCTTATGGATGAGATCATGAATAAAGAGAATGATTGGGACCACGTGATAGCAGATAGTACGGTAGAGGGACCGATTGAAAATGTTACCGGCGAAGAAATGGCGATAGCAATAAAAGTGATGAAACCAGGAAAGGCAGCTGGGCCCTCCGAAGTATCTGCAGAGATGATATCTGCTAGTGGAGAAGTAGAGGTTAGTGTGATAGTGGAACTTTGCCAACGCTTGTTAGATGGGAAAGAAATGCCAGATGAATGGCAAACAAGTGTGCTCGTACCAATTTTTAAGGGAAAGGGAGATGTAAGAAACTCCAATACTTACAGAGTAAAGCTGTTAGAGCACGCCATGAAAGTCGTAGAAAGAGTGATGGAGAGGATTCGAGGATTGGTAAATATTGATTCACTGCAGTTTGGTTTTGTGGCTGGAAGAGGAACAACAGACGCATTGTTTGTAGTGCGAAGAATGCAAGAGGAATATCGGGATAAGAAGAAAAAGTTGAACATGTGTTTTGTGGATATTGAGAAGGCATTTGATAGATTTCCAAGAAAAGTGATGGAGTTGGCAATGAGAAAGAAAGGTTTACCAGAAATAATTATAAGAGCGGTGATGAGCATCTATCACGGGGCAAAAACGAAAGTTCGAGTGGAATCTGAAGAATTCTTGGTACAAGTTGGAGTACATCAAAGATCTATGTTGTCGCCACTGCTTTTTGCAATTGCAGTGGATGTAATCTCGGAAAATCCAAGAGAAAGATTGATGAATAAAATTTTGTATGCGGATGACTTGCTTTTAATGAGTGAAAGTGTAGAAAATTTAAGAGAAGTTTTTAAAATGGAAAGAGGCGTTTGAAAGCAAGGGGCTGAAGGCGAACCTTAAGAAAACCAAAGCAATGATGAGCGGTTCGAAAGGTGAGGTACTCAAGAGTAAAGTTGATCCATGTGCCAAGTGCGGCAAAAGGATGATGGCAAATTCAGTGATGTGCACAACGTGTGGTAAATGGGTACATGGTAGATGTGCAAAAATGAAGAGGGTGACTTCAACTCTGGCTAAGGTTTTGTTCTCAAACTACGTGTTGATACAATGGAAAAAATATCTTTTTTTGACCAGGTTGACTTTGTGAAGAACTTTTGTTTTTGAGGGACAGATTAACCGTCAGTGATGGAAGTGACGCAGCGGTAACAGCAAGAACGCGAATTCGATAAATAAAATTTAAAGAATGTGGGGAGCTACTTTATGGGAGAAAGTTCTGTTGTTGTTGTGATTACCCCTCTTCTTCCTCGGGATGGAGATACAGCGCGAACGGCAATTCAGGTTCATGCCGTCAACCTAATTGAATTAGGCTAGGGGAAAGATGGCAGCCCATTTCATTTTAGGCTAGGGGAAAGATGGGTGTACGATGGTATGAGCCCCACCACTAACAAGATGGACTGCCACTGGTGGGTACCCAAGAGTCGCCTCTTATGACATGCTGGGTTAGCAACTTCACAACTGTAACCCGGTGAAGTATGGGTAGGCCAACGGTCTTCCACATAAAGGCGGGGGCGTCCCGTTAAGTGCCTTACCCAAGGACACAACAAGCAAGCTTGCCGGCTTGTTCTCCGCATTATCCCTTTTTTATGCTGAGCGCCAAGCAGGAAGCTGTGAATACGATTTTTTAAAGTCTTTTGGTATGACTCGACTTAGGGAATGAACCCCAGATTTACCGACTGCGAAGCGGACGCTCTAACCACTACACCATCGCGCCCGTGAGAAAGTTCTTGTTAAAAATGAAAGAAAGGATTTATCAGAGTTGCGTAAGATCAGCAATGCTGTATGGGAGCGAGACGTGGTGTCTAAGGGAGAATGAGATGGCAATATTGGGAAGAACTGAAAAAGCAATGATGAGAGCAATGTGTGCAGTTAAGATGATTGAGAAAAGAAGGATCCAAGAACTTATGAGTTTGCTGTGTTAAAGGATATTATGGATGGACAAGCCAGGGCGAGTGTGTACGATGGTATGAGCACGTTTTGAGAAGAACGTTGGATTTTGAAGTGGCGAAAAAAAGAAGGCGTGGGCGACTGAATATGACGTGGAAGAGACAAGTGGAGGAGCATACCGATCAGATTGGACTGAAAAAGGAGGATGCCATTGACTGAGCGAAATGGCGTGATGGTGTGTACGAGCTATCGAGAAAAATGGTGTGAATCCGGCCACCGGCATAAACGCAGACAAAACCGAATTTAAAAAAGTATATCTCTCTCTCTTCCTTTTAATAAATGAAAAATTGAGCAAATCAGGAAAGGTTAGAAAAAAATCACAACTCGATGAAACTAAGAATCAGCTCAAAAAAACTCTATTAAAACTAATTACACTGGAATAGAACAAAACACAAAAAACTATGTAATTCAGTTCCAACAAAGCTTTAAAAATCAACTAATGATATATTTTGAACATCTGAAAGTTTTCAACTCATCATGTGACCTTCATCAAAATGTAAAACGTTTAACAGGTATCGTCAGGTAATTGGTAAAACTTTGTGGTATAAAAGCACTTCTTCAGCAAAATTCAATTCAATTAGCCTTGCAAAAAGCACGTTGTAAATGGATTTAAGAATTTAAGTCAACAAAAAGTTGCTACAATTAGGAAACCGGAAAAATATAGTGTTTGAAATCTTCTGGTTACCTAAACCTGGAAGAAAAAATAGCAACTTTCCAACATTTACACAAGACTTCTGCAATGAAAACAACCTACTATGATCAAGAAATAACCGTTGCAATGTTAATGGCAGCACATATAATTATTGTTTTAATAGCGTTTTTCGCCACTCACAATGTCACGGAATTCAAATTTGTTTTGTATTTCGAACAAGCAATCCGCTACTGCCATGTCTTTGTAAACTGAATTGCTTTTTAACTGACATAAGTGCTTCTCTGTCAATCAGGTCGCCGCATAACGACACCACATCACTGGCAATAACAGAGCTTGGTGCTTTCTTATTGGCTGAACCTTTGCCCAAGAGGAAACGACAATCGCTATAAACGCTCGATTTTGGGGTGGAGTATTTCACAGTTGCTTTTTTACATAAGTCAACAAATGGCTTTCTATCTCCAAAAACCTTGCTAAATGAAGGCTCACGAGACTTTGATTTCAGTGAAAGAAGACAAGGTTTCTTAAAAAATTGCTCACATGGCTTGTGGTTGTTCTTTCTACAACGAAAAGCACCGAATTTTGGTGGGCGAGTAAAGATGTCTTCAGTGGGTGACATATTTATCCCTGAAAACAATTTCAGTGCTTGCTTGCTCGATTTACTAATGTCTAAAACCATTTCTTTGTGGCCCGATCCTGATGTGTTTACCAATATAGTAGTAAATCTTTGGTGATTCTTTACTGTCGAAAATGATTTTTCTTCGCCTAAAATCCTGTTGCTCTCATCTTCTGTCATATATTTGTCATTTTCCCAAATTTGAGAAGTCTGACTATCAAAAATTGATGAAAAAGATGCTATAGAAGGATTGTTGAGCTTATAAGATGATTTGTTTCCAGTATTGCAGTTTTTTGGGGGTGGTTGTACAGGGTTTGACCCTATTGCAATGTCTAGCACATGTACCGCCATTTTGTGGAAGTATTCATCATCAGAAATAACTTTCATCAACTTCACAACATTGTGGGAAATCAACTGAAAATATTTCTCCTCCACCAACTCAGTACACTTTTCAAAGCAATTTGAAAGTAATGTTAATGTCTGGTTTATATGATAAACAATCCATTTTTCATCAGGTGACTTTTGAATCAGCTTTACAAGAAGCAAAAGACCACCAAAACTAACAAATTTTTTCCAATGTTCTTTTTCAGCAAAGCCCAAAACCTGATTAAGGGCAGCAACAGTGTTTCCAAGGCAATCGTCATCAGCATAATTCAACAAATTGTTTACTAACAAAATCAAAACTTCTACCGCCCTGTATTTCAAAGCCAGCCTTTGGTTCTTGTCATTATCTTCAACTACAACAGTTAACAATTCACACAAACTGCTAATAATTTCAATCCTATCTCGGGCAGTATGAATTACATTTATAAGCCAGGGAAGCACTGCGCTTATATGATTTTGGTTTTCTACATTTTGAGGAACGCTTGCAGCATATGATAACGTTTTAGCAGTTACTTTGAAAAATTCCAGCTGATCTGAAGAAATTTTCTTTAATTTGCCGATAGTTTTGCTATTATCAATAAATATAGATATAAGGGCTTTGAGGCATCCAGAACTGCACATCATAGTTTGGCCTTGTTTATTTTTCGAGACAATAGAAAGCAAAAGGTAAGTGGACAATGTTTTGGTTTTGACTGCAACCTCTGCAGAAATAATTAAAGCAGTTAGGCTGGAAAACACGTGATTGAGACAAAGTTCTTGTTGTGCATAAACATCATTTTGAACAATAGAAGAAAGAGCAAATATACAGGAGTTGGTAACTTGCAAACTATTAGAATTACAGCACAAGTTCCATATCAGATTTATTCCACCTAAGTCCCTGAGGCAATTGATAATACCTGAGTTTGAATTAGAACACATTGCAGATAAGGTTTCCAAACTTGACAACTGAACAGACTCGGCTGATGCACATAAAATTTGATCTTTTGAAGGTTGAAGAAAACCAAGTAATATGCTCACATCTAGCGAAGGCATTGACATACTGCCAAAAATTTTTAATCAAACCATACAAAAATTTAAAAGTCTATCTATGCAGCTCTGCAATGCATAATGCACAAACAATAAAATCTACCGTGCAGGTCAATTAGCTTGTGCAAAGTCATAGTGGTAGGTAAAGTAGTTGAGAAGCTTAAAACACTATTTATGGTGACAGCAATCATCAGTTCAAACTTTGCAATTACAGTGTTGTCACGTATTTTGGAAAAGCACCTTACCATATTTTCCCTGCTTGATTGTGCAGCTTGTGGAAGAATGAGCTTTCAGTTTTCGAGTCATCATTTAAACATACATGTTGTGGCAAGTGATGCAAAGCATGTATTATTGGCCATCACCTTTTTTCAATAGCGAGGCTAAATATGAGCAAACAATGACACATTTTTAGATGAAGATTGTAAATATCTTTACCAATCGTACTGGTATGCAGTAGGCTGCTGATTAAAAACTACCAGCATAAAATAAGTATAACTTTTGCAGAAGTGACTTAATTTTGCATGGAGGCCGATGTAATTTGACTGATAGCAATCATATGCGTAGAGCATAAATAAATGTAGTTTTTAAAAGGTAGGAGCTATTTTGCCGTCATTGGCTTTTTACCCTTGGAGGCTATTTTGCTGTGAGACGTTTGTGATTGGTGAATTTTAATGACATATTAAACGTTTTACCCTTGATCTTTTCTAATTGGTAAATTTTATTTAACTAAAAAAAATCTGCACCCCCAGTCTACACTCTTTCTCTCACACAGTACAATCCCTCCCAATGTACACTACCCCATACATTCACCTAGTGAGCCTCCTACAGTGCATACTGCCTTTCTAAAAGTGCCCTTCCTGCAAAGATTCCAACCCATAACCATTGAATTTCAAGGCAGCTACACCATTCACAAGCTGCAACATCACAGCCAGAATCATAGCAATTACAGCTATATAAACGTACATAAATGATGACAGCAAAATAGCCTCCAAGAGTAAAATGGCATCAATGGCAAAATAGCCACTTCATTTTAATAAATCACAAAAAAAGCTGCTTGGCCTAGGCTTAAGTGCTGGTACATAGCAATTTGCTTAAAATTCTACAGGATAGCAAATATACCTTTATTGCCAGAGCTAAGCTTAAAGTTGAAAATAAGAAGAAAGATCAGGATAACAAAAATAAATCTTTGACACTATTTAATTACGTTGTCACCTGACTAATAACTAACAGAAAACAATACATACGTATTCTTGGAGACATTTTCACATTAACCAAGGACGAAAAAAACTAGAATTAGCTTTATCTCATTATCAACTATGAATGACTTGGGCATAGTCAGGGTTTCTATTCACCTAAAACCAAAAATAGGAGGAACCAAACAAATTTTTTTTATCATTTTTTAAAGGTTATTTAAAATTTTAGTCAAATACAAATGTTTATAGATACATATTAAATTATACATCTTTTTTTTCGATGTCTCAAAATAAATTGCCAAAAACTTAGAGCAACCGGTCAAACCAGAAAGCTAAATTTCAATCCTATAGCTCAATTTAGAACGAGATAAAATAAACCTAAGGTACCAGTACATTACAAAATTTTAGATGTTGCTGAAAATGAGACAAAATAAAAAACGTAAGTCAAAAATGAAGGCGTTTCTTAGGAACAAGGACAAAATAATTTTCTGAGACATAGAGCTTCAGAAACGGACAAATCTTACAAATTGAAGACCTGTGTATACTGTATGTCAACTATATCATTGGCTTCAGATCATTTAATTCCTGCTCCAAACCAAATTTGGAGCTTTAGCTCCCATTCTGCTGTGCTTCAACTTTTGAAAAAATTTAAAAATATCTCATAGACCTTACAAGAATGAATATCCTGAATTTTCCAGGCCAAATATAACAATTCCTGTTCTTGGAAAAAATAAACATTTAAACTCGTGTCGGAATTAATGTCTGGCTCCAATTTACCATCTTATCAACCGTACTTACTTCAGTAAAACATCTGAACTCGGGTCGGAATTAATATCTGGTTCCAATATACTCACAATTATCTAATCTGCAGAGACCTACCAATCATGTACAATTGATAATACCAGCAGACTCCAGACACTATGTAGTTGACGCAAACAGCCGTTTTTACCAAAGTTGCCAAAAGGAATTTTACAAAAATCCTAACAATGGCACAAAATCAACCTAAAAAGGGCGATTGTCGTGTAAAATTTTCCAAGACTAAAATATTTAGACATGTATTGATCTTCAAATAAGTGTTCTTCTTCTAAAGTCTTACCATTAATTCTCTTTCTTTTTGTCCAAAAGAAGTCTTTCGCTGAAAAAATACAAGTTCTATAATTAACCGAGAACTAACCACAGATTCTCTGTTTGCAAGTTGATCACCAAAAAAGATTTTCCCCAGTAGGAGAAAATTACAAAGTTCGACCTTAAAAATCCCAAAATTTTTCCCAGAGCGTTCTACAAAGTAAAAACTCGCTAAACTTCCCAATTTATTTGAAAAATTTCAAGATCTTGGGATATGTTTTATAGGTAGGCCTATGTGATGGTTAGCTTGCTGTGTGATATCAGGGTGCTGTACTGTAAATGTTGTCAAAACGTTTTATCTTCAAAGTAGAAGCACAGAAACCAGCACCCACCTCAATTTTTAACTTGCATCCGATGTGCCAAGCAATGCAGTGAAAGGACAGGTGCTAATGCGCAAGGGGATAGCTACACAAGATTTTGTTTCAGGAAAGGGAATAAAACAGATGTTGTAGGTCCACTAAAATTTCAAAATAAACCTCTGCAAGCAATTAGGCCCTGGAACCGGATCTCCTAAATGGATAAAAGTTGAAACCCCAATTCGTTTGCTCAGTCCCGTAGCACTCCAACTTCGGGCCCCCCCCCAAAGTAAGCGCAAGAGCCCCTGCGCACAGGCCATATCACTTTAGAGGTGTGAAATTGAAAAGCTGCATTAAGAAAATACACCACAATTTGTACATAAGTAAACAGGCTAATGTCAGAATAAAGTATGCCGATACCGAAGGTGCAAGTCATAAAAAATTCGGCACCGATGCCAGAGTTCAGTAGGACATTTATGCAGACACTGCGAAACGAAAGCAATGACACTGAAAAACATGAAAAAGTTATAAAAACACAGTATCATTTAAATAGTCTGGAGCGAACCTTTTTGTTCGCAAATGCTGTTATGACATTGTCATAATCAAGAGATCGGGCGCAGTCATTTTCGATTGACAACATGGCTAATGAAGATAGTCTACTGTCTGTCGTAGACGTTCTATTAAAAGTTTTGATCAGTTTCAATTTGCTCAAGCTTCTTTCAGCGCTGGCAACAGTCACGGGGCAAGTTAGTAAGATTCCAAGTGCGATGTACACATTCGGATACAATTCAAATAAATGAGTCTTTAGAAGATAGTTCAGAAAATCTTGAGCCGTATTGAGATTGCGTTTTTTTTGTAAAATTAAAACAAACCGCTGTAGCTCAGCGCTCATTTCATCAGAATCAATGTCACCGAACTTTTTTTGGAACTCTTTACAGCAAGTAAGAAGAGCATTTTCTTGTTGCACAAGCAAAAGTTTGTCTCGTGTGTACAAAAACGAAAAGGCGGAAGAAACCTCACGTAACAAATTAAAGCGCTCCTTTATTGACATAATAGCCTGGTCTACTAATGGATAGAAAAAGTTGCTTTTAAATTTCAGTTCAGGAGTAGCTCGTTGTTCCTCTTCACCTTGGTAATCAAACAATCTTCTTTTCTTTCCACTTCTTGACGGAAGAAAAGAAGGATCAATATCCAATTCCTGTGCTATTTCAACAGCAGATGTTGCGGCACTGTCATAACCCGTTGTGCGATAGTTTTGCAAAAACTTTTCAGTTGCCTGGATTTCCGTTTCCATTGTATGAAGGGAGACTCCATACGATTGAAGAATCTTGCTTGCTTTATTGACTTGGAATAGGATATCATACCAAATAAACACCGACAAAAGAAAACTCCATTTTGATAAATGAGCTATCAACGATTTTGTTTCTGAGGCAGCTCTTCCATCTTTTCTTTCTATGGAAATGGCTTCCAAGTCTTTCAGTGCCAGCAACATCTCTTTTAAATTGTATCGAAGAGGTTTGATGCATTTAATTCTGCTTTCCCAACGAGTATCAGATTGTGACTTTATGGACAGCTCCACATGTTTCTTCAAAATTTCCCAACGCTGAGCAGAGGAAGAAAACAGCACATACAACCTTGTAAGTACTCCAAAAAATGTCAATGCTTCCGTCGATCAATTAGCACTGTCAACAACAACTAAGTTAAGGGTATGGTTTGCACAGGGCACGTAAACAGCTTTGGGATTGATGTCTAGCATTCTTGCTTGGACCCCAGAATGTTTTCCTTTTATGTTAGCACCATTATCATATGACTGACCTCGACAATCAGACAATTCGAGTTGCAGTTCGGTCGCTTTTTCTAAGAAAGCGTCCAACAAGCCTTTCCCAGTACTGTCACTTATTCTCAAGTAGCCAAAAAACGTTTCTTTAACAACAGCAGCTTCTTCATTACATAGTATATAACGGAGAATAACAGACATTTGTTCATGATGTGACATATCTGGAGTGCAGTCCAAAACTATAGAAAAATATTTTGCCAATTTCAATTGCTGTAAATTTTCTTTTTCAACTTCTGTCGCTAGCAATTCAATTAGTTCATTTTGTATGGTAGGACTCAAATAGTGATCTTTAGTGTTTTTATTCTTGATTTTGTCTTGAAGCTCTTTTAGGATCGGATCTCGTCTTGCCAAAAGCTCAAATATACCCAGAAAATTTCCATTGTGAGGAGATCCTAAGACTTCTTCAGATCCTCTAAAAGCAAGATTCCTTTCCGATAGAAACAAGGCAATGTCGATAAGTCTCTCTAAAACATTTCTCCAAAAACGTCTTTCATTGAAAAAAATATTCATCTCGCGTTTGTCGATAGTGGATGAATTTCTTATTCCTTCAGCTAGCAACATCCATTGACTGCAGCATTCTTGGTGGGAAATGCCGTTTTCATGGTCTTTCAGTTTTTTCGAAAAACCCTCCCATGTATTTATACCACTACAAAAGGGGCTTAGTGTTTTTCCAAATAGCTTACAACAAAAGCAAAAAACTTGATCTGATTCCCCACAATAAACTAGCCACGACCGTGAAACACTTTCATCATTAGGTAACACACGTTTATAATGGTTGGAGGAAAAACGTCGCCTTGGAGTTGTGTTATTATATGGAAAATTCATTATTAGTTGATGTGGTCCACGCTTTACTATATCACATCGTTGAGCATCAGAAATACTTTCAGGCCATTTATATGGGTCATCAGGGATAGGGGTAAATTGAGATTCAGTTATTTTTGATATTGAAGGTTGCGTATTGGCAGGTAAATCACAACTTACATTTTCTGGAAATTCACAATCACTTTGATGCTGATCGTCATAGTCTTCTTTTTCTTGTACACTATAGTTTTCTTCATCCCTCTCGGTACTAGTGCCAGGTCTACTCTGCTCAGTAATCTTGAAAAAATCTGTCATCTTGGGCAATTTCGCTACAGCATCTCGAGCAGTGGCTGCTTCTTTTCTCTTTTGAGCACCACTTTTTGAAGGTTTCATTCTATACAATGTCAATAAAATACTTTATCTGCACTCTGCAGTGTATATATATTGTCCCGGTATTTATAGCCAAACAGAATTCCAGACCATTCTATGATTGTTGCGTAACAACGGCATTGTTACGTCAATCGAATATTCAAGATTCTACCAGAAAATCAATCGAAATATTCTAGATTCTGCGAGATAAAGAGACGTCGCATTCACTTATGATGTCACAAGCCAATTTCTTCCTACAGTTTAAATCAGTTGTAAACAAGTATGCTGAACTGAAAATAGTCACGTAGCCAAAAAGCAATTTCAGACTAACTTGGGCCCCCAAAGTTGGCCTGGCCCCCCCCCCCAATTGGGGGGTTTGGGGGGCGGCTGCTACGTCTCTGCGTTTGCTATCAAAACTTCTTTTTTATTTTTTAAACTATTTGAAAACGGTTTTACTAATGTAGCTAAAATTAGGTTGGATTAAGCTATAGCTATGACCGTGCTCTATTGAACAGTCAGATAGAGTTTGAAAATATATACCTGTCGATTAAATATAAAGATATACGAATTCAAAAATCAGCGGGCCTTTCTAGTTGCCGGTATCTTAGGTTAGGGTTACCATATCTAAAATTCCGGACACAACCGTTCACTCTTTTTAGTATTGGCAGCAGGGCTGGCAGAGTTGTAACTTTTGGTAGAAAAGTTGTTACCTTTTGCTGGCAAGTTTGAAATTTGTTGCTTTTGTTACGACGCTACCGAAAATTGTTGCCAGTTTACTTGTGCATGAACAAAAATTTTAGGCCCAATTTAACCCATTCGTGCCTACTGTACCCTATTAGGATATCATTCGAAAATCGTATTATTTCAATGATTGATGATCATTGAATAATACGATAATTTTTGAGCGAACCAACCTGGTATTGGCGCATGATTATGTAAGTGTATATCGCAGAAATACTATTCGATGCGCTACCGACTCGATAGGCTAATGGTTAAAGCATCACCTCTGAAGTTGAATGGCTGTGGGTTTGCGTCCTGACCAAATCAGAGTTACTCCAGTGTTGAGGAATAATTTTTCTGGCAACTAATTCTCAACCAGTCTTTCTGCTGCTACCTCATACTCTTGCTCTATTGAATCGCTGCATCAGTTTGTTTTTCTCGTTTAGTCCCGAGAAACAAACCTGGAACGCAAACGAAATTTTTGTAATGCTAGAAGATAATAATTGTTTGGATGCTAATATGTTTTTAACTCCTCCAAAACGGCGGTATATGGTTTAATGAAGACAGTGTTGGTGAGGAAACGGTTTCTGCCACCCACCTTTCCGGTTCACAGTTTTCAGCGCAAGCACAACATCACGTAAATTATGGGGATGCTGTAATCGACAGTATGTCAAAAGAAAAAGACAAATCTGAAGACCATGGAGTAACTACATGCACCCAGCCATGAACGACTGATGAAACCTTGAAATCACATGTTGATCTATTGCTTGTGCTATTATCACAAACCACTTGGGAAAAAAGAGATTTATTGGCAAAATCTTTTTCAAATCTACCACCGAAAACGCTGTTTAAAGATTATACGTCTCCCACTGGAATATTGGATTTTTTTGATGATGAAGTGGTAGAATATCTTGTAAACCTAACTAAGCTTCATGCTGGTCGGGAAAAAGGAGGACATTCATTTAACATCGATCAATTTGAAATGCGTCTTTTCCTTGGAATTTTGATGTAATTAGGTAACAACATACTTCCCCGTGGAAATATTGGAAAAATAGTACAAATGTCAAAAGCAAATCCATTTCTAATGCAATGTCACGAAACAGATTTGAGGAAATTATGAAAATCTTGCTCTGTTGTGACAACAATAACTTTACTCAGACATCAATATGTTTAAAGTTAGGTGCCTTTGTAACTTGATCAACCAACGCTGCCAGCGATTCCTTTCTAATTTGTGGTTTATTTGAGTGGATGCGTCTATGCTTGCTTATTATGAGCGACACAGTAATTGCATAGAATTGTAGGTATAAAGAATTGTAGGCAGACCAGTAGGTGGGGGCTACAAAGGGTGGGTACTGGCACAAAGCGACAGATGTGTGCTGCAGTTTGAACCCTATAAGGAAGCAAAAGAAAAAACTTGGCTTGGCCATCTGCAACATCGTGAGGTCTCCGTAAAAAAGCAGTCGTGCAGCTTATATGTCCGATTCCAATAAATGGAGCCTATCACATCTTCTAAAATTTTTTTTTTCTTCGTTACGTTTTTCTTGTTGTCTCTGCAATCAAGATGTCAAAATAACCAGTACAATTAGAAGCAGTCGGTTAGAAAAATCTCCGATTCTTGATTCAAAGCAATTAGAAAAAAAAACCAAAGAAATTTATGACCAGTACACTGATAGCTTGGGCAGGAAAGCCATGGTGGCTGGAATGACAATAAAAGCGTATTTGTTGTATTCAATACTCTTTCTTCCTCGTCAACTACCTTTGTTGCTCGTTATTGTAAAACGCAGCGCAAAAGCGTAAAGGTTGACCAGCCAAATCTGATGTTCATTACAACAAGAATATGGTTGAAACAGATAGATGCGACCAAAACACCAGCAATTATTGCATCTCTATGAGAAGCAAGAAGTGGTGGTAAACGTTGTTTGCGTTGATACTGGCATGGTAATGCCAAACTATTGGCTCTTGCATGGAGAGAACAAGAAGTCAGAAGATTCTACACTCGACCTGTTGGCGTTTCGGAGAGAGGTTGTTTAAGCCTATTTAAAAAATATATGCAACCTCGATATCGTGCTGAAAGACCACGCGGCAGATTGCTTCCGACACACCGTCGTTTTAGCATGGACGTACGATTGGACAGAGTCGACCGTCACCAAAGTTATCTAAGCTCTCAACGCAAATGCGAAGTTTGCATGAAGAACTCTAAAAAAGGGGGAAAAGGGGGCCGGAGCTCCAAAGCTATTGCTTTGAAGAGTGACATAGCATTAATTAAGTCGTTGTTCGCTGTTAAACCTATTAAAAATTATAACCTTTTAAAAAACCTATTATTAAAAAACCTACTATTAAACCTATTCGTTGTTCGCCGTTGCGGTTTCCTTTTTTTGTTATCTATGTTAAATGAGAAATTTAAAGAACGTTATAATTGCTGTATACTCTTATCTAAATTTACTCAGTTATAGTTATTCCAGAAGCATCCTTTTCAAAAATAACTAAAAATATCATGCTGCATTAAACGTCTGGGCTTAAAATATCTTAAATACCGGTAAAAGTACATGCATTTACCTAGAAATGGGTTTGTATTTGCGTTGCCTAGATCTTACGATTAGTTAGGTTCATGGTGCCATTCGTGCCTAAGATACCCTATTGGGGTACCAACATACTTTTAAATAAATAACAAAGAAAAACAATTTTTCAGAGCTTTGTCAGCTTTTACATACCAAGTCGACGAAAGCCAAACTTTCTAACAAAAAAATACCCAAAACAAAATTTGAGATTTAATGAGTAAAGTCAGTGGTTCCCAAACTGTGGTAGGCGTACCACTAGTGGTACGCCAGAGTCAGTCATGTGGTTCGCGAACAACTTACTTAGGTTGATAAGCTACAACAATAAATATTTAAAATTGAAAATACTTTAAAATTGTTATCGTTTTTACTTGGGCTTTGCACCCCTATAGAAAGGCCAATTGTCTAATAAATAAAATGAATATAAAGTTGGTTTGAGCTGCAAAGTCAACTGCTGCTTGCTTTAAAATTGTAGCCTATTTATTCATCTTACATTTGTTAAAACTAATTTTTATATAATTAGAAATAGTCGAAGTGATACAAAATATTTGGCTAAATACATATATAAGCTAAATTAAAATTTGTTTAAACCTTATTAATATTTAGCTGAATATATAAAATTTTTTTCTAAATGCCAAAGCGAAAGTACTATCCAGCGTACATAACGTATGGATTCATAACCATTGAGGATGGGGGAGAATCTCTGCCACATTGTGTAATTCATATGAAGACACTTTCTGATTCGCCTATGAAACCAAGCCTCCTAAGCGTCACCCTGTGACAAATCATGTTAAAGAGAAAGAGCAAGACGAGAGTTACTTCCAGCGACTTGGAGAGAATGCAAAAAGACAATGCCTTGACAAGACTGGCGTGATTTACCAGAAAAAGAAAGGTGTTGCCAAAGCATCGTATGAAGTTGCTCTCCTAGTTGCTAAAAACATGAAGGCACATGCAACTGGCGAGTCTATGGTACTGCATGCAGCAAAGATTTTGGTTGAGAACGTAATTGGAGTGGAGACGGCTGCGAAGCTAAAAACTGTATCTCGCTCTAACAACACGGTTAAAAATCGAATAGAGGAGACGTCTATCGATATTGCCGACCAAGTAAAATTTGTAAAAGACTCAAAGTTTGGGTTTTCTATGCAACTGAACGAGTCGACGGACATAACAAACAATGCTCGATTACTCGTCTATGTTCGCTATGCTACTCAAGACAATGATGTGAAAACTGAATTGTTGATGAGAAAGAACTTTCCAGCACAACAAAAAGTAAGGATGTTTTTGAGGTTTCGGACAATTTTTTCAAACAGAATGAACTAGACTGGAAGAAGTTGATTGGCTGTACAACCGATGGGGCTCCTTCCATGCCGGGACCTAAATCTGGGTTTACAACTTATGTGAAAACTGTTTCGTCAAACGCAACCATTGTTCATTGCTTCATACATAGATTTGCCCTTTGTGCGAAGGTGCTTCCTGAGAAAATGCTATTTATGTTTGAAGCGAGTTATCAAACTGGTAAATTTTGTAAAAACATCTGCCGTAAATACCCGGTTGTTTAAGCGACTTTGCGAAGATTTTGGCTCCAAACATACCTGTCTTTTTTATTACACGGAAGAGCACTGGCTCTTTAGAAGTAATGCGACAAGGCGTCTTTTTGAATTGCGAGACGAACTACTTCAATTTTTCAAGGAAAAGAATCACAATTTTCAGGCAGATCTTGAGAGTAAGGAGTTTGTTGCAAGATTGGCCTATTTATCCGACATTTTTGAAGTTCCAAACAACTTCAATATGTCATTCCAAGGTCCCAACAAAACTTTATCTGATTATATTTCAAAACTGGAAACGTTCGTCCCTAAGCTGGCCCCCTGGATAGAGAACGTGAAGAATAAAAAGTATGCAATGTTCAAACCTCCTCGCCTTGGTTGAGAACACACCTAATGATGAATTTTTTGAAGAAATTGTCTGCCGTCTTTCCCTACTAAAAAAGGAGTTGATGCATTACTTTTCTGACGCTACATCTTGGGTTTATTCCATCAACCCATTCTTTGTTGATTCAGCCGATCTGTCTGTGGGGACTGGAGAACAAATAGAGCGAATAGACATTCAAACTGACGAGGCAGCAAAGATTAAGCATAAAGAATCCAGCTGTTCTATAAAATTCTGGCTGAACATGAAGTCATTGTACCCAAACCTAGCCACTCACGCTGTTCCACAATTATTGATTTTTCTGTCAACAAGGGAGTGCTAGCAAAGGTTCTCGGGTTTAATGAGCATAAAATTGAAAAGCCGGAACCGCCTTGTTGCGCCTGGGCATAATTTTAGATGGGCTGTAAGCAAAGTTATTCCTTGAATTGACCAATTAGTGAAGAAAAAACAACTACATCATTCTCATTGGGTTTTTAGTCATTTTCTAGTTTTTTTTCAACTCTGGTCTGATGCTAGTGTAATAGAAACATTGCTACTGTATATTTCTGAGCTATTCAATGATCCGAATGTAGGTGGTACGAAAACATAGTACGAAACCTTGTGATGGTACGCGAGTTGAAAAAGTTTGGGAAACACTGGGTTAAGTAAATAATGCACTGAAATAACGGTTGTAGATGTTGGAACTCGTGTTGTGTTACCTCAAATAAAGGTCATCACCTGTCTCGTTGCCATTTGTGCTAATCGCAGTAATGATAATTTAATCCAAGTGGCCCGCTCAAACAGACGGGCTACTTATGGTGACTATTAGATTCTAATATTGCAATTTTTTGTTAACTGCTTTTTCTGTTGCTTAATAAAAATTCCGGACATTTGAGCAAATTTTAAAATTATTTTCGGACAGAACACCTGAATTCCGGACATGTCCGGAATTTTCCAGACGTATGGCAACCCTACCCTAGATGGTTTACGAGATGTTCTCTAAAGTGGCGGCATGCTGCTCTAAACTTTCTACCCGTTCCTATGCGCTTTAGTTAACGCACCATTTCTTTTCAGGAAATTAAAAGAAATCGTCTAGCCCAGAAGTTGGCAACCTGCGGTCCGCGACGTAAAATTCTTTGGCCTGTTGAAAGAGTTTGTGGTACAAAATAAATGTCTCCCCTAACAATTAGATCTTGGAAAAACTGATCTCCAAAAAAGTTTTCTACATACGTAAAATTTTGAAAATCTGGCGTAAAAACTCGCTCTGAATGTATTAGTCTCCAAAAAAAAAAACAAAAAAGAAGAAAAAGGTCGTTACCTTTGTTTTGGGTGACAAATGCCTCCAACCACTACTTCAAAATTATTTATGAGAACAAACAGTTTGGATTTCACGCTCTAGTTGACCGGCATAATTTTCAAGTTAGTTTGAAATGAGCCTGCCAGCAAAAAGGTAGCTCACTCCTGGTCTAGCCCGGTAGTTCCCCACCATTTTGGGCTCACGGCATCATTTTGAAGAGACAAATAGTTTTTAACTTTTGGTAGTAAATAACTCGCAGCAATTTCGCTAACATTCCACACTTAATTTTATTACCAATACACCAAAAAAACTAAATGTAGCCGATAAATAGCCTACCAAATTACGATTTATTCAAACGTCATTGTGAAATTTGCGCATTATTTTTCCCAATACTGCAAACAGTTTCAAAGATAGAGTCTGAGATCTTTATAGACATCTGTTTTATGGCCTGATCATTTGTGCATGCCTAATGCTAACGTAGTTTTATTTTATTAGCTCAACCTAAGATTGCACCATTGTGAGGTTAAAATACACAGCATGAATTGCATGTAGCCTACCTACACGTATAGCCTATAGCTTGAATATTCGACATTCATGGACAAAATTTTCCAACTATCAGAGCAATATTTTTAGCAGAATAATAAATCGCATTTGCCGATTCTGTCTAAGCTTAAGTAAGTAAATGGGTTTGAACCTCAATTTGGAGTGGTAGGCCATTTGGTGAGAATTTAATGCAAAAGAAACATGAGCATTTTGAACTTTACGCAAACTTTCAATCTCTTGAAGCACTCAAATTCTAAAGTCAAACAGTAGAAATGGCAATAGTATTTATACTACGTTCCTTGGCACCCTTGAGTGTTGCAAATGGTCTCTCAAAAAGTAGGGACACCCCGGTTTTGAACTACGAATCGCAGGAAAATCGAGATCGAGGAGGTAAAGGTTGCTAAAACTTCACAAAATTTTCAATTTACCTTTTTATACATTAGTCTAGCTCATTTGTCATCTTCAAAAGTGCAATAGTGTGTTATTTTCAATTCTAAGGCTTGATAGATCACGACACAATTAGTACGTTTAACATACGTCTTCAGTCTCGACTCCACACCACGTCAATCTGAGACCTTTTTCCCTAATAGGTAGTTGCGCTTCCTCAAACGGAAATAGAAGAAAAAGCATTTAACTCTCTTAGTTTGCGGAAAATAAATTTTGAATTTGGAGAACGATCGTTTCTGCAAATTAAATTTTATGCCTCTTCAAATAGAGCACTGCGCGCCAACCTGAACAACTTGGTCTACAGTACTTTCAAATACATGTTTGGGCCCGACGCCATCTGGGGTAGATCCGCATTGTCATCTCAAGTGAGTTCTTGTGCTTCCTCAAATTGAGGCAGTCTCTCAAAAGAAAAAAATATTTCCAAAGCTTTAGGTTTAGGAAGAAATTTAGATTTATGAAATTTTGGAAGGATTTTGCTTCCCAAATAAATCTGTTTTTTTATATTTCAGAAGGTAGCGAAGGAGTTTTCTTCTTTTACGTGTTAGTCTCAAAAGGTAAGGGGTTGCAGTTTATAAACTTTTTTCTCTTCTCAAAGTTGTTCTATATTTTCTGTTCTTTTATGCTAAGCCAACTATTCTAAATATTATTGTATGCAATATTCCTCTTTCTTTTTCGGTCATTTTTTCTTTTTCTAACCACCAATTTCAAGGTTTCTTTTCCCATGTAATTTTTATTTGAAATTGAATTTTGTCGTTAATTACGGAGCAAGTAAGATTTTAATTTTTTTCGTTTTGACAATGCTCCTCTCAATTAAAAACGTGCAAATGCGATTTTGCCATTGGGCTCTGATCACCTCCCAATTCTACATACTATTCCTCTCTTTTCGCTCTTACACGCCAACGTAGAACCCCCTTCCTTAAATTTTCCGAAAGCTTGTTGGTATGACTTTGCTTTTTGCTTTGACTTTTACTGTTCTTCTGCAGAGGAATATCCCTCTCTTTCTCTTTCCTCTGCTGCTGCTATCTTTACTTGTCTGGCACTAATTGCAGTCAAATGTTCCTTTTCTTCCCTTTTGGCCGCGTCAAATGCCAATCTCAAGACTGGTGGTCTCCTGAAATGGAAGGAGGAGTAAGGGGGAGTCGTAAAACTTTTGCTGCCGCTCATAGAAGTAAAAAAAATTGTCAGGCTTAGATCTCTGTTTCCCGACATGCCTCGTCTGTCATCACCAAAGCCAAGGCTGAAACAAGGCAGGCGACATGCTTGTCTCTCTCCTAAATCTGACCCTAAATCTGTATATTCTTTCCTCCGTTCTGTCGCTAGTTCCTTTTCCTCATCTTCCTCCTTTCCTAACTTTCCCAACCAGTCTTTGCCGACTACCTGAGATCCCACTGTTTTATTTCCCAACAAAAGGTCTTGCGTAGCAGAGCCAGAGGCTACCTGTCCGAGCTCCCCCAAGCCACGTGCCCTGAAAAGTCTCATTCTTTTTTTTTGCTCTCTTTTCCCCCGTCGAATTCTTAGCAACTGCCACAAACCTCTCTTCGTCCACTGCCACTGGCCCACACAAAGTTACCTATCCCATGCTAAAGCATGTTCCACGCTCTGGCATAAATTTTCTCCGACATATTTTCAATCTTTCCTGGTCTTTACGATTCTTTTCTTCCGTTTGGAAGACATATTCCATTATTCCGATTAATACGATGGAAAAGCTTCTACATTCTTCTGCTTCCTTTCGGCCTGTCTCTCTCAACTTCTGCGTTTGAAAGCTTTTTGAACGCATCATTTTATTGCGTCTACTCTTCTTTTTGGATTCCAACTCCATTTTTTTCCCACAATGCCGGTTTCCGCTCTGGATGGTCTACTCTTGATCAAACTCTTTATCTTTCTCGGTGCATTTCTGATGGATATAACATAACCAAGTCTGAATCTCAGTCGATTCTTGCTATGATCGACTTCCCCAAGGCTTTCGACTCGGTCCGCACCCCACCCTTTTTCACAAACTTACTTAGGCTGTTCTTCATCCTTGACTTGGTAATCGGAGTAAATCTTTCCTTCTTGATATGCGCGCTTGCTTGGTTTTTTAAAAACACAAATATGGCTCCTTTCGAGTCCGTCGAGGTGTTCCGCAAGGATCCATCCTTGGCCCTGTACTTTTCTCTCTTTTCATCAATGATCTTTCTGTTTCACTACCTTCTTCCATCAGCTGTTCTCTTTGTGCTGACAAACTGGCCATTTGGCCTTTTTCCCCCTTGTTCCTTGCTGCTTTGAAGGCTACACAAGGAGCTTTAATTCAATTGGAGCGCTAGTCTGAGTACTGGTGTCTTCCTCTAAGTTCAAGCAAATGCGAGGCCTCCTTATTCTAGGTGGATCCTACCAAGCTGACCTCCAGCTCCACCTCTTCCTATTTAACACCCCTTTCCGTTTCAATTCCACTCCAACTTTTCTTAGGGTTACCTTTTCTAAACATGTATCTTTCCTAAAGGCCAAGTTCTTTCCTCGTCTCAAGGCCTTACTCTGTTCACTGCTTCCTCGTGGAGCCCCTCTAAGGAGTTTTTCTCTCTTCTGTATAAAGCTATTCTTCGACCCCACCTCACTTATGCTTCAGCTAGGTAGTTTCTTTTTTTTACTGTTACCAACACTACCAAATTGGGACGCCTTCACCAAGTGGCTAGTTGCACCATCATTGGGTGCCTCTGTCCTCTCCTATACAACTTCTTTAAGAAGCGTCTCTAACCCCCACCGCCCTACAAGTCATCCTTAGTCATTTCGCCCTGTCATCTTATGAGCTGGCCCTTTGCCTCACAACCTCCTTTTGCAATACAGGTTTGTCCAAACTTTGAGTAAATCCAGAATTCTCCACATCCTTCTGGAGAACTTTTGCTTCCAATCACCCGTTCATCCTTGCTCCTATCTCTCGTATGAAGGTTCTCTTTGCTTTTCTTTCCTCTCCTCTTTGGAACTCGCCTTCCTTCACCGTGGTGTCCACCATTTCCTTTCCATGCTCCCGCTCTGATTCACCTCTTTTTCTTGCCAAGATGTGGCTCTAGCTCACCTTGACTCTCTCCAACCTAACGATCTCGACTGATCGCTTTGTTCCTATTCTTTTTGGCAAAGGCGGCTTTGGAGTTCTTGCCAACTGCTCATTTTGTGGCACTGAGGCCACCCTTTCCTTTTCCGCAGGCCCAGTTTGCTCAGCTTTTTCCGCTGAAGCCTGAGCCATTCTGCAACTCTCCGCTGGTCTCGGCAATATCAACAAGCTTGCAATTTCCCTTCTCCTTCTCTTTAACTCTCATTCTGTTCTCTCCTTTTACCTCAAACTCTCTGGCAGAAACTGTCTTCTCTCTCTCCATCTTTACTATTAGGCTACAATGGGCCCCCGGAAACAATGCATGAGTTGGCTAGGTGGGAAGTGCTACTCCTGCCTTCTACGATCCAATGTAGTCTCTCTCCCCTCACCTCTCGTATCTACTTTACTATTTTTTTAGACTGGAGGTATACCGTCTCATCTAAATTCTTCGACAGACAGGTCCCCTCGGCTTTCACTGAGGAACTTGTGATTCCTTGTCACGCTCGCCGTATCCTTTCTCGTCTACGTTGCAACGGATACAGTCTTCTGTTGAACTTCTATCTCTCTAGAATTGGCTGAATTTATGCAGCGCTTGCGGTCATCCGATCTAGGATACCTCTTATCGCATTCTGCACTGTCCAGCTACGGACTCTTTGCGCCGGTCGCTCTTTGGCGACTCTCTTTCTCTCTATGACCTCTGGTCCAGGATCTATGTAGCTTCCCAGCTTCTAGGGCCCCATGGTCTTTCGCCATATCCCATCCCTCGGAAGAGGCCGGGCAACAACAACAGCAACAATAACTTTGTAGCAGGAAAATATACGTTGCCCGATGGCACATTATAACTTGACAAAATATTTAAAAGATGCTTTATCAAAGTAGTTTTTGTTACCCTCTCTCTCTTCTGATATATCCTGGATGCCTAAAGCTACCACACGTCCCTCTTTTGCAAGAAAAAGTAGTCTGATTGCTTTGCAATGACACCAAAAAATGTCCAAATGGTTTTTACATTTCAAAAGTCCACAAAAAGGTTGCAAAACCATAGTCTTTGACCGAAATAGGCAAAAAATTGCTCTGCAATAGCAGATCCGCTTTTCCCTCTTCCCCCTACAAAACAAAGTTTTCAATGTGGAATATCAACAAAAAAAATTGTGCGTGACCAAATTTGGAAAAATAATGATTTCAAATAATTGAACTCCAAAAATGGTCTTTTTGGCCAGGGGTCCGCAAATACTTTTTGGCGTGACCCAAAAATATTCCTCAAGTTTCGCGACTCCATCAATACAGAGTAGAGTCTCACAAAAAATGTTTTTGATTCAATAGCAAGCCTTAGGCTACTGGTAAGTGCACCAATTTCGTTAAAACAAACTTAAATGAAATTCGTTAGGCTAGATAGGCTAAACAGTAAATCAATGAGACACAAATTTGTTCCGTCTAATGAGAATTATGGGCTCTGTATTTAGAACTTAGCAAATTAAGTTAAGATTTGATTTCGGAGACGATTTGATTTTGGAAAAAGATAGACCTGCAGTTTCACTGAATTTACGCTCTGCTTGTGGTAAACTCAACACAATGTTTCAAGCAACCACAGACCGTGGCGGCTAGTGGTGAGATTTGCTGGTTGGGCTGTGTAACAATAATAATCTTGGGAATACTCATGCCATTATCCCGTGTCGGCATATTTTTTTGTTTTGGTGATTATTTCCGGTATTCAAACCGTTGCCTATTTATTTTATTCTCGAAACGATTTTATTGGTAGTTATTTCCGGTACTTCACCCGTAGATAAACTTCTTCTGATTTATTTTCTAAGCGTTTTATTGGTTGTTCTTTGGGTACCAGTTTCCGGTATTCCCCGTTTTCAAACATTTCTTGTTAATTTTTAGTTTCTAGTAATTTTGATTGGCTAGAATATTTGAAAACTTTTTCTCGGTTACGTACGAATGGGAAGTACGAAAGGCATACTAAAAGTTCTGCACAAACTGTTATGTTTTTAAAACAAAGATTCATGAAATAATGAAACAAAGTTTATTTTTCAACATAATCTCCCTGCAAGTCAGTGCACTTTCTCTAATGCTCTGCAGCCTTCTTTATTTCTTGTTCAAACCATTCTTTTGACACGGTCTTAACCACCTCATTAATGGCTGACTTCAGCTTATTTTCACACCTAAATCTTCTGCCACGGAAAGGATCTTTGAGTGGCCCAAATAGGTGGAAGTCGCTAGGAGCAAGATCTTGGCTATACGCTGGATGAAGAAGTAATTGCCACTTCAGCTCATGTAATTTAGCCATGGAAACTTTTGCTGGGTGGACACGTGCATTGTCCTGCAAAAAACGGGGGTGCTTATGACTCTTTCCAGGCCTGACTCTCGGCAGTTTGTAGTTGACTGTGTGAAGGAGACTAGGATAGTAGGCAGCATTGATTGTCTGCTTTGGTGGGAACATTTGCTATGCCCCTTGTACAGAATTTTGGTATGCTTTGGAAGGAGCTTTTGGTATGTCCCTCATACAGAACTATTGTGCACAACTTTTGATATGCCCCTTGTATATATACGGATGGGTCATTTTGAAAACTCAGAGACGAAAGCAAACAGAGACGACAGAACAGAGAAGGAAGAAAAGAAGGGAGGTGAAGAGACAAGCGAGAAGTGTGAAGAATTAGAAGGCAAGGGTCAAGCACTACTATAAGGAAGGGGAAATATCGGCTTCTACAAGAGTGGTTTCAATAATTGTTGGAGTGCGACAGCTTATGCGGTTAAGATACAAATACGGTTAAGATATAAAAACGCCAAAAATAGGTCATTTTTTAACAGATCTGCCTCTCTTTTTCCATAGCTGATAACAGGAATGCTGTAAAAGTAGGAAAGACGTAGACATTAATTTGGCAATTTTAAGTTTGCAGTTCAACCAAATGCCAGAGAAATCACCAAAAGTAAGGTGCTCATACTGCAGCGACTTCGTTGCTATTTTAGCAGGGTCTAGTACTGCAATAAGCATGGAAAACGCATTTCATGTAGTTGCTGGTAAGTGCAAGTTTGGGTTGCTGGCTGCCATATCAAGGCAAAAATCCACTGGAGCAAAAGACGATGAAGCATGCCGTATGTCGAATGCCATCTAATGGGACTGTTCAAGATTGGCTTAATCAGTTTTAGCTTTTTCAAACGCACGCAAACGGACAGGTTTCGAAGTTTTTTGCAGATGCATCGAGCCGAACTTATAACATTCCGTAAAGAAAATTCTTTTAGAGCGTCTTCTACTGCTAACTCTAATGTGTGAGCAGGACACCTAACACCTTTTCAGATATTTCCTGCTTGAGCTGTGCTGGTATGCGAAAAACTGAAGTTGCCCAGGAACACTTCTACGTTTATGCGATTAACAGTACCGCTATCGTCTTCATCACAAACGGGTTCTTCTGCGTCGCTCTGCCAGCTGCTACAGCTGGGCTGCTCAACATTAGCTGCTCTTTCGGTTACATCCCCTACAGAAAAGATGCGTACACATTTAACATGCTAGCACCGTTGTAGGTTGTGAGGCTATAAATTTGATAGCTCTTAATTCCATATTGTTCAATGACTTTATCAAGAACAGTTCTTAAATAAAAACCACTGTAATTCTTTTTTAGTTCTTTTTTGCTAAAGTGCGTAATTGTATTTCTTCCATCACTTATGTATTGCAAGTTCACGCCGAGTATGGATCGATCACGACACGTTGCTACGTCAGCTTTTAAAGATGCAAGCTTACCTTTCACTTCTAGTTTTATGCGATTACGGACATCATTTGCCTTTTCACCAATTTGCTCACGGATATTTTCTGCATTGACGGCAAATCTGGCTCGCATACCTTCAGGCAAGGGGTTTAAAATTTTTTAAACCTAGAGTCGTCCCTTAGTTTTATAGGGCGGCCGTTTATTGTGACTAGTTCTGAACATGCATTTTTCAGTGTCTTCTCGTTCATTTTTATTTGAATCGTTCTTAAAAACATTTCATCTATGGCACATTGGTTGGTCTCACGCATTCGCTTTTTTGGGATTCGTTGGAGAAATTTGCCTCGGTACGTTGCTGAAGAGCACTTAGTTTTTCATCATGGAACTCCTTATAGCCTACTCCTTGTCGTGAAATCGTTTAACGTGTCGTTTCAAATTCGGAGCATGATTTCCTTTATAAACAGCTTTGCATTTCCCCAACGTACAAGACGACTTATTTTCACTTTCAAAGTACTTGAAATATTTTTTAAGTTGTTTGAGATTAGTACGCACCATTATAATCAAATTCAAGTGCTCTTTATGTTATTTTTTATTAAACAAAGCGCAGTATTCAAAAAATAAAAAAGTAATGGAGTTATTCAACTAAGCACAAAATTCAATTCACGAAGCACTCAAGTAAAATAAAGCAATTTATCATTATTATTTGGTTACTATCATTAGACATTATTATCGTTTACATCTTCCTTACATTTTAACTGACCAGTTCATTTTCTGTTGTATACCGATACTAGTTTTTCCCTTTAACCAAGTCTCTCGGCAAGCAATTTGCTTCTTTACTGCTTCCTATTATGCATTTTAAGCGCTGCTCTTGGAATGCATGCAAAATGAATTCTGCTCTGTTCTCAACACCATAACCTGCCTGGACTTGCCCAAAACCTAACCAGCTGCAGGTACTTTAAATCATAGCCTACAAGCTACAAGTAACAGACATGCAGGGGCGTATCCAGAAATTTCTAAAGGGGGGGCGCCGCAATTTCAAACCTAGACAGTTGTAACTTTTGGTGGGACAAGCTTTTTCGCTTGTATCAGCCTATACAGGGCTTCGCCTTCCAACCTGTGCGTTTTGCCACATGTCACCATTTAATACTTAATTTTCTTTATATTGGTGTATCTAGGCCTTCAGTAGTTTTCTGCGTTTGCTCAGGGCTGCAGTTTAACGCTACACTATTTATCTGGGACTCCAAGAGTCCATATTACAAAAAACGTCAAAACAAAACATACACACAAGCAATCAATTACACCTATATAGTTCCCTCCCGCTGAAAAAATTAACTGGGGCAACCAGCATTAGCTTAATAAATCTGTACGGTGGCATTTTATGTTAACTCCCGACAAATATGTGAAAGAGGAATTCAAAGATGTGCTACATGTCTAGTACTCTCCAGGTATGGTATTGGAGATGAGGGACTATAGGCAGCAGGCACAGGCCTACTTGACGAGCATTCTGAAAAGAATGTAACGAATTGGGATGCAAAGAATCAGGCACTTGCTCCGTCAGTTTTATTAAAAAGTATTAACATAGTAGACTGTTGTTTTGCCATAGCACCGCAGCGAGAGCAATTACACAAAACTCTTTTTGGCCCATACCCTTTTATTACTACAGTAGAGTGGTCACTAACATCACTATTAAATTTAAAAGCACATTATTCTTATGCGAAAGAATTATATGGTCTTACATTACACGAGTACGATACGTTAAGCTTATTAAAATACTGTTTTATTCAATTATGAACAAAAATATGAACTAAAACTGCTAAGCAACACCTATATTTTTACATTTTGGTGACCTTTCCATACGCTTGTGCTTTTAGTTTAGTTAACTATAGGCTGCTAAAGCACAATATCTTCAGATTGAAGTTTGTTCATGAATTATGATGTTTTATGTAACTTGTGTACGAAACAGGGTTGTGGAGGCACAGCCAAAATCGCATGACTCCAACTCCGCCCTTAGGGTGTCCGAAAAGTTACTGTGTAGTAGAAAATATTTTTAACAATGGCTGGTTTTGTGACGCAATATTTAGGTGGTAATATAAAAACAAGTTAGTCAATATAACAACTAGTCATTTATTATATATTCAAATCAACACCCTTATACATTAACGGTACTGGCAATTAAGCAGCGAGCATTCTCAGTTGAGCATGTGTTCCGTAATGGTGGAAAATGCATAAATACTGCGCAAAAAAGATTTTTCAAGCAATTTCCAGATGCAGAGGTGCCTCACAGTAATGCTGTGGGACGTTTGATAAAAAAATTTCGCCAAACTGGCGATGTAAAAGACGCTTCTTGAACTGGTAGGCCTTCAACCACAAATGAGAAAGCTATAGAGATCCAAAAAATAATATTAAAGAATCCAAATAAGTCTGTAAGACGATTACAGTGCTTCCTCGATTATCCGTACCGCGTTTGACCGGCATTTAATTATCCGGTCGCCCTATTTTGCAACAACATTTCAAAATTAGATTGCTTTTAAACTAGATGTTGCAGGAATAGTTTCCGGAAAACTTTACGCTAAATCCCACAAAAAAAGCTAAAATGCTGTATTGTCGGCAAATTTTCTGTGGAAGAAAGCGCAATTAGTTCAAAGAGAGGGCTGAATGACGATTTCGTAGAACAATTTTCCGCGCTAAACATTGAAATGATGGCTGGTTTCATGCTGATGGGCCAGGTTATAAATATTTGGATGAGCAGGGAATAGTTTATTTTGTTTCAGTAGCAGAAGGGAACGAATGTGATGAAGAAAAGAATGCAAACAAGAATACACAACATTCAACGCACAAAGCACAAATACTCTTTTTCTCGTGTAGAGGCAGTGTAAATGTTTGACCGTTGCCTAACGTGGTTCCGTATTCAGCTGGAAGCAACAGTTTCAAACACTTCCACATTGGTACGACTTCGCGAGCTTGCTGCTGAAAAACGCGAATCTTTCCGCAGACAATCTAAAATTGATTTCCATTTTAGTAGATCTAGTGTTGCAAATGATAGTTGAGCGGGAAATTTCTTAGAATATTGTAATGTTGAACTTCTATCATTTTTTAAACCATGAATGTGTTGTGTTTTTGTTTGTTTTTGTTCCCTTGACTTAAACGTTAAGAATTCAGTTATCCGGTTTTTTTGCTTATCCGTTCAGATTTCTGAAAGTATTATCCCAACTAGACCGGATAATCGAGGAAGCACTGTATCTCAACAGGCCCTACGAAAAAAGTTACATTTTGCATCGCAAACAATTTGTACACATTACAAACAAACTCTAGTATTGTAAGCAAATGTAGCCACGAATAAATAAAAATTGTATTCACTAAACGTTTTCTAATAAACTTTACTGTAAATACATTACATTTTTATGTACCTATATTGCACAGTAACTTTTCGAACACCCTGTACAACCTTCTATTATGTAGAGTAAGTCTGACGTTGCCGCCACAGTGCTCGATAACGACCAAGGTTAGAGCTATAAGTATATAATTAAAAACACAAGATGTCAGGATAAAATAATAAAACCACTGCAGCTATTTCGCCAAGCAGCTCATCAAATGGCAACTGGCTATAACCTTATTACTATCTTTATTTACTCAAGAACAAAAATATTTTCTGTTTGCATTTCGAGGCAGATTAGGTTTTAAATATGCCTTAACGCTTCTTTTAAAAATTCTGCAATCCCCTTAAGCATGTAAGCAACCTGTTTCTTGGGCTTAAAACTTGCAAAGAAAAATATTTTTAAATTTTGTAGGACACTTATTTCAGTTTGCTACCTCACCAATCTGATACCGGTATCCTAGGCTAAATACTGGTCTAGTAGCTTAGTAAACCGGCTCACTGGCTATTCATTTGATAGCTAGCAGCCAGGCTCCACGAGAGGGGGGTGCAGCCGGTGCGCCGCACCAGGGCCCGTAAGAGTCTGGGGGCCCGTGAAAATCAAAGTTCAAAATTGTAATGGGCAACAATGCATATATTTTTTATTGCTGCTTTGAAGCTGGTAAGGAATTTCCATGTGCACTGTCATGAACAAATTTCGCAGAAATGTTGTGAAGAAAGCATTTATACAGGAAATCCAAGTTCTAATGTCTAACCAGATGTCAAACTTGAAAACGTTTTCAGAATCACTGTCACAAAACAATAAATGAAAGGAGTACAATATTCGAGTGTAGCCGTTTGATTTGGTAGTAGTAGGGTAGGATAAACAAAAAATAAGATCAAGGAATCACAGCAGCGCATCGAAACTTGGTATGTGGAAAATAGGATAAAGAAATAATATTAAGGTCTGTGGACTGCGAAGCGGCCGCTCAAACCCCTACACCGCCGCGCCGTTAAAAGCGATTGTGTAAGAATGGCATTGATCGTTTCATCGAAACAGAACATAATGTAGACAAATAGCCTGAGAAACATCTGATACTGGGCTATGATGACGGATCCCATGATTTAATCGCAGAGATCGCCATTCACTATTCCACCGCATTTGTCGCAAAACTTTAAAGTGCCTTGACAAATTATTGTAGCTTGTTTTTTGTTGATATATTTATTTATTAAAAATAACTATAGCCCAGCAATCGTGCATACAAATAGTGGGCTACGTGGTTGTGAAATTAATCTGTTCCTGAAATATTTGAAAATGATATCGATTTGAAAAAAACAGTGGCGCAACAACTAAATAAATACAATGCGCTTTCCATTAAAAGACTGTGGAAGGCAAAAGGCTTCCCTAAAGTGTGAGTAGACTCAGTTTGCATGTCCCTCTTTTAAAAAAGGTTTCAGCAACGTCACTTGGTTTCGGCTTTGCTTCTGTGAATTTAAGAAAAATTTTAGTTTTTTGATATCGTATGTGCAGTAAAATTTTAATAACTTTAATTTTTTGTACGAGAGTTTAATCTTCTCTAGCAACAAACTGCTCTCAATATATTACGCTAACTGCATGGGCTACTGGGTGACAAGCCGGCTTTGCCGGCGTCGCCCGGCAGGGGCCCTCCATCAGTGACGTCGGGGTTTAGTATTTCGTTTCAACAGCCTGCGCCGGCTTCACGCATCGGGCTCTGGTGTGAACAGTAGCCAAAACTTAATGAATTTTATGCACTTTCACAATTCATACACACAAAATTGTGATTATCATATTCTCTTAATCATGATTGGTAATGCTCACAAAGAATCTTGTCACAAATTGTCGTTATGCTTGTCGGGGAGAAAGGATTGAAACACAATCAAAATTGATGGTAGCGACCAAATGGTGGTTACTTTTACAATTACAGAAATAAACTATTTAGTGGTAAGCTCATTTTGAGATGTGGTGCTGCCCCTTTCCAATTTATATTTCTGATATTTAGTTCTTTGGCTGCGCTATTTGTCTTGTTTCCGGCAGAGCGACAAAAGCGGTTATGGCTTCCCCAAAATCATTCACCATATTTCAGTAGGTGCACATCAGGCCGAGTTATTTTCAAAGAAATGTTCTCTGTAACTTTAGTTTTACAAATTGTTGTGGTTATGGTTTTATGCTGATTTTTTCTTAAACTTGGGATTTTATTACAATGCTGTAGAGTATAGTCATAAATACCTTTACAGGCAGCATATCAGCAAAAGAAAAAATCCTTGCTTTTTAATATATACGACGGCGTCACCCGCAGGGCCCCCATCGGGATAGAGAACGTCGGTTCAGCCGGTCAAGCCGGCTTCACCTATCAGGCTCTTATATGAAGAGTGACCAAAAGTTTATGTGTTTTCTGCACACAAGATTTTTACGACTTTTTGTGCTTCTTTTCCTAATGGAATTTTCAGGAGCGTCGATGAGGGGGTCCAGGGTACCTTTGGTTTCGGACCCCGATAGTTGAAAACGTCGCGCGCAATGCTAACAATATATTAGGCCTAAGTTTCCTATTTTTCCTGTTAACAAATGCATAATCAATATAATATTTTTTGTGACATGATGACTAATGTTTTCTTCATCTTGGCCACAGAAAATTTGGTTAAATACTCTTTTTAAAAAAAATTCAGGCCTCCAAAATACTTCCTCGCCCTGTGGCCAGAAACATATCACATGGGTTCCTGTAACTCTTAAAGTAGATCACTTCCTAAACGTATCATTATTTTAAGCCCCAAACCAAACCCCTAAATTTTAAATTCATATATTCCATATGGATCAATCAATTTGTTTAAAGTCAAATCTTGCAAAATCATTTCACATCAATTCTGTTGTGTTTTGTTGTGTCCGTTAAACAGGAAGATTGCATTTTACTTACCGATTACTGGTGACTGATAATGATACATTGCATGATATTCACATTTTGTTTTTTGACTTACTTTTAGTCTTAAATTATTCCATAGACATAATATTATAACTGGGCTTGATTTATTACCCGACATATAGAGATTAAATTATTTAAATAGTAAAGTAGTCCGACAGCAATGTCTTATTTGCATCACAGTGGAGCTAAAAAAAGAAAAAAAACGCGGAAAGAAAGGCAATTTCTGAGCAATTATACCAAACACTCATCCATTTGTAATTGGATAAAACCCGGCCACTACAGTTTACCAGACACTTGTTAAAGGGGGGCCCGGTATTAATGTTGGTACCGGGCCCGGACTGTTCTCTCAACGGCCCTGCTAGCAGCTAAGCTGTAGCTTCTAGCCTAAGCTAACGCTTGGTTATACAGCGGCTTAGGCCCTCTGTACCTTCCACTAAAGTTCCTGTGATAAACTAATTGTTTAAAGTCCTGTTTTGAACAACTAGCTTGAACTATCACTAAATTATTCCATCTAAACCCTGATGGGTTGTACGCTAAGTTTTTATATTAACTTCGGTAAATCGGCACCAACACTGAAGAACTTGCAACCGTGACTGGTTTGTTCATTTATTTCTATCCTAACATGCTTGTTTTCGTTAGTTACCGGTACATCATAGTCATAAATTTGAGTACATAAATCTCACAAAATATTGAAGTTAATGGGAAATCGTGAGCTATTAAAAATTTATAAGTTTTTCACCAAGAAATTTATTGTACACTGATTCAGCGGGGGGAGGGGGCGGTCCCAGCGGCCTCCCCCTGGACATCATAGAAACTACTGAATCGTTTTATGCGATGGAAGTCCGAACTTCATACAAAGCAAATTTTCCAAAAATGTTAAAACATAAAAGATTTCTTCCCCACACATGGATTACCTAGGCTATAGTTTTAATACTATTTTGATTTCAGACCAGTTGCTAAATGATACTTATGACATCACGGAGCGAACCGCTTTTTTGAACCGGTTCGGGTTCGGGTTCAGTTAAGGTTAATGATTAGACTTACCATATTTTCGCAATGAAAAACCGGGACGCTTCAGAACAACAGGCCTGATCAGAGGGTTTTGCTATCGCTAACCAGGTGAAGCGGGGACATTATTTTACAGTAAATAAAGGTGTCCTCTAAAGAATGAATAAAAAAAGGTCACCGATTTCTTTGCTACCAAATTAGTGTCCATTCTGGCCCAAATTGTCTAATCTCAGCCTAAATGGAGGTGCTCTCCAAAAAAAAAGGCCATCACCTGCTTTCCTGCTGTTTTGCTGTCTCTTGCGGCCCAAATATTCGGCGACTTCGAGTTAGTTTTCAAATTGCCTTTGCTTGCATGGCCAATCAGTTGGATACCGTAGTTCCAGCAACGCTGGCTGACTGCATGAAAAACCGGGACTTTCGCTCAGCTGGCCGCGACAAGGCCTGAAAAACCGGGACTACCCGGCTAAACTGGGACGTCTGGTAGGTCTATTCATGATCACTCAAATTATTCGGTTCAGTTCCGGTTCGCTATTCGTGATTTTTCGAAATACGGTTCGGGTTCGGTTAAGGTTCGGCAAAATTTGCATAAAACCGGTTTATAAAACTCCGGCTCGGGTTCGGTTCGACTCCCTGGTTTTGATTTGCGAACAAAATTGCATTGTCTACCCAAAAAAGTAGGCTACTTATCGCTTGAAAAAGTAATCAAAGTCAATTTTCTCAAATGAGAAACCAAAAGATATGTAATAGCCTGGTTCCAATTTTATTTATGCTCTCTCAGAGTTTTTTCATTTTTTTCAATGGCGTTGACAAAGTGAGGACCCATGTTAACCTAATACGATATGTAATGGCGAGACTGGACCTACAGTACCGGAAAAAATTAACTGGGACAGTTACTTTTCACCATATTTTTACAGTCTTTACAAACAAAAACACATAAATTCAATATAAATACCGATTTTAAGACTGGAAATTATTAGCAAATAAGCTAAATAAACAATAAATAAGCAATATAGGGCACCAAAAGTCCATAAACAGCACCAAAGTTCTCATAAAATGAAACAGGTAGGTTAATAGCGTGTTGCCCCTCCTTTAGCTGCAATGACTGCTTTCACTCTTTTTGGCATTGAGGCAACCAAACTTTCAATAATACTCTCCTCAATGTTGTCCCAAACACCATTTAGGGTTTCCCACAGCACATCTAAACTTGATGGCTTCGAATTGTGGACCTTTTGTTTTAGAATTGTCCACAAATTCTCTATGGGGTTGAGGTCGGGGGATTGCGCAGGCCAATCCATGATGGATACTCCTTTCCTCTGGAAAAACTCCATCACCCTCTTAGCCTTATGGCATGGGGCATTATCCTGCTGATAGATATACTCCCCATTTTGAAATAGTTTCTCGACAGAGGGGAACATAGCACTATTTAATAGTCTAATGTATTTATTTGAGTCCAATATGCCCTCAACGCGATACAAGGACCCCGTACCTATACCACTAAAACAGCCGCAGACCATAAAGATGCCCCCTCCAAACTTCACTGTTGGGACTATGCATTCTTCTTTGTATCTCTCTCCTGATCTCCTCCTCACAAATACTCTCTTAGCCGGATTGAAGAGTTTAAAGGAACTCTCATCTGACCACAGAACACGGCTTCAGTCTAAAACAGTCCAGTATTTATGGGGTCGAGCCCAATCAAACCTCGCCTTGCGATTCTTTTTTGACAGCCAAGGTTTCTTTACTGCCACACATCCTTTAAGTCCTGCCTCATTCAAACGTGAGCGGACAGTTCTGCTGGTCACATTGATACCACACTCTTCCTGCCACACTTTCTTGAGGTCACTTGAGGTGAGTCGGCGGTCATTTAAGAATCTGCAGATCAAACGACGGTCTTGTCTGTGTGTTGTAGATTTCTTCCTGCCCCTACCAGGCAGATCCTTCACTGATCCTGTGCTTTTATGTTTCTTAACAATGTTTGACACAGTATTCTTGTTTATTCCAAGTTTTTTGGCTATATCTCTAACGCTTTTCCCACTTTTGTGTTCAAATACAACCTCGAGTCGGCGTTCTTCACTCAATCTGTGATGACGTCATACTTCCTGAAATATTAAAAAAAAAAACCTAAATATTTTTATAATCATAAAATATTTATAATTTTATACTGGAAGATCATAAAGTACAATCACAGTCATCAAACATCACATAAAAATGTATATCAAGCAAATAAAATCACTTTACTGGATTTAAAACTATGAAAATTTGTGATTAATCTGGTTCTGTTTAAAAGTCATGCTTTAAAGTGCCATAAATATTTTTAAAATCATAAATTGGAAAAATATAAAATTTCATAACCTTTAAATGTGTCCAATATCGCCCATGAAACATCTCACTTAGTCCAAATTTATACAACTTTAAAAACATGTTTGATATTATAACATACCTTAGAGATTCCGCAAATCTGATAAATCAGCAAAATTCTAGTACAGTATCAAATGATTCCCTTGTAACTGGCAAAATACTCAATAAATATAGCTAAAATGTAATGAAAAACGTTGAACGGATGCATCTAAATGTAAACAACAACAAGCAAGTCTCTTTCGCCATCTATAGGATTTTCCTGAAACGTTTATATTCCATTTTCTACTTCAATAATCACTGTCCCAGTTAATTATTTCCAGTACTGTATAATTTGCGAGACTTTGACAAACAAACGCATCAATAAAATAAAAATGGAAAAAATACGATTGAAACAATCTGAAATGCAACACAAAATTTTTTATCTCTTGCTGCAATGAAATTTCAGATGCTACTTGCGTTGCAAGGTTTTAATCACAAAAATTTGTCTCGCGTCTACACCAGCTCCAGTGGCGCAATCGGTTAGCGCGCCGTACTTATAAACAGATACGGAGTAATGCGGAGGTTGTGAGTTCGAGCCTCACCTGGAGCATACTTTTGCATTTATAATTTTATTGCAAGGAGAAACAAATTTTTTTAACTTTTATTTTTATTGTACTTTTAGGTGTTAATTCTGAAGTAAAAGCCTTGCGTTCGCAAACAAACATTTATTTTCACCAAACTGCCTAATTCAAGTAGGCTACCAGTATTGGATTTGTCTTTTTCTTAACTTTTACGGTATTCTGTCTCAGTCAAGGTCACCTAAGAGTAAGCAAGTAACCTTGAAATGGCCCATTCCTTTTGCTGAATTATCTGATGGCTCTTTGTTTTTGCAAAACAGTCTATTTATTGTGTTTTATCTTACGGTACTCATTGTAATTTAATTAATGAATATGTTTCTTTGGTAAATGGTACCGGTAGGTGATTGTTTTTTTTTTATCTTGGCGATAGTGTAGGCCAGTGGTTCTGAGACCGTGCGTCGCGACGCCCCGGTGTGTCGTTTCAATTCAAGGGCGTAGCCAGAAAAAAATTGAGAGGGGGGCCAAATTTTGCAACTTTTAATGTGACGTCTTTTACTTATAACGGCGTTTTACCTTTCGTGAACTACGCTCGTCGCTACTATAAAAATTTCTGTACAAAACTGCGAAAGTGCGAATGCGATTTCACTGATCTAATGGAGTTTTATCAAGAACGGCTTTAATAGTTCAACTTCAATTGTGATGTACAACGCACTATTTAAGGAATTTCAAGGAAACCACTCCCACTGGTAGGTTGAACGTTCTGATAAAAGAAGCGACGTCTTTGTAGTAGTCCGCATCGCAATAAAACACGAAAGCGCTCAGCGGGACGTTTATTTCTTGCAATTACCATAACTTGAATTATCAATTCATCACTCGACTGCGACATAGAAGAAAAACTTTGGCGATATTTAGTGTGTAAAACGTACACATCTTGTTTGATAACATTTGAAAGTTTAAAAACTTAAAAAGTCACGCCCGACCCACCCCCCTCTCCATCCCCTTGCTAAAAGTCAACAATAAACTCTAATGTACCTGCAGAGGCGCAAAAAATTTTGTTTTTATTTTTTTGATACTGTTTTGTAATTTGACTTAAAATTCTTGGGGGGCCATTGCCCCTTTGGCCCCCCTGGCTACGCCTATATTTCAATTTTCCAAAGGCGTCGCGGGATATTTTGGTTTTGTGCCAAAGTCTAGGTTTTATTGCGTCAAAAGAACTCTGATCGTAGATTCCTTTCTTACTTTCTTCTGACATTTTCACAATAGTGTTTTCAATACACTGTTGCAACGGTTGACTTGATAGAAGTTTAACTAAATTGGCGAAAAATATATAAAGAATAAAGCATTCAGCTGTATGTTGGACGAAAACAGGAAAGATGAGTTACAAACTTAGAAGAGCGTAATTTTACGATTGAAGATGACAGACCAATCCAAAATCTCCGGAGCATCTGCATAGGGGCAGTTATTTATGTAGATTATGGGTCACATTTATCTCGCAGTACGGCAAACTAAACTGTAGGATGCTGTCTGGTGCGTCGCAAAGTCTCGCAAGCTTTTTTAAATGCGTCGCATCGCAAAAAGTTTGAGAACCACTGGTGTAGGCTATTTGTTGTTTATACCTATCCGAGCGGTTCCCAAACAAGGTTCCACAGACTGATGGAGGTCATTAGGAAATCTTTAAAAGGTATGCGACAATTTTAAGTTTTTTAATCATACACTAGCTTTTGAGGCCCTCACCACAAGTTACGATAGGCCTAGCCTACTCTTCAAAGTGTAAAAAAATGCTTTCAGTGTGAATAACACCACTTGCTTGTGATTCATTTATTTTCAAAAAAATTTTCATTTTAAGGTTGATCTGGATAAAAAGGTCTTCAGCTTAAAAACTCTCTAAATTCAAAAAAAGGAAGACACATCAAACTATGGGAGATCCTCCATTGATTCAAAATAGCAAAAAGGGTTCGCCATATAGCAAGTTTGAGAACCACTGACCTGCAGCTTGAAACGAATATGGCTTTGATATGCAGGTCTATCTGCAGTGCCAACCGGTAGACCTACTGATATTAACAAATTTTCCTTAAATTTCGCCGATAGTATTTTGTCCGCAGACCCACAAGAGAGCAAAAGAGGCCCTTCAAGCACAGGAGAATGCTATTATTATTTATCGTCGTGTTGTTAAAGCTTAATGCCATCGCTATTTGCTACTCTAATCATTCTACTCTACTATATTTTGCATCCAAATTAAGTGTGATGTTCGGCTATTTGTTTATAATTGTTTAACTATTTTAGAAAACCTGTCACAGTATCGACGCCATTCCTACATGATCGATCGGATTTTTTCGTGCTTGAATTAAATTTGATTCCATCATCAAGAGTGGCTTTTGATACCGCGATTGAGTTTGTGCTGTGCGCTAAGACCTTTCCCCCAAACCGTATAACTGCATGGGATTGTAGCAGTCACAGTGACTTTCCAGCAAATGACTTTAAAACAGTGATTCTTAAAGTAGATTCCATGAAGCAAGGTCAGGGGTTCCCTGTAGTTACATTGAAAACCAACATTTAACACATTCCCAAGATTGCCTGTCAAAAAATCGTCGATCTCCAAAAAAAGTCATTCTTCTATCCTGATGAACAAAAGTAAGCACACGTGTCGCCGACCGGGCAACAGGGCAATTGATCTGCAAACAAAAGTGTGTTCATGTGCCGTTGTTGGGGCAATAAAGCGATTGATCTCCAAAAAATTAAAAAAAAGGTCTTCATGTTGATTACGCCACATGAGATCTCAGAAATCACTTCAAAGCTTGGGATCATTTGTACATGGAAAAAGTGTAGGGACATGCAGAGATTTCTGACCAGTTGCAGTAGGAATTTTTGGAAACTTTAAGTGGCAGCACTGCTGCCAGCGCTTTATTGCCTGCATTAACCTTGTCAAATAAAACATTTCTTTTATTATAATAAGTGCTAATTTAAATAAGGGTTCCATTGCAAAAAAGTTTGAGAACCACTGCTTTAGAAAAAGTAGTAAGATTCCACATTTTTGTGGTAGGCGGCCTACTTCTCGGCAACAGACTGGTCTCACAATGAACGTGACAACGGAATACAGTAACTTTATCTTTGAGAAAAAAGCTTTTTCAGATTGTGCCCGATGTGCCATAATGGCCCACTCTCTCTTAAACTAACGCCACCATGTGGCTTTGTTCACTGGCAATACTTCGAAATAACTTTTTGAGAAAATAGAGCATTTTGTAAAGATGGAAAAAGATTCTGCTTTTTCCATCTTTACAACATGCTTTACTTTTCCAAAAATTTGAACAGATGTAAAGACAATTCTTTTACCTTTTAACATCGAAAATTTCCCCAAATTGTTCTCCAAACTGAGAACAAGACTTTTTTTGCTACTGTCATAACGTTTAGGGGGACCATTGCTCTTTTTCCCTCCCAAAATACTCCATTAGCCTGGTTAGAATGCGTATCATCATTTGATCATTGTCGCCACACAACGACGCTTTTATCACTCAAATGCGCTTCCGATTTAGGACACGATTTCGGCAAAAGCAAGACAAGGCTAGGGATTGGACCAAAATTTTTTAAAACGGGCCCTATCGTAATGATTCTGCAGCCTTCTAAAATCGTATGGATTGTTAACTGTTTTTTTACCACGGGTCCATTACTAGAATATGTGCACCATTTACCCCTCCCCTTTAACCAAAATGGGGATGAATGTAACTGATGAGTCTGAGATGCACCAAGTATGACGTCATAGTAAAACAAAAACCTAATCAGTATGCCGCTTTGCTCATCTTTATTTTGGAGTTGAACCATTGGCTTTCGAGTAACTTACCCTGCATCTTTTCCAGAACGATCAACACCAAAGCAGTTATATAGCCAAAGGGCTGACTTGACGTGATGCAGTTTTGTTTACAAGGTGGTAGGTATGAATCTACTGATTGAAAATGAAACTATTGCGTCAAAAAATTTGGGCATACAATTTATAGAGAAACTTTAGACAGCAAGGGCTCCAAAATTCCCAATGGCAGTTAAAGTATTGAAATATAGTTTACATTGTAACTTACAATCTATCCAAAAAACTCTGTTCTTTTACAGGCATATTTTTTGTAAAAACAAGTCAAAAAACTCACATGTGTATTTGTGAGTACAAGCAGGGCCGGGGAAAGATACTTTTGCGCCCCAGGCGAGCTTCAAGTATAGTGCTGCGAGACTGCACTTGATACAGTAAACTTTAAAAGTTGTTCCTGTTTCAGTACCGGACGTTCATTGAATTGATGGATAGCAGTAAAAAACACTCAGTCAGTTTTTAAACCAAACATAGTCAAAGTTTATCATAAGACTGCTACTGATGTCATGTCAAAATCTCGTGCTTTTGGTTGTTTTCTTTGCGAATTCACTAATCAATTCTGCCATGTTCAGCCTAATGAAGCTCAATAGATTGATTTAGCTTTCGGGGCAGCGTCCCTGAACTGTATAAAACTACAATCTATTGGAGGCTGTTTAGTTCTCTTGATGGAGGAACCTGCACTGAGCACTAAGCATATCTGACCTCAAACCGAAAATATGCTATTATAATACCAACAACACCTTGGATTACATGAGGAAAGCAAAACAGGCTTACCGGTAGCCCATTAAATATAAATATCGTGAGAAAACTGACTGCAATCGTCATACTAAGTACAACCTTCGACACAGAATTAAAGTCAAGCGTCTGCCGGAGCGCCACAAAACTTTGTAGAACTTGACTTAGAAGAGTCGATGTAGGTTGCCTTGGTTACGACAATAAAAGAAAGGATTCACGTCCACTTTTCTAGTCTAATAAATGTTTTCTAATAATCACTTGCTTTTTAGAAACGCTATCTAGAGATATGGAAGACCTTGCTGACTTCTTGCAAACCTGGAGACTAAAATTGAATTCATCAAAGGCAACCTCGACCCCTTTTCATTTGAATAACCATGAAGCGCAACGGCAACTAAACATCTGCGTACCTGGAACCCCCCTCCTCACAACCCACACCTTATATACCTCGGAGTAAAACTGGACAGACAGCTAACGTATAGACAACATATAAAAGGTCTACGTGGAAAAGTGATGGCAAGAAACAACTTCATCCGATGCCTCTCTGGATCAACTTGGGATGCAAATGCTAAAACCCTCCGAACAGCATCCCTTGCAATTGTTTACAGCAGCGCAGAATATGCCACTCCAGTATGGAGTCGAAGCTCCCATACCAAAAACCTGGACGTATCCATGAATGATACCATGAGAATTATAACCGGCTGCGTGAAACCCATTCCCACACATCTCCTTTCTGTAGTCTCAGGAATTGCCCCAGCCAAGCTGAGAAGAAACTATGTTACCGACAAAATATCTCACCACGCATGGGTCAACAAAGAACACCCACTGCACAGTCTGGTACCTGACCCACAGAGCCTGCGCCCACAACGTATGAAGTCACGCCACCCCTTCTACCGTCACGCAGCAGAACACCATAACTGCGACCACGATATCATTGAGGCCTGGAACGAAAAGTGGACTAAACATCAACGCCCCAAGCAGCTGACGATAACCCCGGACACTACTGCACCACCAGAATCCGACTTACCTCGGAAATTGTGGGTTATCCTAAATCGCCTTAGAGCTGGAGTGGGGCGGTTTGGCGCAGAAATGCACAAATAGGGACTCAGAACATCAGCCTCATGTGCGTGCGGAGCTGCTACCCAAAATGTGGAGCACATCTTGTTCGATTGCAATCTCCTTCGTTCCCCTAACACCGTCAAGAACCTCACTAACCTGACTGATGATACAAAGAACTGACTTCAACATCTAGCCGAAAATCTGTGATGAGCCCTCAAACGAAAGAAGAAGATTAGGAGGTGGTCAGCCCTGTGTGACATTTTTAAGAGAACACTTTTCTTTTTCACATACTGTTGAACACTTTTATAGGTAGTGAGACTTCAATTTTTTTGGAAAAGAAGTCGCTTTTCAATTGCCTTAGGAGTCACAAATTCCACAGCAAAACCTTAGGAATTAGACCCGTTTCACTTGTTATGCCCATGGAAGATTCACATACAATGGGATTTTTACACCTTGCGTGGCAAGAAGATGGTGAGGTCAAGCAGTCTATTGGTATTGGTGGCTTTAGTCTAATCTGACTAAAGATTTACAAATCGATTATGAGCTCATGCTTAAGAAAAAAGCCTTCTACTTCTCCCGGAATCCTGGCCACGCGTGCCTTCTTTTCGAGTTAAAAATGTAGCGGAAAGCAGCCAAAGACAAGAAAGATTTAAACGATAAACCGGATGTGACGTCAAAAAATTTCCTGTAAAGCACCTAGGCTGGCAATCCTCCTGATTATCTGTAACAACATATTTAGAGGTGTTCGAAACGAATTTTACTGAGGCGAAACGAAACAAAACGAAATTTTGCCCTAGGAAATGCTGTTCGAAACGAATAGAAATTTTGTTTCAAAATATTTCGAAATTTTTCCATCGTCACTCATCTGTGTCATCGTCCTCCTTCGAAAATTCATGTGATGATGGTAAATGGCTGCTCGGTGTGCTCAATGTGTCTCGCGCGTAAAGCATGTTTGTCATACGGAATGAGTTCAACTTTTCACGTTTTAGTTTTGAGCGCATGACGAAAAGAAATTGCTTGGATTTCAAAATGAAACGAAATGAAATTCTTCACGAAGGAAGTTAATTCAAACAAAACGAAACCAAAACAACGCAATTTTGCGTCGAAGCAAAACGAAATTTTGAAATATTTTTGTTTCGAACATCTCTAATTTTATTAAATCATCTTCTCTTGCGATTGAAGTTAATGTAATTCAATGAACAACACACTATTGATACGTTTGTGCACTGTAGTACGACAGACTCAAATAGAGACTAATTTCATATGGCCACAATACATAATATGAGCTCATTCTGATAATCCAACTAAGCAGATAAATGTTTTAGCCCAGCAGCAGACACTGACATATCGAGAATTTCTAAAAGGGGAAAGGAAGAGCATAAACCAGCAACAACCAAAGATCTTTTGCAAAAACGAGCGTTTTGATAGTGAAATTAAGGTAAAGACTGAGAAGTTACTGCAAATTCACAATGGTCCGTTACGAAAGCAAAATTGTGGTGAAAACCAGTAAGTATCTTTTAAAAAATCACATACATATTTTTATTAAGCTGCTTTATGTTGTTGCTGAGACTAAAGGGAAAGTTGGGGGCATGGCACAATGCTTCGCCCTTAAATGTGCTATTGCTAGCAGGCTAAAGTTGCAATTAAAAAAAAAATTCGGTTAATAAAGGAATTCTGAAAGCAAAAAAGTAGTTGAATGAGCTACGTTTTCGTTATGATCTTTTCACCGGCTTTATCATAGTTTATAAAAATGTTTAAAGGATCTTAGATTTTCACACTTAGAAATCTTTCCAAAATATTAGACCAATTACTCGAAATGAATGCTAAAAGCCTTGTTGTTTGAACTTTGCTTTGCTTGGGAAGTTGCTTGGTATTGAAGTCGTAATGACGTTTCTAGGAAGAAAACTTATTGATAGGCAATTGCAGAAAGCCGGCATTTTAAGCAAACAAAGTGGCCAAAAATTTACGTTTTAGAGGCGATAAAACAAACGCCGCTAACAGTGCTCTCTGCAAACACGGGATGGCATTCCGTTAATAATATTTACCAATCTTGAAGCAGTTCGGCGGGTTTTCACTGCTAAGTTAATTATTAACGGTCCTCGCGATTAGAAAGGTCTTTTGAAGGACATTTAGAACGTTTAATGAACAAGACATTAAGATGCTTTTGCTAAGTTAAAACCGGTCATCAGTGCTCAAATCGGTCGCCACAGTCGGTGAACTACATTGATACGATTACGCTCCTACAATACATTTTAGGTTAATATTGCGAAGTTGAATTCAGTCTTTGATCCAAATTAGCCATCAATTTTAAGCCTGAACTGCATGTATCCTACTTGCATTCTCTCATCATCGATAATGTTACGGGAATAAGCCTTGCAGCGTACACGGATTTCTTGATTTTTCTGCAACAACATTTCAGCTGAGTATGGCGTGTGACGAGCTGTAGGGGACGGCATTACGCCAACTTCAACTGCTTGAAATTTTACAGCATTTGTGATCAAGATTTACAGTGTTGGCTGTAAGACCAAGTCTATTGTAAATAGTAGATCTATAAATTCAACTTCTTCCAGACACGGCAAGTTATTGCTGTATATGAAATCGCTGGCACTTACGTTTGTATCATCATTTAAGAGTTATCGAAAAATAAACAGCAAGCAAATTCATTAACACCACTAATTATAATAGACCAAAAAGTTAATCAAAGCCCTCGAGATAAAATATTTGGTTGCTCTTGTTGTTACCATTTCTGGCTGGTTTCTAGCTACCTAACTGGCTAAACAGATGTATTTAGTTTTAATGTTAGCTCACGGTAACATTTGTGAATTGAACAGCGACTACTGGTGACTCATAATGTGGACTGCGCAGATTTCCACGATAAGGATAATACATGAATGGAATCCCATCAGGAAAATATTTCGTATTAGTGCTGATTCCTGGGAATCCGTTCAAATTTGTAGCATCTTCACTATCCTGTTAAAAGAAAAGTTACCCTGACGTCACTAAATACCTGGCTCCATCACGTGAAACGAAGTCCTTATTTAGAAACCAACCTTATAACACTCATTACTAAACACTCGCGACCAGTTAGGTTAAAAGGTTAAATTGTCATCACGTTAAGGAGCACTGAAATGCATAGCACATAAATTTATAACAAACCTTTCCATGCCGACAAAATAAGAGAAAGCTACATGTGTAATCGTATGTACTTTTAAGTAGAAAAGACACGTCGGCAAACTGGGCGGTCAAAAACCCCTTTCTCAACTGGCAACGGGATCTGTACAGCCCGGATTGCTAACGTGTGGCAGCCAGACAACACTGCTTCGATTCTACTCTACGACCAGCTATCGCATTGAAAATGAGATTTTGAATAGCAACGTAAATAGTGTGATGAGACCACATATGCCGAAAGAGAGCTGTCATCATCTGTCTGTAAAATAGATGTATGTAAAATGGAATTGTCCTAACGTAATATTACAAGCATCGTATACCGGGTTTAAAATACTTTTGAAATCACTTTTGGGTCAAATGTTGGGATTCTTCAGAAAGTTAGGTTTTTATTGGCCGGGAGAAGGGGTTGTAGATTCTATTCTCCTTGTTGCTTTGTGTGGAATTATGACAAAAAAATCATTTTTATTGTGAGTAACATAAAAAACAATTTTGCAAGATGAAGTACAAAGATTTACCAACTTACCGTTCCGTAACAAGCGACGTACATAATGTAAGGATCATAGAGTCGATTATAAGCTTTCAACACTTCTACCAGGGCTGGTGCTTTTGATTCTTTATTTCCCACAGCTTCGCTTAAATCATTAAAAAATACCGGAAACCAATTAATAATCTGAGAAAAAAATCACAAAATTTTAATCAAAAATTGCAAAGTCAACAGCATAAAGATATAGATTAAACAATATGTTTTTTTCCTCCGTCGACTGTCTTATGAATCAACTACAAAGCAATCTGTGCCGAACTCGCATTTTCGCTACCAGAGAGCTGTTGCAGAGAAATGCTGACATAATGCGCATCCACCAAGTAGGAAGAATTATCACAAAGTGGCTTTTTTAAAGACACAATTACCGAGAAACAATTCTGGTATTAAAAATACAACTCCTTAGGCACTTACAGTTAGATTAACTCAAAAAAACTCTGACTGTGTTGAACAAATTTCGCTTATGCTTTTCTCTTACTTTACCTTTGATAATACAGTAGAACTATTTTTACGTTTGTGAACGTAGCTCATGTTTCCATTTTATAAAATCTGATGTTGAAAATGATTGCAATTTTACAAAAGTTAAAAAGATCGCAATTATTTATTTTCTTGTATTCTCAAATCAATGAATTTGAAACAGCAGTAGAGTTAACAGATATAGCAGAAAATTGACCAGCTTATCTTAACCTAGGGAAATTTCTTCACCATAGAAGGCATCTTTTGATGCCTCCCCCCAAAAAAAAGTCTTCGTGTTTGTTTTGAGGATAAAGTGAGCAAAAGAACCATTTTGGAAAAGTTGATCTCCAAAAAACGAGATCTTTTTTTTGACAAAGGGCACTTACACAATTTCACAACGCAATCTATAGAAAATTTTTGGGGATTCTGGCTGTTGGTCACAAATTTGTATAAATCCCTCGTACAGTCATTTATGCTCGAGCTACCCAAAAAAAGTTTACTAATAAGCCAGTAGTTTTGGAATACATTTAGTAAATTCAGTTTGAAAAGTGGTAGACAGTGAAAAAAGATAAAGAGCCACTAGGATGGACTTACAATGCCCTTTTGTAAGTCGTTTGACCTTGCACCACACAAAAATATTACCTCTGTTGACTTACTCTGTTAACTTTCACCAAGATGCACGGCTTTCCCGTATCATAACCGTAAGGAGATATTGCACAGTCTTTCAGAACATCTACATTGAATTTGCAAACACGAGAGAGCTCATCGGATGTGAAGTCCTGGTTTACTAAAACTGGACCGTTTTTGCAATTATCGTAAAGATTTGGATCACTTTTGTTCTTTTTGTAACCTAAAATCATCAAAACTTGAATAAAGTTCAATGTTTTTTTTAGTTACGGGAAATCTTTTCTTCAGTCATACTGAAACAGTTTTGTATTGGAGATGCCAATACTGCTGAGATTGCCTTAAACTGCCTTTCCCTAGATCACAGCAAGATAACTATTGCGAGATTTGGAAGCAGAGCAATCGCTACAGGAGAAGGTGCTCCCTCACAAACGCCATATTGTCGGTTCATTATCGGAGGCAAAAAATTAGAAAATGTGTTTTTCTAAGAAAATAATGGAGCAAAAACAATTTCATAGCCCACGTGCACCACCAAAAAGAGTTTGAGTGATCATCATCCAAGTTTTTTTTTTTAACGAATAAAGATCCCGTTTCCTATTTATCGTAACCCCACTAATGAGTGAATTGAGAAAACGTTACAGGTTCCCGCATATTTCATACGTAAACTTCTGTAAAGTTCTTGTGAAATTTTTACTGATCTTGAAAAATAGGTGGTGGAATAAGGTTCACGATAAGCTTCACTTCTGTGGAAACTCATTATTTTATTGCAAAATTGGTGGAGGTTCAATGGACAGATTTATTGGGTTTTCTCAGGAATGTGAGCACAGCAGCATCAGGAAAATTCATGGCCTGGGTCATTTTCAAGTTTCTGGTCAACGCGCAATACAAAAACAAAGATAAACATAGTTTCCAACATAACAAAAGAAAATTAGGAATTGAGTCATGCCACCACAAACGTTATAAAAACCAGAGAAGCTTTTTTGAGATTAAAACTAAACTACGGCTGTCATCCCCATTAGCATCATAACTTCATTACCATTACTTTGAGTATACATTACTTTGAGTATACGCAGCACCCAATTAAACTGGGGATGATGGGGTAGCACGAAGGTTTTCGGACAATTAGACACATTTCAACTTCGACTTTTTGTTGTTTCAAAAGCATGTATCTCGGACAACAAAACACTACCTTGCCAAAACGTGAATTCCTCAGACAATAGACTATCATTTAACCGCATACCCCGTGGCCTGCCAGCACGTGCAAATTATCTTTTCGTGAACTGGGTAATTGTTGTTGCAATGCTTTCATCTTACCGTTTAGAAATTCTGTCATTTGGTTTACGTAAACTGTGTACGATGAAGGATCATTGACATTAAACGTGATGTCAGAAGTCAGTGCTTTATGAGAAGGTAAGCGAGGCTGAATGCTGACTCCTAAAAGTAAATAATGGAACAATTCATTAAAGTAGCATTTATTTTGCAGTTGATTTAGATTCTAAAAGTAGTTTCACATCCCCATAGCTATATAGTTTTTGTTGTGTGCGTAAATATCTTCTATGGTACCACAACTTCAGTACAAGCACTGAAGATAATTTTCTTTGCTCGTTGAATTTACAGCAACAGCAAGCTAAGTGCATTGTCATCAATCGTGAAATGTATGGCAAGTAAAAGCGGTAAAAAATTTGTCGAACTGCCGTTCAAGAACAAACTTGATTGCTAATGCAATCAAGGTTACACGTAATTTGACATGGATATAAAAATGTTTGTAGCCAATAAAAGGAAGCGATTTCCACAAAAGTAGTTCTACCAGTAATCAACAATAGTTCAGTTGATTTTAAAATGAGATGTCCAACCTATCCAACTCTGACATATTTGAGAGACTCCGTTGCTGTTGCTAAGAACTCAGGAAGGTATGATTGACATACCGAATCAGTTCAAATTTTATTAAAACTTTATAATACACTAAAACAAATGTATTTTGCTAAATTAGCATTTTCAGAGCTTATTTAAATAGAATCAAGAACTAATCAAGAATACTAATCAACTAATTGCAAAAAAGTTTTAACTCACAAATCCTTCGAAGATCAATAGCGTATTCAAAAATCGGTTTCAGTAAAAATCTCAAAAATATGATCTTTGGAAAAAATAATGTTTTTATTTAATTCGGAAAGAGGTTAGAACTCTTCCCTTTCCTTTTCCTACGTAGGGAAATGAAATGGGATGTTTCTTTTCCGCAAATACGGTTTTGAGCTATTAATTTTTAAGACCAAAATCACTGCCGCAAACAAAAAAATCATAATAGACGTAATTACGCTGTCAACAAAAATGAAACAAACAATACCTGGAGCTTGCACTCTTGTTTGAAACGTGGGAACATAAGGATCCAATGTTGAAAGCACGATTGAGATTGCCAAAGCAAAAAGTCCGGTCAAAAATGCGTAATAGAACATGTAAAAAACGAGAATTTGTCCTTTAAAAAAAAAGAAAAACTTATGTCACAATAACTTCTATGATTTTTAAATCATGAGAGTTATCCACGGGAAAACAAATGTAATCGTAAATGTCTGAGTGATTTGAAAGAAGGGATTCCAGAGATCAAAGCCCCTCCCTATGCCAAGTACAACGGGCGAATAATGACGAAGTAGGTACTGCACAAAAAATATTGCAAATGGATAGGTGGTAGACGTACGAAAATAGAGAGAGTGCCTTTGATAGTGGCAAAATATTTTGTTTGTGAAGATACATTGAGATAATGCAAAGAATAGTTGAATTAGACGAGGAATTACTAGCTTTTAACCAGGTGGAGCAAACAGTTTGTATTATTTTGAGAACAAGTTGAATGCCAGCGGTGGAAGTGAAGCGGTGTTGACAGCAAGAACAGGGATTGATTGAATAAAATTTAGACAATGTTAGGAGCTGGATCATGGAAAAGTGCTTTTGTTGAAAAGGAAAGAATGTACGGGAATTGAGTTTGATCAGTGATGTTGTATGGAAGTGAGACATGGTGTCTGAGAAAATATGGGATGGCGATTTTGAGAAGGACTGAGAAAGCAACGATAAGAGCAATGTGTTGTGTTAAATGAATTGTTCGAAGCAAGAGTCAAGGACTTTTGGATATGCCGGGTTTTAGTGACACTGCAGATAGACTAGCGAAAGCAAAGGGGAAACACCGGAGATAAACTAGCCAAAGCGATAGTATGTAGTGTGATAATAAGGACATGCTCTGCGGAAGGGTATTGATGATGTATTGAAATTGATATTAGACTTTGAAGTGGCAGGAAAAAGAAATCAAAAATATTGGATTCAAGAAGATGCTGTCGATAGAGGGAGTTAGCATAGTTTATGAAATTATAAGAAACATAAAGTGCGTCCAGTCACCTACGCTAACAAAACCAAAACCGGATAATAAAAAAACTGGATCTTTCTCTCTTTACCCCATGATTTTCCGCCACGTCCAAATACGGTTTTTTCAGCCGGATTGTAAAGAAACATCAGAAAAGCGTTCCAGCCACTGCTAATTCTTGTGCCGAGTCCTGCCTTTCCTGCATCAGAGTCCGAATCCATGCTTCCTCGACCCATAATCAATACCAATTAAATTAAATTAAGATTTTAACAAACGATCGATCCTACAGCTAAAAACAGAAAAAATGCAAAATAGTTAATTTCTTCTGCTTTCTATAATTAGCATCTGTCTCTACATTCTTCACGTTAGGCTATTGATCGGCAACGTAATGAGTTTAGTTGATGTTTCGAAATTAGTATTGATTGTAGTAAAGAAAAATTTAACGAAAATATATTCTCGCGATGCTTTCGTAATTTGTATTGATTGCAAGCCTACTTTGATTCAATGCCACCCAATAAGCCGGTAACCCAATACTCCATGACACTTTTTAGGTTTAATAAGCAAGATTTCAGTGCCACAAGACAAAAATGCCAAAAGCAATTTGAAATGAAGTATCTCTGCAATTTATGAAAAAAGTCAAGGAGACAGTGGGATCAACGCGTTGACAGATTACATCAGAGGAATCGATCTGTAGAGCAATACACGTTTAAGAAAATGGTGGCATTCAAAACATTTAAAAACAGGTTCTATCCACAAAATATTAAAAATTAGAGCACGGAAGGCATGAGCACATGAGCTACTGGCCAAATTAAGTTTTTTAGTCAAATATTTTCTTAATTGACTGAATGGTAGTGTTGACTGGTTCCAAAGCACGTAAATTTATGAGCTCTATTGCTACTTGTCCAGTCACGTCTAATCTAACTCATGCTCTTTTGCTTAGTAACGTTAATACATCCCAAGTGTTTATTTGATAAATAGCCTAGGTCTAATTTTCAGCGAAATAAAAAGACATTTATACGATACAACCAGGGTTACCATCTGCCTAGACTAGGGGTGTTTAACCTGTGGCCCCATGAAGTGAAATTTGGTGGTCTTGGATAGCAAACCTATCGCTTACATCTTAGAAAAAACGATCTTCATAACATAATTGATATAAATACTGCTCTGAAAGTTATGATCTTTAGTAAAAAAAGGTCTTCACCACCTCTTTGGATGAACAATGCCACCAGCTACTGCTTCGAAGCTTGACTGCGTGTAAAAACCGTGTGGCCTACAAATTCAGACAGGCCCGCTAGATATTCAAGTAGTCTGAAGTTGGCCCGTTTGCAAAAAAGTTTGCATGCTCCTAGTTTAGACCAAAATGTAAGCGCGTCGTGAAAAGCGATGTTTTCGAAGCAAACTTAGATTTTCTATGCCAAATCTAAAGAAAGGACCAGTTTTTTGGAAAGTCCACATTTTCGAGATCAAAATTGATGAATTTTACTGCAAACTTAACGTCGAGATCTTTTTTATTGAGGTCAACATTTTGACCAATCATATTCTGACATAAATTAAGCACGCAACTCAAAAATAAGCACGTTTTTCAGAAATAAGCTCATTTTTGTTTTCTAAGATGATGTTCTTGAAAATAAGAATTAATCTTAGAAATAAGCACGAGAAGATAACCCTGGATACAACCTAATTTCGTAGAAGCAATAAGTAATCCATATCAGCAATTGCATTCGAAATCTAAGGAAGCATTGATGTTTTCAACAACTGGTTTTATGAGCTCATAAAATTAAAGAACTTTTTTCTACGTACCGGTGAGAACCGGCAGAATAAATCTACTGGTTTAAGGGTGGAACACAGGCAAGAAGATTCACCTCATCCTATAATGTGTAATATCTTTTTTGCCATAATACCTTCCCATTCTTAAGGATATATTAGGGTAATTTTATTATTCTCAAAGAATGACCAAATGCGGTTCAACTTCTAATGTCTCAATTGTAAGCTAAGCTACTGTTGGTACTAGGCCTATTAGACTCATGATCAACTGACGCCTAACACTACTCTTGTCTGCTCTGCAACAGCTTAATCTCAAGCTTTGCTTAGACATGAAGTTATGATGTCAAAAACGTTCTTATCAAACAAACAGTAAATCATTAAGTGCATCTCCCCCGCCGATCAACTACTTTTGTTTGACGGCGAAAAATCGGACATTAACGAGACAGATTGTATGGGTGAGTAACCAAATAACCGCTTGCAAAACAGAAAAACACAATGCAATCTTCCTCACACATCTCCTGAACCCACAGCTAAACTCTCTAATCAGTGATGGACAATAACTAGTTACTTTTTAGTAACTGTAATATTAATTTCGTTAGTTTTCTGCAAAAATAAATTTCTAACTACCGCAGTTATCAATTGGACACTGTAAAATTTAGGCTGCAAGTTATAGTTACTTTCTGTTTGCTGCTTCACAGCTAAAATAACGGATTTTTCTCTGATAAAATGAAAAATAATTTACGCGTTTGGTCAAAAAGTTTATATCATTGGGTCGCTTCGACAAATTGGAAATTTCGAAACCAATAACCTTGACCGAATAACTTGATCAGAAAATCAGTAGAAATTTTGTAGGAATAAATTGTATTCAAAATCAGGAAGCATGAGAGTGAAATTTTCGGTCGTTTTGGTTTAATTCTACTGTATGATAACCGACAAGGGATGTGTCACATTTATTCCCCCCACTGCCACAGAGGGTAAACGTTGGTCTTACTCATCTAATAAAAAATTGATATGACACCTTAATACCGGTCGTGTTGCGCAAGCAAATGTGAGAATAACACAAGGCGGCACGAACACATTGTCTAATTAGTTTACATATGCCAGCGCCGAACGTACTTGCATCAACAGTTCAACATTGTGCTACGATAATGAGGTAGTTCTACGCCTGTCTTTTGGTGAAGGGCTGTCGCGAACTCAAAAGCAGTGTACGGCACTGGTTGGTGCAGGCATGTTCAAATCCGCTCATAGTAGTTTTTACAGACTACCTTTTGAGGCCGATTTTCAAAACCACGCATTTTGCTATTAACACGGACTATAACACTATGGCAGAAACTGTAAAGCTCGGGAAGATTGACTTTTCTATTAGAAAGCCTCTGAAACAACGCCAATAAGGTTAAAAGCTACCCTATAGGAATACCCATGAAATGATTTTTTTCCGTTCGCCGTCTTCTTCTTCTTCCTTTTGGAAAAGATTCGGATAGCTTTGGAATATTGGACAGGGACGGTGTTGCTCTATTCTAGGAATTCAAAATTTTTGCTTTCCAAGCAAATTAAACCGTGTTTTCAATTGCTGGTTTAGCTGTTTTGCCGTGCATCGAAAAAAGATCACTCTTGCATTTTGCATCGAAAATTTTGGCTAATGAAAGTAACTGTGACTTTAATTAGTTATGTTTTAAAATTTGTAACACAAACTTTAACAAAGTGATTATTTTCGATCGGTAACTGTAACAGTAACTCAGTTACCTAAAAAAAGGAACTTGCCCACTCTGACTACAATATAGTTTATCAAAAACTGTTAGTACCGGTTCAATAACTAAAACCGATGACTACAAAATAATAAATGGTTGCCATCAAGACAATTTGGAATTAAAGATTTTAAACAGCCCAAAACACGTAAAATATATCAAATAAAACAGCACAAAAAGAATAAACCTATTCTTCAAATTTTTTCTGCAGAAAGGGAACCCATTGAAGTTTTCTCTATATCCGTCTTTGAACCCGCTCTAAGTGATAGCCGATCACATAAACTGCTGATGGTTCGTTTGCCCTTGTCAATGGGTTTTGACAGCGGAGACAATTGCCCCACCTATTGTATTAACCGAATTAATTAAGTCCCCGTCCTTGACCAAAAGTTATTAATTTATCCCAGAGTATAGAGTGATTTTTTTATGTTTTGGGGGGTTTCCATAATTACCCAAGTTTCAGAAATTTAACTGAATTTGAAGTGACCATTTTAACAATTAGCTTATTGCGCTTTTACATGTAATATGAAACCAAACATGGTTGTTGTTAGCAAAAGGACAAAGTTAGTTTTGAGTATAAAACAATGACCTAACCACACTAAAGCTGAAACTTTTTCTACCATCAACAAAGAAGGACCGATTCTGCTGGTATCTTGTATGAATAAAGAAAACCATTTTTTACTCAAATTTACTTAATGAATTGAAATGAGCAACTGTATAAACTAAACAGCAAGTGTTGAAAGCGCATGCGTTTGCCATGTGTTCCAATATTAGCAGTTTAACACACAACAAACAGCTGATAAAAAATATTCTACCAACCCTCTGGAGAGAAAAACGGTTAAGAGTTCTGAGTAGCTCCAGAATCTAGTTTTTTGCTTTCTGGCCTAAAGTAGCAAACTTCAAGATTTTTTGTCCCCAATTCCATTTATCTCCATTGCTAATTACATCATTTAAAACAACTTTTTTAACCGCTTAAGATTTTTGTTGTCACACGTCTTTTTTTAGGTTATCGGTGGATTTTCAAGAAAGAAATTGTTAATATAGCTATGAAAACAGCTGTAAAAGCCATAAGCTTTTCGTGATGCTTTTATCAGTGGCAGTATCACGTCATAAGGGAAGAGCTAGAGTGAGTAAGTGTTTTATCTGATTAATTTGAACGTTGGGCAAGCAAGACAAGCCAATAATAGCGCCAAAGAAAGATTTTGCAATAGCGAAATGCTTGAGAAAGCGCAGCAAGAGGCCAAATAGGAACGCCGCAATTATCGAGAGTATGAGAGTGCAAACAAACTCTTTCTGTCAGCATAACACCGGGCGCTGAGTCTTGATATAAACAGCCTCGAAGAGATTTAGAATTTAGATGGAAAGAGCTACGTGCTGTGGCGAGGATTCTTTTACGTCGATTACTCAAAGTTGCCCAAATATTTATCTAAAACTGCTGTTTTTTCAGAGAATATCTCTTAACCGGCAAACAAATGTCTTTTCTACCTTTTGTATAGAGGTCACTGATTGAAGTTTTAGAACTTCCTTATTGAATATCCGTTAAAAAACGAGTCCTTCTATTATGAGATGAAAACATGATGGTACCTCAAACCAAGACGCTTACTACTGAAGAATGTCTGTAACCTATTTATTGACCTAAGCCAGGTTGGTCCAAGCCTTGGCACGCGGGCCACATGTGGCCCGCGGAGGGCTTTTGTATGGCCCGCGAACACTTTGTGTATATCGTATTTTTAGTGGAAAAAGCTCAGAAGTTAAAATACACTTACATTTTACATAGATGCATTGCAATAACAACTGCCGTTCGCAAGCTGTACAACATAAAAGTACAGCTCGTTCTGTAACTAGTGTTGCGCAGGACTGCTTTGTTACGACAAGCACGCGTTAATTTTTGCTTGTAGTTGCAAACACCGACTTTCATTCTGTGGTTCCTAGTCTTTTTGATGCCACGGACCTTTTTAAAAACTTTGCTGACATGCTGTGGACTTTCAACTCAATCGCAGGCTTAACACTATGTTTTCTATGGGAGAGCTGGAGGTATTGCCGCCTTGAAGCAAAGTTGAAGACGACTTTAGAAACTTAGAAAAATCTTTTATTGGTCCCCAAAAAGTCTTTTGTAAATCCCCCGGTTGGGAACCATTGCTCTCGTCGAATTCAACTGCAAGTTAGCAGATGTGTTTGATATTAGCGTTGCCAGAAGCAACTGTGGTGGAGGGGAGGGAAAAAATACACTTTTGGTTTTTGTGTTTGCCAATTTTGCAAGATCATTTTTTCAAAGATTGCTTTTTAATCCCCAATTTTGTCAAATTTGTGCCTGAAATTTGCCGGTTGTCTTGAGTGGAACTTATCGGCGTTTTGAAGCAATTTGATCTCAATAAACCTTTCATCTTTAATCGAGATTAAAAAATTTAGAGGCGTACCCCTGCGGACCCTTCTTGCAAAGCCTAATGGGCGTTGTGAAAAAATTTTGTAAGCCACTGGCAATTTTAATCTTTCAGTCAGAAGTTCTTAAAGTCTGCCTCAATGCCCCCAGGGGGTAATAATATTAGATTTTGGGAGTGTTGAATATTTCTGTTACATAAAAAGAGATGTATTAGATTACATAGCAAGTGAAAAGTAAGGAGAGTTCAATTTCACGTGAATAGAAATTAGGAATATTGGGCTTTAAAAACTTTAAAAACTGCTGTTCTAAGTGATTTTCATCAAAAGTACGCTATTTGTTTAGAAAAGTGTACAGTTGCGAAAAAACTTTCCAAGTATTGGAGCGATTTAAAATCAACCTTATCCCACTTTTCTCAGAGGCGTTTCTACCTCTCCTACGAGTCACTCTGACTCATTTCGCTCTCTCATCTTATGAGCGGGCCCTTTGTCTCCCAACCTCCTTCCCATTTTAGGTTTGGCCAGACTTGAAGTGAAACCAAGACTCTGCAGTTCCTGCTGGAGAGTTTTTACGTCCATTCACCGGCTCATTCTTTCTCCTACTTCTCTTAGAGAGGTTCTCTTTGTTTGCCTTCCCTTTGCTCCTTGAAACCTGCTTTCCTTCACAGTGGAATCCACTCTTTCCTCCCCGTGCTCCCGCTACGATCCCTCTCTATCGCCAAGGTGTGGCTCTCACTTACCTTGACTCTCTTCCATCTTACAACCTGGTGATCTTGACAGACAGCTCTGTTCCTTTTCTTTTTGGCAAAGGCGACTGTGCTAACTGTTTACCTGCCAACTGCTCTCTATGTAGAACCGAGGCCACTCTTTTCTTTTCGGCAGGCCCAGCATGTTCAAGTTTTTCCGCTGAAGCCTGCGCCATTCTGCAAGCTCTTTGCTGGTCTTGGCAGCACCAGCAAGTTTGTCATTTTTCTTCTCTTCCTCTTTAACTAACGCTTTGTCCTCTCCTCCATCTTTCCTTCTACCTCAATTTCTCTGGCAGATCTGGCAGGAACTGTCTTCTCTTTCCTCCTGCACTATCAGGCTACTATGGGTCCCCGGACACTTGTTTCTCCCGGGGAACGACGAGGCTGATGAGGTGGCCATACGGGGTGCACTACTCGTGCAACCTCTTGTAGTATCTCTCCTCTTATCTCTCGTATCCACTCTTCTCTTTTCTCGGACTGGAAGCGTACCGTCTTATCTAAATTTTTTGACACACAGGCTTCTTCGGTTTCTACCGAGGAACTTGTGCTCTCTCGTCTCCGCTGCAACGGACACAGTCTTCTGTTAAGCTGTTGAGCTCTTATCTCTTTAGTATTGGCAGAATCGAGAATCCTTCATGTAGCACGTACGGACACTCGTCCCAGGACACCTCATCTCATTCTGCTCTGTCCAGCTACGAACCCTGCGCCGCTCGCTCTTTGGCGACTCTCTGTCTCTCTACGGGTTTACCCACACTTCGTCACGTGACATTTCATCACGCGACTGTTTATCACGGACATCAAACCACTAGACATTTAATCACGTAGACATTTAATTACGTTGACTTTTAATCACGAAATTTCATCACTTAGACATTTTATCGCCACACAAATCATCACGTGGACACGTAAGGTCTAACATGGACCTAACCCTAACCCTAACCCTAACCTTAACTCTAACCCTAACCCTAACCTTATCACACAAATAAACAATGTCATTATGATTTTTTTTCGCGTGATTAAATGTCTGTGTGATTAAATTTTTAAGTGATTAAATGTCTGGTGATTAAATGTTCGTGATTAACAGTCGGGTGGATAAATGCTAGATGATGAAATGTCTGTACACCCTCTCTACGACTTCTGGTCCATACCCTAGGAATTTTCCCGGCTTCTGGGGCTCCATGGTCTTCCGCCTTGCCCTGATCCCTCGGAAGGGGTCGGGTAACAACAACAACATCATCATCAATTAAAATCGACCCACAGATCAGAATGGCCAGTCAAACGTTAAATGCTGTTTGCTGCAGACAGCGGACTGCAAAATCAATGCAAACCCTGACATGATCACTAAAATAAAAGTTAATGAAATGTTTTGCTAATCAGTTGATGGGTCATGTATCTTGTTGGTTGTTCAGGTTATTTAATAATCAAAAAATCAGTTATAATATAGCTGAACACCATTTTTTGAGTGGCAAACAATCAGAAAGCATCAAATAGTACGTTGTTGGTGCAGCAAAACATTAAATCGATTAGAATAGTAAAATCAGCTTTTGATCACTTAAAGTTTCTTCTACTGCGGCTCGCAAAGTTTGTCTCAAGCCTAAATGAGGCCCTTTATACTCGCAATCTTAGACCACCCTGACCTAAGTAACTGGAACAAAATCGCATCTGCAGACACAATGAGCCACTACCTGAAACAGAACTGTCATTTTTTCTCAAGAACCTCGTGAAGTTTTTACATCTGCTACTTCTTCAATCTATATTCTGAGAAAGTGGCAAGCGAATGTATGACACTTAGCCTGCGTCGTAACACGATGACACTATACAAATAAAAGCAATGAGGCATAGCATAACTGCATATTACAAGGGACTTTCGCAGATTGTCTAGAGACTTTTGCATGTTAAAATGCAAGGAAAACGAAAAAAAAGAGTTATATTGAACGGCAGAAGGCATATATAACTTAATTTTCATTAATTTATATAACTTAATTTTCATTAAAACATCAGAGTAAACGCAACAACCACGTCGCAACGCTAGTTAGTGGTTTTAGGAATCTATGGTTGTTGTCCGCTAGGTAGAGCAGTTGTACATAAAATAAAGCAAAATAAACTCTTACCTTGGACAAGAAAATCTCATAAAATTGAAAGCTACTTTTAGCTCAAAAACATTGTTAAGCAATGCTGGATTAAGAAAGTAAAACAGAGCATGGTAGCAAAAAGTCCTTGGTATTATTAAAAATTTTAGAAATAGTGAACTCAAGAAAATGTCCTAATTTAGTATAACACAATACAAATTGGGAGGGTAATAACTCCGATAAAAAAGATTGTTTCTCGTAAAACATTTTACTCGCCGAGAAAAATAGCAACATTGATGGACACATTACCACAAACTTTTGTCAATTGAGACCGAATAAAACTGGAAATTCTTTTCCACAAAGGTGCACAAGAACGGAACCGAAAGGAAATTAGTTCAGGTAGTGGTCAAATATGAGTTAAACGTAAATGTAAATTTGCTGTATGTATTGCAGTATTTGCAGATTTATTTTATAATAAACACATTTCCAAAACCTGTCTTTTGCCGAAAGAAAGATACGCTGACAGAAATTCTTGGAATTCATCAGCAACTTCTCTTAGTTTAATAAGTTCATGCCAAGCAATGGTTAAACCATTTTCGTAAGCAAGCTTTTACTTAAAAAATTTGCTAGTCTAGTTGATGACTTTTCTAAATATCTTTTAAAGCATAGTCACATGGATGTTAACCTTGCTTTTATATGAAAAACGTTATAAAACTTTATAGGAGATATCAAGATTTTCACTTGAACCTATTGCGAATCACTATTGAATTAAATTCAATAAAAAAAAATTGAACGTCCTGTATAGGCATTGCCATTGTGCTTTTTTTAGTTAATTTATAAAAGTAGCGTCACATATGGTCAAATTTGAAAAATTCGTGTTACTTATATTGCAGTGGACTGATTAAACGTGAGATTTCTTTATAAAAAAAACAAAAAGATAATTAGAGCACTTAACAAATCTATCTTCTAACGTTGAATATCGCGGCTAAAATTTGTAAAATTGCCATCAAATATAGAAATGAGAAAGAATTTTTACGTAAATCAGCCTCGTTTTCAAAACGGCTTGCGCATAAAACTTTTGGAGAATGAAAATTTAATATTTTTTTAATGGTAAACGTGTCTGCCATTCGCTACAACCATTCTGCGATAAATTTTCTTTTTCATTCGCGAACCGTAAAAGGAAAATGATCGTTAACTTAACGAAGCAATTAATCTAATGGCAAACTTCCGACTTTTTGACGTTTAATAATGAGGTCTATATCATTCCATGTAGAAAGTATACTCAATGGTCACTATCTGCTTACTTTATACCAAAAAATCTTTATAAAAACGCGTCTACTTTATTTTAGAATGCTATATGTAGTCTATTTTTGAACAACAAGTTAAAGATAACTTATGGCTAGACCAAAAACCTATTAAATCCAAAACTTTTGCATTATTTTAAACGTCTTTGCCTATTTTTCATTAAATCTCTTCAAAAGTGGTCATTAAATAGTGATCAATAAACCAGTTTCTTTTTTAATATCAATTAGGTTAATGTTGACTTTGTTTCGCAGCGCCATTCTTGCGTCATTGTTGGCTATTTGTAAATGTGAATTGAAAAATATGCCTTAGTTATTAATTTATAACAAACTTAACTTTAAATTTTGCCGAAAAAAGACTAATAACGTCAGGAAAGTCAAGATTTCTGTGAATGACTGTCGTCACTGAACGAAAAACCTTACTAACTCCTTGATGAGTGACTAGTCCACTCTGCCGGCGTCGCTCGCAGAGCCCCCGTCAGAAATGTCGAGGTTTACAATATTGCTTTCGCCGGCCAAGCTGACTTCTTCAGATGAATAGTTGTGAAGACAATAAAAAGCTTGTGAGTTTTGACATTGCCAAATCTCGTTCCAAAACAAAACTGATTAAAAATAAAATTACACGGAGTTGCGCATATCCACTTCATGTCTCCCAAGTTTCTCGAGTTCGTGGCAACGTCTTATTTGCCTTGGTTTCACCATAAGCGTTCAAAAACTTAACAAATTTTTATCCGTTAAATTTAGCAAATGCTTGAAATAAAAGCATATCAAAGTCATTGCAGGGCGCCAAAGTGATTAATATGTGTTTTCAGGATTAAGCTATTAAATATTAGGACCACCACCTACGACTTTTTCGTAATTGTAGGCGCACTTGTATGAGTTTGCGCTTGTGTTGCTAGGTCCTAGCATAAACACAGCTATGCAAAGAACAAACTAACCCGCAATGAAACATTCACAGTTAAGCAATTACAACTGCAGGATTACCATCAGTAATGTCGAGGTTAAGAATATCACATCAACCAGCTGCGCCGGCTTCACCCAAAGAAAATTGCTTCAACATTTAGACGATATGTAGCTTGAAGCTAAAATTTTGTTGTAAAAGATTATAGAACAGAAACATTTTTACCTTTCTCTTTTTGTGGGAAATTCGCCGATTTTTGCTGGGAATAGGCTAATTTTTTAAATTTATATTTTTAAATAGATCTTTTGGAAGTTTAGATAGATAATGCCAACAAACCATGCTATCGAAGAAAAATAGTCAAAATGTACCAAAGGAGAATTTTCTCTTGACGAGGCGCCTTAAGTGAAACAGACTGCTGAGGTGTTTTTAGCTTGAAGATATTTTATTTTATTGCCCTGACTCGGTCATTCAGCTCTCTACTGTCGAATTGACTAACTACGTAATCTTTTGGAAGATTTAGATAGATAATGCCAATAAACCATGCTTGCGAAAAAAATAGTCAAAATGTAACAAAGAAACAACTTTTTCTAAAAAGTGCAAGTTTCTGAGATGCAGTAAGACGACTGTTCTACTAAAAATTAGAATGATGTATGTCAAGCAATTTTTGATTGGCCATCTTAAACTAATCCTTAGCCCTAACTAATAAGAGTTACGTATTGCTGGAAAACAATTCCTAAGCTTTTAAGTGACACTAACTGTTAGTGCCTTATCATAATCTTGATATATTAAACTTATCTGTTTTTACTAAGCTTACCAGTATTTTGATAAGGGGTAAAAGTTATATTACCGGTGTTACAGTTTTTACGTTTTTGGTATAACAACATATAACAAAGTTACATGTCATATTTTATCAAAATTGCCTTGAAATAGCCTACAATTTGTGAGCACAATTTTGAAAATCGGTTTAGAAATGAGGTCGCAAATCAGTTTTCAATTAAACTGATTTTGTAAAAACTTTAAAAGGTTTAAAAAATCATCATATAATGATCTCTATTAACTTTTGTCTTACACAACTCCGTGCAATCAATCAGCATAATATCAACGGAAAACATATTTCAGTAAACTAGCATTACCATTGTCAGTTTCTTATTCAAATAGATTCTGTTTACTCATAGATTCAAGTAGATCTACTCTTTTATTCAAATAGACCCACAGCCTGCCAAAGATTGCACACTACTGCTCTACAGTATAGATCAGCGGTTCTCAAACTATGGGTCGCGACCCACTGGTGGGCCGTGGGCGTAATTTCAGTGGGTCGCGAAAGTCATTCAAAATTTAAATTACTGCATGCTTTGTCTCAAATATATAAAGTGAATTAACATCTTGAATGGATGCTTGTTTCTCCTGTCCTTTTTTCTAAGTACTTCGAAGTACATGCAGAATTATGTGGGAACCGAAACTTTATGTTTTGAAAAGTGGGTCGTGACTTATAAAGTTTGGGAACCACTGGGATAGATAAATTTATTTCAGTTGCTGATCTTTCAGCAAGTCTGTATTTTCAAACAAACACGAGTTGAAAACCAACTGGATGAATTATTATGTTTTATTGTAGCCAGGCACGTAACCAGCCGATAGTTTTGGGGGGACAAAAACAAAGCTTGGGAAGGGAGGCAAATACTTTTCCGTTTGCTCTGGTAATTACATGGTTTGTAAAACCGAAAATATTGTTTTGTTTGCTTTTTCCCACTGCGGTGTGGAGAAGTCTCGTGTCTGTTTGCTATTTACCTCTGTGAAAACCTTCAATGATAGGTTGTACATGCACTGCTTGAAACATGTTTGTACCGACGCAATGGAACAACCTTTGGGGCCAGCACACTTGCACGTTATTTTGCTTATCAAAACTGCAGCTTGCATGGAAAATTTTAAAAAAACATGTAAAGCCAAATAAAATAACACCGTTTTAAAGTTTAGCAACAGATAGCCTTACTTCGAAATAGGATAGCAACTACACTGGCCAAATAAACGTTGTCTTTTAGATTTAATTAACACAAATTTAAGATTAAAAAGTTAACATGAAACTTAATCATGATTATAAGTAGTATTGATTTTATTATTATAGGTAGTGGTGCAAGAGAAACTACTTCAATTCGTTTCTACATGCACATTGTGTAAACCCTGCAGGCCTACTACAACGGTCACTGCTAAGTTCAGGGTTTTCATAATTTGCAACGAACTAAAACTAGAATGGAGAAATCCTGCAACCTGGATTAAATTATCGATTTCAGTTGAAGGATTGCAATACTCAACTGACCAAAATACGTTACGACACGTAGACTAAAGTGCCACTAATATGTTTCCTTCCTACCAATAACAAGTAACTACAATGCTTTTAGCTGCAAAATTTAATTTTTGTTCAGATGTGTATCGACTATATAGTCTGACGAACAGTGGTTTTCAACCTTTTCAATATATCGCCTCCTCCGCCCTATTTGAAGTTATTCTTTACCTCCTTTACATTCAGATTGATTGTAACACAACGAACATACATTGAAAAAATTGAATTACGTTATGTGCAATGTCAATAGGAGCACTGCTGTTGCAATTTACGTGAAAATAAGGAAAATTTTGACACGGTGCTCAACAATGCGAACCACCCAATCATATTGCACAAAAGGCTACAGTTTTTTCTCTTTTGGTTAATAAAAACTCTAGAAAAAATCGGCCTCGCATAAATTCAAACACTTCTATAAATCTTTGTTCGCCTGCCCTAAAATGTGATTTTAACTCCTCTATGGAGGTCCGCGTTCTGGTTGGCAACCACAGTAATAGATTATCACTTTTGAGTTTCAACTATCTTATTAGCAGTCTAGCTCTATGCGATGCTATCTTTCGCAGTTACTCAAAATTACTGCACTTCTTGATATCTCTTGTAAAACTAGGATCGTGTGACCCTGCTGACAGATGATCTTTAAGTGGTGGCTGCGGGCAAACGAAGTTCGATGGTGATGTCACAATCATTTCAATCTCATAAATCTGGTTTTCTCGCAACCCAAACCTCCAGCAGTGTATTTTCCCTGTTAATTTACTTTTGGTATGTCTGTAAAGTGTAAACCTGCCCAGTGGCAAATTTTAGATGAGGCAGTTACCTCAAGCCCCCCTTTTTGTGGCCCTCCTGAAGAATAAGGGACACTCCTTTTCAAGAAATATTCAAAAATACGGTGTGATCTCGTTTTATTTAGAAAAAAATTTGGTCACCGATAAGTTAACCTCCAAAAAAAAGTTAATTCACCCAATTGAGAATACAAAAGCCCGATTTCAGGCATAGGAAAAATGTAATCTTCAAAAATGAAAGGTCTTCACATCTCTGTTTCCGTTAGAAAAACTTTCTCCGACCAGGAATTCTCCGAGGAATCTTCATTTTGAAATTTGTCAATGAATTCTTACCTCATGCCCTTAAAATCTTCAATTCACTGCTGTACTTTCCTAATCTAACTAAACATTGAAAAATAATAGAATTTAAATGAAAAATATGGCAACTACAAATAAATTGTCTTTGCCATATTGTTTTTTTGCTGTAAAATAGAAAGTATTGATAGCATCAAACGTAATAGTAGGTGATAATTGTTTGGGGGCAAAATAAAAACTAGAGGCCGTGACTACGTGCCTAATTGTAGGTATTGTTTTTACGTTTTTTCTAAATAATTATTTACGTGTTGATGTTTTACTGTCTTACTACATTTGTTATTGTACAAAAATAAAGTTGTGTGTCCAATTAACAAACAATCAAATCAAATAAAGATCAGCTTGGCCAACCAGTGAGGACGCTAGGCAGATTACAAGGAATCGAAACAAATCAACGAAAATTCACGTCAGTAATCTCAGTGCGTTGGCGGCCAATTGGTTTAGAAGGTTTTTCCTGAGGTGCATTTAGGGCGAGGCAAGTAAGGCAGCTGCCTCGGTTCCCCCTTTTTGGGGTCCCCTTTCCCTGACATATCCGAAATTTCTATGCTAAAATCTTTGATCGCCAAAAAATAGTTCTGGACCCTAATTTGGTATAAAGATAAGCTATTCCATCTCTTCGTGGTAATCTCTAAAGAAAAGGTCTTTTTCGAGAACTTGGGCAGCAAGGGAGCACCTCATAGATTCTTGCCTCAGGTCTCTAAAATCCTAAATCTACCCTGGTGTTACCTGTAACAAAATCGTGAGTTCAATTTCTAAAGCAGCTAGGGCGTTTGACTTTGATTTAAGCAGCAACTATTGATAATTATGCCTTGCATTGGGATTATATAATTTGCATGAAGCCAACTGGCGAGTGCCTAAGTTCTCCTGGAGGTATGATGATTTTGATAAAAATGTTCTTTCACCCAGTTCTTCAACATGTCTGTAAAAGCATTTTTGAGCGCTTTAGAATTTCTTTGCCTAGATGTGCGGCGGGAGTGCGACCATGCTCTACTGGATCCGCAAATGACGTGTCTTGGGATAGGGCCTTGGGCTTCTCAGCGCTCCCTTCATTTTCCTAATTACAGAAATTGAGTAGTTTTTTACAAAATGTATCAAATCATAACTGTTATCTATTTCCTCAAAAATAAAGATTTTCTTGTAGTTGTCTTTCACGACAGCAACAATAACAGTAACATTGATGGTGCAAGAATGCAGTAATTGCGTCTCTGCCAACTGCAAGTTTACACTGCCATCAAACAGTTGAATTCACAAACCACTTAAGGGTTTATAGTTGCAAGCTTGTAGGAACAAACTAAAAAAACATATAAATCTGCAAAATAAGTATTGCTATCTCTAGAGTGCACGTGGAATGTCCACAATGCTCAAGCTTTCTTGGCACTTTGAGAAACAAAAGTTAGAAGATGAAATTGACTAAATGCTGTTGATATTATTTTAATATGAGATCCATACTTCAAAAAATGTTTTCGACTTAAGACTAGTCGGTATTTGCAATATTTAAAAGTAAATATCACATTAGTGACGAGAAATTTTGATCTTTGATCGGTTACTTTGCTTTCTTTCGGTGAAAAAGAGTTCGTCTATAGGGATGTATGATTTAGTCAGAGCCTGTTTATTTCGTATTGCTATTTGTCAATTTTTGGTCATTCCGAAGTTTTGTAAGATTTTCGCATTTGTATTTGCATCCGTCATGCGCAAAATCACGCAATAAAAGTTCTTCGAATTGAAGTCGTGAATGTTGCTAAAAATGGAGTCACAGTTTCGCAACGTGAACGGTTGAATACATTAAACACTTGACTTTTTTTCACGTTAAAACAAAAGTTTAAAAATAACTCTGATCTAAAGCGTTCTGACTTTCAATCTATCTAGGACTCTTCGCCAATACAGTATTGAACAAACATCATAGCATGCTTGGTGACGAAATGGTTGTCGCTAAGCCCATCTGATTGCAACATAAAATTTGCATGCGCATTACGAAGTGATATCGTCAAGCGTATAATATCCTTGTTATATTTTCCGTTAATGGAAAAATCAGGCGGGCAACAAGGAAAAGAAGCCAACACGACAGCCTTGCCTCAAAACGGTGAAGACTTTTTCATTACACTATAAGGCCCATTATACTTCTCTCTTTAAAAAACCCTGGCTGCACCCTTAAGGCAGAATTTGTAATGAACTCATATTCTCATTGAGAGCGAATCAAGCACAGGTTGAATGGAACCTTCATTGTATTTTCCAGAAGTTTATAAATTGAAAGTAAATTAAATAACGCTAAACACGCAATAATAAATTAATAATCAGTACAACACCAACACATTGTTACGTGTTTTTCAAACACATCATTAACGTCAAACACTAAACTTATTGAGATGAATATAGTTACGCTTGCCTATAGTTCTACAGGCTGACTGATATAACTCCGAGAAACAAATAACATGCCTGAAAGAATCCAGTGCAGCAAAGACTGCTTGCATTAAACCATGCAATAAAGACGTATTTTTTGACACGTTGAGAAGCGATCGATACCAAAAGCTCCTGAGTGACTTGGCTGTAAAAGTGCGTACAAAAAGGAGAATAATTTGTGCACTGATGGTAGCAGCAGCAGTAGTAGTGTGAGACTGGTTTTGATTCCCCGACTGGGAAATAATGTTGAGGTTTGCACCAGCCTGTGATTCACGCAAGCGAGAACAAATCCTTATTTTTTCATTCTAAACAACACCTGCTCCGCCACAATACTTGAAAATCTTGTTTTGAAGTCGAATGTTGCTCAGATTGTATCTGGAAAACAATTTTCCTTAAAAATGTATTACAATCTAAACCTTCTTTCAAAAGCTTTATTTTTTTGGGCAAGCAAAGCCTTTTGGCGTGGAAAGTTGCCATTGAAAGAAATATTAAAATGCATGTAAAAACTGTTTATAAATGGGGTACCCTCTCCTAATAAGGTTCTCGATTTTGTTTTTTCTCTTTTATCATTAAAAACTTGAGAATTGCGCACCAATTGGTGTTTGGTTACATTTTAGTATTTTAGGAGTAGTTCAAAAAGCAACTTCTGTGGTCGTACTGAGCTCATTATTTAAATTATAAGATGATTTATTTTTTTCCTAAAAACAGGCCATAAAAGGGTACTATTGCGCAGCCTTCGAAAATCATAATTTTATCCTAAAATTGGATAGACACTTCACGCGCCACTGAATGAAAAATGTAAAGTGCTACAGACAACATATTTTATGTGGTATAGCTGCACTATTAAAAGAATTGCTGTAAAGAATCACTTTAATTGGTTCGTTTTCCATCAGAGGTAAAAAAGTAGAGAGAGCTCTAAATGTCGGGATCAGAACAAGCAAATTTGTGGATATTTTTATTTTTTATTTTTTTGTGCAAAGCTCGCAAGTTTTACCGCCTCGTGTCACAAAGGTTATCCTCTGAACATACTACAAAATATCAATCTCCCGCACGTACGCGTTAGCTTTTTGCGAAAACTTGAGACTTCATCTACGCGTAACGTCCAAACTTAGATTTGTTAGACCTAATGAGGGCAACTAGACACAATGCGGTTCAATGCAGCTCACTCCATAAGCACAATGAACATATGTTAAAATTCCATGCGTACTAAAAGAATAAGCTTTTCCCGAAAGTATAAAGCTCTGACGCAACAAAAAAATCACTTATCAAGATATGCAAACTGATTTTAACACAAAAGAAAATTTTACCCCTTGAAATTGCTCTCGCAGATTTATGACCACGCTCTGCTGAAACGAGGCCACTACAAGTATAACAAAGATCTTACGAGTCAGGTGATTAAGACAGCCAACAAAATTAGACTCACTTTTTTCTCTGCTTGGCTTAGTTTTGGATTTATAGCCGGAGGGACTTTACTAAGAAAGGGCACCTTAATCTTGGATAGGCTTATTGTGGATAAAGCAATCTAATAAGAAGGTATTCTGTGCAATGTTATCACTTATGATAGTATAGGTTTTCACTTGCTAACCTTCATGTAAAAGCTTCTGCAAATGCTTTTATTTCTCACTCAAATGTTTCTTCTTTAGTTGATTTGTACTTGATGACGAAGGTCTAAAAAGAAAACATGTAAGATAGTACAAAAAGTACTTGGGTTTCAAACTATGCAAAATTGTTTTTAAATGCTTTTAAAAAAGAATTTTAAAAAAGAATTGAACATTTTTTGGCCTCATTTTAAAAAAATGGAGCAATGTAACCAACGCAACCAATATAACTGGAGCAAGTAACCTCTCTAGACCCTGAAGAAATGTAACTGCTGTACTTAGATCCTGCTGATGATTGCCGTTTGTCTATATCCCATAGAATCTAGACCAACATCTCTTTATCTGGGGTAAGTTTCTTTGTTATTGGTAGTAAATTTCTTTTTTGTACTTCTTTAAACGGGAAACTGCGAGCACCGAAATTGATCAAATTAAAAAATAGCTTCGGCCAAAAGTTGATGTCCTTATAAAGGTGACTAGATTGAAAAATAGGGCAAAAAACCAGCGGTCGAAAGTTAATTTTCGGAAAAAGTAATTGAATTTAAAAATGAGGCAAAGAAACTTCTGCAAAAAATGGTCTCAAAAAAGGCAAGATATTTGCTGACAATTCAGTGTTTTGGAAAAAAATCAAAAAGATTGAATAGTTAAAGAAAAAAGAATGAAAAAAAAGTTGAAAACCACTGCTCTAGATCTATAGCTTACACCCTACAAAAACTGAGAAGACAGCTTTTCAGTGAGAAAATTCCATTTTGATCTAAATAGGCCCACCCAAACCTTCGTGGTAACAAAATCTGCTGATGTAATTCATGTTAGAGAAGTCTACATTACTCACAAAAGAACATGATATCATTTTGCGTATTGCAAACTACAAGTCCATGATTAAGCTGTGACGAGAATAAAGCAAGAACTTTATGGCAAAAACTTTAAATCATTTTTTGATTTAAATGACGTTGCTGCATCATCCTTTGAATACGTCATTCACACTTCACTCGAGCTTCGATTCGTATTTAGTTGGCTCCGGATATCACAGTGACTGCATGTCTCCAAATCGCACGCACGTTGCTGAATCCGTTGCGCAAGATGTCAAGCTACAAGCGGAGATTTTGAGCAATAACACGATCTCAAAACCAGCGGCTCATTCAACACATCAAAAATTGCCTTTTATGGTCACAAATAAATCATAACAGTATCAGCAACAAAAACTTACCTGTCTTGTATGAATTGCACCAATTACACTACTACATGACGCATTTAAATACAAGGTATGCACAAAAATGCTTTATTTCTGAAGATATGGAAGTGTATTTTCGGCAGGAAGCCGTTCGCGAGCTCATTTCTATTGGGCTGTGAAAGATTTTAAATCTTATGACAGCAGAGCACATGACTCTAAAAAATGAAAAAAATTAAAGTTACGAAATGATAAGCTATTGTTGCTAAACATCAAACACAAAGAAAAACAGAGCAAAGCAAGACTACAAGATCTAAACTTATACCAGGAAATTGCAAAAAATTTTGTATTTTATTAAAACAAATGAACTTTTAGCTAAATATGCAGCAAAATATCGTATGCTAAGCAAAACGAAATGCTTCACGCAAGCCTTTTTTACCACGCAAACTATGTCAAGCAGTAGTAGCCTTGAAAACTTGGAGCAAAAAACTTGAACTGGATCAATTTTTTTTGCTTTATTCAAAACCTCAGGTGACATAATTAATGGCTATCCACTGGTCGTGAAAAAGATTAGTAAATTTTGGATGGTTTGATTAGATAAATATTTAATTGATAAATATTGTCTTAACGTAATTTTAAAGTAAATGGACCGAAATCTAGAAAGCAATTGTTTATTTTCAATTTCGATTAAGATGCAGCTTTATGTCAAACACGCATTAAGTTCTAATTTGATTGATTTAATTATAGCACTAACACAAAAGCATTTAGTAAGTAATTCTGATGTTGCGATTAAGACACAGTTTTATGTCAAACATGCATTAAATTCCAATTTGATTGATTTAATTATAGTACAAACACAAAAGCAATCAGCAAGTAAATCTGATGTACAATCACGCATCACCTATTTTCAAAAAAAAAAGGTCAATCACTGGATATTGTTGTATGGCTGTTCATTCATGCTATGAGCTAAATGCTTTATTTATTAGTCTTAAGTCAACTTGGGCTACTTTGATGGGCAGACTGCTTGTCACCACCACTTCTTTGTCATGTAAAGGTGGACGAATTTTGGTAAATATTCCTTTCCATATGCAGACCAAGCAAACCTATCAGTTTTTTCTCCACTTTATCTCTTATGCACTGAATTTCACTCCTAGAAGTTGTGAATATCCTATCATTTTCTAAGAAGTCTTTGGGTATAAACCGATTTAGGCTAGAACTAGCAAGCCCTGCCTTCAGGGTGGGCGCCCTTATCACTACACTATTGAAGCAGTTGTGTAATTGCTAAAATAATTATATAAACACGATGAGCTAAAGTTTGCAGTTGTGCGGATATGATGGCACTACCTTGGACTACACTGTACCCATAATAATACGGAATGGTAAAGCACGACTTATCTCGATATATCAAAACAGAAAATCATATACTGTAGTTGGTACAAGAAACATTTTGAGGAAGTTTTCGGAGACAAATTTGGGTCGGCGATCCTGTAATCTGGTGGGTTATCTACTGTAGTTATTATCGGATTTATATGGAGAGTTAGACCAGCGGCATGTAATAATAACTATAGCGTGAGGTCAAGAAATGCAACCAACTTAGAATTAGGAAGTTCAGGTTACAACTATGCATTTATCGATTTAAAGCTTTTCTTACAATTTCGGCAGGTAAAGGTTACAGCATGAACAAATAATTGTAAAAAAGAGAATAGTTTTGGGACCATTTTGATTTTAGGCTTTAAGGAGTTTAAGGGGGGTCCTTTTGTGATAATTTTTAAGGAAGTGAAACACTTGTTTCATTCTAAACGTATAAAGACTACCACTGACATCAGGTAATTTGATCGGAACTTCAAACCGAGCAGTTTTTTACACATTTGATGAAACTGTTGAAAACAGACATGTTAGATCTCGAAACGCAGTCTTCTAAAAAGTTGACAGTTAATTTACATGTAGACAGTTAACACGTAAGCCACGTATTGTTTAATGGCATAGAAAATACATCCTCAAAACGACCGAGTGCATTTAAATACAACAGTTTAAACGCGCATGCTGAGACCACCTTAAAAGCATAAAAATGGTACTAAAATAACAACCTGTAAAATTTTCCACGTAAAAGCACTAATTACGTGGCCTAGTTAACAAAATCGTTAGAGGCCAAGGAAGAAACAAAATGCAAAGATAAATGATTTAAAAGAGCGAACAGGAAATTGAAGAGGCAGTTATTTCTCCGTTAAGTCAAAAGAATACTGGTCTTGCTTACAGCAGGTTTTTTTAAATATTCATTTTTAAACTAATGAGTGGCGTTGAAGATAAACTTTTATCAACTTTGCAAGGATGAGCGCAAAGCTCTTGCTACAAGTATGCAAATGTGGTACGTGCCTTAGGCGATGTTTTGCATTCTAAAATTAAGCATTTTTCAATACTAAATCATATTTGAAAGGGGTATCAAACATAGATTACATACCGGTATTTTTCATCGTAAAAATTTTACTCCAGCTACGGCCTAGAGACTAGCCTTTATGTTTCTTTTTATTTTTTCTAAAAGCTTGTTTTGCTGCAATTCATTTTGAATAAAATAAAGCATGCTTATTGACAGGAATTGTATGTGAGCAAGTGCTGCAGCATCCCCGTATTTTGATAGCTTTTGTGGTATTTTACAATTTCATAAATTTTTATCGTTAGCTTCATAAAAACTATTTTAAATATTTTTAGCCGTGAAAAAACATGGAAACGCTATTTCACAGAATTGTCTCAAAAATTGCGCAAGATACGATTTCAAAGTATTTTATGCTACCAGACAGCAAAGACAGCAAAGTCAGCATTTGACGAAGTGATTGTCACGCAGCTGTCCGTTTGAAGTTAGCATTTTTGCGTGGATTAAGTGTTATTTTTCGTTCAAAATCAGAGTAATTTTGAATGGCTGAACGCATGAAATGCACAACGTCTGTATTTTCTACATCCCTTGCGTTTAACCACTCCGCATGATTTAGATATGAGGAGTGTTGCTGGACATTTCAAAGTAGGCTAGTCTATAAAAACTTGTTGTTAATCCGTGGCAAATTGCAATAAAATTTAAGTTTAATGGTAACCTTAGATCAACATACAGTTCATTAGCCGCGCAGACGGTTATTTATTGTAAAAATAAATAGCAGTCCAATGGAATAACCTATAAGTAACCGGTACCAAAAAGTAAAAACGTTCTGTTGATATCGCAAAGTCTTTGCTTTCTAATTTTAAAAGTTTAAGAGCTATCCTAACTTCAAAAAAGGTAAGATTTATATTGTAATAAAAATCACAAAAACGTATCGACTAATGCAGCGCATGATGCCACATAGTTAAATTGTTCATGCGATCTTTGATCCAGCAATCACTCTAAGATGTCATAATTTTCTTTTCCTTGCGTAAAATCATCTACCAAAATAGGTCCACAATTGCAGATGAGGGTCAGGGAGGTACAGCCCTTCGGCCTTTAGCAATGCAATAAAAGTTGTAAGCCAAAGCTCCAATCCAAAACAGCAGCGAACCGTCACGGAATGTGAAAATGTGAGTGGATACTTAAAAATTGCGTAAGCAAAACAATAGCTTCGTTTGCACGAGAAAGTTAATTATATCTAAACACAGCAGTGCGATCATTACCGACTTTGTAGATACGGTGTAATTACCATGTGGTTTCAGTTCCTTTTATGGTTTTCTAAATGAGCGACAACGCTTTTTGAAGCAATTGGTTTGTTTGACCTCATAAATCTTTCGCATTGTGTAGAAATTAATTATGATTAAGAATTTTACAACACATTTCTGTGAGAATAAATTTAATTGGATGTCTGCAGAAAAGCGTTGCTAAATGTTCAAAAGGATAAAATTATTTGCTGCAATTGCATGAAGAGCTGTTCAATTCATATTTATTTGGTAAAAATAGCACTTGCTTACATCAACTTGTCATAAGCAAAGATCAAAATTGTGTCAAATGCGGTTAGCGTTTCTAATAATATTGCTTTCGTGGTTTAGATATGTGTTTTGTATTTGTTTTAGAAATAAAATGTCATCTGTTTAAAGATAATTTTTGGTGATAAAAGTTTAGTTTAGCAACTAGCTAAATGTTAAATGCTTCTGCCTGTTTTTCATCACCACTATAAACCTGTCTTACGTCATTTTTCTAATTCAAAGAAATTTCCTGTGGCACAAAGCATTAAATTGACGCGCATGTGAACGACACTTGATGTAAAAATCAATGCATTGAACAGCAATAAAAACTGTTTCAGTAATTATCAAATTATCACTCGAAAAAGAACCGGCGTTAGTTTCCTGAAAATTACATCACCATTACTGTTGTTGACTTGCTACGTGTTTTATGACGTCACTCATCGTCATTTATCAAGAGCAAAGAATGTTTATTGATTCCAAAAAATCTCAGTTTCTGAAAATCAAAGTGTAACTAAAATAAAGGAGTCAAAAACAAGATTTGCCATGATATTTCATAATGCCATAGACTTGCCAAAAACATAATTTTCCAAAATGGTTACACTTGTGAAAGTGAACTTGTAATACTAATTGAGTTCATAACTGATTAATTTTCGACTATTGAAACTATGGATTTTGCTCGAGAAAGCTACCGAAAATTGTCTTGGATTTTAAATGCTGAGTAGAATATTTCTATGTCAAACGACCGACTTGATTTAAAAACAAAAAACATGGACAAGTTCGTCCATGCAAATCGAAAGTGTTTGTGAAAACGAACACAATAGGATAAATGTCATAATTTAAAATGCTGCATTAATCTTGCTTTCAAATACCATAGCGAAAGTAAGCCTTGAGTTGTATTCAGAATTTCATTTCAAAAGAACTTTTAAGCAAATAAAATATGCTACCCCAAAAAGGTCTCGGACAGAAATTGCGCTATTTTCTTCAAAAAAGTATGACTTTCAACACGTTTAGGACTTCCCTAAACTCTGTCACGATTTTTCCCTAAATAAGGCCTAAGACATGTAGCCATAAACCATCGCAAAAGCACATTCATTTTAGTATGGTTTGTGCTTATAAAGTTACCAGTTTAAACAGAACATTGATAATTTATTTAAAAAAAGGTAAAAATTGCAAAAACAAGAAGTTTAGAAAAGCAGTTTGTCTGCTGCTTTTCCATAAATTTTTCCCCATCAAAATTGGGCATAGTCTGAGATATGGAAAATGTTTCGAATACCTTATTGCTAAATGAAACACTACTCTCAAACATTACATATTTCTGATTTAACATTCTTCAATACTGAAATTATGCTAGTTTACTTTGATTAAATTCTCACATAAATTGCTAAATACGGTGATTTCTTTTGACTCATAGTGGTAATTGAGAGTAATTTCCATGAACATTTAAAAGTACTTGCCGGGAGCAAGTGACATTTCATATTTGAAGAGATTAGAAGTGGCTAAAAATATCAATTCTTTAGATGAACTTTTTCATGAACAGATTTTAAAGAGTAAACAAATACCTTTAAAAAGTTTGCACCAGAGAAAAATTTGCACGAAAAAAAGTTTGCACGCAGTGCTATCATAAATCAACTTAATAATTCGTAATTGTCTTTGTTGACCATTTCTTTAAAATTGTACTTATTTCGTAATGGTTTGCTTCACTAGGAAATGTACTGAGATCATATGAAACACGTACAATCGCCGCAGGTAATTATGACGTTACAACTTTGTTTCTTGATTGCTTGTGACGACACAGCAGGATCAACGATGACGTAGAGTATAGGTTTCCATCTCACGATACGCATTTCAGGGATTTATAAAGGAAGCAGTAGCCTAAGCTGCACAGCTGGAAGTGACTTCATAAAAGCAGGTCAATTAAAAAGAATAAAATGCTTTTTTCTTTATCAAAACCTCTCTGTGCTTGTAAAACTATATAAGCTAAGGCCCACACTATTTCTGAACACAACTGACCAAGGCGACTTGAATAAAGGCACAGTCAATTGGTCAACTCTTAAGTTCAACCAAAGTTGTCAAGTTATAAGGCAAATGACTTAGTTGTGCGATTTGTGTGTATTGACATACTGCAAACAGGTAAACTTTCTCGATAGCAGCTTGGAGAAGGTAGCCTAACGGCATCAAAAGATTACAGACCATATCTTTTTAGTAATTTGATGTTCAAAATTTATCAAAATATTTGGTAACCTGTGCGCTTAGCAATGGTTGTTTACGACTAAAGTTTCTGGTACAAACACGAAAAACGATTTTTTCGTAAAATTTCAGGTGAACCTGAAAAAAGGTTGTAATGCTCCAAAGCTTAAATATCAAATCTTAGTGTATTCTTCAGTCAATCCAATTCGAGATATTACGCGTAGTGTCAAAATGCTTTCTAGACAGTCAAGTGGGTGTTTCAGTTAGTAAGCTTATTTAAGCTATATTGCTAAAACAATTAAAAAATTTATTTCCGCTAAATTCAGAACTATTTTATATTTGAGGAAATTTTTGTTGTTGTTTAAGAACTCTTCCAATTGCAAGAATTTTAAATTATCACAGATTTCCAATTTCGTTTGACAAATACAACAAAATAAATCGGGAAGGCATCCCTTGGTCATATTTCTCCTATGAAAGGATTAAATGTTTTCTTTTAAACATATTTACAAAATGACCAGGACGCAGTAATTACGTCAAACTTTAATAATTATTTGCTCTAACGTGACTTGGTGGTCTAAAAATAACCAAACCACTTAAATTAAAAAAAAATGACGATTTAAGTTTTACATCGGTATGTTGGAGCATGCCGGGTATAAAAGAACAATGATATCAAGGAAAATGGCAGTTGAGATAACCAGGTGTTTCAAGTAACGAGAACTAATGCCTAGTAGTAAGGATCTATCTTCGATAGACCACATCTTAAATCAGCTTGGCTCCTGATTTCTCATTATATTTTATTGCTCAAACCAGTTTGAGTTACCTTTTATTTGTAACTAAAATAAACTCACAGTGGCTCTGTTAAGACAAACTTTTCTAAACACACTTCGACGCTGCTTGGTCAGGTGTTCTGATTAATTAAATCGCTTACTTCGTCAAATCTGTTTGAATATGAACTCCTGGCAAAACAGTCGAGGCGAACTTCAAAATGCGTTGAAAATAAATTACTTGCAAGAATTTAGATTATCGAACGGTAAGCAACGTTGTAGATTCTAAGTGACACTTCTATAGTGAAGTGATTATCAGCCACCTTGCTATCGTGATGTCAGCATTTACATGTGGTACCACCAATCTACCATTAAAGGTTTTATCTAATCGCTAGTCACTAAAAATTGCACTTTATATGGTTTACATCTAAGTCTAATGAGAACAGATCAAAGTGGCACAATTTCTAACTATCGGAAATGATAGCGTTAACTGTTTGTCAATCAATCCTCTAAATTAGAGGTGTGCAAAGTGTGACCCGGAAGATAAAATTGTGACCCACGGAAAATATAAGGCTCGTGGCGCAGGCCCACTGATTGATCGCCCAAAAAAACATAGTTTTTAAAAAAGTTTTTCCATCCAAGGTGTGGCACCAAAAAAAGACTAAGCCTTTTGAAGATGGATCTTCGAAACAATATCTTCAATTGAAAAACTAGTTCCTTTCGAGGAATGCAACCTACAAAAGGGTTTTAAATTCGAAAATTGAAGACATTAAAACAAAAATTTCGGCTCGTTGTATCGTCCAGTAAACTAAAATTAGCCAGCCTTGATAAAAGTTTGCTCACCATCGCTCTGAAACACTGCAAGCTAATTGAGTTGATTTCATGTCACGTATGCCACATTATGTATAACACCAAAGCTATTTCACGATTTACGGAAAGTCTAAAAATTTATCTGCTTCGCTTCTCTTCTTTTTTTATTCCAATAATAGCTTTTATCGCGGAACGTTTTGATATATAGTTTAATGGATTGGGGTTATGATTCGATATTTGACGGATCGCCGCTTAACCATTTTGATTTCTGGATTTCAGAAAGGTTAAAAATGGGTTCCTAAAGTCCACTTCCGTCATTAGTAAAAAAATGACGAGTCAAATTGCCTTTACAAATTATTACACGCGAATTTTTGACAAATTAACAATGACGCAATTCGTAACTATTTCGCGGAAACTCATGTCGAAAAGAATAACAAAATCATTAATTATACCACAAAAATTAGAATATAAGATGCTGACAGTGTGAGAAAACCAAGATGCTACAATAAAAACTCACCAAAAATCTCATAAATGCTAAATGCTTTGTTGCCATTTGTTTGTGACATACACGTGTTAGAGTAAGCTTATCAGTGTACTTGTAGCGTAAAAATTCATGAAATTGGAAAGGTTTTTATTTGGTGGAAAATGCTTTCGGAAATATCGCGTCCGTCTACTTTGACATAAAAGCGGTCTACTCACAGTTTAGAAAGCACATTGGTAAGAACCCCAGAGGGCAATGTGACAACATTATTGTTACCTGAACGTTTTGTTGCATGTTGTAGAATGAAATCTAAATGCATGTGATTTACATAGAGCAGTTTATAAATGACTTTCTTTTTTCAGAACAAAGATTAACACGAATTTGCTTAGAAATTATCTATCAACATTATTTAATAGTCTGTTAATCATCAAGAAAAATCAATTCTTACTCTAACCAAATCACAATGAAAGTTGAAGCAATCATACTTATTGGTTTGCTTGCATATGCAGGTAAGAACTGAGAAGGAATAATGCTTATTTAAACTCAGGCATACGCTTGCTAACGATTTACCTTAGAAGCATGAATGGCAAATGCGGATGAATGCCGTTTATGTATAGCAATTAAAATTGCTGCATGGTTTGTAGTTCAAAGAAATTAAAATTTGAATGTTTACAAAAAAATACGTTCTCCTGATCGAAACTAATGGCAATGTAATTGTAGTTTTATTAGTTTTGTTTGATAAAATTTTGCTATTTTATTGTCAGACTTGAGTTAAAAAAATGAATTTAACGCATTAACAAAATTTTATTCAGTCGTAAAGATCAGTCGCTTTTTTTGATTGATTTTTTGTTATGAGGAGTAAGTACTCAAACGGAACATCATTTACATTCAGCGGATATTTTAAAATTTTGAAGTATTACTCTTCAGTTTGAAAAATTTTGGTGGCTTTCTTTTGCCGAATTTAGTTGTTCTACCTCAAATCCTTTTAGTTGTTTCTTAAGCCCAAATATATGTTTAAAACAAGCCATTTGTTTCTCTTAACATTATTGTAACACGATATCAAAATATTTCATCTATAATAAGAATTACAAAATATTTTATTAAAAACGATGACGTTGTTCAGGTTCTAATCGAGTCTTCGGACAATCTTTCAACGGAGGGATCGCTTCTGTGACATCAAGTGAGTGTGATGTTGGTAGTTAAAATTTATGCTCTATAGCTACATGTAATATGAATAGTAACAACATTGTAATAACACCGTTGCTTAGAAATAACCTTGACTTTGTTAAGCATATTTGGTTAATTTTAGATGCTGCTCCGAAAAACTTTATACACATGTTTATGGGACGGGCTACCAACTTTGCTGTTTTTGGCTGGGAACCATCAAACAGCGCAGTGTCTTACACTATTCGAATTTACAGGTACGTTTTTTGCTAAAAACAGACCTTATGTGGCTAAAAAATAAAACATATCAACACAATATCTTTAATCATTGGAAGCGTGTGAACATAACACAACAGCATTATTATAACATTTCGGCGTAATCAAAAGCTAGCAATGTTATACAAAGGAAACGAGTCTCAAAGCAAATTCTGCACTTGTTTGGAAATAAAGAGCCAGTCAGTTGAAATGTTGGGGTGGGACCTTCTAGTGACTAAACTTATTTGTCTGTGATAGCAATATTGTATTTCAGAAGTGACGGTACTCTCTACAAGACTGTTCCCAATGTCATTGATACAATTTACAATGTATCAAACTTGGAAAGTGCTGTGAATTATTCCGCCACTGTTTCTGCCGTTTATAAAGTTGGGTTTGGACAAAGACATGTCTCTCCCGAGAGCAAGCCAGTTTATTTTCAAACAGGTAAAAAAAGTCTTATAAACATTCATCAACCATTAGATTGGAAGTTTTTAGTGCATTTCCAATGAAAAATATTTGATAATGACATAGTTAAAAATTCCTACATTTCCAGATGATGACTGCAGCAAAGGTGGACGTGTGTTTGTAAGGTGCACTGCTCATTGTGTCAAGACTTGTGACAACCCTGTGCCGGTCTGCTCAAAGATCTGCCAACCAGGTTGTGGATGTGGCAAAACCACTCCTATCTGGCACAAAGGAAAATGCATTACATTGGCTCAATGCCCGATGCCAAGTAAGTTTTAGGTTTGCAATTAACTATCACATACAGATTTGGGTTTAAAACCATTATAATGTTGTCTTTAAACATTGTCCATTATTGCCATCAACTTATTTTAATTATTCGGTTGTTTCAGATGCACCTGTCAAACCTAAAAACGTCAAAGTTTTGTCAACAGGAAAAACTAGTGCATTAGTTTTGTGGGACACTGCTAAGAATGGAGAAGGTTATCTCGCTAAAGTAAGTAGCTGGCCATTGCATTGCAATCTAGCACTTGAATTTCAATAGACTTACTTAAGCTATTTTATAGATGCGATTTGCCAACTCCAATGAAATTCTACAAACTTTTGAAGTACCATTAAACGAACCGATTATCTCTGTTTCTCAACTTATACCTGGTCAAACGTATGAATTTGTGGTTTCATTGGTGCCAACAGTACCTGAAACTAACAGGCTGAGTCCACCAAGCAACGTCGGGGTCACTAACATCACAAATAACGGTTTTAGAGTAAATTGGACTCCTGTTGGATACGTCAAGGTAAGGAAAATTTTATTATACAATAACTAATTTAAGAGTAATACAAAAAAGTAAACAACTAAAGCGAACCGGAAATCACTTTGGTAATCTCACCAAAATGGTAACGTTAGTTTTGTTTTTGTGGTTACACGCTCAAACCACTTTTGGACAATTGCACTCTTTCTAATCATGACTAAGCAAACTTATTTTTATGTCTTTTTCCGCATTACTTTTCTCGCTGCGCACCAAACAGTAGATATGTGAATACCATTTATAAAGTGTTTGGAATGACAAGAGAATTAAACCCATGTCTACCAACTGCGAAGCGTACGCTCTAACGACTAAGCCAGTTAAACTAAACTAGTTTGGGCTATCGCACTAAGTTATTGTCAAAATCATAGGTTGCATTTAATTTCTGTGCGGCTGTAATCTAGTCTAGTACAATGAACCGAAAAGTGACCAGTAACTTTCTTGCAGAAATTTGCTTTTCTTCTTTACGATGAAAATCGAGTTCCCATATTTTCGAGCAACAACGTTGTTCAAAACAGTATCGAAATCGGAGGTCTTGCTTCAGGATCTACATATTACGTTTCTGTCTCCCAGTCTCTCTTTCCCAGACTTTACGGAAGATTTAGTTCTCCTCTAGCAGCGACAACTACGGGAAAGCCACAAAATCAAGAAGAGCTTCATTCTACTCTTGTGTCTTACACTCCACCTTTCCCATCAACAGCTGCATCCACAATTGCACCTCCTCAAGTTACGAGGTAATAATTTTAAATTTGAATAAATTCGCATTAAAAGTTTAGCCCTTTTGTTTAAGTAGCAATTATAAATATAAAGATTATACATAATGACTTGTTTTTATTAATCTTGTTTCTTCTGTTTTACCACAGATGCCGTCAGACTTACGAAAGCGTCAAAAAATTTTACCAAAGATATCCAAAAGCTCAAGGTGGACCAATCTATCCTAACTGTGACAGCCAGGGTATGTTTGTAGCAAAAAAATGCACCTCCGATCCTCAATCTTGCTGGTGCGTCAAACGCAACAACGGAAAAAAAGTATTTGGAAGCGATTTTGGATATGACAACTCGCACTTTGAACTTGACTGTAACCAATGTAAGTTACGTGTTGCACTAACGTAAACTGGATAGTCGTTTATTTTCTTGAAGTAATAAAACTTTTATAAAATATTTCGGTACATAGAAAGTAATTCAAATTGATTAACACCTGTAGAGTAAATTTTCTCTTGCAAAAGTTAAATAAAATTCTCTTTAGTCGGAAATTTGCGAGTTCAACCAATGCAATTGCAAGCCAAAAATCTAACAAGAACATCATTGGAACTGCGCTGGAATGTGGTGGATGGGGTGATAGGTTACGTCATTGTTGTGAACGATCTTTCTTTTTCGGTAAAAACAATCTCGGTTGACGGAGCAAAATCCACTACGTATCAACTACAAAACCTTCAGTCGGGACAACGATACGAGATTTCGAGTAAGCAGAGATGCATGCCCGTTACGCAGTTTTGATATATTTTGTAATAAATGGACAAACATTTAACTCGTTGCATTTTACAGTTTATGCCGTTAATCAGCAAGGTTGGACAAGCCCGATGACTCAACTTGATATCAGCACATCTGTTTTAGATACACCACAAGACCTGTCAGTAACAAAATTGTCGTCCAGCAGGTATGGGAAATTCCGTAAAAGCTTTAAGTCATAATAATCTTACGACTTATTTCATTTAAGCGCACAAGTGCGCATTACGCATGAACAGCCTCTACCGATTAGCTAAAAACAAGAGTACAACATAGGCAGTAGATCACTTTTATTAGTTTAAGAATGGTTCATGGCCTACTTGGAATGGTTAGAAAACAGATTGCTTATAAAGCCAAAAATTTTACATAAAGCCAAAATATTTCATTTAAGAGAGCTCTAAAAAAAGTTTGTGATAATGATAAACCTGCTAAACTATCAAAGTAGGCCAAAATTTAATCTTTGGTTCTGCGGTACATTAGAAAATATATTTTTTAATCTCGTTTTTATATTTCTTGCAGTGTGAGATTAATCTGGAAATTTAATCCGCACACTCGTGGCTACGCCGTGTCATTGAGATCTGCAGAAACAAGGCAAGTGACGCGATCGTTTAAAACAACTCTTACTTCCGTTGTCATTACCAATCTTCTTCCTCACACTTATTCAATTGAAGTCAGGTATGCCTTTGGTTTTTTGTCTTTAGTAGCAAAATTAATAGAGCTTTGTTCTATTGAATAATTTTGGTAGAAATTGAAATTTTTTAAGCAATTTACATCAACTTAGTGATACTTGACCAGACACTTTCGAATAAATTTGTTCACAACAGTTTTACAACCCAACAAAAATTCAGTCGAAATGATCCTTTCCATGTAGCCAATCATATGCTTCTATACTTTACATTTGACAACGTATTTTTTTTTGTAAAAATTTACTAATCAAATTTTACGTATCACAGGGAGGTCACCTGCGATGTTGCTTGTGACAATATCAATGCATCCATAGTTCACAGCAGCAATCCAGCAACTATAGAAGTTAGTTTGATGTGTAAAATTCCAAAGCTTGATCTCATATATGTGTTTGATGTATCATCGAATAACAACCTTGGAAAGCTGAAAAGACTGGCAGAAGATATTACGCATCTTGTTCCTGAACTGGACAACGAAAGTGGAACAAGAATAGCCGGAGTTACTTCCAATCAAGTGCAGCGCATAGCATTCAGTTTTTCACGGTAAGAAAAAAATTTAGTTATTTCCATATATTGATGAAATGGACGCAACGCTTTCTGTGTAATCATGGTTTAGCAAAATATTTTGTAGAATGACATTGTGTATTGTTTTTCAGATTTAACAACGCTAATGATGTTGTTGACAAAATTCAAAGCCTTACATCAGACGCTCAGCAAACGGCTCATCTCGAAAACGCCCTTACTTACATTCAAAGAAACTTTTTCAATCCCAGAAGAAATGCTGCTTACAGACCAAGATCGAATTCTATGTCCACAGTTATTCTATTTACCCAAGGTGAACTAGCTTGACTTGAACTAAATTAGAACTAGACCAAAACCATCATGCTTTGAGAACAATATACTGATGAAAAGTTCAAAAATAAAATCACAGAGTAAATGTTGTTGTTTACTTTTAAATTCACTTCAGAAATAAAATGGGTAAAATATAATGTATATTTTTAGGTGAGATTACGTCCACTTCATCTCTTCTACATGCGGCAGCTTTATTGAAATCCAAGACCAATGTTATAACAGTTGGAACCACCAATGAATCAGGAACCATAAGTACTTTGAGAAATATTGCTACAGCATCAGATAAACAATTCACTTTATCGTCCAATCAAAGTTTAAATCAAGCAGCCCGTCTCATTACACAACACTTCTGTACGATGTAAATCTATGGACAGGACAATTTGCCCATGTCTATGCATCTTCAATCAATAAGATAGACCTTCCTGGTTCAATCAAATCTATTTATTCACGAATGTAAACCGAAACAACTGACAATAGGTGGAAAGAGTTGTCTAGGAATTAAGCGTTTTTGTGACTAAAGACAAGTAAAACAATTAAGTGATCAAAATCAAAATTTTCATTCAAGTCCTCAATTTTTACTAAATAATGAATAGTTGACGTTCCCAGTGTATTTTACTGATGATGAGTTATACCTTGTCTAAGCATAAGCTTGATGCATTTGCGTTTATGATGACAAAAAGAGCTTTTTATTAACTGTGGTGCATTGGTGTTGTTTTTGTTTTGTTTTATCAGTTGCTGTTTCTGTTCCCACATCTGTGTATTTCGCTCAATTCAGAAAAGTCTTGCAGATATGTGTGAAGCTTAAAATTTATTGGCTAAAACAAAGAAAAATCATTTTTCTTGTATTATAGCGGCATGATGCAAGCGACGTTACCTACGGAATTTCTGTAACACAAATTTCGCGTTCAGTATCAGTTACAGTATAATTAATTGCTCTAAATTATACTTCGTTAGCAAACTTATTTAAAGTGGTTTGTTCATACTATTTATTGTAATAACTCTTTATTTTTCCTGTCATTTGAATAATGTAACAATGACGTTACAAATTTTATTGTGTTACCTTTATGACGTAAAAAACGTGATATATTATAAAATAATGAAATATTATTTCACTCAAATTCGTCGTTAATTATGTTAATTCAGGCAATATCAGCAGAAATTAGATTGGGGTGTTGAAACAGTTTGCATACTCACTCTATCAACAATATTTATCTAGCAGTGACCTGTAATTTTCGGTTTATTTTGTAATTTTGTAATTTTCAGTGAGCTGTAATTAGTCGGCAACGTGATCGATTGAGGTGGAGCATTGCTAATGACAGCAATTATTGAGCGTTCAAACCTTAAACGACAATTTTCCTCGCCCAGTTGCACTACCTGTGGTAGAAAAGCGTTGTGTTGGTAAGGCTTACAACTTTGAAGGGTGTTTGAACCTATGCTCTAGTTGCAAACATGTTCTAGAAAGTTATAAGCGACAGTAGGTTTACCATGACTCAAAGACGAAAATGTGCAACTCAACTAATAGCCTATTCAACAGGTTAAACAAAAATCAGCAAAATTCAGATTATGAAATCGCAAGTTCATTCAATGGCAAGTGCACAACTTTGTATTCCACACACTCGTTGTATTTTAAATTTCATACCAAATCTAGCAATCACCCAGCTCAAACATTTTTCACTTTTTTGCACATGCTTAGATCAAAGATAAAGTCGTCATGAAAGCATTTAGCAGGAAACTGCATGCCCGAAAAGAGCAAACTGTATAAAAAAACCTTTGACCTTATTGATTGCGTTGTCTAAAAAGTTTTCCATTCATCAGTTGATATACCAAGCTAAAGAGCGCGTCGCATAAAAGTCTTTTTTTAAATAACCGCACGAAAACATCGATTTGTAGCAGACTACTGCAATATATATAACATTGCAACAAGCTTCCTATGTTATAATTTAAAGAAAATTTTGCACCACGAAAAACAACACTACACTGCTGCGTAATAAATAACATAATGATTAACACATGCAAGCGGATACTGGAAGTCACCCTTTTATTCCCTGCAGTTTAGCAATTGGAAAATCCCACTACAAGATATCAATTGCTAAAAGAAACAAGCCAAACTTCACGCTTTATAATGTAACCTTTACCAATGTTAACTCAGCCATAATTAACTGCCGATTACATCAAAAAAATAAACCAAGAAAAAAATATTGCCACATCCTCAAAGAATCTATAGGAAACTGCATATGCAAACCAATACTCAATTTAATGCTAACAGATCTTTTTCAAAACATAGTATCAAGAAGTATCGCAATTATTGCAAACAAGCAGGAGTGTAAATGGGCCGAAGCTCACCGGAGCTGCAACTAAAATTTCTTCACGAGGCCGGAGCGCGAGCTGCGGCAGAAAAACCTCTGGTACTTTTGATAAGCCTGTCTTTTCTGGAAGTTGTGGGAAAATACTCTACTTTGTTGTCCGTAAATAGCTACCTTGTTCTTCGCAACTACTCAGAAATAGATAGCGTCTGGTATGGTACGAAAGGTAGACTAAAGTACTACTACTACTAGAAAGAATAAGGGGGGAAAATTTGTGAAAAAAGAATTCAAAGAAATCGAGTAGCACGCGAACTACGTAGGTATTCGAATAACAGAAAACAAAAGAGCTACTGTTTCTATGGTCGATGACGCAAAGCTCAGACTCTAGCAGAAAAGCTGACTTCAAGATTGTTCTCAGTTACATCATCAAAATTAAGGAAAACAAATGGTGATGCCAATAAAGTTATGTATAATAACTAGGTCAAAGATCTGCTAGTCATAAATCCTGATAATCGTTAACCTCAATTTAATATTTGTTGTTGGAAAGATTTTATCAAAAACGTTTGCCGGCCATTTTAATTGCAATCTGAACAAGACATCATCGATGGCTTTTGAGATTTTGAGCAAGAATTAGGACATAGTATCCCAGAATACCTACCACCACCACAAAAATCTTTTGAAACACTTACTGCGAGTACAGCTGAGTGTGACAGAGCTTTAGCTTGATAAGTGACACATCGGCAGACATTAAAAACAAACTAACAATTGAAAAATCAAGTGCCTTACTGTTGATAAGAATTGTTGGCCCCCTGTACTAGCGTTTAAAGTTCTGCCTGATGTTAGTTCTTGGCTCTTCGTGGGCAAAAGATAAGCTAATTATGTTGCTTGTTTGAAAAGGTGTACCAACTCTCAAAAACACTGTGCCCATTTGGAAGCATATTTTTGAAGTTGACAACAAATACATTTATTTTGCCTTGCTAAACAGTTGAAAAGCTTCCTTAGTATGTGCAGTATACATGTAAATGTGAGCACTTTTCATTACTGGTATACAAAATTGGTCAGTAACAAAGTAGTTCTTCTTAAATAGGTTTTCAATTACAAGCTACTTACTTAAGAAAATCATTTTTACTGTTTCTCGTTTCACTTAAATAGATGGAGTAGGAAGTAACGCTACTAGAGCAATCAAAACTTTTTACTCAAGTAAATGTTAAAAATTTGTTGAATCTTGAATTGGAATTCAGTATGCTAGCATAAAAAAAGCATGGAATTAAATGTTTTACTTTTTCCGAATTCCATGTCGAAGTGGACATTTTTGGTTCAAATGTTGAAAACCAGCTGTTACAACAACTTCTTTTGAATGCTTTCTTGGCATGGTGAGTTGAGTTATTATCAATAGGTCGTTAGTGGTACCTTTTGATTTTAAAAGCATTTGGCGCCATTCGTACATTTAAATATTTACCAGTGTTTAATTTGTGAACAGTTGTTCAGTGTTACAAAATTTCAAAAAAGCTTTGAATAAAGCTTTGAAAGATCATTTCATTGCACACTTTTAAAGCAATGAATAAAAACTTTAATGTTTCTGGTAGCTTCTGGGCCTAAGTGAAGGTATTGCGTAGTTTCAGCAAAAGTGAAAAGATCTTCAATGTAGCGGATAAAGTATAGATCTATAGGATCGGTTGAAGGAAGCAAATAAGCCATTTGGCCAATTTATAATGGGCAGATCCGATCATTCTAGCCATAACTTCTGATGAGAACTAGACAAAGCAGTTAAAGTTTTTGCTCATTGCATTAAAAGAGTGCAACGAATCCATCCTCTGAAGATTATTTAAAGCTATTTTGTTTAATTTCAAGCAGTTTGTTTGATTTTTTTAGGCATACATTAGTTTGTTGTCACACCATCTATTGCTCTTGTCAAGCAAGTAGCCAGATGAGCAAAGAGAGCGATTTCTCAAAAAAATTTACTTAGGCATTTTTTGGCTAAATTTTCTATTGCCCTTTAAGAAAATTTATTGTGTAAACTTAACCCCAGCAAATATCATCAAAACTTGCTTGTTTTCATTGACTCTTACCAATATTTTGTAAGATCACTAAAATACTCAAAAAGGTCTTGATCAAAAATTGACCCAAGGCAAAAAAGTTTTTTCTCAATGCTCTCAGAAATTTTTTGAGCTCTCCATCACTTGCCTCTAGTTTATTTACGTTGAATTTTAGATATCATAAGATCTCTATTTCTTTATACGTAGAAGTAAAGGAACATCGGTCTCATGGAGTCGCTCACGTTTAAACGACTTTTAGCTTTAACAAACGCCGTTCGGTATTAAAAGCGTAAGACTAAAATCAAACAACGTAATCAAATAGTTCTTCAAAAAACACTAGTCACTACTAGAATAATTAGTCTAACTTTACAAACTTTCGTTAAAAGAAAAATAGTCATCAATCTAAATTAAAAAAAATTCGTTCAAGAGCCTTCAAAAAATAGTCTAAACCTTTTACAAAGTGTCCTCAGGACCAGACTCTTTATTACAGAGAGAGCCCATTGCCTTTAGCATGTACGTAAACCTTTGATTGGGTTGGTAGTGTATATTAAGTTACAAGTTGGCTGCAAAGTTTGAATTTTCGAAAATCATGTTCGCATTTTTTGTGGTGTTAGCACGGTTAGTTGAGAACGGTTGGTTTAGAACAGAGGTTTATAACCTGTGTTTGGTCAGCCCCAAAAGAGTAATTTGCCATTTTTAGGGGATAATTTCATTATCGTTTATTTGGTTATGTCGCAGTAAATATGCTTCACTTTGTAGATTGTAGAGTTCAGTGTGCGCGTGTGTGTGTGTGCAAACTGCTTGACAATATTTAGTTGTTTATAAGGCCGCAATTTATCAGTTACAAGATTGCACATGCGTATAAGTAATGAAATTCTAATTTCGATGATCTTGGATTTTTCCACAAGCAACCTTGACAGTTAAAACGTAGACGTTTTGAAAGTTTTGCTTTGACAGTGCTGCACGTGTAAACAGTCACATGAAAATGAAACCGTGTGAGTGCGGTTTTGTTTTTATTGAAAAACCAATAGAACTTTCAACCAACTGTCAGTACTTTTACAATTAATCATTTGATTAGTAGTAAAAGTACTGACTCAGGAAAAACTGAAACTAAGGAAATTCAAGCAACACTTTGAGTTTTGCCGTAGCGAACTAGCACGAAAAACAGAGAAAATCTGAGAATTTGGAATATGTTCGTCTTGATTCTTATCAAGTGTGGGCGCGACTAGGTAATGCAGCCTTGAATGCGTCCTACCCCATCACCTTTGGCATTGCTCAATTAAAGAAATTCTGCACAATTGGTGAGAAGCTCATAAAGCTCTGACTCATTGAAGCAACTACTTTAATATTGAGAGAGCAGCAGTAAAACAAGTTTAAAAAATTTCGCTTTTAAACTACAATCGAAAATCGTATTTCTAATATGAATAATGATGTTTTGCTGCGAGAAGTGAAAGATTTAAAATTTAGCCTTCTATTTTTCTGACAATGGGACGAATCCACTGACGTTTCTTCTTGTGTCTAGTTGCTAGTTTGTGCTCCCTGCACCTCTGGAAACAACACAAAGGAGCGGGATTAATTTGCGACACCTTTTCCAATCACATGTAAAGGAGAAGATGTCTTCAAAAACGTAAAAATTTTTTTAGTAAAGCGCACATGATTGGAAACTACTTGTTGACATCTGTACAGATGGTATTCCGTATATGATTCGTTACAAGTCTAGTTTTAAAGGATTAGCCAACAATATCGCACCTCATGTATCGTTCATTCATTGCTTGATTTATTATATTTAATGCCTTAGCAATAAAAATCCTATCTTTAGGATTTCGACAAGTGCTAGAAATGTCGTAAAAATTGTAAATCATATAAGTATTTGTGCAAATGCAATAGCACCAAGACAATTTACCGCTTTTTGTGAAGAAGTTAGAGCTGATTTTAAAGTTCTTTCTGCTCACGGTGGTAATGTGGTTATGACGCGGAAATGTCTTAAATCATTTGACCCAGCTACGACAAAAAGTAATCATTTTACTCAAAAAGGAATTAAGTACAAAAGAAATTGTTGTACATAATCAAATAAAAAACATCAATTTCTTGCTAAAAGTAACTTACTCGGGTGATTTTTTTTCTACAAAAAATTCCCCAAATATGACACTACAAGGAGGTCTTTAGTGGTTGTTTTTAATTCGCGATAAAACAGCAGCTTTCAAAAGCAAAATGCAACTGCATAAAAAATGATACAAAATGGCGACACATGCATGGTTCAATATTTGTTAATGGTTTCACAATCTGATCCAAATTTTACCCAAAGAGTTATTAGCGACTTGAATGCAATAGTTACCGCAATCGAACAGTTCTTTCTAAATGTGGACGACATAAGCACTTGTAGATTAGCACGTTATTTTCGATCAAAGAAAGCTTTATTGATAATAACGATATGGTGGCGGAAATAGAGTTTCTTGGACCGCGTAAAGATTCAAATCTCAAAATCTACTTTGCAAGGAAAGATATTGAAAACTTTGGGTTGGCCTTCGAAATGCATGCTCCGTCCATTTTACTAAGGCATTTGGTTGTTTAACGTGATTTCCCTCAACATATTGCTGTGAAGTAGGATTTTCAGCAATGGCATTCGTAAAAACAAAATATCATAACAAGCTTGTGATTAACAATGATATGAGATGCTGCTTATCCTCCACTCTACCTAGGCTTGACTGTTTGAAAGTAAAAAAATAGTGTCAGCCTTCTCATTAATCATATTTTTTATGGACATTTCAATGTAAATTATCGCGTCCTTTTTGTGTTGTTTTATTATTGATTGATTGCAAGCTATAATTTGTTGTTTTTTGAAAAGTGGGTAATTAAAATCCGTCAGGTTCTTCTGAGGAGTAACAATATTAAAAAACTTAAGAATCACTACTTTCAAAAGATTTAGAAGAAAACTGCTCCAAAAAACTGAAACTACTTTCTACTTTTACTACCAAAGTAGTTTAATTCGCGACAACTTTTTTACTTTTATTCAAGTAAAAGTATCTATTATTACTTTCTACTTTTGCTAGAGAATTACTTTCTAGTTTTGAGTAAGTAACAATACTGTTACTGAAGTACATGCAGATTGCTAGGGTACTTTAACACCTTTACCGTGGTACACAATACAAAAGTTATGTATGCATCTATGATGTTTGGTAATTGTCGAAAGATGTGTTCTGATGTGTGCATGCCACTATATTTTCACGCGTGGTTTTCATATAGATTGTACATTAGTAACAATTGTGCTTGTGTTTACTATGTTTACTGCGCATTACTAGCCATTTTGCTCATGCTTTGCTGCTGGCCATGCACCGCGCTTCTCACTAATCTAGAGAGCTCCGGCAGTGTTGCATATGCCTGCAAGTAAATGACTAAATTGACAGTTATTAATCAAAATCTTTCGCCAAGCGTCTTTTCTCGGCGATAGACGTCACGTTGCATCTTCATTATAGCAAGGCTGGCCACACCCGACTAGCAAAAGCGTTGCTAATGGTGGGACTACCATTGCCCATTACCAATCGACTTAAAATTTGTGCACTCTTTCTCTTTCTGAATATCATACATCTCTAGCATGATTGAAGAGATGAGGAACTTGGCTCTGTTGCCTAAACAGTTCGGCTTCCCAAAAATAGACCAACGGTAACCTCATCATTTATTGATTGCGAACTTTGTAACAGCTGACATGTACAAAAAAATACTTGAAAGTAACTTCATTAGAAAGGACCCTTCAAGCTGCACGTGGCAAGGTCGCCACCCAGCGAATGGAAGTATAACGTTACCGGTAAACAACATCGACGAAAAATAAACTGTTTTGCAGTCCCGACTTGAGACAATTTTTGGTCATTATTGCTAGCAGCAATGATAACAACTTGGATACTAAAAGTTACCTCTCTACTGAAATTGTATAATTTTTGGTCAGTTTATTTTTTTATTGTAACCGCCAAACGACGCTACAGTACAAACATCAAGGATGTAAAGTCATCAGATGAAGAAGTAACCAATAGTCTACTTAGAGGTCGCATCTACATTTTATACCCAAAAGAAATATTTTTGGCAAAATTCGAAGTGACCTCCAAAAACCAAAGGTTTACACTGAAGTAATAGTTCATTTTGCTGTCTTCTATTAAAAGTCTTTCGTACGCAAATGGAAGCAACGACCTGAGCTGCTTTTGCACAAAGCGGTTTTCACAACCAGACATTAAATTTCTCACCAATATTTAGAACAGGCTTTGAGACGAGCTTTTGCTTCTTGATACTGAGTGCAAAGAGAGCGTCGCCCTGTTTGACTTCAGTATCAAGCAGCGAAACTTCGTCTCAAAACGTGCTCTAAATATCAGTAAAAGTTTTATTTCTGGTTGTGAAAAGCACTATGTGCGAACGCAGCCTTAGAAATACAAACGCTGTTCTATGCCTAAACCTGACCTAGCGCATATCAGTAAACACCGCACTCCAGTGAGACAATGTCGAATTGCAGACAAAGAAACGTTTGTCTCATTAGAGATACGCTAAGACGGCAACAATTCAAATCACTGCGTTAGCTATAGCTATATAGGTTTTCCTATAGCCAGACTTTAGCGAGTTCTGCTAAAAAGATTTCAAAGTTTTTTCCAACACTTGGGTAATCAGGCTATTTAGTCAATGTAATTAACATCTAGCATGTGAAAGTCTCTTTTACGTGTGCACAACTTCATAAAAAACTAGGCTAGTACTTGGTACAAACAAATGGCAATATCGACTTGCTCCAGCAACAAACTTAGTCCACCATCCTTTTTATTTCCAACAAACTGACGCCGTAGCAGATTCCAGAGAGAAAAAACTTTTTTTTACCTGTTGGTAAGCTTAAGGGTATTATAATTACTGTTCGGTTTGTATAGATCTCGTGTCGTTGTGATTCTTTGCCTATAATGCTCACTGCTCACGTCCCACTGGAAGATTGTAGGCCTGAGTTAACATTCTTCAAACCTATGTACCATGCAGTGCTGATAAATCATAGAGTAAAAAATTTTTTAACCGAAAGCAGGATTATGATTGATCGTTATTTCGGACCTTCGAAAACAGGCAGAAACGCCAAAATCTTGATTTTAGACATCTTTCCCGATCTCCAATTATTCCTCGAGAAAATTTTCTCCCAGGGTAGAGCAAGTGGACCGATTTGGCAACCAAGTACGAAAGCCATATAGCGAATTAAAAAAAATTATTTAAAAGCATTCACTCTCTTATGCGAAGAAGATAATTGAAACAATAAGAATTTCGTAAGGTGAAAAAAAGCAAGAAGATACATTCTTAAGCAGCAGTTTTTTTTTAGAAAAATATCAATTTTTGCCGTTACTAAAAATATTTTTGAGAAGTCTGAGCTTTTCTTTTGTATCACATCACGTTACACCAAAATAACTTCGCAGGCTATTTTGTGATATGTGAGTGAAGCATCGTTTGATCGTGGACACAGCCTCACTAACTACTGTTATTTCCTCGCTTTAGGATATGAATTATATTTGGCCGTATTAACTTACTAATTTCACATTTTGACGTATTTTAGATTTAACGTCAATCGAACGAAATTCGTCACAGTGTTTTTCCTGTAGTGAATCACAAAACATTTCTAGCCTTCAGTAATTAAAATAGTATTTAGCTCTAGGAAAATGGAGGTTTGTTCGCTTGGCATTGTGCAATGCAGCAGAAAACAAATTCAAATATATTGAATTAGATAAAAATTAATAACCAAATTTATATTTTACTTAAGTTTGTGTTCGCAAAAATGAAAACTAGTTAAACATATGGTAGCTTTTTAATAATTTTTTCAAAGAAAAAGTTTAATTAATATTGATATCCGTCAATAGTAATAAAAAATTTTGAAATCACCCGCTTCAGGCTAAAAACGCATTACAACGGCAAATCTTTTTAAGTATACAAGCGGTGGTGTAAAGTGCAAGTTGTTGATTAGTAAAATAAAATCTAGAATTAAAGATTTGTTAATTTGCTAGAATAAAGTTTTTTTGTGTTTAAGTTTTTGTACAAGAAACTTTAAATAAAGCAAAATTAAGAGTTTAATGATGCACAAACAGGAAAGTATAAATTATTTAAGTTTATGAGTGAGCTAGTATTTTTTAAATCAATACAATAAGACAATGTATCAGGAGAAAAAAGTTTTTTTGTGGATCATACTGCTAATTGCAAGTAAGTACCTCTACCTAAAGAAATGCAATTTACCATGGCGTGATAAAATCAAAATAAAAGCCATTCAACATTGTTAATCTGATGCATCGCGTAATATTTCAAAAAATGAAGCATAAAAATTTGAATGATTGTTTATAATGAACTTTTCAGAATTAATATATAGCTTGCCAAGTTGGTAGCATTTTAGCAATTTCCGTACAATTGTATAAAAAATTTTGTTGTGCCATTTTTGGAAATACTCGGTCTTTAGCAAAGACTTAGAGTAAAATTTGAAGTCACTTAAAAAAACAAACATCGTTTAGACTTCCTTATTTCAAGTGTTTGCTTGGTAATCAATTTGCTATTTGTCAACTTTCTACAAACCGTGCCAAATCAAAATCTTAGCAATAAATTTTGAAGTTGACCCATGAAACGACACAAATTGGCCAAAGAACATAACTGCAATAAACCAGACAGATTCTGGGCTTGTGGGGAGGCGGAGAATGTGCTCTGCACCTCCTTGGTTAGTAATAATGTTTATAAAAACAATCTTACATTGGAGCAAGCTATTTACGTTCCCCAAAAAACTTAAAAACAACCTTGAATCAAACTATAATTTTCTTGGTAACAGGCACTTTGATGATAATAATTTGCTAATTTTTTTGGCTGATCGACAGTTGGAAACATTTGTGCACTTAAAACAATTACTTGCGTTTCGGGACAGCGATTGTTTTTTTAATTTTGGAACGGAGTGTAGCACTGAGCAATAACAGTTAATCATCATAAGTTTTATTAATTTTATAAAAGTTATTTTTACCCTTTTAATGACCTATTTTGTCGTTGGTCATTTGGTTTCGTCAAACTTCAACAAGGCGGCAGAAATCAAAGTTAAGTTTTTCCTAAATAAGCTATCAAAACTCTTGCTGCTTGACGTCAAGATCTCAGATTGTAGCCTGCGAATTGCCATCGCATCTTAGACACATGTTTTTTGAAATAGCACACAAGACACAATGCGAAAGAGCATAATAAAATTTCAAAGACCGTTGTGAAGGTTCAGTCAATGTTAGACTATATAACAATAAAAGTACACTTTTTTTATTTGACTGCATCAGAAACGAAGCCAAAGGTCATGACAAAGGACCTTTGTGAATGTGTACCGTTTTACGAACAGCTTGCACCAAACGAGAGCTTGCGACCTTGCTACAATGTCTCGCAAAATTTCATATTTAATAAGTTTTTTTTTCAGACTTACAAGACGTTATTTCACAAAACAATAAGATTCCGATTGGACGTGAGTACAAACACGATATTTGTAGATTTAATTAAAACGGTGTCTGAGTCATAACGCCTGCATTGATTAAACGATTTTTTATCACGAGCATTGATTTTACGCATTTTTAAGTAAATGCAATGCATGTGAGGGAAACGAAGTAAAAGCCTATTGTTTATTTGTAGTTTCTTATCTAATTCCATAATAACACGCAGGTCTCTTGCTTTCTATTCTTAGGCTTTATTGTACTAATGATGCCGTCAGCATTTTTTTAAGTGTGAAGGGTTAAATTAAGGTTGAAACTTTTCAATTCCGAAAAATTAAAAGTTTTTTTGGCGTCATGGGCAATATGATGTAATATTTTGAAAGTTTTTTGAAACTTTTTTGAAAGCGTTTCGTGTGACTGATCTTCATCGGAAATTGTGACAAAGATAATGACACAAGTAAAAATTTATTCTGTGGTATAATTTTCCCTGAAGAGTTGTCCGACGAAAAACTTTAGAGGTAGGCTACTTTAACCAATCTCTTATTTGGTAAATTGAATCAACTTTTCAATTCCTTGAAGTTAGTTGGAGGGGACCTTATCTTGAAGATTAATCAGGCTTCAGTTCCTTTAGCGCACCTACAAATAATACTATGCTTCCAGGAGTTATATTTTTTATTCATTGTCTTTATTAATCAATAAAAAGCTCGGTTATGTACGAGAAAAGCACAATAAATATCTGAAAAATGTTCATCTTTATAAAAACACTTACACGTCATGGAGAGTAATATGTTCTCTGGGATCAAACTTGATTGCGCATGTACTTGTCTGCCAAATTAGAGGGGGGGATCAAAAAGCGTTTTCGTCCTGCTCAAAGGTGAAATTTCCCACAATGCTGATATGATAACAGCGTCATGGAAAGCGAAAAATGAAATCTTTCACTTTTTTGCTTCGGTTATATTATAACCAACTAACTATTGGCCGAACCACACATCTAAATGTGACGAGTTTTTGGCCCGCATTTTGCTGAGTCGCTAAAAGCATGGGTCAAAAGCCCTCGATATTGCGGTTTTTATCGGGTCAGTAAAATAAGTTGCTCAAAGCATGGGTTTTGCAAAAGTGTGAGCTTTTTCCAGACAAAAAACAAAAGTTCTTGCTTTTCAGTATTTCAAACCAATATTCCTATCGTTTTTACTGAAAAGGCTTAATTACTGTTTTTCTCCAAGTTTAATCAACAAATTGTGGCAAATAATTGTATTGAAGTTCTAATTTGAGATAATAAGCTTGCCAAAGGTAATGTAACTTAATGTTGGCGGTTGGTTTAAGAACGTTAGATTTATTTGTCAGAAGAGTAGGTTATTGGTGACTGTAGAAACCAACTTTGAAAATGAATAATCAATAACATGTTGTCTTAGTCTATATGACGTTTTAGTAAACCGGCACATTCGGTAAGGAAAATGACATCAATTGTGTTAAGTTACCTATTATTTTTTAGCTTTACTCCAAAAAATTAAATTTATCGTAGTGTACGAATTGCAAAAATTTGTTGTAATCATAACAAGTAAATTATTAAATTGCTGCCAAATGAGGAGGGTAATGGAGAAGGAAATATCGATATCTCAAGTTAACTCGCGTGTCTGTGGTGATATGTAGCCAATGCATAGCTGGCAGCATTTTGCTATAACAATATTGCATAGCAACAAAAACTTTTCATTTTTAAAAAACTTTTGTTTATTACAAAAAAAGTAGAGTTATTTGATCTCACTTTTTAAATATATAACCCTACGCTGTTACACTACTCTTTCTGACAAAGTGGAAGCATATGCCAACAGCCTGGGGATTTTTAGCCCAGCCTTCACCAAAGTTCCACAGCTTTTTGGACATGTGGATTGGCATTACGTAGACTATTCAAAATCAATTTAGCCTAATAAACTATCTAATAATCAATGTGTGCATGAATGTGAATATCTGTATGTGCACTAGGATGGGTCGAAACAAATTTCTTTTATAAATCAGCCTGGAGATTAGTGATAAAAATGATCATTTCCTTCCAAATAGCCATGAAAAAATGTGAACATCGACCCTTCAACTGTGGGCTACTACATTAAGGTCAAAGGTTAAAATGAAACCATTTTTTTTACAAAATTGGTGTAATGCAAAAAGTTCTCATTGTAGAAAGCTCGTTTTGCTGCTAGAAATCGCGCAAGACTAACGTTTATACCTTAAATAATTGACGTTTTTATTCTATCTTGTGCAGAAAAAAAAGTTATTTTGAAAATCTAGTTTTGGGGGATAAATTTACTTGAGTTGTATCTTGTCAAATTAATGAAACTAATTTTTTGCGTTTTTTACTTAACAATGCTAGCTTATTGTTTCTTCGTCAATCCTGCAACAGTGACAACAAACAGGAAATTCCAACTTAGTTACAGCTGCGACAATAACAGCAATACAGTAGGCGCCGCTTATTATGATCACGGATAATATAACCAGCCGCTTATTATGACCAATTTGGTACGGCCCGGAATTTCTCCATTTAAAATTCTCCGTTCAATATGACCAAATTTCGTATAATATGACCAACATTTTCTCCATCTTTCTTGTTACGGTACAGTATTTTTTCCCGCCACGCACTTATAACTTCGCCTTTTCAACATATTGTTACACACTGCACTAAATTTTACCGTCACTTGTAGTATTAAAGTACTGTACTTTGTTTTACTGCCAACGTCACACTGTTTCTTCGGGTAAACGATGAATTTGACGGTATTTGGACTTCTTGTGGCTTACGGCGTCGATTCAGGAGCTGTTATGGCGTCTTTGGCTTTTATAGCCATTCGGATATTATGACCAAATGGTCTGGTCCCAAGGTGGTCATATTAAGCGACGTCTATTGTAGCAAGAGACGTTGCAACAGTAAGAGCTCAAAATCAAAATAAAACCCTAGAATAAAAATCGTTGTAAACGCGTCATACAAAATCTTGCTTTTTGTAGAATTTTGGAAATTTGTTCTTTGATTTAGTTCATGAAACAATTAAGCGGCAGCGGAATTTCCTGTCAGACACACTTGCATATGCTCGTGTAACTTCTTTCACTAATCTTTCCATGCCTTTGCTATGGCAAGGAAAGTCAGGTATTGCTGGGTTTTTTGAGCAACTTGAACTAATAGCTCTGCATCAGTCATAAAATAGGAGTAGGACTAATTTCTGCGAAAAACCAACCGATCATGTCAAAATAACATGATATTGCTCCCAAATTGAGAGAGATGCCTTGCTAGGAAAAGACACGTAGAGAAATTGCATCGTTAGCTTTTCGACCCTTTAGAATTTTTGTCAAAGCATTATTTGCGATTTCTTTATTTGAGTCGACAATTTCTGCCAAGAAGTATGCTTTGGGGGTGAGCAAAACTCAAATTTCTCAGAGGAACTACTTGGCCTTTACGTTTTGTGTTCTGGTAGCAAAAAAACTGTTAGTAACGTACAAAATATTAAAAAGAAGTTTTTGGCTCCCAGTGTAAATCTTCAATTCTGCGTTGTGTCAAATTAATTCTGGCTTACATTCACAACATACTCTGTTAATATTCGCAAATTGTCTTCTGGATCTTACTCAGACGTAAGAACGAAGCAGTCGATTGCCAGTTGCCAACCATCTTGCATGGTGTTAGATGCCTATAGATGAGCTGCAAAAAGCGTGGCCTGTCTTGATTCAGTTTGTTTTTTCGATAACAACTACATTACTGGCTGTTGACAAATATTTTTGGTCAGTGCTCTGTTGTTTGGTAGCAGATTCCGAAAATCTAATAAGTTGTGCGTTTACTGGTAGACAATCTGCGACTTTCAACGTTTTGTGGTCAACTCAGAGTTGCTTGCGAATTGGTCCTTTAAATCCTCGGGGTCAACTAGTGTCCCTATCAATTTTTAATGAAAGCATGAGAGCTCAAAGTTGCAGTTTGTTGCAGTGTAAAAAGCATACCTACAACTGCGAAGGTTTTAAAACTGCTCTTCCGGCGAACAAATAATGCCAAGTATGTGCCCCGTAAAGACATCAGCGCCATTGCAAACAAGAGCTGCGAAAGTTTGCGTTTAAATTTTCTCTGTTGTGCGACCAAAAGTAGTTCTACCGGTGCTATCAGATGAACGGCCTGTTTGAGGTACTACATGATCCATACAAACATTTTCAAAATAGCTAACTATCACATTGTAATCGTCTTTTACAAATTTTAGTTGGGTGCAATTTTCTTTATCAATCAAAGATGTGATAGTGCCAATTCTTCCATCTCATCCTTCCACCACAAGCCAGACAAAGCAATAGTACGTTCTTCTGTTGGTACTCTCTCTAATGTTTTCTTTGTCGTCTCAGCTAATCAGGATAAAGCAGATTAGTCGGAGTAACAAACTCCAAATCTTTCATGCAAGCACTTACAATTTTGCAAACAACTCAGTTGCTTACTTCAGCTCGCTTCATAACCACGCTTAGATCTCTATATTGAATAGTTTTTTGGTACTTTTCAAAACCAAACTCAAAATCTTCACTTGGTTAAATAATCAAGAAAACTTCAGAATCTTCTAAACTGGATGATAGGGAGTCTTTTCTCATTTCTTCGGCAAATGCTGCTTCATCCACTGGATCTCGGTTTTCTTGACGAATTACTTTTTTATTTTTTTGTTGCTCCTACATCCACGGGTCCTATAAACACTTTTCTCTACGCTCTTTAATCCAACTAAAATTGCCATTTGGCAGCAGGTAATTTGGTATTACGTATGCAGGGAATACTGTCAGTTATTTCATAATTCAACCGTTTATAATCCCAAATATCAAGCAGTTTATCAAAATTGGTTTGTCATTCTCAAAATGCTGCTCAGCTTTTTCTATTCATTTGATAACGCAACAGTTTGTCTGCTTCACCCACAAGTTGTACCTATCAATTTAGAAGAGAATTTTCGGTAACTGTTAGCATACTACCTCTCTTCTAAATAGATATCAAATCAGTTGCAACAAGTTTGCAGACGTCTCTTGTGGAACAATTAACTTTCAAAGATGAAGGTATGTGTTTACGAGTGAGCAGGTAATGTGCAGTGTGCAGGTTTTGATTGGCAGATGATTTTCAGAAAATTTCGCGGGGTTTCTTGAGAGAGAAAGCGTAGTTTATGACCTAGCACTAATTTTAGGCTTGGTCTAATTGTAAAGCTACAATAAAGCAAAGCAATATGTAACAGATGTAGAAACTATAAGCAACAGAAGAAGTTAAACAAGTATCTGCTTGATGCTGCTTGCCGACGGCATTTTCCGTAATACAGTACTTTACAGGCAATGCAACGTACAGGCTGTATTCTCACCATTAAATACAACTGTTCATCTGTGTCGCTTCCGACTGGTCAAAAGAACCACTATGACTAATAGCAGTGTGACTATGACAACAAGAGTCCTGATAGTAATAACCGATGACAATAAAAGTGCAAGTACTTCTCAATTTTGTGTTTGCCATCATAAACTTTGATTTGCCTAATGAGATAATGGATTATGATAGAGTCCGTTGCAGCATGTTTATTCAAGAATTATCACAATGCTGATGTAAACACAACATAATAACAACTAACCAGTCTCACTAACTTGATAAAACAAAAAATTTAAAACTTGTGCAGATTTTCGCCCGAAAATTTAGTTTTTTCATGTAACTTTTTTCTGCTCAAGGTAAAATACAATCATTTCGTAACTAAGGTATAAATATGAGACTTACGCAACTTTTAACACCAAAACGAACTTTCCACGATCAGTATCAATTGTGTTGTCACAATTTTATCAAAAATGACGTCATTTTGACCTTTGACTTAACGTGGGGATTTCAATCGCAACTATTTTTTTTCAATAGTTGGTTTTGGCGTTTGCATGCAAAATGGCCACTTTTCTCACTAATGCTCACAGACCTTGAAAATTGGACCTACCCTGATGTGCACTGTGCAACGATACTACTGCTGTATAACATTGTTTGTGTGTTGATAGCAATTCATGCACCCTATGGATTATCACTTGGGAAATTTATAAACTCTGTAACGCAAAATGACGCCTACATGGGATGGATTCCGATGGAAAATGCTCACAGTTACACAATTAGATTGTATACGTAAGTAGAAACTTAATTGTCTCCTACAGAATCGGCGGCGTGGCCATCACGTGACAGGTAGCGTTAAAAGGTAGTGAGTTGACGTGAAACATCGCGTTTTAAGTGGAAGCGCGCGAGTGAAATAGTCATTGTTTTTTCTATTTTATTAATCACATTAAAGTTGTGTGACCTGTACATATTGGTAAAAATGCTTTAACTTCAAAAGTTCTGCTTGTAGATCCATGCAACTTAAAGTGATTGATCACAGCCCCTAAGTTTGGTGTGATAAAGCTTGATGTCACAATAATGATAATGATGTCACAATGTCATCAGCAGTACCACGTATCATTTGTTGTATACTGGGTACCGTTTAAGTAACAGCGTGTTAACTTCAAAACGTAGGGATGCAAAACATGAAACTTGGAACGATAGATCGCCCCCCAGCAGTGGTAGCCGTAAGAGGTCTGTATCTTCACAACAATGCCAACGCCACCTATTACTGTGTGAAATCGGTATTTTTTTAGAAAAAAAATGTGTTCACTCTTAAACTACAGAGCGCTAAAAACTTAAAACTTGGAACGATTGATTGTGTCCTCTGGTGGGTAGGATAGGAGGTCTATAACGTCACAATGCCAAAACAGTACCTTTTGTAAGATATCCGTTCCTTTTTGGTAAAGTATGCAAAAACAGGATACTGGAAACGATTGATTACTGCTTTAGGTAGGTGTAGTAAGAGGCTCATGGCGTCACAACAAGTTTGGTGTCGAAAAGTAGTCGTGTAAAATTGGTACTTTTTTAGTAAAAACATGTTAAGCGGATAACCACTGGTGGCGAAAATATGAAACTTATAACGATCAATCACCGTCCTTAGAAATTTAGGTGGGTGTGATAAAAAATCTATGAGGTCACAATGACCTCAACACCACGTGCCACTGTGTGAAATCACTTTCCATTTAGTAAAGTTGTGTTAGCTTTAAAACTACTGAACGCAAAAACACGAAACTAGGAACGACATGTTACCACCCCACGTAAGTGTCACACTAGCCTATACGATGTCCAACTATGCTAGAACCACTTACAAATCATATACCTTTTGAGGAAAGTCGTGTTACCTTCAAAGCTGCTGGTCTGCATTGAGCTTGAAATAATCGATCAGCACCTTTAAATGGGCATCATAAGTGACAACTGTCGTCACAAGGACGACAACAGCGCGTCTCGGTTGTGTAAACTCGATGTGTTTTTGGTGAAATTATTTCAACTTCAAAATAAGTTTAGTCGTGAAATCACAACATTTGCAACGACTGAGCACTGTGGGTAGCGCAGTGACAAGTAAGGCTAATGAAATTGCAAAGAAAAAATGGTGTCACTACGAAATTAGCACCGCCAATAAAAAGTAATTTTACGTAGCGTTAAACAAGATTGCCGCAACATGACTTTCCTATGTTATAAGCCCCATAAAAAATATGCAACTTTACGCTGAATTATGCGGTTTCATTGCACGTAGACCCATGTGAAGTATCCGCGCTCACGAAGAAAACACAACTCTATGCAAAATTATTCAACAGTATTGCATGCAAACCCTCCTAAGGGAATAGACTTACCAACTAATCGCAACTTTACGCTGAGTTACGTAAGGTTTTTGCGCCCAAGCCGCACCAAATTACAAACACCTGTTGTAAAACCGCAACTTTGTACTGAATTACACCACGCTATTGTGCATGGACCCTCCAAAAGTATGAGCACCCCCAAGAAACCGAAAATTTACACAAATATTGTAGCAATATTGGGTATAGGCCTTTTTAAAGTGTAAGTTATCACCAAATAAATGGAACATAACGTGAATTTACACAACGTTATTGCTCATATGACTTTCTGAAGTATAGGATCCTACTATTAAAACGCAATTTTAGGCAAAAGTATACAAAGTTATTGCTAATAGACTCTCCGAAAGACTGACACCCAGCAAATCGTGATTTATGCTGAATTGCACAACCATATTGCATATACATGTAGACTTTTCCAAAACATAAATTCCGAAAAAGATTAGGAAACGTGATTCCGAATTACCCGACGTCACCAAAAATTGATCTTTCTGAAGTGTAAACCTTTACCTATTATAAATTGCAAAACATTATTGTCAATAGATTCTCTTAAATTATAAGCCCCAACCAAGAAAGCATAATTTTATACATAATTACGCAAAGTTACAGCTTATAGACTCTCTTAAAATATAACCCTCTACTAAGAAAAAGCAACTTTATGCAAAATTGAACAACTTTCACGTATATAGACTCTAAACTGTAACCCCTCACCAAGCAAAAAAGAACTTTATTCTTATTGCGTATAGACCCTTCTGCAGAGCAACGCCTCATCATTAAAAGGCAATTTTATGAAAAATTACGCAACGTCAGGCGCATAAACCCTTCTGAAGTATGAGCTCCTACCAAGAAAAACCAGCTTTAAGCTTAACTAATAAATCTTCCTACACATAAAAATTTCCAACCAAATCAACCTCAACTTTATTTCGAATTACAAAACGTTGGTCCCAATAAACCTTTCTAAAGTATAGGCCCCTACTAAGAAAACGTAATTTTGTGCCAAATAGGACAACGCTAGGCTATTGCCAATAGACCCTCCTTAAGTAGCCTATTAGCTACCATTAAAAAAACATAATTTAAGAGAAATTACACCAAGTTATTGCAAACAAGCTCAAACAGAGGATAAGCTCTCACCAAGAAATCGCAATTTGACGCTGAATTACACAAAGTTAATGGAAACTATTTTTCTAAAGTATAAACCCCATCAAGAAAACGTAATTTTATGCGAAATTATTGAAGATTGTTGAAAATGGACTATAGCAAAGCATGAGCCCTCCATAAGAAAACGCAATTTTACGAGAAACTACATTAAGTTGCCGTAAATAAACCCTATTAGAATGCAAGACCTTCCCAAGAAATTGCTATTTTTTGCAGAGTTAAACCAGTCTTTTCTGCCAAACTTTATTAAAATATGACCTTTAGTGATAAAATGCAATTTTAAGCAAAATTGTGCAATGTTATTGCATATGCACCTTAAAGTCTATGTCCTCACCCTCAAAAATTTAATTTTATACGAAATTACAAAAGGTATTGCAAATAACCCTAATGAAGTATAAGCCCCCTCCAAGAAAACGCTATTTCGTACGCAACTACATAATGTTGTCGCATTAAACTTACCAAAAGTCTGAGCCTACAAAAACACCGTTTTACACGCAATTGCACAAAATTAAGCAAATAAATTTAAAAGAACCAGACGTAAATTACCACGACTAATGATTTGTAGCTTACCGATTGAAAACCATTGTTCTGTACACTGATAAAGTATAAAGCCTCACCTAAAAAAAGCTTAACATGGCTTACCATGTTTCCCAGCAGACACTTGAGATAATGTCGTGCTTTTCTATGTACTTTAAGATAATCTTGTCTTATTCAATAAAAACTACGACAATCCAGATCGGAAATCATAATTTAGAAAGATCATTCGCGATAACCTTTAGTGATTTTACATGACGAAGAAATGGATTTTATTGCAAAGGGTTATGCTTTGGGAAACCGGGGCTATGGCGTGGTGGTTAAAGCGTCTACTCAGCAGTCCGTAGACCTGTGTTTCATTTCCCAAGTCGAGTGAAACCAACAGACTTTGAAAAATGGTATTCACAGCTTCCCTTTATGGCGCTCAGCACATTGGGATAGTGTGGAGTACAAGCCGGCAAAATTGCTTGGTGTCCTTTGGCAAGGCACTTAAACGTGGCAGGTAATGGGGCCAAGCAGTCTACCCATCGCGGTGGCCCAGTGTGACAAAAGACATGCAAACCGAGCATGAGCTCATACGCATAAGTAAAAAATGCTTTGGGAAGATAATTTTTTTGATAATTTTGTATAATTCGGCATAGAAATGCGTTTTATTGACGGGGTTAATCCAGTACTTGAAAAGAGTCATTTGAGATAACTACTATATATATCGACTGGAAGAGCGACTTTGTTATAAAGCGCCATAACTTAGGATAAAGTGGTGTTTCCGATTAGAATGTCTCTGTAGCGAGTGTGTTGTACAGAGACCCTTTGGTAGTCTCCGAACCCGAGACAAATCACCGTGAAGCTGATCGACAAAGGGGGAAATAGTTAACGGCGCTTGCTTGCTTCTCTTTGCACTGCTGTTACCTGAATTTTCCCGCAAGAATTCTTCGTTACAAATTGTACTGACAATACACGGCAGCTGAGAATGGAAATTATGAACGTCATAAACTGATACAGTACCAAAAAGAAGTGGCGTAGAAGAACGTGGCGGCGACGTTTTCAAACTATTTTCTAGCTCCAAGTGCTTCTTCTTCCTCACGACAGCTTCCACTCGATGACGACTGACAAAAGAGAACACCTTATCCAACTTCGATCTATGTGGTACCTACAAGCTTCTCCTTTTGAGATATTTTTTCAAGTTAAACGTACTAGTTAACAAAAACTAAGTACGCAGTTCTTGGTAAAAAGAATAAACCCAAAATGCTGGTGAACATTTTATTACAACATTTGCTTTTACACTAAAAGAATCATCAGCTAAATAAATAGTTACCTAAGGCTAACCTAAGACAGTTACTGCGTTGAAAGCTAAACGTTTGCACAGAAAGCTAACCCCTGTACAACAGTTGTACAAGCGGTTAGCTTTAAGTTGTACAGTTTTACAGCAGTTAGCTTTCGATGCATTGTCTGTGTTAGCCTAGCCTTAGGTAACTATTTATTTAACTGATAATGCTCCTAAGTACACGGTAATTCCTGTTATAGATCTATTTGAGAATAGCGCAAGAGCATGATAAGAAGGCAGTTACCACTGCATTGCTTGAAAGTCAATCTTGTAAATGCAACAACTAACTACTGATAAGCAACAATACGGCAAGTACAGCAAACATAGCGCCGACACAGCGCGGGTTCAACTCTCGCACAGGCAAAGCAACAGACTACAAATTTAGAGCGTCAGATATGACTAATATTGTAACAATATTTACAGTATCGTTACCAAAAGCCTGAGGTGACGCCCCAGAATAGCCGGTAACCTTGACTAATTCCGCATAAAATTACATTTTCTTGATGGGGATTCGACTTAAGTTCGGTGTATGTGCAATAACGTTATGTAAACTGCATGAAGTTGCGCTTTCTTGATAAGAGCGTATTCTTTAAAAGGGTTTATTGAAAATGACCTAGTGTAATTCAGCACAATTTTACGGTTCTTTGGTGGGCACTTATACTTTTGAAAGGTCTATTGGCAATAAAGTTATGTAAAATTGCTAAAGTTACATTTTCTTGCTGAGGTTTGTTGCTTTAGGACAGAGGTTCACAAAGTGCTTGCCCGGGGGGCATTCGGTACGTGCAAGAAGTTTTGCGGCTCGCCACTAGTCTCATGGCTTTTGCCTGCAACATAATGCCTGTTCAGAGCGCTGATTTTGCATTTTCAGTTATGGTAATTTTAACTTAGGTTGGTTGAACTCCCCAAAAAAACAGTTCTTTTCTGGCCCGTCAAGAGCTCATATTGATAAAATATGGTCCAAACAGACAACAATTTGGGCACCCCTGCTTTAAGAGAATCTATTGGCAATAGCACAGTGTCGTTCAGCATGAACTTGCGATTTTTTGGAGGGGGTTATTCTACATGCAATAAAGTTGTGAAATATTGCCTAAAGTTGCATTTTCTTGGTAATAGCTTATACTATAGTAGGATCTATGCGCAATAATGTGGTATAAATTTGCTTAAAATTGCGTTTTGTTAGTGGGGGCTTATATACTTAAAAAAGGCTTATATGCAATACTGTTGCACAGTTGCGTGTTCTTAATTAAAATTGATGCTTTGGGACGATTCATATGGAACAACTGTGAATAATTTAGCATAAAGTTGCGTTTCCTTGGCGTGGACTGGTACCTTAGAAGAGTCTATAGCCAATACAATAACGTCGCGTAATTCGATATAAACTTTCGTTTTCTTGGTGGAGGCTTACACTTTATGTGGGTCTGTGTGCAATAACGTTGTGCAATTTTGCAAAGCTGGCTTTCTTGATTGGGGCTTATAGTTTAGTAGAATCATGTTGTGGTAAGCTTGTGAAACAGTACGTAAAATAGCGTTTTATTGGTGGTGCTGATTTCGTAATGAGGTCATTTTTTCTTTGTGACCTTATTGGTGTTAAATGACACCTAGGTGGCCACAGCGCTCAGTTGTTACAAATTGCGTATTTCACGATCAGAAGTAATTGTGAAGAAGAAATTCTGCGCATGGCACTCCGCAAGATTGAGCCCTGTATTGAAGATTTCATGTGGGACAAAACTTTAATTTCTTCAATTACACTAAAATAATTATCATGTTTGGTACAAAGCACTATGTTGTCATAGTAGACCATACTACCACTGGTTGTCTGTGTCTAGCGTAGGTACTTGAGAAATCGGTAGATGGCTGACATTAAAACAATCTTGGAAACTTACAGTCCAAACTCATTCACTAAATCATTTTTGGGGGGGATTAAATACGCTGTTTGAGGCTTGGGTAGCGAGATTTTTATCTAACTCAGCTTTGGGTTGCGCTCGAAACGTTTGGAAACCACTGCTTGAGAACACCCCAATTTAATAGCCGCTGGTGCTATCAAATTATAGCTCAATAAGCTCACAGATACCTTTTGATAATGCAGGAAATAGAAATTATATTTGGACTAACAAAGTAAATAGAAAGCTAAACTATTTAAGATAGCGCTTTAATAATTGCAGCTTGGAAGATGATATTCCAGTACTTCAGCGAGAGATAACCAACATCAAATTTTATATCATACATATTTCTGATCTCGAACCTGAAACAGAATACAATGTGACTGTCTCAGCTGTTTTTGAAAATTCTAATGGAGTAACTGTTGAAACTCAAGAAAGCAAACCAATTCGTTTTAAAACAAGTTTGTTTGTTTTTATTTTTTTACTGAAATATTTGTTGCATGAATACTTGTTTTATTTATAAGACACCAACTACTTCTACTGTATTGTTTACCTGAAAAAAGATAACATCTATTGCTGTCATCGTAGATCCCGGCATGTCATGAGCATCTTACAGGGCTCAAAGTTGTGAAGAATTGGTACCATTTAGAACTTACAACACCGCAAAAAACACTCGAATGACACTGTTTCTGATTTAATGTTCTTGCACAGTTCTTCACTCCTTTTTATGTTCTTTTAACTCCGGCTCAGTGGTTAAGCTTTTTTGCTATTACATACATAACAACTTCTTTAACAAAACTAATCCATAACAGTTACCAACAAAAACTCCAACTGTTGTTAAACAGTAAAATTCGCACCCTATCTTTGAAAACCTAAAAACGAACATATAATCTTTTAATTAAAACTGGTACAAGTGTAGATTTTAGGCGTTTCGGTCTGTCAAAGCTAAAGTCATTTTATCGATAAACATCTAAGCTCAGGGAAAAAATTTGAATCTTACTTTTATCGCAGTCCAATAGTCACATCACACGAGAAACCCTTGATGCTGTCCTCTAGCTGTCCACCGTACCCAAGAAGACTTCACTATGTATAATATTTTCTAGCAAAAAATAAAGTGTCCATCAGAAATCAAAATGGAAAGTGAATCCTGCCTCTTTTGGCCCCATTCGCCCGAAGAATGATGAGTGGTAGAGTTTACTTTCCATAAAAACACATGGTTTAGCAAAAATTATGTTCATTCAATGTTCGAAATAAAAACTTTATTTTAATTTCGAAACCACTGAGCCCGGGGCATAAGGCGGAGTATCCTTCTCGCTTAGATTGACTTTATTATATTTACTTTAATGATCTTAAAGCAGACAACTACCTGATTCTTTAGGCTTGACCCCCTCATTTAGTAAACTCGTCAATCTTTAGTTTTTGCGTAGGTTTAAATTTGGCGCAAACGTTCCTCTGCATCGCTAATTGAATGAAGGTGCCGGCACAAAAATAAAAACACAACATTTTTTATGAGTATTAATCGGATCTACTCATTGACTTCTAAAATTATTGTGGTAGAAACAGTAATTGTAGACTATAGTGACGATGTAGGCCAATTAACGAAGGTGCTTTCTATTTTACAACTTTTTGTAGTGTACCAGCGCTGATAAGCATTCAGATATATTTTTTGTATTGCTTTTACAGGGGAGGTATGCAAAGGAGGCCAAATATGGACGGAATGCGATGGAAAATGCTTGGCGAAGTGTGACGATCCTGACCCTGTCTGTTCCAGAGTTTGTCAGCCTGGTTGCAACTGTCCAACCAATGCGAATGTATGGAACGGTGACACTTGTATTGTGGCAGAACTTTGTCCCACTAAAAAAGGTGAGACTAAGGCAAGAAAATGTGCTAGTAAACTTTTTGCTGTGAAAATCCAATGCTTATTTTTCTGTAAAGTCCAAATACAGGTAGTTTAAAATGTTTCTTAATTGCCACAGTCAAAACATTTTTTCGAACAAGTTTACCAAATTATCGTCATCGTCGCCCTCGTATGAAGTTGGATGTTGATAATCGACCCAGATGTCAAGGCTAACATTGCTAAACCTTACTGCGGTTTTTTAATTCAAAAGCGCATTTGTTCCGTTTGATGCATGATATTTTGGACACTGTAGGGCAATATTGTCAGCCGTTTGTTCCGTTGCGTAGCATTTGCATATCGCCCTTGTAGACAGAAACCATTTGTATGTTGATGAGCGGAAACGCCCTACGTCAATGCTAACGTGATTGTACTTTGCGAATGATGGTCTGGTAAGATGCAAATTTAATGGATTGGACTTAGATATTGCAAAGTGAATGGTGGAACTTTGAAGCTTTGGCCTACCCCTCTACAATCCAACTTTGACTCACCCACTCTGCGACTCTTATATCAAACTCAGAGATGGTATGGAGCAATTTAGGTGCCGTAGGCACAAACTGACACCTTGAATTCAGTGATCCCCGTTACCTTTCCAGGTTGTCAAGCAACCGAATGTGAAGCGACTGGTCAGGCTTCTGGGGTTGGTGAGCAAATCATTTGGTCGTGGGCATTGCCAAAACAGGGAGATTATGCTTTGAAAGGGGGCACAAACATCTATTCACTCTATGGAATGCGTTTTTCGAGACGGTGTGAAAAAGAAAACTGTAAATACTGCAGTGCCTAGTAGGTGCGTAATATTTCACTCAGGAGTGTAATAGACCAGGGACAGACCTGCTGTATGCAATATGGTAGCAGCAGCATCTCATTCCAATTTAGCATTCTCCTTAGCAGAGCAACACGTGATGTAACTTTTTTTCTAATGTTTTGAGATGTCGGTGGAACATGAACGCCTAGTCTAAAATCACAACAAGGCATGTACAATCATGGCAGAAAGGAAAAGCTTTTCTAAGAATATTAACTTAAATCTTTTGTTTGGCCTCTTTGTGATTTTTACTAAAATCTTCCAAGACATCTAGAATATTTTATTATGGGAATTACTGTGATGCCACAAGTACAAGCTTGCAAGTTTCATCACTGAAAATCTTGCAGACAAGTTTGACTAAATATGAATTTGACCGAAAATCTTTAGAAAAAGAAAAATAGATATCGTAGGTTGTTTTGATGTGCATCTGCGTTAGTTCATTCCGCGAAAAATTGTTTGCTTTTGAAAGCCGTAAAATTGTTATAGTTTGTAGTGCAGTAGAAGTTAAGCTTAATTTCGAATATATTTCTAGTTCTTTCAAACAAAAGTGGTGTGAATCTACAGATGGTAGATATGAAATTTGGTACTGAATCAACAAGATTCTAGCAAAGTCGCGGTCAGAAAAATTGTTTGAGCGATTTACTACGTCGCCTCAATCATAAAATATTAACCGGCTGCCCCGGCGTCCCTTGGCAGGGCTACCACTCGGTTATGTCGGTTTAGTAGCATCGGTTCAGCCGGCAGGACCAGTTTCAACCAAATAATATCTTTAAGACCATAAATGATAAATTTGTACTAATGAGGGTATCGCCCCAATACACCTAATCTCGATCGTAATACAAATACTTAGAACTAAAAGACGTCTCAGAAACTCTCGATCATTGCATTAGTTCTATTCTTTCCTTCAAACAAATGTAGGAGAGCGAATGCAAAGTTGGGAATGGGAGCCGTGATGGCTTTTGTTTTACAACTACAGAAATCAGTTGTTTGTTGGTATGCATATTTAACGACTTGGTGCAACCCTTTCGTGAAAATAATAAACACTAAAGAAACAAACAAATCATTAGGATAAGTGATGCCCTTATTCCTAAGCTTTTTGTTGATTTTTATGCGGCACGCTTCTGGTGAATAACTAGTTGTAAGTGTATTGTGTTATCCTACTTAGAGCACAAAATAAAAGCCACGCAGTCGCATTCTGTCAAGAAATGCAAATTTAAGACAAATCATCTTTGATTATGACGTTATGAGGTCACGAACCCTCTTATGACACTCGCCCTGAGGAAGTAATTAATCATGCCTAGTTTGATGCTTGTACGACCAGTAGTTTCGCAGAAATTAACACACTCAGACAGACACACAGACAGAATTTCGCTTCATATATTAGACTATTACTGAAATAGAACCAAATTTTATTGCGCGACATTTGAAGTCTTTTCCGAAATATGGAGCGTTGCTGGGTTTGAGTTACTTGAGGAAGCAGTAAAATCTTTTGACAAGAAGTCGACGGATATGATCTATATTCCACGTGTTGGGTTGCCTCCATAGTGATGATAATTTTCCATGCCTCGCGACTACAATGAGTGAAGTTGATGGACAATCTTTGTCCAATGCTCTTGCTTCTTGTCTTCAAACCTGATCAGCAAGGCTGAAGCAGTCCAGTCTGATTCGGCTCCGTGAAAAGACTTAAAAATGCTTAATAAAGACTTTTGCATTCTGCGTCTTAATACAATTTGTAAACGTTTCTACTGCTCATGGGATTGCGTTTCGTTTCGAATGTTTTAAATCTGCAGAAATCTTATTCAGCCGTATTTGCATTTGATGTCCCAGAGAAAATTTGCCAATTTTCATATTTACTGGGATGGTGTGGTAGCGGCTCCAGTCAGCCTGGCGAAAGTTTTATCAATTGGCATGTTGGTCTGGGACAGGCACTGCAAACATAGGTGGAGCGAACAATGAGAGTCGGTGTTGATACCGAGGAGGTTTTGCAGTACCACTATGTAAGGCAAGTACACTATAAATGATAGAATATACATTTGCGAAATTCAAATAGGGGTTTGTTTCAGTGCTCCAGTGATCGAACAAAAAGCTAGTTTTGCCAGTACAAGTGTGAAGATGAGAAAAATTGCTACTGGCAGTCCATGAAGCCAAACTTTCTTCATTTAGGCCGGCGGCATTTTCACCTCCGTTTACGTGCTAACAATTAAATTCATCTACTCAGAGACATGGGTAGGAAAAAATTGGCAGGCTGATGAATGACACCGCGAAGAAGTGATTGGTACAATGCTCCTTAATAATCTTGTAGCCAACCACATCTACTCTACACTCAGCCACTCAATTTCAGACTCAGCTCGGGTTTGGTCAACAAGGGTTCTGCTCAGACGTTCGTGGACACAGATTGCTTGGCTGCGTTACCAGCTAAAGATAGACCCAGCTAGTGGATACTGAGGCATCACCAGCTTACCTACATCAATGCAGTGGGTCTCCTGGACAAGAATGACCAGAGCCTTGTGTTTCTAAGCAAGATGGTGAAGCATACTTATCGTGCTTGCAGTGAAACTTTCAGTAATCAGTTTTGTAGTAGTTGTTTCCTAATACCTCATCGCAGCATATAAGTCGCCTCATTCTATAAAGGGCGTTTTCTGAGATCTTGAAAACCGCAACTAAACATCTTCACTCTAAACAAAAATGCTTCTTCTGTTTGGCAAGTTTCGCTTGGCATATTGATGCTACTGACCGGAGGTACCACGTGAAGGTACTTGCCATTTTTCTAATGTAGTGTTTATTTTGCAATTTTTTGCTTGCATTTTATAATTTGTGCGTTATTTTTTTAGGAACACCGGTTCAAGTCGAAAATTTACATGTGCTGGATTCCGGTGAAACAGTTGTCATTTTGGCCTGGGATATTCACGAGGGAGCGTATATTTATGATGTCACGGTAAGCATGAGTAGTAGCAAAACTAATTGTTTCCCTGGCCTGAAAATAGACTTAATTCTTAGCCTAAGATATAATGGTGCTACATGACGGAATGAATCGCGGCGATTTTTTAGCGGAAGTAGCTTTTGATATTTCTCGCAGTAGTTTTTGACAAAATCTTTACAGCTAGTATTTTTTGAGCACATAAAAAATACAATTTTTACAAAAATAACGCTTATTATGACGCTAGCTTTTTTCCTACAAAGGTAAGATATTTTGGCAATTGATTAGCTGGTATTTGATTTTTGTTTGAGCTAAAAATTATTCTTCTCAGTTAAAAGATGTGAATTGATTGGCTATGAGCCACACCGATTTCAATCACGCCAATGTTGTTTTGAGTAAATCGTATCTAAAGTTTTTCAAGTACGAAAAAATTCGCGGATAATACACACAACAATGTTGGTAACTTTATTGCACACTATGACAAGTCTCTTATAATTTTCACTGAACTTTTGAAAAGCACACATTTGAGAACCACGCCATCAATATTTGCTAGAAATAAATGTAGCTTAGGCTGCTTCGGTGCAATTGCCACAAAAAACGTGGCATGTACAACTTGAGCTCAACCAAATACGAGAAAAATTGAAGAGTTGGAAAATTAATAAACTAAATATGTTTTCATTGAGATAGAAGTAATCTGAATTAGACCATTATAGCACAAATAGATGTTGTCAATATTTATTGAAAGGCAGCTTTAATTCAAATTCGAGATTTTGGGGTTTAGACCACTGCGGTGTTTCGTCGTTCAATATTAGCAAGTGTAATTCTGCTGAGACGTCACTTAACCCAAAGTGGCGATCAACTGCACCAAATGTTGTGTTTCTAAGCCCACTATATTCAGGCAAGTTAAGACTAACACACATATAAAGTACACACACAAGTGTGCTTTTGTTAGATGTCGAACTACCGCTACTCCTCGTCATGCAGAAGCAATGAGGGCCTATTTTGAAGTCATAGGATAAAACTGAACAAGAACTTACTTCTGATAGGAAGATCGTAAGCCAGTGGACTACAGCTACTGAAAAGTTTTTTGATTCTTCAAACAAATTTTGCTTTCTATATTGCATTGAATGATTTTCACCGCTACTATAATTGATAGTTAATTGATCTATGCGATGTAAATAAATTAAGGTGAATTCAACGAAATTCAAAGTTTGATAAAAAATTGTAGGAGATACAGCATTAAATTTACATTCTGAAAAATTCATTGTCCAAATCCACAATAACCAACTCTTTAGCAGAATTGGGTCGAAAAGCACTTGCGGGAGGGAATGCTTGGTGGGCTTTTTATATCCTGGCTTCATTTCGATCCTAACTATTCTTCATTTGGCCTACTAAGTTTTGCGTTTACCAAAAAAATGTTTGCGTGTGCATAATTAAACTTCAAAACAAGCACTACATGAGAAAGGAAGTACGTATATAACTTCTTTTTTCTTTCTAAGATTGTGCTTATGTCACAATTAAGCTGTAGCATGTAATGTTGTTAGTCAATAAAAAATGAAATTTTTGCAGGTAAAAGTTGCTGAAAATGAGTCAGTTGTCCAAACTCTTGAAACCGAAATTCCCATCATTAGTATCCCAAATCTGACTCCTGGAGTAATCTATAGTTTTGGAGTGCTGGCTTATGTAAGAAGAATCGAATCAGTGCGACCGCGTAGCGCTCTTACGCCACCAAAATTTTTTGTGTCAGCAATTTCCAACACATCTTTCACCGTTAATTGGAAACCCAACCCACACTCTGTGGTAAGCCAAATATACTCTATGGCCCTGTCATAACCAACCCAGCACGAAAAATGCTGTGACCAGCAATGCCAACAGTGACACCTAACAGACTTAGTCTGTCAAGGTGATTAAAATCTTTAGTAGACCTATACATATGTAGTTTATTACTAGATTGATTATGCCTATGACCCCATACTCTGTTTGCAAGTCTTAAGTGAACGTGATCCACAGCAACGAGTAGACTGTTTGGCCTTGCCACCTGGCTGACGCAAAAAGATGAAGGGGTTCCATTTTGTGTCTTTCCCAAAGGCACAGGTAGCAAGGCCTGTAGCAAGGCAAGGTAACAAGAGAACTTACCGGCTTTTTTCCACATCATCCATTTGATGGTAATTGCCAAGCAAGGAAGCTGTGAATAATATTTTCAAAGTCTTTAGCCAGCAAAACTCGAGAAGTATTTTAAACCAGGTCTACCGACTGTGGAGCGGGTACTCTGACCATTACGCCAGGCCACTGCAGCAACGGTGCAGTCACCTCATTATTACAATTTATCCTTTTCTATATCCTCATTAAAAACAAAGCTTTGTGATTAGGTAAGTTCGCAACCAGAATTTTGTAAGAAGTGGAATGCCTCCAAATAAAAACCTTCAACTTCCCCCTCTCCCTTCGCTTTTGGTTGCGCTCATGCTTTTATGTGTCAGAGTCTATCTTTACACTTATAAATAATTATTAATTTCTTGCAGCGCTACGCTTTTACTTTGTATGATGACTCTGGCATCAACGTTCTTTACGAAAACGATAAAATTGGTGGAAACTCAATTCAAATGGCGCAACTAACTCCTGGAACCATCTATCTTTTTTCGCTGGCCACGGCAGGACCGAATGAAGATGTTGGAATATCCAGTCCCAAAACTAGAATAAGGACACTTGGAAAGAAGGCTGCAACTGAGAATAACAGAGAAGCGGTCATTACTCTTAAAACTGAAGCTGTAAATACCACCAAGCGACCAACTGCTGCAATCACAAACATTACAAAGTAAATTCTTGTTCAGAATATTTATTCTAAACTAAACAAAAATTTAGCCAACCTACCCGCAAGGAAGCTTTAGGTTAGCCTAATTTATAAAGCAGAGTTCTGACTGTACGTACGTTTTACATTCTCCAAAAGTATTAGGTGCACAAACATTAAACTCGGCACCATTGATCACCGTTCTGGAGTGTGTGTCATAAGGAGACTGGCGACGTCATAACTATAGGCAATTTATTAAATTTACATTTCTTGAACGTAGGAAAACGATTTTTCGCTCACACAAAAGCCAGCCACCACCTTGCAAAATTTTATTTTTTTAGAGTGTAACATGACGTCACAATTAAGCCTTATTGCTAATATTATCTCTTTATTTTCTCAAAAACCACTGACCCTAAAAACGCAATTGAAAGCATTTTCAGGAGACATTGTCAGGGAACTTTTAAAAGATTGTTTAACAGGTTGAGCTTAATTGACGATGCAACAAAAGATTCTTTTTTTTATCATTTTCTATTCATTCTTTTTTCTAGAACGCTTCAAAAAAGCTCTGATTTGTCAAAACTATAGTTGCCAATTTTTGAAATTTGTCCCAAGATCTCGGGAGTTTTTTGGCTACTAGGAAATTTTTTTGGAATTTTGATTTTGTAAAAAGGTGTTGGGAAAAATCTTAAGATTTTTGAAACCAATACAGGGTGTCTTCAAGCGCTACAATTTCAAAAATTCAACAAAATTTGATTTTTGCGTTATTTTTATTTGGTTTGTTTTGTAGTAAAAAAAATATTTGAAGTTTTTTCTCTCACAAAAGATACTTTTTGAAATGATTAGCTTTGAAATTACGATTTATGAAGTGACTAAGCAGAATCTTTTGAATTTAGCGGCGAAAGTGAAGTTTATGAAAGTGAGCACTCAGCAGGAAAAGCTTAATACCTTTTCTAGTTTATAGAGACGAAATCAGATATGTAAGCTCAGCAAAATTTTAGACGCAAAATATGGAAGAGAGCCACCTGCGAGGTATACCATTTGATTATGGCATGAAAAATTAATGGATACTGGTGGTGAGCTACGAAGAACGGGAGCTGGCCGTCTCAAACATTAGAAGAAAAAATTGAATTTGTACCTGCTTGGTATATCAGAAGCCGTAGAAAATCCATTTGCAGGGCTTCTAAGCAGTTTTGATGCCACGCTTCACTATTCATAAAGTTTTGCATAAAAGTTTGCAACTTTGTACATACAAAATGCAGTCCAACAAGCCCTACAAAAGTGTTAGCACGGAGCGTGCTGGACAGGCTAGATTCAGATCATGGGTCGGGTACGTTTTGGCGCAACCGTTTGGGCACCGCTCTCTCTAAAAAGAAAACTAGGTCTCTTTTGTATTTTATAAATTTCTAACGTTAACCCTAACGCCAAAACGGATGGAACCCAAAAGGTTTTGCCTAACTGTCAGCTGGCACCCAAACGGCTGTGCAAAACGTACTATTCCGTCAGATCATGGTAAGAAATTGAACACTGGGCGAATATCCTTCGGGCCCCTGATGGTGTACGCGTTGAGAAGTGCTAATACATTTAAGAAACTTGAAGTAATTCCCTTTACTATAAAACAAACCGAAAAAAATATCTAATCAAAAACAAATTTTTTTGAATGTTTGAAATTGCAATGATAATTTGCGGACCCCTGCATTTTTTGCCAATAACAAGAAACCAGTTGACTATCAACTCAAGCGAGACCGTTTCGTTTGGAGAAATAAAATTTTTTTGGAGTTAATGTGAGCACAAGGAATAGAAATGAAATATTCGCACTTATCATGTACGTTGTCGCACCGATGATTTGTAAAATCATTTATATGGGGGGAGGTGGCGCAAATGTGGTAACAGCAGTAAAACAAGCAATTATGGAAGAAGAATTGATTAGCACATTTGTCACATTGAGAGTAGCTAGAGGTTTAGCAGGTAGCTTAAACGGTTAACGGAGGCTGAATCAAGGGCGAACTGAATTTGAATTTAATAATTATTAGGGAAAAGGGTAAACTAAACTGACATCATTAAGCTATGCTAGTTCAGCTGGTAAGTGATTAAAGAAGGATGATTTGGGAAAGAGTGAAGTTGACTTTGGTGAGGTGGTAAACTGCGATCATTTGGCACTGTTCTAGGAAGTGCTTATACACTTTATTGTGAAGCTGACAAGCATTTTTGAAGCCTAAAAAACAGGCCAATAAGTAAAAATGCTATTATTTTACTTAAAAGCTTGTAACACTGAATTCGCATTTTTGCTTTTGATAAGGATTGCTATTTAATTGTTGTTACTTTTCTCTGCCTGTAATAATGCATAATGTCAGAGGTAAGGTAGAAGTTACCCAGTAAGTAGTTGGCAAGTGGCAATTATTTGTATGTAGCATAAGTACAATCATTGACTGAAGTTTAAGAACACCAAAAATGAGGGATGATGCAATATCATTACTTATTACATCATCTGGGTCAGGGGCGTTTAACCTATTTGTGGCAAAGGCCACATCCGCCTACCAAAAATAATTGCCGGCCAAATTTGGCTACATCAATAACAAGCGATTATAAAGAAACCTAAAATATTGCGGTTTGTTCCTATATGCGATACTATTAAATCAATGCGATACTTGGGATTGCTTGCTACGAACAAGTCTAATATTGTCAAGATCCATTGTGGACGTAGGAACACGCAGAAAATCTTCCAGGTGATTGTCAGATTGCAGTTATCTTTAAAAAGATTTGGTGTACTTCATTTTCGAGAAAACTTCTTCGTACACATACGTGCTCCAAAATAGTGAATTCAGAAACATTGCATGCTTGCAAATACCTGGGTACTTTTCTCGAGAAACATACTGCTTATGAAAGTTTAATAATGAACTACTGCAATATATCCTTCAAGCTGGATTTACATTGAAAGTCAAGTAACTCCATTTGCAAGTTTTTGAGGATATTATCTGGTTTGGAAGAAAAAGAAGAAGAAAACACCTCAAACTCCACACATCTATTTGAAGTCACAAAACCTGTTTTTGTATTCTTTGATCAGTTTTGAAATGAGGTTTACACACTTTTTTTATTTTGATCTTCACAGCTTAACAAAGTAGGAAAATGGGTAAGAATTTTGTGGTTCATCTGTTTTCAAAATAAGATAGGAAGACTATGATTCGGTCAAACATACAATTTATTAGCTGTCCTTGTCCGTGAAGGCAAGTATTCATCCCATTCAAAAGAGAAGTTATTTCATCAAGAAAAGCGAGATCGCATATCCACTCGGCATAATTGAATTCAGCAATGGGGTAACCTTTCTCTTCCATAAATTGCTAAATTTCATCTTTGAGCTTAAACATTTGCGTTAACGTTTTGCCAAGACTCGGTCAACATTCTTTGCAGTAGAACGAAGCATTGTAAACCTTGAAATAGTCTGTAACGTAAGCTTTTAGAGCGGATAAAATTGACTGTTTTTGTTACAACAGTCATCAAATTATCCATCTTTAAGAATCTTTCACAAAGAGTTTCTCGGTAATTAAAAAAGTGAAACTGCAATGCAGAATTATTTCCCAGCTTTGCTTGCCTTCTGTTCTGACAACTTGACTAAATCTGGTCGACCTCCACACATAGATGACGCTTGATCTGTTGTAACACCGGACATGCTGTTCAAATTTAACTTGCTCTTTGGAATCGTCATGACAGTTTCCCATAAATCTATACGTTTAGTGGTCCCTTTAAGTGTGACCCTGGCTGCTAGTTCTTCCCTAAAATCAAAACTTTCATTAACACTACGCACCAAAATGGCCACCTGAGTAGTATTTTTGCTGTCCATGCTTTCATAAATGGCTAATGAGTAAAATATAAAATCTCCATCCTTGGATGCAAGACTCTCTTTTATGGAAATCCCTTATACGAAAAATAATGGTTTGCCAAAAAAGACTTACTTTTTCAAATTTTTCTTCTCGAGACACATGACATCTCCAACCTGACAGCTCAAAGTATTTCTTCACAAATCATCCGTCCGGAAACGGTTCGGATCGTTTTGCAATTACTTGTACCACTATACAACTAGCTGCAGCAACAAATTTCTGCTGAGAGAAGATATTTGTAAAACATGACTGCTATCCAGTACTTTTTCCAATTCCACGACTTTGTCTCTTCTAAATTGATCTTTATACTTGTCATCAGGTGAAGCACGAGTTGTGACGTAGTGCCATAATGGTGTCATACCTCTTTAAGCCTGATACTGCGTCGCTGCAAATTTAGCAGATTGGCTTGTTACCAACCTACACAAAAAATATGTGCTGTCCATCTCTCTCAGAATATTCACCCACTATCACTAAATTTCCATTTCTTATTTGCCATACCCAAACTACCCAATAAAGTTAAATTTTAAATAAAAGCAAAGATCATAGCATGTGCAAGCGCGCAAAAACGCCAAGGCGGGTTCATGTAGAAAACTACGCCCGAGAAGCTTTGATCTGGTATTTGTATTTTCAGATTGATTTAATTTTTGGGAAAACGTCCATTAGCTAAACGGGCCACTTTAAAAGCTTTGGCGGGCCACAAGTGGCCCGCGGGTTGGACGCTCCTGATCTAGGTGTTATTGACACAATATTTTATGGTAATGCCATAGTCAATTGGTTAGCTCAAACACCTACCGTATATATATTCATGTATAAGTCGAATTTCTGGGAGACGATTTTAAGGTAAAATTTTTGGGGTCGACTTGTACAAGAGTAATGTTTATGGACATGTTGCTGCCGAGTGGGATAGAATGTGAATATGAAAAGAAAACTCCGTTATTATGCATGCAATATATGCACCGAGTATGAAGCCTTAGCAAACGCTAATAATATGGTGCTTCACCTTATAAATGTTAACGTTACTTCACAAAATTATCAAATATCGGTGAAATTTATTATAAAAGTGTTGAATTAGCTTAAAATATAAGGTATTTATTATTAGTAAACAAGCTTACGACGGCATGCTCAATCATAGCCTGGGAGCCGCCATTGTTGTGCTGTATTGCCACCTGTCGGTTTTGAGTTTAACAAATTAATATATTTGGGAAACCATTCAACGAAAGTTAATTACTGTAAAATTCGAATAAAGTCTAATGCACTTAGTATTAAATAGACCTTGATCTCTAAATAGCGGTAATTATCCAAATATCCAAATATTCAACATTTATGTACCAGTAGTCTAATAAAAAGTTTGTTTCAATCCTTCAAATCAATTCTCAGCATCGGTATTGCTATCCCCAACAGTTCAGTCCACTCCTCAATACCGCAAGTCCATCAAAACATGTTGTAATGCGGAGACGACTTATACACGAGTAATAATTATAATGATGTAATTTTTGTCTTGAAATACACATCGACTTATACATGAGATCGATGTATACATGAGTATATACGGTAAGTAAAAATGAAATTTTCATCGCTATTTTTATAAAAGATATTACAGCTTTTGTCCCTGCGGGGCTATTCTCAAGAATGTGGAAAAGTTGTCTTTTTTAACTTTCTAGAGAAACAAAAATATAGTTTTGTTGCTGGAAAGTTTATGGGGGATTTACCTTACTGAAAAAGGATTGTCTACTGAAACTGCTGAAAGATTGATTCATCCAAAAACATCACTTGATTCTTTTTTTGCAGTTCTTGGACTTCATTAAAATAAGCCTACTTTTGAGGGGCTAAGATTGAAGCAAAGTATTGTGGCTGGTATGTGTGATTATAAAACGAACTGGTCACAAAGACTCCTTTCAAAAGTTTTAGGAAAAATTGCTGAGAGATCAAAGCGCCACCCGTTTCACCCTGGGGTGATCCTGAGGGTTTTTCGTGGTCTTCTACTTCTTTTTCTGTCTTAGATATTCATTTGCAACGAAACTGCTGTTTTGCTGACATCATCATTAAATATTGGGTCAAAAACACCTAGATGATGCAATAGGCGGAAATGTTGCAAAATTCCTTAATTTTTGTAGATTGTAAATTTATGATAATGGCTGTAAAGCCATTGGCTTGAAACAATTCTCAGGCGACAATAGCTGCCAAAAATCGATTTTACGGTGCTAAGCTATGTGCAATTTTACTCAACCAATTGGTGATTCCAAATGTGCTATGCGAGGTTCCGCAACTTACTATTCCACCTCGTCTTTATAAAAGTACAAAACAGGCCTACAGCAGGAAAAGAGTTAGCCGACCGTTATTTTTGCAAACAAAACAACTAGACAATTGGTCAAAATATTTGTGTGGACGTTTTTGGTGTTTTTAACATGGAATTAGCACAACAAAATGATGTTTTACGCCATATTATCGCAAAAGGAAATAGAATCAAGAAGATATATCATATAAGCGAAAAAGAACAGATTTGGAATTTATTATGTTATTGATTTGTTTCAAAATAATTCGGCTTGAAGATTGAAACATCCACATGAATATTTCAACAAGTTGTTGTTTGTTTTGTTGATAAAATTTTTATTTTAATTGCTCCATTGGAGCGGATTGCTTTTCTGTTAGATAAAATTTAGGCGACTAGATTAAGAAAAGTGTGAGCATATGTTTTGAGTAGGGGCTCTGAAAATACTTCCCACCTGTGCAGGACTTGAGTCACGCTAATACTTCATTTACATTCGTAATAACTCTTTTCCTGTCTTTACTCTTTATTCAGAGCTAGTTGTCAAAAAAGAACTGAATGATTAAACAGCATTGACATACAGCAGAAAAAAATGAACTGTGATTAAACAACGGAATGACACTTATTGACCAATCAGAGTATTGCTGTCATTCTTTTTGTAATTGTTCGAATTTGCATCAAAAATGTTCATAATCAGTGCTTTTAAAATCGAATTATGTGATGATAATTACATGCAATCTTTTGTTTTTGTTCCACAAGTTTTTGCTTGTTTCAGTTCCACTTTATTCAAGTTAGTATTTGCTTGTTTCAGTTGCTTACTACAGTATCAAAGTGTACAAGGATTTTATGAAAAATTTAATCAAACTGGCGGCACAGAAAGTCTGAGGTATCCTAATTGCGATCTAAATGGTCTATACGTTACCAAACTGTGTGAAGTGGATGACGCTACATCTTGTTGGTGCATTGATGCGGAAGAAGGAAAAAAACGGAAAGGAAGCGACTTTGGAGGATTGAACTCTCATTTTCCTTTAAACTGCGACAAATGTAACTTAATTTTAATTTTTTTTATTTCCATATGTATTATGACATTCATTCGATGGAGGGTAGTACATACGCTTAGCTAGGGAAAGGCCATGTGGGTGATGGCCCCAAATTTTTTTGAACCCAATCAAAGAACATAGGTTTTTTTCAGAAACAATGGCTACAAAACGTCTTATCCACCAAAAAAAGTCATTCAGTAAATTTAATGAGCAGATTAACATAAAAATTGCAGTTAGAAAATATTGATCTCAAAATATAGAATGATCTGAAACACCCAGACCAAAAACATATTTTCCCAAAAAATATTGCTTCTGACTTTACTAATGAAAAGTCATAAAAACAATATTGAGGAACAAAAGTCCAGAAAAAGTATATTTTTGGCTCCAGCCAAACTTCGCTATTGGTTTCGCTAATTGGGCTACGTCGTTATTTCCGTCGTAACTAAAAACAAAAAACCTGAATTATAATCAAGTTACAGATCTGTGTTTAGTTTGATGATAGGCTGAGTTGTAATGGGTTCAGCAGTGGAAAAACTTTAGTCAGTCCGTGTCCAACAACCTTTCTACCCGAGTCGAGTCCAAATCTTTTGGAACCGTGCCTCAAATTGAGTCCGGGTCCCTTTCTAAGATGCTTGAGTCGAGTCCGAGTCCACCAAAGCTCGAATTTCTTTCGAGTTCACCAAATCTTGAGTCTTTTTGAATTGGAATTTCCGAAAGCTCAAATTTACAAGAAATTTTGCCTAAATCTACTTCGCTTTTAGATCGCATATAGGTCTGCTAAGTAGAAGCACACGCAAAAATAGTCTATAATGGCAGTAATTATTAACCGCTCTTCACATGCCCGCAAATGATTAACTCTTTCAAAATAATACTAAGCTATTGAGAAAATATAATAAACAGATTGCTGAGGACCAAATATACCCGAGATGCGCGTCTCAAAAATAGCACTTGGTTACCAATAATTGTCATTACCGACCAAATGTGAATCACAATTAAACGCAAAAACGTATAGTAAACGAAGTAAAAAGTCGCCTTCTTACATGTCACAAACCTGAAACAAAATTTTTAAAAATTGCTCATTCCTTGCACTGTAGGCTAGAGGTTATTTATTGTAGTTAAATGCTATTTTGCTTGATATTTAATTCTAGTGTAGATAACAGACTAGGCAAGTCAAAAACACTTTGGCCAAAAAGCACCAAAAATTGAAGCAAAAGACTTTAACCATGGATTGACTAAAAACAACCGTAAAAGTGGTACTGCTCCTTGCATAAAACAGGAGTCTCAAAAAAATTTGAAACACAAAAATAAAACGGGGATGTAATTAGATACAATAATTTCTAACTTTCCACCTGCCTATGTTCAGGCGCCAGCTATTTCACAAGTTGTGTTTGCTGCATCTTAAAAACACTAAATCAACTTTTGAGGGACAATGTGACATATATGTTACATGATTGTTAATTGTTATGTCTTTATGACGTAATACCCACTTTTCTGAAATCTATTGTAATCCTGTTGTCACCAAACAGTTAAAGAATTCTCTTAAATCCTTTAAATTGGAATCTTATGATCCTTCAGGGATTAAATAACAGTTCACCTGGCTACCGTGAACGATGTGACCTCATAATGAGTTCACCTTGATTGAAAACCCTCTCCACCGGCGCTTTGGAAGCAGGTACTAAGAGGACAGGCTTTGCCACTCAAAAGGATTCATAAATTTTAGAATTTAGTTGCTAAAAATGGAGGTTGGGAATAAGCTTACGGTACTAATATGGAGTCTAAGAGTTTATGTAAGCAGCCAAGCAATGACAATAATTAAAGATGACGTAATACATAATCACGACGTTCTTGCAACGACCGTGCACTACCAAGTGTTATAATAGTTTTTTCCTGCGTGGGGTAGGCTAGGTTATTCCCAATAACTTCCAACCCTATGATAGGCCCAGTGGCTATTGGTATCAATCTGGCAAGGCATAAACTGAGTAGTCTACCAATCTTTCGGCCAACTAAGTCCCATGTCTGTCGATATCGAACCTCCTCATATGTGTTAGCGCAAAACATTTTTACAAAAACTGTTTTGTTTTCCTGATCTTCTTCAACCTGTTTCTATGTTGTAAATTATTACAACGACAACCTACTGTCCAATACGACAGTCATAAAACAAAAAGCACTTCGTTATTAACATCGGGTAGGCAGCAGCATGTGAAAAAATACTACCTTTGACATTGAGAGCACCACTACACCTTTTTCAGACTATTTCATTGGACAAGTGCAGTGCCTACACCTCCTACTCTACCGCCGCCCTGGCGCACTTTAGTGAAAACCGTTGCTCGGTGCCTGTCTGTTTTCTTTAAAATTTTTTCCACCTGAAGTTTTTTGTAATCACAATGGTAGAATCTTTTATCATACAAGAGTGAGAGACTGGGTTTTATTTTCGTGAATGGGTTTAGCAAAAAAAATTAATTTATTGACTGGAGTCATTTATTAAGTGGACTAGAGTCGAGTCCATCAAAAACTTTGTCGAGTTAACTCGAGTCTGACTCGAGTTATGTTGGATACTCGACTCGAATTTTTACCACTCTTGTAATGAGTCACATGTCTAAAAAAGCATAGGTGGTCAGTTACGAAAAAGTTCTACCTAAGTAAACTACTTCAGTAGTTTTTTCAGTGATGAACCACTTACTTGATTAGTTATATTTTTTCCACTTCTGCTTTGCCAAAGCAAGGAAATAACGGCTCTTGAGTAGCTTGAAGGTTTACCTCAGTGGATGGTAAACATCTTATGTTTCTAGGATTAAAATGCAATTTGCTAGCACAAAAAATCTTTAAATTCATGTTTTTGTTTTCTGCAAAGCCTTTATTGAATTGGGCATTTTTTATTCAAATCATCAAAAGCAACTGATGCTATCTAAAAGCAAGCTGCTATGAGTTTTGAGCCATGTTATCATAAAACTTTTTGACTTTGAAAACTTTTTAGCGTGAGAAGTAAATTCACATGTTCTGCGGTGTATGAATTTTTGCTGCTTCCTTTATTTTTTGCAAGCATACATTAGTTTGTTAACAACCATCCACTATTCTTGAGATAGAAAGCATTACTCCTGGAAAAATTTTTAAAAGTTCTTTGTTTGGCCATCTATTTAGTGCTCATTAAATAAGATCAATTATGAGCTTGACCTCAGCAAACATTCCTAAAATTTGCTTAACAATCTTGATTGTAACCAAAATTCTTGGGATGGTCTTTCAAAAGAATAAAAATGGTTATCATCAAACACGCAATTCAGGTTAAAACATTTTGAACCCCCACGATTGAAATTTTTAGCTTATCCTAGTGATGGCAAATTGTAAATATTATGAAGTTAAGTTTTTTTGTTTCAAATTAAAACAATCGCGTTGCTTCGCGTTTTAAAGACTTTAAACTAATAACCCATACTTTATCAAAAGCATTAGCCAACAGTCAAAAAATGGATCTATTACAAACAGCATTATGTACTACAATAATTAGGTCTAGGTGTTTGTACAATGCTGTTGTGCTATACAGGCATTGATCAGCGGTTCTCTGTTCACTTTGGATTTTGCAATCCCTACAAAAAATCATTTTTCACACTTCTTCAAATCAAAGTTTGCGTCACTCAGGACCAGTCGTACAATTCAGCCGATTCTTACAGGTTCATGAAAAACCTGTTTTTGGAATTTTTTGTGGTCCTCAAACCGGATACTAAGCAGTAATATGCAGTATCTTTCGGCCTGTATTGAACCAACCGGGCATGTGAGAGAATCTATGACGAAATTTTTGAATTCCACCACTACCAAGGACGGATTTCACAGGCATACCTGCCAACGCTGAAAACTGTCCGATCGGGAAATATTAATATTTAGTGCGAGTAAAACCAAACTTTTGGAACTATGCCCCCAGACCCCCGTTTATGCTTAGAGTCTTTTTCCTTAACCTGAATTTATGCTGTTACGCGTAATTTGTGCTCTTACAGCGTATTGTAGAGTATCACTCTTGCAAGGCGACGGACCCGATCACAAAATCTTGGTTCAACTCCCATTTATGCACCTAAGCTGCGTTTTTGTATTCTTGGTTAAAATGTTTTACGATAGTTGAATCTACTTGATGGATTTTCAAGAGCAAGTTGAACCAGAAGCCAGAAAAGTCAATGGGAAAAAAGATGACTTCTAAGCCGATAAGGTCTTTTGGATTCGTCATATGCACAGCTCTTTGATTACTTTTTCGTGCAGGAGGACAAAACGAAGAAACAAAAACAAAATTGCGATCAACCAACCGAAATTATCGTCTCAAACACACGCTATGCACATTTGGTTCCTTCAGAGCCTAAATGTGATTCCCCTTATCTTTTATGATTTCTGTAGTTTTGGTCGTTCCAGCTCCATAGTTCTTGGCCAGTTTGCTGTTTAGAGATATGTCGCTGCTCAATTTTGAAAATCTGTCGCTGATACTGAATAGCGCGTTGTTTTTCGCCACGAAAATTACAAACGTAGTCTCCGCAAAAATAACGCTATCTGTCTCATCTCGTTGCTTTGCAAAAAGCAAGCAATTCTCTGAGTCTCACAGGCAGCTGTATAATTTTTCCTGTGACTGCCTGATATAACATGTTTCGTCAGATCGTTTTCCCACCTCGAGCAGACAAGTAATATAAACTGCTTTTTGGCTTTGCAAAATAATCCTGCCCTTTAAAAAAGGTCTGTGCCGGTATCTTGTAGGTCGAAGCCCTAATTTTGAACTAGACTGTGTATTTTAGGCCAACAAAACAGAGGTGATTTCCAAAAAGATGGAAAGCTCATCCCTTGTAATTTTAGCGTCGAAACCTTAGTTTGCCGCATGTTTCCCTAATCCAGACCTTCGAAATAATCTCCAAATGAACGAAAAAACGGAGGTCTCCTATGAGTACTTGGCCAATAAGGGGCCCCTTATAAAATCTTGCGTCAGGCCTCTGAAATTCTCAATGCACCGCTGGCTTAGCGACTCCTAGAAATGAATGGTTAGACATTCAGCCACTACTGTTTAAATTTGCTGGTTTCTTTTTCTGATTAGCTACCGGAAACTTATTTAGGGATGTTTCATTCTGCTGATCCCCTCTAACGCGCTTTCCTCCGAGAGAACCCTTTTTAAAATACATGTACCACAATTAATTGAACATAGTGGTTAAGCTGACACCAAAACTAAGGGCTATTGTTGCGTCTCAATGGTTAACAATGAATACTCATGTGGTGAAAAGCGAAGTCAATGTTTTTGACAACACTGTGTACAAAAAATATCTAATCAGAATATTACAAAATAGCTACAAAACTTAAAAACGTTTTTTTTGCAAAATGAAAAAGTTTGAGTAAAATCGGGAAATCGGGAGAAAGTGTCCTAATCGAGAATTTCCGACAGAATCGGGAGACGTGACAGGCCTGCATAAGTGTCAACCAAAAATGCAGTAGAAAAAAAAAGATTTTTCCAAAAAGGTTTCAACCAAAGCTGACTAGGTGTTTTCTAGAAAAAAAGTTGTCAACATAAATTAAGCTAGCTTCTTTGAAGAGCATTCTGAAGAGTGTCCCCCTAAAATTGCCTATCCCAGGGCAGACCGTTTTCCTAGTAATGCCTCTGCCTGCACCTTGCTCGAATACTTTTAACTTGATCGATATGAAGCTAAAAATTGAAAGAGAAGTTCCTTTTGGTACTTTTGGGAATGTGACCATATCCAACTGAGAGCCACTGATATTCATAAATATAGGATAAAACTGTTAAAAAAATAAAACTTCTTTCCACTTTTACTAGTCGAGTAGATTTATTCTGGACAATTTTTTACATTTTCTCCAGTGAAAATGCCTATCATTGCTTTCTACTTTTACTTAATTATTTTGTTTAGTTAGAAACAAATCGCCCTAACGGGGCTCATTAGACGAAAGTCAATGTAGATACCGCCCCCTGATAGTAGGCAACAAAAACACTCATATAAACCATTCATAAATGAGACCAAAAGTACATCATCCAAACTGCGAGGTTATGCAAAATATCTCCAAAAACTGCAGTGCTGTTGCACTTTGAAGGATCCATCTATTACTAGGGGATGCTCAGGAAAATATCACAAATTCAACAAATAATGAGTATAAAATGCCAAAATTATATTTTATGGAACCCCAATTAGGGGATCCAGCCAAAAGACGGGGATACTATCAAAGCCCCATATCAATTCATAAAATTTATTCATTTTTTTTTTCATTTTATGAATTAATTTGGGGCTTTGATAGTATCCGCCTTTTTTGACTGGTTCCTCAAATTGATTCATAAAGTTTGGGATACTAAATACAACAGGTATTTGAAAAAAACCAAAATTGAATTGTCATAACTATCACCCAAATGTTTTTTCTAGCAGTGTTGTTGCACGAAGGTCGCATTTAAAAATAATGGAGAGGCTTAACGATCCTTTTTTCAATAAATTCTTAAATATTGCCTTGGCAAAACATTATGCTGAGATGTACGAAAAACTCACCTTATCCTCAATGTACCACAAAATCGCTTTTTACATGGGTTTCAGCTACACATGCTCGGAATCTTGGTGAGCAGCCAAGATACAAACCAGCCTATAGCCTATATCTCTCAGGCCTGAAACAGGTAAAACCGGCCAGAAGTATGCATTACGGTAATAAACAGCTAAATGAGCTAACTATTTTTTTGACTATTCCAGATGGTTCTTTGAAAACTGTTAAAGAGTTAAACTTTCGAGTGACCGACGTCAAAAGCTCATCCATGACAGTGGAATGGGACTCTGTACCTGAAGCCCATTCTTACATTGTGTACATATATAACAAAGCGCAGCCAAGCGAAGAAAGAACTATGGCACTGAACGCTGCTCTTAATGAATACAAAATAACTGATCTAGAACCGGGAAGTCTATACGAAATTGGAAGTAAGTGTTGTCCCTTTTTGGGGTTATTTTGTGCTGCAGACACTAGGAGGAAAGTTAAGCTATGCCACTTTTCCAAAAAAAGAATAAACATTTTAGAAAATAGAGCTAAATTTTCCTTCCATTTTTCCCGCTTTTGCTGATTCAATGTGCGTCAACCACAGTTCACTTGATTTTAAACCGGATGTTTGATGGAGCGACACATCACTTTGAATTGCGAATGCCCTTTCGAATCAATACTAATGGTGTTTCAAAAGAACTTTGAGTTCAGGACCATTGCTTTGAAGTCTTAAACATTACTACTACATCATACCCTCAGCAATATAGCAACAAGAAAATATCTTTAAAGCTTTAGTTAGCCTACATCTCTGCAAAAATTCTTCTTGTGTGCCTAGCTCTACAACAAATTACACTTTCAAGAGATGCACTCAAAAAAGGTGAAAAGTCTGCAGTAACAGCAAACGGACGAAGTCTGAATCACAAGGTTTTGAGATGTACTCAGGGCCTGTGGCTTTTCCCACTGCCCACTTTGCATTACAGCTTGTTTGCGTTTCCAAAAAGCGACCTGGCTCCAGCAAGGAGCACTTCAATTTTGCTTGATATCTGAGCTGACGAAATAAACAAAACAAGACAAATTAACTAGCTCTCTAGTCTGCTCATCTGTTGCTGTTGCTCGACTCATTTCTCCAAATGAGGGCACGGCAAAAAGTATGGAATCATAGACGCTGGAATATCCTCATTTTGAGGACCAGAAGTCATATAAGCTGTAAGCTTGCATTTGAGAATGCAAGAACCTTCAACTTACGAAAACATATTGTGGGAAAGAAATCTTGACACAACAAAAAAGAAACAATTTGAATGTAACTATTCAAAAACTCTCAAAACAAAACTGAAATCTTTTCACCACACATCAGGTTGTTACAGTCCGTGTATAGATGTGTAACCAAACAAAACAACAACAATGCTAATATCAATTTACATATTTTTTGTAGTGTACGTTGTTAATGTCGTTGGTGCTTCAAGTCCATTATCAATTTTGAATTCCGTAACAGCTCTGGTGGACAAGCCAATAGGAGTCCAAGTGGTGTCACATCTACCTGACAAGTAAATTACTGCAATTAAATCTACCGAACTAAGCTATACTCTTAGCATAGACTAAGCGGCTGCCATTCTCCGCGACAAATCCTAGACATTTTCAACGAGGTGAAACACCAATAAATTTCTACAGATTTGCCGCCTTTTTTCAAATCAAATTTTGAAACATTTGCTTCACTCTGATAAGATTTTAATTATAATGAGAGATGGGCAACCGCTCCATATAATGCAGTTATGCTTTTTTAAACGAAGCCTGTTTCCCCAATAGCAGCAACCAATTTATCAGCTTCTGCAAAAGCAGACAATTAATCAATACACTTATACACTGTTTCATTACAAAATTTAAAAAGCGATAGGCTTACAAAACGTTTTTATTTTAATTTTAATTTCAATTTCAGAAGTATGGCCAAAGTACTTTAGCTAAACAACTACGCATGACAAGAGAAAAAAAACGATAAAGGAGCGAAAGCAACCAGACAATTTCAAAGGAATAGAACGAAGTTTCCGCTAGGAACAAACATAGTAGAGATACTGCACCATTTGTGACAAAAAAGGGAACGCACTATTGTCCTGTCTATTGTAGTGTTATATCGAACATCGTTTTTACTTACAGCAATAATAAGAACGGCATTCCATCAAAACGGAAGTTTTTATCAACTAAAATGAAAATTTTTTGTTTACCAAAAGCTTGTTTTACCCGAATCAAAGCTTACTGTTTCTAGCGTCAGTCCTATAAGGAGAAAGCCGCTTCCTCCTGTTTGCTGGCCTCTCTTAGTTCAAACACTTAGCCCCATGATTCAATTACAATGCTTTTTTGAGCGTTGTTGAGTAGAAGTCTTTTATAAGGCTCACAATTAAAATCAAGGTTGTTTTTTTAGACGCGCTTAGTCATAATGCGGAGCTTTGAGCCGTGAAAATAAAAGCAACGGAAGCTCTCATAAACTTTGATAACAAAATTCTTTGGTTCGTGCAGAAGTTGAGGAAAACATTCGGCTGAAACTGAAATCTTTTCAACATTCGGCGCTGAAAACCAAACCCGATCAATCTCAAATCTATATAATTCGTCATTGGCACTTCGCTTCATTTATATAGTCCAATGTACCAGAGGCTGGATTTAGCAGTGCCTTCGAACGAAAGACAATGTGCTCAATATTCGCGATGGCTAGTGGTCGTATCCTAAAGAAAAATTTTTTAGGTTGATTTTTCCTGTTTGGTGAAATTTAACAGGCAGGAAATCTATTGAAAGCAATATTTAGTTTATTCGGGCGAAGAATAGGAAACCCTGCAGCCGCGAAAATCTGTGGTGGCAGACGTGTAGGCCTACAAGTCGTCTCATCAGTTGCTTCTTTTTCCTTGCCCTGCGAATGCGAAGGCCGAAGTTGTAAAAAAACAACACTACGGTTTCGTTGGAATGATAAAACATTGTTTTTAGTTCGCAGGTTACATGGAAAGTTCAATCAGCAGATGAAGCTTACTCAGTCCGTTTACTTGAAAAAAAATCTGGAACCGTGGTTACGGAATTAAGCGAAATTCAACGCAACAGCGTTACATTTAAAAACTTGACTGTTTTTGAGACGTACATTGTTGAAATAAGGTATGGCTGAAAACAAATTAATTACCAAATGCTATCGGGCATTTGATAACAGAACAGCGAAATAAAAAGCGTATTCCGAAAAAAATGCATATGCGGAAATACACATTAGATAATGTAAAAATTTGTTTTATTTATTTTGACCTGAGTCGATTCTCTTTTCAGGGAAGCCATTTATATAAAAATTTTAAGTTTTTTAAACGTTTTTGTGTCACTTTCCAAACTATGCCATCATGGAATTTGCAGATTCTGAAATCTTCCATTTAATCAACGACCGATTATTCGAGGTTTTACTGTCTTCGCCAATCAACAGCCGCCTCAACGTGGTGGAGCGGTCCCCGACCCCGTTTGGGTTGAGTCAAAATAGCTGCTGGCCTTCGCGAGGGTCCCAGTTTCCCCAAGCACTCCCCTCCCATGAATCATTTTTTCGCCGTGCTGCCCTCTGAACGACCGCAGAAGGGCAGTATACAGTTTCTTCAAAATTGGTCGCCTGTCTTCTTCCTTCTCCTGCCTTTCTCTTGCCCGTCTTCGTCTCCTCATTCTTTTCCTATTCTGAATGAGCGGCAGCGTTCATCCCAACCCTGGTTTCATTTTTCTCTGCTCAGTGTGTGTACTGGAAATGTGACCTGGCTGGTTAGGTCAGAGCAATGCTGCACCTGCTCCAAATGAGTCCTTTTAAGATGCTCACTGTCCTCCTTTTCTAAATTCAGAATTCTTGACAACTCTCACTCCTGAAGCTGCCCCCCTGCTGCGTCCCTACTTCTTGTGGAGATGACACTGTGACCTCCTCCTCGGACTCCTCCAGCTTCTATATCTTGACTGTTTAATCTGGCCCCCCTGTGCCAATGCAACACTTGCCCCACCCTCACCTTCAAACCTCTTATCCCCCTTCCGTCCACTTTGTATCTTCTCCCTCTGCTCCCTCATCATCGTCTCTTGATCTTGGCTGTTTCTCTACACTTCTGCTTCCTCTTCCCCCCTGACTCCTTCAGGGTTCATCAATGGGATGCAGGAGGTCTCCAAGCCAGGAGCACTGAGCTGTTTCACTTTCTTTTGTCTTATAGCGTTGACCTTATTGTATCCAGGAATCTAATCTTAACTCATCTTCTTCTTTTTGGATCCCTGGATTCTCTGCTCTGCGATCTGATTGCACCCACTCCTGGTCTGGCATTCTCTCTCCTGATGCCACGCACGCTAGCTGGCAGTGGCGTCATTATTTTTGTCAGGCAGGGCTTATTCTTCTCTAAACTTTCTACCTTCTCCCTTTCTCCGCTTGACCTTTACTCTGATTATGTAGTGGTCAACAACTCTCTAAACAACTCCTCCTGCTCTCATTTCTTAATGTGTACGCTCCCCCTATTCGCTCTTCTCCGACGAATGATAGATCCGACTCCTTTTCTCCCTTCATTATCTCCTCCTCCAGAAATCTCTTCATTCTGGGGGACTTCAATTGCCATCACACCCTCTGGGACTCAAAAGGTACTTCCGACTCCCGTGGGGAAGAAATATTTGATTGTTTCATCCCTTCTGACCTCCTCCCCCTCAATAACCTTGATATACCAACTCTTCTCTATCGCTCCTCCCGTGACATCTTCTTTGCTCCCTCCTCTCTCGCCCTCTCTTGCTCCTAGGAGGTGATTCAGGACTTGGGTTCTAATTACCTACCAATTCTTCTTACTTTCCTTCTTTCTCCGGTCTTTCGCCCCAACGAGCGTTCCCCTTTCTTCAATATTCTGAAAGCTCACTGGGATGACTTTGCCTTTTACTCTGACTCTCACTGTCCTTCTGCATAGGAATACTCGTCCCTTCCTCTTTCTTCTGCTGCTGCTCTCTACTTCTCTGACACTGAATGCGATAAAATCTTCCATTCCTTTCGGCCGCATCAAACGTCATCCTAAGGCCTGGGGAATCGCTGAAGTGAAAGAAGCGGTTAGTGAATGACGTGAGGCTTTTGCTGCCGCTTACAGAAGTAATAAAAATCGCCAGGATTACATCTCCGCTTCCCGACGAGCTTCGTCTGTCATCGCCAAGCCCAAGGCTGAGGCATGGCAGGCCACTTGCTATTCTCTCGCGCCCAAATCTAACCATAAATCTGTGTACTCTCTCCTTTGTTCTGTCGCTGAATCCTCTTCCTCATCTTTCTTCTCTTCCAACTTTCCTTACTGTTCTTCTCCCAGAGAATCGGCTTCGGTCTTTGCCGATTACCTGTGAACCCATTTTTCTGTTTCCCAGCCAAAGACCCTGCATAGCCGAGTCAGAGACCCTCTTTTCGAGCTCCGCCGATTCACGTTCCCTGAGGAGTCTCACCCGTCTTTTTTCTCTTCCTTCTCCCCCGCTGAATTTCTTGCGGTTGCCTCAAACCTCTGTTAGCCCACTGCCACTGGCCCAGACAAAGTTGCCTATCCCATGCTAAAGCATCTTCCTCGCTCTGGCATGGATTTTCTTCTTCACACTCTCAATTTTTACTGGACTTTGCATTCCTTTCTTTCCATCTGGAAGACATTTTCCATTATTACCATCCATAAGATGGGAAAGCCTCTCAACTCTCCTGCTTCCTTCCGGCCTATCTTTCTCACCTTGGCGTAGCAAAGTTTTTTAAACGCATTGTACTATCTCGTCTGCTCTTCGTTCTGGAGTTTAATTCCATTCTCTCTCCCCGCCAGGCCGGTTTCCGCCCTGGAAGGTCTACTCTAGATCAAATTCTGTTCATTACTCAGTCCATCTCGGATGGGTTTAACAAACCCAGACCGGGCTCTCGGACGATCCTCTCTACTATTGATTTCTCTAAAGCTTTTGATTCTGTCGGGCACCCCGCCCTTTTATATAAACTCATTTCGACTGGCCTTCCTCCTTGCTTTGCTCGTTGGACTCAATCTTTTCTTTCTGATAGGTGCGCTTGCGTGATTTATCAAAAATCACAAAAGTGCTCTTTTTGAGTCCGTCGAGGTGTTCCGGAAGGATCCGTTCTTGACCCTGTACTTTTCTCTCTATTCATCAATGATCTCCCTGCTTCTCTGCCTTCTTCCGTCAGCTGCTTTCTTTATGCTGACAATCTGGCCATTTGATCTTCCTCCCCCTCGGTTCCCACTGCGGTGCAGGTCACACAAGAAACTCTGTTTCGATTGGAGCGCTGGTATGGTATCTCCTCTCAATTTGAGCAAATGTAAAACCTCCTTCTTCTCAATGGATCTCCACCAAGCTCCTTTTACTCAACTCCCGCTTCAGTTTCAATCCCATTCCAACTTTTCTAGGGATCACCTTCGAACGCACTCTTGTCTTTTCTAAACATGTTTCTTAGCTGAAGGCCAAGTTTTTTCCTCGCTCAAGACCTTACGCTGTATGTCTGCTTCTTCATGGGGATTGTCTAAGGAGTCCTTTTCTCTTCTGCATAAAACTTTTCTTTGGCCGCTTCTCACTTATGCTTCACCCGGATGGTTTCCTTTCTTAAGCGTTACCAATATCACCAAATGGGAACGCCTTTACCGAGTGGCTAGTTGCGCCATCTTCGGCTGCCTCTCCTCCTCTCCCATCCCACTTCTTCTCTCCAAGGCTTCTCTACCTCCCCTACGAGTCACCCTGACTCATTTCACTCTCTCATTTTATGAGCGAGCTCTTCTCTCCCAACCTCCTTTACCATTTCAGGTTTGGCCAGACTTGGAGTGAAACCAAGACATCTGCAGTTCTATTACGTAAAACTAAGAGCTTTGGCATCCACTCACCCGCTAATTCTTCCTTCTACTTCCCCTAGCGGGGCTCTTATTACTTGCCCTCCTTCTCCACCTTGGAACCTTCCTTCCTTCACTGTGGAGTCCACCTTTTCCTATCCATAGTCCCGCTCTGATCAAGCTCTCTAACCAAGGTGCGCTCGCTCACCTTGACTCTCCCTCCTTACGATCTGGTGCTTTGGACTAACGGCTCTGTTCCTTTTCTTTTTGGAAAAAGGGGTTCTAGCGTACTTACCAACTGATCTCTCTGTAGCACTGAGGTCACTCTTTCCTTTTCAGCAGGTCCAGGTTTTTCTGCTGAAGCCTGTGGCATTCTGCAAGCTCTTTGCTGGTCTCTACAGCACCAACAAGTCTGCCACTTTTTTCTCTTTTCCTCCTATCTCACTCTCGTTCTGTCCTCACCACCCTGTCCTCTCCTCCATCTTTCCTTTTACTTCAATCTCTCTGCCAGATCTGGAAGGAACTGTTTTTCTCTGTCCCCCTGTTCTATCAGGCTACAATGGGTTCCCGGACATTCGTTTCTCCCGGGGAACGACGCGGCCAATGAGCTGGCCAGACGGGGAGCGCTACTCGTGCCCTCTACAATCCCTTGTAGTCTCTCCCTTCTTATCTTTCCTATCCACTCTGGTCTTTTCTCGGACTGGAGGCGTGCTGTTTCATCTAAATTCTTCGATACACAGGCTCCCCCGATTTCCACCGAGGAACTTGTGCTCCCTCGTCACGCTCGCTGTGCCCTCTCTCGTCTTTGCTGCAACGGACGCAGCCTTCTGTTAAGTTCTTCTCTGTCTAGGATTGGTAGAATCAAGAATCCTTCCAGCAGTGCCTGCGGACATCCGTCCCAGGACACCTCTCATCTCATCTCATTCTGCACTGTCCAGCTACGGACTCTTTGTGCCGCTTGCTCTTCGGCGACTCTCTGTCTTTCTACGACCTCTGGTCCAGGCTCTGGGGAGTTGCCCGGCTTCTGTGGCTCCATTGTCTTCCGCCATGCCACCATCCCTCGGAAGGAGTTGGGTAACAACAACAACTGTACATGTCATACTGCAACGAAAACTTTATTCCTTTTGTCAAGACAGAACATATTGTATTGAAAACACGGTGAAGTGTAGTTTGTAATAGAGCCCTACTTCTAAAACATGTTTGTGAAATTCGTGGGTATTCAGAAAAGGTGGGTTTTGGTTTATTGTAAAATGTGCCAGTTCATTTATCGATTGGTCTAAGCTTTGCTTTGCAAAAAATGGAATCCCACCCTTTCCTGATAACTATAAATGTTTCCGAACATGGTTTACAAGTAGCACTAGTTTACAAAGGCCACTTTACCGTATTTTTGTGGCAGTTCTGGCAAAGTAGTAATGTTGTTGCACTATGATATGTTTTTGGGAAGAAATGAGGTTTGTTGCGGTATATGTCAGAATCTCCACAAAATTTCTCTTGTGTGGGCACTTTACATGTTAATCTGGTTAAACACATATTTTAATTTGAATAAGCTTGACAATGAATGATAATCAAAACAAGGCCAAAAAAACTTCTCCTGGACCTCTGTGTTTGGCCCGAAAACTGTATTTTGTACTCTTTTTGGATTGTCTTGAGTAGGCCAATAGCTGTAAAGAATTCACGAGTTATTCAATAAAAAGTTCGTATAATAATTTTTTGCCTGCATGCAGTCACCAGTATTGACATTGCTGTGGCCAATGCGAAATATTTTTTAGGGCTATTGGATATCAATACGATGAAAATACGGACGAACCCACATATCACTTCAGTATTCCTGCAACAATTGAGATATTAGTACAATGTAGCCTCCCTCCTGTTGATCTTGTGTTTGCATTTGAAGCATCATCTCCTACATCTTGGGAAGGTCACCTACAAGCCAAAAAACTGGCGGTTAATCTTGTGAAAGAATTGCCAGATATTAATACCTCTGACGGAACAAGAGTTGGCGCCTTTCGATTTAACCAAAGAGCCATTTATATTTTCGGTTTTGATAGGTAAACCATACCAATATTTAGCAACGTGCCGCGTAGAATTGCTTGTCAAGCCTACGCCTTTTTATCTTTTACATTGAGCTTGTAGTCACTTTATGCCAGCACTTAGTTGCAAAAAATACGTTTAAGATCAAGATATGTGTGTAAGCCATTGATAATATAATTTATCACTGACACGAATTCAAAATTTAAAAAATTGATGACGCGGCACTTCGCGTTATTATATCTCAGAGTGCGATTGCCTAAAGATAACTGCTTAATCAATAGCATAAACCGTTTTTTTAAAAGAAAAACAGCACAATTGGCTTCTGAATTCATTTTGTGCAGTGCTACGTAGCAATTTAAACCGCTCTCATTAGCACAGGTATATTGATTGTAGATTCAAGAATAATAGAAATTTAGAAGGCGCCCTGAATTATATTCGATACCTTGGAGGCTCTTCACCTCAGGTCGGTGAAGCATTAAAGAAAATTTCTACAACATTTTTTATCAATCCAAAAACCAGCAATCGAAAGAGAAAGAACAGCTTATCTGTAGCTATTGTCTTCACAACAGGTATGTGCAGGCCTACCATATTTGTAGATTGGTTAAGTTAATGGCCACACTAGCGATTCTCGCTTTCCATCTTGTAGCAAAATTTGTTAGCATTCTTGCACTAGGCCTTGTTAAGATATTTGTTACAGTCGGTGGCAGATTCACTGTAGGTGAAGCCCTGAGTAAATCTAGTGGCGGGAACCTTTTTACTCCACAAATAATCCGGGACGCATAAAGCTTGGGCATCCAATCGAAAAACACGAGCACAACAAGAAATAACCTACAACGTAGTAGGCCAACCGGTACTTCAGTAAGTTTGAGTTTAGTTGTTAACTTTGAACTGTGGAAAGTGCAAAATTAACATAAAAGACTTGTTTTTACGCTTTTCGCATGGTATAGTCCTAATTAGATCTGTATGGGCGATACTCCCATAACCTCGGGTTAGATAAAAGAAAGGAAAAACGCCAAATCTCGGTTTTGTTTCATAATGTTTCTAAATTTGTTTTTTATCTTCTTTACGCGACAAAACAATTTTGCTCCGGTGCAACTTGAAAGCACGGTAATATAAATATATTCCAGGGTACGTGCGCAACTGCTGAATTGAAATCTCTTCAACGGAACCACGCAAAATTATTGTTTGTTTGTGGTTACCCCACGGCATGAACGGCAATTCAGGTTCATGCCGTCAACCTAATTGAAATTAGGCTAGGGGAAAGATGGCAACCCATTTCGAACCAGTCTGAAGTGACTGGTAGCTCCATCACCAACAAAGCGGACTGCAACTGGTGGGTACCCAAGCTTTTACGACATGCTGGGTTAGAAACTTCACAATTGTAATCCGGTGAAGTATGGGTGGGCCACCTGTGTGCCACATAAAGGTGGAGGCGTCCCGTTAAGTGCCTTACCCAAGGACACAACAAGCAAACTTGCCGGCTTGTTCTCCACTCTATCCTTTTTTTATGCTAAGCGTCAAGCAGGGAAGCTGTGAATACAATTTTTTAAAGTCTTTTGGTATGACTCTACTTAGGGAATGAACCCAGGTCTACCGACTGCATTGCAGACGCTCTCACCACTACACCATCGCGCCGGTACGCAAAAAAATCATCGCAAGCGAGATTTAAGCCAGCACCCTACTGCAGCTACAACAGAGCAAGATACCTCTGCAGCGGAACTCACCTTGCTAGGGCAAACCCATTAGACCCCTTTGGCCAACTTGACCAGTTATAGTTGAGCGAGATTTAAAAATAAATTAGTCCAAAATGATATTGAAAGTCTGTTGCTTATCTCAGAAGAGGGTCGAAACTTACGTATATTTATCTACACTCCCTAGTTTATTTTTAAAAAGTGCAACTGTTTTGAGGTGGTATGCCCTTACATTTTGGATCCCCAAAATTTTTGGTTTCCAAGATTCAGTCTTTTTCGACCGCTTGCCTTAATCTGTCACTGGTCTCAAAAAAGATGGGGGCTTGCATCCATAAAACATAGCCTGTTAGATATATTTTTTAGTTGTTCCTTAGTCCTTAAACAGATTTTTGCTCTTTTGCCAAGTTTCTACTAGTTGCAATTCACCATGTATATTGAGGAGTTCATTAACTTTGTTTTGGGATAATCGTTTAGATGTTTCAGCAGCAGTCATTTTTTCAATTCGAAATCATGAAAACGCAATTTTTTTCAAGGTCGCACAAGTGGCAGCTTGACGTCGAAACCTTTCAGCAACTACGTTTTTGAAGCAAGGAGACTGAAGCGGTACACAAAAGTGATGACCATCAGTCCTCAAGGAAAAGCCAACAACAAGGTGCTTGAAAATATTGCTTCTGATGGCTTGAACGTTATTCTTCCCAGCTATGAAGCGTACGAAAGCAGCACTGATGTTGTCTTACGAAAGCTCTGCTCAATTACATCATAAACTCATTGTATAGACTTGAATAAGCTAGTTAGCATCCGGAAAGATTAACAATTTTAATACGTTATCATAATTCAATCACCATAGATCACTATTTTATGCAAATGTTTATGTTTAGCTTTACTGCAGAGGCGTAGCATAGAATTTAGATGCCCAGGGCGGAGGTAAAAATGTCGCCCCCTTTCCAATCAAGCAAATTGTATGTGTCGATGTTAGAATCTTGTGTTCAGACACAGCCAAAAATGGACGCCCTCTTCAAGTGGCCTCCATGTATGGACTGCATACGGTTTGCTACGCCACTGTTCCGATGTGAAATCATCACATGAGGGCCCACATTTTCAATAGGGCTTTTCATCACTTCTCCAAAGCAAGTTAGGTTACGGTTATTGATTTTTTCTAATCAAAACCAAGTAAAACTAGGTTGTGTATACCGTCTGAATGGATCTTCAACTTCAAACACGACCTTTGAGTCCCATTCTTTTGCTGTGAGTAAATGGTTCATTAAATTGAGTTTTTCATCAAACATGATTAGATAACTTACTTTTCGCTATAATACGAATTATAGGAGCTGGTGTTAGCCTGTTTAAGATATTACTTTTAATTAATTGATATTAAGGCATATAGGCTAACTGCAATCAGTTGAATAAAACATACCACTTCCACGACCGGTTTCATTCCTATTAGAACTCGTCAGGTGGACTCAGGTATTGAGCCGACGATCACATGAATTGCTTCATGCGGTTTATGCCACTCCGCCATCGGTCCTTTCAACTGATGCTGTTAATTTTAAGCTTATACAAGGGTCTCTACTTCAGATTAATTTTTTCATCTTTTTTGGTCTATTGCATCCTCCTCTGTTAATTCAACCACCTTGAAATCATCCTTTGTCTCCCTCAACTCGTCTTTTATTTTGCCCACGTGCGCTGTTCCTCTAATATTATCCATTTTACATTTATCCATCGTAGTAACTCCCATTGAAAAGCGCAGCATCTTTGAAGCTGCTGCTTCCAACTCTGCTTCTTCCCTTTTTGTCAGTGGTTCTGTTTCTACCCAGTACAGCATGCTAATCTGACAACATTCTGATACACTTTTTCTTTTACTTTGGCAGATATCCTTCTACCGCATATTACACCCATAACTTTTCTCCGTCCATTCCACCAAACAAAGACAATTTTTTGTATTTCTCGACCATGCTCTCCATTGCTTTGTATAATTGATTTAAAACATATAAACTCTGTAACGTAAATCAATTATACACCTTGCAACTGCACTTTATTACTACATTTATTTTTAGCTAAGTTTCGACGAAGAGATTGTTTTTTAAACCATAGCCTAGCAAAGCAAATTATAGAAAAAATAATAAGCATGTTTAATGAAAATGTAATCGTTTTTGGCAATTCTTTTTGCCCTTCTCAGAGAAATTATTTGATGTTTAGTGTATCAGCAAACTTTACAAATGAAAAGCATTATATGAATCCCAAATTTAAGACATTTTAGTTACGCACAAAGCAACAAGTATCACGCACTAAAAATTGAAAAAATAGATGGTGATGATTTATTTTCGTCAATACAATAATTTGTTTTTGTCAACGCTATAACCAACGCTATATTCTTCATCAAGAGAAATGGGCTCAATACCAATTCTTGATGTTGTCCAAACTTAGCATGAAATAATTTCGTTAACCCTGCTACAAATTGCACTACTGCTTTGTTACCCTCATACGTGCCTTGTATCCCGCTCACGTACTTCTCTATGACCCCTAGCTTTCCTCAAGCAGCACTACAACTCTTCCTAATACAGTGTCATACGCCTTTTCCACGTCAATAAATACGCAACGTAGCTCTTTCTATGCTTTGGTATATTTTTTTGTCAGCATTCTCAAAGCAAACCGTGCATTTGTTGCGCTTTTCCTGACACAAAACACATTGTTGCTCATAGATCTTCTCTTTATTTCTCAGTCTTCTTTCTATAGTTCTTTCCTATATCTATATTGTGTGGCTCATCAGCTTGGTCCTTCCACCACTCTTGTAGGTCACTTTATGGCCTTCTTTCACAAAATAGATATCCAAAATAGTCGTTTCCATTCTTTTTGCAAAGTCCACTACTATCATATGCTCTTTTTCATTGCTCTTATTGATTCCTTACTCACCACCTTTTCACCTCTTCTGTTTTCTTCATCAACATGTCCATTAAGATATGCTCCAATCAGCGCTCTTTCTTTCTCGGATATACTTAGCATCACTTCATCTAGTTCACTCAAAAATTATCGGTTTCTTTCGAGTTGCATCCCACATGCACTAACTATATATGCCATTTCTCCTTCACTTCTATTTTTATTTTGACAATTCTACCTGACACCCTCTTTACTTCCAGCACATTCTTGAGTAATTGTTTCTTCAAAATGACGCCAACTTTATTTCTTCTCTCATTTACCCCAAGATAAAAAGTTTTAAGCCACCTCTGATGTTTCTTGCTTTGCTACCCTGCCATTTAGTTTTTTGCACACACAATATGTCCATACTTCTCCTTTCTGTCATATCTGCCGGTTCTCTTCTTTAGCCACTCATGAACCCAACATTCACAGTTCCCAATCTTAATAGGAAGGTTGCACGCTCGTGATCAAACGTCATCAAAATGTGCTTTTGAAAAAAGTGGCTGACCACTTTCAGTGTTTTTGCATTGAATCAAATGGGAGTGACAGCATTTTTTTGCCAATCAAATGGATAAACGTGACAGTTGTTAAATGAACGTTAAATATGTTGTTTTACTGATGTTAAGGAATGAATCTGAAGTCAAAGTAAGGTAAGAGGTGCTAAGGTTTGCTTGTTATTGCTAATAGTTGAGCTAAACATGCAGGCTTGTTTGTAGCCAGCTTCTGTGAGGGTTTCATATTCGATAAATCAGCGTGTTTGAGAATGCTGAGTTTAAGTTAATTATAATGTGCAACTTATACAGTATATTTAGTTGCATAAGCATGCTGAAAAGTTGTAACCTTGAATTATACTGTAGCCTAAATGACTGGTCAGATTTTTGTACCATTTGTCATATGTTGAATTAGACATTGATGGATAAAATCAGTAATTTTTTGAAATTTTGTGTCAATAGTGCTGGCAGAACAGTCGTATCAATATATCAGATGTAATTTTGTGACCTTAACTACTCCTTAAACAGTTTTTTGGGCTATTGCTTAGGCTGATGAACCAAGGGTAACTAAAAAACTTACGGTACCGATTCATTTATTCATGCGTATGAGCTATGCTCTGTTTGCATGTCTTTGGTCAGACTGGGCCACGACGACGGGTAGACTGCTTGGCCCGGCCACATAAAGATGAAGGCATGCCGTTAAGTGACCTGCTCAATGATACAACAAGCAAGCTTGCCGGCAAGCTTACGGTACCGGTAGTAATGATCACATCATGGTTGTTTTTGCAAATGTACCGACAAGTATCTCATTGGAATAGAGTTATTTTTGGTAATACTTAAGTTTAGCGTCGGAAACTCAAGTAAAAAAAATTCGTAATCCAAGCAGTCACTTCATTGAAATGAAAATTAAAAGACATAAATTTGTGCTATGCAACGTAACATTTCACCAAATTTGTGATCATTGGCTCCGATAAACCAGTTTCACGAATCATGATCACTTGGGGATAGTCGCAACAACTAGAGAATCAAGACAAGGTGTCGTAGGTCAATATGGCTTCTTTCAAAAAATGAATCTAACCGTATCGACGCGCAGAAGTTGTGCCGGTTGCAGCGCCATCTCCAGCCATCACGCCCTTGTTTGTATTGATTTAATGTGCAGTTTTCCTGGCACGTGGCACACAAAATCTCATTTTTAATCAAAATCGACGTCTGGCGAGCGACTGCATTAAGCCAAAATTGTCTTGCAGTAAAGGAATCAACGTCAATAAACCTGTTTCTTCGGCGGCAATCTCATGTTCATTCATTAAGTTGTCTACTAGAGTTGTACGCGTACGAGGTCTTCTGTCCGCCATTTTAATGTATTTAAACGTTGTTACAATAAGTTTATTTAAGCAAATTTAACGATATTTAAACACTACTTACAATATATATAACTGATCTTAACAAAGTAAGTGTTTTGATTACGATAAATTTTTACTTGAGTTTCCGACGCTAAACTTAAGGATTACCGTTATTTTTAACAGAGGAGCAAATAAAATTTAGATGACACTTCTCTTAGGAGAAATTTTTTTAAATTGGCGCACAGTATTAAGTTTAGACTAGCCAACTGAAAGATCTAATCTCAACCAAATTGCTTTTGATTAAATTTTTTTGTTTTCGAGGATCCAACTAGCAATAGTTTATTCCAATTTTCTCATTAGTTTTCGAAATAACCCCCAAAATGGGTCTTTGCCCTATATCTTTCCAGCATAAACTACAGTTTTTGGTCAGCCACTTTTTTTGGCGCAAAATGTGTGACCGTCATATTCAACCTTCTTATTCAAAATTGTTTTCTTTCAACTTTTCTCTTTGTTTGCCAACACGTTTGTACATTTTGTCTTTTTTTTTGACCAACAGTAGCAAAATTTTCACTAGTGTCCTGCTGGTCTCCAGCATTATAGGCTGTCGTTGGTAATCAGGGCCTCGACCGATACGGCATAACTATTCTTCCCATCTACATTTATGAAGAATACATTGGCTTTAGCCAGATGCCTTTCCTGATGTTTTTCCTCATTTCCGCGGACTTGGGACGACACCAAATTTGGAGTACCCAAAATTGCTAAGTTACTTCTTGTTGAATTATCAACGTAAAGTCCTGTGGCGTCCAGTGTAGATTGCCAATACATTTTTTGACTCTTTATTCACTAAACATAGGAAAATAGCAATATATCGCAATCTAAATTGCAACTCATGGCAAAGCTTTTCTTCTATTAGTTATGGAACTGCGTTGTAGGTGTAATTGTGTGATTTACTAATATAACAAGATTATACGTTAAATAATATTTTGCTTTTAGTTACACAATAGTCATTTTTTTAGATGCACATCAGCTCTGTGTAAATCTGTAAAATCACATCGCATTCAAGACAAGAATGCTCCGAACTGTCTGATTAAGTACAGCATTGGAAAAACACGCAATATAGTTAAATAAATAGTACTCGATACCTATTCTAGGGCAAGAAGTTGGGTTGAATAGAGTAGGGCATAGTCTAAGTACAGGTTTAAGCAAGTACAGTGTAACAGTATGATCTCACTTAGTGACCATTATCTAATTTAGGCCATTGCCCACCCCATCGAGTAACTTCCTCCTGTGGCAGAATAAGTTCTTAATTCAATTGTATTTAACGTGTCGGTACCCAGGGGCGTCCGCAGACATTTGATGAGAGGAGGGGGAAGCGAAAATGACTTTTTGCAAATTTCGCGGAACAATCGCGGTGAAAACCGTTTTTTTTTGGAGATCAATATTCTCAATGCTACATCAGGAAATTTGATTGTTACCGTCACAAGCATAATGGCTGAAAATGACATTTAACATTTTTTTGAGAGGTGGGAGCATAGGAACCCCACTCGGTAATCCACCTATGGTACCAGCTTTTTTCCTACGCAACACGTAGTAAAGCGTTATATATTAAATACATTTCTATTTCAAATTGGAATGAATGTTGTGTAATTAAACACAAAATTTAATTCAACGTGTAATTTTGTTGCATTTGTTAAATTGCTCTGACTCTTGCGTCATCGAGCATTTTGTTGCCGTAACTAGCGAGATCAATTGTAATTGTTTGATTATGTTGTTTAGTGCATAGCAAATAAAGTTGTATGCAGAGTTTAATTTTTTAACTGGCGCAGAGTAACAGATGAGAAATTTGACAATGCTCAGCCCGAAATGAGATCACTAGCAACAGCAGCACAATGCAATCATTCGGAAGCTCATAGGTGAAGACTCAATTTCGCTGTTATTTAGTATCATCAGCGTTCTGCAAAGCATCACCAGTAATTAATAAGTACTTATTGTACGTGAAATTAAACAAACTGTGCACAAAAATAAATATCACACAAAACGAATAATCTGCAACAAGGAAATTCAGCCGACCTAAGGCTATTACATACCCGAAGACTGATGTGAAACTGTAGAAACTGGTACTACAAAATATAATGTTTCAATTGGAGCTGCTTAGTAACAGAAAAATTGACAGATTGCTAAAGTAATGCATAAGATAGCGATCGTGACCATGCAACACTTATAATCAAAACACAACACTGTAATGATGGAATACCGCAGAGATAATAAAAAATTCATGCGAATGAAAAAAGCACTGAAATAAAAATTGAAGCACAAAACGCAAAAGCAAGTATTGAAGGATTGGAATTGATGGTTCAATATTTTCAAATATGTAAATATTTTTAATCAATTAGCATACAACTTCGTTTTAATAAGCCTAGTAGGTTATTAATGAATGCTGCCCACACAGCATGCATTGCCTCCATGCAAAAGGTAATTGGAAAAACAATGTTGAATCAGATCTTAGCAAATACAACTGATACATGGCAGCAGTAGATGTTGAAGCGCTTTGCCCTAGTATTTCGGAATCTTTGGTTTAAAAAGCTGTAAGATTTGCTCTCGCTAGTCACTCGCATATCCACTCAGGCAGTTATCAATATTTTTATTTCTCTCGCTATGTTTTGTCTTTGCCATGTCATTACAAAAGAGAAACAAAACTTTTACTCTCAAAAAAGTGGAATCATTAGCGAAGATAACCACTGGGTATCACTTGCCACTATTCCCTTGCACTACGTCATTCTACTCATGTGGGACATTCTTAACCCATTAAAGGCCGCACCTAACTTGCGTCATCAAAAACAATTTTTATTGACTTATTTGGTTAATGACTATCCAATGTAAACAATAACCAAAAAACATTTAAGTTTTATTTCCGTAAATTGCGAAATCGGAAGCGTTGCAGATCTGCAACGTTTTAAAGAGAAGGAAATCGCGTAAGTCTCGCTGTGTATTGTATAACTTGCACCACTAAGCAAATGCGCGCTGTTTTGCTTATCAAACTGGTAATGAAACACAACAAACAGGGTAAAGCTGCGTTTTGCTTCATGTGAACACAGAAGTACTCAAAACTTAAATATAATGATGCATTGACTGTTTCCGTTACCTGTTTCCATGCAGTGCTGACGAAAAGCAACATTACGGATGAGGCAGAGATGACGGATTTGGACCTGTCAAAATTTTGAGCGAGGTCACTTGTTGAGGAAGTGACTTAGAATAGGTCCGCTTGCATTAGCGGTTCCACGGAGGAAATGGGCTTGTCTCCCTCACTTTTGTTTAAGGCCGTTTTTGTAATTCGTGCAGATCTGTAGAGTTTTTGAGGGAAGAGGCTGGTCCCTAAGGCTGTAAACGTTCTAGTTTTTGAAGTACGAGAAATATTTTGAAAAATCTCATAGCTTAAAGCTTTATGCGGTTGGAGTGATCCGAGTGGGACACATGAGTTTGTGGACCTGTAATTTGTAATTCTGTGATCCCATACATGAACTTGATAAACCACAAAGCAATTAAACTGAGAAAAATGCTGTTTACTTTGAAGGGCTGTAAAACACAAATTCAGCTGTAGAATGAAATTCTATTTTATTTTTTATTTCAAGTATATTTACAAAATTATTTGTGAATTGTTTCAGTTGATAAAAACCAACATTAACAAAGTTATGATGCAAATAAAAAAAAAAATTGACATAATTGTTTTTCATTTTCCATGCATAAACCTGATAACCCGCATATCAGGTTTATGCCTGGAATCCATGAAGCATTTTCAGTGGATAAACCTAATAATCCACATATCTGGTTAATGCATTAAAAAAATTATTTGGCAATTGAATTTGGTTTCGTTATTCAAGTTAAGTTCAATTTGTAACAAAGTTTCAGTTATCATCGGAAGAAACTTTAGAGCCATAATCCAAGTGGCAAAAGTAAAAAAGAAACTACAGCAAAAAACGCAAGTAAGACATATTAGTTTAACATTATGTAAACTTAACTTTTTTTGCTACCAAGATCATCATATATGATGATCTCGTTTTTTTCAGTGTTTCCCTCTAATTTTTTCAAATTGAGTTACAAAATTAGTTTACCAAAAAATGGATTTCTGACTTTATTTCTCTACCGATTTTCAAAAATTTTCAAAAGATCACGCTTAATTTCTCACGCACTGAACGATGTAAACTTTGTGCCCTAACTCTTGGATTTTGTTACCCAAAACGGATTAAAAAGACCAGGAGCCCAGTTGCAGACGACAAAAATTGCCAAATTCTCAGCAAGAGCCAACTACCTTAAAATCAAATTGAGATTGCATGCTTACCGCAAAACTAAAGTCTTTATCATTAACACAGTCTAAAAATTACTCTTTTGGGGCATCATTTGACAAAGTTTCAAGCAATAGTGATAAAATTTACCTAATAAAATATTCAAATTTCTTAGGCGTCTCAAAACCACCAAACAAATTTTTATGGTAAGTAGAAAAAAGTAAATTTAGTTTTTAAATAATAAGATATGTTGCTAAATGCCGGTGTCATTTGAAAACTTTGAAAATTTGTTTTCCAGCAATATATAACTTTAAATAGTTTAGGCGAAGCGGTATATCATATTTACTGATCAAAAATGGGTACCGTACATCATGTCAGTTCAAAACTCCAAAAATCTTTTGACTTACCTTCACTAAATTATAATTTTTACAAAAACTACACCCTTTAAAAAGAAAATAAATTGCAAATGTTTCACCACTAAAGTTATCATTTTGTATCAAGTTTCCAAGGAGACAGAAACTAAAATACAAGTACAAAAGCCAACAAAAGTTTGGCTTCTCCAAATCAAAGTTTGCTCTATTCCCCATGTTTCTCAACAAAGGGGTGTAAACAAAACTTCTGTTTCATTGTTAATGACAACATATTCTATTTAAACTTGATATTTTCTGAGTCTTGAAGAAATTCCTTTTTCAAAAATACTTAATGTTACATGGCTTAGGCTAACCTCTAGCAGATAATGACTGATCTTATTTTAGGTACCACATTTAAGTAACAAAATTTAGTACCGGTCAGTACCGATTAACAAAAAGATCATGGGCCTCAGAAAGTTGCAAATTGTAAAAAACCTAGGCTCTTAGGTAAGTTTTGACTGATGTGTCTTGAAAGCTTATTTCCTTAGCATCATCTAGCGACCATTTCTAAAAAAATCGGTAGAAAATAAAATCTGTAGTGATCTTTGAGATAAGGGTACTACTATAACTTCGAAGACAACTCAGCGCCTATTAAGGCTAATTAACATAAAATTTGCATGTTCAAACAAAAAATTTTTTGTTTTTATTATATTTGAAATCTTCAAGAAATAGAGATTTCAATGATATATAGCACTTGATGTAGAAGTAAACAGATGGGTAATGATTTACAAACAAATTCGGAGTATTTTATGATGATTAATTGTGATTATGTCTATATTATGGGATCTCTAAGTCTATATTATGGGATGCAATACTTTGAAATAAATAACATGAAAGATAGAAAAGCATATGCTTGATACAAAAGTCAGAACAGCAATGTCTTTTTGGTGTTACATTGTACAGATGATACAAATAAATCACTTTGAATTTGTTTCCCGTGATCTGATTCTACTTCTTCAAATAACTGTGAGTCTGAATCATTTGGAATTGCATGTGAGGTTTGTTGCAACCTTTTCGTGCAATTTATGAGAGGGCTCTGTGGCCTGTAGTATGCTATAGAAGCTCCTGTGCTCTATTGGAATGAAACTGCTAAGTTTCTTGAGATCATGTAATTTTAACGGTGCAATTTTTCTCCGTGCAGTGTATAGCTTTTGGAGGGCACCATAACCCAATACACTACCCTCTCACTACCAATGTTGATTTGCTGCCACTGCTCTCCCTCATTGTGAGTATAAGTCCTGAACATAGATCCAGGATGAGACGACTTAATATTAATTCTGGGAGCCTTCTGCACTACCATTACATTCACTAATTCAGCATATGAGCCGACTTCATTGGTTTGATATTGACAAAATCGTCCCTCTGTGCCATTTCCACGACTTTAAAAGGATTTTGCTCTTTACAATCTCTCAAACCAACTCTGATGGGTATGGGCAGCAGGTGTTTTTTGTTTCTTCTTAATAACTTCAAAGTCCCTATCACGTGGCAGGAAAGTATGCTCTGAAATAGGGAACTTTTCAATTGTTTGAAACGTTTTTTTCACATGAACTAAAAAGTACCAAAAGCCAATCACATTTTTATTTTTAATTTGTCCACCACAAGTCACTCCATGAAACAAGATAATTTAATTGCATTTGAATGGATTTGAAATAAGTGTTTAAAGCCGAAATAACCTCATTCGACCCACAGCCAATCACGTCTTCTGACCACATATTTATCACACCTCCATTGCAATCATAAATTTCTAGGTTATAGGACCATATTAGAATAAAATTTAACACCAGAGTTTTTATGGGGAGTACGGAAAGTTTGCTGAAAGTCAAAAGCAATAATCCAACAGTCATTGCATCTTTTTGTAGTTTCAAAATTAGTTCTCTTTTCAAGCGGTCTTGGGCAGCTTCAGCTTTCTTGAGGTGGATTTCTTTATCCGCCAACAGTTGAATTTGAATCGTCAGTAAGTGTACTTTAAATTTGTCACACATTGTAATGTGTCCCGATTTGGAAGATAGAAATGATAGTTCCTTTTGTGTGAGAACATTTCACTAAACATTCTAAAAAAACAGGTTTTTCAACTTTAGAAGCACAGTCTTGAACGCACATGCCATAGAGTTTTTGTTCCGCTAGTGAGGGAGACAAATGATAGTGATAAAACTATGATTCTCGTGTAGTGGTTTCCGTACCGAGGTGTGTTATCAACAAATGTAAAAATGCTTTGTTTACATGTGAATTTCTTTGGATGCCACACTGCTTTTGACTCCGCATAACTTCGCTGACTATGATGATGTCATAGCAGAGTCGAGTGACCAAAACATATTTTTCTAGAGGATTTTACGACCACGGGAGGAAAGCAGAAAACTGATAAAATTTCCCTTTCTGAAATGTTTTGCCTACATTTATTATAAATGATGCTCACTGCTAGCTAGCAAATTTTCGGCGATCTCCTATTTAAGAAGAATCTGCCTTCAGCATCACAATTAGATAAAACGAAAAAGTGCTACAAAACGATCAACAACATCATAGGCTACTGTAAAATACAGCAATCTATTACGTGTCAAAAACCCACGACCGGTTTCTGTTAATAACCTGTTTATGACAATTGCTGTCAATAAACCGGTTTGCCAATAATTGTCAATTACCTGGTTTCTGTCAATAACTCGTTTACCATTTTCTGTCAATAACCCGTTTCTGTCAATAACCCGAGACAATTTTTCAATACTTAACGTAAATTGACAAAATCTTAATGATGATCCCATATCCTATTATATATCCTATTCCCATATCCTTACCGTTGTGACTTTTTGTCCATGTTATGTGTGTGTCCTTAACCTTCAACAGGTCAAGTATTTTTCAGACACTAAAGGTCGAAGTGAGTCATTTTGACCTATGGCTTTTTATGTTAAATATGCATCAAATGATATTCGTTAATGCAGTATTTTTATTGAAAAAATGCTTTTAGCAAACATTGTAAGGAAAAAATGATTCATCATAACGAACTGAAGCCATTTTTGTTTGATAGAAAGAGCACAGATAAACAAAAACAAAAAACAGAATTAAGCCGTTCTAACGACAGTTTCTTTCACAGTAGGTTCTATGTTTTATTCAACACAGTCTTTGCAAGTCGGTAGTCCCTGGTGTTCCTTGCAGATTGGTTTGGCACATTTTAAAACCTAAAAATCTAAAAACACGAAGAGAAATTACAGTTTCATTAAAAGTCAAAATGGATCAATATGACCCAACGGACAACTAAATCCTAGCTCATCCGATAACAATCGACTGAAAAAACTTTTCAACGTTACTACAAGCTTATTCCTTCAAAAGAGGCAGCAAATAGAAAGGATCAAAAATTTCCAAAAGCATTGAAAAAATTAGGGCCAAAACTTTACCTTTGTGAGTCAGCGAGGCTTACTTCGACCTGTCAAAGATTAAATGAGACCTCCTTGAATTAGATGTTGCTGTATTATACTGCTTTGTGTAGCATAACTATTTTGCACACAATGGCCAATTTGGCATGATTTAGGCACAGCATTTTCATTTTTTGTTGTCATTTACACCCGCCTGATGAGACCCAATAAGTTCGAAACCGGTCGCCGGTTATTGATATGTAATAGATTGTTAAACTGTATTGTACAGTACAATGCTATGCCCACATGAGAAATCATGCTTATTGTTTTGTTTGGCATAAAGAATGCTTTTATCAATCAATAAACTTATCATTTCTTCATCAGAGAGTAACACGAATACGTTTTCCTTTTTTTTTATTTAGTAACTCCGTTTTAAGTTTTTCTACCTCACCACTTTGTTTGCTGATTGGAGTTGTTGATACCGAAGGCTTTCGGCAATGGGAATTTAAAAATTTTATTTCCTCTATTTTGCTCCGGCATGTGGGACAACAGTATTAGGTTGTTGAGGCTATGATGTTCATCTATTGATCCTGCTAAATCAGGCAACGCTTCCACGCTTTCAAGCAAATTATTTTCATCTCACCCTTTTTTATTGCTGATAACTGAAGCGCCTGGCGGAGATAATACAACATCCACTTTTATCTCCTTCTTTATAACTAATGTCGCTAAGAGCTGCGAAGGCTTCGTCTACTGTCGGAAACTAGCTGCGTATTGTTGCACCTATTTGCAAAAATATATCTATTCGAAAAATATATCTGAGATGAATAAAAAAAATTTCTCAAAAACAATTACCAACATCATACTGTACAATACAGCAATCTATCACTGCATGTCAATAACCAGCAACCGGTTTTGACCTTATTGGTTTACATTAGACGGGTGTAAAAAACATTGATTGTTGTATTGTACCGTACAGTTTTGGTAGTGCTTCTTTCAGCAATTTTTCTATTTGTATTAGTGTGATGCTGAAAACAGATCTCTCTTAAATAGGAGATCAACTGAAATTTGCTAGCTAGCAACTAGCACTATCTATAGTTGAAAACAAAATAAAATACTTAATATTATACGACAGTTGGAAGGAAAGCTTATAACTCAAAAAATTATTTTTGTCCCTAGCCTAGTGGGGGGACATGTGGGACTAATAAAACAGTGTGGTCAATAAACCATCACTTTATCTCGCTTCGTTCAAAACCAAAATTCCTTAACTTTTAATCTGATGTAGTTACATTAAGTCTTAAGTCCACATAATGAAGCTTCACATTGATTGCTTGATGGCAATTTCAGATAAATTTGAATTTGTCAATTAGCAAAAAGTTGGTAATTTTTACATGACTTTGCATGGAAATTATTACACAAATGAAACAAGTTGTATTCTCAACTGCAGTTAGTATTTGAGCAACTTCAGTGGTCAACTCAAGTCAAAATTGGAAAATAATATTTGACTGGAAATTTAGGCTTCACAACAAAAATGGCTGCATCGGGTACCAGTGAAGTAATCGCCTAAATAACTTTCAAAACATTTGTTTCATTGGTCAAATAAAACAATTCTTGCATGTTTTTCAGAAAAAATGCTGACATTTTTTTAGAAAATGTTAAAGATAATTTTTATAGTGCTGATATAATAAGCAATACAGCAACATACCGTAGATAGTGAATCTAAATGCTACCCTAAAGAGAAACTTTAAGTATACTGTAAACTACGTCACTCTTTTCCAGTTCTGGAGTACTGGTATGTGTAGAGAGCTCAAGAAAGCCACCTCTTAGTTGGCAAACAATGCCTTGTGATAAAAATGCACTTGCTTCTGTGTGGTTCAATATTTTCAAGTCATTTATGCATGTACAATATCAAAATTACCGCTCTTGAGGGACCAATGCAACAAAATAGATCGTAAAATTAATGCCAATAGAAGTTGTTGGGCAGTAAAATGCTTCGTGGAAGTTCCATGAAAATTTCTTCAATATTGATCATGTTATGCGCCAAAACCCAAAATTTGTTTCACAGGTCCCACATAGGGTTGCCAACTTTGACAAATTTCAATAAAGGACACTGTGACTAGAGTTGCCAACCGTCCTGTATTTTAAAGGACAATCCTCTATTGGAGACCCTCTGTTCTTGTCTGGGTGGGTAATCAGGTGTTGACCTTTTTTTATTTTTTACTTTTTATTTTTTTGGAGGCCACCATGTAAAAATACTGCTCGCGGACATGGTGGCCTCCAAAAAAGAAAGGTCAACACCCGGTTTTCCATGGGTTGTGCTACACAACCGTAATTGGACTTTATTTTTGCAAATTTTTTCCGCTCTTGCAGTAAATTTTTTTCAGCTCTAGAAATAAAGGACAATTCTAAGATTATTAAAGGACAAGGACGGAGGGTTCAAATAAAGGACTGTCCTTTGAAATAAAGGACGGTTGGCAACCCTAGTCCCACATCTCTTCTACTCCCAAATCATTCCATGCTTATCCTCTTTCTTCAAAATTACAAATGCTGTTTTATTAATATCTCAACCATTGAGAAGATGCTGATATGCTGCAGGGCCTTGAGAGGGAGCATGGGGATACAGAGTACCCAGGACCGGGCTTCTTTTAGGGGGCCCGCGCTGTTGTCAAACGCAACGCGGATTGGTATTTATTGTCATGTGTTTTGTATCGGTTTCGGTATTAAACCTGATTAGGAAATTTCCCATCGATACGGAAATCGAAATCAGCGAGTCGTTGAGTTTTATCTCCAAAAAAAAATAATAATAAAGGTCACCGCCCCCTAATCGCTGCGTCTATGGATGTTTTGCCTCGTGATGCAGGCAATTTCAGCCACGATCGAGAATTTTCAGAGTTTACCAGATCTTTGTTAAAGAGGGCCCGGAATTAATGTTGGTACTTGGCCTGGACTGTTCTCTCAACGGCCTGATGTACTGCATAGTACTTTGATACTTTCTTTTTTTAGCGAGTAATAAAATTCCCAGTAACAATAATTTTGCTTATTTGAAGAGTTTTCAAAACTGAAGAATATACCGGTTGGTCCGCAAGTGAGCCTCAGATAAATAAAATAACTTCCAATCTGTTAGAAAAATTTTCATCTGACAAGCAAACGATTTTTTGAACAATGCGAAACGCGCAAAACAAAGGCATGCTGAGACAAGAAGGCGACTCAGACGTGTGAAATTTCGGGGAACAAAGTAATCGTCTTCCGCTAACGTTGTAGGAGGACATGGTTAATGTTTGATCGTTTACGCTTGTTATGTCACAAACGATTTTCGTAGTAATTTTTCATTTAATGAAACAACAACCATTAAAGATTGAGAAATACGACTAGGTTATAGGAAATAAAATAGATTTATGCGCCTTGAAAGGCGAGAAAGTTCTTTAACAAAGCGGCTAATTAAACATCTTCAACAGTGTTTTATTGCACACAAAGACACGTTTTAAACAGAACTAAGTTGAAATATCACAAATATTAATTACAGCATATTTTTTGCTTTAATTAGCACTTTTATACGAGCGCAAATTTACCGTCAAACAACGCAACATTTGCGGGTAATTGGTTAAAATACCCTTGGTTTTGGAGCGAGAATTGGATTTGCAGAAAATGCATTAGCTTTTCATTACTATTGTCAGAAATACCTATTAGGTGAAGTCGGTACAGCCAGCTGAACTGGTATTTTTTACTCAGGTGTTACTGCTGGGAGTTTTCGAACGACACCGGCAGAGCCGGCTGGTATTTTACTCTCCGTAGCTATGTGGAGACAAATTAAGCATTTGCCTCGATATGTTATCCGAAACTCTACCACAAAACAATTTTTAAATGCTTAATGAAATTGTAATTAAAAGGTCTAGGACATGCTCAACATATTTGCCTCGCAAACTAATCCCCTGACTTCGGCCGCAGTATATTTTTGCACTAAATTCATAAGAAGAGTTTCCCTTTTACGCGTAATAAGCAAGATTTTCTTTTCCGCTATTTAAAGGTCTTACATGTGCTTGTATGGGCCTAAGATGAAGTTGAGAGGAAATACGGTGCCATGGTTTTCCATTGATCCTAGTCATAATCCGTTAAAATTAGGGAGTGGGCGTCTAAATGGTGGTTAATGCGCCAAAATGAAACTCTGTTTTGACGATTATAGTAATAAACTAGCTTAATGGCACACCTCTTTCACGACGCAGTGCCTTCCATTTCGTGATTACTTGTTTACATGTGACATGGAGTTCTACGGCTGCACCTGTTTGGTTCTGGTCTTGGCGTAGCGCAAAACGGATCATGTCTTCCTCCAAATGTCATACACTCACTTCTAGCAAGCCTAATAAAATATTGATTTTTCAACCAGATCAATTCGTTCTTTCGACAACTTATTCTTCAAATTTAACGTTTCGCTCCCCTTAGTTACCGGGGAGCTTCTTCAGAAAACGGTAGATGTTAGTAGTGTAACATATAAACTGTACAACATAAAAATATAAAGACAATCTGTATTACTAAACACTAAAAATTATTTACCAACAGGGCAGGCAATCACGTAATAACGAAAAACATTGTTGCATCACAGATACAGGAGTGGGCAAGTAAAAAGTGTTGTGAGATACATAAGACATTATTTATTGGAGACGAACACACTATAAACAGTCTGCTGGTGATCGGTGCAAATTTGCAAATACGATCGATCTGTCGGTGCAAATACGATTGATCGTATCGATCGATCGATACGATCAATGCAAATACGATGGGCGCAAATTTTCCGACTGTTTATAGTGTGTTCGTCTCCAATAAATAATGTCTTATGTATCTCACAACACTTTTTACTTGCCCACTCCTGTATCTGTGATGCAACAATGTTTTTCGTTATTACGTGATTGCCTGCCCTGTTGGTAAATAATTTTTAGTGTTTAGTAATACAGGTTGTCTTTATATTTTTATGTTGTACAGTTTATATGTTACACTACTAACATCTACCGTTTTCTGAAGAAGCTCCCCGGTAACTAAGGGGAGCGAAACGTTAAATTTGAAGAATAAGTTGTCGAAATAACGAATTGATCTGGTTAAAATATCGTTACACTCGACATACGAGGAATGCCTGCTATATTTAAAATATTGATTGTCAAGCAAAATGTTTCTTCTAGGAGCATTCTTGCACATCAATAAGTTTATTGTTTTGCTTTGATTTCCCTCAAACTTGAGATTTTACTACACGTGACTTTTCCTCTAACCTCAACCTTCCTGAATTTAAACCAAGACACATTTTACACACAAACGATTAATCATTTCACACATGTTCATTAGAACTAATTCAAAGTTATGGGTGATCGCTAAACTGCCTGTAGTCGAGACTTCCTACTCTTAAATTAGAAAAGAGATTTTTCGCAAAAGTGTATCCTTTTACAGACTTTTTTCCATCTACTTTCTAAGGAACGGGTAAGGGTAGGCTACACAAATTGAAAGTAGTGATAAAAGCCAAAGTGATTGATGTCTTTACAGAAATAAACAGTTGACTAGTAGGTCTACTCACAACTTTTTCCAATTTGGATATATGACCTCAAGTTCCTGGCTGCGCTTACGTTTTCTGAATCCGGTGCAGCCTGGGGAAGGCTAGAGTGTCATTCCTACCCACAATTAGTGAGATCAGGTTTCCGCAATTAGTGAAACCAGGAAAGTATCCTGTAGTCCAGCACCCACTCTCATTAAATAGGTTGTTGGTTTAGAGCAGGGTTTCTCAAACGGGGCCCTCGCCTCCCCCCCTCTTGGGGGCCACGGAGCGGTTTTCAGGGAACCACGAGCAAAGGCCTTCACTAGTATTGCAAAACCCAAGTGCCACGATATTAAGTATTCGACAGCTAATTTCAAATTTGTAGTTTTCACTATTCCGTCGTAGACCTTCCTTGTGACGATCGGTGACGCATTTTTTTAGAACGTTCTTGAATTATCCGGTACATTGTAGCTCGCATTACATAACTTTAATGACTAAGTCTTCATAAATAGTGATCGAATCTTGTGAGTTGAGACAGCAAATTGCAGATTGTGGCCTAATTCTGTTTGCAACTTTAAGAATTTGCTGACTCCCTTTGTTGCGTAATAGTGCGTCTGGTAATTTCAATTTTCTGGGCTATATACTGTATGTATATGACCGAAATTTCGCACTTCACTATTCAGAAGGTTTGGAGTCAAAACGTGTTGCTGGGACAAACGGAAGGTCCGTATTGATAATTTGAGTTAACTCAAGGTAAGAGTTAGTTGCGCATAGAGACGAAATATCCGCGCTATATTGTTGCAATTTGTTGTTATTACGAAGATGGTGGATGTAAGTAGTGGAAGGGATTTGGTGCAGCCTGTCCTAGAAAATATAAAGTTGGTGAATGACGAAATAGTGTAATTGTGACTGTTGTATTTATAGAAATTTAACTACTTCATCGTTTGTATTCTGTTTCGACTGTAGACCTTAAGTTTTACATATCTTTAGCTTAAACAAGACTTTTGTGTCATCAAATGTCAAAAATTCGTAAGTGGAGCAAGAGCTACGTCTCATTTGGCTTCACAAAAACCAGACAAAACGGTCGTGATTGTGCGCAGTGTCTTCACTTCTCGGGTCATGATGTCAAATGCTTCATTTCGACCCAACAAACCAAAAAACCACCGCGATAAAAAGCATCCCCAAAGGAAGGATGATGACATTGATGCTCTGTCTGTGAAAAGAGTACCATACGACCTGGAAGCAACGCTACCTCATTTCGGATTTAAGGTAGAGGAAAAGCCTGCTCTTCAATGCAGCTACGAGGTGGCATATCAATTTGCGTAGGGTACGAAGCCACATACTATCGCTGAGAAACTTATCAAGCCATTCGCAGAAAAAACGGTCAAAATAATGATCGGATCGGGGCGAAAAAGAAAATCAACCAAGTTTCGTTCTCTAATGACACCATTCGTCGACGGATTGACGATATGGCTGCTAATGTGTGCCAGCAAGTTTGCTCCAAAATCAAGCAAAGCACGCTCCAGGATAGCATTCAACTGGACGAGTCTACTGATAGCGCATTAGAAAGCCTCTTGATCGCCTTCGGCCGATACAAGAAAAATAGAAAAATGAAATAAGAGTTCTTGTTTAGCAATACACTGTCAGCCGCAACAACTGCTGCTGATATCAAATCTCTTGCGGACTCTTTTTTTGAAGAAAACGAGCTTAGCTGGAAGATTTCCAGCACATCTGCACTGACGGTGCTCCAGCGATGATTGGCGTCAAATCAGAGTTTGTCTCACTGGTGAAGAACGAATGGCTTCATGATACGTCCTTGCACCGTTCATTACACTGATACACTATAGAATCAAACACTCTACCTCTACATTTGATGGAGGATATGGACGTTGCACTCAAAGTGATCAACTTCATTTGCTCGAGGGAAAAAATCACCGGCTCTTCCAACTTTTGACCAAAGAAATGGGAGTGCAACATGTGGGACTTTTGTTTTATACTAAAATTCGTTGGCTGTCGAGAGGCAAATGCCTCTCTCGGATCTATGAACTTGAAAATGAAGTTTAAATCTTTTTTAGAGAAAACAAAAACAACCTCTTTGCCTGTAGTTGCTTCTGGTTGCTCAAGAGGATTCTCGATCGAGCATCAACCTATCAGGAAAGAAAATGAAATGATAATATCACGGTTATATAAGTCAGTCAATCCTAATACAACTATTACATTAGTTGTTATTCTCGACTCAAATAAAATCAAGTGCACAAACGCTTACCAGTATTGAGTTGAATATAATATCAACAAAAAATATTGGCAGGCCGTCACAACAACTAAGTCAACAAACACTACTTACCCAAACAGCTGCCAAGAAAGCCTCTTTCCGGCAATAAAAGCTCTTGGCGTGATTGCAGGGCGGTGGCAAGAGTAGAAGCCAAATTGTTATCCAGCTTCTCCAATTTACACACGACTTCTCTCCAATGAAGCAGGCATTCTCCCGGAGTGAGATCTTGTTTTCGAAAATAAATTGTTGCTGCGTGAGGTATTTGCAGTACTTCGACCATCAACTTGACCTCAGCTCATTCACTTTCGGTGAGGTATGATTCATGTGAGCCAAGATCCTGAACAAAACATTTCAAAGTCGCTGATTGTTGAAGCATGAGGAAAGTGCTCCCCCAACGTGTCGCAATGTCAACCAGCATTCCCTTGTTAGCACCACGCTTTAGAATTCCATCGCTGTGTCATGAACGTAGATGTTGAGCAAGTTTTCGAAATTTTGTCAAAAATTTTTCTGCTTGCGCTTTTTTAACTCGTCACGAATTCCTAACGGCAGGGTGTGCTCAGCACATCTCATGTGGTATATGGAATGGCATATACAAATGCAAAGAATCATATCACTATTTCTATATCTACACATTCGTACAGAGCAGCATTTAATAAACGTACCGTGCTTAATGCTTTATCAAAGCTGATGGATACTGCAGTATGGCTGTGTAACCAATGCTTTCTTCAATCTACCGTAGTAGAATTCGGGACTGTTATTTATAATGATTTTGGGGTAGTTTCTCCGAATTGGAGAAAGAGGCTTGAATAATTTTTTTTCCGAGTACGAGCGGACTGTAGTCATACGAGAAAGCAGTACCCCTGAGTTGTTTTCCAGGTACAATTCTATCTTGTTCATAATAAACAAACTAAAAATGATATCGACCCCCTTCGGTTGTGTTAAGTTGTTTTCCATTAGAACTGCGTCTCACTAATATGACTCATAGCATTACAGCCACATAAAAAGATGAAGGTCAATTAGGCGTTTACATCTGTGTTAGTTATAAATGAATTGTAAACTGCCACTACCGCTTGTTCATAATTCAGAATTTTCTCCTTTCTATGTTGTTATTTGTCAGTTCACGTCACACCAGCATCGTCATAGTTTTGTAAGCCTTTGCTCTGTTCGAGTAAATTGAAGACTGCATTTTATTTTCACAGCAATTTTCAAAAACTTAAAATGGCTCTTTTGGGCCTGGAGCCTGCCATCTCCAACACTTTATCATTTTGAGGAGACAAAAACCTATCCATATAATGCGCTTACTTTACCTACTTGTTGTTGTTGTTGTTTACCCGACCCCTTCCGAGGGATGGGAGTATGGCGGAAGACCATGGATCCCCAGAAGCCGAGCAACTCCCCAGGGTCTGGACCAGAGGTCGTAGAGAGATAGAGAGTCGCCAAAGAGTGAGCGTAGCAAAGAGTCCGTAGCTGGACAGTGCAGAATGAGATGAGAGGTGTCCTGGGACGACTGTCCGCAGGCGCTGCAGGAAGGATTCTCAGTTCTGCCAATCTTAGAGAGATAAGAACCTAAAAGTAGGCTGTGTCTGTTGCAGCGAAGACGAGAGAGGACACAGCGAGCATGACGAGGGAGCACAAGTTCCTCGGTAGAAATCGAGGGAGCCTGTATCAAAGAATTTAGATGAGACAGTACGCCTCCAGTCCGAGATAAGATGAGAGTGGATACGAGAGATAAGAGGAGAGAGACTACAAGGGATAGCGGAGGGCGCAAGTAGCGCACCCCGTATGGCTAGCTCATCAGCCGCGTCGTTTCCCGGTAGAAATGAGTGTCCGGGGACCCATTGTAGCCTGATAGAACAGGAGAACAGAGAAGACAGTTCCTGCCAGATCTGCCACAGAGTTTGAGATAACAGGAAAGATGGAGGAGAGGACAGGGTGGCGAGGACAGAACGAGCGTCAGATAATAGGAGAAGAGACGAGAAATGGCAGACTTGTTGGTGCTGCCGAGACCAGCAAAGAGCGCGCAGGATGGCGCAGGCTTCAGCGGAAAAACTCGAGCATACCGGGCCTGCCGAAAAGGAAAGAGTGGCCTCAGTGCCACAGAGAAAGCAGTTGGCAAGAACGCCGGAGCCGCCCTTACCAAAAGGAAAAGAGCCGTCTGTCCAAAGCAACAGATCATGAGGGGGGAAAGAGTCAAGGTGGGCGAGAGCCGCACCTTAGCGAGAGAAGGAGGGATCAGAGCGAGAGCATGGAGGGGAAAGGGTGGACTCCACCGTGAACAAAGGCAGATTTCAAGGAGGACAGGGAGGACAAGCAAGAAGAGCCTCCCTAGAACAAGTAGAAGGAAGCATGAGCGGGTGAGTGGACGCAAAAGCTCTCCAGGGCGATCTGTAGAGTCTTGGTTTCACTCCAAGTCTGGCCAAACCTGAAATAGAAAAAGAGGTTGGGAGACAAAGAGCCCGCTCATAGGATGAAAGGTTGAAATGAGTCAGGGTGACTCGTAGGGGAAGTAGAGAAGCCTCGGAGAGAAGAAGTGGGATAGGGGAGGACGAGAGGCAGCCGGTGATAGCGCGACTGGCCGCTCGGTGAAGGCTTTTTAATGTAGTAAGATTGGTAGCGCTTAAGAAAGGAAACCATCCGGGTGAAGCGTAAGTGAGAAGGGACCGAAGAAAAGATTTATACAGAAAAGAGAGGGACTCCTTAGAGGGGCCCCATGAGAAATCAGAGATACAGCGTAGAGCCTTGAGATGTGGGAAAAACTTGGCCTTCAGCGAAGATACATGTTTAGAAAAGACAAGGGTGCGATCGAAGGTGATCCCAAGAAAAGTTGGAGTAGGATTGAAACGGAGGCGGGAGCCGAATAGGAGGACGTTGGGCTGGAGGTTAGCTTGGTGGGGATCCACTGAGAAGAAGGAGGCCTCACATTTGCTCGGATTGAGAGGAAGACACCAGTGCTCAGACCAGCGCTCCAATCGAAACAGAGCTCCTAGTGTGGCCTCCTCCGCAATAGAGACCGAGGGGGAGGAGGACCAAATGGCCAGATCGTCAGCGTGAAAAGAACAGCTGACGAAAGATCATTAATGAATAGAGAGAAAAGTACAGGGCCAAGAACGGATCCTTGTGGAATACTTCGACGGACTCGAAAAGAACGACTTTTGTGATTTTGAAAGACCACAGAAGCGCGCCTATCAGAAAGGAAAGATTGAGTCCAACGAGCAAAGCAAGGAGGGAGGCCAGCCGAAATGAGTTTGTGGAAAAGGGCGGGATGCCAGACAGAATCAAAAGCTTTAGAGAAATCGATAGTAGACAGGATCGTCCGAGAGCCCGGTCTGGGTTTGTTAAACCCATCCGAAACGGATTGAGAAAGGTACAGAATTTGATCAAGTGTAGATCGTCCAGGGCGGAAACCGGCCTGGAGGGGAGAAAGATTGGAATTAGATTCCAGAAAGAAGAGTAGACGGGATAGAATGATGCGATCAAACAGCTTTGATTCGCAGGAGGTAAGAGAGATAGGCCGGAAGGAAGCAAGAGAGTCGAGAGACTTTCCCATCTTGTGTATGGGAATAATGAAAGATGTCTTCCAGATGGAAGGAAAGGAATACGAAGACCAGGAAAGATTGAAGATGTAAAGAAGAAAATCCATGCCAGAGCGAGAAAGGTGCTTTAGCATGGGATAGGCAACTTTGTCTGGACCAGTGGCGGAGGACGAGGAGAGGTTGGAGGCAGCCGCAAGAAATTCAGCAAGTGAGAAAGGAGAGCAACAGGACGAGTGAGACTCCTCCGAGCACGTGGCTCGGTGGACCTCAGAGAGGTGGCCTCTGGCTCTGCTGCCCAGAGCCTTTAGCTGAGAAACGGAAAAGTGAGATCTCAGCGGCATAGACCGAAGCCGATTCCCTGGGAGAAGAACAGTTAGGAAGTTAGGAGAGGAGGAAGACGAGGAAGGAGAGCCAGCGATAGAGAGAAGGAGAGAGTGTACAGATTTAGGGTTAGACTTAGGTGAGAGAGAAGAGCAAGTCGTCTGCCATGCCTGAGCCTTGGCCTTGGCGATGACTGACGAGGCGCGTCGAGAAGCGGAGATGTAAACCTGGCGATCTTCATCACTTCTGTGAGCGGCAGCGAAAGCTTTTCATCTTTCACTAACCGCATCTTCCACCTCAGTAGACCACCAGGCTTTAGAAGGGCGTTTGATGCGGCCGAAAGGAATGGAAGATTTGGCCGCATTCAAAGTCAAAGAGGTAAAGAGAGCAGCAGCAGAGGAAAGAGACGAGTATTCCTCTGCTGAGGGACAGTGAGAGTCAAAATAAGAGGCAAAGCCATCCCAGTGAGCTTTCTGAAAATTAAAGGAAGGGGGACGCTCGTTGGGGCGAAAGACCGGAGAGAGAGGGATAGATAGAAGAATTGGTAGATGGTCAGAACCCAGGTCCTGTAGCACCTCCCAGGAGCAGGAAAGGGCAAGAGAGGAGGGAGCAAAGGAGATGTCAGGGGAAGAGCGACTGCCAGAGGAGCGATGGAGAAGGGTGGGTGTGTCAGGGTCATTGAGGGGGAGGAGGTCAGAAGAAATGACCCAGTCGAATACTTCCTCACCGCGGGGGTCGGAGGTACCTCTTGAGCCCCAGAGGGGGTGATGGCAATTGAAGTCCCCAAGAATGAAGAGATTTCTGGAGGAGGAAAGGATGGAGGGAGAAAAGGAATCGGTTCTGCCATCCGTTGGGGAGGAGCGAATACGGGGGAATACACATTGAGAAAAGAGAGCGAGGAGGAGTTGTTAAGAGAGATGTTGATCCCTACATAATCAGAGTAAGGATCAAGCGAAGAAAGAGAGGAGGTAGAAAGTTCAGAAAAAGATAGGCCCTGCCTGACGAAAGTGACAACGCCGCCGCTGGTGTGCGTGGTATCAGAAGACAGAATGCCAGACCGGGAGTGGGTGCGATTAGAGCGCATAGCAGACAACCCAGGAATCCGGAAAGAGGAAGATGAGCTAAGATTGGATTCCTGAATGCAGATAAGGTCGACAGGATAGGACGAAAGAAAGTGGAGTAGTTCAGTGCTCCTGGCTCGAAGACCTCCAGCATTCCATTGAAGAACCCTGAGAGAGTCAGAGGGAGGAGAAAAGGCAGGAGGTGCAGAAGGATAGCCAGGAGCAAGGGACGGTGGAGGAGGGCAAATGGAGGAGATATATAATGGGCAGATGGGGGATAAGAGATTGGGAGTCGAGGGTGGGGCGAGAGTGCAGCATTAGCAGAGGGGGGCCAGATTCCACAGTGGAGGTATACGTGTTGGAGGAGTCCGAGGAGGGGGGAATCACAGTGTTACGGCAGAGGGGGCAGCTCCAAGAGTGAGAGCTGCCAAGAGCTCTGAATTTGGATAAAGAAAGTTGTGAGCACCTCAGATGGACCTATTTGGAGCAAGCGCAGCATTGCACTGACTTGCCCCGCCAGGTCACATTTCCAGCGCACACAAAGCAGGGAAAGATGGGGCCAGGGTTGGGATGAACGTTACCGCTCATCAAAAGAAGGAGGAGAATGAGGAGACGAAGAAGGGCAAGAGAGGGGCAGGAGAAAAGAAAAAGAAAAAGAGAAAACAGACGACCGATTTTAAAGATGCTGTGTGCTGCCCTTCTGCAGCATAGCGAAAAAATAAAGGGGAGTGCCCGGGGTAACTGGGACCCTCGGGAAGGCCAACAGCCATTTCGACCCAACCCAAACGGGGCCGGGGACCGCACCACCACGTTGGGGCGGCTGTTGATTGGTGCAGACTTTACCTACTTCGCTTAAACTTATTGTTCCGAACTACTCTGTGTTTGTTTTTTCTTAGATATTTTTAAACTCGTGTTGAATGTAGAGTCTAATCCAACGGTGGGCAAAGTGCGGCTCGCAGACCTTTCGTTTGCGGTTCTTCTTTTGAACAGTAATATCGCAATTTAATAGTGTACAATTGTTATTCATATGTATTGTTACTCATAATAGTTAGTTTCATAGCTATCTGATTGTAATAGCTTGTTTAGTATACAACAAGGTAGGACGCAATAAATTCTTTATAAGCTGTTTTTCACTGTTGGAATTAGGTAAAGAGAAGATTTTTAAGAACAGTAGGTGCTAAGTCGGAATATAGCATGGAAATCATTCATTTGCTTATCGTAAGCATTGCAGTGCGAAGTGTGTAGTAGAAATATAGGTCAGACCCAGAAGTGTGCTGTAGATTTAATTTACAGTTATGTGCTATTTGGTGCGGCAGCACCAGGTTTCAACTCTTTGATTCCTGCGCCAAGCGTACCGTCGTTGATTAGCACTGAACCAGTAGAATTGCTCTGTAGAGCTGGTAATATTAGCTCTACGGATCCTTTCTGCTTCGTCAAACAAAAACAGGAAACAATGAAGCTTTCTTGCAGTTTTTTATTTACAAATATGCGCAGCTTCGCCCAGCGTGCGCAGAACGAAAATTCACTGCCATAAAGGCTACCACACAACCTTCATAACAATCAAGCAGGGGGATCAACACTCAGGCCCAAACAGAAATCCGAAGCATAATCAGGACTAAAGGAAAATTCACCACTCGTTTCGCCACGCTCACGTTTTGACAAGAATAGCGAAAATACACGTGGTCACTATATATATACGAGCAGATGCACCTGTTGTATATATATATATATATATATGAGTTAATCACGTGGCCTTGTTTAACCACAGGACAAAGACCAAAGAAAGACAAAAGTATAATTACAGAATTTGGAAGGCTATTCTGGGGGCATTAAAATCTCGCAAGTTGCCTGTAACGCATTGGGAGCTGGTCATGACTGATGCCTTGCATAGTATTCGATCATTGCTTTGTTCGTCTATTAATTGCACAGCTCATGAGCGTATGTTTCGTCATACTCGCCGTTCTGTAAGTGGTATGTCACTGCCAAGTTGGTTGAAACCGGGCCCCGTTTATGTTAAACGACATGTTCGCAACAAAGGGATGCCTTTGTTGACGAAGCTCAACTTTTGGAGCTCAATCCTACTTACGTTCGTGTTCGCCTTAACAATGGTCGGGAAACTTCTGTTTCCATAAGAGATTTGGCTCCGTGTTGTGAGGAGCAGGGTGTGGAAACTGATGTTCCTGGCTCAGAAACACCTGTTGAAAATGACCCCGAGGTGAATGTTGACTCTGTTCTCGAGGGCCCAGCGAATGAATCATGTGAAGGCGCTGCCGGTGGTGAAGCTGTTGATGAGGGCGATGTCATATTGCCGCGCCGTTCAACACGGGCACGGAAATTAGTAAATCGATATGGTGCCGTGCCTTATATGTGATTATATCAATTGTTGCTATTGTTTGGCGCTGGGCTGTTTTTGCTTGTGGGGGAAAATGAAGTGCTATCGCGTTGAAGCACGCAGTTTGCCTTCAGCGATTACCTTTTGCATTCTGCGCGTGCAAATGCAGCAACTGCGTTGCTGTTGAGACTTGTAGAGATTTGTTATCTAGTTTTTATAAGATTATGTTTTGTTAAGTAAAGACTTGTTGATTTATGTTTTACAGACATATGCCTTATTTTTAGTTCAATAAATTGAGCTAAACTTCGCAATATAAGCTTTATTGAACTAAAAATAAGGCATATGTCTGTAAAACATAAATTAACAAATCTTTACTTAACAAAACATAATCTTATAAAAACTAGATAACAAATCTCTACAAGTCTCAACAGCAACAGAGTTGCTGTATTTGCACGCGCAGAATGCAAAAGGTAATCGCTGAAGGCAAACTGCATGCTTCAACGCGATGGCACTTCAGAGGGTTTGAGAATTAGTCCGTAGGAAGCCCGGTTGTAACTTCTACTACTTCTCAATTGGGGCTAATTGTTTGGTTCGCTGTAGGGGTTTAATTTAAATCTATATTTACTTAAATTTCTAACAAAACAACACGAGATCACTTAATTTACCACAATATCAATCAATTTTGTGGGAAATTGCTTATGAAGTCTTTACGTCACATTTTTAAGAGACTACGATGTATGAAGTCAAATCGCTGAGAAAAAACTACATGGCGATTGGCGGAACACTATTTCAAACAGTCAGTTAAGTATACTGAGGTCGAAGTCACAAGTATATTTAATACACTGCGAAACAAAGTGAGATGACATCAGCGAATACAAAGAAACGAAAATATGAGGAGGAAAACAGAGTTTTTAATGTAGAGTGGGAAGAAGATTATGCATTTACTCTTCATGAAAGTAAACCTTTGTGTCTAATTTGCCATAAGTTGCTAGGTCAAAACAAAGGCAGTAATGTAAAACGCCATCATGAAACGAATCACAAAAACTTTTCAAGCAAGTTTCCACCAAATCGGAAGTAAGAAAAAGCAAGTTAACTGAGTAAAAATGTGCGCTAGCAAGTCAACAGCGGTTTATGAAAGTATTCAGCAAGGAATCTGATGCGACGACTGAAGCTTCTTTTCTTACGTCTCGGAACATTGCTCGTTCTAAACACCCATATTCTGACTGTGAATTTGTGAAGAAAAATATAACTGATGTGGTCGCAGTGTTGGATCCCAACAACAAAAAACTTTAGCGCTTAATAGCGCAAATGCCGTGTTCGCGCCGAACTACTCAAAGGCGCATTTGTCAGATAAGTGCAGATATAGCAGTTACAATGCAAAGCGACTTGAAAAGCTCCCTTGCATTAGTATTGCTATTGATGAATCAACATACATACAAGATAATCCCCAATTAGTGATATTTGTTCGGTATGTTTCATTTGATCTTACCATCAAAGAAGAGTTGTTGGACTTGGTGGCAATAAGAGAAACAACTCGTGGAGTTGACATTAAATATGCACCCGACGAAGCTTTAACAAGATTTCATGTGCCTCTTAATAAACTTGTCAGTGTTGCGACTGATGGTGCACCAGCAATAATGGGTAAACGTGTCGGATTAATTGGACTTATGAAGTGCAATTCTAACTTTCCAGAGTTCCATCCAATACATTGCATGATCCATCGTGAACATCTTGCAGCAAAACACTTTAGGCATGAAGATGTCATAAAAACTGTCCTCGAAATAGTAAATTTTATACGAGTGAATGGGAAAAACCACAGGCAATTCCGTAACTTTGTAGAAGAGTTGGAGTTAGAAGATACGCCAAGTGATGTTTCTTTATACTGCGTTGTAAGATGGCTGTCAACAAGTAGTGTACTGAATAGGTTTGTGGATTTGTTGAAGCCTATCCGTCTTTTTCTTGACGAAAAGCGAAAATGTTATCCTCAGCTAAAAAATAATTCGTAGATACAAGACCTGATGTTTCTCACTGATATAATGAAGCATCTACAAATTCTCAATTTAGCACTCCAAGGTACTGAAAAGATCATATCAGACCTTGCTCAAACCGTCTTAAGTTTCCAGGACAAAATTAAAGTTTTCCATAGAGACGCAATGTCAAAAACTTTCCGTCATTTTCCCAATCTCAAAATGACAGTGAATGTATTTACTGTAGTAATCACAAACCACAAAGTGAAAGAATATAAAGATAAATTGCAAGGACTGATGGAAGAGTTTCAAGCAAGATTTGACGATTTGCAGGAGCTTAAGCCATGCTTTACGTTCCTTGTAAATCCATTTGACATCGATGTAATCAATGATGGCTGTCTTGTTCGTCAACCTTTCGTCACAGACGTATTTGCAGCAGAAATGGAACTGACCGAGTTGCAAGAAGATCTGGTTCTAAAAAATTTTAATAAGTGCCACTCTACAGTGGAGTTCTGGCAACTGGTTACGGAGCGTAAATATCCAGAAATTAAAAAGGCCAGTGCACGACTGCTTTATGTTTTTAGCACAACATATTGCTGTGAATCTTTATTCTCTGTGATGAAATTTGTAAAATCAAAATATCGTGCAAGCCTAACAAATGAACACTTGAGGAAATTAATTTGCACCGCCTTGATATCATATTGCCCAGATTTTCAGAAGCTAGCTAATAGAATGGAAACTCACACTTGATCAAATGCTGGTAAAATCGTGCAAAAACTGTTACATGGTGTATTGTTGTGTTTATTTCTATTAAATTGTTTTGATTAAAGCTTGTTTTGTTTATTGTATTTGTATTAACACTTCAAACGGAATTTGTAGCTCTGCCGTAGTTCTACATTTCCGCACGTGGCTTTTCTAATGAAAACTTTGCCCACCCTTGGTCTAATCCTTCTGAATAGCGAAGTACGAAATTTCGGTCGTATTCATATAAGGCGAGAAAATTAAAATTACAGACGCACTACTACGTAACAAAGGGAGTTAGCAAATTTAGACGTTCTTAGAGATGAAAATAGGATTACATTACAATCTGCAACTTGCTATCACAAGATTCCATTACTAACTATTTATATACACGGAACACCACTATATATAACAAGTCAATACACTGAAATAAAAAATAAATACTAGTAATAAACAAAGAACCTTCCCGGTCCCCTTAAGGAAACACAACTACATCTTTTGTGGAACCCCTATCGAAGAACACTGATGTAGAATGATGAAAATGTTTTCGTCGTGAGTAATTTGCTTTTCAACGTTTTCAATCCCCTAACCAAGGTCAGTTAACTTTAATCAAATCATCATTTTATTGTCTACGTTTCACTGTCCAAACTACTTTTTTCTTACCCGTAATCGACATAAAATGTGATGCTAGTTTTTATCGTTCTCTCGCGCTACTGATATCACACGTTCAGTCAGACTTATAGTGCAACTTTACCGTTTAATCCACACCGGAAAACGGACAAAACTTTTTCGCCTAGTTACACTTCAAGTCAAATAATCTATGTGGAAGCGGAAGCGGTAGATTTTTCGCGCTTCCATAGAAAAAGGACCGCTTCCACATCCCTGGTCTGCAAGTGACCGTAGATTTTCAGGGGGCTCCGCGAGAGAAGATTGGATTCTACTGGTTTATCATTTTCTTTTATATATTTTAGATAAATGTGGACTAAGATAAAACCAAAGCTGTCCTGATCCTCCTGGAGAAACTTTGCATCAATTTACTTCATCACGCGATTTTTCTTTCCCTCAGGGAATTCTACTTGCTTGCCCTCTTTGGAATCTATTCTTTTCCAGCGTCAATTTCACTTTCTTCTTTTTGTATGTTTTTGGTATAACTCTTCTCTTTCTCCTCTAGATGCTGCTCGTGCCCACCTTGACTGTTTCCAAATCAATAATTTGTTATTTGAATTGATGGCTCTGTCTCTTCTTCTTTCGGCAACAATGGTTTTTACAGGCTCATTTGCATCTGTTTGTTGTACTGGGATAGCAACCGTTTTGAGTTGAGTCGTTCATGGTGAAATAACCACAATCAATCAATAGTTCCAGCGTTATTGTCAACATTTCATTTTATCAAACCGAAATCTCTCTTTCCCGTTTGACTTGACCAGTTTGTATTGTTTCTTGCTCTGCTGAAACTTTAAAAAAATTTTTTTTCCGTAACGACACATTTAACGAACTGCCCAGATCGGTGCGTTGCTTTATCCAACCTCGTCAAAGCTTCCGCCTCGTAATCGGAAGACTTGGGTTCAATTTCCTTGCAAGGTCATATGAAAGATTTTTTAAATGGTCGATAAAGCTTTTTGCTTGGCACTCAGCACGAAACCTATTGTGTGAAGGGCCCATAAGTTTGTTCCTTGTGCTCATTAGAGAAGCGCCCAACGCAAATACTTACCGGTAAATGCTTACGTGGTAGACAGATGGAGCTGGCAAGTCCATTTGTCGTATTGGCCCAATCCAACTAAAGACTAGCAAATAACGCATGATTTCATATGCATGACTAATTTCATAGTATATCCTTATCTCACCAAATTTAATAAAGGCGAAGTCTCATTAAAATTTGTTAATCCTCAAATCTTCTCACTTTTTATTGAAAAATTTCTTCCTCACGCTTGCCCTCTAGTACAGGCTGAAACGGACACAGCCTTTTCACAAAGGTTAATTTTTCCAGAATTAGCAGAAACAAAAATCTTTCGAGCAGCGCCAATGATACCCGATTCAGAACTCTTTCTGTCATTCTTTAGTGATCTTCATCGGAATCTTCCAGCTGCACTCTCTTTGGCGTTTTTTTGTATTGGTACGTGCTCTGTCCAGAACATAGAAAGTTGCTAGACTCCTGGAACTCCATGGTTTTCCGCTACGTCCCCATTCGCAAAAAAATTTAGTGTCCGCAAAATGGTGTTTAAAGGCTGGTTTTCATTAGGCGTAGATTGCAGGCGTGGCGCGAAAAATTCTTTGTTTCTGTTATTTCGTTTTATGCACGGAACGCGAAAGAGAAACAAAGAATTTTTCACCCTACGCCGAATGGAAACCAGCCTTAACCCTTATAACTGTAGTATGACCAACAGCAATTAAAGTTGCCTCCGTTGAACAACTTTAACTCTTTTGCTCTCGCCTGCATTGCGAAAAAATACGTCCGCAAGGTGGCAGAGCAAAAACTGTCATAATTAATCATCATGAAATACCCCAAGTTTGTTTGTAAATCATTACTCATCTGTTTACTTCTATATCAAGTGTGCTATGTTGTTGAAATCTTTATTTCTTGAAGATTTCAAATATAATAAAATAATTTTTTTTTGTTTGAATATGCAATTTTATGTTAATTAGCCCTAATAGGTGCTGATTTGTCTTCGAAGTTAAAGTATCTTTACCTCAAACATCACTATAGATTTGATTTTCTACCAATTTTTTTGGAAATGGTCGCTAGATGATGCTAAGGAAATAAGCTTTCAAGGTATATTAGTCAAAACTTACCTAAAAGCCTAGGTTTTTTACAATTTGCAACTTTCTGAGACCCATGATCTTTTTGTTAACCGGTACTAAATTTTGTTAGTTAAATGTAGCATCTGAAATATGACCAGTCATTACACTGGTTAACAAAAAAAATTTTTTTTGTTACGTAACTAACAAAATCGTGATTTTGGCTAATTTGGGGGCGCTGATTTTGAAAATACAATTAGTTTTTTTTCTATCACGTCACGTTTTTGAGATAACCACATGCCGCAGTTTTTCTTTTCCTTACACAGCGCACACAATCACAAAATACAATTTTGCACCAAATAGGCTGTTGCAACAAACCATGAATGCATTTAATTTTATAATACACCACGAGACAGCTTTAAAAATGTTTCGCGTAACTTAGTTTTTCTACAATTATTACTTTTCTGAGACCCAGAGCCAAAGATATTTCAAGATCTTTTTGGGCCAGAGCAAAAAGATGTCTATTGAAATTGCGTTTTTGATCGATCAAAATGAAATCAAGATTAAATCAAACTACAAAGTGTAATATATTTTTGGAAAGGAAATTTCATCCCAATTTGCGTCATGTGTATTCTAAAAACATGTTTTGTGACTCAAAATGAAACAAAAGCATCTTTATTCCCTTCTTTTTTGGTGGGGGAAACCAATGTTACCTCAAGTTCAAAAGATATTACAGGCCTCGCGTGAAGATGAATTTTTTTGAAAATGGCCGCTAGATGATGTAAAAGGATTATGTTTTCGAGAAAAAACAGTAAAAAATCACCATAGAACAAATTTCTTGTACTATATTCATTTTTTGAAACCCAGCAACCAAATTTTTGGCCTTTTTGGGGGTCCTGGAAGCTACTACAACTACCCTTTTCATCAATTGATATAAAATAACTCTTTGCCTATGCCACCTAATATTGCCTATCTATGAAAAGACTGGTTCTTCCTGATTCAAATGATATGCAGTATAAATAGATTAGGCTTATACAATTTCCGTAGAGAGGATAAATAGATTATTTTGTTGCTTAAGGTGAAACATAAGCTACTCTTTATCTCCCCCATTTTGCTGGGAGAAAGCTAATTTTGATTGATTATAGCCCGTCTGACAAAGTCAATAAAAAGTGCTTTGTTTGCATTTTCTCCTGGGTAACTTGATACAACATGGAAAAAGAGTGGCGCAAATTAATAAAAATGTTTTAAGATTTTTAAAAGATGTACTTTTTTTTAAATTTGTAATTTTATTAGGTCTAGCACCAAAATTGGGGGATTTTTGGCCGGTACCAAAGATGATTTAGAGTTTATCGTGTGGGCTAGCCTTTTTATCAACCAAAACTTTGCCTAAAATATGTATTATGATATATTATTGAAAACAAAATTTCTTTAACTTTCAGATGATATAAAGCTTAAAACTAACATCTTATTGCTAAAAATGAAACAGGACTGTTTTTACACCCCTTTTTTTTGTTGGGAGAACCAGAGTATCACCCGAAGTACCCTACCTTGCAAAATCTTAAACAAGTGTTTGATATACACCAGCTCGGTGAAAACTTGATACAAGGCGAGGAAAAAGTTGTGTAAACGCATAAACATGATTTTAAATTTGGAAAGGCAGTACTTTTTGCGTGATTCGTATTTTTTATGGTCCAGCTATCAAATTTTGAGAGTTTTGGGGTGGTACTGAAGATAACTCCAAGTATCATCTTTCATCAATCATTATAGAATTACTCTTAACCTAAACCATGCAGCAATATATATTTTTGGAAAGTAAATTTGTTAAACTTTTAAATTAAATGTAGTTTAAGCGGAAAATTTTGCTGCTAAAGATGATATAGGATCATGTTGACCCCCTACCTTTTTGGTAGAGAGATCACCGATTTTTTTGCTTTCAATATTTTTAGTGTAGGCTATATAGAAAATTCCACAGACTTCATTTTTTTCAACAATCTTACTGAAAACTTAAATGCAGACAGCTAAATAACCATAATTTTGAGGAAAAATAGCCGAAATATACCAAAGGAATTAGTTTTTCTACAAATTGCAATTTCATGAAGCTCAAAAGCCCAAATTTTGAGTGTTTTTGACAAGTATCGAAAACAGATTAGGCCTACGAAATTTGCCGATTTCATTAGTCATTATAGAATAACTCTTAACCTAAACGATGCAACGATATACATTTTTGGTAAGAAAATTTCTTAAACTTTTAAATGATATGTAGTTTGAGAGGAAAATTTGTTTCCAAAAATGATACAGGAACATGTTGCTCCCCCTTTTTTGGTGCAGGAATAATTAATTTATTTGCTTAGTGTCGGCTATCTATCAAAAATTTACAGATTTCATTTTTGATCGATCTTTCTGAAAACTTAGATACAGACAGCTAAATAACCATAATTTTGAGGAAAAACAGCCAAAATGTATCAAAGGAATTGGTTTTTCTACAAATTGCAGCTCAAAAAACCAAACTTTTGAGTGTTTTTTGATAGGTATCGAAAACAGATTAGGCCTACGAAATTTTTCATCTGTCATTATAGAATAACTTTTAACCTAAACCATGCAACGATATATGTTTAAAAAAAAATTGTTGTTTCTAAAGATGACACAGGACCATGTTGCCCCCCCTTTTTTGCAGAAAATCACCAATTTTTTGCTTGGTGTCGGCTCTCTATCGAAAATTTCACAGACTTCATTTTTTGATCAATCTTTCTGAAAGCTGAAAAGCTAATTTGCTGAGTTTTCTAAATATATTAATAGTAGTTAGGGATTATATTGCTTATGTATTAAATTTACCTGTTTGTAATAGGTTATCAAATTTTCGGGGGTAAAAATTTCGACTACAGAAAATATAGATCAATTTTTTTAGAATAAAAACAAATAGATAAGACACAAATAAAACATTATTGGAATTGCCTTGAAATAATCTTTAACTCAAAAAAAAGTGTTGATATCGGTTGAGAAATAAAGTCACAAAACAATTTTTAAATAAACTGATTTTTTCAACTTTTGAAAAAAATTATCAATTGATGATCTTGCGGAAGCGAGAGTTAGGCGTGATCTTTTGAAAATCGGTTGAGAAATAAAGTCATACATCCATTCATTAGTAAACTGATTTTGTAACTCTATTTGAAGAATTTGAGGGAAACACTGAAAACATAAGATCATTAATTCATGATTGCTAGAGCAAAAGAGTTAAAGGCCCGTATCCTCCGGAAAATTTAAAAGCAGACTACTGGTACGATATCTTAAAAAGGCCAGGTTCTCGAATCACTACTTGGAGTAAGCGATCATGAACCGCAATATCGCAGGTTTTTGCACGCGGTCAAATAAAAGTAAATTCAACAAGAGAATCAAATTCTCAATTTACAACCGGGCCACGGAAGCCTTCAATTGCAATTTGTGAGCATTTTCCTATTACTGCACCAAATTTCTTCATAAAGTTAGTGGCCTATATTTTGGTTTCCAGTTTTGCAGAAGGAACTATTTTCGGCATTTGAGGAAAACACCACAAATCGACTAACAAAAGAGTGATGCAAGTTTCATTTCTCGCCGAGCCTCCCAGGTCTGTAATTACAGTTTACTGGTTAAATAGAATTTGAATGCATGACCTTCGCTCCAAAGATCAAGATACTACCAGTACCAAGTCGTTTGCTGGAAAAGAAGGTCTCAAAGAAAGGAATGTCAATAAATTGTAGGGAACCACTGTTGTTATCTATTACTTTTCAAGACCCAAAAAAGGCAAAAACTGTTGTCTCCATTACATTATTAAACTGCTTTTTCGCGCCAAATAGCTTTACGGCAAATGACGTTATTGCACATACAATGCTTAAAGCTTTGTCAAAATTGCTCTATAATAGAGGTTTTTGTTTTTTCAAGGGGCAACAAAGTGAAGACTAACTTTTAAAACCTAAACCGCCGCTAAATTGATCACTTAGGTACCGATAGCCACATCTATCAAAACATAAAAAAATTGTCTAGTTATTTATTAAACGTACAATTATTAACCACGCAGAAATAATACGTTTGATAAAGTATTTGATCATAACCTAAACACACTGAAATCTCTGACTACCCTAAGCACATAGTTTGCAGACAGCATAAAAACAAAAATTGCTAACCTTGAAAGGTTCAGAGACACCTCGTTTGTCTCGAGAACTGTGGTGCAGTAGTAAAGTCAATGATGAAATCAGCTAATGTTCAGTATAACTTTCACTTATGTATAGTAACAGAAACTGATTTTGTACTTGTGGGGCAAAATACAGAATGTAAGGCATTTGAAAGTGATTACATGGGAACTTCAGTACATGCTATGGTCGTAGATCTGAATAAGAGTTCCAAAAAAGATTGTGAGAAAGGAACGGATCGTAAGAAGGATGTGGAAGTTGAATGAAAACCGAACAAAAGACTCGAAAGAAAGAGTAAAAGAACTAGTAAGCACAGACGCATCTGATTTGTGGAAAACTTTTAAGGATGGTGTTCTAAAGGTATGTGATAAAGTGCGTGAAAAGAAGCCTATGAAAAATCGAGGAGACATGTGGTGGTGAAATGAGAAGGTAAAGGATACCATAGCAAGAAAGAAGGCGGCATTTAAAGAGCTGTGCAGGTTCCTATCAGAACAAAATAAGACACAAAATATACTTTAATAAATCAAACAAGGAAAGTTGTTGCTAGAGCTATGAGAAATAAAGCCGAGCAGGAGTTCAATAATTTATGTAGGAATCCTAACAGTGTTTTTTACTTCCTTAGAAGAATGAAAAAGAAAGAAAAGAATCTTTAAGGAAGGGGGTGTTTTAGAGAAAGACACGCACGGTTGGCCTTATTGAAGCAGAGCAAAAATTTGGAAGGAACACACGGAAAAGATCATGAATGAAGAGTACGAATGGGAATAGATGATGGAGACTGTTGTAGTAGAAGGACCGGTGGTAAAAGTTACTCGCAAAAAATTGTGCAAGCAACGCAAAAGTTGAAATTAGGAAAGACAACTGGATCATCTGAAGTAAGTGTTGAGACGAGTTACAAGCGGCTAACACGGCATTAAAGTAATGATGGACCTGAGTCAAGGTGTGTTGGATGGTAGAGAAATGCCAGATAAGTGGAAAACTAGTGTGATTGTGCCTATCATTAAAGGAAAAGGGTGATGTGATGAGCTGTGAATCATAGAGTAAAACTACTAGAACATGCTATGAAGATTGTTGAAAGGGTACTACAGAAGCAAATACAAACACTGATCAGTTCGAATAAAGTGCAATTTGAATTTACGCCTGGAATAGGAACAGTGGATGCGATATTCATTGTGAGGAGAATGCAGGAGGAATATCAAAAGAAGGACAAGAAGTTGTATATGTGTCTTGTGGGCACGGAAAAGGCTTTTGATAGAGTTCCAAGAAAAGTGATAAAAGTGGACCAAGAGAAAGAAGGGTTTGTCAGAAGTAATGGTTTGAGCAGCTATGAGCTTGCATGATGATGCTGTAGGAAATATGTTCCTTCAAGCAATAACGTGCTGACTGAATCCCAATTGCTGGGAACTATGGCAGTCACAAGGAAGAAAGCACGACAGCATTATTTTATTCCATTAATTCGCGCAAGCTGTGGCAGATAATCAAAAATCACGTCCTTCTGCCACGACGATCAACAACGAACGAGAAACATGACAGACAACCAGAACACGTCCGTCCGCCACGGCGATCGACGAAGAAAGAGGGCACAATATCTCCGACCACATGGTCGGTAACAAAATGTGCACGCGACACCAGGAATTAGGTCGCTGCACACGTCTATGTAAACAGGACACTGCACACGTCACATTAACAAAAAATAACGGATAAACAACCTAATGGCGGGAAAGGCAAGCCGATCACCGAGCTACCAAGAGAAGATAAAAATAAACATAATCTAGTCCTAATAAAAAAAGAAAAATAAATGTGTGTGATTTTAGATACAAGCAATAATAAAACGAATACGCGTTGCAATATCATGGCTAGGTTGCCAGAAAGCCATGCAGGCTAGATTCCTGGCGTGACGTTGCATCGCCAGGCGTGCGGACTATAGGAGCACGATATACTTGAAACGGAGATAGCCGAGCGGCTACAAACCTGACGGTAGATACTTCGTCAGTTAATATTACTTCATCAGCAAAATCATAGAGTAAAGCAGCAAAGGTGCGCGAGCTGGGCGTCAAACTGGGGACGCACGAAGTTGCAAATTAGCAAACACAGCTCTTACATTAAACAACTAGAATCACACACATCAGTGGGAGCAAGGTGCTAAGCCACTGAAAGCAAACTAATAAAAAAATATAAAAAAAGACCAAAAGATGTTTGGCATGGCAGCTCGATGAAGTGCGAGGCGCGACACGCTACACAACTCCCCCCCTCAAGCACGCGCAGCCAGCGGAGACGTGCGAAAGGACGAAAGAAGATATCGTTGTCGATCTCGGGCTTGTCTTTCAGGCGTTCAAAAAAAATGAAAAGCAGCAGCACAGGATAACTGTGCGGTAAGCTGGAAAAATACAAACACGCATCAATGCAGGGCATAGACATGATATACAGATATTTACAAAATAGTGGGGCGTGGCAGTGATTAGGCATATGTTAAAATCAAAATTGAAGATAGCTTCTGACTAGGGCTAATAAAAAATTTCCCCAAAAAACAAAGCATAAAACATAACTGCAGGACCAAAACAAAAGAAATAAAAGGGTGTACCAACACAAACATAAAAGTGGGTGCAGTTTTACGTCATGCCCAGGACAAAAATGGGATGCAGTTTTACGTCATGTTTAGGACGAAAAAACGAGAAGCAGTTTTATATCATGCCCAGGACGAAAATGGGGGTGCAGTTTTACGTCGTGCTTAGGACGAAGGTCGGATGCAGTTTTATGTCATGCCCAGGACGAAAAGGTCGGATGCAGTTTTACGTCATGCCCAGGACGAGAATAAATTTAAAACTCCGTCGATCTCCTGTCATGAACCAGGAGTATTATGGTTCTACCTCGGCATATTACACTTAGTATGATTACGTGGAAACTATACAAAAAAACACTGGAGAAAAGTACTTAACTTTAAATTCTTGCGACGATTTGTAAGTTTTCTTCTGCAAATTTGGCGGTTGAATAAATTCCTTTTTTATTTTTGCTGTTTTCTTTCTTCCTTCCTTCAATCACGTCGGGGTCACCAATGTAGGAAATATGTTCCTTCAAGCAATAACGTGCTGACTGAATCCCAATTGCTGGGAACTATGGCAGTCACAAGGAAGAAAGCACGACAGCATTATTTTATTCCATTAATTCGCGCAAGCTGTGGCAGATAATCAAAAATCACGTCCTTCTGCCACGACGATCAACAACGAACGAGAAACATGACAGACAACCAGAACACGTCCGTCCGCCACGGCGATCGACGAAGAAAGAGGGCACAATATCTCCGACCACATGGTCGGTAACAAAATGTGCACGCGACACCAGGAATTAGGTCGCTGCACACGTCTATGTAAACAGGACACTGCACACGTCACATTAACAAAAAATAACGGATAAACAACCTAATGGCGGGAAAGGCAAGCCGATCACCGAGCTACCAAGAGAAGATAAAAATAAACATAATCTAGTCCTAATAAAAAAAGAAAAATAAATGTGTGTGATTTTAGATACAAGCAATAATAAAACGAATACGCGTTGCAATATCATGGCTAGGTTGCCAGAAAGCCATGCAGGCTAGATTCCTGGCGTGACGTTGCATCGCCAGGCGTGCGGACTATAGGAGCACGATATACTTGAAACGGAGATAGCCGAGCGGCTACAAACCTGACGGTAGATACTTCGTCAGTTAATATTACTTCATCAGCAAAATCATAGAGTAAAGCAGCAAAGGTGCGCGAGCTGGGCGTCAAACTGGGGACGCACGAAGTTGCAAATTAGCAAACACAGCTCTTACATTAAACAACTAGAATCACACACATCAGTGGGAGCAAGGTGCTAAGCCACTGAAAGCAAACTAATAAAAAAATATAAAAAAAGACCAAAAGATGTTTGGCATGGCAGCTCGATGAAGTGCGAGGCGCGACACGCTACAATGCAAAGACAAGAGTGAGTGTGGGATCTACTTATTCAGAGGAATTCAAAGGTCGATGTATATCATGGATTTGTGCTGTCGCCACTATTGTTTGCAATAGTAGTGAACATTATTACTGAAAAAGCAAGAAGGGATGAGGTTAATGAATTACTGTATGCAGATGACCTTGTTCCTACTAGCGAAACCATGGAAGACTTAAAAAAAAATTTGGAATTGGAAGGATGCACTTGAAAATAAAGGTTGGAAGGTCAACATCAGAAAAACAAGTGATAATAAGCAGATCGAAAAAAGAACTGCTCATAAGCAAAATAGATCCATGTGGAGCTTGTGGTAGGAGAGTAATGGCTAATTCAATTGTTGACACGAAATGTGGAAACTGGGTTCATGGAAGATGTGCTACAAAAGTGTTACCTCTAAGTTGGAACGTGTTTTATTTGCTTGAAATGTAGAGGAATAACGGAAGAAACAGCAGATTCGGACGAGAAATTGTGCTGTGAAGTGAAGACAGTGAATGGAATTTGTTGTTTGAGAGATAAGACTAAATTCTACTAGTAATGATGAAGTGGCAGTCACACCAGGAGTAAGAATTGATCGGGTAAGATTCAAGGAACATGGAGGGTTGTTACTAGGAAATAAATTTCCTCTAAAGATGAAAGGTAAAGTGTAACGTTGTTGCGTAGGAGTAGCAATACTGTATGGAAGCGAGGCATGGTGTTCAAAAGAAAATCAAGAAGCAATTTTGAGAAAATGGAGAGCTATGATGACAGCCATCTGCGGTCAGAAAGTGGAAGACACAAAGACTAAAGCACAGATGGACATGATGGGGTTGAAGGAAACTGTAGATTGGTTAGCAACGGCGAATGGAGTTAATTATATGGACAAGTGCTGAGGAGGGATGATGAGAGTTGCTCTAGATTTTGAAGTGAATGGCAAAAGAAAGCGAGGACAACCAAAGCTACCTGAAAGCAAGTGGAAGAAAAGACACAAAAGATTGGTTTAAAGAAGGAAGTCTTGAACCGAGCAAAGTGGATAGATAGAGTGCCAACAATTGCAGAAGGGGGTGAATCCGGCCATTTCTGCTGAGAGGACAATACCGGATAAAGACTGAACTACTACTATATTCAACAGGAGATCAGTGCAATATTTGTCAGCGGCGTAGCTGAGTGCGATAAAGCGCTGGCTTGCAATCATGAGATTCAAATTTAATGCCCGCATGAGCTTGCGTTGTGGTGCTCTATATGCCAAGCTCACCTGCTAGATTGTAGGTTTATGGCAAAAATGCTCGGTGTCAGTACGACTGGTAATTTTGAAGGAAGCTGAAAACAATGTTGTTCAATGCTGCTGCTAGAGAAGTTGTTTTTGGACTATACATTAAAGGTATAGCCCTAAAGCAACAGTAGGGAGAAATTAGTTTTTCTAAAAACAATGTGTAAAGAAGTTTTTGAAAATGCACGTTGCCATTCGGCAACAACGAGAAAGTCGGGAAATAATCTGAATGCACTGCAACCTTAGTAAATGCTTTCAAAGTTTCGCTGCAGGATCGGGCGTGACTAAATCACTATGAAAGAGAGATTGTAACTTGTTCTTTTACTGGCTGCAGTTATTGTGTTTGATTGGCTGATCACCCAGCAACAATATCTTTATGAGGTTATCAGTATAGTTTTATTGCCAGATGGCAATGCTCGTGATATTGAAGATCTTGAGAAAGAAAATAGTTTGATCAAGACTATGTTCCCAATGAGAATGTGAACTCATGCCTGCTAGAAATAGAAAGATGTGATCCCATGGCTGGTGCAGCTACTACATCATCTATTGATCAAATGAATGGTCCAGCAGTAACAAGTAATCGACAGTATGGTCAAGCTGTTACATTATCAACTGAATGGTCCAGCAATTAGCACGACACCAGGGCTGAACAATCACTCAATAACTCCAATGTCCAGCTATAGATGGGACAAGAGAAACCTTTTTATTACTGATGACATTGATTTTATAGGATCTTTTCCAGATCCTACTGATAAAAGTCCAACACCTCTGCAGCATTTCAGACAATTTTTATCGAAAGAATGTATGAATATATTACTTTCCAACCAAATCTGTAAACTACGCAGAAAGATGGAAAAATGCTTACGAATGATCATCTGATGAAATTGAGCAGATTATTGGCATACTTCAGGAGTATTTCCATGCACATTTTATAGAATGTATTCGGCTTATTTCGGTCGGTTCAATATGATTGCAGATGTCTCAAAATCGATTTGAGTTGCTGTTACAATATAATCACTTCAACGACAATACCGAAACTAAGCCCCCAAAAGACCCACTGTATGATCCGCTTTTAAAAATTTCACCATTGTTGGATCGTCTTTGCACTGCCATGAAACCCGAAGAAATGCTGACAATTGACAAGCAAATGATACTTTTGAAAGATAGAAGTTTAATAAAACAACATGAAAAACAGCCTCATAAGTGGGGTTTCAAAATGTTTGCATGAGCAGATATTTCTGGCATTATATATGACTTTGAAGTTTACACCGCAAAATCAATGCAATTGCCTGGTGAGTTTCAGGCAAAGTAGTACTGCGCTTGATACAGAGTGGGGCAGAAAAACCTCCCACATTTCACTTTTCGAAAAAATAGACAAGAAAAGCTTTTATGAAAATTTTATTACATACTTAACAATGCTATATGATTGCCATTTTGTGTAAACTATTTTTTAAAAATAACGTCTTCAAGATGGCCCCCTTGAACTGCAATACACTGCTGTAAGCGTATCCTAAAGTTTTCCATCACCCTCTGAATCATTTCTTGTGGAATTTCATTTATTGTTTTGCAAATGGCGGCTTTCAGTCCATCAATGGTTGTTGGTCGGTGCTTGAACACCTCACTCTTAACATAACCCCACAGAAAATAATCACAAGGTGAAAGGTCTGGCGAACGCGCTGGCCATCCGATATCACCATGCAAAGAAATCAGATGCGCTGGAAAGAGTCCTCGCAAAACATCCATTGATTTTTTTGCCGTATGGGCAGTTGCTCCATCTTGTTGAAACCATACCGTTGCATTTTCTCCAAGATTCCTGAGTTTTGGCATCAAAAAGTTTTGCAGCATCTTCACATAAAGAGCTGAGGTAACTGAAGCCGTTTTTTCCTCTTCCTCAAAAAAAAATAAGGACCCCAAACTCCAAAATTCGCAACTGCACACCACACTGTCACCCGCTCACTATGAAGAGGCCTTTCATGTAGCTCTCTAGGGTTACTTTCCGACCAATAGCGAAATTTTGCTTATTAACAAAATGCAAAACAAAATGGCATCTCATTAATAACATGAATTTACTTAAACTAGGCGAATAACTACAACAGCATTGCCATAGTAAAATTTAAAAAGTGGGAGATTTTTCTGCCCCACCCTGTACAAAATTTGAATGCTGCAAGTAGTTTCAAAGTATTTTTTGACAATTGGATATCTTTAGTTGGTTTGGCAGAAAGACTAAAGCAAAAAAGATATGGACCATTGGGACCATTCGTCCTAATCGTTTGAAAAGTGTGGCCTCAAAACAGAGGATGGAAATTGATCGAACAAACATTGTAAAAAAGTACAATCGTTACATGGGTGGTGTTAATCTGTGTTACATGGTGATTAAATTTTATTGAAACATGAAAAGCAACAGCAATGCAAATTGTGTCCTATTGCATTTATTTGATGGTTGTGAATACGTGGCTGCTATACAGCAGGCACATAACACAATACAACAATGCAAAACATATTCCTTTGAGGGAATTTCCAGGCAGTTGCCTCTGCTTTATTTCATGCAAAAAACACCAATAAAGAAACAAGGCCGCCGATTAGCTGCAAGTAATGGTGGGAATCTTCAGCTAGTATCCAAGCGCAATGTAGCCACAGTTTTGCCTACTGTTGATATAAGATATGATCAGTATGTACATTGGCCAGTGCACCGTGACAAAAAGATGAGATTTTGGTTTTGTTCTACTGGTAACACAAAAATAGCATGTTAAAAATGTGATGTTGGACTTTGCTTTAACAATCACAGTGACTGCTTTGTCAAATTTCATGTAAAACAATGTCTCTTGTTGTAAAAAAAGTTATTAGGTTGTATTAGTGATAAACTGACTTTCAGTTTATGTTTTGAGATTTTTCTTTTATTTTCGCAACAAAAACTAGTGCAGAAATGCATTACTTTATAAATCCGAGATATGTAAAACTTCTTTTCTTGTGGTCGTGGATGTACGCTACCTCATATTCCCAATGTTGATTAACCCTTTCAATCCGGAGTTTTTTTAGCAAAACGTAAACTATAAAAATAAAATTTTTGTTCGGATTATACCTTACTGGGACGTGTTTGGAATGTTTCGAGAAAAAAAAGTGATTGGGTACATATGAGGGTTGGGACATATATGTCCCAGTAGTATTTCATCGCGGGACAGATATGTCCCATTGGGAGTGTACGGTAATTAGTTGGAAACTTACAATGATATGAAGCTGGTAATCTGTCCTCTAAAATATGAAAAGTATCCAATGAAAGAAAGTTTATTTACACTTATGCGACAATGCACAAAAAATTATTGTCTATGGCATGGTGCAAAGCATGTCTTGCAGTAAGGCACCGAACATTCCGAGCACACGGTTTTTGTCCGTTTTTCAATCCCTTGTTTTGCACATCCAGCACATCTGCGTCGTGTTGGGCCTTCTGTAGGTAGATGCACTCCCACATTCTGCATCAAACGGGCACGTTTTGATGGTCTTCCTCCACTGGATCGTCGCTTGGTTCCTCCTCTAATATGTCCATGTTGAACCAACGTTTCCGCTAATTCAACTAAAAAAGACAAAAACGGAGTTCTGCTTCCATCTCGTTGCAACTGTTTGAATATAACCCACGAATTTACTGCCGCAAAATTTAACATTCTTTACAAAACCTTCTTCCACCACTTCAGAGACTTTCTGTCCAATTCATAGACCCCTGCCATTTGGTCAGCGCGATCTACACCACCCATGCATGATCGGTAAAATCGTATTGCCTCAGGACATGGTACCGCTACTCGTGTTCCATCCTTCTGTTTTTTCATGACTTCTTGAACACCATGTGTGTGGCAGTTGCTAAAAAGAATCACATCTTTCGTATTCATCCACTTCACTGCTAGTGTGCCGTTAGTGTTTGCGAAAAACTCTGATTCACCTCGCTTCAATTTTTGTTTGAAAACTGGCACATTTTTGTTTGAAAACAGCTTCTCCTCACAACTGAAAATCAAGCCGTAGCGATCGTATATTACGTCACAACGCGTGCTTTTTTTCCCGCCACAATCACAAGCTGCTTGAAAAATACGGAAAACAATGAAAACAACGCGTTTTTGGACACTACAGTCCCACTAGGGTATAAGAAGACCGTGCCGGGACACGGAAGTCCCAGTAGGAGCGAAAGGGTTAATGGCAACATTCCCCAAATAAGCCAAGGTAAAACGAAAGCAATTTCTTTTCTTATTCAAGCCTAAAACTAAGTAAAACGAGCATTTTAGAAACTTTCTGTACTAAAATCGTAATTCGGGAAAGGGTTAACTGGTCGTAATCAAGATATTTTAGCATGACCCCTGATTTTTTGAGCTAAAAAGGATAAACTTTGAAGCTACAAACTGATACTCAAAATACCATCACCAACGGCAGAGATATTGCGACTAAAGTCAAACCTGCATGGTAAACCAAGCGGTACCTAGAACTATGGTGAAACCTCAATTATTCAACCCCAATTGGACAAAATAAAGTGGTTAAAATAACTACGTAGATGGTTGCCTTATCAAAATATGCACTGACAACATTGTAAAAATGATTAAACACAGTGCATCAATTACAGTATCATAAACATTTCACGGTCTTTTTAATTTCTTGATAACGTATCAACCTTTTGAAACAAATTTGATTTTTAACATCTGCTATGAAATTTTGACGTTTTAAGACCTCCACCTAATGATCACTTGCAGTAGGCAAGTGGGGCAACGCTCCAACATGGAAATACAAAGGGCTTCAAAAAATATGACATCATTTAGGATGTACCGTATTTGCCGGACTATAAACCGCACCAGATTATAAGCCGCACCTCACCAATTCTTCCCAGAAAAAAACGCACCGCGGTATAAGCCGCACCGGACTATAAGCCGCATTTTTAAAACTAGAGAAATATTCAAGCATTTTATAACTTGTTATGAAAATTATGACGAAACAAGACTATCTATTAGCAAATGGAAACTTACCGGTAAAACATAAATTGAATGGACTGGTGTTCCTAGCCATTACTAGATTCAGGTTTTTTAAAATTTTCTGGTTTTAAAAAATAGATTCAGGTTTTTAAAAATTTTCTGGTTTTAAAGTTAACTTATAAGCCGCACCTGACTACAAGCCGCACCCCTTAAATTAAAACACATTTTAAGTTTTTAAGTGCGGCTTATAGTCCGGCAAATACGGTACATGTAAATATCACAAAAACTGCATACCGTAGTTTTTGGTTTAATGAGCCGAGGGCAATTTATATCTCTGAAAATGAGGGTTTTTCCTTATTATCGCCTAATAAGCGAGGCCATTTTTAAAAAAATGACAAGTTTCTTCAAATGATTTCTTAGTCTCGCTCAACTTTTTCCATCAATTAAAGTTTATTTAACCGAAATAACTATGCCGTAACTGTGATATCAAAGGTATGATTTGGGAGCTGATTTTGGCCTTGGTATTTTCTGGTTCAAAGCTGATGATCAGTCAACAACACGACTCCAAAAAATTAGGTCCAAAATTAAGGTCCTGAAAATCCGCTTATTAAGCGGAAAACATGGTAGTCAAACCAAATAAACATAAACATGCTTGATGATGAGAAACTTAAGATTTAATGTCAAGTAACATGCGATTTATTCTCATTAATTTCAACAATTTCACAAATTATCATTACGTGCACCTCCTGAGACATGGCATGCGTGAAGTCGGTAGTCCAGCTCCTCCCACAAACGCTGCAGCACGTCGTTGGTAACATGCTGCAGTGAGTCCCTATTTGAGTTCATCTATGCTTGTGATTGACTCTGACACTCACATGAAATGTGGCCTAATTATTGAAAACAAAACGTTCATTGAACTCGTCTTCTTCAAGTTTCTCTTGGATAGCAAGCCCGTATTGTTCACTCTTGCTCTTGCAATCTGCCGTTATGGCCTGAACCAACTGCATCTTGCAAAGTTTCATTATCAAGCACTTTCTCAAGACGCACCTAAATGTTGGTCAAGGAATATGTGCCTCCTAAGACTCATTCTTCTTGTGGACGTTTTGGGACGTGACTAGAGTTTTTGCTTAACCAGGACGACCTTCTCCTATGATGTTGCTGGTCGTTCAGATTCTTTTGCCTTGTTGCACTCAGTCCTTGCATTTGAATTTTTTGTGCCATTTCTAAATCTGCTTTGCTGTTGATAACGCAAGTTTAAACATAGTACAAATAATTAATCTGTCCAAAGTTTCTACATCTGAAAAGATAAGCATATCAAACAAAATTTTGATCTGTTTCTACATATGCTGGTACAGTTCATAGTCATTTAACAGAAACTAGCAGTCACTAGATTACAAAATGATGTAAAATTCTTTGAAACATCCTGTACATATTGAAGTATGGAGTTATTGTATAACGGAAATCTATACTAATACATGGAATCACAAAAATTAATTCTAATACGCAATTACTTAAAATAAGTAAAAACATAACCACGCAATTGGGTAAAATTAAATTAAGTTAAACTAAATGTTTCGGTAAATTTCTTGACTTTTTTTGCAACTTCTTAAATGGTGCTTTTTCCCTACTTTTCTAATTTCGCATTTTAGTGCTACCGGGCATGTGTTTGTCTTACATCAATAAAAACAGTTGCAGCAGGTCAATTTCCAACAGCAAACCTTTTGATTTGCTTCATCAGTGATATAGCCTAGTATAAGGTCCGGCAAAAAAAAACCTACCACATTTGGAACACTATAAAACAAACCCAAAATATCTCCAATCAAAAAAATTATTGCAAAATCCCAAAGACATAAGGATGCCATTTATTGTTTGTTACATCTTAAACTGAAGTAAATGCCTGGGTGATTTCAAAACAGACTCTTACAGCTTGAACGTTTTCTGGGGTTTGAACATTCTGCAGTCTTCCAGGAAGCTTCTGGTTCAAGACTGACCCTGTAGCGCGAAGTTATTGGTCCACAACACCGCAGGCTTTTAAGCACATGATCATGTCGGCTTAGTTTCAAAAGACTTTTTAAGTCTGAATCTAGACACAAATGGTAATCAGTTACAAAATTTCGAAGGTGGTTGATTTTTCTGCTGGACCTTGCATGTGTCACTCAGTTTAATTCATGTTCTTAGGACAAGCAAAATGCAGTTGTGGATTTAGGGTGAGGAAACCATGGAGATTTCATTAATCATTAGTGCATCAGATCACAATGCATTTCAACAATGATTGGGGATCATGGCCAAATTAGTGTAATATAAAGGTATTCAGCAATCAGGTCATAAATAAAAGTATTGAATTTTATGTTTAAAGCAAATACATTGCAAGCACGAGTATAACTATTATGAGCATTTTTGTTTAGTTTTCTCTGGTACAACTTAGTGCCACTTTGTAAACTTTTCTCAAACTGAACCTTAACTCTCACCATAATTATAATCTTCTAGCAGTACAAAAAATTACTATGCAAAAAAACAGTGATGTTAGTGGACCGGAAATAACTCTGTTTTCTTTGGCATAAAAGGTGCAGCAACCCTGACAGATCACCAGAACCATAACAGCATTAACAAACGAGGTGCTCCTGACACCAACGAAAGCCATTTTCAATGTAAACTTTTCACCACAATCAACTGCTTTTATGTGATCAAATAAGATTCTATTGTAATTTGAATAGCGTAACTTTACGTGGGGATGTCTCAATGAAATTACAACCATTGTCTGTAAACATTTGACCAATGAAACAGATCTTAAAATTTATAGTTAAACTTGATACATACTCTAAGGCAGGGCTACTCAATTGGAAGACCGTGGTCTGAATCCAGGCCTTCCAAGGGTTGAAACTGGACTTCAAGCTCCAGGATGAGTAGCAGTAAGTGCAGCCATGGAATATGAAAAAGCCGATGCCTCTTTTAACAAACTTTGTTGACTTATTCTCAATACAAAGTTATTCTCAAAATATCAAAAATTTTTGCGCTTTTGGCACAACTGTACATTCTTAGCTTTGACTAACAGCACCTTTAAAAATACTAACAAACAACATGATCAGTATGAAAAACAGGAAAAACTTATTTTCCAGTGCTGAAGGTCTGTTACTCATGCCTGTCTCCTCCACCAAACTTGCCTCTGCAATTAAACTGATTAAAGGTGGTAAAGCTCAAAACCCAAATTATATTCCACCACATATATTCCGAAGTACTGTGACCCCAAATGTGTTACACCAATTCAAAAATTCTACACAGCCTGCGTGACCTACCAAACAATCCCCACAATATGGAAACTGGCACTGTTACCTCGGTACCAAAACCTGGCAATGCAGCTGATTAGTGAAAGAGCTTCCAGCCCATATCACTGCTGAATGTTTCTTACAAGCTTTTTGAACAACTACTCTTGAAGCGTCTAGAACCTGTTTTTGACCCACAAAGTTGGCTTTAGGCTTGGTCAATGCATAACTGATTCAGTGTTTAAACTAACCTATGACGTTGAGCACTTCTTTGAAGAAAATAAATCAGGCATTGTGTTGGCAAATCTTACTGCTGCACAAGACTGCCTACTATATGGTACCAAGGTCAAACACCCCACCACTGCCTTTTATTCGTTCATATGACAATCTCATCAGAAGTTGCAGTTCATCAGATATCGTTTGAGCATAGGGTTGTCAACATCTGATAGGTTACAAGGGGGTCCTGTTGATTTGCACTCATTGACAATGTGGTATGCAGTTTGGGGTTCACATTGGCATAGATTGTCATCACCAAATCCCCATTTCACCATTGAGTCACCAAATTTTCCCATTCTGGTTCACAGTCTATTTAGTTGGACCAAGGCTTTCCGAGGTAGGCCTTGTCCTAGGGGTTTGTTTGACCAGTCTGTGTGGACAAGATGTGTGGTTGCAGTTTATGTGAAATTGGTTCTTGCTGATGGTCATAGCCTTGTAGTGATTCCAGAAATGAGCGAAGAGGTTTGCAAGATTTAAGCCTTTTGGGAAGGGTTTTGCTGTACAAGATGTTGTGTAGAAGATGGTCAGTGTTATCTGCTTTGTAGTATAAGTGTTTACAGAGTTTTTTCCGGCAACAGATTGGTGGGTCTATTCCTAAGAGTGGTGGTAAAAAATTCAACGGAGTGGGGCAGATGCAGCCTGAGACAATCAGCATTGCTTCATTCAAAGATACGTCTAGTGTTTTTGTGCAGGTACTTTGGCACCAGACAGAGGCACAATACTCAGCTGGAGCAGATACAAGTGCTGTAGTGGAGGTTCGTAAAGTGTCAAATGAGTTACCCCAGTTAGTTCCTGACAGTTTTCTCACTAGTGCCACTCGGGAAGACACTTTTTGTTTGTTTGTGCAAGTGGTTTTTGCATGTTAGACTCCAATCCAGGGTGATTCCACGGTATGCAGGATATCACTCACAGTTCAGGATTGTGCTGGGGTGCAAGATTAGTTTAATGGATTTTGAAGCCAGATGGTTCTTAAGGTATAACAGTGATGACACCGTTTTTGATGGGGAAAGCTTTAAGTGCCAGTCATGTAGGTACTGGCACATGGTCTTCATGTCTTTAGATAGGTTTTCTTCGACTTTGGCAATACTTGATTCAGAATAGGCAATTGCTACGTCATCTGCATACATGAAGCAGTTGCCAGATGTTTTCAGGAAGTCAGCTGTGTAGATGTTATATAAAGTAGGGGCCAGAACGGATCCTTGAGCTATGCCATTTTTCAATCTAAAGGACCGGCTTTTTTGTCCATCACTTCTGAACAGGGTGAAGGACCTAGTGTACAGTAAATCCATTATGAAATTAATTAGGTGGTTGGAGGTAAGCATTCGTTGCAGTTTCACAATCTCATCTCACCACTGCCTTTGATTTGGTGTTACTAAGCTCATATTATTTTTGATTTTGATAATTAGGGTAAGAATATAATAAAATCCAGGTATTTTTCCATATTCACTCGTAATGATAGTTTTGTTTTTATCATTGCAAATCAAAATTCTACTGGAGTTTGGAAATACTGAACTTCTCCAACTGGACCTTCGTTAAAATTAGTTGAGTAGCTCTGCTCTAAGGACACATTAGGCACCTGGTTTTCAAAATTTTTGGGTGAGCAAAATTGTGAAGTCATGGTTTGTGGTGTAACAATTTACACAATCAACAACACAAATGAACTGTCACCAATTTAGATCGACAGAGGAGAAAAACCAAGCTGTTTTTGGAAATTGCAATTGATTTCTTAACGTGAAATCAACTAATTTTAAAATTAAATTAGCAAGCCTGCATAACAAAACACTCCATTTGCAACCACATAGATTTGCTTGATTAACAGGGGATGCCCCCCAATAAATATTTTCAGGATGGGAGTGTCTCCATTATTCAACAAATCTAAGAAACTCTACACTTATTATATGACAAATAAAACATTGATTGGTTTGTAACAAATTAACTACGAGTACAAACGTAAGCCTTATAAATTAAAAAAATTTCAATTTGAGAGAAAATTTCAAACCAGAGTTTCAAGCATTGAAGATAAAAACCTTGAAAAATGTTTTTTGCCTGTTTGGCTGTGTCTTGCACCCTGTTGTATTTACTTGCAACAACAGATGTGGAAGCAATTATTTTTCAACTGCTTCTGCTTCCACACCTATAGCTTCCACTATTAAAAAACAAGAAAACGACTGTTGACAATTTTTTTAAACTTTTGTGGGTATGTAGCCTGCCTTCTCCTACACTTTATCATTTTGAGAGGACAAAAACTTTCATTTATTGCTATTACTTTAACTACTTCGCTTGAGCTTATTGCTCCTAACTACTCATTGTTTCTTTTTTCTTAGATATTAGAACTCGTGTTGAATGTAAAACAGTGCTTTTTAACCTTTTCATCATTGTGGAACCCCAAATGTACTTTCGAGTTTGTCACGGAATCCTTCCTAACAAAAATTTAAAATCCACGAATTGCTTGCAAGAAAATCAAATAATTTGTTAATACAATTCAAAAATTAATCAAACACTTCAACAAATAGACAGTTATTACAAGTTCCTTCACTACTTACAACCACTTTTACAACAGTTAACCTCATGCTTCTCAGATCTAAACTGTATGACCACATATTACAGCTCTTGACAATAACCTGTCGTCACAACAACAAATTACACAGTATAGGGCTGATTTTCCCTTTCTATCCTCAACTAATTCTGACTTTGAGTTAACTTTCACTCTAAACATCATTACAGACTTTCTGTCCGTCCCCAAAACACATATTGATTTCAATCTTTTTGTATAGCAAAGTGCACAATTTCTGTCATATACATAGTATATACATGTAAAGCAAGCAAAATTGAACTGCACCAATCAGCAGCCACCTCAATGTGGTGATGTGGTCCCCAACCCCATTTGGGTTGGGTTAAAATGGCAGTTACCCTGGGCACTCCTCTCACACAAATCATTTTTTGCCATGCAGCCCCCTGAACAATAGCAGAAGGGTAACACGCAGTCTCTTTAAAATCGGCCTGTCTTCTCTCTCATCCAGCCTTTCTCTTGCCCGTCTTTATTCTTCTCCTTCTCCTGATGAGCGGCAATGTTTATCCTAACCCTTGTCCTGTCTTTCCCTGTACAGCAGGCGCTGGAAATGTGACCTTGCAGGGTAGGTCAGTGCAATGCTTTTCTAGATTCAGAACTCTTGGCAGCTTTCACTCCTAAATCTGCCCTCCATGCTTTTTTTGGAGATCCCACACCTACCAGCACTGTGACTTCCTCCTCGGAGTTCTCCAGTTGGTATACCTCCACTGCTAAATCTGGCTTCTGCTAATGCAGCACTTGCACCCTACCCTTGCCTTCAAACCTGTTATCCTTTTTCCACCCACTTTGTATCTTCTCCCTCTGCACCCTCACCACCGCCTCATGCTCCTGGTTGTTTAATTTTACCTCCTGCTTTTTCTTCCCCTCCCTGACTCCCTCAGGGTTTTTCAATGGAATGCTGGGGGTCTCTGAGCGAGGAGCACTGAACTGTTACACTTCATTTCATCTTATCCCATTGATCTTTTTGTATCCAGAAATCTAATCTTAATTAATCTTCCTCTTTCCAGATCCCTGGATTCTCTGCTCTGCGACCTGATCGCAGCCACTCCCGGTCTGAGATTTTTTCTACTGATGTCACATACGCCAGCAGTGGTGTTATTATTTTTGTCAGGCAGGGCATATCCTTCTCTGAGCTGTCTACCTCCTCCATTTCTTTGCATGACCCCTTCTCTGATTATGTAGAGGTTCCCTCGATTTTCACTGAGGAACTTGTGCATCTACATCATGCTCACTGTGTTCTCTCCCACCTTCACTGCAATGAACACAAGTCTTGTGTTAAGCTCCTATTTCTCTAGAATTGGCAGAATCAAAAATCCTTCTTGCAGTGCTAGTGAACACCCGTCCCAGGACACCTCTCCTCTCATTCTGCACTGTCCAACTATGGACTCTTTGCGTCGCTCACTCTATGGCAATTTTCTGTCTCTCTACGACCTCTGGTCTATGCCCTGGGAAGTTGCCCAGCCTCTGGGGCCTCATGGTCTTCCGCCATCAACCCATCTCTTAGAATGGGTCGGATAACAACAACAGCAAAACTAAAATTACAGACGCACTATTACGTAACAAAGAGAGTTAGCAAATTCAAATGTTCCTAAAGTTGTAAATAGGTTCACGTCACAATCTGCAACTTGCTATCACAGGATTCCATTACTATCTATATACAGGGAACACCACTCCATATAAAAAATCAATTTACTGAAATAAGAAACAAATACTAGTAATAAACGAAGAACCTTTGCAGTCCCCTCATGGAACCCTTTAAACTCATGGAACACAACTGTATGTTTTGCAAAATCCCTGTTGAAAAGCACTGATGTGGAATGATCAAGTTGTTTTCATTGTAATTTCTTTTTCAACATTTTCAACCCCCTAACCAAGGTCAGTTAACTTTAATCAAATCATCATTTTATTGGCTATGCTTGGTTGTCCAAACTACCTTTTTCTTACCTGTAATTGATATAAAATGTAATGCTAGTTATACTTTTTCTTGTTCTCACATGCCACTGATATCACACATTCATTTGAACTTATAGTGCAACATTACCGTTAATCCACATTGGGAAATGGACAGAACTGTTTCACCAAGTTACTCTTCAAGTCAAATAACCTACAGGGTGGGGAAGCAAAATTTACAATATTTTACGACAAGACTTTAATATTAGCTGATGAATAATTACATTATAGACATTTGATCTTCTGATTACTTATAAGGATAGCCATTTCTGAAAAGATATAGATAATAATGGTAGATTAGTTATGACATCAACATATGTAAGCTTTTAAAACAAGTGACGCAATTCTTACTGAGAAAAAGCAACTTTAAGTTCATTGTAAATTTTGCTTCCCCACCCTGTATGTGGAAGTACATTTTCACATTTTCACCTCAGCATCCCTGCTTACAACCCATTGCCAGCATACTTAATATGGTCATCCTCAAGCTCTAAGTATTGACACTAACACACAAATGTAAAATTTATCAAAATATGATGCCTCCAAGCCATCGCAACACAATTGTGCAGACTGGATACTGATTGCACTTTCTGCAGCAATATCAAGTAAAAGAATGCATTTTACAATGCAAATGTAAACACTGTAGCAATACCTCTACTGCCAAACATACTACTTCTGAACATGACTTTTTTCAGTGACTGAGCTACATTTGAAAATTACAAGTCTTTCATAGGTGTTAATAGGCCCCTAAAACACTAAAACAAAACAAGTTTAAAACAATCAGATGTTCTCACGTGAGTTTCAACTGTTAAGTGATAAATCAATGCAAGGAAGCTGGCAGCATGGTATATGTACAACATGACCCCAAATCTTGGGTGACATTGACGTCAACATTGTTTGTAAAGAACTTGGCTTCATCCATAGAGCAAAATCTCATTTTACTCTTTATAACTTGTGGAGTTGTAAGACTCAACCTTATGCAAGGCTGCTGGAAAGTATTTTCTGACTGTATTGCATTTGAAGCACACTGATCATGAGCTGATTAATCAGCGCTGCCATTTTTGTAGACCTGTTGACTTACACAGTTCATTTAGGTATTGACCACTCATTTACCGAGCTTGTATGTGCAGTAATGATTTTGTTCTAGTGCTTTGATTCAATCTGCTCTTAGACCTGTAAAAGCTTTGCTCTGAGAATTAACTTACAAGTAAATAATAGCATTTTTTGATTGTATTTGATTAAGGTGATAAGTTGCTTTCTACATCTAAGTGTAGTACCCTGCTTGTGAAGATTTAAACCCATAACCACCACAGTTCAAGACAGCTGCACTATCTACTGCACCACAGCATTACTGCCAGAATTCTAGCAAATATGGCTATTTAAACACACATCAACCCTGGGAGATTGAAATGATCAGCAGCCTTAAAAGAAGATAGTAAATTGTTTTTGATTGCTGCATTAGTAGCCTGTTGATCTTTTAAGCTATATTCTTTAATGGTTCTTTTCTGAAACTTTTATGCCATTATTAATATATCTATCTGAAATCAAAAGTGAACACAGAAACTATAAAAAACCAAAAAGCAAAAAACCAAAAGTGCCAGTGCATCAATGCATCACAAGATTTTTATTTATCAAATATGCTCAACTGTTAGGGAGAGGGTCTCTATAGTTAACTTTTCTCAGTTCAAATTACCCCAGACTAAGTTATGGGGTAAAGTGAATTATTTTTCTTTAGGCAGTGGCTATTTTGCTGTCGACAGCAATTTACCCTCAGAGACGATTTTGCCGTGAGTTGTTTGTGATTGGTCAATCTTAATGACATACTAAACATGTGACTTTTGGTCGTTTCTGATTGGTCAATTTTAAAAACCAATTAAAAAAATTTTGCACCCCCAGGTCTCTATCCCCCACCATGTACACTCCCTTCCAGTGTACACTGCCCCATACATTTACATACCGGGTCTGCCCCTTTAGTGTACACTGCCTTTCTTTTAAAGCCCTGCCAGCTGAGATTCAAACCCACAACCATAGTATCTCAAGACCAGCGCACTATCCACTACACCACAGTGTCACTGGTGTAATAATAGCAAATTTGGCTGTATAAACACACGTGAATGATTACGGCAAAATAGATCCCAAGGGCAAATTGCCATCGACAGCAAAATGGCCACTGCTTTTTCTTTATGTTCAAATTTATTACAAAGATATACAGATACCATCAATATTATTTTGAGATATTAAAAGGTATCTGCAATTGGTGGATAGTGCTAGATATGGCAAGTTTACCTGTCCTTTGCCTCAACAAGGCAAATACTTCAGCAGCCCTTAAGTAAAACTTCCACAATCTCCAGTTTTAAAATCAGTTTCAAAAAAGTGTTCAAAGAGTACTATAAAACAGAACAGTAGATACTGTAACATATATGCTTGTAAAGCTTACATGATGCAAACAATTTAAGATAACACGAAAAATAGGCATAAAAATGTTTTGCCATAGAAATTTAAAAATTACAGTACACTATAGCCCATTCTTACCCTATTGTTGAAGTACATGAAAATCTGAATAAAAAATACAGTGATTAAATGATTCATGTGTATGTTACATGGCTATGTAAGTATGTAACTGGTTGAATGCATTTTATGTTGAATTGTGTGGCTGTGTATTTAGTTTTCAAAATCGCTTTGATGTAGCTACATTATTGATTTTGAAAAATAATGTTATGTAGAATACATATCTAGTATTGCAATATATTTGCCAAGAGTAACTTTCAGTCAATAACAAACAACAAATTGAACAATAACTACATCTCTATTGTTCATCCAAAAGAAAATCTAGCATAATAGAAAAATGGTAATATCAATAGCCTGATCATGTATCTATAGCTGTGTCAGTAGCACAGCCTAATCACCAAATACATTGACCTAATGTCTTATTTACTTGTCAATATTAGTGAGAAGCCAATTGCATTTGAAGCTGTCTGTTAAAATTTGAACTGCCCAGGAAAATAATCAAATTTACATGAACTGTTTATGTTCAACCTGTAATGTCAAAAACAAGTTTTACTGTTAAGTACTTTAAAAACATTGCACTGAGCAAACAAATGCCGTTTTGAATAATAATCAGCGTATCAATATTCTTGTTCTTGCAATGCTGTGGTTTTACATGTTTGAATTTAGCCTAATTATTTAATTCTATAGATAAACATATGAACTAAAGCCTTCTCTTTTCCAAAATATTTCGTAAATCTAAGCTAAAACTAATAAACTTGCGCAATTTTTAAATGACAGGCCCAATATTATAATGCAATTTAAAAAAATAATTGCTTTCAGCTTTAAATACATAAAAAATCAGCGTAATAAATCCAACACTGCCATTAGAAAATGTATTGTATTTCACCGCAGCCATGTTGAAAGCGTTCAACCCACTTTCGCAGAAGTTAAAAGGGAGTGAAAAAGTAAAGAGAACGGCAACAGCCAATCAGCAAGCGCTATTTTCTCGCATCACGAGGCTGAAGTACTCTGTATGTTGTTCGTTTCTGTCGCCATTACTGGACTGAATGTAAACTGGTAAGGATTAAAAGAAGATTGCTTTGTTTGTGATTATGCGATTCGTTACTTTTGCGGAGTACAACGTATTTGATCAGCTAAAAGCACTGATTAAAATATTTCAACCAATTTTTAAAGAAGTTTCGAAAAGAAGGAAAATTTAAGTGTTTGAAAGAAGACAGATAAGGGTGTTGTCGCAATAGTGTATCTACAGACGTGGTAGTGTTGAGATCACGTGACCAAATAAAGTTGCGTCAGTGTATGCTGAGGGCGCTAATGCTGTACTATGCTGCAGAAACTTGTTTTTTCTATTGTTACGTCATCTTTAACGCACATTGATTTTACACTTGCTAGACTAACTTTTAATGTTTTATTGAAATTATGTAAGAATGTAATTCATCTTCATTGAGAAAGCAGATAAATTATGTTTATTCATAATTTATCCTGAAACTATAGTTTGTGTAATTGATACCATGGGCATAATCGAGAAATATTGGTGCTAGCGCAGGCCTAGTTAGCCCAGCGTATTAGCAGATTGGTCTGTAACAGTGTTTGCATTCACCGCATTTGGTAATTTCGTGCTAGGACCCATTCTGTCCGGGTTTCAGTTTGTTTCGTAGCCTATAAGTTTAGTTTTAGGAGACAGCTGTCTAGTTGGCAGTAGATGGCAGACGTGTTCATTGATGTTAAAAGGGCAATTGCGCATTAAAATGTTTTTACTCGTTCAAATTCAGAAATTAGTACCAGTAGTTAGAAGTGGGTCAATAGCCTAAACACAAAACAACTGACTTGCAGTTAGAATTATTACCAAGTAAACTATTCAAACATGAGCACAATATCTTTTCTACGTGTGTGCCAACTGCTGTCAGTAGATAATTACTGGTATTGTCTATGCAGGAAAATAAGGCTCAGTTCATCACAGTATTGTTAACATTTTTTAATTTTTAGATCCACATGTCAATAAAATAATTGCCTGATTTAGGGATTGAATATTAGTGCTATAATAAAACCTACATATATGGGTAAAGAGGTTATATTTACATATAGGATTATTAATGCTTGTGATATGACGAATGGACAAAGAGTCTGAGGAAAGGATGGCCCCGGCCTTACATTCAGCTGATCATGAAGCTGCCAGCCCTCTTTTGACCAATACTAAATACTCTTCTTGTTCACCACCTTCATCAATTAGTCAACCTGAAGCAGATGATTTTACACAGGTAGCCTACTATATCATTTGTAATCCTTTATGTCATATTGATTTATGTGTTCAGTCTTATAATTTTATTGCAAACTAGCTGGCATTTTTCAGCAGGGCCACCAGTCATTTATGTCAGGTTGGAAATATCAGTTTCAATGACTTCATCCAAATAGCATAGGCTATTTAGGAGCAGTAGGAAAAAGGTATTATAAATATGGGGTATTGCACCTACATTTCCAATTCCAATTTTTGTGCTTTTAATAAAGAAGTGTCTTACTCTCACACTCCCTAGCATTTCACGATGTCTATGGATTTTTTTGATAACAAACAGAAAGAAATGTGTAAAAAATAAAATGTAAAACTAATAAAGTTTAAGCTGTAATTATAGCAGAGGGCTATGTTCTGTAGTTTTGATAAATGAAGATGCAGATGAAGGTGGTTGACGAATTATACCAATAATTGTACTTAGCAGTAAGAACCATTGTTTCAGCTTGGAATAAAATTTGTTCTCAGAAAACTGTTGCATGGGTAGGCATTTCTTATCATGTGATGTGGTATAATATCAGTTGGTTCCCAATGAGGAATCAAAAAAAAAAATGAAAGTGTGTAACTTATCTAAAGACAAGCCTCATCCAACTAATAAATACATTGTTTTACTGAACTAGACACAGGTCAACGAAGTGCTTCAATTTTTTTATAGGACGTGTTAATAACAACAATAAACCTGGCTGATTGATTGCTTGCATGGACGGGTTATAGAAACAATGAATTCCTGGATAGGTAAAGTGAGACCATGATTGCAAATTCTTCACCTGTAAATGTGGAATCTTAAAGAATAGCTATCTAGTTCTGTGCTACTCGTACTCTGTGGTTCCACAATTTTGGGAAGCAATTGTAGGATTTTTGATTAGAGGATGGGGAGAAATCAAGATTGCATTTAGATGTTATCTCCAAGTAACACATTGTTGACCAAAATATAGTCATCTACTAAGTTGCTACATTGCTTCAAATTCCAGATACTTCCTAGAATATTTTGTACTCAGGGACAATGATCCTTGAAACTTTTTTTGTCCAACCAAGGCATAAAAATGGTTTTGTTTATTATGGTTACAAAACTTTGATTTCAAATATAAATATCATCCAAGAAGTGGGACATAAAAATGGAGGATCAAAAATTATTAACTTGCAAACAGAAAAAATAAAGTAGAGGTATAGATTAGACATCAGGAAATAGAAAGCTTATATAAAAAAAACATCCTAACAGATAGAAGTAAAGATTGACAAAATTTGGAGTCTGAAAGTATCAGCATTACAAAAACAAACAAAAGATTAGCAAGTACTTTTCATGTTTTAAGCTCCCCAAAATTTGCTTTTGGGTGTGCTAATGGTTGGTTTGTCTTGTTCCCAAAAGTCATACCCTTGGGTAACTGGTGCATATTATAGATTTGAATCCCACCCAAAGTCAGATTTTACTGATGCTGCCATATGATGTGTCATATTGACTGGTATCCATCCTGACTAACATCATATACAAGAGGTAGATTTCAATTTTGGGTGGATTGATCTTCCTTCACCGTGCTAATTTCACTACATGCTTTACACAATGTACTTGAATCTAGAGCACTATGTAACAATGTAGTGCTTTGGATGCGAGTTTTACCAAAATCAACAGTGTGGCATAACAAAGAGACTTCTTTGTTGCTGCTGTTGCTAGCGATGGGCAATTCAGAATAATATACTATTCTAGAATACTTAATCCGAATCCTTTTTTGCAATTAGCACAATCAACATGAAAGCATTTATTACAAGTTTACAACAGCAAAAGCACAATCAGATTACGAGTTCATTGCAATGCAATACATGTTAGCTTTCTACATCTTTGCCTGTGTGTGCGATTTAGTTTTTGCATCATTAGATGCGATCCGTTTTCCCTTTAAACGCGAAAAAAGTGCGAATTTGCGTATACATGTCCGGTAGATTCGCAGTTATAACTCAGAGATGCGTAAAAAAGTCCGGCGGTATTTGCTAATTTTTTCGCAGTTAAAATCTTTCCCATCAACTGTTTTACGTGAGAGGCAGTAAATAAGAATTGCAGGTTGAATCGACGCTAGTGTAACGTTTTGTGTGAACAACGCGTGATTCTGACGCAACAGAGAGTGACAGCGACTTTAACTATCTTTGGTATCTAGAATTATCTCCCAAGTAATTAACACAAAGTAAATCAAAAAGTTTTTTTTTTCTTTACTTTTTCCGGTCAATTTCAATCGTAGCTAAAAAGCAATAATACCAATGAGCTTTCAAACAGTTTAACACAAGACATCATTTTTTGGGAAAAGTTCGAAGCTGGAAGTGGTTAAAATGTGTATTTTTTTCTTTACGCTTCAACGCCAATTTCAATAGTGCTGGATAAGATAAGAAAGCGCATAGCTCTCGGTTTCAATTTAACACAAAAACACTATTTTTTGAGGAAATGATTCAGTTTTTGTTAAATACTAATAATTTTTTCACACTTGCCAATTATGAAAACTTGAAGTAAAAAAAATACGACTTCTAATCAAGCCCTAAAATGAAAAGCAAAAAAAGTGAATTCAAGTTTTGATCCCTTGATAAACGTTTATATTAAATTGTAGCCTTGTTTATGTAAATCACTTGAAAGGTAATTTGAAATACAGTAAAATTTGCCCACAACTTTAGGGGATTGCAAAAACTGCTGTTCACGATTGACCATTCCAAACCTGTCTTTTGACTTAATATTAAGGTGTGTCATCTAATCACATTTACCAGTATGAAGAAAAATTACTAATTTGTCAAATCTTACAGAAAGTTTTGCACTGCAGGAGGAAATCTTACTATAAAAGTGTAATTGTGTATGCGCGGCTATAGCAGTCTTTTACATTTGCCTGTACAGTGGCGCCGGGTAAAGTAGGCGAGGTCCCCTGAAAATTTTTTCTGAGAAGGGCAGCCCTTTCGCAAATGCAGTAAAACTACGTGGTTTCAAATGAGCAGACCTTCCATTTTTTGCTGTAAGCACCTCTGAGTGAGACCCTGTAGTTAAATATGTGGTTACAAACATCAGCTTTTCAGTTTTTTACTAGACTTGATAGTGCGTTTACCAGACTCGCGCATTTTCAGGTCCATGAATTTCTCTGTTTCCTTTACTTCGGTCAAGCTTCGAATGCTTTTGACAATGATAGAATTTCACCTATCAAATATTTGCAAACTCTTCAAGCATTTAGTCAGTGGTTAATGAAAACTTATTAAGAGCAAAAAAAAAAATTAAGCCAGTCATGTAACTGCAATTATCATCAAGGGTCCCATGAACAAGCTTCAGCAGTATCTCAAAACTACCTTGTACTTTTGCCACAATACCAAGCCAGTTAGCAAGGTTTCGCTATTTTTCCGCATTTGGTACAAAACTTCCTGAAAATTTTGTTGTGTTTGTGCGTGGTTTGTGAAAGTAGCTGACAAGACTCTGGTGAAATTTGTTATCGCATGTCAACAATATTGCTTTCTGAGATATCTTTACAAAAGCAAGACACAAACAGAATGACTACTACATCGTACAAAAATCTTTATCTTCTTTTAAGGCTACTTCTAAATCTTTTTTAGGGCTGACATAATTACGCGAGTTATTACGTCATCGAAGCGTAACGTCACAGTTGTCATCGAAGCACAACTTGCCTCTTCTCTCCCCCCAGAAATTTTGAAAATTCTGCGCCTACACCTATAAAGTTGTTGTTTGGACTTGATTTCAGATTATTTTTAAAGATCTTGCCGTGCTTCACCGGTTAAAGAATAGTGAAGCTGTTTACCCAGTATGTCGTAAGAGGCGACTATTGGGTACCTACCAATTGCAGTCTGACTGTTAATGGTGGGGTTGCCAGCTTAATTGCTTGGTTGGACCACTCATGTCAGAAAACTGAGGTTGGGGGTAAGCAAGGGCATGCTCCCTGTAGAAAAATTTCGCTCCAATAAATCCCCATGCATGGGGTAAATCCGGCCATCTCTGCTGAAGGGACAACACCGGATGGAAACTGAATCACTACTTTAACGCGCAGTTAACTCCAGTTCTTGCTGCAAAAGACTTAACAGAGTAAACAAGATACAGCTCGCAAGCTGTCGTCTTAATCGAAGCTGTAAAAATTGTAGTGAAAAGAATCGAAGTAAAAATTGTTCGTGACAGATGATGATGGCCTAAATCAGAGATTTTCAATCGGCTAACGACGGTCTTCACGCGGTCAGTACTATATTTATCTTTCTCATCGAGTAAAATTGGAAAATCTTCTTGATGACTTATTTTTTATTTTATTTGGACAACATTCCTGAAATTTACATTGACAACTTTTTTGAGGTTGCCTATAAAATCCAGAAAAAGTAATGATCGGGCCACGTGTCCCTATGCGTTTCGAAAATGGGCCACATGCAAAAAACGGTTGAAAAGCACTGAACTAGGTTTAAAATGTCATAATTGAAAAAATACGACTGATGGAAAAACAAAGGGTGCAGTTATACGCAAATCAATGCTATAGGAAAATTTTAAGTATCCGAAATATTGGAATTCTGCAGGGGCTGAGGGAAACGTTAAGTTATTAAAAGCAAGTTGACGTCATAAATAAAGATGGCAAGTGCACGCGTAGCTAGCAAGTCGCTGACGCTTAACTGCTTTTGAAAAAATTTGGGACAAAGGATTGGAGATCTAAATTGGGGTAAACGACATCTTTTATTAGCTTAGCGTACATACTTACAGCAGTACGCTATCCAAAACATGTATTTTTACAGCTTTAAGATATGTTACTTGGGCTGGTGTAGCGGTTTGTTCAGCAACATCCACCAAAATTTGTCCTGCGGTTTTTGTACATTTACTAGCAATTTTGCACTTGCGCCGACGGTTATGCACTTACTAAAATCTTAAGGAAACACTGCATGCAAATGATACTTTTACAAAAAGAAAATGTGTGACCAAGCAACGTGGTAAAGCTTGTAAGCAGGATATAAACCGAATCCTATTATTCGGTTTGAATGGGTAATTTGGATTCGGATAGTTTGTGATTCGAATCCTTCGGATTTGGTATTCTGCATTGCCCATCCCTAGCTGTTGCTTGCAAAATTATTTACATAACAGTTGAATAACTTGAAAATATGGAGGTAGCAGTAGACAATAATGTGCCAGTGCTACACATAATACTAGAGCAAAACAAAACATAACTCAGTATACAGTACACATAGAGGAATCAGCATAGAACAAAATGCATTCAACCTATGTAATTGTACATGCAATTAAGGTAGCTTGGTATGTCAAATCTTGAAAGCAATTGGAGTTGTTGGCTAGCAGTAGCATTAAACAGGCAAGTAATTATAGCAGACATACCATAACTCTGAGGCAGAGAGGAGAGTTAGAGAGAGCTGTGGTTGAAGATTCGCCTGATGGAATTCCACCACAACTAAAAGAGACTTCACATTTTCGCAGTTAGGAAAAGAAGAAGTCAATGATCAGACCAGAGCTTAGAAATGGGCAATTCAGAATTATATACTATTCTAGAATAGTTAAACTGAATCCAGATAACCGTATCCTTTTTTTTTCAATTAGTTCAATTAACATAAAGTATTTTTATATTAAAAGTTTGCAACAACAAAAGCACTATCAGAAAACGAGTTTATTGCAGTGCAATACATTTAAGCTTTCTACATGTTTGTCTGTCAAACAATATCGCAATTTAATGCACGCATTTCATCAATAAATATGTTTATATGTGTGTGTGTGTGAGTTAAATTTTCAATTGCATGCGATTGATACATTTACAAAAAGAAAATATGTGACCAAGCAACGTGATAAAGCTTGTAAGCAGGACGTAGCCAAGTTCTATTATCCGCTTTGAAGTGGCATTTATGATTTGGATAGTTTAGGATTTAAATCCTTCAGATTTGTTATTCTGAATCGCCCATCTCTACCAAAGCTCCTGTGAAATGTGGGCTCTTTGAGCCTTTGCAGCAGCGTATATAGAAAGGGAGAAGGAGAACATTCAGGAGGAGCGATTTTAGTCAGGTCACAAAGATTGTATGGAATGTCAACAAAGTTAGTCAGGTCACAAAGATTGCATGGAATGTCAAGGGGCAAAACAGAAGAGACGGTGTAAGATAAATGTTTGCCTGCAGTGAAAACCACTATAGAGCAAAAAGGATAGCCCTATGAGTGACATGAGGGGAGGGAGCTGAACTTTGGGAAGGAAAAAAAAAGTTTGTCTTAGCAGGACTCATTGCAGCCATCCCATTCACATTGCCGATGCACATAGAACAAGAAAAAATAGTGCCACAACTTGTGTGAATGTTGCTTCTTGTCAAAAGAAAAAGAAGTAAAAGACCAAAAGAAGCAGGACAGCAAAGGAGGAAAAGATAATGGTCAAATTCAAAGAGAGTACGTATGTACTATGTTTACTGTACATATTGTGCGTATTAGTAACCACTCGTTTGCTGGCCTACCAGATTCTGAAATTGTGTGAGTATAGAAATGAAAAGGCTCAGCATCTTGCAACAGGAAAATATCAGGCTTTGAAACGTCAATATGTGCAGAAACTAAATGCAGTTCAGATTGTAAAACTGTGTTTGTGTAAGGCCCACTAGTGGTAGTAGCTTGATTTGCAAAGAGAACATCCAAGCTCATTGCGACAGTCTAGAACTTCTCAATCGTGATATTTTCCACATGTGTGCAGAATTTGGTAGTTAAATTGTTTGGGTGATGGGAACTATCTTAGACTAACATGTATCGAAATTTTTCCAATTGGTTTAAATTGTTTAAATAAATAGCGTCATTTATTGGCTGTTTTGATAGAACTGACTACTAGTTTCTAGTTATGTGAGACTACTATGTAAAATTGTTTAGAACTTGTGACTGGGCTAGAAACTTAAAATTTTACTTAATATTTTCAATGATATTTGCATGGTAATACTTCACAAGCAATTTTCTCAAAATGATGTTTTTTTGGTACAAAAATTGTAACCACTCAAAAATACTTCTCAGATTCGGTTGAAATTTTCAGGAAATGTTGTACTGATGCAAAACAATTAATGAAGCATTTTTTGAATATTTTTTCATTGTGCGTTTACGAAAAAGAAAATGTTAGTCAAAATTTTATATTCAAAAGTTAACTTCCAAAATAGTTAACGAAAAGTTATAAAACCAAAAGGCTTCATTATTTTATGCCTGTAGCAGGAGTCTTGCATCACACTAAGTTTGAGCAATGTGCTATCAAGTGGTTGCGTACTTTTTAAGATTTTTTGTAAAACGGCTGAATAAATATTTTCCGTAATTGCCGGTGTTAAATTTCCTTGTCAAATGTTCCTGGAGAAAATGATTTGTATAGCTAGATTTTTTTAAATTCCCTTTTTGGCAATACAGTAGAACTCCGATTATCCGAACTAATTAAAACCAGGGGTGGTTCGGATAAGTTAATTGTTCGGATAATCGAACAACATGCATGTTATAAATTTGTCACTCTTTTGGTTGCTGCCAAGTCTCTCATTTTTTTCAAGAACAACAGCTGTGTTGAACAACACTCATTCTGTTGTTTTTGGACGCATTTTTCTCTTAAAACGCAATTGACGTTCTAATGCTTCTTGTCAGGTTTTAATTTCTTTTATTAAAGTCGCGTTCGGATGATAGGCGTTTCGGATTATAGGCGTTCGGATAATCGGAGTTCTACTGTATATAGTTTTTTGAGGGCTTATTTTTTTACTTTTGCGCTTAGGTAAACTTATACGATATGTACTATAAAACTGCATCTCTGTAAAAGTGTCGGCTTTTACCCTGCTCAGTTCACTTAATATGTGATCTAATTGTCAGTTTATAACCAGATTAAATTAAATTAAAACAGCTAAGTTAACTAATGGAGCGCATTAATTTACCCTTTTTTTTAGATAATTTTAATTAAATTTCACCTAGTGGACAAAGATAGATTTTTTTGCCTTGGCTAATTTATTTGATTTTTTACCAGAATTGTGAAGATGACAAAACACGAAATTTTGCAGTGTTTGAGGCAAAAATCAATTTTATTAATTTTGATGGTCCTTGATAGGAAACTATTAATCAATCGAGTAATCACTTTTTTATGATCAAACAACGGCTTCCCAATAAGGAATCTGTTTCCTTGTCAAAGCAGTGGTTTCTACTGCTTAGTTGTGTAGACTTGCTGGCCAATTTTTTTCCATTGATTTCCCCTAAAGTTTGAATTCTATAAAATATGCCAATAATACCCACCTTCTTACGAAAGAGTTTCATAAACCGTTGTGTGTTCATTTGATTTAGTGCATAGGGGCATAAATTCAAAGTTGTCGAAGAACTCTAAAGTTATTGATGTATTTACAGGATTTACGCTATAAAATAATTGGCTTACCACTAACAACTTTTACATAATTGTATGCCTAGTCATAAAACTAAAAGTCTGTGGCTGCAGGCATGTTCCTTGCCACTGGCTTGAATGCAACCAAACGGGGCAAAGTGACCCAGAGGCCTGAGTTTTCAAAATAATGTTATGGCTTAAGTGAACTATTTATTTACCATTTTTTTATGTCACAAAAAGAGAAAATTCTGCATGATTTGTCATAGAACTCTACATTTTTACCTTTTTTACACATGTTAAATATATATTGAGAGTAAAAAGTACTCGGAGGTGCGACATGACCGTATTACGAAGTTATTGTAACTTGGAGTCGATTTGCAGTTCACTTTTGTCACTGCATTATTAAAAAATCATATTAAAATCCATGCTTGAGTACTGAAATACATTATTACACTTTAATTGGTGCTATATCAGTAATATGCTTTATTATTTATATTTGCTTTTAAAATGGTAATGGACAATAACTGCAGCTGCTGCTGTTTTCACTGAAGTGTTACAAGGCAGCATTACGGCGAAACCAAGCTTTTTAAAAACGTTCAGGAAAAAAGTAAAGAGCATGCGTGAAAAAACGCTTTAATGCGTGATTGCTTGTTGCATTGTAGTTAAAGCTCAGATTGTTACAGAATTATTACTTTTGTCAAGAACGCCTTGTTGATATCTCTTGAAAAAGCTTTCAACCGCGTTTTGACGGCCAGTACTTTCTGAGAAAATATAGAAAACAAATTTTACAATCAATCGATGATAATGACGTTACTGTGCTTCCAAAAAGCGTGAAAGTTTTTAAAGTGGGCGAGTCAAGCACGGCAGAAAATCGTTTTCTGTTGTCAAGAAATACAAATTTGAAAATTTACAGTTCTGACGTCATCTACTCCCTTTGGCACTCGCTCTTAAGTAAAGATTATTCGTACCTAGTTTCACCAGTTTTAGAAGATTTAAGGCACACACACACTGAGAGACTGACAGAATTGCGCTTTGTAGTTCATAACATTTATATTTAATGACTCATCTGCAAATAATTTATGCAGACTATCTTTTGTGCTAACTTCTAGCAAGCTTTGGTAACCACATATATGCATTTATATCTGCAAGGACTGGCACACACCTTTTTTAAACTTTTCGGAAGAATCTGAAATCAAAATATACGCCTGCATTACAAAGATAATTAACAAAAAATAATTTTAAAGGCTGTCGAATGGGAAAAGTTTGCGCTGCCTCGATAAAATCGAACAAATTAGTGATTTCTTTTAGTGGCGAAAATTTTACCTGGAAACGAAATATAAAGTTTAGTTGGCAAAAATGCTACCTGGGAACAAAATTATTCCAAAAGCGCTCCATTAAGTGTTGTTTGTGATATGATTTTACTCTGCAAGTTTTTTTTTATTTTGCCAGGTGCATAGAAAATTTAAAAACACATTGTTTGAAACTTGTTTTAAAACCAAAATATATTAAACCAACTCGTACAAAATATGCAGCGAATTTGTGATTGTGTATGTGCAAGGTTTCAATCTGCAAAAAAAAGAATTAATTGCATTCTTTTCTTTCATCCATTTTTTTTTATGAGATAAGTTTGCTCGCTTCCGATATGTGCTTTAACTTTGCTGAGTGGTGAAATACAATAATGACCGATTTTTTTTACAAAAAATTTTGAATACGACAGAGAAAGTGTTAGGCTTTAGTGAATAATAAGTTTTGTCTGTGAAAAGGCTGAGAAAATGTAAACAAAAGAAAGTAGCAAGACCTACTATGAAGATAATGGCTATTTCCCCTAAGGCAATATTAAACTATGACAAACCTAATTAGCTAAAAACAGGCAACAGATAGAGTTAAATGCAAATGCAATATTTTATCGGAGAAAATGCATACTACACTTACAGAAGCTAAAAGTAACCAATCTTGTAAAGTGGTTTATTTTTGATTACATTTTGCTACTATGATATCGTTTTTGCTACTATTATATTCTAATAGTGCACTTTAAAAATATGAACTTGCTACTACTACTACATTGCTGTAAATCCCATTTGTGCATGTAAACTTTGGTTGAACATTCATGCTGCACGGCCATAGTTTTGCACCCCTGCTTTAAATTTTTTCCATCTAGCTTATATCCTTTTCCTCACACCGTTAGCAGCACTGGTTAGTGCTGCCATATATCTTAAGTATGTTTTCCAAGTGACGGATTTTTTAACAATGTCGATCTCGTGACTTTCTAATTTTACGTGTCTTAACCTGTACAATTTTTCATTGATATTGAAACACTTCAAATGAACTCAATGTTCACATTTTACACACTGCATATAGTTTCATATTTCTCTCTTCTCACATATTGCTTAGGTATCAACAGCAGCACTGGCTATCTCTCTACATGGTTAACATACTGAACTTCAAAAGCCAAGAATATTATTAATAAAAATTTGAAATATATTTCTGAGAGACCAGCCTTTGAAAAAGCAGATTATTCTTTGGCTGGGCAGCAATGAGTTGAACTCTTAAAATTTTAATGCGCAGCTAATATTAATTGACATATTACGTGACATGTTTGGATGCAGCACCCAAGACAAGATGGGAATGAACATTTATTCCGTCTTTTTAGGTTAAGGAGAAGCCATAGTAGCTAAAAGAGCAATTCCGCGTGACCATAAAGTATCAAAAATTTGACATTGACCATCTCAAAAACCCCCGATGTAGCATGCTCAAAATTTTATCTGAACAAAATCATGCAGTCGTATCTTCCTACAAGCAAAATTAAATGGAAAAACTTGAACATGGCTGTACTGAGGGGGGATACACTGTGCTCTTCGTACAAAAAGAAAATATGTGTTTGTAGCCTATTGGTGTTTAATTTTATTTGCTACTCTCAAAAATGTTTGTGGATTTGCAATTGCAAACAAGTGCAATTGTAGTTGGTATGCAATGCTCTTTTCGTATTTTCCACTCTGTCATTCATATTCGTCATTTTGACAAAGATTTTTTGCATAATTATGTATGATTTAACTTGACAATATGCAACTTTCATCACAAATCCTATTTGAGAACTTCATATCCAACCATTTATGACTACTTAATCTGACGTGAAGGATTTGAGGTATTAAACCAAAGATCTAACTGCATGCTAAGGACGTTTTCTGAGGTCTCTAACCTCTAGCTCGGGCAGTATTGTAAAATCGTACCAAATAGGCCTGCAGCATTTCATTAAATGGTGGCCTAACTTAACACGTTTGATCAATTGTGACTGTTTAATAAGATCACTTGCATTCAAACAAAGTGTAGTTTTTTGTGAAAGTAAATTTTTGTTTTGACATGCACATAACCTTTTTGGTGCCAACCATCACTGTACTCAAACAAGGTTTTATGTAGCTAAAAAATTCGATAGCGAAAAATGTTTCTGCTTTTAAAGCCCACTGCATTACAATTACGTCTCCAATAAAGCATTTTTTAAAAATTGCATCGTACCGTTATCACTTGGCAAAAATGTTGGGTTGTGTAAGTCTATGATAGAAGTGATGTTTGGTCAACAATTGTTTTGAAACATATAGCAGGGGTGGCCACACTTGCTTCTTCAAATAGCCATCAATGATAGAGGCCACATTAAAAGAGCTGTGATGCCATTCTCATTGTAGTTGATTAACATTTTTTTATTTAAATTTATGGCAAAACCCTGTTTTTGGAGATCAGTGTTTTTAAAGCCTTAATTAATGCATGTTCCATCTCTTACACCCTTCCACTAGACACAGAAATTGGCGTCATGAAATACAGGTTGCGCATCCCTATGCTACATCACTGTATAAAAACAACTTGAGTCAAAAGAGTTGCATTTAAAGCCCCAAAGAGTAGCATGGAGCTTGCGAGCTGCAGATTGGCCACCATTGGCATATAGCAAAATATAATTATCTTGACCACTGTAGCTGGAGTAGAACATTTACTGCCTCCTGTATGATCTAAAAATTCTGTTTTCGAAAGCTTTCATAATTTGAGTTTTGCATTAAATCTACCCTTATTTATAGTACGTATTGTCTTCCTGTAACCTTAAATTTTTAACGTTTCTCTAACCTTTTCACTTTAACTTGTTTTGCGGTCTGCTCTTGCTAAACAAGATTCCACAAATATTTTGTCAAATTCTATGAATATTTTTAATTTTCACAACCATTCGCGAAAATGCTTGCAATTTTTATTTGTATAAACAAGCATCGCACACCAAAAGTTGCCAAGATTATTTTTGGTCAATTCTAGAAGCATTTTTGTTCGTACAAAAAGTAGGACCTTAGAGAAACTCCAAACTTTACAGTGAAAAGAATTTTAAAAAATGGCAGTCTTATACAGGTTGGCCATCCACTAACCTGGAATAATTGGGGCGTGGAGGGGGGTGCCGGATTAGCCATTTTGCCAGAGTAGCCATTTATTATCTTTGGATACACAAACCCAGTTGCTAACCACTTCATCTTAAAATTAAAATATCCTCTAAATTAGCACAAGTTGGTTAATAAAGAAAAGACAAGTGAAACGTTAATGAAATGCAGATAAAATAAAGAATTCAACCTTTTCTGTTATGGACAATGACTTGTGTTTGCGCTTTGCACCATGAGAAGTATTTCCGTTATTCACTGGAACCATGGCTGAAAAAATGAGCTATTTACAAAAATAAAGGTTAAAAATAAAGTAGAGTGAAGAAAAACTTGCCAGTTTGTTAATGCAGAAAACAACGCCACCAAAATAGTAGCGGCCACTGACTCAAGCTGGCGTGGTGACCCAGGAAATTTGAAATTACAGTACAGAGTACAGGTACTGTTTTCTAGGTCAAATTAGTGCCGCATAACTGATTGTCCAGCTAACTGATTGCCGGATTAGTGATGGTCATCTTGTGTTTCAAAATCGAATTGCTGTACAGCAATTAATGCTAGCAGCATTTTTCATTACTGCAATGTAAATCTAGCATTTCTAAACGCTTTCACAACACAATAGAACTAACTGAGTGGAAAAGTCGTGCAGATAGCTTCCTAATTTGGTTGGAGGTTGGTAGTTGAGCAACAGTTGGTTTTGATCATCATAGATTAATTCTTGGGCACACACAAGTTATGAGTGGTGTAAAAACAATCTATCGACTTCACGCAATGTTTCTTCCTGTTTTTTACGATTTGAGGTATATACGTAAAAGTCTTACTATTTGCTAAAAATTAAATGCGTTGTGTGAACTCTGAATATAGCTAATTTTTGCACCTCAAAAATGATTGCTTCTCAGCCTAAAGGCAAAATTTAGCCCATGTAGTGGCAATTGCGTCTGGAGGTGTTGCCTTGTTTGCAAAGTGCATCTGCTATTTTGAAAATATGCGTCTTGATATTCAGTTGGCTGATGCTCAGATAAAGTACCAGTTTGCCGAGAGCACAGTTCTCAAAGGAACTTGCATGTAAATGGGATTTATTCGCAATTTTTAGTAAAAGGAATAAAGTCAAAATGCTGGTAAATATTTTATTAAAACGTTTCGTTTTTATACTAAAAGCATCACCAGTTAAATAAATACCTACCTATAACTAGGCTAAGACAGATGCTAACCGCTGTACAACTAAATTCAGTAATGCTATCAGATTTTTGACATCACTAAGTGGTAAACAACTGCCGTTAATATAATTTTCGATTGCAAGGCTTAGTAAAAAAGCGCACTGAAGAGGTATACTTTTTGTAACTACTACATATTAAACAAATCAATGGGTTGCGATGCTCCATCTAGTTTATTTAGCTGATGATGCTTTTAGTGCAAAAGCGAAACGTTTTAATAAAATGTTTACCAGCATTTTGGCTTCATTCTTTTCACTAAGAACTTGCATGTGTTTTTCTGTGTCTTGTTTTGATAGCTTGGAGTAATTTTTATAATGTGTTGCAGTACAATGGAGTGTTATCAAGTTCAGCAACTAATAACATGGCTTGTGATGGCAAAATGGACCAATATCCTTCCCCATTAAAGTTTGAATCGCATTCCATATCATTCAGAATTGGAAGTAGTGGCGACTTTAATAGTATTTTACCAAATTTACGAGGTAATTAGAATCATATTTTAAAGCTGGTTAGTGGTGCACAGTTTAAAGATAGTTTTAAAATCTTCGTAGAGCATGTTAAGCTATTTTTAAACCATATTTTATTTTGTGACTAGCTGACGTTAACTGCAGGGCCCCTCCATCAGTAATTTCGCGTTAAAAAAGTTTAGTTCAGCCGACTTGAGTTGATTTTATCCGTGGGGCATTAGTAAGAGCAATGACCAAGAATTGTAAAATTTAGATTTACAGCTCCTGTGCCCGTAATTTCAATCCTCTTACTCTTAAATCAAGACTGTTCTTTCAAATAGCATAGCCTATTATTTTGTAAAACTTTTTTCCATTTTTATCAATAAGATTGAGCAGCACTAAGTCAAAGTTGGAGTTTGGTGCCAAAATACTTATCTCGTAATTGCATAAATCTAAGAAGTGGCAAACCTATTTTTTGAATTGGTGCGACCTTTTTGTAATTTTGTTTGTGAACCAAGTGCCTAGCTGCCGCAACGTGATTTAATCCTCACGTAGGCGTAGCCAGGGAAGGAAGGTGAAAGGAACCATATCTCAAAATTTCTTGCTCCTATTCAAATGAAGTGAAAAAAATTGGCGTATTCACTCTTTGTTTTTGTGTGGGTGTGATTTTTCTTCAAACTGTAGATTTGATTACTTTCCCATAATTTGTTGTCATCTAAGAATGGAGTTTTCTAATTTATTCACAAAAAATAAAATTTTGATAAAATTGGTAAAAATGCCACTTGAAGTCAATTTTCGCCCAGGAAACTATTTGAAACAGCATTAAAACAATTGGTGGGTATAGCTCCATTCCCTTTACTCTTAAAGAGTAGTCTAACTGGGATCGTTTGGTATCACAAATTGTTATCCGTTTTTTAATAAGTTAAGGGGCACAGTGTCATACTTAAAGGTTGGTGACAAAATGGTAATCGTTTTACGATTATACCCATTGGATACAGTAGGTCTATTTCACAACTTCTGATTAATTGTAATTCTTTTCTTTATTGTATGCGCTATTTTGGTGTCTTGTAACTGTGTTTGAAAGGGACAAAGTGGTCAGTTGTGTTTGAAAGAGGCAAAGTGGCTGTCGCGTTTTAATAATATATATATAGAATTTTTGGTTCTATTTCAATCTTGAATTTCTTTTAAAATTGAGGCGACGTATGATAATCGCTTGGATAATTAGGTCTGACTGCAACTTAATAAAACTGGAAAAGATTGGCTTCCACTAAAAACACCTTAAACCACGTTAAGGACAAAATAATGTATTTGCAGAAATAATACTTCACGACTTCAAGCTTCTTTCGCTCAACAATCTCAGAATTAATCACTTTATTACACAATCAAGAAACCGCCAAAACTAATTCCACTAATAACTGTTCAATACTCACCACATCACAAAATCCACAATAAATTATCACAAAAAAAACAATAGCCCTTCTTTACTCCGTTAATCAATCTTTCTCTCTCCCCGCTACACACTTTTCTACTACTCAAAAAAATCCCATCGCCTTATATATAAATCGAAAAAAAAAACAATCCAGAAGTCGCTAGAACAAAATCACATGAAAAGAAAAAAAAAACATTACTTGTTATGTAATTAGTCAACAAAATTCATGGAAGAAGCTAGAATCACTAGATCAATCTGGAATTTTATTATGTCATAAGCGATTGTGGCGTAATAAAGGCGTACTTACAGCAAATCCAATTGCGAGGAAAAGTCTTTTTTTTTCGATCAGTGGCCGAGCGAACAAATGATACAGCACTTTACACACATATGAAAACTACTCTTCCAAGGCAAATTTCCTTATTCGTGACAGTGGCCACTCTATTTTTGTATCTTTAAGACTGCATTAGTTTTTAATTCACTTTTTCTGTTAAGGGTTCCATAATGAATTATAGTTACTAAACTGTGCGCCTGACTAACTTCGTAATATTAACTAGTACACTGTGCTTTTCAAATACAGTGGGTAATTGGTAGAAATGCTGCATTTAAAGCGTCCAAGAAAAAAAGGAAAAGTGACCTTGAAATAAGTTTATAATTGCGATACGAACAAAGATCAAATTATTATTGAATATTTTTGTAGAAAGCAGTTACTTAATGTCTTTTAAAAACGATCAACGGCATTACTGCGGTCGGTGGGTTTTTAGCAAGTAGAGAAAACTAAATTCCTCCAGCGAATGTTCATTTGGCGTTATTTTTATCCACAGAGGTACAGTTTTTTGAAAGGTGCCGAGTCGAGCTTTAGATTTTGTTTGAGCCCAATGTCGCTCTCCTTAGTCAAGAGATGCGAATTTTTAAAAGATTATGACATCACGAGCCCTTATATGACATTTATCTTGGGATATTCGTAGGTCGTTCAAGTTTGATGTTTTCACGCCTGATAGCCTCTAAGGAGTTTAGGAAGACACACGGACAAAATTGTGCTTTATATTTGAATAAGTTAATCAAAGTTGAAGTTTGCAACTTCCAATTATACAAGATAAATGAAACGTTGAGTGATGTGATTTGAACTCGTTGTTTAAAGGCACCATTGTAGTATATAACGGTTTTACTTTGCCCTTTGCAGGCAAGGCCAGTATTTTGCATGATGACCACTGGGCGTTGTCAGCCAAAAAATGTTTATGTTGAATCTTATTTTGATGATGACTTAAAAAGATCTGACAGGATTTTGGTAAGAATCTGGGGGATTTAAGCAAAGTTATATTATTTCTGGTTATCAAAAAGTGGTTAATCTTAAGTGATGAAATTTTTTAGAGAAGTATTTAGGAATGCTGCGAAAAACAGGACTTTGATAAATCTTTCATTGTTTTCCGGCTGCGACCTTAAAATGAACAAATTAAGTATTAATCTTGTCCCTCGGCAAGTTTACTCTTTATGATCGTGGCAGATGAATAATTTTAGCCTTACCAGATTTCGTGATTTGACTATTGGTATAAACATTGTTTTTTAGGTTCGTCAAGCAAGACAAGTAGCAGCCAACATAACCTGGAATGCGGTGATGCAGTTTCACATTGCATTAATCAAAACGATCCTTTGAAAGAAGATAAAAATTTGAATCTATCTGCTAAATTACCAGCTACCCCTGCAGTCGGTGATTTGCTCTATCTTGGCGACCAAAAAAGCAAAGCCTTTGATAATACATCTCCAATTTTTTCATCAGTATCTAATGCAACGGAGAGACAGGACGATAAATTTCTCCCGTCTTTGCTTGTTAATGTTGATAAACACGATAGTATCAATGCTCAAATTATTCATACAACATCCATCACAACTTCACCTTTAGCGACCACAAATTTGTTGCAAAAGAGCGTAAGCAATGATATTAATTTTAAAAGCAAGAATGACCGGACTACAAACAATCACCATCATAAAAATAATTTAAAAACTTTTGCATCAGTATGTAAAGGTTCGAATATATTGAATGAAAGCCTACAGAACGAATTAAATTCTATGAATCCAGATATTTATGAACATGAAGGAAGTTGCACTCATAAAGAGAATGGTGACAAAGCGATATCGCTATCGAAGGAAGCACGCTTAATAGAAGAAAATCTGCATGATGTAGACTCCGTTACTTTACTTTCATTTTCAACTCTTGTTTCACGTAGTTCGTCAACATTTTCAAGTTGCAGTTTGGACTCTTCGATAATCACATGTTCTTCATTTCTTACTGACAAAACAATAGTTAAATTTACACCTGTTGATACTAGTAATAGTCAATTAAGCGATGATAACAACAAAGTTAATGTGATTGATGCTTCATTTCACAGTGAAAGTGCAAATACATGTGAAAAGGCTGGCACGAATATTACGATTAGCAGTAGCAATAACGTACATATCTCCACAAATAATTCAACCGAATGTTCAGTACTTTTATCTACAAATAAAACAGTACATTCAAATATTAGTCACGATTCGTTTTCCAGTAATCACGTATCGTTGTCATCCGTCACCCAGACCACTCCTGTTTATAATTGCCAAGATTCAATTTCTGCATACCGCATTCAAAGCGAAAGTGGAATTGAGAGTTCTGATAGTACAGCCCGAAAGTCTGAAACCAATGACAAGTTGTCTTTGCAAAACGTTGACGATTTGCAGCATTTGGCCCACGACATTGTAACAGGAAAGCATATGCAACAGTTACCCACCAATGTTACCAACACTTTACAGCAACTGGCTGCCTCTTTGATAGAGGATCACCAGAATAAAGTGTCAGAAAGAACTAAAGCAAGTAACGACCTTGCTACTTCCAGTAAAAATGTCCCGAGTAAAGATTCTAGTTACATTCAATACATCATGTCTCACTTAACTGACTTTGAAAAAAGGCATAAGTGTCAATATTCAGAAACTGCAAAATGCAAAGCAAAGCTCGACGATCGCTTGTCAAAGTTGCGGTTTCGGGTTAATTATCTGCGGTCTGCTGCAGTTATTAGACATTGTAAGAAACATTTACCTCTTTGGAAATCATCTAAAAATTTGTATGCTAAATCTCGCTTTGGTGAAGATGATACTTCATCAATAGATGCGATGCAAAGTCATTCTGTGCATCACAAAACTGATGGAAATAAAAAGGCTGGACCTGAAAATGCCGACTGTATTGTTGATTCACTCTCGTCGAAATTTCAAAGAGATTTGTCAGCTCCGTCAACCCAGTTGGGTAAGCTACATTACGATGTTGGTAGCTAACTATTAAATAAGCAGATAATATTGGTTTCACGGTCGAGCGGTGCGAAAGGTTGAATACAATGCTGGTGAGATTCATAACTGCACAAAGTAAAAACTTGAAACCTTCGTAGAAGATTCCCTCACGTTGTTCTTTTGTACATTACGGTAAATAAACAATCATTTGTTAAAGCAGCAGTTCTTAACCTGTGGAGTGTGGGAGTTTGCCAGGGGATGCGAGGCTATGGCTCCCTAGTCATCCGCAAAACAACGGAGCATTTTAAGAAAACGGCGCTCTAATATAATCGATTTTCAAAACAAAAGTCCTCTTGTTGGTTTCAAGAGCAATTATGAGTTAATGTTTAGAAATCTGGCAGTTATTCCAAAAAATACAAGGTCACAAATTAAGGAGAGGTGTGATTTTTTTGTTGATCTTACCAAGGAATGCATGAGTTCTTGTTGATCTTTTAAAAGGGAGCCTATCTCAAAAAGTTTTGAGAACTTTGGCGCTAAAGGGTTTTGTTACCTATATTAGCTAGTGGTCTTTGTACTTGTTTCTGTATATCGGTACAGAATTGCTAATTAACTGATCACTTGCAATGTAGGTGTTCTCAAAAAGGAGCTTCGCAGTGCAAGAAGGAAAATTGATCCTGATCTCACTGAGAGCAGTTCAGATGAAGATAGTGACGAAATTGCCGCCCTCCAAAAATCAATTTCCTTATCACAGCCAATGTAAGTATAATTGCTTTTTTACATTGTTTGAGCTAATATAAATTATGCATAGTTGATTTCACTGTGAGTTTAAGTTGAGAGCGACGCGTGGTCATAAATGATAGAATGTTATTACGCTTACAACCTGTTGATAGCTTGTCTTGTTAAAAACTTTTTGATGCATTAAATGCGATTCTTGACTCTGCAATTTTCCCAATATGTTGCTCTAGAAATCTTTTGTATTAGCCTTACCTGAAAATCTGTTTCGATCTTTCGTAGAAATCTTTAGGCTTAACATTCGGTTTTTATTAGTTTAAAAACTAGTTGCTAAGACGTGTCGAAGCAACTTTGGTTTAGAGGGAGTATAGGCACTACGTAAAATACTACACTATAAAATCAAGAATTAGTTTGGAGTAGTATACAGAGTGTGTTAAGGGCATGTTCAACAGCTTTTTGTGATGTTTGGAGTCATTTCAAGTTTGATGGCTATGTTGTTCGGTAACTTGTACTTCTGTTTATAATATTTTATTAGTGTTTATGTGGTCCATGTATAACCAGCATAAAACCATGGTTTATTACTTTATCGGAGCGTGAACTCTGTTTGTATTTTTTAACAGTTTATGCTTATTGTTTGTACTGAGTACACAAAACGTAGCAATATGTGTAATCTTGATGTATTCAACAAATGGACTAGCTTATGCGTTGAAATGAACGTTTTGCGCACATTATTGCCGGTGTTTGGTCCGATTTGTTATGTGATCTTTACGCGCGACTATTGAAAAGTGATGAAAATAGGAAATCCTAAAAACTGTTTGCATCAACGCGTAAATGACGCGCGCTGCTATACACAATGTTCAAGTACTTGCTGTCTTCCAAGTATCGTAGCAAGCTACATGTAGTTGATAGGTCACAGGTTGCGCATTTCCACCTTGTATACTATGGCCATACCATCATGTAATTTTTTATGTCTTCTGAAACTGGTGAAAGTATATCAGATAACTTCACTTGTGCACATGCAGGTTTTTTAGAGCTAGGCATAGCATTTGGATATTGATGCGATTTTGTTAATATGAAAATGGAGCAGAGGTACGGTTGGAGCAAGTCACATCCACCGAGAGCAGTGCTGTCACATAGCTTTTCTATTCTACATGACGAGAAAAGCCAAGATCCGTCTTAATGCTTGATTGTTGAATATGTTATTTTATACTTGATAATTTGTAAGTGCTGTAGGTTCGTGATCTCCAAACATTATTTTTGTGTCCCCAATTTCATTAAAAATCGGAGTTGCCAAGTATTTTATGTTCTGTGGCGTTGTAGAGATTTTGTCTTTAAACAAACTTATAGGTTTTTTTTTTGGAGAACAGTTTCTTTAAAGCTTTGAGCAATCTTCAGAAAATTGTGGACGACCTTGTTTGGGGTCGAACCTGGCGACCCACATTGGGGACACAAGCTATTTGTAATTGGCAGCTTTTTCATGCAGTGACAAAACTCCTCTGTGGAAATGGGTTCACGATCGAGTTGCAATTGCGCACAAATGGACGTGGTTGGAAGCACAAGTTACTGGACTTGAATACAAAATTAAACAACATCTCGAATTGCAACAACAACTACGTGCAGCCAAGGTAAACACGGATGGCTGTTGATGTTAGTACTGCTTTGACAAGCATTGAGTGAAATGTATTTTAATCCTTGAACCACTACCAAGATTTTCGTCAATTGTGTGGGTATGACGGCTTGTTATCTGGCCCGTGTGGAGTTGTCAGTACTGCTGGCACAGCACTTTTATCTTACTAGCAAGGAAAATTGCCGCCTTCAAGCGCCTTTACCAAGGACACAACAATGCATTGAACATGTCATTTTTGCCTCCATAAATCGATACTCGCAATCGACTTCAGTACTTTGTCGATCCTTTGCACTGTAAATGCGTAGGGTAATGTGGAGTGTTGGGTGTTCTTTGCAGCAATTTTTTAAAGGGATTTCCATCCCTGCATGATCAACAACTGCCAATGTTTTGTAGTTTTTACTGTCCAGATACGTGGCATTTGGGAACGGTATTTGTGTAGAATATTCATTGTATTTTTGTAGGGAGAAGTCAAATTGGGATATCAAATAGTGGAAAATAGTTGTACGGACACTGATGACCAGGTATGTATGTATGTATGCATGTATGTATGTACAAAAATCCAAATAAACTATATTAACCGAGAAGTTTTCCTACTTCTTTCAAAGCGCTAGAACAAAAAATGAAAAAGCTTGGTTCGAATGTGAGTTTCAAATAGCTGATTTGGGTCGGATACGAAATGTATCTTGTTCAGGTCTGCGCAGCATACATACAAGCCGGAAAAGTTTTGTGCAGCCCTCCATATGATTCAGAAAAACTCTTAGTGCAAACAAAGAGAGGTTTAGATTCTGCATAAGCGTTAGCTTTTGTCCTAACAAAGGAGCCCAAAATTTGGTTTTTATGAAGTTGATCTTCAAACAAAAATCATCACCTTTATAAACCAATAGAAGTTATTAGTTTGAATAATAATCTTGGATGCGTCCTACGGAAGAAATAATTGGCTGTCCAAGCCCTTTTACTGTTTGTAGTTGCGAAGACCCTAGTTACGCTCTATTTTTCCCACTTCCTAATGTTAAATCGATTTTTTTTCTTGCGGTTATAGATACTGTTGACTGATTGTGAAGTGACATATCTTGGCACCCTTCGAGCGGCCTCTTCAGTTTTCAGTAATTTGAGTCTGCAAAACAGTTTTTTCTAGTGATGAAAAGATGGACGTAAACACAAAATGATGTGACTTGCAGTTTGTTTCTGTGCATTACTCTTGCACATCGCAGTAGCCGATATGATCCCACTTTCAAAATTAGGACTTTTAATCGTCCGGTCACTCTGTTGTAGTTTGGAAACCGTTTAGCCGTACCTCAGCGGGACTGTTGATTGTCGTCTTCGGCGATATAATCCCAACATTGCTAGAGAAAAAAGGAAGTGTTCTTTGTCCTTTCTGTATTATTCCAGTCGTTAAGAATCCGTGTTAGAGCAACATTTATGAGGCAGTAGGCCTGTATGTTGTCAGAGAAAATAGGCATGTTGACCACCAGCGTTTTTCAGTTAGAGCTTATGGCGTTACTGCGAGAATAGGCCAACTAAGGTCAAGTATAGCGATTCTGCGACGGATCTCAGCGGCTGGAACACTCAAATAAGACTGGTTGATAATCAGTAGGTGTTGGTTTAAATTATCCAGGTACAGAGCGCAAAGGTGTTTTTGTTCAATTTGGCGATTACATAGGTAAACGCATTGCGGCGCCGCAGTGGTGCAACAATACTTGGCGGACTAGAGCTGTTGGTAGTGCGCAGAATTGTTGATCTTCCCCAGCTCGTAAGTGCCAGTCGATCTATCAAAGTTATGCGTGATATATCGGGTGTACCAGAAAAAGTGAACCGCTTTTTGTAAAGGATCTCGGCAATAATAAATCCGAATTCTTTGAAAATGTACACACAGTAACCTTAGGATATTATCAACACTTCTCAAAGTATCTAAATAATCAGTTGCAAATTATGTGAGTATTGTCAAATTTAAAACAACGTCTCAAAAAATGCAATATCGGAGTAAACTATTTATTTCAGTCTATGCTCAATGTGACCTCCACCCTCTTTCACGACTAAACGAAGCTGTTTCTTTCACGCAGAAATGCTTTTGCATATTCTATCGATATTTCCTTCGATGATATTATTATCTTGTTCATCGACTCCGGCTTGGTCAATTTGTCTTGCACTCTGTAAACTTTCTCTTTCAAAGAGTCCCAAATGTTATAATCCATGGGGTTGCAGTCAGGACTTTGTGGAGGCCATTCATCCTTCTTGATGAATTCTGGTGTAGCCTCACTCTGGTACTGCATTTTTGAGACGTTGTTTTGAATTTGACAATACTCACATAATTTTCAACTGATCCTATAGATACTTAGTAAAAGTGCTAGAATATCCAACGAGGACTGAATGTAAAATTTCAGTAAGTTCGGTTTTATTGTTGCCGAGAAAATTCTTTACAAAAAGCGGTTTTCTTTTTCTGTTACACCCGATACGTTGCTTACGAAGCAACCAGATAACGTCTAAACATGAAATTCTCGTCCGACTTTCGTCGTATTGTCGCTCAGTGTAGAGTTGGAGAGCATGACTTTCCTATTTGTCTTAATGATGCGCTGCTCACGCTTGACTTGCCTGTTTTTTAAATGAAAGACTGTTGTCACAGTTTTGATTTCACTTAGCTTACGTACTGCTGCTACTACTCAAGATGGTAAAAAATGATGATGTCGTCCCAAATATATTTATAGCAAAAAGCCCTGAAGCAGTTTTTGCGGTGCTTAAGGATATTCAAATAGCATGCCTATGGCTAAGCAAATTATTAGCTTTGCATCTGGTATTTCGTCTAGGTTAAAGCGTGAGTAGCATATGACTGAACTAGTATGACCTAATTGGTTTTCTCTCAACTTCAAGTTGAGAAGTTGGTTAATTGTTATTTATTGATTTTTAGATCAAAGATCACCAGCCTGAGTTGAGTGCAAGTCATTCAAATAGTGTTACGTCATCTAGTGCTATCAGCCAACCTACGATTGAGAGGTAGGCCTATGCTAGTGTGTCGCGTTACACTCGTTGGCAAGTGTGTTTATCAGTGATTGCGTAATGTGTTTTTAAATACAGCTACGTTCCCGTGCTGCCATTTCCTCGTAGTATTAAGCCATGGCACTGCTTATTGCAGGTAGTCATTAATGCTTGTAAACATATTGCGCCTGACAGTAGTCATATACAACTTGCAAATTGGACGAATTATTACTGCTTGGATTGGATTTTTGGTTGTGCAGCTTTCTGCGTAAACATCTGTAGTGATTTGCGCTGTCCATGTATTTAAGCCATGGTACTGATTATTGCAAGTAGTCATTAATGCTTGTAAACATACAGCGCCTGACAATGGCTATATGCAACGCGGTAATTGGACGAATTATAACTGCTTGGATTGGGTTTTTGGTTGTGCAGCTTTCCACGTAAACATTTGTGGTGATTTGCGCTGCCCATGCTTATGAACGCTAAGTGTTCGCGAAACTGTCACGACCATTGAATTAGGGGTATGTAACTGTGGTGAAATCTTGGTACCTCTATGCTGGCTTTTCTTTACTTCGTCAGTAGTACCGATTTCATTTTGTGTGAACCAGTCTAAAATTATTGAAACAAAGTTGACTGGTTCAAAACGCCGTAAAACTCTACAAAGCTTGAGGTGATGTTCTACAAACGCTTGGTAGCATGCTAACAAAAATGTGGGTGAACTGAATTTGACATCAACACAATGCCTCATAGTTGCCGTGCAAAAGGTAGTTCATTGAAAACTTTACTTTACAATCGAGTATCTCTTTCGCTTTTGGTAATTAGGTGCGAATGATCAGTTGCTGCTCGCTTGTATGATGTGCTTGTTGGAACTTTTGATATAGCTATCTTCATTGTTTGCTTGGTAATGTTGATCTAGTAACCGCTAAGCCAAGACAGCCGGGTGATAATAAGAATATATTTTGTGTTTTTCACTGGGTTGTCGCTCAATGGTTGTCATAATTGAAAGTTTTTAGGTAGTCACTGATTTGAACGGCTTACGTCATGAACCGGGGTTTAACATTTGACTTCCTTGATGTTTTTTGGTATTACCTTGTACAGTACCTGGCTGATGCCTCATTGTAACCGCGTTGCTATTGCGTAGTTGTCTGTTTTGTAGCTCAAGGTTTAGGATATTTTTATGTTTTGTCTCTATCTGTCATGTATTGTTCATGGTATGATTCGAATGAGTAGCAGTTGCTTCATCATGCTTTGTAAAGTTGGTGCATAACCAAATGGCTAAGATCAGCCAGCTGCAAAAAACCTTTGTGCAAATTACGAAATTGATATTTTCATCTAATGGTCACGTGAAAACTTGGCGGTTTAGTATGCTCAGAGAACTGTATGTATTTAGAGTTGCCAGCAGTCGAGATTGCCGGAACAATGTCTTTTTTTAACAAACATTCAATTTGGCAAAAATGATTGCCTTGTAGTGCTTTTCCTAAGAACAAAACAATGCCATCCGTTGCCTGCATAAACTGGAGCTTTGAGGTAAAGTAATTCCTTTTGGCTCTCAGCTAACCTATTTCAGTTATCCCACGTGTACATCGGGCATACTAGTTATCATGTGGATTGATTACTTTTGCCATTTCCTGCTATCAACTTTTATTGATTTGTTTAGCTGCGACCAGTCTCAACTTACATGCGCGCGGGTCAGGCCACTTCAGAATCGGCTGCGTCATCGTCAAATCGTGCGGGTTTCTGATATCGCTCAAGTGGAAAAGGTAGCTATGCTTGACTAATCATGCATGTATTGAAATATCGATAGCTTCTTACGATAAGCATAATGGGTTGTGTTTTGTTGCTGAGCTCTACATGTTGTGTTAATGTTGTCCACTTGATTTCAAGACCATACTTGCTGTAATTCTTAAACGTTACTTGTTTCGTCATAATTATTTCTGTCTTGATTGATTTCAGAAACTAAAACCGCCCGCTGTTCACCACGACAGCGACATCATGCGGCCTGATTTGCCACGTCACACTCCTTATCATCGAGCTGACGGGAAGTCACGTGGTGTGGTGCTCGCATCCATGCGGAACCGTGCGGCCATGCACGACCATTCCTATCACAAGATATTGTCTTCGCCTGAAGGTCAGTAGAGACGCGATTTCAATCGTTTTGTCAAGTTTTGCTGAGATCGCTTTGTTTTATTTTGTGACGTCATTTGCAAAAGCTTTCCAAACTGCTTACTCAAACAAACAATCTGATATCTCGATTGTAGCCTACTGTTCGTGTAGACGCGCCATTGTCTTACGCAATCGTCGTGCAATGCGTTTTATTTAACGTATGGCTCGTTTAGCCCGCTTTTATCGATTGTCGTTTCTATTTACGGACCTTATTGTTTTAACTTTCAAGGCTTGGTCCAGTGGTTCTCAAACTTTTGCGATGCGACGCATTCAAAAAAGCTTGCGAGACTTTGCGACACACCAGACAGCATCCTACAGCTTAGTTTGCCATACTGCGAGATAAATGTGACCCATAATCTACATAAATAACTGCCCCTATGCAGATGCTCTCGAGATTTTGGATTGGTCTGTCATCTTCAATCGTAAAATTACGCTCTTCTAAGTTTGTAACTCATCTTTCCTGTTTTCTTCCAACATGCAACTGAATGCTTTATTCTTAATATATTTTTTGCCAATTAAGTTAAACTTCTGCAATTTGATTCTTGAATAACAAGTCAACCGTTGCAACAGTGTATTAAAAACACTATTGTGAAAATGTCAGAAGAAAGTAAGAAAGGAATCTACGATTAGAGTTCTTTTGACGCAATAAAATCTAGACTTAATGGCACAAAACCAAAATATCCCGCGACGCCTTTGGAAAATTGAAACGACGCACCGGGGCGTCGCGACGCACAGTTTCAGAACCACTGGCTTAGTCGAAAACTGGATATGTTTTGTGGGTAAACAGCAAATCTTGGGATATTTTTTTCGTTTATTTTGGTGATTGTATGGCTTGTAACACCAATGATGTTGCCTTGTTTGTATTTTTGCTACTGTAGTGTGAAGAAGTATCGGTTTGCTATATACCGCTGTAAAAACCTTCAGTGATAATGTCATACATACACTGCGTAAAGTATGGTAGTGCCGACATGAGAGAACAAACTTTGGTATATCACGCTTACACGTTATTCGCTTAAAATCACTATAGCTCGCATGGAATATTAAATAAAAAAACTTATCCAGCAAAATAACACCGTTTTGTAGTGTAACAACAGGTAACCTTCCTTCGACTAATAGCCACCGCACTGTGTACAATAAACATCGTCTTTTAGATTTAGATGACAAAAGTTCAAGGTTTAGAAAGATGAAATGAAATTTGATCATAATTTTTATTATTATAATAGACAGTGGTGCAAGAGAAACTACTGTAATTTGTTTCTACATACATATTGTGTAGGCCTTGCGCGGGCACATTGCAATGGCAACTGCTAGGTTAAGGGGTTTTATGATCCACAGCTTACTGAAACTAGAATCGCAAAACCCTACAAGCCGGCAACCTCAATGAGGCTATCAGTTGTAATACTCAACTAAACAAGATACGGTACGACTACCGGTACTACAGTGATGAACAAAAGTTTAAGACCAATCCCCAAAATGACCAATTTCGAAGTATTGCATCAGATTGCGGTAGCGATTTATCTATACTTCATGACTAGCAGGGGTCGCCCGCCAAGGCTCCATCTGTAATGTCAAGGTTAGCAATATCGGTTCAGCCGGTCAAGCAGGCTGTACCCAATGGATAGTTGTGAAAACTGCAATAAAAAGGTTTGTTTTTCCTGCAGCCGAATTTCGTTCCGAAACAAAACTATCGTTCTTTAAAACGCAATTGATAAAAAAAGCATTTGCCGAGAGTTGCCCATAGCCACTACATATCTAAGTTTCTCGAGCCCTTGGGAACGTCTAATTTGCCCTGTTTTCACCATAGGCGCCCTTAAACTTTTTTTTTACTTATCAGGTGGCGATTGCCGTTGGGGGGCTGCAGATGACCAATTTGTTTTGGTTGTGTTCATCATGCAGCGAATCTTAAGCTAAGACGCCTGGTGGAGCCCATCCCTCTCCAGCCCTGGCGACCTGTCTTCCACATAAATGCGGAGGCGTCCCGTCAAGTGCCTTGCCCAAGGACACAACAAGCGAACTTGCGGGCTTGTTCTCTACAACCTCCCCTAAATGCCGAGCTCCAAGCGGAGAAGCTGTGAATAACATTTTTTAAAGTCTTTAGGTATGACTCGACAAGGGAATAACCCCTGGTCTACTGACTACGAAGCGGACGCTCTAACCACTACGCCATCACCATCCTTAAAGCTTTATCCATTAAATTAAGCGAGTGCTTGAACTGACAGCATATTAAAGTAGTGTAAGGGCGCCAAAGTTATTAATTTGTATGTAGCTATTAAATATTGGGCCCACTACCTCTAACTTTTTCGTAATTATAGGGGTATTTGTATGAGCTTAGGCTTCTGACTGGGGGCATGTTTCTTGGTCTTGGCATAAACGCAGCCAGGCAAATAGCAAACTAACCAAAATCAAACAATCGTGGTCAAATTATTTTAATAGCAATGCCCCATCAATAATGTCAAGTCAGAGAACGTCGGTTCAGCAGGCTTCATTGAATTGATATTTGTGAGAACAGGGATTAAAAGTTAATGTATTGATGACATAGCCAATTGTCGTTCCAAAATCCAAAGTATGTTTGCAGGAAATCGATTAAGCCTTAAAAAACCAATATAGTGGGTTGCGCATAGCCGCCATTACTTTCCAAAAGTTTCTAGAGTTTTTGGTTACATCTTGCTTGCCTTGTTTGTACGTAGGAACTAAATTCGCTCGCAGTTGAAACAGCCAACCAATTCAAAACGTGTTACTTGTGTATTTATGAAGAGCATGGAAGTAAAATTTCAAAGTTATGGGTAGGAGAGGCGCCGAAGTAATTTACATTGCATTTTCAGGAATAGCCTATTACATCTTAGGACCACTGTTTACCACTATTTCGTTGCTGAATGCCTATTTTTACGACCTGAAGTCTTTGGCTGCACGCATATCACTTAGTCCTGGCATAAAAGCAGCCAGGGAAAGACCGAACTAATCCGAGGTTATACACTTACAGTTATTTCAATAGCAGCCATTAGTAATGTTGAGTTTAAGAATATGAAATCAGACGGCTGGCTCGGCTTCGCTCCATTGAAAAGGAAATAGCTTCAACATTTAGATGATGTCTAGCTCGTTATTAAAATATTGTTGCGCAATTGAGCATACAGGACCATCTTACCTCCATGTTTTTGTCGGGACATCACCTATTGTTTAATTGGAGTCGGCTACTTTTTAAAATATTTGGAAACTTCAATTTTAGATGAATCTCTAAAAATTTTAATAGATAATGCCAAAGAACCATGCTTTAGAGAAAAATAGTACAAATGTACCAAAGAACTAAGTTTTTCTAGAAATGGCAAATTTGTGAAGTGCAGGCATCAAAATTTTGGGGTTTTTAACCAGTAGGATACATTAGAAATTTTTTAAATCTTCCTGTTTTAATGAATTTTTTTGCAAATTTATGTAGAAATGCAAAATAACTTCTCTTGCTATGAAAAATAGTCAAAATGTGCCAAAGAACTAATTATTTTTTAAATGCAGGTTTCTCAGATCTAGTAAAAAATTTTTTCAACTGAAAGGGTAACATGATGTATAGCAACCAGTTGTTGATCAGCCATTGTAAATTAATTCTTAGCGCTAATAATTCGAGTCACATACTGCTGGAAAGTAAATTTTTTCAGCTTTCAAACGACACTGATTGGTAGTACCTTATCATATAGCCTTTATACATTCAATTTACCTATTTTTACTCGGCTTGCCACTTTTTGGGGAAATAGAATGTTACGCTACAGGCCCTAAGGTTGAATTTTTTTAGTACAAAAATTAATAGTATGTGTATATGTCATGTATTATCGGAATTTTCTTAAATACCCATTAAATTTATAAAAAACAATTAAACATCGTTGGAGAAGTAAACTGATGTTGTAAAAACGTTGCAGTTTTTGAAAAAATGATCAAATGATTTCTGTTAGCGAAAGACTGTTGATATCCGGCGCGATGGTGTAGTGGTTACAGCATCCTCTTTGCAGTTGGTAGACCTGAGGTTCATTTCCCAAGTCGAGTCATACCAAAAGACTTTAAAATGGTATTCACAGCTTCCCTGCTTGGCGCTCATCATAAAAAAGAGATAGTGTGAAAAACATGCCAGCTACCTTGCTTGTGTCTTTGGGCAAGGCACCTAACGGGATGCCTCCATCTTTATGTGGCAGACGATGGCGTACTCGTACTTCACCGGATTTCAATTGTAAAGTTGCTCACCCAGCATGTCGTAAGAGGCGACTCTTGGGTACCAACCGATGGCAGTCTGCTTTGTTGGTGGTGGGGCTACCAGCCATTCATGACTGTTTCGAAATGGGCTGCCATCTTTCCCCTGGCTTAATTTTTAATAGATTGACGGCGTGAACCTGAATTGCCGTTCGTGCCGTACTTTTATCCCGAGGAGGAGGGGTAATCACAACAACAACTACAAAGACTGTTAATTGTACTAGGAAGCATTGCGGCATCACAAGCGAATTAAAGCATGCAGAAAAAAGCAGAAATCATGCTTGGAATTTGAAATTTTTAGTGGTCTTAATTTTTCGTTCATGACTGTACAGTATTGTACTCGAAAAATAAACAGTTCTGATTTGTTTGCTTCCTGCTAATAACAAGTAACAACAGTGCGTTTTGCTGCAAAATTATATCTTTGTGCTGATGCGTATAGACTAGGTAGATTATGAGTTTTGACCACCTATTAGCACTCTTCGCTCTAGCAGTGATGCGGTCTTTCGCGGTTATTTTAAATTACTGCTTTGCTTGATATCTCTTGTGGCAGTAAGATTATTTGGCGCTGCCAACAGATGCGCTTCAAGTGCGTGACTGCGTGAAAGGAAAGACCATTTGTGATGTCACAATCATTTTGAGGTCCTAAATCTAGATTTCTCGCATCCCCAAACCTCCAGTTATATGTATTCTCTGCTAATTTATTTGGGTGCATGTACAATATTCCTGCCTATCCTAAATATAATAAAATGCTGATGCAATATATGTCAAAGACGATTAAATTAGGCAACAATGCGTTTTTCGCCACCAAATAGAAGCTAATATGAAACGCACTAGCAGGTTAGATTTGTTTGTGAGAGGCAACTGCCCCACTTTCCGTGGCTACAAGTCTGGTCGAAAGTACTGTGGTGTGCTTTAAATGGCCCAGACTTCATGGTATTTAGGTGAAAAATAGTCATTGATGTCCTAAAAACCATAGGTGCGGTGTTTCGCTGGCAGGGATTCTTAACTTGTTTGGATTACAAGCCCTATTCAAGTTTTTGACGGTAGGTATGGACGTTTCAAGATTTTTTTCATAGTTTAGTACTAGTACAATTCCTTGACTTGTTTTTCCTTTAAGGATCTATTCTAGCATAGACCCTAGTCCAGGAATCTTCGCTGCGAAAATATATCTGTAATCAAAACTGTTACGTTATTAGATAATTGGCTTGCCTGAAGTGTAACTCGGTAAAGCCTGCAATTACGAAAAACCTATACAAATTTATGTCAAACTTTCGCTTTTTTAGATCTTCCTGTGTCGGCGCGTGTAAATGCCTTTTTATTGACCAATAATAAACAGTTCGCTGCCAAGTTGAGAAGAGCGGAACGCCGATTTAATAAAAGGTAAATCTCAGCTTGTTTAAAATTAAAACCTTCAATGTTGCATGGGTTGCTTTGTGGAGGGGCTAGCTGATGGAATAAAAGATTTCAAAGTGAAGCATTTATTATCCCTGTGGTAGTTTGTTATTTTAAAAGATGTAAGAGAGTTGGCAAGCTGTGTACACTTTATATTGTATGCTGTGACAAGGTAAATGCAAAAGCTTATCAAAATAGATTTTTTTGCTAGTAATGCGCAGATAATCACTGATGCATTAACTATATTTACTTCAGTGAATCATTCAACTGTTCTCATGCATTTTAATGATCAGATGATATAGTAATGAATAGCTGAAGTACCTTTTGTTGTATGTTAAATTTTGGCTTTAAGCTTGGCACTTTTTTGTGGAATAGTTTGTATTTCAGGTTGTTAAAGCGACTACTGCTGAAAATATCAGACATTTTCTAAATGCGCTCTTTTAGTGGAAAGGGGATAGACAAAACAAACCGCAAGCGATCTCTATTCATAATTTCATGCTATATATGTGCTAACTCTGATATTGGGAAATCTCAACAAGCTCTGGGTGTAACTCAATGTAAACATGTTCGAGTTCATATTCCATGTTCTAAAGAGAGTTTGATAAAAAGTTCTTACAATTTTCGTTGCTGTGCGTTTATTAGAAATAAGCGGAAGCAGCAATTGAAGCATGATGAAGATCGACTTGTGGAGAAAATAAAACCCCGACCTCGTTCCGCCACGGTTGTGCTGGAAAGAGCGGATAAACTAATCCGTTCTGTCAGTTCCTTGCAAAGGAATACTTCATATGAAGATCGAACATCCTACAGTGAATTGAAAAAGAGAAGGAGCACAACAACGGTGAGATGAAGGGTATTGAGCAATAACTTTTGTGAGAGTTGTTTTCAAGAACACATTTTAGAAATGTTCAATATCATCAGTAGTTCTTTTGGAAGACTGGCTTCGAATCCTGGAGAACTACTTTAACTTTTCATAATGCTTTATTTCAGGGGTCCACAAATAGTGAGTCGCGACTTAAGTGGGGTCGCGGACCTTGTACATTGAGTCACGAAAAAATTTAAACTTACCACAAATATTATAGTATAACGACGCATATTTGTCAGCCTTGTGCGTGTAAGTACTTAAAATTTAACGGACTTCTTTACAGAGCGTGGTGTCGCTTTTACAAGTATAATGTTGTTTTGTGGTCGCACAATGTTTTCCGTAATGTGCGTTTTTACGTCACGGTTATACTCCATAGTTATAGTATAACTGTGAAAAAAGCTCTCTGAGCCTTAAGCTTTTTGCGACGTCGCATCGAAAGGGAAGAGCTAGAGTTAGTAAGTGTTTTATGTGATTAATATAAACGGTAGGCAATCAAGACTAGTTAATGACAGCGAAAGTATTGTAAAGCGCGCCAAAGAATGATTTCGCAATAACAAAATACTAGAGAAAGCGCAGCAAGAGGCCAAATAGGAACGCCACGATGATCGAAAGAGTTTGAGGGCGTAAACAAACTCTCTGTCTGCATAACGCCGGGTGCTAAGTCTTGATGTAAGCAGCCTCCAAGAGATTATTAAGGTAGCTCACATATGCAAAACCTGAGAAAACAAAAAAAAATAAATTTTTCGATTTAGGAGATTGCCGAAAGTTCAGTCCTAGTAGAACAAGTGTGCAAAGTTTCAGGTAGGAATATTCAGATCTTCAGGGTGAAACGGCTCTTCAAAGAGAGGCACCCATGTCAGATTTCCTTAGCAACGCCCATAGCAACCACGTAAAACTGTTCTATTAAGTCTTTTAGGGTATATTTACTGAAAATTATGTGTGAATTAGTGTTTTGAGTTGGGCTAGACCTGCCTTCAGATAATATTTTTTTCTGATCAGAGTTTTGGAAATTGATTTACATGCTAATTAGCAAGCCAGAATTGCTTACAAAGTGCCTGCATGGCAAGACTCAAAATCCAAATGAATATTTAAACAAATTGATTTGGACAAGATGTCCTAAAGAAGTTTGGATTGGGGTAAATACTTTGAAACAGGCTACTTTAGCAGCTGTGGCTCGTTTTAATGATGGTTACATTTCTTATGTAAAGATCATGCAACAGATGGGCATAAACCCTGGTCACTTTAGTAACAGTATTTGCCAAAAACTGGACAATGCGCGTCTTTACAACTCACAAAGAAAAAGCATGGACAGTGCAAAGCAACGAAGAAAAACTCTCAGAGCAATCAAGATGGGCTACCAAGACGAGAAACAAGAAGAAGATGGCACATTATATGCCAAAGGGAGTTTTTAACAACTTTCAGATACAATTTATATGGGATTTCATGACTGTTTTTCTAAAAATGCCTTTTTCTCAAAATATAAAAAATTGACATTCGGATTGCTTCAAACATGAATTTCTCTGTTAGTTTTGGTCATATCTTTATGAAATTTTCACTTTGTGTTTCTGTCATGTATATGGAGGAATCCAAGTCAGGATTTTTTGATATATGCAATAGATTTTAAGATATGTAAGTTTAAATCATTCTGCTTAAAAAAAAAACCTTGCTAAAAGGGAAAAACAAGGCTAACTTTACTTGGTGTCATTCTTTTCAAAAACTGTGACTCAGATCTCTAGCCCTACAAGTTGTGAACATGTGAAAATTTCATTCAATTCTGTTGTGTGGTTGTAGAGATATTTTTGTTTAAAAAATTGTCATGGCGCTACCTAGTGTTGAAAATATTTTTTAAAATAAGCTTTCTGAAAAAAAAAATTGTGATTTTTATTCAACTCTGCTAGTAGATCATTTTGATACCAAACAAGTGATAATATGTGATAAAATAAGCATTTTAGATTTTGCATATGTGAGCTACCTTAAGGTGGAAAGAGCTGCGTGCTGTGGCGAGGATTGAAAACCGCTTGTCATTATAGTTTAATGCGCAATGTTCGTTTTCTAAAAGATACTGACCAATGGCAGAGTCTCAGTCCGGTTTGGTGTCGTTTTGTTTGCGCGATCGGCGTGGACGGATCAATTGTTGTCTTAACCATTGCGGAATGTGTTGCTTGATGCGATCATGTAGTCGTTGAGATGTTCGCCCTACATACCGACCATCACAGTAACACTTGTATTCATGCATGACAAAGCTTTTCTGAGTGGTAGATAGAACATCCTTGCGGCCACTGGTAGCATGTACTTTATGACGTAAAGATCAAGCGGGCGCTGACGGAACCATAGCAGCTTTCCAAGTTTATGGAGGGTTTACCTATCCAAAGAACCCTCAAGTACACGGGGCACTCTGGCCTTTTTTGTGTCTACTCTATAGTGACTTAATTATTGCGTCGAGTTTGCAGTAAACGAGCTTATTTTGAGTGAAAGTGTAGTTTTCTCCAAAAATAAACGGTGACCAAAATCAAAATTCGACTGGATTTGCTGTGTTCTCAACACAGAGCCCTCAATTCTCATAAGACAGAATAAATTTGAAGCTCATTGATGTACTGTTTATGTTACAAGTTTCTTACAATTTTGTTTTAAGAAAATTGCTGCGATCATCATTATTCTTAATCTTGGTGTTGGACTAAAGTTTTTTTTGCAAACCTTTCCCAGCAAGGGTCGCGAGACTTGAGGACTTTTTGGGGTCATGCCAAAAAGATATTGTGCAGACTCCCGCTTAATCTAGTTGGCTAATAGAATAAAATTTTTTGTATGAGGAAGATTTTATGGAGTTTGTTGTTGGGGGGCTAGGCACGTTCTGAGTAGTCATAAGAATGTGGCAACATTCGAAAACATCCGGTTAATTCTTTAAATGTCATGTTTTTAGTCTTTCTTCGATGCCAACAAAAGAAGCCGCGTGACGTCAATCGATTCGGACGCTGAATCGTATCACCATCGTGGTGAAAGTGGCACGCCAGTGTTTGATTCCTCTGCCAACCACAACAATAATCCTCAATATCAGGTATGATATTTGGAATCGTGCGAGAATGCATGTGTATCTGAGCCACATAGAAGGCGTAGAGGGCAACATTCAATCGTGCGTTGCTCTTGCTGATTCATCATTTGATTTACTATTTTAACAATACAATTTTAAAACGTCAAATTGGCACTAAGCTTTTTATTGATTATCAAGACTTGTTTTTGTGGATGTAACTCTTGTAATTGTGACAGCTGTTCGTGCATTCACAATGCTCAGATGTTATACCTTGCAGTAGTTTTACCTATTCAGAGAAGCGTAACCTGTGTAAAAGGTTGGGGGTCAGAGCAGACATGTATTGCATAAGCAACGTGTAATCTCGAATGACGCATCTTGGGTGTAATCGATATTGTTTTGTATTTGGTAAAGCAAACGTACTTTTCTTGTGACATACACATATTTCACGATTTTTCTTGAAATATAATTGCTTTTGTCTCCAGGCTGTTTTAAAGCGCAAACGTGCCAATGATCAAGCATATGACATCAACAATATAGTGATACCCCATGGACTAACTGCTGCCAGGATTGAGAAGTTGCAATACAAAGAAATCTTAACGCCAGGGTAAAGAGTTGTTGTGGTTAAATCTTAAAAGTTGCAGTCAATTTAACTACCGCATTTACTGGTAGTGAAGTGCCGCAAACTGCCAGGAGTTTATCCCGGTTTGAGACTGCCTAAATTTAGGTGGGCAACCGCGTTTACGATTAAAGGGGGAAAGTTTCGTTTCGTTATGTTTGCAGTTATTTTCTTGAAGCAGTGAGTGATATTATTTTAAGAATAGGGTGGTATACTTAGTGTTGCGTATGTGCTTGAAATAGTATTTCATGCTCACTTTGTATATACAGATGGAGAACTACAAGTCCGGAATCTGTTTCAACAGGTAGTACTTTGTTATAACTACAATGATATGGTTATCTAGCTTGTCTTGGTGTCTGTGAAATGTATATGAGCTAATTTAAATATATATTACAATCAAACATACTGCGCGCCGAAGTGGTTTATTAAACAAATAGCGTAAAATAGAAAAACAGGTCTATGATGAACCATTATACGGCTTTGGGTGCCCGTTGCTGGAAACTAGGTAGCTGTGTCACTCCTTGTTCTTCCCAAATGGTTCGATCACGGGAGTTGACCGGGTACCAACATTATGAAGTTGTTTTGATTACGGGCACTTGCGATAAAGCGTTCTGTGCGCGCATTCTCTTACCGCTGTGTGCATGGTAGAAACTTCAAAAATTTTAGGTTCTGCTTCTGATGAGGATCAAGAGGATGTGAGCGACGAAATGTTTCAATCTCGACATGACCGGCACGAGATCCTTGAAAAGAAGAAGTATATGAATTTCCTTGAAATGAACATGAATAAAAGAAGCGGTTCGAGGTACGTATAAAATCAAGAGTGCATAACATAAAAATCATTGAAAGAGTAACCTCTAATTAGTCTATTTGCTTGTAAAATACCATGTGCTGTTGAATAATTCCATGTGGTCGTTGACCCTGAAGGCAAGTGGTTCTCATTGCATACTGTACTAATATTTGTCGGAATACTTTTTTCATTCTCAGAGAAGATATGGTGCATGCAACAATGAAGATATTTGTTGATATATCACTTTAGTGGAAACCTGAATCTTTATTGCTGACTTTTGAATTACGTAATTTATGGCTTTGCTAGATTATCAAACGTGATCGAAGTTAATTTGTTACACAACTCTTGCATAATATTCAGAAATGCGGGGAATATGTCAGGCATGTGTATTAGGGTTTTTCATTTTTTCCCTACTTTTAAAATTGAAAACGCTTGAGGTTTAATAAGATTGCATTTTTATTACTGATTCCAATAATGTAATTTTTTTTAAATCGGGTAAGTTTAGAGGACACCCTGCCTTATTGAAGTTTCACCACTTGATGGTGACATAGTTTTGAGAGTAACTCGTTAACCAAAAGGGGTAGAAAGTAGTGAGATAGCTCAAACGATGCCGAATGATCGGTTTCCTATCTGTCTTTAAAACATTATGGTACCTTATCTGCACCAAAAAAAAGTTATTTTAAAAAATATATTTTTTGGTGCGTCATACATTTTCATGGTTTAACATGCCCAATTTTATGCAAAAAAGATAAGGTTGATGACGTCTTTCAGTAACCTTGCAAATTCTACGATACTCTATCACAGTACTATCGATATTACATCGACAATAAAAGTTACCAAATTACATGTGTTTTGAGAGTTTTGATTGCAGTCATGATGTTGCTGTACAGCTGAGTTTGTGCCTAGGTGCAAGATTGCTAATCCCAGGTTTAAGAATAACGTCAGTAAAGAGATCTGATACTAGTAAGTCGCAACTTGTGTGCGAGAAGCTTTAGGAAAAGGTCTTGCCTACTCACATAAACGTCATCAATCATTACAATTATTTAAAAAAGCTGTACAGTAAAACAGACTCAAAGTTTTCTTCTAAAAGGCCAACTTTTGCAGAAGCAAAAGAGCAGCTGGTACAGAATGTTATCGCAGTTTGGGGTAAGGTCAGCCTTTCAGTGGTAAAGTAGTTTCCGCATAGAAGTAACGATGAAAAGCATTCTTCAAAGTTTGGTACTGCAAGAAAAAAATGCATAACGGAAAAATAAATCTTTCCTGCGTAAAGTATAATTTGATCAACTTTTGTTGTGTTGTTGTGGTTAGCCTTCCTCTTCCTTGGGACGGAGTCACGGCACGAAACGATTTTGCCCAATTATGTCGCATTAATTCAATTAGGATTCGGGTAAAAGGCAGCTCATTTCAAACCAGTTACGAACGCAATTTACAGACCGGTAGCGCACCACCAACAAGGCAAACGGCCACTGGTGAGTAATCAAAAGTTGCCTATTGGGACATGTTGGGTGATCACTATTCTAATCCGGTAGAGCACGGCAGATCAGCTCTTCGATATTTCGAGGTGTAAATGTGCGTTTCCAGCGATACAATTATTTTACAAAAGTTCCTTGTCCCTGCTCTTGAAAAACTGGTGTACCTAGAGAGGATTGTGTACCTTCTTGCAAGATCCAAGGTCTAAACTTTAAAAGAAGAATGTTTGTATCATCATTCCTTGACGGAAAATTCAATTCTAAAACAAATGGCAACCAATTACGACGTGCTCATTTTGATGACGAATGCCTAGAATCTAGATGTTGCTTATCTGCAGCTGAGACAGACATGGCAACAGAAAAAAAACTGTCAGTTGTGAGAAATCTGACAACGACGTTGTGACAAGTGGTGATGAAGAGTTATATTTTTCTGCGCCGAGGACTTGATGAATTCTTACAGGAAAAAACGCAAATTTTCCAGCTATATTTTGGCTGGTCGGCGAAATAACATCAGGCAACAGTCTGATCAAGTAACATCTACCGACTACGATATTGCTGCATCTCTTAGTACTGTGTTTAAGCAGCGAAAAACAAAACAGTAAAATTTTTTTACCGAGTGTGAGTCTGAAATCAACATAGCTGAGCTTTTGCATCTGTATTGTGATGGACAATTATTAATGGAGTGGATAGATGCGTATTTTTAGTCCAGTACTACAATCAGTCACAGGAAGCTAAAATGGAAAATAGCAGGAGTGAAATCTTTTGCTAAACAGAGTTCAGTGAATCTGTTTTCAACGCTAATTTGAAATTATGCAATGGTCATCTAAACAAAGTTTACTCAGTCATGAGCGATACAACCCGAATGAATTTGAGTAATTTTTTCATAACATAGCACAGCATTGATACCCTGAAATGTTTATTCCATGTGAATAAAATATTTCTCACTCACGTCATCAATGAAATGGAAGGAAGAGGAAAAGGTTCTAATGCGATGCAAGCAGTGGCACTTTCCAATAAAATAAATCACTGCGAAGCTAAACCATTGACGTTAGCAAGCTAATTTTCCCAACTGAAGTCAATATACCTATCACGCCTATAGATGGCTATGCTTCATCTCAAGAGCAAAATTCAATGGTTTTCAGAACAAAAACTGCTCCGAAATAAGAACAACAGTTTTTGCAGCAATCAGATATGTTTGTGGGTTCTAAGTTGTCTAGTTTTTATGGATATGCCAGACCACTTGAGAAATTCTATATTTTATAAGCAAGAGCAAATCTTTCACGATGGGTAGCAACGGCAAATAGTTATTTGAGCTTGCTTATCTTTGACATCGGGCGCACTTCACATAATATGTCTCTGAAGTTAAAAAGAATCTTTTCTTTCGTTGTGTCTGTTTATCGTGATCCATTTGAAACCGAGTGCCGTTAACGTCCTTTGACTTTAACCCATTTTTGCCCGAATTTTATTTTTTGAAATTTTGTCCATAAAAAGTTGTGTTTTCATGCCAAAGGACATATTTCGGTTTTATTTTAGTTAATTTTTTGTTTGTTTGTTTATTATATTGTAATTTTATTGTGTCCCAAACGGGAACACCGGGCATGAATGGGGGGGTCACCAGGGCGAAAAATTTTTCAATTGTTTTTTTGCAAGGAACAAGTAAATCATGGTATTTTTACACTACAAAAGGACTTTTTACTTGATTTTGCAACATAGACGTATGGTCGACACAAAATTAACACTGTCTAGGCTACAACAAACAGTTGTGATGAAATTTGAAAAGCATGTAGCATATGAAAGAATGTACTCAAAAACAGAAAAACATGGAAAAACAGAAAAACAGTTCGCGACAACATTGTACGTATCACGGGATGTTACTTGTTAGCCTACTGATGCTTCATCTTATGGAATTCTTCAAAGCAAAGTTCTTGTATATTAACTCTGCACTTCTTGCACATCTTCCTGGAGTTTTTCTTGCACAGAGCGCACGTAGACTGCTTTTCGGCTGGTACTAAAAATTGATTTGCGCTGTCAAAGCGGATTCCTGGAAGGACCCTTTTCTCTAAAGGCTTTGTCGCTGCTGGACCACTAGGAATAGCAGGAGGGGTGCCATACTTCTGCTGATAAAACTGCACTACGCGTCTGGAAAATCCCAAATAGTCCAGAGGACTGTTATTGTCACCCTTCTTATACAACTGCCACGCGTTGTGAAGACTTGCATCAACTGTAAACGCAAAACAGGCCACCACCACTTTTTTGATCGTACTCCCATTCCGCAATTGTCGATGTTTTGGTCCATGCGATCTACACCACCCATAAAATGGTTGGACTGGGACACCGTGAAAGGTTGATCCACTTGTTTTTTCTGTGCATCTTTGGCAATCCAGCGAGTGGCTTTCACGATAGGCATGACGGGATGAACAACTGACACCAGTGAATATATCGTCTATAGTAAGTTTTGTGTTGTCAGAAAAATGGATATATGCCTTCAAGATTTCAAATCTATTTCTACGCATTGCATTAGATACAGATGGCAAGTACAATTTGGAGTGGTACTCCCACATCATACGCCATCTGGGAAATGACATGTACCCCGATAGCATCAGTATCCCCAGCAAGTTTAATTTCCTCTGGGTTGGTCGAGAACGAGGCATCACCTTTATCTTGAGATGCGTACAGATTGAACATGCTTGTGATGAAGTTTATCACTTTTTCATCATAGAAGAGCTCGAAATATTCTTCAGGCTGCATGCCCTCTTTGTATGTTTTTCTTACAAGTGTGAAGGGTGGAAAGCTTGGCCGTATGTCTTGTTTTCTCACCCATCATCTCTTTTGTTTTCGTCTCAAACCGGTTCGAGAAGTTGAAGAACTTTCCGTCTCTAAAGGAAGTTGAGGACTATCGGCACTGGAATCAAAGAAAAAACCAATTTGGTTGTCCCCTTCATTGCCTTCCGGAGACCGAGATAACAAAACAACTCTCGCCTCAGCATTAGCCTGTAGCTGCTTTCCACTGAGATTATTCACGCTACCACGTGTGTCTTCGTCGCCGCTGTCCCCTTCACTGTCAAAACCATCACTGGGAGGTTGAATAAACGCCATCGCTGAAGTAACTGCTTTATCTTCTTCGATCTGAGGAAGGACTTTTTCAGCACTAAGAAATCTAAAAAAAGATTTTTTACATAACGGCTCATGCCCAGTGTTCCCGAAAGGGAACAGCATCATGAAAACAAACATATCACACCACCTCGAATTCAAATTCAAAATTAATCCTTTCTTCCTGGAACTATAGTCCATTGTCATAAAATTACAAGATTGGTTATGCTATCACCAGGCCAAAAACTTACCTTTTTAACTGTGGGTCACGTGATGTTAAAGGTTTATCAGACATCTTTGCACAATTCACAGCAGGAATCAAAAACTTTAGAACAAACAAAGTTAACTTCTACCTAACACTATATTTAACTAGTAAAAATACCTGAATTCACAAAATTAGTTTAATAACAAAATTTATTACAAATACAAGTGATGTTCCTTTTTGGGAACACTGGGAAAAAACGGGTTAATTGAAGGAGTCTTCTATTGGCCTACGGAACAATAGACCCTTCTTTGAAAAGCACAGTGGAACATGCCTAATGTTGGCTTTCACCGGAAAATGTAGCCTTGGTTGTGTATTTGAAACACCCTCTGTTAAAGAAGAAACTACCAATTGAACTGACGTCATTGCCGTCTCACGTAAACCTGGAGAGTGCTCTATCATTACGACAAACTCTAAAAAAGAGCCTACAAGTACCTTGCATCCAGTATGGCAGTGTCAAGATCTGGAAAGGTATCGACAATTACAACGGATCCAAGAAGAGATTCAATGGCAAACTCAACTGCTTTTGCGTATCACAGACAATCCCAGGCAGCAAACCGGCATTGATCCACGGCTGCGTTATTTGTGCTACTAATTTCACCCTAGAAGTGTTCTTTGGTTGTTGTTGTTATTGGTAGTTCTCTTGGATTTCACTGTTTCAGTCAATTTGTACAAAATTTGCAATTAAGCTGAGTGCTAATTACCATTCAGTTTACAAAAGCAGGCAAATAAAGTATTTTCTTGATGCATTAGAGAAAGAAAGGGAATCCAATTATTCTGCGTCGACTTTACGGTATCACACTACTTTTTACCTTTTTTGATTAATGAGATACTGTGAAAATTCTATCGCCCTTTAGTGGTAAAACTTCACTGGGTTAGAGCGTCCTCTAAACTTTACCCAATTTAAAAATTGGTACAATCAAAAAATCAGTAGTAAAAATTCAATCTCATTAGACCCCAAGCATTTTTAATTTCGAAAGTGTGGAAAACACCCTAATGTGTATCGTTTTGCAATCCTTGATTGGTCCTGACAAATTGTTTTTGTGTTTTGCTTGACATTGCAGCGTAGCCTAGTGTATCATGCAAAAAATAGTTTGCCTAAATAAGTACAAGTGACAACCCATAAACAATGTGTAACATTTTGATAAATTGGATTGTTTTGGTGTATATAAGGGTATAATATATAATTATAAGTATAAGCATAATATAATATTTAAGTATATAAGGAATGGGGTAAATCCGGCCATCTCTGTTGAAGGGACAACACCGGATAAAAGCTGAATCACTCTATAAATTAATGCAACTTCAATGAGTCCACTCACTAGAGAGGTCGCAGTTTGAAAGCTTTTTCCAAGATTATTTAAAATATTTGTTATTCAATGTTGCAACTAACCTCATTTGTTACCAGGTCTATGAGCCGGGCCAACCTTCCTCTTGATGACCCCGCCTCTTTTTTTTCATCGTCCTATCGATCTAGTCCCTCTAATCCAATATCACCGACCGATTTTTCTTCCCCGGCTAGCCCCGAAATCATCAAGCCTACTGTAGCCCGTAAGTAAAAAAGTTTTAAATGGTTTGAGGTGCTCAAAGTAGGTTGTACTTGGCAAGCGTTGACGTTTTTAAACGTGCTAGTTGTTTCAGTAAAAAGGTAAATTCAAAAGCGTGCGGATAGTAACAGCATGCACGCATCAAATTAGCGGAGAAAACCACGGCCTAAGCCTTACGAAAGCGGGAAAAAACGTAAAATTTATATTTTACATAAAATTGCAATTTCTTAACTGTAACGTTTTTCTTGAACATGTTTTAAAATATTGAGTAAATCTCGCTCGAATTTACTTTTTCATTTTGTACGTTTTACATAGTTTTCATGTTCCATTGTGCCGAAATCGACAAAGGAAATAAATCCAGGTTGATAGACTGCGTAGCGCACACTAAAATTACTACACCATTAAGTTCCGAATTAAAATTTGCGATCCCTATTTCTCCTTACCAGGATGTAGCGGATATGCTTTATCACAACATAAATGCTTAAATCGGTTATCTCTTTTTTTTCAGTGCGCAGTCGCCGATCATCGTCGGAGCATTCTGTTCATAGTAACGCCTCCACGCAACCTCTTGAACGTTCCAGGCTCCATGACTCTCTATCTTCCAGTGATGGAATCCATAGAATGAACTGGGATACCTCGACATCTGAATGTTGGGAACGTCGTGTGTTTCCCCTGGCCCAGCAAGAATTAGATGAAATGAAAAAGGACCCAGTTGTCTTTTTGAAGAAGTTACCCAAAGAAGTAGAGAGCGGTGGAATTTTTCACCCTATTTCGGGGCATTCAGGGGGCCACGAGAGCCCCCTGGTTGCAAAGCAAAGGCACACTGCTTCTAAGAGATCAAGAAACAATTCGCACGCTTCGGTAGCGTCGCGTGATGACGAACGTCATAGTGATGACTCGGTATCTTCATTGCGTTCGCTTCATCGAGTTCGATCTTTTGCGAGTGATCGGGCTGTTCCCTCACCACCGCCGCCGCCCGCAGTGTATTCACAACGAAAACGTCACAAACCTACAACATTGAAGGAAGATTTCTACTACTATAGCGAAATTGAATCAAGCAGTGAGGGCGGCAGCGATACCGATTCAGACGAGAACATACCGACAAGTTCGGGTCGCCCAGAATCACGTTGGGAATCGCGCCGTGTTTCGTCATCATCGACTCCGAGGCTGAGTCCTAGTGGAGACGACGAACGACAAGGGTCCCCCAAGCCCCCGTTGCTTTTAAAAGTAAAGAAAAAGTTTTTATTCCGCTAAGGGCATTGTGTGATCCTTGCGCGTGATGTTAGACTAACATTACCGAGTCGGGACTCGGTCTCGATGTCGAGCGTCTGTAGATAGATGTGTACGTCTAGGTGCGACATTAGTGTCGAGTTGTGACATTTTGTGATTCTCACTGTCAAAAGTTTCCCTTTTTGTAACAACTGCCGATTTTTTTGCTTTCAGTACCATAACTGACAGCGATTGTGCGCTTGGAATATTTACACAAAAATTAATTCAAAGTTTTATGGTGCATTTTTCAGCGATTTGTCATTAGTTCGTACATTGATAATCTTGGGTAGTTTTCGTGACTGCATTGGTGGCAGGTCTACGACAACAGCTACTAGCTTTGCGATGTCTTTGCTGTAATTGCACGTATCTTTAAAACTTTGAAGTCACTCTGCGCCTTTAGTATGAGTGAAATTGTTCTTTTTCACTGTTGCGCAATTTTCTGCGTTTTCAATTCGTTTTCAACGTGCTTCATTTTTTGAATTTCTTCGAACGTGTTTGACATTTTTGTTTCGCTTCTACAAGTTGGTTAAACGTTTTGAAATACAACTGGCACGCAGGTGCATGTCATTCAAGATGAAATTTAAACGTGTGTGGTAGTGTAATGTCAAAGCAGTAGAGATTTATCACTTCGTAAGCTTTATTCTGCAGCAAGTACTGTAGTTTCGTTGTGGAGACGATAAGCTTGCACTATTTGTTTCAATTCATGGTCTGTTACAGAATCCAAGTGAGCGTCATCGAACCCATGATTTACAAGTCACTAACTGCAATCGAGGTTATTATTTTGCAACAGTTACTACAAAACATCCCTTTGCAAAATAAATTCGATACAGTAAGTAAAAATATTTATTATTACCAGCAACAAAAAAAGTTTGTTCCATAGACAATGATCACAGTAAAATATCTTCATATTTAAGCAATAAGTTAGTTAGTTGCATATGTACATCATCCATGAAGTCGCTTATAGTTTTCCATATTCTTTTTAATTCCAGTTACTATTTTATGAATAGGAGTAGACCTTGATCCATAATAATCAACAAAATTTCCTTTGGGATTGATCAAGTACATGACAATGGTGTGATCTACCTGTTGAAGAATCGTAGGTAAAGAAAAAGCCAGTGCTGTCACAAGCATCAAAAAACTTCGTACGGTTACGAACTCATGAACCATATAAAACATTCTCGAAGCAAACTGATGGTAGTTAGCACTAAAATACTATATCACTCTCAGCAATGGGATGCTGATACATGAAATATCAAGGTCCCGGCAGCACCGTTTAATCCAAAATGGTCTTTCACCTGTAGATACTCTGATGGGAGCTCGACACGCAATTACTTGTTGTGGACAGCAATAAGCAAATGGTTTCTTAATCTTTTCGCTGCCATGGCCACTTTTTAAGATTGCTGACACGCTGTGGACAAGTAAAAAACCCCTGCTTTTTGGGGATTAACATTTTAAGAGCGATCATGGTCTCATTTTGGTCACGCTAAAACAAAGTTGATGATTTTATATTATAAGGATCAACTTTTTTGAGAGTAATTATTCTATTTTCGTTTCATAACAAAGTTGAAAACAATCAATTTTTTCACAAATCTTTTGTGAATCCTCAAAAAGTTTTCGGTAACCTCTGGGGGTCCATGTACCCCCGGTTGGGAACATTTTGATTAAGCAAATACACGGGGTGTCTTACTGTCCTAATTAACTTAAACGTTTTTTGAAACGTAAGGATCTTTGTTAAATTAATATCGAGGTAAAATGGAAAATTTGCTTAAAAATGATCAACATCAAACAGTACCATTTAGCAATCTATTACATCATGTCAATAACCCGCGACCGGTTTCGACCTTAGTGGGTCTCATCAGGCGAGTGTAAGAAACAATAACGATGCTGAAAAAAGGCAAATTTGCCATTGGGTGGAAAAAAGATGCAATACAAAACAATATGATTCAGCAATACCTATATCATGAGGGTCTCATTTCAGAACACACACATGTTATGGACAACAAGCCTAAATAGGAGTGTAGGATCATTGTTAACATTTTATTATTACACCAAATCTAAAGGTTGCTAGATGCTAATTAGCGAATTTCAAGGTGATCTCCTATTAAGAGGGATCTGCCTCCAGCATCACACAGGTAAAATCGAAAATTTGTTCAAAAATGATCACCAACATTATACGGTTCCATACAGCAATCTGTTAGATCATGCAACCAACCCGTGACCAGTTTCGACCTTATTGGATCTCATCAGGTAAAAAACACTCATGAATAAACATAAATACGCTCATAGTAAGCAACCTCTATATTTTGTAAAATGATTAAGTCTTGACAATGATCCTACATTCCTATTAGGGCTTACCGATGTGACTTGTCATCCATGTGATGTGTGTGTGTCCTTGATATAGGTATTGCTGTATCATATTGTTTTGTATTGCATCTTTTTCAGTACCCAATGGCAAATTTGTTTTTTTCGGTATTATTATTGTTTTTTACACCCGCCTGATGAGACAGAACAAGATCGAAACTGGTCGCGGGTTATTGAAATGACGTAATAGATTGCTGTATGATGTTGGTGATTTTCTATTTTACTTTAGTATGAAGCTGGAGGCCGATCCCTCTTAATAGATTACCTTGAAAATTGCTAATCAGGAACTAGCAACCTCTATATTTTGTTAAACTAATATCATAACAACTTCATGACTGGACGATAAAAATAATTTCAACTTCACAACACATGCACTTACAATGTAATCATTATCATTGTCTTTAGGACCCGCTTGATAATAAACGCGAAATACTTTAGTGGCATGCTTTACTTCTTCACTTGTTCCAGTTAAGCCAATAAACGTCGGATGAAAGTCAGCAAGGTATGTGGTGATTGCTTCCGGCGTGTCTCGTTCAGGATCAACGGACACGAAAATAGGCTGAATACTAGGAATGCTCTGGTCATCATCTATAAAAATGTTTGCATACCAATCACTCATTTGCAGATAACACAAATAACAACTTACGCTCACAATTAGAATACAACAGCTGCAGGTGTTCGACAAATTCCCCTGCTTGATTGCAGTGGTCGAAATGGAAACGCCCAGCATTGCTGGAATAAATCAATAATGGGCTGCACAACATTAATGTTTTGTGTGAACACAGAATAATGCTTTAGAATAATAATCACGTTTCATAAGATTTACTTATAATATCGACAATATCGGACATTCGTTCCAGCTCTTCTGGACATATATCGGGACAATGTGTGAAACCGAAATAGAGAAGCAACCACTTGTCAAGAAAATCTTTCTTGCTCACTCTGTTTCCTGAAGAATAAAAGCACAGTGTAAAGGCTGTAAGACATTCACAAGTAGGCCACATATTTCTAGTCTGCTATAACAAAGCTTCAATAGACTCTTTGTTTGGCAAAGAATTAATGTTCGTAATGTGTCAAATGCGGCAAGACCCCGCTAAGAGCTTTCAAGCTTACACTTCAGGGTAAAATTACGATTGCACTCTCGCATGACAAACCTCCAATCTTACCTTTGTTATCCGTTAAATCGTAATCGCTCGCTCCAATGTCGACTTTGCTCACTTGAGTTTCGCGTTTTTGAAGCTTTTCTGAAATGAAAAATAGAAAATTTCTTTATGCTAGTCGCTGAGGCTTCCAAGTCCATGCTCTTAATATACCAGTCTGTTTCTTTTGTTCCATATAATAAAATCCAGCACCAACTACGGAAACAAATATAGCTGTGATAATCAAACGGTTTTTAATTGACACTGGTGCTTCGTTTTCTGGTTTTTGTTGCTCATCATTCTGTTTTTTAAAGATCGTAGACAGAGAAATACGCCTTTTTTGAACAGATAAATGTTGGCTGTACGTACAATTACAACATCTTCCAACAAGAGAGTGAATAGAAATGGATTTACGGACACAGCATCGCTGAAACAATAACAGGCATTTACAATTTGATTTGATACCATGCTTCACCGGTTTTAAAGAATAGTGAAGCTGTTCACCTAGCATGTCGTAAGAGGCGACTCTGTTAATAGTGGAGTAGCCAGCTTAATTGCTTGGTTGGACCACTCACGTCAGAAAACTTGAGGTTGGGGGTAAGCAAGGGCATCCAACAAATTCTCATCACGAGAAAAATAAACAAATGGTCCCCAGTCCCAGCAGCTCTAAAATGGGCAAAGGGGTGCGAAGAATCTCCAGGTTTAAACCTGAATGTCACAAGATAAGATATCGCACTTAAATGTTGGAAGTCTTTGCGGAATGAAAACAGGAGTGCGTGAGGAATTAAAGAAAAAAAGAGTTGATGTGTGCTGCGTGCAGGAAGTAAGATGGAAAGGCCAAGAACCTCGCTTTGTGGGTACTTCGGGACAAAAGGTATAAACTGTGGTGATTAGGAAATAATCCAGGATTAGGAGGGATTGGAATCTTGGTGAAAGAGGAAATATCTGAAAACGCTGACGAAGTTAAAAGAAAAAGCAATAAAGTGATGGCAATTGCGCCAACTTAAGTAGAAAATAACATGAGGGTATGAGCCACAAAGCGGAAGATTAGACACAGAAAAAGTTCGTTTTTAAGACGAAATGACGAGTAATTAGGAATTGGCGAGTTCTAGTGATATCATTATTTCTTGATAGAATTTCAATAGAGTTATGCGTGGCAAACACATGGTTCAATAAGAAAAATAACTTATTGTGCCTATGCATGTGAAATGCAAATTGATTTTCAGGCTGTGCATCACGCCATCACTAAAAAATGGCAGCATTTTTAAAAGAAAAATTAAAAAAAAACGAAAAAATTGCTAGCCATAAAACATCGACGTATTTTGTACGTTTGGCCTTACTAAAACGCTGCATGGCCAAATGCAAGTAAGCAACCAAGAGCTTGTAACCTTTAGCCTCATGCTACTGCTAGTAGAAAATATAAAAAGTGACAATACATTACACCGAAATTGTATTTGCAAACTGTTCGAACATGAAGAAACTATGCAATGTATTCAGAGAAGCACAAGCAGTCGAGCGCAGTCAGATGTGCAAGTGCTTCTTTAAGTTTTGGTTATTTCTATTTTGATAGACAGTAATTCTTAGTTGGTGGTTTTTTTCTAAATATTTTTTGTTACATATGCAGTTTTAATCATGACGTTTGCAATAAGCAGTATGCAGCTTTAGAATTGCAAACATTATTGTAAACACTATAGAGTAAATACAAATCGTTGTTATTGCTGTGTAACACTAAAATACCACTAAATTTCCAGAGAGTTCTATGCATAGTTTTGCAAGTTCATTTGCAGTCAAATCAGCAACTGCTTTCTTTTTCAAAAATCGCATCATGACAGTGAGCAGTTAACTAACTCAGGATGGTCCAAGATTGCGAGTATAAAGGGCCACTTTTATATTTGAAATAAGCTTTGCGAGCCGCTGTTGGAGAAACGTCAGAGAGCTCAAAAAGCTGATTTTGCTATTTTAATGTTTTGCTGCAGCACCAACGCATTCGTTGATACTTTCTGATTGTTTGCTACTCAAAAAATGGTTTTTAGCTAAGTTACCTAAGAAAACACATGACACATCTACTGATTAGCAAACCTTTTATTTGTTTTTGTTTTCGTTATCATGTCAGGGTTTGTATCAGTTTTGATGGTCCGCTGTCTGCAGTAAGCAGCATTTACCGTTTTGACTGTCTATTCTGATCTGTGCGTAGATTTGAGTTTTTTCGCGACTGTGTACTTTGCTGAACACGGTGCACACTGTTGATAAAAAATCACTAATGCAGCGGTTCTTAAAAATTTTTAAGCCCCAATACTCCTAATCCGGATTCAAATGAAATTTAACTTTCCATACTTTTCAATTGCGATGTAATCTAATTCATCTCTTACTTTGTAATAAATAAACTCAGTACCCACAAAATCCAATATTAATACCTTCTGTAAGTATTGAGGCAAACTTTAAGAACTCCCGACTTAAGAGGTTAAATTGCCAGTTGCTCACAAGATTTTTTCACAATGCCCATTAGACATAACAAGAAGGGTGGGCAGGGGCAATCTCGATTAAGAACAAAAGGTAATTTGAGATTTAATTGCTTCAAAACGCCAATAATTTCCACACAAGGCAACAAGCAAATTTCAGGCATAAAATTGACAAAATTGGGAGCTAAGAAACAATCTTTGAAAAATTTGTCATATAAAATTGACAAATACAAAGACCAAAAACTGTATTTTTCCCCTTCCCTCCTCTCCATTTGCTTCTGGCAACGCCAAGCACCACTGCTTACTTGCAATGAATTTGAATAGAGCAGTATTTCTCAATCGAAGATCCACAAAAGACTTAGTGGCCAACAAAAATTTTTCTAAAAATTTCCGAAATCGTTTTCAACTTTGCTTCAAGACGAAAAAACCGTCAGCTCTCCCACAAAAAGCATAGTGTTAAGTCTGTGATCGAGTTGGGGGTTCACAGCATGCCACTAAAGTTTTTTAAAAAGTCCAAGGCATCCGAAAGACTGGGAATCACAGGATGAGAGAGTCGGTGCTTGCAACTTAAGACAAAAGTTAACACGTACCTGCGTCGTGACAAAGCGTAAGAAAGAACAAAAGCATAGCTACGCAATATTAGGTACATATCGACCAGCACTTTGATGTTGCACAGCTTGACTAAGGCCGTTGTTATTGCAATGCATCTATGCAATATGTAGGCGTATTTCAACTCCTGAGCTTTCTGCACCAAAGATACAATATACATAAAGCGTTTGCGAGCCACACAAAAGTCGTCTGCAGGCCGCATGCAGACCGCGTGCCAGGGTTTGGATCACCCTAGACTAACTTCTTAGCTAAATAAATAATAAATTAATTGGCCTTCAGCTCGAAACTCCGGAAGGTATTTCTCAAAGGGTTGGGCAATTGCAATTATGAAATATATCTCGATGAGAGTTATCTTCTAACTGACACCACCACAGGGCTTGATCTTAGGTATTTCTCATTTGAATCCAAAAAACGTTGGCATTTCTTTTGTTTACGCAGGTATTCCCAAAAATGCGCCTTTGTATCATTTTATCGTTTGAAATAGGAATCAACACAGATAAGAATGTAAGTCATCTAGTTGAAACGTGCCGAAGAAGGAGTGACTCATCTGACATAATAATACATTTACATAGATTTTCGAAATATGTTTTGCATGGTTTCTCTCTAAACCAATTATGAAGATTATATGCTAATTTCGAAGTATGCCCACCCTCCAGTGCTTTAATGCATTTCTTGAATGCATTGTGCACTATGTTTAGTGAACAGCTACAAAGAAATCAGCCCTTGATGACTCATTTTCGCCAACGTTGCATTCAATCTATTCCAGATGGCTGTGCTGATGGTCGGTCCGTAACAAGATATACTAAAAAGACGCTCGAACGGAAGTTTACTTTTCTCTTCATAAGCCATTATTTTTTGAACAATATCTGCAGCAGTCGCCCTTCCCAAAAAGAAAGAGGTCAAGCACGTAGTGACCACCTTGAGTGGGTTTTTACACCAAAAATGAACGAGTATATCCTTTTGTCTCTTTCTTTGCATAGTAGTGGTTTCGTCAAACACCAGAGTAAACGCACATTCTGCTTTTGATAAACTGCAACAGAAATCATTTTCAAGAAGAGGCCCAATTCTATCCTAAATATGGTACGAAGCTTTCTGTCGAGCCATTGAAAACTGTTTTGCTATTTCACTGTCACTAAACATGATCTAAAAGGTATCACTCAAATGATCGCATCTTCTAAGAGACATGTCTGATTCAGCAAGCTTAAATATCCATCTTGCTTCAGCAGTTGCAACTTTTTCTGAAAGTCCTGGGTCTAATAAAACAATTCTTTGGCTAGTTGTGGGGCAACTGATCGGAAACCGCTACAGCTTGCATAAAACCATCTGTAATACATCTGGCATTGTTTGAAAATCTGTCCTTTGACACACTTTGGTGTCGTTCTTTGACTGAATGCTGCACTAAAGCTTGAAATCCCAGCTTACCGTACTTTAGCTCGCACGTGCACAACTTGCACAAGACATACTTAAAATCTTTTCTCTTTGACCATAACTTAATTTTTACATTATTCTTTTTCAACTTTTCCAACCACGTATTTGACCAATTAACCATAGCAACAACAAACTTACAGCACCACCACTTCTGAAAAAATACCAATAAATTACTAGAAAAAGTAGTAGACTATACAAATAGTTTCTTGTTCAATGGCTGACAATGTTTCTTATGCAACATAAACTACTGCATTTACTGCTATTAGTATACACACACAAAGGGCTTGAGTTGAACCATCACATCTCAAAATATGCTTTTGAAAAAACTTTTTTGATATATATGAGACAAAATCATGCGAACCCTTATGTGCTTGATATTTAGCAGCATTGTAACGGTAACAGTCATCACTTTTGTCAAGAACTGCTGTATACTAATATTACAAAGATGTATGAAAATAATCTATTACGTGGTTAGCAAGGCAAATAGCAAAAGGGATTAAGCATCTATTTTTTATTTCTAGTGAAACTAAAAATTTTATCCAAACCTATACTGGTAATGCAGACAAATTGCCAAAAAAAATGATTGAGGACTGTCTAAAAAATTTAAAAAATAAGTCTACAGCCCGGATTTTGTGCTTATGGGGGATACACAGAATGTATGTAAAGGATGAAACAATGATTCCATGAGAACTTCAGTACAGACTGGTGGTTGTAGATCTGGATAAAAGTTCTAATTTGTAGATCTGGATAAAAAGAGTTCTAAAAAAGATTAGGATATGAGTGAATTGTAAGGAACGGATTGTAAGAAGGATGTGAAAGTTGAGTGAAAACCAAACAAAAGACTCAAAAAAAGAGTAAAACAACTAGTAAGCACTGACGCATCTGATTCATGAAAAACTTTCAAGGATGGTGTTCTAAAAACATGTGATGCAGTGCATGGAAAGAAGACACCTAGGATAAATCGAGGAGACATCTAGTTGTAGAATGAGATAAAAGAAACTATAGCAAGAAAGTGGGCAGCATTTAAAGAGTTGTGCAGGTTTCCATCAGAAAAAATATGGCACAATACAAACGTTTAAGAAATCAAACAAACAAAGTTGTTGCTAGAGCTATGAGAAATAAAGCTCAACAGGAGTTCAATAATTTATGTCAGAATTTTAGCAGTTTTCTGCTTCTTTAGTAGAATGAAAAAGAAAGGGAAGGATCTTGAAAGAAAAAGGTGTTTAAAAGAAAGAGACGGACAGTTGGTTTTATTAAAGAAGACAGAGAAAAATTTGGAATGAACACACGCAAAAGATTATGTAGGAAAAGAACGAATGGGAACTGGTGGTGGAAAGTGATGTAGTAGAAGTTACTTGCAAAGAAATTAGGCAAGCAATGTAAAAGATGAAATCAGGAAAAGCAACTGGGCCATCTGAAGTAAGTGTTGAGATGATAGTTGCAAGTGACAAAATTTGAGTTAAAGTGATGGTGTACCTGTGTCAGCATGAATAGGATGGTAGAGAAATGCCTGATAAGTGGCAAACTAGTGTGATTATATCTATTTTTCAAAAAATGGATGATGTGATGAGCTGTGAATCATACAGAAGAGTAAAACAACTAGAACACGTCCATGAAAATTGTTGAAAGGGTACTACAGAGGCGAATATGAATACTGATCAATTTGAAATAAAATGCAGTTTGGATTTATGCCAGGAAAAGGAACAGTGGATGCAATATTTATTGTGAAGAGAATGCAGGAGAAATATCAAAAGCACAAGAAGTTGTATATGTGCTTTGTTGACATGGAAAAAACTTTTTTTTTTGGGTAAGAGTTCCGAGAAAAGTGATGCAGTAGGCCACAAGAAAGAAAAGTTTATAAGTAATGGTTCAAGCAGTTATGAGCTTGCATGATGGTGCAAAAACAAGAGCGAGGGTGGGATCTGTATATTCAGAGAAATTCAAAAAGATTGGTGCGCATCAAGGATATGAGCTGCTGCCATTATTGTTTGCAATAGTTGTGGACATTATTACTGAAAAAACAAGAAGGGATGAGACTAATGAATTACTGTATGCAGATTACCTTGTTCTCATGAGCAAAACCATGGAAGACTTAAAAAAAGTTTTTGAATTGGAAGAATGCACTCAAAATTAAGAGTTTGAAGATCAACATCAGAAAAACAAGTAATGGTAAGCAGGTCGAAAGGAGAACTATTCAAAAGCAAGATAAAGCCATGAGGAGTTTGTGGGAGGAGAGTAACGGCCAATTCAGTATTGAACATGAAATGCAGAAACTGGGTTCATGGCAGATGTGCAAAAATATAGAATTACCGATAAGTTGGCAACACGTTTTGTTTGCTCGAAAAGTAGAGGGATAACAGAAAGAACAGTAAATTCGATCAAGAAGTTGTGCAATGAAGTGGAGACAGTGAATGCATTTTGTTACTTGGGAGACAGAATAAATTTTATAAAAGATGAACTTAGATGTTGTTGCATAAGCAATACTGTATGGTAGCATTCAAGGTGTTAAAAAAAAATGAAAAAGTAATTTTGAAGAGAAGAGAGCGATGATGAGAGCCATGTGCGGTGAGAAAGTGGCAGCCACAAAGAAGACTAAACAACAGATGGACATGCTGGGGTTGAAGGAAAACATTAGATGGGTTAGAAACAGCAAATGGAGTTAGCATGGGGTGAAGAAGAATGATGAGAGTTGCTCTAGATTTTGAAGTGGGTATTAAGAGAAAGCAAGGACAATCAATTAAGACAAGGAAGAAGCAGGTGGAAGAGGAGACAGAAAAGATTGGTAAAAAGGAGGATGCCCTGAATCAAGCGAAGTGGAGACATGGAGTGCAAATAATTGTGCAAGGAATAGGGTGTGTTCACCCATCTTTGCTAAGGGGACAATACTGGATAAGAAAATGAACTGGCACTGCTAATTAATAGATGTGAGCAAAGAATGGAGATCATAAACGGTATCTAGTGCTGTTGATACCATGACTCTTCAAAATAGGGGTTCAAATACATGTTTGTTTGCAGTATACAGAAATGGATAAGGGGTTAATGAGCCACAATAATTAAAGTCGTACTACAATTTAAAGACGTTATTCTCATATTGTTCTTATTATCAACAATCAATCATAACACTCAAGCAACTTTTACCTTTGGTAAACATTACTCACCTGTACAAAAGTTATACTAGTGCCAGCTGTTCGTAAAAGAATTGCCTTTGAAAAAATTTGTTGTATTGTTGGTAAGGACATTTGTGCACTAATATTTTGACTGCAGAAACAGCAATACAACTTACAATTGATCAAATTCTTTATAAACACAATGTTCTGAAAAAATACCTATCTCTTAAGTGTATCTGTTACCTGAAACAACACCACTAAACATATGATACTTGACATAAAATAGATTGCGTGAGTACAGGTGTGCAATATTCAATTTCTAGAATAGTGTATTTTTTAAAATATGATACGGTAGACGCTGCTTAATATGACCACCTTGGGGCCAGACCATTTTGGTCATAATATCCAAATGGTTATAAAACCGAAGCCACTATAACAGCTCCTGAATCGATGCCGTAAGCCACAAGAAGTCCAAATACCGTCAAATTCATTGTTTACCCGAAGTAACAGTGTGACGTTGGCAGTAAAACAAAGTACAGTACTTTAACACTACAAGTGACGGTAAAATTTAGTACAGTGTGTAACAATATGTTGAAAAGGCGAAGTTATAAGTGCGTGGCGGGAAAAAATACTGTACTGTAACAAGAAAGATGGAGAAAATGTTGGTCATATTATCCGAAATTTGGTAACCGTATATCAAACGGAGAAATTCCGGACCGTACCAAATTGGTCATAATAAGTGGCAGGTCATATTATTTGTGGTCATAATAAGCGGCGCCTACTGTATAACATAATAAATGTCAAATAAAATGTGGCACATGTTCATGTCATTAATTCAAATCTTCTTTTGATTAAAAACATAGGTAAAGTATACTAATACAATACAGCTTGCATGCATGCACAAGACAGTAAATTCAATGATAGCAGTCATTAATACCATTAAAATTTCCTACTCAAGCATTTCACTACATGATCAAAAATATGATTGAAATAAAACAATGTTAATAACACAATTTCTGAATGTCACGGAGGCTGAACACTTGGCTAAGTCAATTTCCAAATACTTTAAAGTTGTCAAATCAAAAAGTATAGCAAGCAATACATTTGTGCTACATTAAACCAAGGTTGGCTACAGTTGTACATATTGCAAATATTTTAAATAGAACATGATTTCTTCCTGCTTCATACAAATTTAGAAGTAGTGTAAACTTTCTATAAAATTAATCTCTAACAATAATAAGCAGAATTTAAAATTTGCAACAACACACTGCAAGTAAGAGTAATCTTGAAAAACCTCTAATACTGCAACCAAACAAGACCAAAAACTTTTGAAACTGAAAGCTAGCTTTATAAATGCTTGACAAAACATGAATGAAAGCAACCAATAGCTAATATTTTTTTGATGCATAGTAGAATGTAGTATAACTATTCATTCTATGGCTATTAGCATAAAACATGTTGCAGCATAAACACCAAAGCGCTAATGTGATATGATAAAATTTTGAAAGCTTGATTATTACAGTTCGTCTTTGTTATTATTTTTTAACGACGATTCCATGTCATTATTTTCATTTAATGCTTCTTTCCTTTTCAAATCAAATGCAGCTTTATCATCTGCAGCAAAATATTCTTCATATACTTTTATTGGATCAACTTCCCAATGTTTATGAAATGAAACAGGCTGCAGATTACTAAGATACCCAATAGAATAATCCTGAGGTCGAGCTTGATGAAACCTTGGAGAATGAGTCACAGGAATTCCAACCAATGCAGAGAAACACTGGCCAAGATACATATCATCTGGAGTACTAATTGAAGGGCATTTGCAGTTATTCTTCACCCATGAGTTAATGGCTCCTCTGCTCATCACCATGCTTCCTCCTCCAGTAATGTAACTATATCCATTCCCACTGCTCAACCCAAAGCCATATCTTTCTCCCAAAACCAAAGGAATGTTTGGTTTGTAGCAATTTAACAACTTGACAAGCTGGCTTAAACCAATGATGGAATCATCATCGGCAATCACAAGATATTTAAACTTTTTCAAATTTTTCTTGTGATGGGCATCATTAATAATGACTTCCATTTTACCACAATGCCCCATGACAGTATTGGGGACACCACAATCAATTGTTGGGATTGAGCTATCAGTAATATTACTATAATAAAGGATATTTTTTACATATTTTCCCCATGTCTTCTTTACAATGCCAACACGGGTTGAGTGAAACTTCTGGGTTGTTTTTACACTTATTAAAATATCATCCAAAGTTATGCTGGCTCCGCAGTTGTCTGCAATTTCATAGTCAACCCACGTAACACAGTTTTCATCACTATCTATATTGCCACACAGATGATCCGAACATGTCAAATTAACTTTTATTTTTTTTCTCAAATACATAGCAATTTCATGCTGAAGGTCTATTTGAAAATCAGGACGAGATTCATTTTCCTCAGAGTTCTGAAACTCAGCAATTTTCTTCAATAAACTGTTGCTCATGATCCAGCCAGCCTGGAAATCAGGATAGTGGAATTGTTCAATCCCACCTTGATGGAAAGCAAAATGGTGGATTATCGTTATCTCTCTATCAACAAGGCATCTACCAAGGTATATTTCTTCATTAAAGTCATGCTTAGCAAGAACTTTTTGTACCAAAAACGTTAGGTCAACATTGGTAGTATCTTCCATAAACATAATCCAGTTATATTTATGGCCATACTGCTTAGCAATGCTGGGTAAAATTGGAAGAATAGCCCAAGATGACTCCACCGGCCATTCTTGGTGAGTTAAAATAACCTTGACTTTGTGAGAATAATTGTCAGCTTGTAAGTCTAAAGTTCTTTTGTTTTCTTCAGCAATACGATTGTGGTATTCATTGGCTTGACTTCTTATTACAATCAATAAAGAATTGTGTGTATCTAAGTCCTTCTCACAGCGTTCAGAAACAGATAAACAAAAATTCAAGGCAAGAAAAAAAAATGCAATACTAATACCAAAATGCATAACTATTTTTTGTGGCAATCATATAGGCTACTTGTGAAAAATACCCCAAGCACAAGGTCTTTACAGCTGTAAAACACAACAAACATGTGATTCAAATGCTCTGCTGCACATTGCTAAATTGTGCTGTACTATAGAAGTAAAGTAGGTTTTTTGTGATAGGCTATTATCTTTCCATCAAGAAAAATTCATTTATTAGTTATGATATACATTGTTGTGTTCACACATACTTTGGTTTAAAGTTACCAATACTGCTAGTACAGTGCTTTCCTACCACAGGCATTGAAACCAGTGTTTCCTTTATATGCAAAAAAAGTGCGAGTTTGCAAAATTATGTCTGGTGGACATGCAGTTAAAATTCAGCAGTGCATAAAAGAAGTCCAGCAGTTTTTGGTACCTTCTTTAGTTTATTAAAATTTTTGCAATTTTGCTAGCAAAATCTTTAACCAACTGTTTAATGCATGAAAGACAGTGAAAAGGAATCTAAGTTAGGACTAATGTTTTTTTAGAGCAGTGCAACGTCTCACACAAACATACTCGTATCACAGCTATGATTTAACAGTGAGTGATGGCAGCTGAAAACATCGCTAATGCCATTGCCAGAATTTTTTTGTATTACAATTTATCTTTCAAACAATTAACCTAAGGTACACCCTTGTGCATATTAATCTGGGCACTTTTGAAATTTTGAGATTTGACATAAATTTTCTTTCTTCAAAAAGTTTGGAATTTTCTTGAATTTCATTGTGATAATTATCTCCTTAGAGATTATGATGCATACTGTATTTCATGAAGTGATATTTGCTACTTGCAGACTTGATGCTTTCAATTTGAATGTTTTGATAACACTGGCCAACAAAAAGAAATTTTGTCATGGTGCCTAAGATGTTTTCATTGTTTTTATCTAATTTGAAGGCACTGATTCAAGAAATGCTGTCACTTTTTTTTCTATCAGGTCTAGTTTTTCTGGTATGGTGTATCCATCTCTGTAGGAAGCCCATAGCTACAATAATCACAGGCAAATCGAAGAAACAATATTTTTATGACACTTCATGGCACATATTTTTGGAATCACACCAAAATATCCACAATTAAAGCTTGAAGTTGTGAAAAATGCAAAGCATAGTCATTATCAGCCATAAACTGGCGTTTTATTGATTTTCTAGAATGGGAGGCTCTGGCATCATCATGTTTAAAAGACCAAAAGTAGTCTGCAAGCATGGTGGCATCCCAATGGTCTTGATAGCGAACTTTCATGTTGCTGATGTCTTGATGAAAGCGCTCCCCTTGCTCAATGCTCACATCACCTAGATTTTCTGGAAAACAGGCAAGACGGCTGAGCAAAAAATGTAACTTGATGCTCATATTTGCACCCAGTTGATGGAGACTTGTGAGTGATGTTTCAACAAGCTCTTTGTAGTTGGAATTACTTTGTTTTTCCCAAGAATTTTACGGTCAACTTTGGATATAAGAGATTCAGATATAAGGGATTTTCGCTTATAAGGGACTACGCAAAAGGTCCCAAATGATTTTCAATATAAACTAATAAGTCGGTTATAAGAGACTGATTAAGCTAGTCCCGGCAGATCTCTTACATCCAAAGTTGACTGTACTATGTTCATAAATGCTGTCCAGGCACTCGATTATGCAGGATTCAAAAAATTACAGAAATTTGCATCATTCATTCACTTTCGAAACATGAGTCCATCAAAAATTCCAACTTTTAATTTCTGTATGGTTAGGCATGGAAATTTTATGCAAATATATATAAAATTGTCGCCATCTTTCTTAAGAGCCTTTACAAACTGTTTTATGATGCCAAGCTTTATGTGAAGAGGAGGAAACACAATTTTGGAATGCTCCACCAAAGGACAAGCCAGAACATTGAGAGAGCCAGGAATCAGCTCACTGTGCACAGGTCGATCTTTTTTATCCAGTGCTCTATTCTTGCCCTGCTGTCCCACAAACACAAGAAGGAAATTTTGTGTAGCCACCTTGTAGCCTGAGGAGAAACCCAATCATTTTTAAATCGACACAAACGATCCATTGGTGCTGTTTGTATGAAATTTTTTCCAGAACAAATTTGATTTCATGATATATTTTTTTTTGAGGGTCATTGAATGGCCTAGAGGAACTGATCTATATAAGTTGCCATTGTGAAGAAGAACCCATTTCAAACTTCTTTTGGAACTGTCTATAAAAAGGTACCAATCTTTAAAATCATTTTGTTGGACACCAACCTGCCGTAGCAGGCTGGCAACGTGAATGCAATATACTATATCGTTTTCCTGAGTGAAATATGGTAAGAATTCAATATGGCGTTTTTTGTAGAAGGTTATGAAAGTTCCAAGCTAAAGTAGATTTTTTTTCTTTGAGTCTTGAAGCTAGAAGTTCAGAAGATTCTTTGGAAAGGTTGAGATCTCTAGTCAGATCATTAAGTTCTCCTTGAGAAAAAAGCTGTGGTAGTGAAGAAGGAAGAAAACCGACATCCAAAACAGTGTCTTCACTACTGTCAGTGGACAAAACAGAAGTTTGGTCTTCTTCAGAACCAGGCAATGCCAATTCGAGCAAGTCTTTAAATACTGGAACAGGAATTTCATTGCAGCGTGAAATTGGCCTAAGTGCAGACTCAAGGTTTGGATGAACCGACAAATTCCTGCTCTTGCTGTTGATTCTTTTCGTGTTGACTGCACAGAAGTAGCAGTCATCAAATGGTTTTTCAGTTCATGCCAGACCATTACACTACCAAAGCAAAGTGACTTTCTATCCTTTTTATCCATTGTCAAAGATGCTCAACACATTGTTTCCATACAATATGGAGTGCCATGCCTTATCTTGATCACCCAGCATTACTTTGAAGTAAGCAAGATAAGCACACTTCACAAATTCACTAATCCATTTACTGTTGGATTGCAACACAGATTCCCCACAAATATAGCAAAACACATTTGGATTGTTTAACACATTAACTGCGGCCATTTTTCTCGCTGTGTGCTATAACCTCACATCTAAAAGTTTTCAAATCTGACAAACTGACTCAATATATGCTCAAGCAATACGACAGATATGAAGAAAAAAAGCATTCTAAGTATCACCTATTTTCTTTACTTTCATTTTTTCTCTCTGTTCAATAGTATATGGCAATTTGCACAGTGCTAAAATCCTCGAATATAAACTTACCTGAAGGACAAGTTATCTTGTCTTTAGCAGATAAAATGCAAAATAAAGAACGAGATAACTTGTCCTTAGCGCTCAAAGTGTTAAACAACGTCTCCTAGGAGAGGATGTAGCCATGCTTAATTTTTGCTCAAAAAACCTGCAACAAGCCAAGATCATTACTCTCTATGAACACACCAGCATGTCACAGAGAAAAATTGCTAAGACTGTTGGAGTTAGTAAAGGATCAGTTTACCACATCCTTAAACAAAAAAAGAGAGAGCATGGAAATGTTAACATTAAAATAAAAGTGTGGAAGGAAACAAAAAACAAGCAAGTGTGATAATAGGACACTTTTACACAACAGAAAAATGCACCAACCAAAAACCAGCAAGGACTCAAGAGATTTTGTTGAAAGTGGTGAGCACTGTTTTTGCCTACTGTTTGGCAGTGATTGTTGAAAGCAGGAAAAAAGAGCAAAACGGCCAAATAAGAAGCAATTACTGACAGCCACAATGAAGAAAAAATGCTACAATTAGGCAAAGAAGTACCAACACTAGTCTGTTGAGAATTGGAGCCATGTCCTTTTTTCTGATGGGAAGTCATATCTTTGTGAAGGGATTCAACCAAACCTTGTAAGCTGCTCTACAAAAGGAAAGCTTGGAGAAGAGTGCTTTGTTCAATTCGTAAAGCATCCATACAAAAAGATGTTTTGGGGATGCTTTTCTGTAAATGGCCATGGAACACTTGTGCCTATTGAGGGAATGGTGAACAGCAGAACCTATTTGCCAATAATAGAAAGAAGAGTCTCCAGAGAATATGCTAACCTCCATCCAAAAGCCATTTTTCAACAAGACTCTGCCCCATGCCACAAGGCAAAGTCATCACAAATTGTTTCAAAAAGATGAAAATGGAAGTGCTGGAATAGCCTGGTAACTTGCCAGACCTTAATCCTATGGTCCATCATGAAAAATTGCTTGAGAAAACAGGGCTGCACTACAAAAATGAAGCTAGTTCAGTCTGTTATACATCTATGGTTTCATATGATGAAATAAAAAATATCTGCAATAAGTAGATTTGATTCTACATGCAAAAGGTGGACATATCAACTACCGGTATTAATTGCCATGAAAATAAAGCGTGCTTTCTTCTATTCTCAAATAAAAGCAAAATGTTTAAAAATTGTGTTTCTTAACTGCCCAGATTAATTTACATAAGAGTGTAAGGTCAAATTTTTTTTTCTATACTTTTTCTCGGCCAATTTTAAACAAGACCAGAGCAGTAATAGCAAGCCGCTTTCAAACTTCAGTTTTAATACAAGACTTGATTTTTCAAGGGAAGTTTGAAAATGGAATTAATTAAATTTTATGTGTTTTCTTTACGTTTTAACCATAACTTTAATCATGCTTGTTAAGATAAAAAAAAGCACATAACTCTTGGTTTTAGTTTGGCACAAAAAACACCGTTTTTTCAGGAAATGGTTCAATTTTTGTACAGTATAAGTAAATAGCCTTCTCTCACTAGCCATTTATGAAAACTAAAAGTAAAAAAGAATGTGACTTCCTACCAGTTTTAGTTTTGAGTCCCCTCCAGCTGTTTTTAAATAAACAGATAAAATGTAGCTGACAAATATGTTCTACGATAGCTTACCAATCATGATTGAAGTAATCCTTATAAATCATCCAACGATATAGAATGCTAAAATTTCAGATTTCTCAGCATTCTCAACTACTCTCAATCCACACCAGCATTTTACATGCCAGCCATCCACAGGTCTCTCACTCAAAATTAACCGCTGACATTCTGCCAGAAAAAAAATTCGCTTTTGCTTCCAGACAAATTCGCAAAAAAAATGACCACTATCGTTCTGCCAAAAAAAAAATCCGCTTTTACTCTTTGGCAAATTCGCGAAAAAAATCAAGCGACAACAAACAGAAGAAAAGAACTCTTTTGTTTGCACGCATCAAACTTGTTACTGAGGCTTTGCAAAAATAGTTTTTGGAGCGCCGCAAGTGAAAAACTGCTAATATACAAGGGCGTAGCCAGAAAAAAATTGAGAGGGGGCCAAATTTGGCAACTTTTAATGTGACGTCATTTACTTATAACGGCACATTCAGGTAATATCTATAAAAATATAAATTTTATAGAATTTCTGCCAAATTGCAAACTGGCCGCTAAATTATGCAAAAATTCTAACGCTTTCTTTGAAAAGGCCAATTAGGGGTAATTTTTGATAAGACAATCGTCATACAATACACTGTTGAGCCAGACACACTCATTTGTCACCTTATGAACGCGTACGCCATTTTACTTGTTGTTGAGAATTAAAAAGCGATAAGATACAGTGCGTACAGTAGTATAGGTTACTAGAACAGTAAGTGGTCAGCACATGCAAGAATGTCGAAATCAAAGTTGAACGAGTTTTACTTCCATTTTATCACGCTCAGAAATCAATTCGTCGTCGCTTTTCGCCAGCCATGGTTGCCAATATTCAATTGATCTCCTCATCTACTATTCGTGATTGCAGTGAAGCACGCACAAATCAGACAAGCGATCCGAGGTCATATGTGAACGTAACCAAGTTTTGACTCGCCTCATACGCGAAAATGACCGTTCAGCCTCAACGGTTGTTGCGGGAAGTGTCAAGATAATCTGCATGACGTTGCGCACACTTGGATAAGCTTGGGCGCTCAGAAAAAGCTCGGGCAAGCTTTCCTGATTTACTTGAGGAGTGAGAGAACTTCTTCTCAACTTTACTTCATTTACGAGGTTGTCCAGTGAATATAAGCTCTCAATGTCATTGATGTTGGTCGGATTGTTCGGAGGCAAGATAGAGAGCAAAGCAAAAAAAGAAGGGTTATCATTAAAACGTTCCAGAAGAGAGCTGCTTAGACCATCAATGTACGGGAGGAATATTGAACGTTGATAATATTGTAAGGCCAATTCTGCTTCAACGTTATCACAATGAACTTGGATTCCAACAACCCGGGGCAATGCCAAACATCTTTTTGTATTTTTTTACATTTTTTTTATTAGTTTGCTTTCAGTGGCTTAGCACCTTGCTCCCACTGATGTGTGTGATTCTAGTTGTTTACTGTAACAGCTGTGTTTGCTAATTTGCAACTTCGTGCGTCCCCAGTTTGACGCCCAGCTCGCGCACCTTTGCTGTTTTACCCTATGATTTTACTGTAATATTAACTGACGAAGTACATACCGTCAGGTTTGTAGCCGCTCGGCTATCTCCGTTTAAAGTACATCGTGCTCCTATAGTTCGCACGCCTGGCGATGTAACCTCACGCCATGAATCTAGCCTGCATGGCTTTCCGGCAACCTAGCCGTGACATTGCAACGCGTATTGTTTATTATTATTGTATGCGTCTAAAATCACACACATTTATTTTTCTTTTTTATTAGGGTTAGATTATGTATATTTTTACCTTCTCTTGGTAGCTCGGTGATCGGCTTGCCTTTCCCGCCATTAGGTTGTTTATCCGTTATTTTTTGTTAATGTGACGTGTGCAGTGTCCTGTTTACATAGACGTGTGCAGCGACCTAATTCCTGGTGTCGCGTGCAGATTTTGTTACCGACCATGTGGTCGGAGATATTGTGCTCTCTTTCTTCGTCGATCGCCGTGGCGGACCGGACGTGTTCTGGTTGTCTGTCATGTTTCTCGTTCGTTGTTGATCGTCGTGGCAGAAGGACGTGATTTTTGATTATCTGCCACAGCTTGCGCGAATTGATGGAATAAAATATTGCTGTAGTGCTTTCTTCCTTGTGACTGCCATAGTTCCCAGCGATTGGGATTCAGTCAGCACGTTATTGCTCTAAGGAACATATTTCCTACAATGCCAACTACTGCACAAGCCTCATCATAAATACTAGATGCAACAGTGTTGAAGTCCACCCGGTCTCGATCAAGGACGTTCTGAAGAGAAGCATTAAGACTTTTCACAGAAGGTACGCTGACTCCAACAGCCTGAAGCTTCCGCGCTAGTGGTTCCATAAGTGCTGATTACCGCCCAATCAAACATATGACGTATGTTACACCAGGCTTTTCGAGAGCGGCTTTCAAGAAAAGAGCTTTCGCTCGTATCTCACCGCTCGCGTCCTCCATCAATGAAGCAAGAGCGTCAAGTATAAGCTTGAAGTTAGATTTAAATATCCGGATGGTCTTGTAATTTTGTGACCACCTGGTAAGAGAGAATAAATTAATATTGACTTCTAAACTTGAACGCCTTTTAGGGCTTTCCCGAAAGAAACGAATAGTTTCCCTGATGATGTCGCAGGTGCTTCTAACTATAGAAACTCTAGTCTGGTCATTAATGACCAAGTTCAAACAATGTGCAGCACAATGCACAAATACTGCTCGGAGGTACTTTTTGCGAATGCGTTTTTGAACTCCACTCGCATGACCTGCCATAGTTGATGCACCATCGTAGCTTTGTCCAACAAGCTTTCGAAGATCAACGCCTATTCTGGAGAGGTGAGCCAGAATTGCTGCAGAAATAGATTCCGCGGAAACTAAAGACATTTCAACAAATCCTGTAAAACTCTTGTTCACTTTATCACCTTTGGTATGTCTTAAGACAATGCTAAGTTGGTATTTTCCCGAAATATTGAAGGATTCATCGGCGACAACAGATATAAAACTTTCATTGGCCTCTGCAACAAGCTCTTTGACCACCATGGTGCTCGCAATCCCAAGAATCTCGTTTTGAGAGGTTGGAGTTGTATACTTAGCATTTTCAGCCATCTGAGCAAAGTGTTTCTTCAAAGCTTCGTCCCCAGCATCCTTGCGGAACTGAAGAAGCTTCACAAAAGTTTCTTTGTCTGCGGAATGCCCACGCAAAGGGATATTGTTAGAAGCACAGAAAAGAACAGTTTTGACAATAGAAGTCAAAATTTTTTTATATTCTGCTGTTCGCTTGGCCCTTACTGCGTCTATACAAGCGTATATATATCTTTGCCACTTTCCATGGAGCTAATAAAATCCTTCGCTGCCAATGTTGCTTCTCTGTGGTAAGCGGCATCCCTGTGAGAAAGAGCCTTTTCGATAAATTTCTTGAAATCTATACAAGGTCTTTTGACAAAAGCAGCGTTCGCAAGACTGCCATCTGTCAGATGCGCTTGCATCAAGATGAATATTTTGCATAAACCACCACCACCAGCTCAGAGTTGCGTATAAACAAGCCAATTGGAAAACCTATCATCTTGAAGCCACGACTTCAGAAACTTGCGACGATTTTGCCAAATGGTATCAAGAAGTAAAACATTTCGTGGACCTTCTGAAGTTAAAAGCCTATATCTTTCGGCATCTATGATCTGTGAGTGAATTTCTAGAACATATCCTAAATCGATGGTCTTCCCCAACATGTATTCTTTATGGCTTTCGGGAACAACTCCAGCCGTATTAGAAGTTGTAAAACTTCAACATCGTTTTCAACTCTAGCACTATCAACCTGTTTCCTCGCAGAAAAAAAATATCTAATTTTGCCTGTTTAATGGATCGGTTCGACATTTTGCCTTTCGTGAGCTACGCTCGTTGCTACTGTAAAAATTGCTGTACAAAACTGAGAAAGTGCGAATGCGATTTTACTGATCTAATGTAGTTTTATCAAGAACGGCTTTTGTTAGCTCTAGCTACGAGCTAATCGATTTCTAGTTGTCGTATTCTATCTGAGATAGGGCTACAGGGGGTAAAGCAGCCTGGGGAATGGACACGGTATCAGCTCAGCAGCAGACGAATATGATATCAACGAATATATTATACTACTGTGAACAACTACAATGCCCCAACAGCACCCAGCAGCATGCACCACGTGAATCAATACACTATTATTAACTTGGGTGATGCAGGCTGGGTTCCACAGCAACAATAGATACGGTAGACGGTCACCGGTATCAACACTATTTTAGCTATCGTAAGCGCAAACAACGCATGCAAAACCTACCACTAAAACACCTTGAACCTGTAGCTGCAAGGAAAAAGGCAAATAGATAAAGATGCTAGGCCTAGGTAAGCCAGGCCCAGCACTACGAAGCACACTTCAAATACCATACATTGTAGGCTACCATACCTAACTATATCTTGAATAGATACATCACTACTAATTACACTAAATTAGCACAGGTTCTACCTAGAGTAACTGGATAGCGACTAGTAAAGAAATTACGTAATCGCTAACCACGCCAAGAACAGTACCTGGTAACCGGAAAGCACTAACTCTACACATTATCAAAGGATCAATGTACACATAGAGCGAAGTGGCGCTAACAGCTTTAATATTTCAATTGCGATGTATAACGCACTATTTAAGGAATTTCAAGGAAACCACTCCCACTGGTAGGTTGAACGTTCTGATAAAAGAAGCGACCTCTATGTAGTAGTCCGCATCGCAATAAAACAAGAAAGCGCTCAGCGAGACGCTTATTTCTTGCCATTACCATAACTTGGAATATTAATTCATTGCTCCACTGCGACATAGAAGAGAAACTTTGACGATATTTAGTGTGTAAAACGTACACATCTTGTTATATAAAATTTGAAAGTTTAAAAACTTAAAAAGTCACGCCCGACCCACCCCCTTGCTAAAAGTCAACAATAAACTCAAATGTACCTGCAAGAGTGCAAAAAAATTTATGTTTTTATTTTTTTCATACTGTTTTGTAATTTGACTTAAAATTCAGGGAGGGGCCATGGCCCTTTTGGCCCCCCCTGGCTACGCCTATGCTAATATATTGCAAAGTTTCATGGTGGGACCGCCGTAAACCGCTCATCAGAATAACTACAAACTCTCGTGATATAGGCAAGGGGAATTATTGCTTGCTAAACATTAATGGCGACCAACCATGAAGAACTTGTGGTCAGTTTAAGCCAAATTAAATACCTTTTCCATTAAGGAATTTCAATATAATTTTGACATTCGACAGCAATATAATTTTGCTAATTGTTCCAGAACCGTAATTACCTTTCTTCTTCTATTCTCATGATTTTGCTTATTAACGGCGACACAGTAGAAACTTTTGTTTTTTGGCGAATTGTTATCAAGCACCGAGGTAGTTAAAAATTTTCCTACTTTGAATTACGACGCAGATAACCCTCGATTAGTTTTTACTGCTTTTACCATCAGTCATTTGCTCTGAAGTTTGTATATTAAAGAAATTTTGCTGAATAATTGGATTCTTTGTACAAGCTTTGGAAGGACAGCAGTTAAGGTCTCAGCGTTCCTCTAAGACTCTTTCTTTTTAACACTAACATAATGCAAAACTTCATGGTGAGACCGCCACAAACCTCTCATCAAAATAACTACAAAAACTCGTACGGTTATTCATTATCACACGAGTTTGTAGTTATTCTGATAAGCGGTTTATGTTGGTTCCACTATGAAACTTTGCAATACGGTAGCAATTTTTTGCTAGCGTTGTTCCAAAAACTACTTTTGCAAAGCTTCAGTAATAGATTAATTGCGTGCAAACGAGGGGGCATTTTTCTTCTGTTTGTTGTCGCTCAATTTTTTTCGCGAATTTGCCTAAGAGTAAAAGCGGATTTTTTTCTGGCAGAATGACAGTGGTCAAAATTAAATCGGTATTAGCATATGGGAAGGTTTCACGCACGTGATCAAACGTCATCAAAATGCGCTTTCGAAATAAGTTGAACCAAGCTTCTTGTCGGTTACCAACTGCACTGAAGAGACCTGATAGGTCGAAACAGTATCACTGTCTGCAGTTTTGCTAAGTGCATCGCTAGCCTCTTGCATTACCATACATGTAAGACCTTGTGACCACTAGGCTGTGACAGCACTATTGTTCTAGCAGTTGCTAGATTTAGTGCACCTGCGACAACCGCCACTCATTCACGAGTGATACGGCTTCGCAGAGTACTGACAGACCTTTCACGAAGTGGATCTAGTATAGATCCCACAAGTGTGGCGGTCTAAGCTATGCTTTATTAAAAGCCTCTAGCTTCTTGTCGGTCACCAACAGCACTGAAGAGACTTGATAGATCGAAACAGTGTCACTGTCTGCAGTTTTGCTAAGTTGAACCACTTTCAGCGTTTTTGCATTGAATTGAATGAGAGTGATATCGTTTTTGAAAATTAAATGGATAAACTAGACAGTTTTTAAATAAAAGTTAAATATGTTATTTTACTGATGTTATGAAATAAATCTGAAGACAAAGTAAGAGGTGCTAAGGTTTGCTCAATATTGCCACTAGTTAGGCCAACTTTATGGGCTAGCCTAAACCTGCAGGCTTATCAGTAGCCAGCTTCTGTTAGGTTTCATATTTGATTAATCAGCATATTTGGAAATGCTGAGTTTGAGTTAATTGCAACGTTCAGCTTATACATTACATTTTGTTGCATAAGCGTACTGAAAAGTTGTAAACCTAAATTATGCTGCAGCCTAAATGACAGGGCGGAATCCTGTACAGCATGCAAGATGTTGGATTAGGTATTGATGGATGAAATCAGTAATTCTTTAAAATTTTTTGTCAATAATGCTTGCATACCTGTAATATTGATATATCAGATGTAATTTTGTGACCTTAATTATTCCTCAAAGAATTTTTTGAGCAATTGCCTAGGCTGCTGGATCAAGGATAATTTAGAAAGATATGGTACCGGTAGAAATGATCAGATAATGATTGTTTGTGCGAATGCACCGACCAGTATCTAATTGGCATAGAGTTATTTCTAACTGAAGAGAAAATGATATTTAGATGGCACTTCTTTTTGGCCGATTTTTTGGCAAATTGGCAAACAGTACTAAGCTTATATTAGCCGACTGAAAGGCTTAGTCTCAACCAAATCGCTCTTGATTAAATTTATTTTTTTCCGAGTAGCAAACTAGCAATAAATCATTTTAATTTTTAATTAATTTTTTATTAGTTTTCAAAATAAACCCAAAAATTGTGTTCGCCCTATACACCCTTCCAGCGTAAATTACAGTTTTCGGTCAGCCGCATTTTTGCCGCAAAATGTGTAACGTCACATGCAACCTTCCTAATCTCATTCACAGTGTTTCCCGCATAACATCTAAATATGTCCTGAGCAATTTTAGATCATGCTTTCGATCCATTGCTGCATTACTGCATAAACCTCGTATAAGGGCACCGGATTTCGACCTCGTATAAGGGCACCGGATTTCGACCATATCACATAGGCACTTCACATATCTCAACCGCATTAGGCAAGAATTAACATGCAGGGATAGCTCACGAGTACTGTAAAATGTTAAACTGTTGCTTATTGCACAATAACAGTACGGTACAACATTGCTTCCAGTAACTGACCCTCATAAGCTGTATGATTATTTTCTGCAACACCTGTACAAAACACTCCCAACGTCCCTTTTTGGTTCAACTAAGGATCAAAGAGCATATTTGTAAATCATGTAATTTTATGGAATGCTAAAACTTCAGATTTGGAGATAATCCTTAAAACGTGAGGAAGAAAAAATTGTAGTTTCAATCTTTTTAAAAACGTTGTTTGTTGAAATGTAGCCATTTTTATTTTAATTGCTTGAAAGATAATTCAAAATATAGTAAAATTTGCCAATGACGTTAAAAGATTTAAAAAAACTGCCGTGCACAATAGATCATTCCAAAATTGTCTTTTGATTCAACATTAAGGTACATTATCCAATCTAGTTTACCAGTGTAAAGAAAAGAAACTAACAGGAACTCGTGCATTGCGTAAAAAAAACTTTTGTGCTCAGTGTAACTGTGCGCGCACGGCTATTGCAATCCGTTACTTCTATCTGTACACAGTGGCACCGGGTAAAGCTGGCGGGGTACCCAACAATTTTTTTCTGGAGAGTGCAGCCCCCTCGCAAATGCAGTGAAACTATGCAGTTTTAAATAAAGAATAAACCTTACTATTTTTTGCAGGCAGCGCCTCTCAGCGAAACCTTGTGTATTTACAAATGTTTGCATTTCAATTGTTTTACTAGACTTAAAAGCTGCGTTAATCAAATTCGCAAATATTCGTATCCATAAATTTCTCTTTTTCCTTCGGTCAATTTTCGAATGCTTTTCACAAGAATAAAATTTTTCCTACCAAATATTTGCGACCTCTTTTCACGGATTCAGTATATGGTTAATCACGACTTAATAAGAGCGAAAAAAACAATTAGCTTGCTATGTTACCACGGTTATCAAAGAGGATTCCGTAAACAAGCTTCAGAAGTGCCTCAAACTTACCATTACTTTCGCTACAAAACCTTGCCAATTAACGACGATTCTCTGTTATTTCGCTTCTGGGACAAAACTTTTTAAAAATTAACCCATTTTTTCCCTGCATTGTTTGTGAATCAGTTGACAAGACTCAAATAAAATTTGCTATCGCTTATCAATAACATTGCTTTCTGAGATTCTCTTTACGAAGAAAGCAAGACGCACCTACCACTACTGCTACATCATTCAAAAATCTCAATTTTCTTTTAAGTTGAGCGGCTTTGGCCATCAAATATTTTTCGATTTTTGATGGAAAGTCTACTTGCAATTGCAAAACTCTGTTGTTTGGCTGGTTACGATAGAGAAATGTAAGCTGTTCAATTATTTACCACAATCAAGCAACAATTAAAGTTCGCAAGTAATTTTTCTTCTTGTGTCACAATCGTGGTAACCTACCTACATTATCATTCCATTATTTCATAAAAGCCCTATTTCTCATGCTCATATCGAGCGTCAGCAAAGGATTAATTTTACTTTCGCGCCTTGTTCACCAGCCATTCTAAAATGCTGACGTATCACTATTGCAAAGACCGTAAAATTTGAGAAACCAAATTTGACCAAAATTAATTTATTGCTATAAAGAGAAATAGCCCGGTATTTCACCGCGGCTTCCTTTTAGTAACCGATAGGCTACCTGTTTGTGAACATTTTGGAGCTGACATAACCTCGATAATTTTAGCGTCACCGAAGTGCATTGTTACAGTTTTGCCTCTCTTTCCCCGCAAATTTGAAAACTTGCCGCTTACACCCATACAATTATTGTTCGGACTTCTTTTTTGGTCATCTTCGAAGGTCTTTGACGCGCAGTTAACTTGAGTCCGTGCTACAAAAGACGTAGCAGAGCAAACAAGATGCAACTAGCAAGCTGGCGTATTGATCGGATTAGAAAATAAAGATCATTCGTGACAGATGATCACCTAAATCAGAGATTTTCAATTGGTGAACTATAGCTAGTACTTTATTTAGCCTTCATATCGAGTGAAATCGGAAAAATCTTTCGGATCTTTTGTAGAAAGCCTCCGCCACTAACGCAAAAATGTGAGATTTGAGAAAAACACCCCCGCCATGTTTTAATTATTTAACTACAAAAAGAATTTATTTCATACAATCATACATATGAATCCACATTGGCTCTAACCCTAACCCTAACCCTAACTATGTGGATTAGGGCGGTACCGGGAGTGTTTTTTTTTTGGCGAGGGCTTTCTACAAAAGATCCAATTTTTCTTGATGACTAGCGTTTATATATTATTGGACAACACCCTTGATATTTACTTCGACACCTTTTTTGAGGTCGCTCGTAAAAATAAGAAAATATAAGCGGGGCACATGCTTTCGTGCATTTCGAAATTGGGCCACGTGCCAAAAACGATTGAAAAGCACTGAACCAGATAGAGCAGGGCTACTCAATTACTATTTACAAAGGTCCATTTACAGAAATTCAAAGCTTGCCGCGGTCCGTTCACTCCAGAGAAAAATTACAACACAACACAGAATATATGGTAACAAATACAACACATGTTACGCGAACAAAACACGTACCGGTAGTTATTTATTGTTCAACTAGCCAGCTAGTGGGAGAAATGGCATTTCTTGTTTCTTGCTAATTCCTTAAATTTGGGTTCTAATGTAGTGATAGCGATTCGTACGCAGTCATGAAGGTTTTCATTTGTCATACAGATGCGAAATTTATTCTTTATGAAGTTCATGGTTGAAAATGCAGATTCGCAGCAGTATGTTGATCCAAACAAGGTGAGAATTTGCACTGCCAATTGATGCAAAAGAGGAAAATTACCAAAGAGCCCTTCCTTTGACCAAAACGTTTCTGGCGTACAATTGCAAAATATTTCTTTCACTGCTATATTCTCCTGAAATTCGATTAGTTCAAGTTGAATTTTGGCCACATCCACCCATTTGAAGGTTTCTTTTGCTTCAGCTGAGAAGTTCACAATATTTGTTATTAGAAACGGGTTTTCAATGAACAGTAACAACTGTTTTCCAAGTGAAAAGTCGCCAAACCGTACAGCAAAGTTGTCGATCAACTTTTCAATAAATGCGACGTATCTGGCATCTCTTTTCCCTTTACACTGCTCCAAAAGCCTTTGAAAATGGTTAAGTTGATTCTGAATATCATGTTTGAAAATTGTTAATTTTTTCTGAAATGCGTGAACTGCATTGATCAAATCAAAAATATTGCATTTTTCTCCTTGCAGTTTTAGACATAATTCATTGAGGTGCGACATCATGTCAGCTAAAAATCCAACAATTTCCATTTTTGTATCATCTCTTAAAAATGCTAAAAATGCATCTGCCTTCACGTTGTTTTGAACTTCTAAAAAAACCATTAACTCCTCCCTTATTGACCAAAATCTCTCCAACACTTTTCCCTTACTTAGCCATCTGATATTGTTGTGTACCAGCAAATCTGAATAAACAGCATTGTTTTCGGAAAGAAAATTTCGGAGAAGGCGATGCTGTAATGCGGACGTTGATCTAAGAAAGTTTACTAGTTTCATAATTGTTTCCATAACTTCACGATATTCTTCTCCCAGACTGGCACACAACACTGCTTGGTGGATAATACAGTGGAAAGATATCAAATTAGGATTATCTTTTAGTAGTCGCCCAATCAGCCCCCTTCCTTTACCAAGCATTGCTGGAGCTCCGTCTGTGGTCATTGAAATGATCGACTTCATTTCAATATTTCTCGATTCCATCATACTTTTCAAGGAATCATATATATCTTCTCCTTGTGTTCTTCCTTTAAGAGCAGCCACTCCAAACAACTCCTGCATAAATTTTTTCTTACTTCCATCATAATATCTCGCAAACACCATTAGTTGAGCATTGTCAGTCATGTCTGTTGACTCGTCAATAGCCAATGAAATGCAAGGTGCGCTTTTCAGTCCTTCATCAAGTTGCAGTACAAGATCTTCAGCCAATAATTCAGTTCTCCTCATTGCTGTAGAATCGGACAATGGGATCTGCTTTAATTTATCAATAATCTCGTCTCTCTGCTTACCATCAAACAAAGTCTCAGCAGTCTGTATCATGCATTCTTTGACGACTTCTGCATCAGTGAAAGGCTTTTTATGTTTTCCTAAAATCCAAGCTATTCTCAATGAGCATTCAGTGGCTTTTTCTTGAGCTGTCATGGTATTAGCAAGAATCATAGTTGACTTTTCATACTGCGAAACAAGTAGCCTTATTTTTTTCTTTCTCTCTTCGGTTCCTTGCTTATACATCTTTTCAAATCCACCATGCCTGCTTTCATAATGGCGCTTTAAGTTGCTGCTTTTCACCAAGGCAACACTTTGACTACATATGAAGCAGTGCGGATTTGAACTGCCTGTGGGAAGAATGAAAGCATATTGCTCTTTCCATTCTTCCTTGAACAAGCGATTTTCATTATCAAACTTTCTTCTCTTTGAAGATGTCATCATAAGATTAGTCTGGATAAAAATTAGTCTGAAAGTATTAACAGCAATGAGCTTATATTGACGCCGCAGAACTAGCCTCGCAACAGAACGACACTACAGAACTAGCACTTGCTACTATCTAGTTTGCGAATGTAGGTTTCAAAACCACGCATTGGAAGTGATTGTGATGACAAACAATCATAACAAAGATAACATTATGAACAAAGACTAGAATCTTAGGCACTTAGGCTAAGGCTATCTGAATATATAATCAGTTCAGGCGGCCTTGCTAAGGCAGTAATATGTTTTCAGCAATGGTTCTCAGTGCATGTTATCTACTGTTTCAAAAATAACCACAATTGTGAATTAACGAAGTTGTAAACAAAAGGAGCAAATGAATGCAGCCAAAATCACCAACCGGACAGGGTCCGGAACGAACACTTGAAAGGTCCGGACTCGGACCGCGGTCCGCCAATTGAGTAGCCCTGAGATAGAGTGTCATAATCGAACAAAATACGTCTAAATGAAAAACAAAAGTTGCCGTTACGCGCAGTGATGGGATTCAAAATTTTAAGAACAGGTTCTCTTTTGTATCAAACTCACTAACAACAGGTTCCCTCATTCTAAAAAGCCCATTTGCTGCGGTCGTCTAAGGTCTATAGCAAAAAACTCGAACGGATTTGCTGATTATCACAACACTCCAAGAACGGATTTGCACGAATCCGTGCGAACCCCTTGAATCCCATTACTGGTTACGCGCAAACCAACGTAATGGATACACTTTATGGTATGCAACGTTAGCTTAGCGTATACACTGAATAAATAGGACTATGCTACAGCAATTATCTATTTCTACAGCAAATTTTTAAATGTTCACGGAACGGCCACAAAAGATTGTAGTGATTTGAACAAATATTTGTAATCTTTTTGTTGACCAAAGTTGTCGTTACATAACACAATGCAAGATTTTGGCATAGACTGTGCATTTAAGACAAAAACTTACAACCAAACGGCAATCAAATCAACTCAAACAACAAAACTTTGGAAAAGTCTTCAAAAATTTTTTTCACCCCAAACATTTAAATTTACCCATCTGGCAACACTGTGTTGGTACCGGGCACGGACTGTACTCTCAATGGCCCTGATGCTCAGCAATTCCTTGTCGTTTACATCAACACTAGTCATGTACTCATTTAAAATTGGAAACCTAATTGTACCTTTCTTTTGCACAAGACTATCCCGAAGTGCCAGCTTCTGTTTGCAAGCATCTGCTTGTTTCTCAATACAAAGATATTCGTGTAAAGCTTTGCAGAAAAGTAAGAAGCTCGTTCACACGACCAAATCATCTGCCAAATACGATACAATAACAATCTCATCAAACAAAAATTCTTTAAATGTGGAGTTGATTTTTCTCAAAAAATGTTTTCATGGAATCAAATAGGCGAGAAAGAACTCGTCCTCCGGGCAGCTATCTTACTTTTGCATGGAGAAAAAGATGATCATGCTGCAAATTCATATTTTCACGCAATGCTTGGAAAGTTCAAAGGTCAACATCTAATCGCATTTACAATTTTCACAGCGTTAGTAAGCACGTTTTTCAAATCAGGAGAAAGCGTCTTTGAAGCCAAATGCTCTCGATGGATGATGCAGTGAGTAAACAGCATTTCTTTGTGCGCAACTTCTTTTGTTTTTGCAATCACATTAGAGTGATAACCAATCGTGGTTGCAGCTCCATCGGTACACACTCCGATGCAATATTCCCCACTCTATTTTTTCTCACTAAAGTACTTGTCAAGAAGTTCAAATATTTCCGACTCGGTGGCAGGTGCTGATAGGTCAATACAGCAAAGAAGTTCTTCCTTAAAATTTGTTTTTTCCTTAGGCGCACGAAACAAAGAAGAATGGCACAATTGCTCGCGTCAGTTGACTCGTCGAATTGGATAGAAAAATAGTGCGATTTCTTTACCCCCACTGTAACCTGCTGTTCAATGTCCATTGCCATATCTTTAATCCTTCACTGAATTGTGTTGTTGAAGAGTGGTATGCCTTCAAATTTTTGAGCTGCTTCAGGATCCAAAATTTCTTTAGCCGCAGATAAGATGCATGAATTTGCTGACTTTTCCCCAATCGCACATGTTTTTTTTTGTTTTAGCTATTTGTAGAGAAATTAGGTAGGATGCATGAAGAAAAGATTTTTCGGTAGTCGTCATCTTTTTCATTTACTTTTTTTTGATCGTTTATATCAGAGAATAGTTGTTCAAAATATTCAGGTGGCTTGCCTTCAAGATTGCTGTGCTTGGAATAAAAGTAACGAGCAAGTTTGGAAAATTTTACAAGGTCTTTTGAGAGAATGTTAGATCAGACTAAACATAAGGACTAACCAGAGCTCTATTAAATCCAAGCTCCAAGTATTTTTTATCGCATTGCCTGGCAAATTCCCTTTTTTGTGTCTTTCTTCCTCCTGTGACAATCAACTTATTTGCATAAGCCCTTTTCGTAGTTTGCTCTACATTTGGACTAGGCCTACTTATTCTTGCTTCATTTCCATTTTGAGAATCATCTGTTTCAAAAGTCTTACTTTTATTATTGTTAAAATACACCACAATGCCTTGTTGTTTCGTAGATTTCATATCAATCATTCTCCAGTTCAAAAGGACAAGCTATTGTAGCTGCATTTCAAAAGTGAAGAAAGACTGTGTATTACAAAACTTTTAAAAAGCTAGACGCAGTCTATGATGAAGCAATCATAAACGGCACAAAATCAGTTACAAGAAGTAAACTAGTTTATTAAGAGAGAATCTCCCTAGGACAAGTAAGAGAAAGCATGAGCGGGTGAGCGGACGCAAAAGCTCTCCAGGAGGATCTGCAGAGTCTTGATTCTACTCCAAGTCTGGCCAAACCTGAAATAGGAAAGGCGGTTGAGAGACAAACGGCCCGCTGATAAGATGACAGAGCGAAATATGCCAGAGTGACTCGTAGGGGAGGTAGAGACACCTCAGAGAGAATAAGGGGGATAGAGAAGTGCGAGAGACAGCCGTAGATGGCGCAACTAGCCGCTCAGTAAAGGCGTTCCAATTTGGTAAAATTAATAATGCTAAAAAAAGGAAACCACCTGGGTGAAGCATACGTGAGAAGGGACCAAAGAAAAGCTTTATACAGAAGAGAACGGGACTCCTTAGAGGGGCCCAATGAGGAGATACAGAGATAAGGCCTTCAGATTGCGTAAGGCCTTGAAACGCTGGAAGAACTTGGCTTTCAGCAAAAATACATGTTTAGAAAAGAAAAAAGTGCGGTCGAAGGTGATCCCAACAAAAATTATAGTAGGATTGAAACGAAAATAGGTGGGGCTGAAGGTTAGCTTGGTGGGGATCTACTGAAAAGAAGGAGGCCTCATTTTTGCTCGAATTGAAAAGAAGACACCAGTACTCAGACCAGCGCTCCAATCGAATCAGAGCTCCTTGTGTGACCTCCACCGAAGCATATAGACAGAGGTGGGGAGGAAGACCAAATGGCCAGCTAGGTCGTCAGCATAAAGAGAACAGCTGACGGAAGAACATAGAGAAGCAGAAAGATCATTAATGGAAAGAGAGAAAAGTACTGGGCAAGAACGAATTCTTCCAAAATACCTCGACAAACTCGAAAGGAGCGACGTTTATGATTTTCAAAAATCACGCAAGTGCGCCTATCAGAAAGGAAAGATTGAATTCAACGAGCAAAGCAAGGAGAGAAGCCAGCCGAAATAAGTTTGTGAATTATAATAAAAAACAAATAACTTCTCTCGAATTTCTAGACCTATATTGGGGTGGTTATAATTAAGTGTATTAGGCGTAATACAAGCATAGTAGGCATGGTAGGAGTACCAGCATAGTGGGCATAACAAATAACTACTATGCCCTATTACTATTACTGTGTCTTCACATTCTTAACAATTATTAATGTGAAGACCTTGGTTTAGAAAGTTTCTGTCGAGATTGCCTCGGCTTATTTTTCTAAATTTACTCATATCTTCTATGGCTATTCGGCAACTCTGTAAATTATTCTGCTTTTAATGTTTTAAATTTTTTCAGTGTTCTGTTGCTCAGATCAGTTTTCTTAATTGTATCAAAATCACTCTCAGCTTCACATAAGCAATCCTTCTAAACTTGTGGTTGGGTAAAAGTTTAACGCTTCACTAATTTTTTGGCAATTTTAGTATCTATACAAAATCGGTCTGGTCAAAGCTATTTGGCATTTGAAAAACTTTCCTTCTGCATCATTCGACAGCCTCCTCGACGCGGTGGTGCGGTCCCCAATCCATTTGGATTGGGTCGAAATGGCTGTTGGGACTTTCCGAGGGTCCCAGTTACCCCGGGTTCTCCCCTCGCACAAACCATTTTTTTCCGTGCTGCCCTCTGAACGACCGCAGAAGGGCAGCATGCAGTTTGTTTGAAATCAGTCCACTGTTTTCTCTCTTCTCCTGCCTCTCTCTCGCCCGTCTTCTCATTCTTTTTCTTCTCTTGGTGAGCGGCAAAGTTCACCCAAATCTTGGCCCTGTCTTTCCCTGTTCAGTGTGCGCTGGAAATGTGAGCTGGAGGGGCAAGTTAGTGCAATGTTGCACCTGCTCCAAATGGGTTCATTTAAGGTGCTCTCTACTCTCTTTTTCTAAATTCAAAACTCTTGGAAGCTCGCACTTCTGGAGCTGTATGCCTCCACTGTTTAACCTGGCCCATCTGGCCCCTTCTGATAGTGCAGCCCTCCAGGTCCACCCTCGTCATCAAACCTCTTAGCCACCTTCCTTTCACTTCGTATCTCCTCCCTTTGCACCATTCCACTCCGGATGTTCCTGGCCGTTTTTTTATACCTCCTGCTTCCTCTTCCCTGACTCTTCTAGGGTTCTTCAATGGAATGCTGGAAGTGTCCGAGCCAGGAGCACTGAACTATTACACTTTATCTTGTCTCATCCTGTTGACCTTATCTGCATCCAGGAATCCAATCTCAATTCATCTTCTTCTTTCCCGATTCCTGGATTCTCTGCTCTGCGATCTGATCACACTCCGGTCTGGCATTTTCTCTCACGATGATCTGCACGCTAGTGGCGGCGTCATCATTCTCGTCTGGCAGGGCGTATCTTTCTCTGAACTTTGCATTTTCTCTCTCTCTTTCCACTTGACCCCTACTCTGATTATGTAGTGTTCAGTATCTCACTAAAAAACTCCTCCTAGCTTTCTTTCCTTAATGTTTATGCTCCTATTAATTATTTGCTCTTCTTCGACGTATAACACAACTGACTCCTTTTCTCCCTTCATTTTTCTCTTCTCCAGAAATTTCTTGATTCTGGGGAACTTCAAATGCCATCACCCCCTCTGGGACTCAAAAGGTACTTCTGATTCCCTTGGGGAGGAAATATTCGATTGGGTCATCTTTTCTGACCTTCTTCTTCTCAATGAACCTGACATACCAACTCTTCTTTATCGCTTCTCTCTTGTCATTTTCTTTGTTCTCTTTTTGGCCTTCTCTTGCTCCTGGGAGGTGCTTCAGCACTTGGTTTCTGATCACCTACCAATTACACCAACTGCTCCTCTTTCTCCGGTCTTTCGACCCAACCAACCTTCCTCTTCCTTCAATATTTAAAAAGCTCGTTGTGATGACTTTGCTTTTTACGTCGACTCTCGCTGTCCTTCTACCGAGGAATATTCGTCTCTTTTTCTTTCCTCTGCTGCTGCTCTCTGCTTTCTACCTTTACTTAAATATTTTTTTCAGTAGGTAAGAATATTTTTACTCAAGTAAATTATTAGGCTACTTTGACCACCTCCAATTATTGTTAATACTTAGGTCTATGCAGCGTACAGCTATCAAAGAAAATTGTCATCATCAGAGTTGTTGCTCCATGGTTTTCAAAGAGAGGTTGCTTTAAAGAGAATAGGCATCAAGTATGTTAAAGCTAAAAGGGACTGACACTCAATGAGCAGATTCTTATAAACTTTGCTTTTTTCTCATTAGGTCTATGTCATTTTTTTGTGTTAGGATAGAATTAATCTGTAGCTACATGCAATAAATGTGGGATTGTACAAGGGTATCAATTTTTGATTCTGTGCTGGAAAACATTAGTTGGTTATATAACCAAGCACAACTCAAGCAGTCACATAATTAATTCTGTTGCCAATTTACTAATGGCAAGACTACCTTGGTCAGTGGAAGGTTAAAGATGGTCAAGCTTGATTATGTGATTCCTGCATTGCTTAGCTCTGTTTAAACGGCGGAGTTCATTTGGAGTGGTTACTTAATTTACATTGTAGGTCATTAGAGGTTGTGAAGCAATGCTTTCCAGGGACATAATTGGCGTGGTTCATGTTATTAAATTTGACGCGAAACCTTGCAGAATTTAGAAAAACATAAAATCTTTTTTAGCCAATAAGGTGGTCGGCAGATTATCCACTTTGGCCATAATCTACAATGTATTATAACAACTCAACTGCAGATGCTGGACTCTGGACTCCAGGTCGCTTCTCCCTCCCTTGGCTGCAATTGCCAGGAGCGAGGAACATACGCGTAGCCAGGTCTTCAAGTATTGTGCCTACAATTACGAAAATATTGTGGGAAGTAGGTCAATTACTTCATAACTTAGTTCTTGTAAATACACCCATCACTTCCGCGTCCTTCCACTAATTTTAATTTAAGCATTTAATCAAATGAACATGTGAAAGTTTGTGAAATTATTTGTTGTTTACAAATAAGCACGGTTTGAGTTTATCAGTAGGGAGGTTGTTATTATGGGCATAGTTCATAAAATCCAAGATTTGTTGGAAAATCAACAGAAAAAATAGGCCACTAGATCTACATCCCACTGAGTGAATTTATAGTCACCAAATATACAAATGTAATAATTGCAGATAATTTTTTCTTGAAAAAGGGTTAGTGTGCACCAAGTGATCGGATGCAAGAAAGATAGCAGTAGCGAATCCAGCAACTGTAGGTGAGGAGGGTGAGAAGTGTATATTGTCGCATTATCAATCCAAATTAAAGGTGAAGACCTTTTGTTGAAGGTTAATTTTTTGAATTCTAAATTTTTAGACAAAATTCTTTTTTGAGACAAATACAAACAATTAAGTTTACCAAGTCTTAAAAAGGTTGGTGGGGGATGTGTTTTTGATATCCTCCTGAATCCGTCATCGCCACTGATGTGTAGTTCCTTTTGCACTATTTTGAGATTAAGTCACATTGGTGATGCAAGGAAACTTGATGTCACACAAATAATCATTAGGGGATTGCATTTAGTCGTGAAATAAGCCTACCACCATATAATTTATTTTTGTAAAAGTACAACAAAAACAATCACGGAGCCCACTCCCAACTTTGACTTAGTGTCTCTATACTTATTTGAAGGAACGAATAGAATTCGTTACATGATTGAGAGTTTATGAGTGGAACCACACTTAATTGAAAGTACAACGATTATGGGCGATGCTCCATTTGCATTAACTAATCGTAACTGCTCCGAGAAAAGCCACGGCCAAACAACATAGGCTCTGATCATACTGGTGGGCCTACAATTACGAAAAGTCGTAGGTAGTAGCCTATATTTAATATTTAATAGCTTATTCTTAAAAGCAAACAACAATCACTTTGACGCCCTCCCATGGCCACTAGAATGCTACATATAAGTGGTGAAACGAAAGGATATAAGCTGATGAAATTGAAAACTGTTTCAATCGTCAGTTACAAAGAGCGCCTATGCTGGAAACAGACCAAACAAAAAATAGCTTAGAACTTCAAAAACTTGGGGGAAATAAAACGGCAATGCCGACTACCCACAATGTTTTTCTACTCAATTCTCGTTAGAGAAACGGTACTTTTAAATTAGTAACGAGAACTAGCGGTGTCAAAAAATATTAACTCTTTATTGCTCTTGTCATAATTTCCCATTGAGTGAAGCCAGCGCAGCAAGCTAAACCGACATTTGTAACCTCGACATTACTGATCAGGGCTCTGCTATCGTAATAACTTTACTGTAGTTGCTTAAATTTGGGTTAGTTCGCTCTTTTCCTGGCTGCACTTTTGCCAAGATCAGCCAACATACGCGCAAACACAGGTTTTAGGTCATAGGCATGGTCCTACAGTTACAAAGAAGTCGTAAGTATTGTGCCTACTTTTTAATGCTTTATGTCTAAAAATATATATAAATTACTTTGGCGTCTTCCCAAATCTTTAAATTTTTGCATTTCATGCACTTCATCAAATAACGTACAAATGATTTAAAATCGTTGGCTGCTTCAATTCCGAGCAAGTCCAGTTTCAGAACACACTCATGCTGCAAACAGTTCAAACAAGACGTTTCCAGGGACTCCAGCAGCTTTGGAAAAACACATCAGCTCGGCGTTACCCACAACAACGCTTTATTTAATCAAATCCCTTTCAAAAAAAGACACTTTTAATTTTACAACAACAACTGTCTATATCAAAAAACACTAGTAATTGGATCAAGCCGATGCAGCCAGCTGAATAGATACTGTTAACCCGGTCGTTACTGTTTGACTGCGGACAACGCCGGCTAAGGTTGTTATATAGCTGGACCATAAGTGGTTAAAGTACCTCAAAAATCTGCTTGAGTAAAAGTATTGTTACTTGCTGAAAAAATGCTTAAAAAAAGATAGAAAATGATAATTGTTTTTTTCTTAAGTAAAAGTAAAATGTAGTTAGGAACTAAACTACTTAAAGTAGCAAAAGTAGAAGGCAGTTCTATTTTTTATCTCTTTAAACCAGTTGTTCTGAATAGGGATGCTCGCACATCAAAAGGTACCAGAAGAGATTTATAACAATGCAGATTTTTCCACCACTTTTACAGTTTAATTTACGTTATCGATAAGCTGAAGGTTGATGTGTGTGATGCAGCCAACGACGTCACTATAGAAAAACTTCGGCTTTGGGAGACACAATCATGTTAGGGGGTGATCTCATAGACTATTTACAAGACATTTGAAAAAATTTTTCTCAATTTAAATTGATGACTTTTTTGAAGTGCACATCGTAACTTTAGGCGAAAGATCTTTTACAGGAAAAATTTATATGTTTTGGGCCAACGCTTTCAAAATCCATATCGAATGACACTAATTATGATGGAAAGGATATTAAAAAAAATAGATATCTTCTCTTTCAGGGAATGCTAGATGCCAAATAAATTGAAATCCGCTGATCAGATCAAAATAAAGCAACATACTGCAGCACGTTGGCCTAATTTTTTCTAGAAATTACTGTTCCTTGCAGGTCTCTTTGATAATATTTTTGCTTGTTGTCTTACGCTCTTGATAAAATCTTTGTTAATGGCTTAAGAGTCTTTCAAACGTAGACTGTCTCGATGAAACAAGTGGCATAGCCCGGAATTTCCTTTGGGGGAGAAGTTGAGAAATTCACAGCGTCACTGTACAACATCAAAGTCATACAAAAATAACGTCACGAAAGAGGCTTGTCTATAATGAAATTTCAGCAACAGGAAAGGCTTTATTACATTTTGTGCAAATAGGGTAATTTATGAGACTGCTTTAGGAATTTCTACAAATTGACATCTAAGATAAATAGAAGTTGTAAACTACGAAAATGATAACTTCAAAAACAACTTGTGGTTAAACGCACTAGCAATCAAATTAGAAATATTTTGCTGGAAAAAGTGGACTAGATTGAAGCATTTACTTTATCATTCCTCGCCGCGAAAACAGAGATTGTGACCCTGGTAGGCTACACTACAACCAATTTTTAGCGAAAGTGGTGAATTTCAGAGTTTTTAATTCACAACGTGGCAAAGCGGTAGGCAGTAGACTACGTTGCACATGAAAAAGGAAAGAGGTACAATGGCTTAGTGTGACGTCACTAACTACTCAAGGGGTTTTTAAACCCAAACCTCTCTGTGGCTTTGCCACTGGCTGAAACTAAATAAAAAAAGCTTAAACCTTTATGAAGTTTAAAACTTTTCCGCCGAAACTAGGACCAAATGATGTAATGAGCAAAAAATTTATGAGTGAAAAGGAGCAAAATATCTATATCTTGGATCACATCTTTGGTAATAACCTTTTCTTATTATTTTATAAACCCCACTAAATTGCGGTAAGAACCAATGGTACAAAGCAAATTTTAAAGATATTTGATGAGGTAAAGCCTACATAATAATCTTTTGGAGAGGGCACTATAGAATTCAGACAAAAAGAACACTTCTATAAATCGTTTGAAAGAGCAATTATCTCTTTTTCTTCCTTTCTGGCTGCTCTTCGAAAAAAGATCAGTAGCTGGTTTGTGAACAAATTGATGTATGCTTTGAAACATAAAAGAACACCTCCATGAAGAAATGCAAGTTTTAAACAAGTTGTCTTCAATGAACCTCCAAATGATATTCTCTCCGGAAAATAATTAATTGTGCCAAGTTTCTTGTTCTTAACCCAGGTAGTTTCGCATGAGTTGAACACACAGACGGACTCGCGCTTTGTATTATATGATTGTATTGTATTGCAGCCTGATCTTTTCCAGAAAAACTGGGTAACACTTGAGGCAATAACTTTCTGAAAATGATTTAAGGACTCACATCTTCAAACTAATTGTTTTAAACATGAAAGCAGCGGACTACACCATTCTTACTTGCTGGAAAAACGGCTAAGAGCTTTGTTGTTTATCACATTTAAATTGCAATTTAATTAAGAACTTGAAAATTGGTTCAAGAAAGTGTTCAGTATATGTTGCATGTAATGCATATCTTCTTTCAATACTTAGATACATATTACATGTATTGTTCATCTTTAAAAACATACATATTACACGCATTGTTCTTACTTTCAATACTTGTATTGTACATCTTTTTTCAATACATATACATTAAATGCATTTTACGTCTTCATAATTTGCTTTTTGTCATAAAATTATGATTGGGACTTTGAAATTTAATCTCTTATAAGCGAATACTTTAGTGTTATTTTACATTGAAAATCATTGGGACCATTTGAAATAGTCCCTTATAAGCGAAAATCTCTTCATCCCTTATATCCGAAGTTGACTGTACATAGCAAGAGGAAGGCACTAACTCAATATCAAAACGTGGTAGAAATTCGTTCTGAGTGATGAACTTAGAAACAAAATTGTTCAGTTTATATTTTTGTTTCGTTTGTTTCCGGGTAACACAGTCATAATACCACATACGATTGTCAGTAAGCCAGTAGGAAAAAAACAGAGAGAATAAACTCGCTAACAAATAGTTATGCAAAGAGCCGAAAGCCAAAGTCGAGTACAAGCGCGCTCTCAGGTTGTTTATTGCTATGTGTAAGAAAAAGCAAAGCAAGTGAAATAACCAAGTTTGAGTAAAGACAAGAGATGCAAAGCCAGTTGTTTTGTTGTTCATTCCAGTTCGAGTTTACCAAAATGTTACAAGCTCGAGTTTAAAAAAATTTTTGGTAGGTTTATTACCAAATTGGGTTAAAAACTATTTCCTTGTTTCATTTTTATTTGGATTGTACAACCCAACTAGTGGTGTTGATCTGGTGTAGAGACATTTAATCACCCGACACTTAATCACGATAGGGTTAGGGTTTAGGGTTAGGGACGAGACACTTAATCATGTTGGAGTTAGGATTAGGATTAGGATTAGGGTTAGGTTGATCGATTCCAGTCCACTTGCTATTTCGTCGTGTTATAGAGTCTACGTTATTAGATGTCTAGTGATAAAATGTCCGTGATCAACAGTCGGGTGATTAATTGCCGGGTGATAAAATGTCGGTAATCCGTTGATATTTTAATTTCTGCTTCTCTGTTTATATACTCTGTGCGCGCAGTTGATTACTTTTGCTTTCAAAGATTTGTATTTCTCAAGCTCAGTAAAATCATTAAGTTGGCAGCTCTAGGAAGAAGCAATATAAAAATTTCTTTGCCATGAATTGAACATCGTGGTATAAAAACAAATAACATAGAAAAATCAAAGTTATTATCACGTTCGAAAATTGAGTTACTGGTATTGAAATAAAACAGTGGAAGAAATGTACTGGGCAGCTTTATGTTCAGAATAATGATGTTCTTGAATATTCCATATTCTATGCCGAAATAATGAATAATCTATCCAAACGCGTGTAAAAACACATCTTTATTTTTTGGTTGATAGCTGTCGGAGGAAATGAGAATGAAAACATGTCCGCTGAAATTTAAAGTGGTGCGATATTGCATCCAGCATACACCCAAGTTAGTGGTTCAAGGTAGAAAGAAGCTCAAGATCATGTTTTGTCCTTTGTATGACGCAGTTTGCGTTCAGAAGCAAACTTTCCAGTTAAAAATTTCAAAGAGTCTAGAACAGTATTTCAAAAAATAGCAATGGTTTATTAGAAATTACATAACAGGTAAGTGATACAATGAGATTAAATGAAAGACGCCACGTAAACTAAAATTCAGGCATTACCATATTAATATAGAAAATTTGCATTTTTGTCCCGTTACGTCTACCGCAATTAATTTAATATTGAATTTTAAAATGCAACAAGCACAACATTTGAAATTATATGGTTATGCGGGCTGTATTAGCCCGTCTTGTACGCCACAAAGTTGATGGTTTCACAGAATAATTAGTGATTAGTGGTAATCACTTATTTAATCGAGGCTACAAGGCTACTCTTTAGTAGTAAAAGTGAAGTATTACCAAAAGCCGCGATGGTAATTGTTGGGGTGATCTCATATTTTAGGTATTTAAAGACTCAAAGGTCTACCTATCGGCATTTCCAAAAATAAGTAATATTTATGAAAAAGAATCAAGCTAAATCAGGCATTGCAAAATATGCAATATATGCAAGCTAGTTTTGCACTTAAAAGTCGCATCAGGCAAATAAATTTGAAAATTTATGCCATATAACATGGCATGCAACACCATATTGAGAGGACTTTATTTAAGGACACAGTACACATGATGGGATAAAATCATCATGGCATCCATGCAACGGACGGGAGCTCTTTTTATCTTCTCAAAATACAAAGGTTTACCAATCACCACAATAGCAATAATAAAGGTGATCTCCTACTTTGGGAATCTAAGGCTCATAGGCCTATTTATCGGTATTTCCAACTATGAGTAAAATTCATAACAAAGAATCAAACCACGTCAAGCCTTACAGAATACAAACAATATTTTTGAGAGAAGCAACGAAAAGTTAGTTTAAATTCATGCATCGCCCTTATGCCCCTTATTTTGTTTATTGTACAGTGAAATAAGACTGGTCTTATTCACCAACTCTTCGTCATTTCACAATTCTAATGGTTCTTTCCCGTACGTGTAGGGGCGCGAACTCAAAGTTGATGTGGGCGACGCAATGGTTTTTGTTTTTGCGATTATAAAAATAAGACATTTGGTGATAGACTTAATTCACGAACTGCTACATTCCCCTCTCAATGATATTTGTGACATCAAGTTGCATGGCTGCTCCAATGTGCCCTAATCCTAAAATATAGCAAAAAATAGCTATATTCACCCAAAGTATTGCATCCGGTCAAAGAGCAGCCTAGCAACCCATTGTTAAGAACAACTTTCCGTGAGGAGGAAAAATTGCACGTTAATTACCAATGATTTTAAACAGTGATGTAGATCTACTAAACTGCTCTTTTTTGTTGGTTTCCCATCATACTCGGATTTTATAAATGATGTCATTAATATTGACCTTTTTTGATATATTAGGGCCGTACTTATTTACCAGTAAAAAATAATTTTCATAAATTTTCATGCGTTCATTGGCCAAAATAAATGGGGGCAAGAATTTAAAGTGGTGAGAGAACGCTTAATGTGATCAATGTATTTACAGGATTTAAATAATAGACCTACTACTAACGACTTTTTCGTAATTGTAGATCTATTTATGAAACTTCAAGCCTGTGGCTGCGCTTATATTCATTGTTCCCGGCATAGACGCTACCAGGGGCGTACGAGCGACGCAAAACCCAGAATCCAGCATCTACTGTTTAGTTCTTACGATAAGTTGGTTTATGACTTAGGTGGATGACTCATCAACCAAGTTTCTGTGCTAGGGAAGAAGATAATTTTTTCTAAGTCCTGCAAGATTTGAAATTAAGATCGGCGTTCTCTTCCTCTTTTCTGCACATAATGAAACTGTCCAAGGTGCTAAGAGTACTAAGGCAGGGAGCAGGACTGTACTACAAAGGCATTTCAATCCACTTACAATGCAGTTATTACAATTTTTTCAATTTTTAAAGAAAATATTAACAAGTGTGTTAGTCCGGTAAGATATCACTCTACTTACGGAGGCATCACTTTAGCAATAGGCTTTGTTATTAGCGTTTGCTTTTAAAAGACAGCAACTAATAAGTACAGCGCTGCTTTTTCTAAAGTGGTACCAGACAGCTTTTTGACGCGTTCAAAGAAGCAAGTAAAAGCAAGCTTAAAAAACGCCTAAGCACTTAAAATCGCTTGTTGCGTCGCCGATAAATCTTTAAGAGATTGATTGATTGCTCCAAAAATTTTTTTCAAAAATTCTTCAAGTGAACTTGGAAAATGGCGTCGAACTGCTCTTGCCTTCCACAGATGCCGCGACGTGTCCAACCACGGGCCACCAGTTTTGGCAATGAACTTACTGCAATGAGTATTGATGCCAATAGACTCCGACTCAGTCATTTGATGAGCCAACAATTTGCATGTTTACAAAATTGTTTATTGTATGTTACTCGGACGATAGAAACTCAGAATAATAACAGCATCCAAAAAGCCGGTCTGACTTGCTTTTTAGCGCTTTGACATACCGGAATTACATATAAGTCAATTTATCTTGTACATAACAAAAATCCTCCACATACGAATAACATCCGCGCTGCCTGCATGATTCATAATAACAAAACTAAATGTAGGTTCACGGACACAGGCAAAGTAAACATTATTCACATGTGAAAATGTTTAACGGAGGCTCGAGCATTCGATATCCACGGTCGCGTTATATCAATAAACTGCTCGAGTTCTCTCCCTCAAACTTATTAAACCGCAGCAGACTGAGTTTCCCATTTGACAGTTTTGGAGTCTTTCTTTATCGTGAAGGTTTTGGAAAGGTTGCTCCACACGTTTTTTCAAGCTGGGGAGTTTTTCGGCCTTAACTTTCCGTTTTTGAAGTTAATGTCTTTTTGTAGTTTTTGCATTTTTCTAGTTTTATGCGTTGGATGACGATGAAGAGTTAAACTGAAAAGATGGAGCTTAAGTCCTTGAGCCATTTTTTACGCCAGAATTCTAACTTCGTTTTTTGGTTTTGAAATAGTGGTAATAGGCTGGGCAAAATTAAAAGCAAAAGGGCATCTTCCGTTTTTTTAATTTGCAGGCATTAGTAACTCGTGTTGAAATCTTCTGGAAGAAATAGAAACCAATATCAAAGCTGTAGTGCTTGACGGTCTTATATTTGCAATCATTTGTTGGAAAATAAAATAAGTTTCAGGCAATGCAGTTTTGTGGCGCTTTTCATTGCAACGGTTTTTTAGCACCAGGTCGCAATCTAATCAAAACTCCTTAAAATCGGTTTTTCATTTCGTTTTCGACATTGTCTTTATTGCTCAGTGCCAAGAAAACAATCTGTGAATATTTTTTTAGAGTCTTTGGTATGACTCGAAAAGAAATTGAACTCCCGTCTTTTGATAGTTTCTGGTACACCAATTTAGAAAAACAGTTTGTAAGAAAGGACGTTACCAAGGAAGGCAATGAACTGCCTTCAAAATATTTGTTATACCTCTAATGAATAGATATCTCTGAAACCATTCTATTACAAAATTTTTGGTGAGTGTAAATTTTTAGTCCAACTAATTGGGTGCCTCCAAACGCTTATTGACAGTAATGCTTGGCCAAAAGCTCAGAATTGTGTTTGGCCTCATAAACGTCCGGTTTCTGACCAATTTCTACTTTGTCTCTAAATTGGCATTAACATTGTCTCGAATATATTTAGATCTAGAATAAAGAGTTTGCCTTTCTAAAAATTACTGCTTGGTTATTTTTTGGCAACCAGTACTTGATCATATTGAAACCCAGATTATCAAAACTGGTTTTTGACAGTAGATGATTGAAGCTTTTCTCAATGTAGATGGAATGAGAGTTGTTGCATTGTAATTGATACATACAGCAATGAACAAACTTAGTTTCGTATGCATTTACGTCATTATGATATTTTTGATGTTTAATTCCACTGGAGAATGTCTGTTCAAGAGACGCCGTCCAAGAGAAAGCAGATATTTTGCTTTACCAACACCAGCAATAAACAAGTAATGCAATGAGATTTTTATTTTTTGAATTAGGAATGAGAGCTAAATACTGAAAAGAGAGTTCACCTTTTCAATAGAACTACTATAAACTGAGATTCAACTGAAGTTCAATTCCCATCCCATACAATTTGTGGTGATGATCGATAACTTTTACTTTTTCTTGTAATGGTGACAACTCAACACCGTAAATCCAATTATACAAGTAGTAATATCACCGTTGGGTCATAAGGGAAAGCAGAAGAATTTTTTGACCACCCAGTCATAATATATATATTTACTGGTGGCCCTACCAACAACAAGACAAATGTCTTCAGTAGGTAGTCAAAAGTTGTCTATTGCGGCATACCGAATAAGCAGTCTCATTATTCTAACCCAAGTTTGACCTCCGTTACATTTAACTTGGGTTCTATTTCTCGTATTTTTAATCTTTTGTCACCACTCAATATTTTTCCTTTTTTGCAGGAGAGATGTGGCAGTGGATGCAGGTATTTAACATTTAGTTCAACGTCACAAGAGCTACATTTATCGTCTCAAATTTTTGGGTTGCTTAAATCCGTTTTTAATGTTTATTTTGAAATAATTGTTAAACATGTGAGAAAATTAGCAACGCAACCAAAGCTCCTCCTCAATCAATAAACCACCCATTTGAGAACTTTTGTATCCAATCTAATTCTGAAGCGTTGTCTCCAGTCCAAATAAAATCTCGAAGGCTGCGACCCAAGTTTTGTTGATTGGAGTTATGCGGCATAAATTTATTCTTTGTCTAAGTAGATCATTCTGATTTAACGATTAAAGCAGCTTGCAGGTTTTTTGGTTCAGAGTTATCGCTTACAATGGCAAATGATTTTTATCTTACCTTTACAGGACAAACTTACGATCAAGCAAAATACAGAGCTACCAGCACTTCAGGTAAAGTGAATTACTTTCGCGAAGTACATTTTTCCACTGCATGGTATAACCACGCGAGCATTGAACTCATAATTTCACGACTACAGTTCTGCCTTTAGGTATGAAGAGCTACGTTGATTGTACTACTGCCACAATGAGCTTCTAAAAATTGCAATCAAACTATCTTTTTGTAGGTTTCAGTAACGCATGGCTATGTGGCATCGTGCTTGTTTCGTCAGCACATTTTAGAGGGTAGTTTCGAGTTGCGACACTTAACATCGTCAAATATTCCCAATGATGTAATTAGGGAAGGGTCACAGAGGGTGCGTAAACCAAGGTTCGTGGTAAAAAATTGGTTCTTGAGATCAGAGATGAAAACTTTTTGCTTGGTGTAGCCTATAGCTACCTCACAAATTGGGGAATCGGTTTGGCGAACCTATAATTAAAGCCCCTTATGGACTTTGGCTAATCTGACCAAAACTACTACACGAGGTATGTTATTGCATATTTTTTTAGTTTTTGACGGTTTCATCGCGTTGGATGGAATGTGCCCGCTGTCGTAGATCATAACGTCAAGATCAACATTATTTAGCCATACTCAGAAAATTAACGTAGAACACTGGTTTGTTTGGATAATCTCGAAAATTTCTTTGCAAAATTATCAATAAAAATCATGATTAAAGTTGTGTTTGCTTATGCAGTAGCCATGAATAATTATGGACATCGCAGTAGCTTACAATTAAATTTTTGGAAGCCACTTTTCTTATTCAAAATCAAACAAAACAATTAAATTGCAGGGCAATTCATAAAACTCTTTCTTGGCGCAAATAAATTGTTCGCTGATTAAGCCAATGATTTCATATCTAAACTCTTGATAAGTGATGTATCTTCTCGTGAAGCACTTTCTGCTAATGTTCAATCGGGAACGATTTAAAATGGCATATAAACTGCGCAGGCCAATTAAACTACGCGTGGAGGAAGTAGAAGTATTTATAAAGTCCCCAAAAGTTCTGTCATCTGAAAAAAGAAATCTTCTATAACAGATTTTGAGCTCTTTGTGTGAAAGTCTATTAACCTATGGCCTTGATTTCTACAAAGTAATTGTTCTAATCATTAATCTGCTCACTTCTTCAAACTACTGCTAAATAAGTTGCTCCAAATAACCCGCTAAGATTATTAGGCAATATTTTTTTCCATTTTTAAAGAACGTGTCGAGCAAACACGTCTTGCTGTAATTGATGATGTCAGGAAAAGGCTACATTGTTAGTAAATCATATTTTCCGCTATAAAAAAATATCATTTGGGATAGGGAAACTTTTCTTCCAAGTTTTGAGGAACCAAACAAAAATCCGAATTAATAATTTATAGAACATAATTAAATTGAAATAAGAATAATTAAAATAACAAAATTCTCCGAAGATTTTGTCCCCTCTCGAGAACTTTATTTGGAATAAACAAATAAAGTTTTAATTCCTTAATTAAATTTAATAAGATATTAAGATACTAGACACTAATGATTCAATTAGTATCGTTTTAGCACTGTACCTCTCAATGAAACACGTGCAGAAGCGACTTCGCTCCTAGTGAATGACCGAATTTTATGTTTAGGGATGGCTTAAAGCGTTCGATTAGCAGCGTTTCCATTAGCTCGGTTTCAGTGTTAAAACGGCATTTTTTTAATAATGCAAAATTTTGCTCTGCTGGCATTGTTTCTCTGCAGGCTTTGCATTGATTGCAATGAGACTTCATAGCGGAGTTAGATGAGCTTAAGTTACTAAAAAGATGGTTTTCAATTCTGACAAATAGTAGTCTAGTCGTCATACCGATGTATGACGTGTTCTCATGACAAGAAAAAGTATATTTATAGACAACATTCAAGCAGAAAAGAGCGGGTAAAGAAAATTTAAGGTTGAAATAAGAGATTATTTTAAAAGTTTGATAAGCTTTTGTTATATATATATTAGCTATTATTATATATAAGTGCTCAGACTGTCGCGAAAAGATACAGCAAGGCGTTTGCTAAATTTGATGGATGGGGTACCAATATATGGGAGGGTTAAATAAGGATTTTGGTTAGGGGTATTGTCGGAGAAGTCTGTAGGGAATTGTCGATTCTGATTTTTGAATTTATTCCTAAATTTGTCAATCACATTTAGGATGATTTGGCCATTATTTTGGGAATAAACTTGTTGGTTTTTCTAAATGATTATACAGTGTATCAAAATATGTTTTATTCAATGAAAAAAATTCAGGATTCATTTAGAATGACATTTCCAGCCGCGCAAACCTTTTATCGCCTAATTTTTTATTATTTAATTAAAAAAGCATCGTACCGCGTACTTTAACCCCATGGTTCACACACCTTTTTTGTGGGCACACCCCTTTCGCTTTCTTAAGATAATGACGGATCTACATGAATTTCTTAAAACAAGAAAAGTTGGCTTAGAAATTTTAAATAAATCTCTGTTGTATGTCTCACCTATGGCTTTGTTTTGCTGTTCACAATAGCCTTTGAAATCAAACTTCTGTCAATTTAACTTGGCCTTAATATGTTGAAAAAAGGTTAGATCCTTTTTCGTGTGTTGTGGATGTTTGGAATAAAGATGGCGCTTGAGTTTATGGTATTACATGGTTTCCAAGTTCAAAATAGCATTAGAAACAACATCACCTAAAACAAAGTACTCCAAAGTTTAGTTCCGATACATCAATTGAAATAAAATCTAACTTAAGATAATTTTTATCGTATTTTCATTATTTAGCCATAACCCTGTCAGCAAAAACAGTTCTTAAAATTTTATGTAAATATTGTTCGAAATAGCAAAGACGGTTACAACAAAAAATTCAAAACAATTGAAAGGCAAATTGGTCAATCGCTACAAGAATACTGGGTGGGCCATAAGTTTCGATGTATAGAAAAAGAACTAAAAATATTTTTTTATTTCAGATATTTTCAATCTAATATTTAAAGCGCAATACTGTCTGTCTCTGTGTCTGTCTGTCTGTTTTAACTCCTCTGAAACTGCTTGAGAAACAAGCATTAAACTTGCCACGATTGATCACCACCCCACGGTGAGTGTCATAAGGGTGTTTGTGACGACATTATGAAATCATAATCAAAAATAATTTATTTAGAATTTGCATTACTTGACAGAGGACAATTGCTTTATGCTCAAACCAAAACCAGCTTTCGACTTGCCACTTTCCAAAATCTTTTATTTGTTTGGAGTTCTAAAATGACGTCACAATCAACGCTTTATTGCACAATCTGTTTTTGTTCTTTCTTAAAGAGTACTGATTGCAGACACGCGATTAAACCTTTTTTCAGAAGATATTAATAAGGTGCTTTGGATAAAAACAATTTTACAATAATTATTGCTTATTTGACAATGCTACGAGCAATTCTTTATTTAAACACTTCAGGCCCTATAAGCATTTTTCTTCTTTATTTCGCTTGCACGCATGAAACTGGCTGGCATCATATCATAATATTTCTCGTACGATTAACACAAATCTTTGCCATTGAAGACTATAATATGAAGATATTTTAAAAAATTGCACCCTTTTTGTAAGAAACTAATTTGTGACCTCATTTCTCAACTGATTTTCAAACATTCTTCAACAAATTAAAGGTTATTTCAAGGCAATTCTAATGGTGTATAATATGTACAATTGATATCAGTTTTTATATTGAAAAACCTGAACTTTAAGACCCGTGGTGTAACTTTCCACCCTCCCAAAAAGTGGTAAGCTCAGTGAAAATATGTAACTTTAATACAAAAACGTTATTGTACGGTACTAATAATTACTGTCTTTTGAAAGCTTAGAAAATTGGCTTTCCTGCTTTTTTCTATATATGACTCCAATTATTTAAGGCTAACAATTAGTTTATAATGGCTGATCAAAAATTGGTTGCCATACATCATGTTTCATTTTTAGTTGAATAATTATCCTATTTGACCAAACAAACTTGCAATTGTTAAACAAAGTTAGTTCTTTGGTACATTTTGACTACTTTTCCTCACAAGCATGGTTCTTTTGCATTATCTGTCGACGTTTTCAAAAAGATCCATTAACCCTATTCGGCCCAAGAGATTTGCGTCGTGCTAAGTCCAACGTGGGGTAGTTTTTGCCCCGAAAGTTTGAAGCATTATATCTTTTGAACTACACCACGTAGAAAAACGATTGAACCGGCATACGGAAGAAGATTTTATTTTATTTTGTATTTTTGTTTAACATGTTTCTGAAATTATTGCTTGTAGAAGAGAAAACAATTAATCTGAAGGCGAGTCAAATTTTGATAGTTGCCGTTAGTTCTCATTTAAAAGAAACAAATATTTCTCATTCACTTCTCCACTCCTGACAGCAAGACAAATTGACTACTTTAGGCCAGTTGCGCTTGGCTGATCACGTAATGTCGGCGAACTCTTGTAACCTATGAAGTCCAAGAATAGATCGCCGCTAAACAATTGATAACATTTAGTAGGCATCGGTAACATTATTTACTGGTATAACAACTACGAAAGTTTAAATTTGGACCCGGGCAATATCATTTTTTTAGAACTATTTTTAATGTCTTGTTCACACGAAAGCGTTTTGTTGTCAAGAAACGGATTTGACGCAATTTACATAACACCACAAAAAGCGCGAAAATTCCCTCGCTTGTTTGAAGTCAACAACATGAAACTGGTGTGCTCAGCTATTTCAAAATTCCTTGCGAGTTATTGTTCGCCTGCCTACGCTTGCCTCTATCCCCTGGCTGATATCATTGAGATAAAGTTTATGAAACCGTTTCTATATTACGATGAGAATGACGTAGATTTCACAGCTTCTATTACGATATGTATCACCTAGGCTTTGCATAATAATAAGGCCGGCTGCACTAAGGTCAAGCGTGGATAATCCTTCTTTATAATGTTTGTTTTTATTTAATGAATACAACAAAGTAAAACAAGATTGAGTTTGAATAATTTATTTTGTTTGATGATTATACCAATACTAACTACAGAAACTATGAGTAAACAATAGTAACTGCTTTATGTATTACTTTGTTGCAGGAATTAAACTTCTATGTACACTTTTGTAATTGCAATCCCCTCAACCAAATAGCCATTCAATTGCAGACATATTAATAGGAACTACTGTTGTTTTTTGTCAATGCGAGTAGCTATTAATGCTGAAAAAGTTGCCGGTGCTGTGAACACTTCTAATGAACATGCAATAGTATCAAAAGTTGTTGCTGACTTATATATTAGTCGGATGCAACGGCTAAACGCCCCGAAGTGCCAGTGCAATAAGCCAGAACAAGCCGCGATATAACTACAAATTTGAGACAAAAGGCTTTACTTCCAGTGAGAGGCGACTCCGGCACTCGGGCTACTCGGGCTGAGCCTGAGTTACGAAATGAGGGAAGGCTTTGTTAAATTTAAATTCTGCAAAACAAGTTTCAAACTTTTTAACTTAATTTATATTAAGTCCAAAAAAGAAGCCGTGCATCGTATAAACCACCGGTGTTTGTGGTGGCAGTTGCTTTTTTGGGCTCAACGTTGTGTTTAGCTCGGGCTTGGGGAAAATAGCCAGATACGCTGTACAGAGAAATAACGAGACAAACGATTTTCAAGCATTTTTTTCGAATCAAATCCAACTCGGGCTTGATTGCAGTTGCCCGAGCTCTGACAATGCGAGCGTTCATTGCGTTGTTTCAGACACTTTTCTGTTTAATTTTTTTTGTTGAACTCGGGCCCGCGAGAAATAGCCCAAGTTGCAATCAGAAAAAGGTAAATAAAAAGAGTAATTGAAAGAACGTGTAATGTAGTTTTGTCTAGCTCGGGTTTGGGGAAAATAGTCAGACACGCTGTATAGAGAAATAACAGAGAAACGATTTTTCAAGCATTTTTTCGCATCAAATCCAACTCGGGCTTGATTGCAGTTGCCCGAGCTCTAACAAAGCGAGCGTTTATTGCAATTTTTTAAACGCTTTTTTGCTTGGGCACATTTGATAAAAGCACGCGTTTTGTTAAACTGTATGAATAAAGGCGTTTTACAATAGTTAAATGGCTGGATAAACTGTTGCTATTTTTTGTCTTCTCGCTAGTTTTAGAGCTGTATTTATTGTTTTTGCAATATTTTGCGACACTATCAGTGACGAGCCCGGGTAGCCATGAAAAGCCGGAGTCGCCACTGCTTCCAGTTATCAGCTTGAATTTTTCCCCACTGATTTGTCGACAGTGAGCAAATATAACTGTCGGCAAGACCACTACGCGTGTGGGTTCCGAGTCAAAGTCGTTGTTACACTTTATAATGGAGTTTAGAGTAAGAAATTACTTGAGTGTGGTTATATGCACACGAAAACCTTGTATTTCTACATGTTCGACGGAGGAAACTAACTTTTACAAATTAGCTGCGCACTTTATGCTGCGTAAGTTTGAAAAACACGTAGAGCTCTTTACTGGGACAAATGATAGAAAAACGCCTCAAAAAACTCTGTAGTATGAGCACACCATAGAACAAAAAGCGTAACACCAACCAGTTGCTGACAGGCGCCGCAGAATCTGAAGTACAGTGATCCCTCGCTATATTGCGCTTCACCTATCGCGGCTTCGCGGAATTTTTTACAGTGCTTTTTTTACAGTGAATCCTGATTCATTGTATTCATTGCTATATAAAAAACATTGTTTTACAACACCGTTCTTTAAACTATTATAGTTATTTGTAAGAAAACGTTAATATTTCTATTTCTTAAACACATTTTGGGCCTGAAAAGAGGTTTTGTTTTTTGTTTCATTCTGCAGTACAGTATTGCATTGTAAAATAACAGTAAAAAATAAAGCTGATTACTTCGCGGATTTCACCTATCGCGGGTTATTTTTGGAACGCATCCCCCGCGATAAACGAGGGTTCACTGTAATGCCGTTTGCATACAGCTTTACCACATCTTTGGCATTGGCTAAAAACACGTCCCATGTTATCCCTCTCACGGCCGGTGGCTTCAGCTGCGCAAACTTCACACCTGCCTTGCTTGGTAGACTGCACTGGAAATGCACATAACTGCGATGAATCGTAAGATTCTTCTCTGGGTTCACTAAGGGTGATTTAGATTTTATCTTGAATGTTTTTCGACAAGCCTCATTTTGAACGTAGCGCAACAAATGGGTGTACTAATTGTAAAACCAAAGTTATCTCAAAATCGAATGAATTTGTATTGCGTGGTTCAATAGACTGATTTAGTGCGACGACCAACCCTAACTCTAACTCTAGCCAATGATTTGTGTCATTCTTAGAAGATGTACGAAGTGTGTATCGTTAGAATAAATTTACCTTTGTGTGTGGAATGTATGTGTGGTGTTTGGAATTATTATAGCTAAAGTGGTAAGTGTGTAGCTATCGAGGGGTGAGGGGTAAATAATTCAGTGATAGACCTCACGCTATAGTAGTAACCGGAGGTAGATCTCACGCTATAGTGTGGTAGACCTCACGCTATAGTAGCACCAAATTTTGTCTTTCAATTTGTAGACTAGCACTTAGTAAAGCGGTATTTATCAAAAAGTAATTCTTGATAATGGCCAAAAGTTTACTGTGCAAAACGAAAAAGATATAATGTAGCTCAAATACAACCGGTGGGCCACAGCACGTAAGTCGGGTGGGCCACAGACTTTTGCGTTACTTACTTTAATAATCAGTTTGCAAGTCGAATGAGGTTGAGTAATAGTGGTGCATATGAATCGCCATACGGACCAGCACCCATGAATGGGAGGCGCAATGACCTTATTTGCCTTTGTAAATCAACTCCGACCGCGGACTGGCCATCCTTGGCATTGGGAGGTAATGAATCATTTTTCTTTTTGGAGATCTATTTTCGTATGAATATGGGAAACATAAATTTCTTAACAATCAGTATAATTTGTAATCTAGTTTCAAAATACAAACCCAATAATATTTGTTTTTCGTTGTACCGATAAATCATCTATTATTTTTAATTCTGGTTACACGTTGAAGTTTAATTTGGGCGAAAGATGTCAGGGGTTTGATGAACTTGAGCTGCGTTGGCTATTTATCGCGAAATTTTATTTCATTTGACAAATCGTCAATTCTAAATATCTATGAAACATTGAAAATGGCTCGTGAACTTGCGATTCAAACTTCTTTCTAAATTTTTTTATTCTTTTCCCATGAAACATTTTAGCAATAATTTTACTTGCAAAATCTCTGCTTTGACAGAAAGCGTAACTGCAAACCTATGGTACAGCATGGCAAACTCGTTGCAGCAAAAAATTTAAGCAACATTACACTTCGAAATATAGCGTAGTGGCTGAATCGTTTGATCATTATTTATTACACAGTTTACACTAAACATACCACTGACTTTGTTTTAGTTTTTTTGGGTAGTTTATGGTTTCGTGAAACCAGAATTAGGATAATTGTGAAGAAGCTTTTGTGATAATTAAGCCAAAATTGCGTACTAGCATTTCTGTGATCTAGAGAAAGCTTTGTGAAAAATATTCTCTGCTGTTTTTGACACTTTGAATATCATTGCTTAATTAAGTCCGGGAAAATTATATGGAGCCACCAATGTAGGTCACAATTTGAAAACTTTTGTTATGCTTTCAAATGACCGAACAGGCTTTTTTCTCATTATTGTGTTTGTTACTGTGTATATTTACACGCTGGCATTTATTTATTGAAGCATCGCACAGAACGATTTTCCTAATATTTGACAATTCGTTACTGGGTGACGTTTCTCCTGAAAACTACAAAAAATAACCATACTTTTATATCTGTCTAGCTGCGCGGTAGAAACAGTCCCGTAACAACACGTGTTATGGAATTACAATTATGTATGACAAAGATTTACTATAAAGTTAGCAATGCGATGGCAAAGTGATATTGCTCATCACTCATCAACGGTCACTTTGCTTGTGATGAGACGACTCAAGAACAAATGCGTTGCCTGTTCGCAAAAAACGCGTTTACTCTATTTTCTCAAGTCACAGCCAGACAATAAGTTACTTTCTCTAGGGAATGTACATGCTATATATGGCAATTGATTCTAAGTAGTTTTTCGTGAACTTTGGTTAGCTCTTGTTTACGACTTGCCCGCTTCGCTCTCAGGCTGCTACGACGAGCGCAGAGTGAGGTTACTATCTTTTTTATCTTTCAGCTATATGTCTGCATATTTTAGCAGTCATATGGATAAATTTGCTAATAACTTTCAATCTACAACCAACAGTTAACTCAAATTTTGTCAAATATAAATTGAATAATTTTTAGGAAAAGTCATGAAATCTTGATATTGTAGGGCCATTGTGGACAAAACTGTACTTAAGAGGAAATTGCTCGGGCAATTTTTGCCCCGCTTGGGCCGAATAGGGTTAAATGCTGAAGTCTCTAAATGTTTATGAAATTTAGTCTACCGGTTGGAAACACCTAAATTTTAGTGCCTACATTTCTCAAAATTATAATTTCCAGAAAAACTAAGTCTTTTAGTACATTTTAGCTATTCTTTTTCGATAGCATGGATGTTTGGCATTATACATGAAATTATTCAAAAAGATTCATCGAAAAATGAAGTCTACAAATTTTAATACGTAGCCAACTTCAAGCAAAACACTTGGTGATTACCCAAGAAAAAGGCTATAGGCTAAAGATGGCATTTTCTTATCGTTTGCAACAAAATGTAAGTGTCGAGCTACATATGATCTAAATGTTGAAGCAATTTCCTTTGCAATTGGGTGAGGCTGGCGCAGCTAGCTGATTTGATCTCCTCTCATTTTGACGTTATTAATGAGGGCCCCGCTATTGCTACAACTTAACTGTGAGTGCTTCATTTCGGGTTAGTTTGCTCTTTGCATGGGGGCGTATATGCCAGCGCCAAGGAACATGCATGCAGTCAGAGACGTTGGTTCATGTTAATTCGCTTTCAGTAACGAAAAAGTGGTAAGTAGCAATCCATATTTTTAATGGCCTAACACGCATTGAGATGTCATAATCGTAAATGACATCTCAATGCTTGCCACTATGTAATAAAAACAGCAGGAGGCAGCAAAATTATCCACTATGAATTTGAGAGCGAACATAAATGGTAAAGCCCGTTACTGATATTTGTAATTGCAAGGATAACGGTGCAAAACACTAATCTTCATTTAACAGTAGGGAGGTCTGGATAAGGGGAAAAGTTAAATGCAATAAAGTTCCAAATTTAAGAAAACATCAAAATTAAACAATAATTGCATCAATTAGTAACATTGGATTAAGAGGGAATGTTTTTGTTTGAAAAAAGCTTAATAGGGGCCTCTTGCATTAGGTTATATGACTCAGGGCAAATGCATGGTCCCTATTCATGCTATGGTCCGATTAAAGCGCAAGCAAAAATCTTAATGTCACAAATATTAATACGAAAGCGGGCCCACAAAATTGTGAAGTAGGCCTACCACTAAATAGTTCATTTCTTTATCAGTCAAAACGACCACCATTTGGGCGACGCCATCATTTTTGACTATCTGTTACTCCCTTTACACTTTTAAAAATTACGAATGGTAGTTTGTGTAATTCTTTCTTTTTGAATACTTCCAGTCTTGATTAATGGATCAAACATGATCACCATTGCATGTACAAGAACTATGGCTTATATTTACTAAAACATTATGTTGTGGCTCTAACAAAGGTTTGTACGGTGAAGCTTGCGCCGCTACATTAATTGAGGCGTTTGGAATTGGCACAGGTGATAGTATGCCTGCCGGGTTAAACCGCTTTATAGCTTCTAAAATAGCTTTATAGAGCAACCGGGAATTTGGAAAAAGCGATGACTCATTTAACTTCTATAAGCATACCTAAGCAAGGTAAAACAAATATGAATCATAATGCATAACCAGCAAGGACTTGAAAAAGTTTGAGGAGAAATCAAAATTAGCAACGTCACTGTGTCAAATCGCACCACATGGAAAATTATTACTGGCATTTTGCTTTATAATAGTAGCTTTATACAGCTACCGCGTCAAACCAAGCAATTGGGGAAAAGTAAGGACTCTTTTAAATTCTCTGGACACATCAAGCAGGGAGAAAAGAACATGCTACATAATGAGAATCCAGCGAGGACTTAAGAAAGTTTAAAGAGAAATCAAAAGAAAACAGCGTCACTGTGTGAAATCGCACCACACAAAACACATTTTTGCTATTTTGCTTTACAATAGCTTAATATCAGAAATGTGTTCCCTACTTCCAAACTACGGGAAACGCAAGGCTCCCTTGAGTTTATGTCAACAATGAACAGAGCACATAGACCTAAGACATAGCCAGGATCTTGAAATGAGAAATTCTATTAAAAAAAGAGCACAAAAAGTCGTGAAAATCTTATGTGCAGAAAACACATAAACTTTTGGTAACTGTTCATACAAGATCCTGATAGGTGAAGCCGGCCTGGCCGGCTGAACCGACACTCTCAATTCCGACGTTACTGACGGTGGCTCTTCGGGTGATGCCGTGGTATATACCATAAAGCAAAGATTTTTTCTTATGCTGATATGCTACGTGTTTAGGTATCTATGCCTATGCTCTACGTCATTGTAACAAAATCTCAACTTTAAGAAAAAATCAACATAAAACCATAACCACAACAATTTGTAAAACTGATTATAGAGAGAACAATAGCAGCTCTCTTTGCTATGCCGGAAACAAAACCAATATTGCAGTTAAATTAGGAACTTAATGCCACTGATATAAATAGGAAAGGGGCAACATCACATCGGAAAACAGGCTTACCTTAAATAGTTTTTTCATTAATTATGAAAGCAACCACCATTTCCCCGCTACAATCAGTTTTGATTATGTTTCAATCCCTGCTCTTTCACAAGTATTAACAACAATTTGTGAAAAGGTTCTTTCTGAGCATTGCCAGTCACGATTAAAAGAGTATGATAATCACAATTTTGTGTACAAGAATTGTGAAAGTGCATAAAACTGATTAACTTTTTGCTACTGCTTACACAACAGCCCGATGGGTGAAGCCGGCGCAGCCGGTTGAACCAAAATACTAAACTCCGACATTACTGATGGATGGCCCCTGCCGGGTGACGCCGGCAAAGCCGGCTAGTATATTTTATATACCTAAGAAAATGCGTTTGACAAATGAGCTACAAATTAAAATCATACTAATGGCTGGATGGGGAAGCAGTCGCATGGTTGCACGAAACTTTAACAGAAAGCATGGAACAAGGACCAACGTCATTTACAAGCACATGCATATGCTTGTAATGGCGTATCACCAACACCATTACAAGCAAAACTTTAACTGTCCTAATGCGTGTTCATCAGCAGTGGAAAATACGTATCAATATATGTATTCAAAACAGTGGTATTTATATAGAGCACAATATATCAATAAAAACTTGTCCAATATAGAATGTTTATTTTTCCTATGTATCAAAACTTATGGCCCATCCTTTAGAACAAACTTAGTCTGTAACTCAAAATCTAAAGAATGCTCTGCGAACTGAACCCCTTGAAATTTCCCACGAACTTCCGGATTGAGAACCATTGCTATGCCCAAATAGCCTTTGTTTGTACATTAGTGTACTTAACTTCATTATGGTGTTCATTGATTTCATTTCATGCAACGATTGCAGTAAGTATAGTTACTAGGTTTTGATGCCTTTCAATTTCCATGAAAACTCAATTTTCCACTACAAATTATCACAAATCATGTAGCTTTGTTTAAAAAAAACACCATAGATCACATTAATTCAACTAATTTTTCCAAAATATTGCTTACTTTGTATCAAAAGACCGAAGAATTGTTGTTGTTTCGTTTACTTTTTACCTCTGGTTTTTCTTGAGGTAAAGGCAGGCATGAAATTCTATATCCATGTTCACACCACTAATCTTACCAAGATGGGCAAATCTTACGATGATGTTAAAGGAAAAAGGCAGCCAATTTCAAACTAGTTATGGGTTGAATGGCTGACTGGTAGCCCCACCACCAACAGCAAAGGCTGCATTATTGGGTACGCAAAAGTCGCTTTGTACGATATGCTGAGCAAAATGTTTTACTATTTAATCCGATGAGAGATCGATGCTAGAATAATACGTCAAAAATTTGGCCGGAAGAAAATCTTGCCTGTCAGAGTTTGGGGATGCTCTGGTCATGTGTGCTGTTATATTACAGTCAACACTACCCCTGCTGAAGTAGGAGACACGGTCGTGTCTAAGAGTCACATATCAACAAACTTTCAGCCAATTTACAATTTTTTAGGCGAATTTTGTCACAAGACAATTTGTAAAGAACCACGTCAACACTTTCAGAGGAACCTCAATTTGGGTTGCCACGGCACTTACCTTGAACGTAGCTAAATTCCATCGCGCAGGTTCCTCTCAAACCTGAAGCGATTGATGTTGGACCACTTATTAGAAACCCCTAAGTCTAATGTGTTGTAAACTACATAGCCACAAACAAAATAATTCTGTTGCTAGTCGAACAATATGCGATGATAAGTTCATCATTGCATTTGTGGAAGATCGTTAATGAAGACGAAGATCATATTTGTTGGCTTATTGTTATCAAATTGCGTTCTGAAGAAAAGATAGTTCATTATTTAAACTTTTTATTAAAGCAACTTATTGATACAGCATTGTATTATTGTTATATTTACACACCCACAAAACAAAGAAGCAAGATTATTAAACATTGCTCTTGTCTTGAGATTCTTTCAGTTAAGTCTAAACTGGCACAACGGTATTGCTGAGTGGGTCGCAACAGCATTAAACATTCCGTTGGATCTAAGAGGATGGGTTGGCTTGGTGGGTACCTCAAACGCCATTTTCACGTTGTTTGTATTAGTGTTGGGATATCCAGGATACCACGTCATGTAGCTCTTTCCTCCTCCAACTAAATAAACAGCTTGATCTCCCATCTACAAAACAGTTCACGGTTGAATCGAGTGTAGCATAAACTCAGTAGAGTAGCCGCAAGCATAAACATAGAAGTCTAAAGCTCCCCGACATCGTTTTTAGCTCCTCCCAGAACATGGTCAGGCCATTCCAGTTTTTAAAATGGACAGATTTTTTAAAAAAGATCTTCAAGTTATTTTCAAGACAAACACAACAAAAATGTTACTCTGAAAAACTGGATCTATGAAGCAAAAAACATCTTCGCTATTTTAAGGGTAAAAATGCTTTCAGTCCCTATCCAGAAATATCGACTTTCAAAAAAGTGATTGCCAAAACAAAAAACAAATGTATGGAAAAAAAATAGTAAACATTTGACCGGAGAAAACTTGATCTCCAAAAAAATCTTTGTCTTTGTTTGAGAAAATTGTCTTTAGCCCCCTTCTCCCCACCTATTGAAAACAAGGTGTTACGTCTGCAAGAGTTGCTATAACGTGATAGTATCACGCACACATCCCTGTGCGTATACAACCTGTGAGCTCTTTTATTATAAAACGTGATATGAAGCTGCTGCAAAGTAACGTTTGATGGTAGTTGAATTCCCGCGCTGCTAACACAACTGAAAGAGGAAGCCAATAGACGACGCTCCCACTAAACTTATTGAGAAGTTTACAATCATCAAGCAAGAAAAACACGCAGCAGACGTCATGTTCACTGACTTGCAATTGCTTGAAAGCTTTATTACAAAATCTGCTTTTTTAAATATCCAGAGCTATCTTCATCGAAACAAGATTATGTAAGCGAACTTACGTTATATTCAGCCCCCATCCAAATCTGCACAAAATTGCGGTCTGGTCGGAAATACCAAGAACGCTTGACATATCTGAATATAGCATCATAGACATCTTCAGAGGGAATTTCGGCCAAGACACCACCGTGAAATTGACAGAGATCGCTCGCTTGCTGATAATTTATTCCCGGCCCATATCGATATGGAAGCCGATAGCATGTGTTGTCGACAAAAACGCCATCTACGCATAGCTCTGAAACAATAAGATAAGCTAGTAGACACACTCGGCAAAACGTGACTCATTCATTTCTATGCTCCAGTTCTTCTGACTTACCTACAAGGAAGTTTAGCATATTACGATGAAGAGAATATTGTGCTTATTGAGAAAACAAGTTTTGGTCATTTTGTTTCAACGTATTGCTAAAATATTGGTGTGCGTATGCTGTGGTGGCTTTGATATGAGACAAATTAGACGGCTGCACCGGACTCCATCTTTTAAGTTCACGCAAAATTAAATCATGTAAAGTTGAGCAAATAAAACATAAATTAGTTGAACTGCGTGACAAATATACTCTGAAACTAACTGCTAATGGCTTCAATTTTTTCAATACAAATGTGAACCAACAGACTGCATCTTAGTTGTTTTTTGATGTAAGAATGTAATCTTTTAAAACAATCATTTGCTACGTTAGCATTCAGTTGACATTTGTCGGTTATTAGCGTTATTAAAGCAATTGCTTGGTTAAGCTGAACCAAGTAAAGTTTCATATCATTGTCAACATATTGCCTAATACTGATCAAGCTTTATTCAGAGATGCAGACATGCAGTTGTAGGCATATATGCTATCATAGATTTTTTCTTCGCTTGTCATTGAGATGTCATTACAATATCGTATGTTTCAGAGCTGATCAATTGGTCGATCGCGTCTAATTTTGGGTTGATTTGACGAGATTTATATAAAGATTATTTTTAATAATTTTTTTCAAACGCAAAGAAAGTTTTCAGTGAACTTAGAAATTCAAACAAAGCTTTAGTAAGTGTAAAAACTTAATAACTGCCATACACGTCTAATGAAGCATATCATGAGCAAACAAGTACGAGCTTTGTGGCCGCGAGTGCCCTGAATTTCTAAGATCTTTGAGCGGCCATTTTGACCCGACCCAATTAGGTCAAGAACGGCAACACTACATTCAGAAGATTGTTGAGTGGTGCAGCGTAGAACCAGAGCTGTAAAAAGTAGTTTGAAACTGTAATCAGGTAAATGTATAGTTACTGGCGGTGAAATTACTCGAAGTAGAATAGAAAGCACTGACCAAAGAAATTAATCAAATAGAAGTAAAAAATTAGTGATCCGAACGCACTCAAGTAAAAAGTAGCGTTACAAACTATCAATGAATTAACTGCGTGCTGTTGTTGATAATGACGTGTGCCGTAGACGATGTCCATTAAACACACAATCAATAGATTATGAGTTAGATTCTCTGCCATCGCGTCGTCTATGTCCGGATGCTACTGTAAGAAAATTATCTGCTGATTGTTTGATATACGCAACCTTGCGACATTTTGATGCAAACCGCTTTGTTGCAGCAATTATGGTCTGTCGAGGTATGACCTTTCGAATATTGTGTCAAATGTTACAGTATAGGATAAGGGCAGAAAAAGATTAGAGAATGGTAAAAATTTCTTATTTTATAAAATTGTAATCATGTTATGAAAGAAAAAGTCACTAGCTGTTCAGTGGTCGCTTTTACTAATTCACAAAAACCGTCATACCGAGATTTTAGCCACTGGCTTTAATTCGATCTGAACCCTTTGATTGGATTAGGTCATTCAATAATCAAAATTGATTTTGTCTGAGCTAAACTGACATAGGCTAGCTTATGGTTAAGAGATTTTTTGTAAAAGTTACCATCATTGTTTCCCTAAACACTATTTTTGTCATATTCACAAATGACTAAACTGATAGCATTGTACCACAATCAATAATCACAATTTAAATCAATTAACTAAAACTGTAGCTTATTGAAGAGTTTATAGAAAATTGGCCTAACAAAATAGAAACAAAACCTGTTCATCATTATCGACTTTATAGAAACAAAACACACACGGCTCATTTTTAAAACCTCAAGTCCTGCAATAGACGATTTTCAATTTCAAATCCGCATAGATTTCTTAAATCTGCTTGATATCATCCGAATTCGTACTCATTTATGTTGCATATATCAGAGTAAGACTACATAGCAAAGCCAAGCCTGGCGTTTGCTGTTGCCCAGTGTTACCACTAAATATTGTGCGAAAACGACTAGATTTAAAAAAAACTGTCTATCTGTCAATGCGTTGAAAGAGACCGAGAAAATCAGCAGTTTTGTCAAATTCGCGTTTCAAATTATATAAAAGTAGTTTGTATTTTTATGAAACAAAAGCTACTTAAGAAGCATTACTTCATGCTGAAAGTAAGCAAGTAAAAAAGCAACAAGTAGCTAAAAAACTACTCAAAAAAGTAGTCGTTACCAAAAAACACTGCTTAAGTAATCTACTCAAATAGAAGTACTTGGTTACTTTATACCACTGACTAAAACGATCAGCCGTGTGATCACCGGTTTGCTCTCGTCAGACTATTTCTTCTATTTGATGCGAATTTGTTACTCTTGCCGGTCACACTAACTCACATTATTCTGTTCTTTTATGAGCGGGGACTATGTTTGTTGTCCTCTTTCCCTGTTTCAGGATTGACTAGACTCAAAGCAAAATCTAAGATTATCAAGAGTTTCTCGAAAAACTTGTGCTCACTCATCATTCATTCCAGGCACGTAGCCATGGGGGACAGTTGCCTCCAAATTCTTATTTTGCCTCCAAACAAATCTCTTTAAGTCGCTCACTGCTGATCTTTTGACTTATGAGCAGGTTTGTGGTAATTGTGTGCTGTAAAGATGGTTGCCTTCATAAAAAGGTTAACCACCCTGCTGCAACGGGAAATGCGGCTGACAAAGTCGTTGTTTGCGGGTATTTTCGCTGTACATGCCAACTTTCGAGCTTTCATGGGGGTGATGTCTAAAAACAAGGAGGTAATTGCCCACTATTGCGATGTTGAATGTTCCTATTCAGGTCTAAGATTTGTGTAGAGACCCTTTCAAAAAATGACAAAACAACATCAACGCTCTTACAAACAACATAATCACCAGAGTAAACATAAAAATATTTTCTTCACCAACATTTGTCCTTGCATTTCCCCAAAAAATATCCGGCCGGCTACGTGTCTGATTCATTCTCACTTCTTTTTTTCCGGAAAGTTCTGGCCGGCTTTTTGCGCTTCACAGCTCTTCTACATTTTCTTCACACGAGAAAAGAGGTCGGAGAATAACAACGAACGCTTTCTAGATAGTGGCTTTGTCATCATCTGGTCGATCGCGAGGTATAAAGAAGTTTTCTGGTCGATTTCCATCGAAAAAATGCTCGTCACTCCTGGTATTCTTTTTTAACTGACAGGTTCAAGTCCTAATTTGAAAAGTGCCTCGACTGCGTCTTACTTCAGCCACTGTATTATATGACTATGCCACTAGGCTTTTACAATTCTATAAACTGTAGGCCTACAGTAGCCTGGTTATTACCCCAACAGGTTGGTCCATACTCAAGCTCTGAGTTACCAAAAAAAAAAAACAGAAGCAAAGTTGCATTATATCCAATTTTTGATAAACATAACTTTTAACAATCTTACCTCCGTATGGCATTGATTTTCCGCAAGAAAACGCTACAAGTAAAAACAAGAGTGGAACTGTAGGATTCATTTTTTCAAATCACTTTGGCTATTTTTGATAATAGTTGGTAACTTGAGCAAGATTTAACAAAAACTATTGTTGATCAAAACCGAATTGTATCTTGGATCAAGTGCAAAAATTTCCCCATGTGGGGAAATTTATGCACTTGATCCTTGTGGGGAAATTTATGCACTTGCCCCACCCTGTACACTCCCTTCCAGTGTACACTGCCCCGTACATTTACATACCACGCCTGCCCCTTCAGTGTACACTGCCTTTCTTTTAATGCCCTGCGAGGTGAGATTCGAACCCGCAACCATGGTATCTGTTCTAATGTTCTTAAGAATAAACTTGATAACTAACTGGGGAAAATTTTGCACTTGTTGTTGTCTTGGGGAAAATTTTGCACTTGTTCCTGTATCTTTTACAGCAAACAAGTTTTTGTTTTTAAATCCATAAAAGAAATCAAGATTTTGAGAAACCAAACGAAAATGCAATGTTTATATTGGGCAGTAAAATCACCGATAGACATAACTCGCTGGTAGACAACGGTTAAATATGGTTGGTATACAATCTTAGAATATGAGATTGTTTACATATTCAACTTTTGACAAGGAATGACTGAAGTCTTTAAAAGACAATAGACTGTAAAACCACTAAATCACCGTGAAAATAAACAGCTGAACAAGCGCACGACAGGTAATGAAATAAGAGTGAAAACGGATGTCCACATCAGGAACTATAGCTCCCACAATTTTCCAACTCAATCAAAGAAAAAAGTTGTTTTCCACATTAAAATTTACATAGCCCCAACTCCACAACAATATATTTTTGGTGTCCCCTCTAAAATATTCTTTTGCTAAGCAAGACGTAATGTTGCCTTATCTGCAACACTGGCACCGCAGGGAGGAACTGTTGTCAAGTCGGCTTGTTGCTCTGGAATGTCATCGAAACACATTTGAGCAAAAGAGGCCTAATGCCATATACTGACGGGGAGGTCTTCGCGATCTCAGCTCGGGTACTGAACTCAGGCCGAAGTTTCTTTACCTTGTTGGCCATCGATCCCGCTAAGATTTATAAATCTAAGTGGTCTCTACTAAAACCTTTATTGCCAATTTTCCATACAATAAATCTAATATATGAAGCGCAATTCTATTTGTTTGTCGGTCTTAACTCCTCCAAAACTGCCGGGCGTACTAGCATCAAACATGGCACGATTGATCACCTCCTTGGGGTGAGTGGCATAAGGAGGTTGGTGACGTCATGAAGACATCATAATCGAAGATAATTTTTATCAAGATCGCATTTTTGACCGAAGAACCCGATTTCAGGTTTAAACGAAAGCCAATATGCGACATATCTACTTCAACAAAGTTTACTTCTTTACGATGTCACATGACATCGTAATAAACAATTAATTGTAAAATTTGTTTTCTTGGTTTACTCAAAAAATACTTATCGTAGAAACGCAATTAAAAGCTTTTTCTGGAGACCTGAGCAAGGTTTCTTCATTAAAAATACCCTAAAACAATTAATGATGAAATGACAATGCAACAACAGATTCTCTATTTAAGCATTATAAGCTTTCCAAGCATGCTTTTCTTGCTTTTTTTCTGCAGGCTTCAACTCGCTCGATGATGTCATAATGCTGCCTGCCACTATCTTTTGCTACCAGAGATCATGATTTCATGATTTTTTTCAAAAGTTGCAACACTTTTACAAAATCAGTTTAGTTACAAACTGATTTTTGACTTATTTCTCAACCGATTTTCAAATATTTTTAAAAAAATTAAAGGGTATTTCAAGGCAATTTGATAATAGATGACATGTACATTTACTGTAAGTTTTTATACTAAAAACGTTGAAATTTGAGACCAGTAATGTAACTTTATTTTTTCCCAAAATGTGGTAAGCTGAGTAAAATGAGTTTGGTTTGATGTATAAACCATACTATAAGGTACTAACAATCAGTGACGTCTGAAAGCTGAAACAATTTGCTTTCCAGTAATATGTTATTCCAATTAGTTAAGGCTAAGAATTAGTTCATAATGACTGATCGAAATTGATTGCCATACGTCATGTTTTATTGTTAGTTGAACAATTATCCTACTTGACCTAAGAAATCTGCAATTTATAGAACAGTTAGTTTTTGGTACATTTTGACTACTTTCCCACACAAGTATGGTTCTTTGGCATTATTTCATCTGAATTCGCAAAAAGATTCATGAAAAAATGAAGATTTAAAAATTTTCTAGTGTAAACTATCGGTTAAAAGCACTCAAAATTTTGGTGCCTGCACTTTACAAAATTGCAATTTCTACAAAAGTTAGCTATTTGGTACATTTTCACTATTCTTTCTCGAAAGAGTGCTCCGTTGGCATTAGCTATCTTCTTCTTCTTTCGACTGCTCCCTATTCGGAGTCGCCACAGCGCGAAAATATTTTCCACTTCTCCCGGTCGACTTCGTCTCCTTCCTTAGCTCCAACCCTATCCATGTCTTCTCTTGCCAAATCCATCCACATTCTCCTTGGCCTTCCTCTTTTCCTTCTACCTGGCACCGCCATCTCCGTCATCGTTTTTCCCACGTAGCCTTCTTCTCTCCTTTTCACGTGGCATTAGCTATCTACACTTTCCAAAAGATTTATCCAAAAATGAAGTCTTAAACATTTTAAAATGTAGCAGCCTACTCCAAACTAACAAATTATTGATCCCCTACAAAAACATGGAAGTAAGGATGGTCCTGTTTTATCTTTTGCAACGAAACATTAGTTTCGAGCTACACATCATTTAAATATAGAAGCCATTATCTTTGCGATTGGATGAGGCCGACGCAGCCGTCTGATTTGATATTCTCAACCTTATCGTTAATAATGACTGCTATTGGAATATTTTAACTGTAGGTGCATCAATTCGGGTTATTTTGTTTTTTCCAGCTGCGTATAGGCCGAGACCAAGCAACATGCCTGCAGCCAGAGGCTTTAGGTCGCACAAATAGGCATTCAGCTACGAAAAAGTCGTTAAAACTATGGTCCTGATATTTAATAAACTATACCTAAAAATGCTTAGATCAAATTACTTTCGCGCCTCTCCTACCCATAGCTTTGAAATTTTGCTTTGATGCACTTCATAAAATTGAACAAATGAAACTTTTTGGAATGATTGGCTGTTTCAATTGCAAGCAAGTTCAGTTTCTACGTAGAACACACGCCTAGTAATATGTAGCCAGGAACTCCAGAAACTTTTGGAAAATAATGGCGGCCATGCGCAACCTCCGCAGTGGTTTTTCAAGGCTTCATCGATTTCTTTTAAACAATCGGCATCTTTGATTTTGGAACGACAATTGACTGCGTCAACAGCACAATAACGTTTTGTTGCTCTTCTCACAAATATCAATTTGGCGAAGCCAACTGAACCGATATTCTTATACTCGACAATACTGATAAAAGCACTGCTATTTTCAGAACTTAACCGCGAGTGTTTGACTTCGGGTTAGTTTGCTTTTTGTCTGGCTGCGTTTATGTTAGGGCCACGCAACATACAGCCAAACAGAGACGTTAGCTCATACAAATATCCAAGCAGCTACGATATAGCTGTAAGTAGTGGGCCCACTAATGAATTGCTTAATTCCGAAAATACGTATCAAATACTTTAGCGTCCTTCCACAACTTTGATATACAGTTTCACCTCGTTAACACCGACCATCTTAAGCCGGATATCGGTTAACTCCGACCATGATTTTATTTTCATAAAAATAAAAACTAAACAAATAAATCTCATTTGCAGTGTGCAGGTGTACTGTACATTAATGATTTAGATGTTATGAAGGTAAGGTAAAAGAAAACAACCTTGGTAATAGCCGATAATAACAGTTGATATCGGCGCAGGTTTGATTGCTAGGCTAGGCTAGCCCAACGTAGCCTTCGTCAGGTGATTTACTTGAATAAACAAAAATATATGAATAGATAAATAAATAAATCTGCCTTTTTACATGTTATCAAGGTACATGTTGTAAAACAAAACAGCCTATATAATAACGGCATTTTTAACTAAACTTGGTTACCAAGGCATGTTTATAAGGTATGGCCTATAGGCCGTCGGTTAAGTCGGACAATCGGCTCACACGGACACCCTTCCCCCCGAGCTGTCTTAGTTAACGAGGTGAAACTGTACTTTCAATTGAAGCTCATTTTGACGAATAAAACTTTGTTAGTTTTAAGACCGCTTATGGTGAAAACAATGCAAATAAGATGTTGCCAGGGGTTCCAGAAACTTGAAGACATTTAGTGGCTATGCCCAATCCCACACAAATGTTTTTATATCAATTGCGTTTCAAAAACGATGGTTTTATTTGAGAACGAGATTTGGCTGTGTGAAAAAACCATAAACTTTTTGTTGTTGTTTTTACAACTATCCATTGGGTGAAGCCGGCTTGGCCAGCTGAACTAATATTGTTAACCTCGACATTACTGATGGCAGCCCTGCTAGGCGACGCCAGCAAAGACGGCTAGTTGGTATTTAAATGTTGGCCACTTATCTTTTTGAGTTTTACATTTTTGTCAAGTTTCATTCTTGTTTGCGATCATAAGAACTGAAGTCCTTTATCTCTAAGCGTTGTCAGTTTGCTTAACAAAAAGATAAAGACTTTGTTTGGAAACACTCAGTAGATATGCCGCTCAAAGATCATTACAGTTAAAGTAAGCCTCCTTTTCTCACCAAAATCTTTATTGCGAATCGGTTCCTAAATGAGCTTTGATTTTCTCTCCTGTTGTTGTGTTTGATTTCCACAGCAGTTGCGCTGTGATTAAAAATTACAGAGCCTGATTTTAATAAGCTTATTTTATACACATTTATGTTTTCACATAAAATGGCTGAAGTCTTACAAGAAAATATAAAGCATTTCTTCAATATCAATTCATCAACGTGAGAAAAAGCAAGTAAACGTGACAAACGATTCGGTAAAATCACTTAACATAGGAATTCAAAAGTGTTATGTTGAAGATGAAAATACCAGCACATCTGTAAAAATGCTCCTCGCATCAACTTTCTTGCCCCACATGAAGTTGGCAATGCTTTCGATGATTTGGTTGCACTTCACCAGTTTCACTTAAATCTACTGGTAAATTATATCAACGATTCTTAGGCTACATTGCGACAAAGACTAGAGTCTCTTGCATTACTATACATGTAAGACCTTGTGACCACTAGGCTGTGACAGCACTATTGTTCTAGCAGTTGCTAGACTTAGTGCACCTGCGACAACCGCCACTCATTCACGAGTGATACGGCTTCGCAGAGTACTGACAGACCATCCACCAAGTGGCTCTAGTATAGATCCCACAAGTGTGGCGGTCTAAGCTATGCTTTATTAAAATACCACCATTATTTCCGATTGACCTGTAAAATGTGAGATGGAGGCATGAGACATGTCTACCACGCACCAACATTTAGCTGAAAAATTGACACCATGCAGTTCAAGGTGCAACAGAAATATATAGCGGAAAGTTGTGTAAATTGGTACACAGCTGTTTTGAGACTAATTTTATTGTTTTGCGGAAATGGTCATATGATTTGAAACATCTTGGCAAGTATTAAAAAAAGCTTTAATGTTTATTGGCAAAGTGTTGAGGAAATAGGCGAGCCACAACAAGAAACACATAAAGAGTGTTTGATCTTATTTTAGGTCCTATGTTATTGACATAACATCGAAAGGCTCGGAAAGATATCAATTCAACTGAAGCGTTACTCATACGTGTGAACATTCCTGTACATTCTGCCGGAACCAAGTTTGAGTGCTAGGTTGAGGAATGATGAAAAGTGGTTAAAAAGGTTTCATACAAGGTTACTATAAAATGGACTCCAACACCTCATGTAAAATGCAACCCGGGTCCAATTTACACAGTGGAAGACATTCATCTTACCCAATAATCAAAAGATGTAGGACATTTTCTTATGTTGCACGCAATTTAGGTAGCACTGAACACTAACATGGCTTTAATTTTGTGTTGTACGTATTTTTCACATTTGCAGGTGACTATAATATTGATTGATTATTGCTGTTTAAATGTCGACTCGAGCTGCATCGAAAAGCAAAGCATTTGATGGAAATGTTTGTGCATGTCGTTTTCTTTGTTATTTGCTATTATAGATACTATGAATAAATTTCAGTAATTTTCTGTGCATGACAAGTTCACAGACATTTTATTCAGCTAGGACCACAATACGACTAGGAATTCCTACACAGAATATGTACTATTTCATCACTAAATAGTAAATTTCAACCTTCTAAAGATAACAATGCATCTTGTTAAACCGTGTTAAGACTGACTAAAATTCTTTCATTTTGATTGTTTATCAAAAAGTCCGTTTTACACACGTGTCGTGTAAATTGGACCAGTTTGATAAAAAAATAAATATCAACTTTGCATCTCAACGAGTGAATATAAAAGCTTGATACTACATCACAATACATCTTTCATTCATATTTGCTTATACACAAAGCGGGAAAGGAATTGGAGCTAAACTATTGGTCTTATTGTAATTCTTGCACCAAATTGGCAAAGCAGCATACGGGCGTAAGGGGCATTAACAATTTATTAAAATGAATATGGTCTCGTCTAAATTGGTTAGGTGGTATACTCATTATTGTTTCCTGGCATATTCATTTTAATAAATTGTTAATGCCCCTTACCCCCGTATGCTGCTTTGCCAATTAGGTGCAAGAATTACAATTTCCATATTTTCGCCTATAATTTTAAAATCTATTGGTCTTATTGTAATTCTTGCGTATGGGGTCCGAATCACACAACTTTCTCCTATCATCTTTGTTTATGATTTATTGAAGCTTTGAAACGTAAAGAATCTCTTGATCTTAAAAATTTTATCCAGACTTTACAAAGAACATATCTAACCAGAAGTGGGCAAAACCGCGGTATTTTTTATGCTGCTATCAACGGTTCCTTTTAAAAATTTTACCGGTATTGCAGTAATTTTTTGGTGTTTTGAGTCGGCACTTCTGAACCAACAACTTGCTCTTTACATTTTTCGTGATTACGAATGTTTTCACTGCTGTGGATAAATGAATTTGACGAACTTGATGAAATGAAAACCACTTTTGTCAGCTTAATGTTGAGCTTGACGGGCATCTTGAAGCAGATTTCAATGCGAGTACTGAATTTCAATGCCAAGAACAAAGCTGACTGTTTCCTTGAATCGTTGTACAAAGTATCTCAAGAAATGCAAACCGAAAAATATCCTGAACAACTTTTTATCAGAAAGGCTTTGCGAAAGATTGAAAAATTGTGAATTTCTCTTGAGGCATGCAAGTTTTTGGGTGAGAGGGGGCAGTAAACGGAGTTTAACTGAGCATGGAATTTATACAAGCAAGTGACTAACACTTTGAAACGTTAAGTAGATGGTGAGCAGAAATTGCGTTGTTGTCTTCAAGCTCACTTGAAGAGTTTTTGAGGTTAATTTTTTGGAAGTATATATTTTCCCAATTCGCTTATTAAGAAAGGCTAAAGACGTGTTTTGAAAATCGATCAATCTTAAGTTTTGTTTTTACATTTTTTGCTGCTACCAAATCGTTTGGATACTATCATTCTTTATCACCCCACTTAAATACGCCATTGATTTTCCCTAACAATGCTTTTAAAACACACATTTCAAAATCTATCATGCCTGTTCTGTTCACTGCTACAGTTATTTGCCATGGAAAGAAAATTTTGAAACCTAAATAGCTAAATATATTGATAAACATTTTAATGGTCATTTTGAAAGAAAATTAAAAGCTGTGTTGTTGAACCGTTTGCTCTAGATTTGTTTCAAATATCTAAATGTTGTTTTTAACCTCAAGAAAGACTCACTTTAAAAAAATAAGTCTTCCAATCGAAAATATATAGATCATGTGAAACTTTTAAAAATCTCAAACGAGGAAGTTAAAAGAATGTATGATGTTTTACGTCAAAGTCTCGACCCCTTACAGCGTTTATGAAGCCAATCTGACTTGTCACTTACTAGTAAGCCTATTTGAGGAAGTATGAAGGGCGACAGCACCCAACCATGACCGAAGTAAAAAATATACAAAAAAGCACTTTCTAATGAGAATAATCTCCAAAAAACCTCTTGAAGTTGGTTTCGTGACCATTATGAGCATAGCGGTCGCTTTTGAAAAGTTAATCCCGAAAAAGATCGTCTTCAAGTCGAGAAAAGACAAAACATTGATTTGAGCACGCATTCTACAGATGATCTACGCCACGGTACCGTTCCCACAATCTACACCTTTAAAGGAGCCTACGATTTAAACCAGAGGCGTCAAACTGATGGCCTGCAAATCAAATCCGGCCCGCCATGCTTCGCACTGTGGCCTGCATCAGCTACTTTTTGTGATGAGTAAAATAGAATAAGTAGATGTTCTCGTGCAATAAACCCTTAACATAACACATATACGCTTTGAACATCGCGTGCTCGTGTCCGCGAAATTGACTTCACAACGTTCTTTACTAAACTTGCAGACTAGTATCCATTTACTGAATGTCAAATGGCTTTGAAAGAGAGAGAGATTTTTTCACTAATTCAGTCCATTGCCCAGCGTGAGTGTTTCACAAATGGAGAAAACTTCTGCCGTAACTTTTACATGCTATTCTATAAAATTACATGCTTTCACTTATTACTGCTTACCAATTGCATGTTCATAGAAAAAAGCAGGAAACTTTGGCGAACAGCCTGTGAGTAAAAACCTAGGAATTGCTCGGGTTTGTGCAAATTTCACAGCGCAACAAGAATAATAATGTGCGGTTTCAGTTACAATATTGAAATACATAAAAATTAGCATCACGGTTTTGCAACTTTGTTTACACAGCCATCTATTTTGGTTCCAACTACCAGAAAGTAAAGCGATTTAAGATTCGAATCATTTATAGAACCAAATTCAGAAGATTCAAAATTCTGAATTGTCCATTCCCAGCTGCAGTAATATCAATTGTTCCATTATTTAAATATCACAAAATATTCTGGTCCGCGTAAAATAAAAATAAGGCCCAGAGCACTGAATGAGTATAACGCCCTTCATTTAAATCATGACGTTCTTTTCACACAACTTGACAATAATTGAGCTAGAATAGTGTTCTCATTACTTTATAATTGTTTAACAATTGCTTTTGTTGCGTCTTTGGAACACAATGAAAAAAACAACTGCTTTCAGTCAGTTTTGTGCTGGGGTAGAACCGATTAAAATATTCCTCGGTTTCGGGTTCAACAAGATTAATTTTTATCGGTTCAGATTCGAGAACAATTACCATACAAAACTAGATGTTGGATCGATTTTTCTTCGCCTGCTTTTTTTTGCGTGTTTCAGTTTGATTTTCGTTTCATTTTCCTTTTCTGTGCCTTGTTTTTTTAAACAAATTTTGCCAAAAATTTGGACTGGAAAAATTAAAGAAAACCGGACTCCATTGAAGTTTGACCGAGTAGATGACCGTCAAAAGTAGGGTAATAAATACAGTCAATTGTTTATGACCTCACAAATCGAAAGATATGATTTAAGTTTTTAAAACATATGGCAATTTATGATTTAACTTTTAGAGCAGGGGTGCCAAAAGAGCAACCCGCGGAAGAAGTTTATGAGGCCGGCGGCTGGTCTCGTAAAACTTGTCTGCAACAAAATTCGAGTTCGGAATGTGATCCCCAACAAGAAAAGATCACTTATTGCTTTCAAAAGAATTGCCTTGATCATACAACAAAAAAAAGTAAAAAAATCTTCACCCGGCCAAGGGCTAATAAACATGGATTTTGAACAGTTAAACTCTAAAAAAATAGCTTCTAAGCTACCTGTTAAGACTTCAGACTAATGAAGTGTTGCCCAAACCATATAAACTTTGGGTATCTCTGCTTTAGAGCATGAATTGATTTTACTTTTAACAATTTTACTTTAACTTGGCCCAAAACAAATAAAGACTTTGATAGTAATCTTTAAAAATAAACAAAACGAAAGCCGTTAGAATAAGCGAAACTCGTGTACTTGATAAGCTTTAAGACATGACCCTTAACATAGACAACTAAGCCACATTTTCATTTATTATTTTTTGTGGGGGTTTATTTTGAGATAAGTAATGATCCGTTTTTTGCTGCCTTTAGATCAGCATTTTTTTTAACCTGGATAAATTCTACAACCAGAAGAAAATTTTTTTACTAGAGTTACATCTTGAGACCTAATTCAATGAAAACAGCTGTTATTACGATAGGATTGGCGTGAATAAAGTGTGCGATCGAAACCAATGATCGTATATGTTCACTGCACTCTCTCACAGAGCTGTGGAAAGCCAACAAAAAATGCAGACAGCAAGAATATGTTCTGGTGAACTGTAAAGTGTAGGTTTCATTTTTATTTAGTAAATCATTTTCAAAATTCTGTTGATTTCAATGTGAAAGAACTAACAAATTTAATTTACAATGTTTTCAACTTTGGAAAAATCGCAAAACAATAGATGATGATGCATGCAATTTTTTACTGTTAATAATAAGATCAAAATAAAATATTCTATCTTGCAATAACCGCAATAAATGTGAGTCATTTTTTGATGTTGTACAAATTAGCTGTCGGCTTGCTGAAATAATTGGAAATTAATCCTACAAAGGTAAGACATAGATTAAAATGCAAGCGTTAATCTATACTATAAAGCGCAATTACGTCTGTCTGTGTGTCCGATTTAACTACTCTGAAACTGCCAGAGGAACAAGCATCAAACTTGACACGATTGATCAGCAGCCCATGGTGAATGTCACAAAGGTGTTCGTGACGTCATCATGAGAGCATAATCAATTTTTTTTAATTCGTATTACTTGACAAAGAACAACCGCTTTTGCTCAAACGAAAACCAGCTTCCGACTTACCACATTACAAAAACTTTCATTCGTTTCTGGTCTAAAATGACGTCACAATCAACGATTCATTGCGTAATCTGTTTTTTTGATCTTTCTCAAAAAGTACTGATCGCAGAAATGCGATTAAATGCTGTTTGAGAAGATATTAATATGGTGCTTTTGATAAAAACAACTTTACAATAATTATTGCTTATTTGACAATGCTATGAGCAATTCTTTATGTAAGCACTTTAAGCCCTGGAAGCATTTTCCTTTTCTTTTTCGCTTGTATACTTAAAACTGGCTGGTTTGATATCATAATATGTCTTTTACGATTAACGCAAATGTAGCAATCACCTTTGCAATTGGGTGAGGATGGCGAAGCCATGATGATTTAAATGAAGGGCGTTATACTCATTCAGTGCTCTGGGCCTTATTTTTATTTTACGCGGACCAGAATATTTTGTGATATTTAAATAATGGAACAATTGATATTACTGCAGCTGGGAATGGACAATTCAGAATTTTGAATCTTCTGAATTTGGTTCTATAAATGATTCGAATCTTAAATCGCTTTACTTTCTGGTAGTTGGAACCAAAATAGATGGCTGTGTAAACAAAGTTGCAAAACCGTGATGCTAATTTTTATGTATTTCAATATTGTAACTGAAACCGCACATTATTATTCTTGTTGCGCTGTGAAATTTGCACAAACCCGAGCAATTCCTAGGTTTTTACTCACAGGCTGTTCGCCAAAGTTTCCTGCTTTTTTCTATGAACATGCAATTGGTAAGCAGTAATAAGTGAAAGCATGTAATTTTATAGAATAGCATGTAAAAGTTACGGCAGAAGTTTTCTCCATTTGTGAAACACTCACGCTGGGCAATGGACTGAATTAGTGAAAAAATCTCTCTCTCTTTCAAAGCCATTTGACATTCAGTAAATGGATACTAGTCTGCAAGTTTAGTAAAGAACGTTGTGAAGTCAATTTCGCGGACACGAGCACGCGATGTTCAAAGCGTATATGTGTTATGTTAAGGGTTTATTGCACGAGAACATCTACTTATTCTATTTTACTCATCACAAAAAGTAGCTGATGCAGGCCACAGTGCGAAGCATGGCGGGCCGGATTTGATTTGCAGGCCATCAGTTTGACGCCTCTGGTTTAAATCGTAGGCTCCTTTAAAGGTGTAGATTGTGGGAACGGTACCGTGGCGTAGATCATCTGTAGAATGCGTGCTCAAATCAATGTTTTGTCTTTTCTCGACTTGAAGACGATCTTTTTCGGGATTAACTTTTCAAAAGCGACCGCTATGCTCATAATGGTCACGAAACCAACTTCAAGAGGTTTTTTGGAGATTATTCTCATTAGAAAGTGCTTTTTTGTATATTTTTTACTTCGGTCATGGTTGGGTGCTGTCGCCCTTCATACTTCCTCAAATAGGCTTACTAGTAAGTGACAAGTCAGATTGGCTTCATAAACGCTGTAAGGGGTCGAGACTTTGACGTAAAACATCATACATTCTTTTAACTTCCTCGTTTGAGATTTTTAAAAGTTTCACATGATCTATATATTTTCGATTGGAAGACTTATTTTTTTAAAGTGAGTCTTTCTTGAGGTTAAAAACAACATTTAGATATTTGAAACAAATCTAGAGCAAACGGTTCAACAACACAGCTTTTAATTTTCTTTCAAAATGACCATTAAAATGTTTATCAATATATTTAGCTATTTAGGTTTCAAAATTTTCTTTCCATGGCAAATAACTGTAGCAGTGAACAGAACAGGCATGATAGATTTTGAAATGTGTGTTTTAAAAGCATTGTTAGGGAAAATCAATGGCGTATTTAAGTGGGGTGATAAAGAATGATAGTATCCAAACGATTTGGTAGCAGCAAAAAATGTAAAAACAAAACTTAAGATTGATCGATTTTCAAAACACGTCTTTAGCCTTTCTTAATAAGCGAATTGGGAAAATATATACTTCCAAAAAATTAACCTCAAAAACTCTTCAAGTGAGCTTGAAGACAACAACGCAATTTCTGCTCACCATCTACTTAACGTTTCAAAGTGTTAGTCACTTGCTTGTATAAATTCCATGCTCAGTTAAACTCCGTTTACTGCCCCCTCTCACCCAAAAACTTGCATGCCTCAAGAGAAATTCACAATTTTTCAATCTTTCGCAAAGCCTTTCTGATAAAAAGTTGTTCAGGATATTTTTCGGTTTGCATTTCTTGAGATACTTTGTACAACGATTCAAGGAAACAGTCAGCTTTGTTCTTGGCATTGAAATTCAGTACTCGCATTGAAATCTGCTTCAAGATGCCCGTCAAGCTCAACATTGAGCTGACTAAAGTGGTTTTCATTTCATCAAGTTCGTCAAATTCATTTATCCACAGCAGTGAAAACATTCGTAATCACGAAAAATGTAAAGAGCAAGTTGTTGGTTAAGGAGTACCTGCTCAAAACACCAAAAAATTACTGCAATACCGGTAAAATTAAAAATAAACCGCTGATACCAGCATAAAAAATACCGCGGTTTTGCCCACTTCTGATTAGATATGCTCTTTGTAAAGTCTGGATTAAATTTTTAAGATCAAGAGATTCTTTACATTTCAAAGCTTCAATAAATTAAAAACAAAGATGATAGGAGAAAGTTGTGTGATTCGGACCCCATAAGCAAGAATTACAATAAGACCAATAGTTTAGCTCCAATTCCTTTCCCGCTTTGTGTATCAGCATATATGAATGAAAGATGTATTGTGATGCACTATCAAGCTTTTATATTCACTCGTTGAGATGCAAAGTTGATATTTATTTTTTTATCAAACTGGTCCAATTTACACGACATGTGTGTAAAACGGACTCTTTAATAAACAATCAAAATGAAAGAATTTTAGTCAGTCTTAACACAGTTTAACAAACTGCAATGTTATCTTTAGAAGGTTGAAATTTACTACTTAGTGATGAAATAGTACATATTCTGTGTAGGAATTCCTAGTCGTATTGTGATCCTAGCTGAATAAAATGTCTGTGAACTGGTCATGCAAAGAGTATTACTGAAATATATTTATAGCACTACCAATAACAAAGAAAACGACATGCACAAACATTTTCATTAACTCCTTTGCTTTTCGATGCAGCTCGAGTCGACATTTAAACAGCAATAATCAATCAATATTATAGTCACCTGCAAATGTGCAAAATACGTACAACAAAAAATTAAAGCCATGTTAGTGTTCAGTGCTACCTAAATTGTGTGCAACATAAGAAAATGCCCTACATCTTATGATTATTGGGTGAGATGAATGTCTTCCACTGTGTAAATTGGACCCGAGTACATTTTACATGAAATGTTGGGGTTCATTTTACACTAATCTTGTATGATATCTTTTTAACCACTTTTCATCATTCCTCAACCTAGCACTCAAACTTGGTTCTGGTAGAGTGTACAGGAATGTTCACACGTATGAGTAACGTTTCAGTTAAATTGATATCTTTCCGAGCCTTTCGATGTTATGTCAATAACATAGGACCTAAAATAAGATCAAACACCCTTTATTTGTTTCTTGTTATGGATCGCCTATTTCCTCAATACTTTGCCAAAAAACATTAAAGTTTTTTCTAAACCTTGCCAAGATGTTTCAAATCATGTGACCATTTCCTCATCACACCGTAAGATTAATCTCAAAACAGCCGTGTACCAATTTACACAACTTTCCGCTATATATTTCTGTTGCACTTTGAACTGCATGGTGCCAATTTTTCAGCTGAATGTTGGTGCGTAATAGACATGTCTCATGCCTCCATCTCACATTTTTCAGGTCAATCGGAAATAATAGTGGTATTCTTCATTTATTTCTAGTCTTTGTCGCAATGTAGCCTAAGAATTGTCGACATAATTTACTAGTAGAATTAAGTGAAACGGCTAAAGTGCAACCAAATCATCAAAAGCATCGCCAACTTCATGTGAGGGCAAGAAAGTTGATGCGAGGAGCATCTTTACATATGTGCTGGTATTTTCATCTTCAACATAACACTTTTGAATTTCAATGTTAAGTGATTTTACCAAATCGTTTGTCACGTTTACTTGCTTTTTCTTACGTTGATTAATTTGTATTGAAGAAATGCTTTATATTTTCTTATAAGACTTCTGCCATTTCATGTAAAAACATAAATGTGTATAAAATAAGCTTATTAAAATCAGGCCATGTAATTTTTAATCACAGCGCAACTGCTGTGGAAATCAAACACAACAACAGGAGAGAAAATCAAAGCTCATTTAGGAACCGGCACGCAATAAAGATTTTGGTGAGAAAAAGAGGCTTACTTTAACTGTAATGATCTTTGAGTGGCATATCTGCTGAGTGTTTCCAAACAAAGGTCTTTATCTTTTTCTTAAGCAAACTGACAACGCTTAGAGATAAAGGACTTCAGTACTTATGATCGCAAACGAAAATGAAACTTGACAAAAATGTGAAACTCAAAAAGATAAGGTGCCAATATTTAAATGCCAACTAGCCGTCTTTGCTGGCGTCGCCTAGCAGGGCTGCCATCAGTAATGTCGAGGTTAACAATATTAGTTCAGCTGGCCAAGCCGGCTTTACCCAATGGATAGTTGTAAAAACAACAACAAAAAGTTTATGGTTTTTTCACACAGCCAAATCTCGTTCTCAAATAAAATCATCGTTTTTGAAATGTAATTGATATAAAAATATTTGTGTGGGATTGGGCATAACCACTAAATGTCTTCAAGTTTCTGGAACTCGTAACAACTTCTTGTTTGCACTGTTTTCACAATAAGCGGTCTTAAATCTAACAAACTTTTATTCATCAAAATGAGCTAGTGCTTCAATTGAAAGTATATCAAAGTTGTGGAAGGACGCTAAAGTATTTGATATGTATTTTTGGAATTAAGCAATTAAATAGTGGGCTCACTACTTACAGCTATATCATAGCTGTTTGGATATTTGTTTGAGCTAACGTCTCTGTTTGGCTGTACATTGCTTGGTCCTAGCATAAACGCAGCCAGACAAAAAGCAAACTAACCCGAAATCAAACACTCTCGGTTAAGTTCTGAAAATAGCAGTGCTTTTATGAGTATTGTCGAGTATAAGAATATCGGTTCAGTTGGCTTCGCCAAATTGATATTTGTGAGAAGAGCAACAAAACGTTATTGTGCTGTTGACGCAGTCAATTGTCGTTCCAAAATCAAAGATACCGATTGTTTAAAAGAAATCGATGAAGCCTTGAAAAACCATTGCGGAGGTTGCGCATGGCCGCCATTATTTTCCAAAAGTTTCTGGAGTTCCTGGCTACATATTACTAGGCGTGTGTTCTACGTAGAAACTGAACTTGCTTGCAATTGAAACAGCCAATCATTCCAAAAAGTTTCATTTGTTCAATTTTATGAAGTGCATCAAAGCAAAATTTCAAAGCTATGGGTAGGAGAGGCGCGAAAGTAATTTGATCTAAGCATTTTTAGGTATAGTTTATTAAATATCAGGACCATAGTTTTAACGACTTTTTCGTAGCTGAATGCCTATTTGTGCGACCTAAAGCCTCTGGCTGCAGGCATGTTGCTTGGTCTCGGCCTATACGCAGCTGGAAAAAAACAAAATAACCCGAATTGATGCACCTACAGTTAAAATATTCCAATAGCGTTCATTATTAATGATAAGGTTGAGAATATCAAATCAGACGGCTGCGTCGGCCTCATCCAATTGCAAAGATAATGGCTTCAATATTTAAATGATGTGTAGCTCGAAACTAATGTTTCGTTGCAAAAGATAAAACAGGACCATCCTTACTTCCATGTTTTTGTAGGGGATCAATAATTTGTTAGTTTGGAGTAGGCTGCTACATTTTAAAATGTTTAAGACTTCATTTTTGGATAAATCTTTTGGAAAGTGTAGATAGCTAATGCCACGTGAAAAGGAGAGAAGAAGGCTACGTGGGAAAAACGATGACGGAGATGGCGGTGCCAGGTAGAAGGAAAAGAGGAAGGCCAAGGAGAATGTGGATGGATTTGGCAAGAGAAGACATGGATAGGGTTGGAGCTAAGGAAGGAGACGAAGTCGACCGGGAGAAGTGGAAAATATTTTCGCGCTGTGGCGACTCCGAATAGGGAGCAGCCGAAAGAAGAAGAAGATAGCTAATGCCAACGGAGCACTCTTTCGAGAAAGAATAGTGAAAATGTACCAAATAACTAACTTTTGTAGAAATTGCAATTTTGTAAAGTGCAGGCACCAAAATTTTGAGTGCTTTTAACCGATAGTTTACACTAGAAAATTTTTAAATCTTCATTTTTTCATGAATCTTTTTGCGAATTCAGATGAAATAATGCCAAAGAACCATACTTGTGTGGGAAAGTAGTCAAAATGTACCAAAAACTAACTGTTCTATAAATTGCAGATTTCTTAGGTCAAGTAGGATAATTGTTCAACTAACAATAAAACATGACGTATGGCAATCAATTTCGATCAGCCATTATGAACTAATTCTTAGCCTTAACTAATTGGAATAACATATTACTGGAAAGCAAATTGTTACAGCTTTCAGACGTCACTGATTGTTAGTACCTTATAGTATGGTTTATACATCAAACCAAACTCATTTTACTCAGCTTACCACATTTTGGGAAAAAATAAAGTTACATTACTGGTCTCAAATTTCAACGTTTTTAGTATAAAAACTTACAGTAAATGTACATGTCATCTATTATCAAATTGCCTTGAAATACCCTTTAATTTTTTTAAAAATATTTGAAAATCGGTTGAGAAATAAGTCAAAAATCAGTTTGTAACTAAACTGATTTTGTAAAAGTGTTGCAACTTTTTTGAAAAAAAATCATGAAATCATGATCTCTGGTAGCAAAAGATAGTGGCAGGCAGCATTATGACATCACGGAGCGAGTTGAAGTCTGCAGAAAAAAAGCAAGAAAAGCATGCTTAGAAAGCTTAAAATGCTTAAATAGAGAATCTGTTGTTGCATTGTCATTTCATCATTAATTGTTTTAGGGTATTTTTAATGAAGAAACCTTGCTCAGGTCTCCAGAAAAAGCTTTTAATTGCGCTTCTGCGATAAGTATTTTTTGAGTAAATTAAGAAAACAAACTGCAGACAGTGACACTGTTTCGACCTATCAGGTCTCTTCAGTGCAGTTGGTGACCGATAAGAAGCTAGAGGCTTTTAATAAAGCATAGCTTGGACCGTCACACTTGTGGGACCTATACTAGATCCACTGTAGTGGATGGTCTGTCAACCTCTGCGAAGCCGTATCACTCGTGAATGAGTGGCGGTTGTCGCAGGTGCACTAAATCTAACATCTGCTAGAACAATAGTGCTGTCACAAATTTTACAAAATTTTACAATTAATTGTTAATTATGATGTCATGTGACATCGTAAAGAAGTAAACTTTGTTGAAGTAGATATGTCGCATATTGGCTTTCGTTTAAACCTGAAATCGCGTTCTTCGGTCAAAAATGCGATTTTTATAAAATTTACCTTCGATTATGATGTCGTCATGACGTCACCAACCTCCTTATGCCACTCAACCCGAGGAGGTGATCAATCGTGTCATGTTTGATGTTAGTACGCCCGGCAGTTTTGGAGGAGTCAAGATTGACACACAGACAGATTTACGCTTCATATATTAGATTTATTGTATGAAAATTGGCAATAAAGATTTTCATAGAAGCCACTTAGATTTATAAATCTTACCGTGTTCGGTGGCCAACAAGGTAAAGAAACTTCGGCCTGAGTTCAGTACCCGAGCTGAGATCGTGAAGACCCCCCCATCAGTATATGGCATTAGGCTTCTTTTGCTCAAACGTGTTTCGATGACATTCCAGAGCAACAAGCCGACTTGACAACAGTTCCTCCCTGCGGTGCCAGTGTTGCAGATAAGGCAACGTTACATCTTCCTTAGCAAAAGAATATTTTAGAGAAAGACATCAAATATATTGTTTTGGAGTTGGGGCTATGTAAATTCGAATTTTGGAAAACAACTTTTTTCTTTGATTGAGTTGGAAAATTGTGGGAGCTATAGTTCCTGATGTGGACATCCGTTTTCACTCTTATTACATTACCTGTCGTGCGCTTGTTCAGCTGTTTATTTTCACGGTGATTTAGTGGTTTTACAGTCTATTGTCTTTTAAAGACTTCAGTCATTCCTTGTCAAAAGTTGAATATGTAAACAATCTCATAATCTAAGATTGTATACCAACCATATTTAACCATTGTCTACCAGCGAGTTATGTTTATCGGTGATTTTACTGCCCAATATAAACATTGCATTTTCGTTTGGTTTCTCAAAATCTTGATTTCTTTTATGGATTTAAAAACAAAAACTTGTTTGCTGTAAAAGATACAATTCGGTTTTGATCAACAATAGTTTTTGTTAAATATTGCTCAAGTTACCAACTATTATCAAAAATAGCCAAAGTGATTTGAAAAAATGAATCCTATAGTTCCACTCCTGTTTTTGCTTGTAGCGTTTTCTTGCGGAAAATCAATGCCATACGGAGGTAAGATTGTTAAAAGTTATGTTTATCAAAAACTAGAAACAATGCAACTTTGCTTCTGCTATTTTTTTTTTGGTAACTCAGAGCTTGAGTATGGACCAACCTGTTGGGGTAATAACCAGGCTACTGTAGGCCTACAGTTTATAGAATTGTAAAAGCCTAGTGGCATAGTCATATAATACAGGCTGGAGGAAGACGCAGTCGAGGCACTTTTCAAATTAGGACTGGAACCTGTCAGTTAAAAAAGAATACCAGGAGTGACGAACATTTTTTCGATGGAAATCGACCAGAAAACTTCTTTATACCTCGCGATCGACCAGATGATGACAAAGCCACTATCTAGAAAGCGTTCGTTGTTATTCTCTGACCTCTTTTCTCGTGTGAAGAAAATGTAGAGGAGCTGTGAAGCACAAAAAGCCGGCCAGAACTTTCCGGAAAAAAAGAAGTGAGAATGAATCAGGCACGTAGCCGGCCGGATATTTTGGGGGGGAAGTGCAAGGACAAATATTGGTGAAGAAAATATTTTTATGTTTACTCTGGTGATTATGTTGTTTGTACGAGCGTTGATGTTGTTTTGTCATTTTTTGAAAGGGTCTCTACACAAAACTTATATCTGAATATGCACATTCAACATTGCAGTAGTGAGCAATGCCTTGTTTTTAGACATTACCCCCATGAAAGCTCGAAAGTTGGCATGTACAGCGAAAAAACCCGCAAACAACGACTTTGTCAGCCGCATTTCCCGTTGCAGCAGCGTGGGTAGCATTTTCATGAAGGCAACCATCTTTACAGCACACAATTACCACAAACCTGCTCATAAGTCAAAAGATCAGCAGTGAGCGACTTAAAGAGATTTGTTTGGAGGCAAAATAAGAATTTCGAGGCAACCGCCTTCCATGGCTACGTGCCTGGAATGAATGATGAGTGAGCGTAAGTTTTTCGAGAAACTCTTGATAATCTTAGATTTTGCTTTGAGTCTAGTCGATCCTGAAATAGGGAAAGAGAGCAACAAACAAAGTCCCCGCTCATAAAAGAACAGAATAATGTGAGTTAGTGTGACCGGCAAGAGTAACAAATTCGCATCAAATAGAAGAAATAGTCTGACGAGAGCAAACCGGTGATCACACGGCTGATCGTTTTAGTCAGTGGTATAAAGTAACCAAGTACTTCTACTTGAGTAGATTACTTAAGCAGTGTTTTTTTGGTAACGACTACTTTTTTGAGTAGTTTTTTAGCTACTTGTTGCTTTTTTACTTGCTTACTTTCAGCATGAAGTAATGCTTCTTAAGTAGCTTTTGTTTCATAAAAATACAAACTACTTTTATATAATTTGAAACGCGAATTTGACAAAACTGCTGATTTTCTCGGTCCCTTTCAACGCATTGACAGATAGACAGTTTTTTTAAATCTAGTCGTTTTCGCACAATATTTAGTGGTAACACTGGGCAACAGCAAACGCCAGGCTTGGCCTTGTTATGTAGACTTACTCTGATATATGCAACATAAATGAGTACGATTTTGGATGATATCAAGCAGATTTAAGAAATCTATGCGGATTTGAAATTGAAAATCGTCTATTGCAGGACTTGAGGTTTTAAAAATGAGCCGTGTGTGTTTTGTTTCCATAAAGTTGATAATGATGAACAGTTTTGTTAGGCCAGTTTTCTATAAACTTTTCAATAAGCTACAGTTTTAGTTGATTGATTTAAATTGTGAATATTGATTGTGGTACGATGCTATTAGTTTAGTCATTTGTGAATATGACAAAAATAGTGTTTAGGGAAACAATGATGGTAACTTTTACAAAAAATCTCTTAACCATAAGCTAGCCTATGTCAGTTTAGCTCAGACAAAATCAACTTTGATTATTGAATGACCTAATCCAATCAAAGGGTTCAGGTCGAATTAAAGGCAGTTGCTAAAATCTCGGTATGACGGTTTTTGTGAATTAGTAAAAGCGACCACTAAACAGCTAGTGACTTTTTCTTTCATAACATGATTACAATTTTATAAAATAAGAAATTTTTACCATTCTCTAATCTTTTTCTGCCCTTATCCTATACTGTAACATTTGACACAATATTCGAAAGGTCATACCTCGACAGACCATAATTGCTGCAACAAAGCGGTTTGCATCAAAATGTCGCAAGGTTGCGTATATCAAACAATCAGCAGATAATTTTCTTACAGTAGCATCCGGACATAGACGACGCGATGGCAGAGAATCTAACTCATAATCTATTGATTGTGTGTTCAATGGACATTGTCTACGGCAAACATCATTATCAGCAACAGCACGCAGTTAACACATCGATAGTTTGTAACGCTGCTTTTTACTTGAGTGCGTTCGGATCACTAATTTTTTACTTCTATTTGATTAATTTCTTTGGTCAGTGCTTTCTATTCTACTTCGAGTAATTTCACCGCCAGTAACTATACATTTACCTGATTACAGTTTCAAACTACTTTTTACAGCTCTGGTTCTACGCTGCACCACTCAACAATCTTCTGAATGTAGTGTTGCCGTTCTTGACCTAATTGGGTCGGGTCAAAATGGCCGCTCAAAGATCTTAGAAATTCAGGGCACTCGCGGCCACAAAGCTCGTACTTGTTTGCTCATAATATGCTTCATTAGACGTGTATGGCAGTTATTAAGTTTTTACACTTACTAAAGCTTTGCTTAAATTTCTAAGTTCACGGAAAACTTTCTTTGCGTTTGAAAAATTCATTAAAAATAATCTTTATATAAATCTCGTCAAATCATCCCAAAATTAGACGCGATTGACCAATTGATCAGCCCTGAAACAACGGTATCGTGATGACATCTCAATGACAAGCGAAGAAAAAATCTATGATAACATATATGCCTACAACTGCATGTCTGCATCTCTGAATAAAGCTTGATCAGTATTAGGCAACATGTTGACAATGATATGAAACTTTACTTGGTTCAGCTTAACCAAGCAATTGCTTTAGTAACGTTAACAACCGACAAATGGCAACTGAATGCTAACGTAGCAAATGATTGCTTCAAAAGATTACATTCTTACATCAAAAAACAACCAAGATGCAGCCTGTTGGTTCACATTTGTACTGAAAAATTGAAGCCAGTAGCAGTTAGTTTCAGAGCATATTTGTCACACAGTTCAACTAACCTATGTTTTATTTGCTCAACTTTACATGATTTAATTTTGCGTGAACTTAAAAGATGGAGTCCGGTGCAGCCGTCTAATTTGTCTCATAACAAAGCCACCACAGCATACGCACACCAATATTTTAGCAGTACGTTGAAATAAAATGACCAAAACTTGTTTTCTCGATAAGCACAATATTCTCTTCATCGTAATATGCTAAACTTCCTTGTAGGTAAGTCAGGAGAACTGGAGCATAGAAATGAATGAGTCACGTTTTCCAAGCGTATCTTGACCAGCTTATCTTGTTGTTTCAGAGCTATGCGTAGATGGCGTTTTTGTCGACAACACATGCTATCGGCTTCCGTATCGAACCGGACCGAGAATAAATTATCAGCAAGCGAGCGATCTCTGTCAATTTCACGGTGGTGTCTTGGCCGAAATTCCCTCTGAAGACGTATATGATGCTGTATTCAGATATGTCAAGCGTTCTTGGTATTACCAGCCAAACTTCCATGATGTGCAGATTTGGATAGGGGCTGAATATAACGTAAGTTCGCTTACATAATCTTGTTTTGGTGAAGATAGCTCAGCATATTTTAAAGAGCAGATTTTTTAATAGAGCTTTTAGACAATTGTGGAACTGTGAACATAACGTCTGCTGCGTGTTTTTCTTACTTGCTGATTGTAAACTTCTCAATAAGTTTAGTGGGAGCGCCATCTATTGGCTTCCTCTTTCAGTGGTATTAGCTGCGCGGGAATTCAACTACCATCAAACGTTACTTTGCAGCAGCTTCATATCACGTTTTATAATAAAAGAGCTCACAGGTTATGTACGTTCAGGGATGTGTGCGTAGTAAAATCACGTTATAGCAACTCTTGTAGACGTAACACCTTGTTTTCTATACGTGGGGAGAAGGGGGCTAAAGACAATTTTCTCAAACAAAGACAAAGATTTTTTGGAGATCAAGTTTTCTCCGGCCAAATGTTTACTATTTTTCTTTGCATAGACTTGTTTTTTTGTTTTGGCAATCACTTTTTCGAAAGTCGATATTTCTGGATAGGGACTGAAAGCATTTTTACCTCCAAAAAGATGCAGACGTTTTTCGCTTCGTAGATCCAGTTTTTCAGAGTAACATTTTTGTTGTATTTATTTTGAAAATAACTTGAAGACCTGTTTTAAAAAATCTGTCTGTTACAGAAACTTCTGGCCTGATGTTCCGCCTAATGCTGTCTTCTAGAATCACGCGTACCACAGGTTCCACACAGAGATTGTAATTGAAATAAATTTAAAACGAGGGGATTACGAAGTGGCTAGTAGACTGAAGAATTTAGACTAAGATACGATGCGGAACGATGCAGTACGGTTTTCTGTAAAATAATTAACACACATAACTCAACTACACAAACGTAAATTCACTGAAGCACTCACCTACTACAGCTTGACCGGAAATCAGACCCAGAAAATGATCGAACAGTAGATTGTAAGCGTTCGACTAACAGTTGCTCACAATACAATCTAACAGTAATTTACTCGAATTCTAAACTGACTCCGAGGGCAACAACGGTCAGCTATATTGGGGAGGCAACAGTGATTAATTAAAAGGCAAAGGTTATCAGGGGTAACGCTTAATACGAAAGGCTGTGACGTTATCTAAAGTCTATTAATAGAGGGCGAGGCGCGCGAGAAACAACGCTAAATAAGGGAACATCGAAACAAAGCAAACATAAGCTATGCGATAAACAAGGGAAATCGGGTTTAAACTTATGACGAATCGAAAAGGCAATACTTGCTGCAACACTGTCCATTTCAAAAACTGGAACAGGCTGACCATATTCTGGGAGGAGCTGAAAACAACGTTGGGGGACTTTAGCCCTCTATGTTTATGCTTGTGGCAACTCGACAAAGATCTTACTACACTGATTCAATTACGAACTGTTTTGTAGATGAGAGATCGAGCTGTTTATTTAGTTGGAGGAGGAAAGAGCTACATGACGTGGTATCCTGGATATCCCAGCACTAATACAAACAGCGTGAAAATGGCGTTTGAGGTACCCACCAAGCCGACCCATTCTCTTAGAGCCAACGGAATGTTTAACACTGCTGCAACCCACTTAGCAATTCCGTTGTGCCAGTTTAGACTTAACTGAAAGAATCTCAAGACAAGAGCAATGTAAATAATCTTGGTTCTCTGTTTGTGGATGTGTAAATATAACAATTATACGGGTACAGTACTGTGTCAGAAAGTTGCTTTCATAAAGAGTTGAAACACTTAACTATCTTTTCCTCAAAATGTAATTTGATAACAATAAGCCAACAAATATGATCTTTATCCTCATTAACGATCTTCCACAAATGCAATGATGAACTTATCATCGCATATTGTTCGACTAGCAACAGAATTATTTTGTTTGTGGCTATGTAGTTTGTAATATATCAGACTAGGGGTTTTCCAATAAGTGGTCCAATATTAATCGTCCCAGTTTTGAGAGTAACCTGCACAATGAATTTAGTTGCGTTTAAGGTAAGTGCCGTGACAACCCAAATTGAGGTTATCCTGAGAGTGTAGACGTGGTCCTTTACAAATTGTCTTGTGACAAAATTCGGCTAAATAATTTGACGGCAAGATTTTCTTCAGGCCAAATTTTTTGGCGTATTCTCCTAACATCGATCACTTACCAGATTAAAGTAGTAAAACATCTTGCTCAGCATATCGTATAAAGCGACTTTTGCTTACCCACAATGACAGTCTTTGTTGCTGGTGGTGGGGCTACCAGTCAGCATTTAACCCATAGCTGGTTTGAAATTGACTTCCAGTTTTTCTTTAACACGGCCCATTTTGGTAAGGTTTGCGGTGTGAACAGAAATATAGAATTTCATGCCTATCTTCATTCTAAGGAAAAGCAGAGGTAAAAAGTAAGCCAAACAAAAAATCTTCGGCGTTTTGAAACAAAGTAGGAAACATTTTGGAAAAAAATTAGTCGGCATATTGTGATCTATGATGTTTTTTTAAACAAAGCTACATGATTTGTGATAATCTGTAGTGGAAACTTGGGGTTTCATGGAAATCAACTGGTATCAAATCTAGTAAATATACTTACTTCAATATAGTTGCATGAATGCAAAACTTTGATTTTCTCAAAATTAAAAAAAGCGCTCACTTCGTTTTAAGTAAAAAAATGGAAAGTTCTACTCCATTCTAGGTCTATTTATGGGATCAACATTGCTACGATGTCGCGTAATAAAGTACAGGAAGTATTTCGGCTAAAAGTCATAATTCAATAAAGTTTTTCATATCAAATGAAGACATAAGTGTTCGATTTTCGTCATCTGTGATTTCAGTGTTCAGGAAACAAAAACGAATTATGAAAATGTAACTCATGCTACGCTATGTTTTATCCACGTATTTTGAGATACGTTTCGCAGCACTCTGCAACAAAAACAAATGAAGTTTCACCAACAACAAATTAAAGCCATCAAGCATGATATAATAATTTACAAAGAATGTAAGAAGTTCAAAGACGTAACCAGCTCCACATTTATTTCGGTAAATGGGTTTCTACAAAGAGTAAAACTATGATCTCAATTGACGTCAAAGCTTTTTACCAACATTCTTATTTCATTCCCCTTAAACCTCATAATTGACTCCGTTCGTGTTGACAACAGAACAAAATCAGATTACTTAAGCTATTGAGCTGGTCAACAAAAAATACAGTTTCAACACTATATTCTAAAGCATGTAAATGGTGTGGCCATGGGCTCTTCCATGAGACTCTTAATAACCGACATCATGATGAAATATGTGGTGGTTGACATCGTATCCCTGGACCGTCAACCAAAGTTCATTTGTCGCTTTGTTGACAATTGTTCTGCTACTTTCCGTATGATACATTTTCTCTTGATATATTTCTTAAACTCTCGGCTGTGCGTATAATTAAATTAAATTTTGCTTGTTGCATGTTCTTGTGGAAGGCCCACGTCATGTTGGGTAAGAGCAAAGAGCAAAACCTGTCCTATTTATGGTGAATAGAAAGTGTAACTTACATTGCTCTTTCCTTTTCGTTTTTGAGATTGCTCTTCGTTGAATAAGTCAATCTCCAGCGTTTTTAATGACAGCTACACAAGCTTACAGTGTATAGATTCACACGTAAAATCGAATTGGCGTTGTCAGAAAAGAATGTGGTGAGATCGAGGCGCATTCGTTTCCTATCGCTTTTAGTTTTCATTTGCCGTGACAAATAATATAAAGTATATACGATACCGCAGCGGTATTCCGATGGTAAATAGAGAAGCAATCTGAAAGCTTGTGTCAGTATTAAAACCCATGAAAGGGGCCGGTAAACTTTAGTTTTCGAAAGCCATTTCGACTTGGTATAATCGCATTAAAACCCAATCTGAGCACAAAACCTATTTGATTAGAAGCTTGAAGTACAAAAAAATGCAATACGACTATCGTTTTTTAAAACATATTCCGCTTTATATATCCTAGTATACCGATCGCTGCCAAATTAAAATAAAAATTAAGTTTTTACTTTAGGGGCCAAAAAACAATCAAAAACAAGTTTGTACAGCCGTATGAAAATTGTTACGTTCATTCTGGCATAACTTTCGTAAACCTGATTTTTGTCTTACGGGAGGGCGTGATTCATTTCATATAGCCAAATTTGTTGTAATGTGCCGATGCCGATGTTGAAAAACGGAAAGCCGATGTATCGGGATCAGTTCTTTTCTGCCATTACATCGCCCGATTGTTTGTAACTTTTGGCATTTGTTTTTTGAAACTGATAAAGAAAGGAACCTATTTGTAATAATTCCAAAAATATACGTTTTTCCTTTTTGAATTTTACGTTATCGCCTTAGACAATTGCTCAGAATGTCGCAGATGTTGCAGTTCAACAATAATTTTGCGTTCAATTCTGGACTAAGCTAGTGTTACATTATTTCACTGTATGCTAACGACTGAGATTTGAACCAATACCTACTAAACAGGAGCAAATTGTCAGCAACAGTAGTTAGTCTTGCGTTGTTACCCGATCGCTTCCCAAAGATGGGAGCTTAGCGAAAGACCATGGGGCGTCAGAAACAGTAAACTCCTCACGGTCTTGACCAAAGATGGTAAATTGATAACAGTCGCCCTAAAGCAAGTGGCGTAAAGCATCCATAACAGAACAGGTCAGAATGAGATGACAAGTGTCCTGAGTTGTTTAACCACACACGCTGAACGAAGAATTCCTAATTTTTCCCAATTTAGACAATTAAACGTTCCAAAGAATATTGAGTCCGAAACTGCAAAGATGAGAGAAGACACAGCGAGCATCACTAAGATGTACAGGTGCTTTTGTAAATACTGGGAAAACTCAGTTGAAAATCTTTGATGAAACAATGCACGGTACGAAAGAAGAGATGAGTAAATAGGAGGGATGAGGAACAAGGCTACAAAAACCAAAGATGGATTACGCAGCGCACGTTGTCTAACCAGCTCATTGGCCTTGATTTTTCCAGGAAGAAATGAGGGAACTGGGACCATTTTCATCCTGATGTTAGAGGAAAAGAAGAGGAAAGATATTTTCTTCCAAATGTTTTAGAAAAGGTGAAGAAGAGCGAAAAAGTAGGGAAAAGTATAGCTAGGATACAGAAACTTCTTCGAGGGGCCCCAACAGAAATCAATAGTAAAGTCTTAAGACGAGGGAGAAACTTGATCTTCAGTGAAGATACGTGGTCAGAAAAATGAAGAGTGACATCAAAGGTGGAAATAGGGTTAAAACAAAGAAAGGAGTTAAATCGGAAGTGGCAGAGCTAAAGATTAGCTTGGCAGGTAACACCAAAAAGAACGAGGTTTCTCATTTAACCCGGGTGAAAGGAAGCACCAGTGCTTGAAGCAGCGCTCCAATTAAACCAGGGTTTTTTACGTGGCCTCTACAGTAGCAGGTATAGAAAGGGAGGAAAACCTGACGACCACCTCGTCGGCGTAAAAAGTGCAGCTAACAGCGGAAGATAGAAAAGAAAGAAAACTAAATATAAACTCAAAGCAGAACAAGACCAGGAACAGATCCATGCGGTTCACCTTGACCGATTAGAAAAAAACGATTTTCGTGATTGTGAAATCGGACGCCAGCGCGCCTGTCAGAAAGTAATGATCGAGGCCACAGAAAAAACAATAAGCGATGTGTGAGGCTAGTAGAAATGAGCCTGTGGAAAAGAATGAGACACGAGACAGGTTCAAGTTGGTGAAACCCATCCAAAATAAACTAACAAAAATAATAGTTTGATCGAGAGTTAATCGACTAGAGCGGAAACCGGCTTGACGGAGAAATATGTAAAAATTGGAATTTAACTCCTTCAGAAGGAAATGTACACGGAGTAGTATGAAACGTTACAACAGCATCTAGACGCAGGAAATGAGAGAAATAAGTCACAAGGAAGCAGAAAAGTAGAAAGGTTTTCACTTTTGTGGATGGAAAAAATAGAGGAGGGCTTTCAGCTGGAAGAAAAGAAATGCAGACACCAAAAAAATTTAATGTAAAGATCCATGCCGTAGCAAAGAAAGTCCTATAATGTAGGGCAGGTAGATGTGAACTGGTGGCAGCCACAAACAATTCAGAATCCAGAAGACAGTAAACAAGACGGATCTCATATTGGTAGCCTTTGGCTGAGAGTAGTTCTTAGGTAGCAGGCAAAGGCAGCTGCCAATTTCCTGGGAGAAGAGCAATTACGAGTGGAAGAAACAGAAGTAGTCATGGATTGAAGAAAAAACAGACTGATTTAGGAGGGAGGTAAAAAAAGGAGAATATTTTTTGCCATGCCTCAGCCTTGGCAATGGCAGATGAAGCGTGCCGAGAAGCAGAAATACAAGCCTGGTGTTAATTTTCTCTGTAAGCAAAAGCAAGACCCAAGAATCTTTACCTCATTACTATTTCCTCTTTAGTAGACCACCAAGCTTGAGCTAAGCGTTCGATGCGATGGACAGAACAGAAAATTTTGTTTGCATTCAGTGCCTGAGAAGTGAAGAGAGCATCTATCGAGGATTAAAGAAGAGATCAGCATTCATCCTCAGAACAGTGATAACCAAAGAAGAAATCAAAGTCATCCAACAAGTCTCCCAAAAATTGATAAAAGAAGAATGCTTTTGTGGATAGGAAATAGGAGGGAAAGTGAAAAAAATCAGAGCCCTTAAAACACCTCTCAAAAGCACATCAGTGCAAGACATGAGAATGTCAAAAAGATGTCTCAAAAGGAGCAATAAACGACGAAAAAGTGTCCAGGTCATTGAGAAGGAGTAGCTCTAAGGAGATGACCCCATTGCAAACTTAATACCTTCGAAGATTTGGTGTACCTTTCAAGGCCCAGTGATAGTGATGGCAGCAGTTAAAATGCCCCAGACTGACAAAAAGTTTGGAGTAAAAAAACATCCTTGCAAACAATTCTTTTCACAGCTTTGATAAATTTAGTAAGTGCGTGTAATGTTTATGCGAAGCAATATTTGAAAAATTAAGTTCAGTAGTTTTCGGCAAATTGTGTCTGGCTGTTTTATACTCATCAAAATCGATTGAAAACATTGATTATCATTACACCACAACGGCTATCAAACTACATTTGGTCAAAATGAGGACAGAAGAAAAATTACACCTAGCAATAGCAGTATTTCTGCGCCGTCGTCTTCGTTGTGGAGCTACCGTATAGGTCAGTTTATTACCACAGATTAAATCAAAATAGTAATTTTAATATCGGATCAGAATGTTCTAGATTTAAAGATTAACACTATTTGTAATTACAAATATGCAGGATCAGGAATGTAGCAAACAAGATCCTGTACGCATTTTAAAAGCCCTAGGCGCCTGACCTTCTAAATATGCAAAAGTTTAAACCCCAATCTCTTTGCTATGAAAACCTGTTGTCATAATCAAAATGTTAATTCAATTGTGTCAAGTTATATGGCCAATCGCAAAAGACAAACGCGGGTGACATTTGTGCCTCTTGAAAACCGAGCTTTTTATTATTTAAGAAATATTTTATTAACCATAAATTGTTGGTTGTCATTGTTCTTTGCACTATGATGGTTGTAAAAAAGTGGAACAATTGTAGGATTAAGTCACATATTTTCATAACAGTTTCATTGTCTGGTCAGTGACTGATAAAATGCTAAAGGCTGGTGATGATGATAATAAGGCTCGCGTTTAATGCCATTGCTTTAAGCTATGATTCAGCACTGAATCATACTTAGAAAAACCGTTTAAAAGCATTCTCAGAGATGCAATATTTAAGTTGTTTTTTTTCACGGCCGAAAGAATGCCATTGGTTAAGAAAGAAAAACACCATGGATGAACTGCATCATGCTGTTTTTTTTTGGTTTGAAATTAAGTAAATTTAAGCAAAATCGTGTAAAATTGAGAGATATTTTTTGAGTGAAAGTGGTTTATGAATTATCAAAACTTGTTGGAAAACTAACAGCTTTTCACCAGATATGTCATATATGTATCGATTTCAGTGATGTTTTTAGTAATCATAAAAAATTTACAACTTGAATGCTTTTTTATGCCATGCTACATTGGGCCTTATTTGTTGCATAGGAGGACAGTGAGGCCCCAAAAAATTTTTTTTTGATTATTTGAAAACGGTTTCACTAAAGAAGCTGAAATTAAATTGGATTGTAACTATGATCGCACTCTATTGAACAGCCAAATACAGTGTGATTATATTGATTAATTACTTAGATTTTCGACTTTAAAAATTATCAGGCCCTATTACTTGCAAATATCTTATAAAATGTTAGAAATATACTGATTTATAACTATGAACAAATTGCATCAATCAATAGCCAAACAGCCTTGCACAATTTTATTCAAACAGAGGAAAAGGAAGAATCATTAAAACAACAATAAGCTAAAGGATATTACCATTTCAAGCAATATAACGCAAAGCTCAAACTAATCAGCATGGCCTGTGCCAAAGGGAAGACTTGGCACAATCTATTTTTGCCAAAGAAGTAGCGCAAAGCACGAGCCGTTAAGCGATAATTACAAGCTCAATATAATTTGTTTAAACTTGAACCAATAGCGCCAACTACAGGCAACTGGAAAAGAAAATAGATGGTACATTGAAACCAGCAGTTACCCACTAATCGTTGTTTTCGCTTACCTTGTCGATCTTTTCAATTTTTGAAACGGTTATCTATTGTAACGTTCAACTCCCACTCCTTACTGTTCGGCAACTTTTGCCGTACACTGTCAACAAAATATTGAGGCACTCTGGTAATGACATCTGATAATTCGATCAAGCACTTTTGGTCTCGGTAGCTCAGTCCAACTGGGACTAGCAAACAGAGCATGAGCTTGTACGCAATCAAGCATGAGCAAACACTAGTTTATAAATAAAAAAGATTTTTTACTTGCAGTGAGCACACTTAGAAAACGATAAGCAAGGCGTAGTTATATTATAACTATTTCTTTCAACACAAAAGTCGCCAATAATAAATTACAGGACTTGGTTCACCTATGGTACCATTTGATAGTTTTTGATTCTACCAACGCTCAGTTTACTCTTATCAGAACTAAAATGGTATTTTACAATCTCATGCGAAATGCTATATCTATAAACTCAAAGATTACATCACTGCTAGGAATCACGAAACAATCTCATGCCATGAAAAAAAATTATACAAGCTAGCCTATTTTCATACTATTCTACTATCTACTTCTAGGGCATCTAGGCAATCGTTACCAACGTGTGATTCGCGAACCAAAGTTGGGTTGCCTCAAAAAACTTTGCGTGGCTTGCTTTTATACGAAAAAACCTAAAGTTAAGCTATTGATTTTTTGGTATTGCGTTTTTATTGTTTGTTTTGTATAATACGGTATCTAGTTATTGCGCATAATCTTATAACCAGAGGAGAGTAGGGGAAAAACGGCTATTGCCCCCTCAAAAATTCTTGGAACTGATCACAACATTAAAGTTTATTCATTCTGGCATTTGAGCTCATGCTCTGCTTGCAAGTGTTCTGTCAAACTGGGCCATGGTGATGGGTAGATTGCTCGATTCCACTTCCTGCTATGGGCTTATTCAAGCCTCAATACATCACAATCTGATATTTGCGCGCTACTGGGCTGGTGCTATTAGTAAAAGAACCTGCTGTGACACTTATGAATTCCATCACTGGAGGTGTCTCATTAAATGTTTTATTCAGGATCATAAAAAGTGAGCTTTTTTACATTTTCTCCGCAGTATCCCTTTAGTGGTGAACGTTACCAAGAAGCTGTGAATATCGTTTTCAAACTTTTCTGGATGACTTAACGAGAGAAATAAATTCAAGGTTACCGAGAACGAAGCGGATGCTGTAATCCAATGGTTCTCAAGCTTTGTTGCAATGAAACCCTTTGACATTATTGGTAATATAACAAATCCTAATTTAAATTAATACTTGATACAATCAAATAAATATTTTATTTGACAAAGTTAATGTCGGGAAGACCTTTTTTTTGGAGATCGACCGTCTTTCGACATGCAATCTTGGCATACATTCGCAAGATTGACAGCTATGCTTGGAATTCACTACGAAATTCTTTACGAATGTAGCTTTACATAACCCCTGACCTTGCTTCGTGGAACCCACTTTGAGAATCACTGCTGTAGCTCAATGGTTGCAAACAGGGGTCCATAGACTCCCAAGGGTCTAACGAGGATCTTTTTGAATCCATATATTCAAAGGAGAGTTTTCAAAGAGTCCGTGGCATCAAAAACATTGAGAGAATCGCAACACCACCGCGCCGATCTTGCATTAAGGTAAACACTTAGTCTGACTCGTATGAAAAGTAAGCTTATGATACTCCTTTATTGAAAACAAAATGCTCTGGAAAAGTTACTGCAAGATCTAACTGAATTGGATATTCGTGCAGCTCAATGGAAAGGCTTTAAATGGAACTCGGAATACTCGGAGTGCTCACCTGATCTCCGTGCTTTCATTCCGAGGTCGAGCACTAGGCCAATGGGGATGGGCCTGCCCAGATCATCGTGGGTCAGGCTCAACCGCCTGCGGGCTGGTGTTGGGTGCTTTCAGTCGTTTATGCACAAATGGGGCCTTGCTCCTACATCGAATTGCGAGTGTGGTGCTGCAGAACAAACCGCAGAACACATTATTCTGACACGACCCATACATCGGGCACCCACAAGAATACGTGGACTGACGGTTTTGGATGTCGACACACGATGCTGGCTGAGTACCATCAGTGCCAGCATCTGATTTCAAAACAGTGGATGATTCAACAATTCAACAACATTGCTGTCTTGCTGCTGTTTTTGTCGTGGATGTGGATCCCTTCCAAAAGAAGAAGACCATTCGCTAAAGAAAGTTGCCTTCACCATTTCGTCCTTTTATTCAAATTTAAAACAAACCGTGTTCGTCAGTTCTTTTGCATCATTATATGTAGGCGTTTATACATTATTTGTCACATTTTTGTTGTTTTTTTTTAAATGTGTTTCACTTTCAGCAGCCACCATATTGCGACAAACTTTACTGCTCTGCAAACACACAGACTGCATTTTTAAAAGGGGAGCTAACCAAAAATGTTTTTTTACAAAGTTTACATGCGACCGTGGGAAAGGTCTTTACCACTTTTTAAGGTAAAGCTCTTGGGTATTTTAGAAAAACGTTTTCGTGACTTTTATTCTCTAGATGTAGTATCACCGAGCTCCTACTAATCCATTCATCGTTTCAGCCTGTTACATTCTGTTCACACTTTACACATATATGAAAACTACTCTTACAAGGCAAATTTCTTTATTCGTGACAGTCCGGCAGTGGCTGCTGGACTCCGGCTACTGTGATACGAATCAAAAAATACCTCCACCTTGCTCAAATGACAAATAGGACGACGCGACGGAGAAGACGAGATTTCGCTATATTTATATTTCCTTATAGCGGAAAACATGATTTAGAAACAATATAGCCTTTTTATTGTATCACCAATTACAGCAAGACGTGTTTGCTTGACACGTTCTTTAAAAATGCAAAAAATTATTGCCTAATAATCTTAGCGGGTTATTTGGAGCAACTTATTTAGCAGTAGTTTGAAGAAGTGAGCAGATTAATGAGTAGAACAATTACTTTGTGGAAATCAAGGCCATAGGTTAATAGACTTTCACACAAAGAGCTCAAAATCTGTTATAGAAGATTTCTTTTTTCAGATAACAGAACTTTTGGGGACTTTTTAAATACTTCTACTTCCTCCACCCGTAGTTTAATTGGCCTGCGCGGTTTATGCCATTTTAAATCGTTCCCGATTGAACATTAGCAGAAAGTGCTTCACGAGAAGATACATCACTTATCAAGAGTTTAGATATGAAATCATTGGCTTAATCAGCGAACAATTTATTTGCGCCAAGAAAGAGTTTTATGAATTGCTCTGCAATTTAATTGTTTTGTTTGATTTTGAATAAGAAAAGTGGCTTCCAAAAATTTAAATGTAAGCTACTGCGATGTCCATAATTATTCATGGCTACTGCATAAGCAAGCATAACTTTAATCGTGATTTTTATTGATAATTTTGCAAAGAAATTTTCGATATCATTCAAATCAATTAGTGTTCTACGTTAATTTTCTGACTTTGGCTACGTTTGGCGTTTAACCTTTGCGTTCCGATCTACGACAGCGGGCACATTCCATCCAACGCGATGAAACCGTCAAAAACTTTAAAAATGTGCAATAAAATATAGTAATTTTGGCCAGATTAGCCAAAGTCCATTTAATTATAAGTTCGCCAAACCGATTCCCCAATTTGTGAGGTAGCTAGAGGCTACTCCAAGCAAAAAGATTTTCATCTGTAATGTCAAAAACCAATTTTTTACTATGGACCTTGGTGCACGTACATCCTAATTACAGCACTGGGAATACTTGACGATGGTAGATGTAACTTAAAACCACCCAGTAAAATTCGCTGACAAAACAAGCACGATGCCACATAGCCATGCGTTATTGAAACCTATGAAGACAGTTTGATTGCAATTTTTAGAAACTCATTGTGGCAGCAGTACCGGCAACGTAGCTCTGCAGACCTAAGCGCAAAACTGCAGTCGGGAAATTATGAGTTCAATGCTCGCATGGTAATACCATGCAGTCGAAAGATGCACTTCGCGAAAGTAATTCACTTTACCGAAAGAGTTGGTAGCTCTGCATTTTGTTTGACCGTAAGTTCGTCCTGTAACAGAACGATAAAAATTATTTGTCATTGTAAGGGATAACTATGAACCAGCAACAACTACAAGCTGCTTTAATCGTCAAATTAAAACCATCTACTTAGGCAAAGAATAAATTTATGCCGCACAACGATGGGATACAAAAGTTCTCAAATGGATGGTTTATTGATTGAGGAGGAGCTTTGGTTGCGTTGCTAATTTTCCCACATGTTTAACAATTATTTCAAAAAATAACATTAAAAACGGATTTAAGCAACGCAAAAATTTGAGACGATAAATGTAGCTCTTGTGGCGTTGAACTAAATGTTAAATACCTGCATCCACTGCCACATCTCTCCTGCAAAAAAGGAAAAATATTGAGTGGTGACAAAAGATTAAAAATACGAGAAATAGAACCCAAGTTAAATGTAACAGAGGTCAAACTTGGGTTAGAATAATGAGACTGCTTATTCGGTATGCCGCAAAAGATAACTTTTGACTACCTACTGACGACATTTGTCTTGTTGTTAGCAGGACCGCCAGTATATATCGTGACTGATGGTCGAAAAATTCTTCTGCTTTCCCTTATGACCCAATGGTGATATTCCTACTTTTATAATTGGATTTACGGTGTAGTGTTGTCGCCGTTTCAAGGATGAGTAAAAGTTGTCGATCATCACCACAAATTGAATGGAATAAAAATTGAACTTTGGTCGAATCTCAGTTTACAACAGTTCTATTAAAAACGTGAACTCTCTTTTCAGTGTTTAGCCCTCATTCCTAATTCAAACAATAAAACATCTGTGTGTGTGTGTGTGTGTGTTTACCCCTCCTCTTCCTTGGGATGGAGGTACGGCATGAACGGCAATTCAGGTTCATGCCGTCAACCTAATTGATATTAGGCTAGGGGAAAGATGGCAGCCCATTTCGAACCAGTCTTCAGTGACTGGTAGCCCCACCACCAACAAGGTGGACTGCCACTGGTGGGTACCCAAGAGTCGTCTGACATGCTGGGTTAGCAACTTCACAATTATAATCCGGTGAAGTACGGGTGGGGCCACCTGTCTGCCACATAAAGGTGGAGGCGTCCCGTTAAGTGCCTTGCCCAAGGACACAACAAGCAAGCTTGCCGGCTTGTTCTCCACACTATCCCTTTTTTATGCTGAGCGCCAAGCAGGGAAGCTGTGAATACCATTTTTTAAAGTCTTTTGGTATGACTCGACTTAGGGAATGAACCCCAGGTCTACCGACTACAATGTGGACGCTCTAACCACTGCACCATCGCGCCGGTTTTAATAAAACATCTCGTTGCATTACCTGTTTATTTGTGGTTTTTGTAAAGCAAAATATCTGCTTTCTCTTGGACAGCGTGCTCTGTACAACAAACATTCTCCAGTGGAATCAAACATCAAAACCATCATAATGACGTAAATGCATACGAAGCTAAGTTTGTTCATTACTGTATGTGCCAACTACAATGCAATAACTCTCATTCCATCCAAATTGAAAAAAATTTCAACCATCTTACTCTCAAAAAACAATTTTGATAATCTGGATTTCAATATGATCAAGTACTGGTTGCCAAAAAATAACCACGCAGTAATTTTAGTAAAGGCGAACTTTTTATTCTAGATTTAAATATATTTGAGACAATGTTAATGCCGATTTAGAGACCGGCTAGAATTCTATCAAAAACAGGACCGTTATTAGGCTTAACACAATTCTATGCTTTTGACCAAGCATTACTGTTGATGAGCGTTTGGAGGCACCCAATTACTTGGGCCAAAAATTTACACTAACTAAAACATTTGTAATAGAACAATTTCAGAGATATCTATCCATTAGCAGTATAACAAATATTTTGAAAGCAGTTAATTGCCTTTCTTTGTAACGCCCTTGTATATAAACTGTTTTTCTAGATTGGTGTACTGGAAAGCAATCAATACACGCGAGTTCAATTACTTTTCGAGTCATACCAAAGACTCTAAAAAAAGATGACAAAGTCAATTGCTGAAGTGCTGCCTGCAAAAGTAGAGAGATGTATTACACCACTAACATTTAAAATCTTACTTTAAAAATTAAAAAATCGTAATAATTGTACTGTAGGTGGGTCGAATACCTTTGTAGAACAGACATCCCTCCGTCTGAGTACTTTTAATCCCTAAGACAGTTTCATTACATGCATGAAAGTGTAAGAAAATGCCAAGGTTTGATTTTAAATCTTGCAGGATTTCGAAAAATTATCCACTCGTCTAGCGTAAAAACCTGGTTGGTGAGTTATCCTCCTAAGCCATAAACTAACTTATCGTAAGAACTGAATTCTAAATTTTGGGTTACTTCTATGTCCCCCAAAGCGTTTATATCGGGAACAAGAAACATATGCGAAGCCACAGGCTTGAAGTTTTGTATGTAGACCTACTATTACCAAAAAAACGTAAGTAGTAGGTTTGTTATTTAAATCCTGTAAATACATCGATCACTTTCAGCGTTCTTTTACAACTTTGAATTTAGACCCTCATCCACTTGGTACAATGAACGCCACAAAAGTTTGTAAAAATTATTTGTTATTTGTAAGTAAGCATGGTCCTAATTTATAAAAAAAAAAGGTCAGTATTAATGGCATCATTTATAAAATCCGAGTATGATGGGAAACCAAGAGAAAAGAACCGTTTAGTAGATCTAAATCACTGTTTAAAATCGTAGGTAATTAACGTGCAATCTTTCCTCTGCACGAAAAGTTGTTCTCGACAATGGGTTGCTAGGCTGAGCGTTTGGGTCGGATGCCATACTTGTGGATAAATATAGCTCTTTTTTGCTATATTCCAGGACCGAAGCGCATTGGAGCAGCCATGCAACTTGATGTCACAAATATCATTGAGAGGGGATCGTAGCAGATCGTGAAGTAAGTCTATCACCGAATAGCTGATTTTTATAATCGTAAAACTTCCCTATTGAGAACAATTGGTTTAGAGCGATACAGGACAAAACCTATAAAAAATAGAACTACCTTCTATTTTTGCTACTCCGATTAGTGTAATTCCTGGCTAATTTTTGCTTTTAGTTGGGAAAAAAGACGATTATTACTATCTACCTTTACTTAATTATTTTTTTTTCAGCAAGTAACCACACTTTTGATGTTTTTTAATGTGCTTTGACCATGTCTGGTCCGGCTCAGTGGCGCAGCCAGGATTTCTTCAAGGGGAGTGGCGCCAAGCTTTTTTTAACAACACAGCCCAGGTGCAGTGGTAAACCCCTCAGGATCTAGTCACAATAGGGTATCGAGGTTTCTCCCCCTGGAGATGAAAGGTGTGTGCGGTTTTGAAACAAAACGTAAAGAAGTTTAATGCAATTGCACACACAAACGTTTTGCCATCACACAATCGCACCCAAAGCATTTGCTGATACAAACTGATTGGTAATCGTGATAGGCAAATCAAAACAATTTAGCAGTGCTGTATGTCAAAATTTAACTCAATTGAAATTTAGCCTACGATTTTTACGTGAACAGGCGGGGCGGTGTAGTGGTTGGAGCGTCTGCTTCGCAGTCGGTAGACCTGGGGTTCATTCCCTAAGTGACGTCATACCAAGAGACTTTAAAAAATGCTATTCACAGCTTCCCTGCTTGGCGCTCAGCATAAACAAGCGATAGTGTGCAGAACAAGCCGGCAAGCTTGCTTGCTTGTGTCCTTGGGCAAAGCACTTAACGGGATGCCTCCGTCTTTATGTGGCAGACAGGAGGCGTACCCGTACTTCACCGGGTTACAATTGCGAAGCTGCTCACCCAGCATGTCGTTAAAGGCGACTCTTGGGTACCCACCAGCGGCAGTCCTCCTTGTTGTTGGTGGGGCTACCAGTCACTCATGGCTGGTTCAACATAAGCTGCCACTTTCCCCTAGCCTAATTCAATTACGTTGTCGACGTGAACCGGTATTACCGTCCGTGTCGTATCCAGGGATGTGGAAGCGGAAGCGGAAGCTGGAAGCGGAAGCGGTGGAAGCGGTCTTTTTCTGTGGAAGCGGAAGCGGAAGCGGAAGCGCGAAAAATTCCACCGCTTCCGCTTCCACATAGGGGGAAGAATGGAAAGAGAAAAGAAATTGGTTCTGCTATCCTTCGTAGAAGAACGAATAGGGGAGCATAAGCATTAAGAAATAAGAGCGAGGAGGAGTCGTTTGGAGAGATGTTGACCTCTACATAATCAGAGTAGGGGCCAAGCGAAGAAAGAGAGAAGGTAGAAAGCTCAGAGGAGAATAAGCTCTGCTTGACGAAAATGATGACGCCGCCGCTAGCGTCTGCGACATCAGTAGAAAAAATACCAGATCGAGAGTGGGTGCGATCAGATCGCAGAGCAGAGAATCCAGGGATCTGAAAAGAGGAAGATAAATTAAAGTTAGAATCCTGGATATAAATAAGATCAACGGAATGAGACGAAATAAAGTGTAGTAGTTTAGTTCTCCTGGCGCGGAGACCCCCAGCATTCCATTGAAGAACCATGAGAGAGTTAGGGAGGGGAAGAGAAAGCAGGAGGTAAAGAGAAACAGCCAGGAGCATGAGGCGGTGGTGAGGGTGCAGAAGGAGAAGATACAAAGTGGGCGGAAAAAGGATAAGAGGTTTGAAGGTGAGGGTGGAGTGCGAGTGCTGCATTAGCGGAAGGGGGCCAGATTGAGCAGTGAAGGTATACAAGCTGGAGGAGTCCGAGGAGGAACTCACAGTGCTGGTAGGTGTAGAATCTCAAAAAAAAGCAGGGAGGGGAGCTCCAGAAGTGAGAGCTGCCAAGAGTTTTGAATCTAGAATAGGAGAGTAGTGATCACTTTAAATAAACCCAATTAGAGCATGAGCAACATTGCACTGTCCTACCCCTACAGGTCACATTTCCAGCGCACACTAAATAGGGAAAGACAGAGCAAGGGTTAGGATAAACGTTGCCGCTCATCAGGAGAAGGAGAAGAAGGAGAAGACGAGCAAGAGAAAGGCAGGAGTAGACAGAAGACAGGCCAATTTTAAAGAGGCTGCGTGCTACCCTTTTGTGGTCGTTTGGGGGCTGCACGGCGAAAAAATGGTTTGTGTAAGGGGAGTGCCCGGGGTAACTGGGACCCTCGGGAAGGCCAACAGCCATTTTGAACCAATCCAAACGGGTCTGGGACTTCACCACCACGTTGAGGCGGCTGTTGATTGGTGTAGTTTAATTTTGCTCGCTTTAAATGTACATACTATATATACAACAGATATTTCGCACTTCACTATCCAAAAAGATCGGAGTCGATACGTGTTTTGAGAACGGATAGAAGGTCGGTAATGATAATTAGAGTTAAATTTAACTCAAAGTCAGAGTTAGTTGAGGATAGAGAAGAAAAATCAACGCTATATGGTGTAATTTGTTGTTGTGACGACAGGTTATTGTCGAGAGCTGTAATATGTAATCATACGGTTTAGATCTGAGAAGCATTAATTCATTTCTTACCACTACATGTTCCACTTGTCTATTTTTATTCAATTGCGCTGTATAAGACTAAACTAAACCGTTGATTTGATATACAAAAAATTATCTTTATAGCTAAAAAGGTTTTTGAGATACACATATGTTCCCATGTGGGAACATTGGCGGGTTGCAGCAAAAAAACTCAAAAATAAAAAAATTTTGTAAAATATTTTTTTACTTTTTATTCAAAATTACAAGCAGGATGCATCGTGGTACACGCCTCAACACATGCTTTTAGTCGCAACTCGTACTTTTATTTGAAGCTCGCTTTCTTTTTTTGGTTCTCTCGGTCAGAAAACCTATTTGATCCTCCTCTACATCATCTATATGCTCTTTCACTTTGAGCTCACCAGCAGGTTCAAAAGCCGTTTCAAAGCCTTGAGGAACTTCTTCATTATCACTTGCTTGATCACATTCATCGCCACCAGCAGGAGCGAGTAGAACTACACTTCTTGTTCTTTCTATTGTTTCTACTAGGTTTCTCACTTCTGACGTAGTAGTAGCATGAGTTACACGTCGGTATGAAACTTTTTAATAAAACCTTTTTAATAAAACACTTTCGCTAACTACCAAAAATGTTACCCGAGCGTGATATTGCCATGGAAACTGATCACGTGATTAAAGCTTATTTCACGGTATTTTCCACCTTTAAAATTTCTCAAACAATGCAATAAACCACACCAAAAACTGTAGAAAGCTAAAGAAAAATGTTTCCTTGTATCATTTTTGCTGCTTTTTAATGCTACAAAAATTCGTTATTTAAGAAAGAAACACGTGATTGATTATATGTTCCCACATGGTAACATTGGTAAGAAACGGGTTAAGTTAACTGTTGTAAAAGTAGTTGTAAGTAGTGAAGGAACTTGTAATAACTGTCTATTTGTTGAAGTGTTTAATTATTTTTTGAATTGTAGTAACGAAATATTTGATTTTCTTGCAAGCAATTTGTGATTTCTAAATTTTTGTTAGTGGGAGTTCCGTGACAAACGCGAAACTACATTAGCGGTTCCGCGATGACAAAAAGATTGAAAAGCACTGTTCTACATTCAACGCGAGTTCTGATATCTAAGAAAAACAAACACAGAGTAGTTCGAAACAATAAGCTTAAGCGAAGTAGATAAAGTAATAGCAATAAATGAAGGTTTTTGTTTTCTCAAAATGATAAAGTGTAGGAGAAGGCAGGCTACAGACCCACAAAAGTTAAAAAAAATTGTCAACGGCCGTTTTTTCGTTTTTTGTTGGTGGAAGCGGAAGCGGTGGAAGCGGAAGCGGAAGCGATAGGTGTGGAAGCGGAAGCGGAAGCGGAAGCGTTTGAAAAATAACCGCTTCCACATCCCTGGTCGTATCTCCATCCCGCGGAAGAAGAGGAGTAATCACAACAACAACAACAACATTTTTACATGAAAATTCATCAATCACATGTTCAAAATTATTGATAAGGTATCGGTGAACATACAGCAATGCAAATCCATTCAAACAATCTTCTTTCGTTGTGAACCGCAAATAGGTTTTCAAATATCTCAGAGCACTAAACGAACGCTCATTTGTTGCTGTAGTAACCGGGACAGTTGTCAGTATTTAAGAAGAACTTCCAAAGATAATACGTATGTATTTCTTTAGCAGACAGCAACACGCCTAAAGTGTTGTACGGTAAAGAATCACCTTCGTAGCGTAGCCAATATGAACGCCATCGCATAAATTCAACCTCCATAGCGTTAGTGCTGCCATCCACATAGGGAAGATAAAAGTTCACAGCATTTCTGATCAAAGCAAATGTCATGCTTTACATCGACAGATGATATCAAAACTACGAGTTTTATGCAACTAACAAGATCAGAGAGAAATATTTAGTTGAGTTACTCAAGCACTGTTTCAGTAAAAGGCAAAAAGACAGAACACCTAAAAAACTGCAATGGTGAAACAGCTAGTGGATTTGCTCTATTGGCTTGCCGATTCACAATTCGAGGCATGGGTATAAATTCCCTGTGGACACCTACTGCATGTCTAAAGAATCCAACGAATATTTCTTCATTGTCTCTAAAAGCCTTCTTCTTCGTATGGAGGGGAAAAGCACCAGCTAGCTTCTGCTTCGTACAATCATATGCCAGCATCAAGTATCGTGGTCCGTCAAACCAGCCACCCCTCGAGGTGCTTGATGTATGGGGGACGTTGAGATAACGTGGTCTGCATTTTGATCGGTGGCGCCACACTCGCAATTCGGCGAGGGAGCTAGACCCCATTTGTACATGGACGAGGAAAAACACCCAACGCCAATCCGCAGGCGATTCAACTTAACCCAAGATGTTCTGGGCAAGACCATTCCAAGAGGCAAAGAACTGGCCTTGGGAATGAAAACATGGACTACTGATGTGCGTTTAGATACTCTGCGCTACATTTGTAATTCGTCCACTGAGCCGCGCGGATGACTAGTTTAGATAGGTCATTTAATAGTTTCCGCGCAGCAGGCACAAATAGGCGTCTAGACTTCAATCTTTTCCTGGGAACATCCGGTAACCCAGCTAGTTGACCGGGTAAAATATGGTCTGGGCCCAGAGTGCCACGTTTGGTCAAGGGAAGTGTCGCTCCCAAGCGGCGAAGCTCAGCTGGCTGGATGCCTAAAAGAATTGGCAGGTGGTCCATTGGCGTAGGACGCAGGTATCCAGTGACAATGCGCAAAGCGTTATTCAAAACACTGTCAATGAGACGGGCGTGTGCGCTCCGACACCAAACTGGTGCGCAGTACTCAGCTGTAGAATAAACTAAGGATAGGGCAGCTGTACGCAGTGCTGTACGCCCTAAAAGCCTGAATCACATCTTTGCAACTGGTAATACTCGTAGCATCTAATGCAGTCAAAACAGTTTCTTGATGCCCTGTAGCTTTTTTGCTTCTGTTTTGGTAAGTTTCGGTGTAGCATTGATAACTTCTAGGCTAACCAAAAACCCAGCTGTTGTTATCGCTTTCAAACAAGGCATAGCCCTTCCAAAAACTTTTCCATTTGTTGATTCTGACAGTTGATTGAGAGAACCAATAACCGCCGGAAAAAATTCCTTGAAATCAAAGACAGCGTCATAGTTTTCAATCCACTTTGTGGAACAATGACGCTTCAAACACGAATGCAAAGAATCAGGACATTTGTCATCAACGTGAGCACGCAGCAGTGAAAGACGTTTTCCAGAATCAGAAAAAATACTGATATGTCTTTCATGGGGCTTACGCATGCTTGAATTTTGTGTACGTTGCAAGCCAGAGAATGCTACCGACGTAACTTGTGCTAACTTCTCAATATAGCTCTTCTTGAGTAATTGAAAGTTAAAATAATCTTTATTTAGATTCAAAATCGACATAAAATTCATAAAAACTCAACGTTTCAAAAAACTAAAATCAGTTTTTGTTCGTCAAGAGTGACAAAAGTTCAAACACAGACATCGGCTACATAATCAACAGAACGAAAAGGAGAAAAAGAGTCGGTCACTTTAAACACGACGCAAAGAACATCAAAGGGACGTTAAACCTGATATAATTGCCCAACTAACAAATGAGAATCTAAAAAAAGAAATCTGCACTAGCGAAATACGTTTGCTTAAATGGACACCGGATTGATTGGGAAAGCTCTGCAATTTTAGCTATTGAAAGTGACAATAAGAAAAGACGGTTTTTAGAATCATTTTATATACACAAAACTGATTTTTTTTAACGATTAAATTAACAGTTTTTATCCCGGATTGTACAAATATATAAATTTTTGACTGCCGGAGGTCGCTGCTGCACTTGTTTATTACCATAGTTTTCTTTTCTCCTTTTCGTTCTGTTGATTATGTAGCCGTAGTCTGTGTTTGAACTTTGGTTACTCCTGACGAAAAAAACTAATTTTAGTTTTTCGAAACTTTAAGTTTTTATGAATTTTATGTAGATTTTGTGTAGTCTTCTAAAAAACATTCCAGAGAGAATCTCAAATTTTCGCTTAGCAAATTGATGGTTTTGTTTTCTCTACAGTCTACAGTCCAAAGCATTTTGACTAAAATTAAAAAATTTAAATCGTCAACTATGAATCTAAGCTTGTCAAAATGATTTGGTAAATAACTTGCCGGAAAAATAGAGACATGCTCTATCATCGGCAATATTTCTGAACTTTTCCAGAAAGCACAAAACCCGCTTTTACTCGTGGCAAGCTACTTGTTTTTGTGCAATATTGCCATTAATGTTGTACAATACTCTTGCGCACCTCGTCAGACGCTGATAGATCAATACTGCAAGATTCTTGCGCAAAAGAAATTGCTCGTGTGATTTCAAGTTTATATCAAGAAAACTACAGAAAGTATAAAGCTCATGTGTTAATCTCAAGCATGAAGCCCAACGCTACCGGCAAATTTTCAGGCAATTGTTTGCTTTGGGCATAATTTTATCTAGGACCAAAGATGGGGCCATGGCACAGTTGCCCTCTCTGGCTGTGCTTCTGGTCCAGCTATATAACAACATTATCCGGCCTCGCCCGCAGTCAATCATTGATGTCGGGGTAAACAGTATCAATTCAGCTGGCTGCGCCGGCTTCAATCAATTACAAGTGCTTTTTTGACTTCGACAACTGTTGTTTCGAATTTAAAAGTGCATTTTTTGAATGGGAGTCAATCAAACAAAACAAAACGTTGTTGTGGGAAACAACGAGCTGATACATTTTTCCAAAGCTTCTGAAGTCCCACGAAACATCTTGATTAAATTGTTTGCACCATAGACGTGTATTGAAACTGGACTTGCTCGCAATTGAAACAGCCAACAATTTAAAGACGCCAAAGTAATTTAGGTCCTTACGTATTATCGGGAGGACCTTTGATTTTTACTTTTTCTTTTTTTTGACAGGGTTAGGTTAGGTTAGGGTTAGGGTTAGGGTAAGGGTAAGGGTTAGGGTTAGGGTTAGGGTTAAATAACAAATGTAATGTTATTTTATTGTTTTAACCGTTTCAATAAATAATTTACTTCAATTTTTGAGTCGTGTTTTTAAAGGTCCTCCCGTTAATACGTAAGTACCGTAATTTATATATTTTTTCAAACAAAAGGTATTAAAAAGTAGGCCCAATACTCACGACTTCTTTGTAACTGTAGGACTAAGTGTATGTAATAAAAACCTGTGTTTGCGCGTACGTTGGTTGATTTTGGCAAAAGCGCAGCCACAAAAAGAGCAAACTAACCCGAATTTAAGCACTTGCGGTTAAGTTACTGCAATAGCAGAGCCCTTATCAGTAATGTCGAGGCTAAGAATGTCGGTTTTGCCTGCTGCGTTGACTTCATTCAATGGGGAATTGTGGTAACAGCCATAAAGTGTTAATATTTTTTGACATAAACAATTTTCGTTCCAAGTATCGTTTCTATAATGGGAATTGAGTAGAGAAAACATATAGGTGGTTGCGTATTGCCGTTTTATTTTCCCCAAGTTTTTGAAGTCCTGAGCTATTTTTTGTTTGGCCTGTTTCCAGCATAGGCGCACTTTGCTACTGAACTTGCTGACGATTGAAACAGCCAATAATTTCATCAGCCTACATCCTTTCGTTTCACCGCTTGCACAGAAGCATAAATATTTGCTGTAGGAGGGTGCCAAAGTGATTAATGTTTCCATTAAAAAATAATCTATTAAATATTAAAAATAGGCTACTATTTAGGACTTTTCGTAATTGTAGGCACATGAGTACGGTCTAAACTTTATGAACACGCGTATGTTGCTTGGTCGTGGCATAATTGCTGCTAGGAAAAGAGAAAGCTTGCCCAATGTCAAGCACCTACATTTAAGTTATTGTAATGGGTTAGGTTGTGATTGAAGAGAATGTTGGGTCGAAGAGGTTTTCGTGATGAAGATGCTGATAGTTTTTGTGATTCCTGCAAGATTTTACATAAAAAAAATGTCGCACGTGACGAATAAGCTGATGTCTTATCGTTAAGATTATTCAGGCTTGCCGCACGACGGTACAAGGATATTTTAACTCTTTTGCTCCCGCGATCATCGATTGATGATCTCGTGTTTTCAGTGTTTACCTCAAATTTTTTTAAATTGAGTTACAAAATTAGTTTAATAAAAAAACGATTTGGGACTTTATTTTTCATCCGATTTTCATAAAATTTTCAAAAGATCACGCTTATTTCCTCACGCATTGGAAGAGGTATAATTTGTCCCCTAATTCTTGGATTTTTATACCCAAAAACGGTTAAAATGACCAAGAAACCAGTTGCAGACGACAAAATCTGCCAAATTCTCAGCACTGCCAACTACACTAAAATCAAATTGAGATTACATCTTTACCACAATACCAAACCCTTTATCATTGACACAGTCTGAAAACTACTCTTTTGGGGCATCATTTGACAAAATTTCAAGCGATAATAATAAATTTCACGTTTTTGAATTTCCAAATATTTTAGGGGTCTCAAAACCCCCCCGAACTAATTTGAATGGTAAGTAGATAAAAGTAAATTTAGTGCGTAAAAAATATGATATGTTGCTAAATACCGGTTACATTTGAAAGCTTAGGAAATTTGCTTTCCAGCAATATATAACTTTAAATAGTTTAGACTAAGTGGTATATGATATTTACTGATCAAAAATGAGTACTGTACATCATGTCAGTTCAAAACCCTCAAAATTTTTTGACTTACCTTCACTAAATTATAACTTTTAGAAAAACTACGCCCTTTAAAATAATAAAATAAATTGCAAATGTTTCACTACTAAAGTTGTCATTTTGTATCAAGTTTCCAAGGAGACAAGAAGCGAAATACAAGTTTAAAAGCTAGCAGAAGTTTGGCTTCTCTAAATCAAAGTTTGCTGTATCCGCCTTGTTTCTCAAGAAATGGGAAGGGTGTAAACAAGCGGCTGTTTCATTGTCAGTGACAGCATATTCTATTTAAACTTGATATTTTCTGAATCTTGAAGAAATTCCCAGTTCAAAAATACATAATGTTACATGGTTTAGGCTAACCTCTAGCAAATAATGACTGATCATATTTTAGGCACTAAATTTAACTACCAAAATTTGGTACCGGTCGGTACCGGTCAAAAAAAGGTCATGTGTCTCAGAAAATTGCAAATTGTAGAAAACCTAGGCTTTTAGGTAAGTTTTGAGTGATGTACCTTGAAAGCTTATTTGCTTAGCATCATTTTGCGACCATTTCTAAAAAAATTGGTTGAAAATTACATCTGTAGTAATCTTTGAGGTGAGGGTACCTCTTTAATTTTAAAGACAATTACCCCCCAGTTGGGGGGGTTCATTTGCATAAAATTTGCATATTCAAAAAAATGTTTTTTTTTCTATTTGAAATCCTCAAGAAATGTAGATTTCAACGATATATCACACTTAATGTAGAAGTAGACAGCTGAGTAATGATTTACAAACAAACTTGAGGTACATAATTATGATTAATTATGATTGATTATGACAGTTTTTCGCAATGCCACCTTACGGTTCGCTATTTTCTATTTTCGCGGGAGCAAAAGAGTTAACTTGCCATTGCATAACTAGAATAACAGGTTTTTCGGATTATGTGTATGGCAGTAGTGTAAATTATCATTATCATTCATTAGGCGGCATCTCTTGTTTTCTTTTAAAATAACAATGTATAGCAACTTCATGTGCAGCTACTAACTGCTACACTGTTTTCAGTTTAATTATACCAGGCAGGCATTATACCATCATGAAGATAGTATGAAGTCTTAAAGAAAAAAGAAAAAAATAGCATGCTTAGAATGCTTAAAATACTTAAAAAAAACAATTGCCAATTTAGCTCAAATTGTTGTAAAATTTTTTTTATCGAAAGTACCTTTGTTGACATCTCCCCAAAAAGCTTTTAATCGCGTTTTAATGGCGAGTGGTTTTTGAGAAAACGCAAACAGCAGACAGAGCAAAAAAGTGTCAACTGTGACGTCAACTTATGGCCTATAAAAGTGAAACTTCTGTAATTTGGGGTCTAGCTTTTGTTTGAACAGAAAGTGGTTTTTCTCCGTCACGAAGTGTAAACTTTAAAAAATTATCTCTGATTATGTCGCCATCATGTCGCCACAAACCCCCTTATAACACTCATCGTGCGAAGTTTGATGTTTGTACGTGTCAAGCTTGATGTTAGTACGCCCAGTAGTTTCGGAGGAATTAAAACACGCAAGCACACACACAAAGAAAAATGCTTTATAATATAGATTTGATGGTGTACTAAGCCGCTGATATAATGGTTCCACATTTTGAAATAAAAAACACAAGTTAAAACTAGCAATGTCCGTCGGAAGGGAATCTCCAATTCAAAATGCTTTGTTGCTCCCGTAAAGGTTGGGATCGAAATAGTGTGTAGTCGCAGATACAGCAAGAATTAGCACGTGTAAACCTTGGAAAGCGGAAAGAAAAGAAACTATGTTTAGTATGTTTTTGCAACTCAAGACAATGTTAAGCTGGTTTTCGTTTTTCTGTTTTGCAGTCTAGTTGCAGCATCTTTTTAATATTCGCAGGTTGGCTGACACATTCGTAGCTTGTGCACAGATAACAACTTTCTATTTCACATTGTAATTAAAACCTCAACTTTAATGACATTCAAGTGGGAGAGGACACTTGTGAAGCTGGATCGAAACTTTACTTCGGAATAATGGAATGATAACCACTGCGCGACGAAAACTAAAGCATTTATGAAAGTAATGCAAAAATTGTAAGCACACCAATTAATAAGTAAAAAGTATTTCTCAAAAACGAACAAAAGCTTTATCACAAAAAACATAGAATAAAAAATACTAATTAAATAATCCAAATTGAAAGAGGGGTTGCTATTTTTTTGCACCTGAGGTCCTTAGCACTTCCTCGTTTACCAAGTAACTTTCGATGGCTGAAAAAGTTTTTGTTAGCGTGCTATTTTATTTTGTAACTGACAGAGCTACCAGTTAGTTATGTCAGGTTTCACCTAAATAGCATTTCTCGGAGCAGTTACGATTAGTTAATGCAAATGGAGCATCGCCCATAATCGTTGTACTTTCAATTAAGTGTGGTTCCATTCATAATTTCTCAATCATGTAACGAATTCTGTTCGTTCCTTCAAATAAGTATAGAGACACTAAGTCAAAGTTGGGAGTGGGCTCCGTGATTGTTTTTGTTTTACTTTTACAAAAATAAATTATATGGTGGTAGGCTTATTTCACGACTTAATGCAATCCCCTAATGTTTATTTGTGTGACACCAAGTTTCTTTGGAGCACCAATGTAACTTGGTCTCAAATATTACAAAAGGACTACACTTTAATGGCGGATTCACTGGAAATATCGGAAATACATCTCCCACCAGTCTTTTCAAGTCTTGGCAAACTGAATTGTTTGTATTTGCCTCAAAAAAGAATTTTGTCTAAAAATTTGGAATTTAAAAAATTGATCTCCAACAAAAGACCTTTAATTTAAATTGATAATGCGTCAATATACACGTCTCACCCTCCTCACCAATAGTTGCTGGATCCGCTACTGCTATCTCTCTTGCACCGGGTGCACAGCAACCCATTTTCAAGGAAAAATTATCTGCAATAATTACGTTTGTACAGGGTGTATCACAAAGATATTCACCCCCCCTAGAGCTCAATCCAAAAGGACTAGGAAAAAAACAAAAATATTGTTATAAATTATATTAAAATAGAAATTTATTCCGTACATTAAATCAATCCTAACTAGTAATCAGTATGACCACCATGGTTTTTTCTAACAGCATCTAATCTTGCAGGATACGATTTAAGAAGATTAGCAAAGATTTCAGGTTCCTCTTTTATTTTAATTAGTTCTTCTGAAATAATAATCTTTAAGGTTTCCACTAAATTTCTTTCCATGCTAGGAATCTTTAAAATTCTATCTTCAACATGTTTTTTCAGAATAGCTCCCAAGTTTTCAGTTGCATTTAAATCTGGTGATGAACCTGGCCACTGACTGTTGTCGAAGAAATCAAATTCTATCAACATACCTAATTTTTTCATTATCAGCAAAAGCCATAATTATTAAGTATCTGGAAAAAAATGAAAATGTACATTAATTTCTAACAACATAAGCTTCACAATGTGCTATATAGTTTGGTCGTACCTATTACCAGTTTGGCTGTAGGGGGGGTGAATATCTTTGTGATACACCCTGTATATTGGGTGACTATGAATTCACACAGTGGGGTGTAGACCTAATGACCTATTTTTTCTGTTGATTTTCCAACAAATCTTGGATTTTATGAACTATGCTCATAAAACGACTTCCCTACTGATAAACTCAAACCGTGCTTATTTGTAAACAACAAATAATTTCACAAACTTTCATGTGTTCATTTCATTAAATTCATAAATTGAAATTAGTGGAAGGACGCGTAAGCAATAAATGTATTTACAAGAATTAAGTTATGACGTAATTGGTCTACTATTTGCAATATTTTCGTAATTGTAGACACAATACTTGAAGACCTGGCTGCGCGTATGTTCCTCGCTCCTGGCATCAATGCATCCAGGGGAGGTCGAAGCGACCTGGAGTCCAGAGTCCAGCATCTGCAGTTGAATTGTTGTAATACATTGTAGATTATGGCCAACGTGGATAACCTGTCGACCACCTTATTGGCTAAAAAAGATTTTATTTTTTTCTAAATCCTGCAAGATTTCGCATCAAATTTAATAACATGAACCACGCAAATCATTTCCCTGGAAAGCATTGCTCCACAACCTCTAATGAACTACAATGTAAATTAAGTGACCACTCCATATGAACTCCGCCGTTTAAACAGAGCTAAGCAATGCAGGAATCACATAATCAAGCTTGACCATCTTTAACCTTCCACAGACCAAGGCAGTCTTGCCACTAATAAATTGGCGACAAAGTTAATTATGTGATTGCTTGAGCTGTGCTTGGTTATATCACCAACTAATATTTTCCAGCACAGAACCAAACAATTGATACCCTTGTACAATCCCACATTTATTGCATGTAGCTACAGATAAAGCTTATCCTAACACAAAAAATGACATAGACCTATTGAGAAAAAAGCAAAGTTAATAAGAATTTGCTCATTGAGTGTCAGTCCCTTTTAGCTTTATCATACTTGATGCCTATTCTATTAACATACTTGATGCCTATTTAAAATAACCTCTCTTTGAAAATCATGAAGCAAAAGCTCTGATCGATGACAATTTTCTTTGATAGCTGTACGCTGCACAGACCTAAGTATTATCAATAATTGGAGGTGGTCAAAGTAGCCCAACAATCTACTTGAGTAAAAGTATTGTTACTTACTGAAAAAAAATACTCAAGTGAAAATAAAAGTATGATAGGTGTTTTTACGGGAGTAAAAGTAAAAGAGTAGTCGGGAATCAAACTACGTAAGTAAAAGTAGAGAGTAATTTCATCTTTTTGAGTAGTTTTCTCCAGTATTTTTCTTAAACAATTGTTCTCAATTGAGGGTGCTCGCACCACATAAGATGTGAGAAGAGATTTTTGAAGATGCACACTTCTCTGTCAAGTCGTAGCTTAATTTATTCACCGACCATGAATCAAAGGTTTACGAATAGGCTGTGGTGTAGTCAATGGGGTCTCTATAAAAAAAAATGTCAGCTCCAGTGGACACAATGTAATAGAGATTACAATATTTTGAGAAGACTCACTAAAGGGGTTATCTCAATATAGGTTGACGATGTTTTTTCTTTAGAAGAAAATTTTAAAGTCAGGTTGATTATTATAGTAGATACCACTTTTTCTTGAAGATTTATTGCTTGTTTTTTTGATTTATGTTTTAAGCCTTTGATAGAACGTTAGTTGAATAATTTAAAATCTTGAAAAAGTATAGAGCTACTCGATGAGACCGATGATGTTTTCCTTCTAAACAAAAAAACCTAGGTCTTATTTGAAATTTAAGATAAAAACTAAAGTCCAGTTATGTAGTTCGCTAAAAATTTGCGAGAGTGCTGTGGCAAAATATTTTATCTCGTGTCACATTTTTAGTCTTCACCTCTTTTGATTATTTTGTAAACCTTGCAGAATTTCGGTAAAAATCAGTGGTATTAAGCAAATTTTAAAGATACCCAACAACTTGTTTTAGAAGACAGAGGGGAATTCAGCCCAAACAAAACTTTTGAATCGTTAATTGCCTCCCTCGCCACTCTGGCTACTTCTTTGACAAGAGCAAAGGCTGGTATGTGAACAGCCTAATGTATGCCTAAAAAGAAAACACAAACTGCAAAAAATCAGAGAGGAAATTTTAATTAGAGCTTCTTGAAACAGATTTGTTGCGTTCTTTTCAAACAATGAGTAAAAGCTTGAACGCTTTGTCTGGCTCTCATTAGAAGTTATCGCCAGATTGATGGGATCTGTGCCTTATGAATTGGCCTAATGGCCTACAAGCCTCCTTGCCTTGGTCTTAGGTCTTTACTCTAGTCACTGCATTAAAAATTCTTTCACAATTGCCGAAACTATTCAAGTTCACTGAAATCCTTTTATAAAATATTGGAACGCTTTCTTTGCTTCTTTAGCAGCATGACATAGAGCCAGTTGTTGCTGAAAATTCCCCGCCATCCGGAAATGTTGTTTGCATGTAAAGCACCCTCAAAAGAAGGTATTTTGGAGGTCTTTCAGTTACGGTGATGTGGGACTACTTTCAGCACCGGTATCAGGAATCATGAATACTGAGAAGCATATCGACGTATTCTAGCGCAAGGTTGTGAGAGACATGCAAACAGCATATTCAGGTGGTGGGGGTATTTTTTAGCAACAACCGACCCCGTTCATGCTGCTTACAAAAATGAAGAAAGTTTCAACAAAGTTTCTAGAACGAGCAGGTAACTCACCAGACTTGAACTCCTTGAAGAGTTGTGCGCTATAATAAAAAATTGGCTGAGGTCTAAAGATTGCACGAACCTCGCCATGCTAATATAGGCCGTTATTTCCATTTGGCACTATGACAAAAAAATCAAAAAATGTTTCAAAAACTTAGTCTGTTTCATGCCAAGACGTATAAAACTTCTAAAAAACAAAGAGGTTATATGTTATGTAGAGTGTAAATTTTTTATGCTTTTTGAATAAACTGTTTTGAGAGAAATTTTAGCTGTTTTCTTGATGAAGTGAATTAATTTGCACTCTAATGCTTCTATTTAATACTACGAAAGAATTGTTTCAACAAACCAGCAAATCCGCCCGTATTTTCCGCTAGGTTGATGACATCTTTGCTATCTTCAAAGAGGAATCCGACTATGACAGTTTTCTTACGCCACTAAACTCTGCACATTTTTCCTTAACCTTTGCTTTTAAAAATGGAGCTGAGGACAAACTTCTCCTTCCAGGCGTAAAGTAGAGAAATCTGATTCGGAACTCATTGCACCCGTTTATCGAAAACCGACTTTTACTGGGCAATGTTCACAATAAAATCTTTTTCCCCGAAAAAAACGGAAGGCATACTTTATTGGAACCCTGGTGCAGAGGGCCCGGTGGAACTATTTGCTCCAAATCCAGATTACCTCAAGAGCTGGACAACATCAAAGCTATTTTTGCAGAAACGGCTACCCACACAGTATTATTCAGGAAAATATTTTAAAGGCGATCGCCAAATTTAGTGCCCGCAAGACAGAAGGTTTAAAAATAACCAATCTATCGAAAACTTTCGTGGATTGGTAAAATTTTTTTAAATTACCGAAAAAAAGAAAAACTACAGTAATCAATTGCTGCAGAGAAATTGAACTTAGGATATATTTTTCACTAAATCTGTTTTATCTGCTATCCACAAAAGCGCCGCTTCTTCCATCAACAAAACAATGTCGTAAATGAATACATGTGCCTCTGTGAGTGTTGGTGCGTTGGCCGCACATCCCAAAGATTACGGTATAGGATCAACCAACACGTATTCAAATCAGTTAGACTTGGCGTGAAGACAGAAGAACAAGTACCTATACAAAAATGCAAGACAATTCCTTTCCACGCAACTGAGATTCGGGAAATTGAACGGCATTTACTTAAAAGTCAAAGTTGTGCCGTCGCCTGCAATGACACTTCATTCTCCGCGTTGGAGACAGCTAGATCGTCTTTCTATTTGGCCACCCGCAAAGCAACTTTTATCTCAACCAATCCACTTTATGCCGCCAAAAAGAATTTGTCTGTGCAATGCAATCTGTTCACTAGCACATTGGAATTCGGTCGCTGATGAAATGCACATTATTAATATTGCCATCTGTTATAAATTGCTACGCTTTCTTTTCTCTGCTTTATTTTAGCGATAACCTCTGATAAGGGACCAATAAAAACGTTGAATTTTCACATATAGCTTTAAAAGAGTCTAATGAATCTGTCCGCGAAGCTATAAGGTATTTTGAAATTCTATACCACTAAACAATAGTTAAATAATCAAACACTGAAGAATATTTGAATTTACTTCTGAAGCTAAAAACTTTTTAAAATCAAACAATATGAAAAACGACAGCTGATAACAACTTTAGCGCACCTTGCCTGGATAGCATTTAACAGTAGTTGGTCTACCGGCTCGTTTTCAAAGTTCGAACCAAAAACGGTGCGCTTCAATAAAGGATTTGCATAAAATAAAACTTAAATTCAAAGCTGTTTCTTTGCTAGCATACTGTATTTCTATTCAAGAGGCATCAAAGTTTAAGCATCTACAGTACTTAAGTAAAAGTTATAACTACTCATGTAGCTTTACTTTAAATTTAATTTGCTCAAGTAAAAATAGAAGTCGTAAAAACTGAAAGTACCGGTATTTAGAAAAATGGCTCGTCACTGAAAAATCTACTTAAGTAACATTACTTCACTACTGACCAACTCTGCCAACAATTACCTAGACGTTCAAAAGCAACCTCAATTAAAAAATCTTAGTGCGCACAGTTTATACTACAGACTGTAGAATCCATTGCGTCATCGACAGTGCTGCGCAGTGGACTAATTGTCAGGCTTTTCATCGAAAGATTGAGAGTTGAACTACCACAGTGCAATGTTTGATGAGACGTGGCTTTGCAAAATTGGTACTTGTGCGTTAGCTTACATTTCTACTTTCTATTATATTCAAACCACTCTTGTTCCGATTGCGATAGCAGGTACCGGTATGAGTGACCGGTGACTGGGAGATTGTAAGATCATTTTACCGTCTCCCAAACTCTGTATTCATCATATGCTTGATGAATTATCTAATTTTCATCGCAGGTGTGTTACCTCAATAAAAAATCCCCGAAGTTGGCTTGTCATGATGCGTACATTATGATACAACACCAATTGATTTTTTGGCGATATGGTTGAGTGTGGTAGAGCGCTGCATATGGTGACAATTATCATTGATTTTAACCTCAAGATGGCGGCATTGTTGTGCGCTTAAACAAAACACTTCACATTAAAACGCTTGCTTTAAAATCGCCCATATTGCTCGAAATAATCTTAATTCCTCTTGAACCTTAACCAACCGTAACCCTAATTAGCCCCAACCTTAACTTCAGCCTAAATGCTGGTCTGCAATTTTGCAGATCTTCCGCATTTCAGTACCAATAGCATTCAATTCAACATATCAAGCGGTTCAGAGTATGCTTAACAATGGTAGACTGTAGTAGTTTCCCCAGCTTGCGTTAGAAATGCACTGAGCTAGCAGTACTATTGACTCCACAGCAGTTTTAAATACAATTATATTGAAGTAAAAATGGACAAGAAGTTTCTAAACAGCAGAAAAGTAAAAACATTTGACAAAATATACCACTCTATATATCATTGATCCCAGTAGATATCATTTTGAAGTTTTTTAGTTAGAAAAGCAGTTACCAAGCTTTTTTTGCAATACTAAATTAACTTGTATATTCATTCTTTTAAAGATGAAAATTAATTTACTCACTTATCCTACCACCGCGTTTTTAAATGTCTTGGCTTATGGTTATATAAGTGCATTATCTACTAAGCACAGGTTGGGCAGCAATTTCTTTTAGCTTTCTCTTAAATCGTTTTATTACCACGTATTTTAGAGAGGCCTAAAGAGATGGATCTGTATATTTAATGTAGGAGCTATTATCGATGGTGTTACGTTTTACTCTATAGCCTACCTTTTTTAGCTTTTTAATAATACACGTGGTTTATTAAACGTAGACTTCACCAACTTTTTATTAATTGCAAAGCCAATTATAGACCTACCTACTCCAAATATCTACATCTCACATTAACCGGAATATTTTCACTGAGCTTTCACGCACAACACTGCGGCGTTTTTTGGCTTAGCCCAGCTACTGGACAGGAACCGGACTTTCTCGGCTGATGGCGCAAATTTTTTACATGTAAAGGAAGTCAGTGCATTGCTGTGCATGGCGCAACACTACGCACTACTGCTGCATTAAATGAAAAAGTTTACTACAACGCCTTGTTTTCGATACAATAAAATGTAATCCAGTTAGGTACCATAAGCTGCAACGTGCAGTTTAAGTTTTTTTAAAACGTTAAACTATAACCGAAGCAACAGTTAATTTTTTGCTACTTTTTAGCAAAGTTTTAGCAATTTTTTGTAATAAGTGTTTCAGCTCATTTTATTGTAATAAAACAAACAAAGCTTGCTTGTGGTTGCGGTTGAACATCATTCATGTGAAAACGGGCCTTTGACACAAAAGCTGGGTACGATATGGGTTTAAATGTTACGAGAAAGCGTTCGGCGGGATCAAGCAATTGAAATTGACCAATGTTGCTGCTCTCATAGTATTTTTTTATGACAATTTAATAAATGCAATGCCTCTAATTTTTTCTGTTCGTGTTTTATAATAGTTTTTTGATATAGAAAGTAGCGCATTCTCTTATGTTAATTTTCTACATCAATCTAAATCATGTTTCGTAAGGTGTTGCGTTACGATGGTATATAAGTTCATAAAATTGGATTTCAGTCGGTACCAGTTCAAAAGCGGGGTCAGTTTAACAGCTTTAAATTTTATGTTTCTTCTTTCCCGTTTTGTAGGGCTTAAACGTGCTAGATTAGTATACGAGTCAGCAGAAAAAGGAATTTTAATTACGCTGAGCCAGGTTAACTAATAATAATTGTGACTTAACTGACTCAATATTTCTAGCATATCCAATTTTATGACAGCAGATTCTCCCGTTAAACCCATCCACGCAACCAATTTGATCGGTACACCAGTGTGAAGAAATAATGCAAACTGAAGGACCGACGGTAAATTGTAAACACAATCGTTTTATTCTACATCAATTTACGATAGATCGTCACAAAATTATCCCGTTTTAAATCGATTAAAATTGATTGATAGCGAGGGAGCAAATGTCATCTGCATTATTAGATAAGCGCGAGTCAATTTTTTGAGTCGGTTATTCATCCAATATCGCATAACCATATGTTGCCGTTCAACTTGAAGTCGTTCAACTTGAACGTAGTTGTAGAAACGTTGTTTAAGACAAGTAACTACGCTGTGGACATCCGGCTTTGAGGCGTAAACACAAAATACACAAACAAGTTTGCTAACAATAAGATGGTCTTCTCTCATATTTCACACGCAAACTCAGCATTGTGGTTGACAAAAACTTTAGCTCCAGTCTTAAGGCGCTTAATCTGCAAAGGAGTTGCTACTCCAAGTGCATTTCCTACAATATTTCAGTTCCTTATCAGTGGTTGAGCTTAGAAATAACAGGATTGGCTCAACTGTTGTTGCATAAATATTGGGATTTACATATCAGGCTGATCTTTGAAAAAACCTGTGTAAGTAATTTTTTTTTTCTTTTACAAAATGAATCTGTCTTCTCACACTCCTCCACATGACTTAAAATATATTAAGTTTCCACGAATCTACATCAAAAAATTGAACTTTGTCTCTGTGAGGGAGTATGCACAAGTGTGTGTGTGTGTGTGTGTGTGTGTGTGTGTGTGTTCAACTCCTGCAAAACTACTGGGCGCTGGGCGTACAAATATGAAACTTGGCACAATTGATCTTCACCCCGGGGTCAGTGTCACGTTAGCGTTTGTGGCGTCGTGATGACGTCATAAATAAAGACTAATTTGCATTTCTTCGCAAAGAAAAATGGTTTTATGCTTTACCGAAAGCTAACACTCGACTTACCTACTTCAACAAATTTTATTATTTTGGGAACTATGGTTACACCACAGTTCACGACTGACTGTAAAATTTAATGTTTTCTCTTCATTTTTACAAAAAGTACGGATCGTAGAAACGGTGTTGAAAGCTTTTCGATAGACATTGAGAAGGTGCTGGTAATAAAAGTAATTCTTTTTATAATCTAAGATTTATAGACAATACAACAAGCAATTAAGCATCTACTGAAGATTGGTCGCACCACTTTTACCAAAATTTCCTTTAGAAAGTAGGGATGCGACCTATCTACTAGACCAGAGGTTCCCAAACTTTTTGCTTTGCGGACCTCTTTTTGTGAATCTGCTTTTTTGCAAACCCCAATTATATGTGACATTACTTTTGTCACCCGACTCATTTCCAATAATATTTATTAAAATACGTACACAAAAAAATGGAGCTGTCCTCTAAAAAAAAGGGTAGCACTTGCACTACTGCCGCGATTGTGTCACTCGCGATCCGATTCATCGTCAGGCTAGAGTTACTTTTCATACTTTCACTGAAGTGACTTTCCAGGACATTTTGCTAACCGAGACAACCGTTGATTGATTGACTTATCGGGACGAAGCCACGGACCCCCTGTGAGGTCGTCACGAACCCCAGTTTGGGAACCTCTGTACTAGACATACCTGTAAAAATGGCATATCATAACTGGCATAAGTGATGATGAGCTGAACGACTATTACGACATGGCCACTGATGACAATACAACATCTGATGAACAACTGAGAAGAATGCTTGGCAGTGATGATGACATTGTTATAGTTGTCTAGTTTAGAGTCACAGCAAAAATGTTTCAATGTTTGTAAATAAATTTGTAAAATAAAGATAAATATTTTATAATATTTGATTTTATCAATGGCAGTTTGATTCCCCAGATTTTAGTGCGACCTATCTGCGAGTTAAACTCAAATACCCATTTTATTTGCCTCAAACTAAGGGTGCGATCTATTTACTGCTGCGACCAATCTACGAGTATGTACGGTAACCGTTTTTTCAATTATGCAGTTTTCTTTTTTTTCTTGACAGTTTCAAACAAACCTTGTTTGGTCATAACGTTAAGTGATCTCATTAAGCTGTCTGGTGCTACTTTGGTGAAAACAGCAGCTGTACTTAATACCTACTGTCATTTGGAAAGTAAACGTGAATACTGAAGTTTGTGTATATAAGCAACAATATATCGTGTGCTGACAATTTCCAAACAATAAGTTACAGAGCATATCAATAAAAAATGAAACATAAGTTGAACGACTAATAAAACTATTTTGGTAAACAAAGAAGGTGTTTAAGGAGGTCGACCGAATAAATAGAGGCTTCCTCACCAAAAAAGAGACAGGAGACACCAAGTCTTTCGGAGGGGCTTAGATTTGATGAAAGACAATGAATGTTCTTTAACCAGAGGCGTTAAAAAATAATGATTTGTGCTTCTTTACTGCCTTCTACCTAAATATTAGTTATGTAGCTTGTTTATTTTCGCTAGCAGAGGGAAAAAAGTTTATTGATCTTTTCAGTGTTAAGTATAAAGCGAGTATAATTTTGAAATTGAACATATAGTTAATGAAAGACTTCTTGACCTTTAAATGCTAGTTAATTGGCATTGACTTCACACTGTCAGCCAGAGTGTGTATAATTATAATAAGCAATGCATTATTGATGACTGCATCAAAGAGTTGTATTTGTATTTTGCTAAATCTTTTTGAAGCAGGATATTATGCCAGCAGGATATTATAACCATTGACACCAGCTTCAATTCTCCAAATCCATTTCTTAGAAATCTACGCTTGATAATAATCAAAACAAATAAATTTCTCCGAAAGCTCTTTACGAAGCTTTACTGGTTGAAAATATTTAAGATTTTTAATTTAGATTACTGGAAACTTAAGAGCATGGGTAGGTCAGAACCGATTAATTTCAACCGTTGCGCATTGCTTACATAATCAAGAATTACATGCATAACTTTCACTGGCGTAAACATCATTTTCTTTTTTAGCTGCGCTCGGTGGTATGCCCATAGGTTATAAAACTAACGTCACAAATCTCCTGCTTGGCTCTCAGCCACGGGTTGAAGTAGATAATGAAATATGAAGCCAATTTACTCTGTCATGATATTAATAAAAAGGTACAGGTAATAAAAAAAGTTTGCAGTTGGAACGGGTCTGGATTTGATCAAGAAGGGACTTTAGTTGCATTTTATCGAAAAGGGCTAATTGTAAGTGGGCCCCACCATTGCATCAAATTGTAAAGTGTCTTCTAAACAAAAAGATTTTTGTCTTGAGGTAAAACGCATTTTTATCACTGACCCTGGTGCAAGGGCACCACGTGATCTCCCGGAATGCAGCACTGAATTAAAGAGTGCAAAACAATTTATGGCATTTCATTTGTGAATCGTAATCCACGTTTAAAAATGGACCACCCATAGCCTAAAAAATTGCAAGCTGAAATGTCTGCGGCAACTTTGCACATCCAAACGAAGCCCTATAAATTTGCCAACGTTGAGGTGCAGGTTGAAAGCCAGCATCACGAAACTTAATGGCAAGTAGCCTGGATTGCAACTTGTAATATTTGTAAAAATCTGGAAGAAATGCCGTGTGCTAACAGATGTGCCTAACCTACAAGCAATCAATAGAGCCTTTATGAACAATGTCCACGCGTATACAGCAAATCAGAAAAAAAGATCAGTAAATCCGCGTAGGTTTTTTACACCAGTAGATAAAATTCTATAACTGGCCGACGCGATGGTATAGTAAAGACCCGATGGCGTAGTGGTTAGAGCGTCCTCTTCGCATTCGGTAGACCTGGGGTTCATTCCCCTTGTGGAGTCATACCAAAAGACTTTTAAAAATGGCATCCACAGCTTCCCTGCTTGGTGCTCGGCATTTAGAGGAAGTTGTGGAGAACAAGCCGGCAAGTTCGCTTGTTGTGTCCTTGGGCAAGGCCCTCACGGGACGCCCCACCTTTATGTGGAAGACAGGTGGCCCATAAACCTCAAAAAAGGCAACTCCCAAGCGAGTGCGGACTTCCCATCCAAAGTATAGCGATACGATTCGCTTTCTCGTGAATGGAGGATAAATATGGCAAATAAAACAAAACAAAAACAAACTCATTCGCAGCTAAAAAAAATTGGCTTGGCCAGGGAAATGTAATCGATTCTGTACAACATTATGATTCAAAGTGTAATATTAACTCACTATATATGTTTAGATAGCTTTTTTAGTTGAATTGTGTTGCAAACAACATGAAACTGAAATATATTTTGTTTAAATAACTCATAAGTATAATTGTACTTCGGGACTATAAAAGACTTTGACAACCACACTAAGCCTATTATGATTATTCATATTTACCATTTTAACTAGCTTGAAACTACGCCTTTGAAAAATGAGATGTATGTAACACGACGTCTTGATTAAAATAAATTTTTGCACTATTGTTTTTGCAATTTTTCATGCAACTCTGCATGCGAAAAGACTCATCGTTGGACTTCTAGGCATGCTTAGAGATGAGAGTAGTTTAATTTGACTTTTTTGACTGAAACATGACTTGTAAAAACATGTTTTTTCAGAGTATGTTTTTTGTAATTCAACTGATTTGAGGTTTGGGACTCTTTGCTGTCAAAAGTTTCTCCAATACTTGTTAATTTATTACGGTCCTCTAGTTTTATTCCAACAAGTCAATGCCTATGATTTCACCAACAAAACGCAGCGCTTGACTCGCCACCGTGACAAAGCTCTACGTTTTTCCTACGTTATAGCAGATGGGTTCAGTCGATGCTCCCCGCAACCGATCAACCGCTCTGCGTCACATCATATTGTTGCGCCTGCGCTAAGCAGCATCTTTTAGTCAAACTTGTTTGCATGTTACATTGGTTTAATATCATGGGCGAAGAACTGACAATATAAAAAACAGAACACTTGAAATACAGAAAATATCTTTAAAAAACATTGCCAAAACCGCTTCTTTAAATCTCTTGGCATGCGTGTATTGCTGTTTTGTTTATATATTTAAAAACAACACATCATAAACAGAAAATAAATCTCTGGTTTTAGAAAGAATTATATAAGATGAGCATATAATTTATTTACCACATGAGGTAGCTATATCTCACAACGTCCAAAAATTATCTTAGGTTTTGTTTGTGCATTAATGGTTGCAAGACAGACCCATGCTAAATCTTTCTGGCAATGTCGTATAAACATATATACATGTGATAAATGGATCACAAAAATACTACACATGTACGAGGTGCATTCAATAAGTTTCCAGACTTTTTTGATATGGACACTTTTATTAACCGTACACACAAAAAATTCTAGTCCCCTTCAAAGTATTCTCCTCCGACATCAATGCACTTGTTGTACCGTTCCAACAACTTCTGGAAAGCCCCCTGGAAGTCTTCTTGTGTGAGCGTGTTTAGGACCCTCGTCACAGCCTCTTTCATGTCCTCAATTGTGGAATAACGATTGCCTCTGAGGTTTTCCTTGAGCTTTGGGAATAGCCAAAAGTCGCAGGGAGCAAGGTCCGGGCTGTAGGGAGGATGGGGAACCGTCTTGATGCCCATCTGGGTCAAATAGTCTGTGACGAGGATGGAGTTGTGGACTGGGGCATTGTCCTGATGGAAATGCCACTGATCTGATTCGAAGAGTTCTGGCCTCTTCCGACGGAATCTCTTCCTGAACTCCCTTAAAACTTCAATATAGTACTCCTTGTTGACTGTGATTCCAGTGGAAACCCAGTGAATGTAGATTATGCCCATGCTGTCAAAAAAAGGGATCATCATGAGTTTCTGGGTGGACTTGCTCTGTCTGGCCTTCTTGGGTCTGGGAGATCCAGCATGCTTCCACTGGGAACTCTGTCTCTTGGTCTCTGGGTCATAACAATAGATCCAGCTTTCATCGCAGGTTACCAGGGCATCAAGAACTTGGGGATCTGAATTAATGAACTCGACCATTTCCTTGCTGTCATTGCAACGTCTTTCTCTCTGATCTTCCCGGAGCACTCTTGGGACGAACTTCGCGCAAATCTTCCGCATCTTCAGTTCCTCACGAATGATTATGTGTACAGCTCCCACACTGACATTAAACTGTGCGCTTAGTGTCTCTATAGAAACACGACGGTCCCTATTCATGAAATCGTTTATTTGGCCAATCATCTCTGATGTTCTGACTTCCCTACTCCTCCCACATCTCTCATCATCCCTCACGGACTCCCTGTCTTCCTTGAATCTCTTGTGCCACTGAAAAACTGATGATCGATTCATGCAAGATGGTCCATAAGCAGTCTGAAGCATACCATACGTTTCCGTGGCAGTTTTTCCAAGTTTAAAACAGAACTTGATCGCATATCGTTCTTCTAATGTGTCCTCACGTCCAGATTGCATTTTTGAAATTCACCAGCTGTGACAATCAGGATTTAGTAAGGTGTACTCTAATTCCTACTGTAGCTATAAATTTGCACCTAAACAAGAAAAAATTGGTCAATCATCTCATAAGGAGTATAGTAACAACATACTGAAATATCTCGAGTTTACGGCAATTGTAAATGCCTGTACAAAAAAAGTCTGGAAACTTATTGAATGCACCTCGTACATGATTTTATAAATAAATCTTTTAAGCGCATACGTACTTCTTCGCAGATTTTTTTACCACGCTTAAGTGCTTATTTCTGCAATCACAGACACACATGCATGGGTGATTCAAATTTATGTCATTTTTAAATATTTAAGTTTGCATCCACTTTTCCTATCCAACTGATCTAAAAAAATGAATTTGGCAAGAAAAATTTTCGAATCCGACTTCATTTTGCTCTTCTTCAAATCCCTTAAAGCTTTTGAGTCAATCTGGTGTTAATTTGGGGAATTCTTAAAGTTTATGCAACCTATTCTCTATGTATATATTCATTGATTTGATTCTATGCTATGTTTTTGCAAAACATCGCAAATGCGCCGTGAGTTTGTGTTGAAAGATGATGTGTTTATCCACTAGGAAATCAGGTGATTTATCAGAACAAATGCTGAGCACGAGTAGTTGACGTACAATTCCCTTTTTCAAAACATTTTATGTCAATAATTTCGCTAGTTTTGTACATACAATTTTGTCTTCAAAACAAAAAACTTGATTGAGTGAAATATGTCTGCAGCAAAAAAACAGTTGGGAAACGCTTTAAGAAACTGAGAGTAGAAAATTATCTTATCGCCATCGATTAAATCAATTGGTGGAACAAAACTACCATCTTTGCAGAAAGTCCTACAGTAATTGTTACGTGTAACAGAGAGCTCTTCACTCACCACTGCAACTAACATAATTCTAACACACGCTGTCGATAACGTTTTCACTTTTTGAAATATGGCGGGAAGAAGAAAAATAGAAAAGAGAAGTGCAGTCAAGAACTTGGGGCAAGTTTTGGAAAAATGAATGACTCTGAAAAAACAAGAACAGAGTGGAAGATTCTGGAAAGAAAAGAAAAATCTTCGCTCAGAATCTCAATAAATTGTGGCACATTAGATCAACAGATGCCATACTAGTTATTCAAACTAAGAAATTTTTGTCTCCTTGATAAAAAGCCCAATATATATGCTTTTATGAAGATCAACAGGGGCTACATAGTGCTGTTAGAAAACGAAAAGACAAATTTCTTATAAACAAGGTGGAACGTAAAATTGCAGAGTAAGGAAAAAAAAAACATCTAACCAACACAAGATCCTGAAATAGCTAAAGATTGCCATTTATTTGCATCTTTGTCATAAGAGAGCGGCGCTACTTGCTCGAGCTCAGAATTAACTTTTACATCCACTCTCAATAAAAGCGCCTCCCAGATGATTAAATCCAACTACATTTCTCTCCAGGCACCAAAAATTTGATGAATGACCCTGAGATAACCAGAGCATTAGATAGGTAGAAAAATTTTGATAACAATATCTCAATGCTTTTTGGCCACAATCATCAAATCAAGCAATGGTGACAAAACACGATTTTGTCTGTTCAAGATCAACTTTATATCGGTCTTGGAAAAAAATCAATTTAAGAGAGCTGAGGGTGTATTGAGCGAATTTGCCAAAGAGCTTACTGCAAGCGCGGCTTTGCATTGGGATGGAGAACATGCTACATAATGCGTAGCCAGTGAGGACTTGAGAAAGTTTTTAAAAAAATCAAAAGAAAACAGCGTCACTGTGTGAAATCGCACCCCACGAAAGAAATTTTTGCTATTTTGATTACAAATAGCTTAATATGAGAAATGTGTTCTTTATTATTTTCGAACTACGGGAAACGCAAGGCTACTTTGGGTTCCATTCCGCAATGTACAGGGCTTATAGACCTAAGGCATAGCCAGGACCTTCAATGAGATATTCTATTAAGAAAAGGAGCACACAAAGTCGCAAAAATCTTATGAGCATGAAACACATAAACGTTTAGTAACTGTTCACACAAGAACCTGATAGGTGAAGTCGGCTTGCCCAGCTGAACTGACACTCTCGATTCCGACATTACTGATGAGGGCTCTTCGGGTGACGCCGTTGTTTATACTATTAAGCAAGGATTTTTTATTTTGCTGATATGCTGCCTGTTAAGGTATTGAAGTCTATACTGTTTAGTATTAAGTGAATTTTGTAATAAAACAATTGTAATATAATCCCAAGTTTGGGAAAGCGATAACCATAACAACTTGTAAAACTGAATTTAGAGAGAGCGTTTTTTTAATCGGCCTGATGTGCGCATACTAAAATATGATAAATAATTTTGGGGAAGCCATAGCGATTTTTGTCGCTATGCCGGAAACAAGACAAACAGCGCTGCGAAAAGAATTTAATACTGTACCACAAATATAAATAGGAAGGGGGCAGCACCTCATCGAAAAATAGGCTTACCACTAAATAGTTTATTTGTGAAACAGTAAAAACAACCACCATTCGGCCGCTACAATTAGTTTTGACTGTGCTTGCATTCCTTCTCCCTCACAAGTATTAACGATAATTTGTGGCAAGATTCTTTGTGAACATTGCCAGTCATTATAAAGAAAATTTGATGATAACAATTTCCTGTACGAGAATTGTAAAAGTGCATAAAATTCATTAACTTTTCGTTGCTGCTCACACAAGACCCCGATGGGTGAAGCTGAACCGAAGTACTAAACCCCGACATTACTGATGGAGGGCCCCTGCCGGGAGACGCCGGCAAAGCCGGATAGTAAGATAAAGCTGATATTGGCGGAACAAAACTTATACAAAAATAAGATTTGTACCAAGGCCAACTAAAAAAAGGAATGTTCCAATAACGCAAGTCAATATAATTATGCAAATTCTACGGTATCTGTGTATTGTATAATTATTGGAAGTAACCTGCGGGTAGGTAGACCTAATAAACTAAAAAAGCTATTTCATATTCGTTTAAAAAATTAAAGAAAAAATCCTGTTAAAAAATCGGCTGCGGAGAAAAAAAATTTTTGATTTCCGTGGCTGAACTGAACTGTCGTCCTTTTGTTCTCGCACGTTTTGTATTTTCTGTTTGGCGTTTGGCAGCTTGAGGTTGGAATGCAACTCTCGGGCGTTTTTTCGCCTGAAAAGCGGGCGAGATTTGTATTTTAATTAGCTGGCCTCTTGTTGTAAGCAGTAAAATAGTAACGTTTGTGAATTTTGAGTTAGTTGCTTAATTTGGTTGCTGCACGAAGTTACTTTGTTTTTCTGCATTCCGTTATTTCTGAAGAAGCCCTCGGTGAAAATTTGCTCTTTCTTTTTTGTCGATTTGGACTTTAATTTAACTGCGTTTTTGGATTTGAATTTACTTTTACTGACTTCCTAGAATAAAGAAGTTTTTTATTTAGTCGTTGTGTTTGAAGAATGAGCGAAGGCCTTGGAGTTCCTCCCGGGCACTTGTGTGCTTCGTTGTTTGGGGATTTGTAACACAGCCATAATATCAATCTTTATAAAACCAGAAAATTGCCTATGCTGCGCATTTTTCTGAAGATAGCACAATTTCTCTTCGTTAAACATACAAATAGCCTAGAGGTACAATTTTGAAATGACTTCAAGCTACTCTGAATATCTAGCTATAGTTGGTGGAAAAAGCATGGCTCCGATAAATTGCTTTGAACGCATCATAGAAGGGTTAATAGGCTTATCTATGAGATACAAATCAAGTTTATACCGAACATAAACTAAGAGTCAGATTGAAGAAAACTGTTTGACTCAAAAACTGCTAAAAAAGGTCAAACAAACTATTTATAATTAACCGTGCGTTTTTACATCAAATATAGAAAATCTCTCTCTTTTATCTTTAAAAACTAAACCACACTCCTAATGTTAAGTTTTACGTCACAGTAACAAAAATATTGTTCTGCTCCAGAACAATCATTAATAAATCTAGCTCGTCTAAATCACGCGTTTCAGAAAAAGAAATGCTAAATTTAATTGGATTTAGCATTTCGTTTACATACTAGTGTTTGTTTTGAATAAAATTTTTTTGATTACCAAGCATTGAAATATTTCTGCGCGTCCAAACAATAGAAAAATGCTAACATTGTTGTTTTATGTAAAAACAAAGGTGACCGAGCTCTGTAAGGTAGTGATCGAGCCAACTTCTTGCCAACAGTGCTGGTAAAGTTCTTCCTCTGGTGTCTGCTAAAACGCGATGTCAATGTACAACTCGAGTTCTAGTGTGATTGCCGAAGTGCTGGCTCGACTATTGACATGAGCTTTTTTGCACGTCTTCCTTAGGAGAAATGGTGTGAGTACAAGGGCGCAGCCAGAAAAAAATTGAGAGGGAGGCCAAATTTTGCAACTTTTAATGTGAAGTCATTTAGTTATAACGGCATTTTGCCTTTCGTGAGCTACGCTCGTCGCTACCATAAAAATTGCTGTACAAAACTGCGAAAGTGCGAATGCGATTTCACTAATCTAATGTAGTTTTATCAAGAACCGCTTTAATAGTTCAACTTCAATTGTGAAGTATAACGCACTATTTAAGGAGTTTCAATGAAACCACTCCCACTGGTTGGTTGAACGTTCTGATAAAAGAAGCGATGTCTTTTTAGTAGTCCGCATCGCAATAAAACAAGAAAACGCTCAGCGAGACGCTTATAAATTTCTTGCAATTACCATAACTTGGATTATCAATTCATCACTCGACTGCGACGTAGAAGAAAAACTTTGGCGATATTTAGTGTGTAAAACGTACACATCTTGTTTGATAACATTTAAAAGTTTAAAAACTTAAAAAGTCATGCCCGACCCACCCCCTTTCTAAAAGTCAACAATAAACTCTAATGTACCTGCAAAGGCGCAAAAAAATTTATGTTTTTATTTTTTTGATACTGTTTTGTAATTTGACTTAAAATTCAGGGGGGGCATGACCCCTTTGCTCCCCCCCCCTGGCTACCTCTATGTGTGAGTAGCAGCGCTTTTTTTTCATAGCTTTTATAGGCCTTGCCAAAGCCTTCGGCACTTTTAAGCGTGACGTGCTATCAAAATCCAAACTGAATTTGGTTGCTCTCCAAATTTTTATGTTATTTTAAAGAACTTCCAAGATGAAATCGTGGCGAGGGACCTTTATATTGAGACTCAGTTTCTTCCAGCTGCAAGTGGGTGGGCAAGCAAAGATGCGTGCTTGCCCTAGTCATTCTCAATTTTTACAATCCAGCTGTAGCCCTCCACGCCAAACATTTTTTCAGACTGGAAGATATTATTTCAATCGGATATCGGATGGATGTAAATATTTAATCCAAAACGCATTGAAATCTACGACAAAGACACCCTCTCAACCAATCTTCAAACAGCAATATGTAGGTGATACAAATCTTTTAAGACACATTCTTTGTGGTCTTGTAAGACTGTTGGATTATATGTTAGAGCAGGGGTTCTCAACCGGGGGTAACTTTGACCTGCCTTTGGGGTAAGTTTTGTCAGCAAAAAAATTCACACTTTTACCTACTACAATGGGCATTTGTAGAATTGAAAATATAAAAAAAATTTGGGGGTAAATTTTACTTTTGAAATTTGCCAAGGGGTGAGTGAGAGAATAAAGGTCGAGAACCCCTGTGTTAGAGGCATGCAAACACATTGGCGTAATCGCCAACTCCAAGAAGAGAAAAATCTTCAACAATCATGTTACTACACCACTTATCAATATTCTTTCCTGGTTAGTGCTGTGACAATTGGTAATATAAACCAATTCACTTACTTAACTTACTTAGGCTTTGTCCTCAGCAACATTTCCGACTTGACAAACGACAGAAAACGCCGTACTTGCCTTTGCTGCTTTTGTTCGACCAAGCGCTCTTGTTCCACTCATCAAATCCATTGCATTGGAATAAAAGTGGCTTTCTAAAATAGTGTTTATGTCTCAATCTTCCTATATCAAGGATAGCAAACTACTGATTACAATCACAAAGTGATCCATCACTGGCATTTGAGTGACCCAATTGTTTTTTGATAAAAAACCAACAAATATTTTAGCAACGATCAAGATACCAAGTGGTGCCACTATTTTCCCTTAAAGAAATGGAGAAAATTTTTCAAAATCATTTGTAAGAAACTGATCTCCTAAAAAATGGTTTTTATGGTGTTTTGGAGAGCAAAATGTAGGAAACTTACAATCGCTAGAAACAAAGTCATCTGCAAACATAAGATTTTTTCACGTTTTGGGTTTTTGCTGAGGTTGTCAAGGGGGCGTGCCTCAAAAGTTAAAAAAACCTGCTTTAAGTGATTTAAAATTATTACTTTTTAGCTAATGTTACTAAGATACAGCAGCAAGTTTCTCAGTGATATCGACATGTTTTTAAGCTATGACCTAACTTTTTTTCATGTTAAATCCTCCAAAAAAATCCATTCAAAAAAGTTTGCCCCATCTTTCAGTTATAGCTGCAAGTCTTGGGAGTCTTACAACCGACATATCAAAATACTCAAACAGTTTCATATCTCTCGCCTGCTACAGCTCTTAAGGCTGGTTTCTCTCAGGGGTAAATCACTAGCGTAACATAAAAATTTTTTGCTTGTCTATCCAGTTGTAGACGCAAAGCATTTTTGCCCGTAAAAACCTGTAAATAAATGAAGAACTTTTACTCTACGCTGACAGTTTACACTAAATAGAAACCATCCTGTAGGCTTGTAGTGGTGAAACAAGATTCCCCACGTAAATACACATAGGATAGGGTTGTCCATAGTTAGGTCATTTTTGAAAAGTTTTGTATCAACACCAAAATTCCTTGCACCTAGACATTAAAATAAGTTTGTCATAAAAATTTTCAAACCGAAGATTGATTAGACCCTCTCCAAAAGTGCTAAAATTTACCACCCAAATGACAATAACTATCGTAATCATAGCAGCAACCACATTTTTGCACTAGAATGTATACGAGCTTAATTTTGAGCAAGTTAATCAGTTGTGATTTCGCACAGATGTTTAGGTCTTTGTTTTGGGATCCGATCAATAACGTCATTTTCGTTTTACAGAATTTTTCAATGCAAATCTTCAATTCTAATGTTTTAACAACATTAATCTTTAAAGTAAATTACAATGTTCTTACATGTTGATATTGATGTCATCGTCATGTATGTATTGATCTTGATCGTCATGTGATTCGAGGCGCAAATGACAGAGCAAGTGAAAAAGTTATATTTATTGTTTTACCGTTGTAATTTGTTTAACTGCTACGGCTTCGCAGAGTATTGACAGACCTTCCACCAAGTGGATCTAGTATAGATCCCGCAAGTGTGGCGGTCTAAGCTATGCTTTATTAATAGCCTCTAGCTTCTTGTCGGTCACCTACTGCACTGAAGAGACCTGATAGGTCGAAACAGTGTCACTGTCTGCAGTTTTGCTAAGTGCATCGCTAGCCTCTTGCATTACTATACATGTAAGACCTTGTGCACGTAAACAATTTACGCAAACGTCGGGAAGGCATTAGTTATATGCTTTCAACCTTTTCGTTTTTCGCTACAGTACCGATTTTATTTTACGAAGGCTGCTTGATGGTTCAAGTCATTTTTGGGACGTAACATTCCGTATTGCTACGTTTCTATGTTTCCATACAATTGCTTACAAGATTTCGAGTACTTTGTAATTTAGTCCGTTATACATTTTTATTACCACGTTTTTGCAGGCTTAGGTGTGATGATTTAGTGTAGGTATATCACCACACATTTGCTTTCAAACCAGACTGTTTGTTGAAACAACGCTACCCTTTAAATACGAAATGCCCTTCCTGACAACTATCAACGGCTTTTTCATGAAGTTTTAAGCTCCTGGTCTTTATTTGGTACTCCACAACAATTGCCACCACACCGCAGTGGAAAAAGGACAATACACATCTCAGAGATTGGGATTTTAGTATGAGGGTTCTGTCCGTTTTGCACCGACCTGTAGTCAGGTTAGTGAAAACTAGAAAGTAATCCTTGTTAAATGGTCCGAGAAATGATTCACAGACTGTACCGGTATATGGCCCTTTGGCCAAAAAGATTGTACTTTTCTGGTCTAGTTACAATTAAATTTACTAAATTGTAAGACGAAAGTATCATTTTCTTCCGAACAGGTGTTCCACATAGAAACTCGCTTGGAATTTGTGATCTTTTCTCTCTTATAGCCACCATATATCGTTTTGTTTCATTTAAAATGATAGAATGGACGCTGAACAATGAAAATGCATTTTTTTCTGTGAATTACCAAAAGTGCTTTCAAAGCTTCTCGTTCACTGCACATGCAAGATTGTTATCATATGATTGATAACAAAATATTTTCAGCTAGAAGATCATTTTGTTAAAGATTGGTTCACCATCAGTGCTTACTTTCAGCCAAGTTGAAACATAAAGAGCACTAATAAATAGGTAAATCTTTACAACTTCTTTTTGTGTTTTTATCATGTTGCTCGTTTACACCCCACACAAACATGTTTTGACAATACAGCATCTGGCTCAAACCATCTTGCTGAATGACTAGCTTTCGGATGATGATGTGATATATTTGAAAGTAAATTCTTTCCGACAATTGCTAATATTAATGCAACACACTGCTTATAGTAACCTTTCAGGCTTGTTCCGTTTTTGATTTTCTTTTGTTTTGACATTACTGTTCTTAGAATATCCGGGAGTTAAAACTTATGCCAAACACTATATATATTTAATGACGGTACAATTCACGGCAATTTTGTATAGTGCTAGATCGTTTTTGTCAACCGATGAGCAGGGTGAGTACTATAATCCTGCAACATATAGATTATGGTTACCTCTTCAAGAGCGCATGAGGTTAAGGAGGAAGGTACGATATAGAAAGAAGAAAAGTGAGAAGGCCACCATTCGAACTGCCTCGCTGAATGTCGGCATTATGACCCGAAGAGAGAGGTTGATATGATGGAAAAAGATAGTAATTCTTTTTGTCAAATAAACCAAGTGAAAGGGTAAAAAAGCCATAGAACTGGATAATGGATATAAACTATTCTACCGGGGAGGTGGCAGGAGGAAATACGAAGTTGGTATTATCCTTAATGAAAAATTCAAGCAAACGGCGCTGGAGGTGTGGAGAAAACGTAATAGAGTTATTGTGTACGAATGATTTCTTTGGACAAACTGTAAACATTGTCAGCGTCTTTGCACCATAAACCGGATGCACTAATCTCAGAAAGAATGAATTTTAGAAAACTGTGGATGAGATCTTGACCCTATCATCAAGAGAGTGGAAATCTAAGTGTACATATTGGAGAAGAACGGAACAAATTGGAAATAAATGGTATTAGAAAATTTGGAGTGGGATACCAAGGAAAGAAAACGGACGAAGAAGTGTCGATTTTGCACTGAGTACGGAAAACGAGGTCTGAACACGATGTTTCACAAAATGATATAAAATATTTAAAAATTGGAAAGCTTTGCCGGGAGAAACCGTGTCCACCCAACACGGACTGTTTTCAGCAGAAATATGTCTAGTTAAAGCAGAGGAAGATTCTATACTGGGGATTAAAAGGTAAAAAATGCAATTCGAGGAATGAAGAAATGAAAAAAGGTTTTATCAGAAACTTTTGAAGAGATTAAACCCAGCAGATTGAAATATTGTGGCTGAAAAAATGAAAAAAGTAGCTATTGAATTTTTGGGTATCTATCGGAAAATCGCAATAGAAGGAATCTTGGTGGTGAAACTCAAATGCTCATCAAGCATTAAAGGAGAAGAGGAAAGCTGAAAACACGGAATCTTAATCAACAGTACGCAGCAACGAAACTGAAGTGCAAAAAAGCCAAGACAAAAACGTATATGGAAATGGCGAAAGCAACCGAAAGTGCTTTCAGGTGTCCATAAAAAAATTAGAGTTGTGTTTTGCAACAGGAAGCCATTTGGCTCCTTAAAGAAGAAGTTATTGATTTCAAGAGAGAATTTTATCCAATGTAGATATTGAGAAAAATTTTTTTTTAGTTTTTGTTTTATGATTTAGGTATAGCCTCCATTGTTTTTGTAAAAGCGTTGTGATATACAGTATAATAATAACGAAGAAAATGAATGGAGAATTTAATTTTAGCAATACAAAGCAAATCATTTTGTTGTTGCAATGCAAATCATCTAATATATAAAGTGCAATTCTGTCTGTCTGTGTGTCTGCCAGTCTGTGTGTTTGTGTGTCTGTTTTAACTCCTCTAAAACTGCTTGAGGAACAAGCATCAAGCTTGGCACGATTGATCATCACCCTGTGGTGAGTGTCATAAGGATATTGGTGACGCTATGATGACGTCAAAACCAAAAATATTTATTTTAAAATTTGCATTACTTAACAGAGAACAACCGCTTTTTGCTCAAACAAAAACCAGCTTCCGACTTAACGCATTTTAAATACTTTCATTTGGTTGGGGTCTAAAATAACTTCACAATCAACGCTTCATTGAACAACCTGTTTTTTGTTCTTTATCAAAAAGTACTCATTGCAGAAACGCGATTAAGCATTCTTTTAAGAGATATTAATAAGCTGCTTTAGATAAAAACAACTTTACAACAATTAATGTTAATTTGATTATGCTACGAGCACTTTTTTATTTAAGCACTTCAAGCCATCTAAGCATTTTTTTCTCTTTTTCGCTTGCACGCTAAACTGGCTCTATGATGTCATAATACGTCTCGTACGATCAACACAAATGTTTGCTACCGCAGCTCATAATACATGTATCAAGATGTTTTTAAAAATTGCAACGTTTTTTGCAAAATTAATTTATTAAAAAAATGATTTGTGGCCTCATTTCTCAACTGATTTTCAAACTCTTTTCAACAAATTAAAGGTTATTTCAGAGCAATTCCGATAGTGTATAATGTGTGCAATTAATATCAGTTTTTATACTGAAAAAACTGAACTTTAACACCTGTTGTGTAACTTTTTACCCCTCCCAAAACTGGTGAGCTCAGTAAAAGGAGGTGACTTTAATACAAAAACGTTATAATAAAGTACTAGCAATTACTATCCTCTGAAAGCTTAGGGAATTTTCTTTGCAGCAATATGTAACTCCAATTACTTGAGGCTAATATTAGTTTATAATGGCTGATCACAACTTGGTTGCCATACAATGTTTTATTTTTAGTCGAACAATTATCCTACTGGAGCTAACAAACTTGCAAATTTGTTTGCAAATTGTTAAACAAAGTTAGTTCTTTGATACATTTTGACTACTTTTCTTCACAAGCATGGTTCTTTTGCGTTATCTGTCGACGTTTTCAATTAGATCCATCAAAAACTGAAGTCTCGAAATGTTTATGAAATGTAGTCTACGGGTAAAAAACACAAAAAATTTTAGTGCCTGCGTTTCACAAAATTGCAATTTCTAGAAAAACTAAGTCCTTTGGTACATTTTCTCTATTTTTTCTCGATAGCATGGATGTTTGGCATTATCAATCAAATTATTCAAAAAGACTCAAAGTCGACAAATTTTAATATGTAGCCCAACTCTAAGCAAAACACTTGATGATCACCCAAGAAAAAGACGACTGGGTAAAGATGGTCCTTTCTAATCGTTTGCAACAAAATGTAGGGGTCGAGCTACATATGATCTAAATGTTGAAGCAATTTCCTTTGCAATTGGGCAAGGCTGTCGCAGCAGCCAGCTGATTTGATGTTCTTAACCTCGACATTATTAATGGGGGCTCCCGATACTGCTATGACTGAACCGTGAGTGCTTCATTTCGGGTTAGTTTGCTCTTTGCATGGCGGCGTTTATGCCAAGGCCAAGGAACATGCACGCAGTCAGAGACGTTTGTTCGTATTAATTCGCCTACAGTGACGAAGAAATGGTAAGTAGCAATCTTAATAATAATGGCTGAAAACGCATTGTGAGGTCATAATGTTAAATCACAACTCAATGCTTGCCACTATTCAGTGGAAACAGCACTAGGCAGCAAAATTTTCCACTATCATTTTGATAGCAAAATAAATGATAAGTCCATTACTGATATTTGTAATTGTAAGGATAGGCCTATCAGTACAAAACACTAATCTTGATTTAAAAGTAGGGAGGTCTGGATTAGGGGCTAAGTTAAATGTAATAAAATTCCAAGTTTAAGAAAAGATCAAAATTAAACAATGATAGCATCAATCTGTAACACTAAATTAAGATAAAATGCTTTTGTTTGAAAAGAGCTTAATGGGCGCCCATTGCAATAGGTTATATGACTTAGAGGAAAGCCATGGCCCCCTTTTCATGCTATGGTTATAAGAAATATCTTTGACGTTTCTTCCAATGATCCTGTAATTTTTTTGATTATGAGGCATTTCAACTGTAAAAATCTTCTCATCTGACCAAAAAATCTCACCCGCCGTGCCAGACCCGAATTTTTTCCTTCGCAACTTTGCTTTTCTCCAATCTTTTTTGTTTTACAGCTCCCGACAGAATTAGTCTCTTTTGGAGAGTGAAAAAGGACATTTTTATGTCTTCGTGGACAAGTCATCTTATGGTTCTGGGACTCATGTTAGCGGTTTTCGCTAGCAACCTCATGGATTTTATCGAGTTTCTCCTTATCCTCATGCGGATGCATTTAATCATTAATTTAGACCGTTGGGAACGTGGTCCACCACATCTTGGACGATCAGATAAATCCCCTCTCTCTTTGAAACGTTTCAATGTTTTCCAGACAGTCGATCTCGCTATTGAAAGTGTCTTTGCGAATCCGATTTTCCAGCACGGTGTAATGCGAGTATAGCTTCTCTCTTGCCTGGCATTTTCGAACTGACAAAAGTTTCTCTCAAAAAAAATGGTGATGTGATAAAGTATTGCAATGGCTATTCAATAAACCCTATAATCTAGTTATGAACTACTATCGAGAAAAGATAATTAAGTTTTAAAATTTGTTTCCAAACTTATGCCCCACCCTGCATGTACTATAAAGCAAGGATTTTTTCTTATGCTGATATGCTGCCTGTTATGGTATTTATGTCATCTATGTCTATACTCTACAGCGTTGTGACAAAATCCCAAGTTTAAGAAAAATCAACATAAAACCATAACCATAACAATTTGGTAATCTGAATATATAGAAAACAATAGCCGCTGTTGTCGCTAAGACGGAAACAAGACTAATAGCGCAGCCAAATTAGGAACTTAATATCACAAATATAAATAGGAAAAGGGCAGCATCAATTGGCAAAATAGGCTTACCATTAGATAGTTTTTTTCTTTAATTGTGAAAGCAACCACCATTCGGCCGCTACAATCAGTTTTGATTATATACACTTCCTTATCCCTCACAAGTATTATCAATACTTTGTGGCAAGATTTTTTGTGAGCATTACCCACAATAATTGAGAGAATATGATGATGACAATTTGGTGTACAAAAATTGTGAAAGTGCAAAAAATCCATTAACTTTTTGCTACTGCTTACACAAGAGTTCGATAGATAAAGCCGACTTGGCCGGTTGAACCGAAATACTAAACCCCCGACATTACTGATGGAGGGCCTCTGCCGGGCGATGCCGGCAAGGCCGGATAATGAACCAATAATTAATGGGACATCCCTATCAAGAGAAAACATTCTAATTCGTTAAAGTTACAAAATTCAATGGTTAAAAACAGAGTTGATATAGTATCAAAACTTCTTCTTCTTCCTCTTCTTTGTGCTTTACCCAAAAGAAAAACAGCGCAGCTTGTGGAACTAATTACCCTTCTACAAGCACTGTTGTTGCTGAAGTATTGTGTTTACCCTTCCTTTTCCTAGGCGTAGAGGCACTGCATGAAACAATTTTCGAGTTTATGCCGCAAATCAAATTAGGCTAGGGGAAATCGGCAGCTCATTTCGAAACAGTCATGCATTTTACGTACTGGTAGCTTCACTACCAACTAGGTACCCAAAAGTTGATTTTAGCAACATGCTGGGTGAGCAGCTTTACTATTCTAACCCGGTGAATTGCTTCTACAAATTGTCCTATCCTTTGGATTCTTCTTGGTCAATCCTACTTCGCTAGATCTTCTTGCATGCAATATCCCATCTCCTTTTCGGTCTCTCTTTGTTTTTTCTTTCGATGGCCAACTTCCTGGTTTCCTTGCCCAAGTGATCTTCATCTCTTCATAAAAACGTGGATATACCATCTCAATTGTCCTTCACTACATTTCTTTACTGTATTGCCACCGTAAATGATACCTAGATTTCTTATCTTAACAACTCTTGTCGCTCTCCACATGAATCTCGACATTGGCATTTCAGCCACATTCAATTTTTTTCTAAAAAAGTCATCAGTGGAATTACATCTGTGCCAAACAAAATTCCCCGCCGGATCACAGTCTTGTGCAATTTTTATTTCAGCTTTTATTTAATGTTTATATTAAAAGTAATTCCACACTATTTCTTTTAATCAACCAAATTGAAGCCTTCGATCAATTTTCGGGTCAACATTTTTATTTTCCTAGACAGTTATGCCCAAACACAAAAAAGCATTTATCTACTTGCTTTCAACCCCAGACAGCTTTAATTTTTCATCGCTCATTCCGATGCACATATATTTGGTCGTTGTTTGGCCGACATTCGTTCCATGGTCTTTCAGTAATCTTCTCCATTTCTCAAAAAGATTTTCTGATTTTTTGAGATCCTCCAAAGAGAGCCCAAAGGTTGGCTTCAAAAACAAGAGCTTGACGCCTGAAAGAAAATGACGTACGAAACTGCTATCTGCCAAATAATTTATCTGCGACGCCAATAAATACTCGTAAGTACTTAAAGACAACACCTGCTCAATTCCCACTATGACTGCAAATTCTTTAGTTTTACCCTTCTTCCTTAAAATTGCCTTATTGCGTCCTGCATACAAATCTTGGATCAAAAGCACGTATTTTTCTGGCTCATTCATTTCTCTCAAATTATTTCAGAGCTCTTATCGTGTAGTTCTCAGAAGCCTCTTGAAATCAAAAAATGTGAGTAAAGGTTTTTCAGTTCTCTTACGTATTTTTTTGCCAATAATCTTGGGGCAAAAATTTCGTCCAAAGTGCTCCTACCACACATAAAATAAAATTGTATTTGACTGAAAAAGACTTCACTTCTTATTCGCCCTTCAATCACTCTTTTCCCAAAGTTTTGTTGTTTGTGACATCAGTTCAATCTCAGATAGTTACTACAATCTAGGATATCACCTTTCTTTTTGAAAAGTGGATTCAGTATACTATGCTTCCATTTGGTTTCAAAAAGTAAATTGAACGCTTCGGCAAAAATTTCTTTTCCTTTAGTTCCAAGTGCTTTCCACGACACAATAGGATTTAATCAGAGCCCGCAGCTCTGTTATTTTTCATCTTTTTTGGCGCTCTGGTTACTTCCTCTTTGATAATAAACTCAGCTTTTTTCTTACTTGTTTTATTCAACTTCTTATCTTTGTATTTTTTTTATTCATCACCTTCTCGAAGTACGGTACTTCTTCCACCCGCTCTTTATTGTGCTTTTTTCAAATAACGGTCTTCCCATCTTATTTTCAAAAACCTTTGTTCGGTACCCATCTTGACTTTCTTTGCACTTTTGTTTTGCAAATTGCAGGGCCATTGTTTATCCATGTTTACTTGCTAGTTCGGTGATTCTCAAAGTCTTTCCCGTAATCTTCCCTCGCACAACCTAGACAGAGTCAACTTCTCCCAAATGTAAATCACAAAAAATGCCATTTTAAAATATCGAGTTTTATTAACATAATAACAAGAAGCATGAGCTTCATCCCAATTATAAAAAAAATTCAAGTCGACTGTCAAATTTGCTTAAAGATCTTTGATCTTGCTAAAATCAAGTGGTTTTTTAAACAAAATATCCGCAACGGTATTAAAAGCGCTCTAATGTAGTCCGAAATGGCAGACATGTTATCTTGGCTAACACAGCTAATTTCGCTTACTTCATACCAAACTTTTTACGGAATTTGGAACGTGAGATCTAGGGCTCAAAATGTTCAAAAAATCATTGGTATTTGTCTGAAAGACATTTGAAATTTGAAGTTTTACATTGCTTTAGCAAAAACTCTGATTCCAAAGCGAGTGTGTAGTTGTAGACATACACTGAATCAACTCGTTTGAGCCTGTTAACTCCGGTAAAAACAGTAAAAAATTGATTCCATCACACTCACGTGGGGTTCCTAACACGTTAATTGTTTTTTGATGCATGAATTGGCTTCATGCTGTCGTCATTATTTTTAGGCATAAAACTTATGCTAATGTGTTCCTCTTTTTTTTGATAAGAATAGCCTTGGGAATATTTTAGGCCCTCGTCAGAAAGTTCGCATAGAGTATATTCTTTTTAAGGCATCATTCTATCATTTTAGGACTTTTGAGGCAAAAATGCTTTGAAGTTTCAATATTATGTAAACTACTTCTTGTTAAAAAAGGATTTCAAAACCTCAAAAAAGCTGTAGAATATCCTGCATAATCCGAAGTGTTCTTGTTATTGGTTTTGCGATTAGTAGTAAGATACTCCTTTTATATTTTCAAGCGATTTGAAACAAACACAGCAGCAAGGAGAGTTGTCAACAACAATCAAACTTCGGCAACAGCAATCAAACTTAAAGTTTTTCGGTCACGTAACAAGGCAATGAAAAGTATAATACATAGCTACATGTGGAAAGATAAACGGTAGACCTTCTCGTGGAAGCAAAAGGAAAATGTTTGTTGACCAACTTAAAGGATTTTTAAATATAAGAAAGGTGGGGTGGGAATCAATATTGAATAGGAAGAAATCGAAAAAAATGAAAAAAGCAGTGCTTCGTGACAGCCAAAGTCCGGTGCAGACACGGTGCCTGATGATGCTGCTGCTGCTTTGTGATCAAATGTCACTCAAAGCAGCATTTAGAGAGCAACCAGGGGGGTAACGACGGACTGAAGCCAGCCACCAATTTAGGGGGTTGAAGCACCAACCTGTAACACTGGATTTAGATGAAATGTTTTCGTTTGAAAAGAGCTTAATGGGCGCCCATTGCAATAGGTTATATGACATAAAGGAAAGGTAGGGCCCCTTTTTTTGCTAAGGTTGAATCAAAGCAAACAGCGCAGGCAAAAATCTTAATGTCACCAGTATTAATTCGAAAGCGATCCCACCAAATCGTCAAACCTGCCTACCGCAAACAGCTCATTTCTTTATGAGTCAACACGATCACCATTTGGGCGACGCCATCAATTTTGACTATGTTTCACCTCCCCCCTCTTACTCTTTTAAAAATTACGAATGGTAGTTTGTGTCATCGTTCTTTCTTTTTGAATACTTCCAGTCTTCATCAATAAGGCAACATGGTCAGCATTACATGTACAGGAGCTATGGCTTATATTTAGTAAAACATTTCCTTGTGGCTCTAACAAATGTTGTACGGTTAACCTGGCGCAGCTGTATTAATTGATACGTTTTGAATCGGCACGGGTGATAGTATGGCCTGCAGGGGTTAAATCGCACAATACTTAGGAGAAACATGTTTTCTATTTTGTTTGATAATGGCTTTATAGAGCTACCGGAATCAAACCTGAAAATTTGGGAAAAGCAAGATCTCATTTAACTTCTATGAGCATAACTAAGCAAGGAAAAACGAGTATAAATCATAATGCGTAGCCAACAGGGACTTAAGAAAGTTTGAGGTGAAATCAAAATTAACAACGTCACTGTGTTAAATCACACCACGTGAAATTATTGGTATTTTGCTTTATAACAGCTTTATAGAGCTACCGGGGTCAAACTAAACATTTGAGGAAAGCAACGACACTTTTCACTTCCCAGGTCAGGTCAAGCAGGGAAAAAAGAACATGCTACATAATGCGTAGCCAGCGAGAACTTGAGAAAGTTTAAGGGGAAATGAAAAGAAAACAGCGTCACTGTGTCAAATCGCAACACAACAAAGACATTTTTGCCCTTTTACTTTAGAATAGCTTAATATCAGAAATGTGTCCCCCACTTCCAAACTACGGGAAACGCACAGCTCCTTTGGATTCGTGTCAGCAATGAACAGATCACATATACCTAAGGCATAGCCAGGATCTTGAAATGAGATACTCCATTAGGAAAAGGAGCACAAAAAGTCTAGAAAATCTTATGTGCGACAATCACATAAACGTTTGGTAACTATTTATACCAGAACCTGATAGGTAAAGCCGGCTTGGCCGGCTAAACCGACACTCTCAATCCGGGGTCTCTGCTGGTGACGCAGTCATATATACTATAGAGCAAGGATTTTTTCTTATGCTGATATGCTGCCTGTTATGGTATTTATGTCATCTATGTCTATACTCTACAGCGTTGTGACAAAATCCCAAGTTTAAGAAAAATCAACATAAAACCATAACCATAACAATTTGGTAATCTGAATATATAGAAAACAATAGCCGCTGTTGTTGCTAAGACGAAACAAGACTAATAGCGCAGCCAAATTAGGAACTTAATATCACAAATATAAATAGGAACAAGGGCAGCATCAATTGGCAAAATAGGCTTACCATTAGATAGTTTTTTTCTTTAATTGTGAAAGCAACCACCATTCGGCCGCTACAATCAGTTTTGATTATGTACAATCCTTCTCCATCACAAGTATTCACAGTAATTTGTGGCAAGATTCTTTGTGAGCATTACCAGTCATGATTAGAAGAATATGATGATCACAATTTCGTGCTCAAGAATTGTGAAAGTGCATAAATCCATTAACTTTTCGCAACAGCTCACGCAAGAGTTCGATGAGTAAAGCCGACTTGGCCCGGTTGAACCGAAATACTAAACCCCCGACATTACTGATGGAGGGCCTCTGCCGGGCGACACCGGCCTAGCCGGCTAGTTTTTATATTACAAAGTATGAAAATATTTATTACTATGGAAATTTTATTTTTTCATCAAACCACAAGCACCCTCCATAATTTTCACGTAACCGGATGCTTACAGCTGCCATTGTGACAATTTCTAGCTTTTAAGTGGCGATGGGTGTTGAAAGGTTGACCAGACCCGGTAACTGAGTGTTTAAAAGGCAGAACCAGTGGCATAAAAAGATAAATTT